>JANFCV010000008.1:6100000-7465172 GCA_024500475.1 Phthorimaea operculella | reverse complement strand
ACACTGGCTATATTAAAAGTTCATAAATACAAGATGGCGGATTTTTATCGCAAAATACAACTTTGAAACTACCGCAGTCGGGTTTTTGTGTTTTAACACATCAGCTTGTTTTCAATTGCTACCCCTCAAGGAAAACATGTAACATGTAATTGGATTTTTTCTGGCGTTTAGCAACTGGTAGACTAATTTGTTTTTTGTGTGACGGTCCTTGGAACTTGGAAGATTGTTGTGGTTACATAAAGACTTACTGACTGTTACAACTTACTGTTATTTATTTACCTAGTCAAATTCTATTGAAAGCTTAAAAAAAACTGTTTGCAAGTTACGGAAGGTTTAACCGAAAACCGTGTGATGCCAGTTTAATGTAGCGTCACACCAATTCTACACGTGAGTGTCGTAAGAAGCGACTAAAGGATAGTCATCCTGGGAATGGGCAGCAGCGTTCCCTGTAGAATTTTGCACTGCGCTCGCCAATCCGCCGCCAAGAGTGGTGAGTATGGCAATATCGGGGGGCCCATGTCCAGCAGAAGAATGGTGCGGCTGTTATGGTTATGGTTACTGAAAACTCTATTTTAGTAGGTACTCTCAGCACTCTAGTACTCTAGGCACATTAACCTATCCTTCGTATTGGTTTTTCATACAGTTTATAAGAATAACCGGTTTTGGCTGATCCTGAAAATACGTAGGTTGATGTGCTGTTGATAATATCTACCTGTTTGACCTTTATTTTCATAATCCGGCTTACCTAAATATTTCATTTACGTACCTAGTTACCTGCACAAAAAAATAACCTATTTAAAATGCGTCATTCAACTTAGCAGTCAGGACTAAAAATAAGTAAAATTAACTTTAGAAAAGGCCATACAATACAAGGAACGAGAAACATTAAAAATAATATTTTTATAATGACAGCACGTAAGACCACCGTTTTCCTCATAACATGAAAAGATTCAGAAGCCAAAGCGACGATGCGAAAAGTTCAGACATAAAAAAGTTAGGTTCTTATTTGTTGTTTAAGTACTCTACGATGTTATCCCTGTAGAGTCGACATTTAACCTTATTAAAGACAAAAATAATAATAGTAATATCCTGCTACATTATTCTATTATTTACTACTTACATTACTTTGCGAAAAAAGCGGCCAAGAGCGTGTCTGACACGCTCACAAATAGGGTTTCGTAGTCAACGTTTAAATATCAGGTCTTTCAATTCAATTCAATTCTTTCTTTCAATTCTTTATTATAAATAAACATACTTACAAATAGGTAAACTTATACAAAAACAATTATGTTGCTTACTATTTCCTAAACTAAAAATATAAATATTCTTTTTTTCTTTCAGCATAACAAAGTTAATTTTGTTGCTGGTTTGTTTGCAGTTGTTTGGTTACCAACCGCAAATTGAAAAACTTTTATTTCCTTAATCTTAAGTGGTACAGTATCCGTAATAGTTTCCATGGTAATTTCATATTAAGAACTATATTCCATATTTTTTTTAAATTTTTGGCATGCATACTTTAGAAGTTACAGCTGGAACAAATTATGGCTATAAAACGCCCCTTTTAAAAGCAAATATCTTGAGACAGAAACATTTTAGAGACTTTGTGTTTAGTTTTCGTATAAAATGGGCGCGCGGTGCTGGCAACACTGGTCTGTCATTGTCACGTCCTCTGCCGTCGCCCGCATCGTTGATGCGAATCTTAATTATAAATGGTGTAATTTAGTGCTTTCGGTTTTCGTGTGGTTTTTCCTGTTCGGTGGGGAAGTGAACCAAGTGATTTTGGTTCCGGCGCTTTGATTGAGAGTCACGCGACCGCCGGCAAAATATAACCTCACTTTTCGTTGGCTCGCGTCGTGGCTGCCGATAGCTACGTATTTTAATTATAAATGATTGAGGTTAACGCCGATTTCTCATTCGGAGAGAAATCTTTAGTTATTTTGTGCAAAACATTATGTGATGTCGAACTGTGAACTATAGTGCACATTGGAGGAAAGGAGTTCGAGAACGAGCGGATGTTCCAGTGCCGTGAGTTTAGGTTATTCTATTCCTGCTCCTCAAATACCACCTGAATACCTGATTCCTGTCATACTTAAACTCACAAAGAAACGGCGTCATCGTTCGCTCGGTAAGCAATTCGTTGCTGGGCCCTGTTTAAGTAGATTTTGAAACAAGAATTTCTCGGCCGGAAACTTTCCGGAACAAAATTTCTCATTAAATTTATTTTATTTAGCTATAGTAAAGAGCACTACGAATCGTAGTCAAATGTTGTTCTGAGGCTGATCGACCATTTAGTTTTAGATTTTAAGATAACTTTAATTTGCTTCCACTGCGCTAAGATCAGCTTCGAATCAAACATTTTTGGTAGCAGAGCGTGGTTGCTTTATTGCAACATAGTTAGCCGTAATTTAGTATTAAGCGTGTTTTTATATTACCCACATATTTTATTAATTTGGAAAATATTGTTTCGGTTTTTTTTGTGACTGTATTGTTTGCCTAGTGAACGGTACCTTATCGGTAAGGTCTAGGCCAGTCAACTAACATTTATTTTGTGGTATTTGTTTATTGGTTTTTCGTTTTTATTAAGTCGAGTGTGTAAAAGGTACCATGGCTCTCGATCGCCAGGTATAAGGCTGCTATAAAGACAGAATTAAGGTGGTTTACTACCACAGCGGCAATGATCGGCCGCGAGGACCGGGAGGACGCGCTCTGAAAAGTGCACTACAGGCAGATGAACGGGTTCGGGTTGTGTCGGAACACCTCACAGAGTGCCTCATGCTCTTGAGGAAGCTCCTAACCCTGAAGATAAGGAGCTGGTTGAGGGCGATGTAAGCCAGTGCTTGAGCTGGCACAGGACATTGCGCAGGCAGCTGCGGACATATCTAGGCGACGTGACGGAAAGGAAAAGCCATTCCGTGGTAAAGTGGGACAAGGATTACAGGTGCCTCTTCCGCCTGTTACGGTTCCAGTCTTTGCAGGCGATTACGCCGACTGGCCGGCGTTTGAGGACCTGTATAGCAGTGTGGTCCACACACGGACGGACATAACGCCGGCGTACAAGATGGCTCAGCTGATGTCCAGGCTACATGGAGAGCTCGCGAATTGCTGACGCATTTGGCTGTCTCGGATAGCAATTATGAGGTGGCGTGGAAGATCCTTACCGACCGGTATCGAAACAAGCGCCTGATTGTAGACAGGCTGTTAGACCAGTGGCTGTCAATACCAACCATAACGCGAGGTACGGACCTCCGCGAGAAAATCTTCCACCCAGTCAGTGTCGCGGTCAGCGCACTAGAGCGACAGGGTTTGCCAGTGCGGGCAGGCAACCCAGGCGGTACAACACCGCATTGGAATCAGGGTGTGCCTACTGCAGGGAGACAGGCCACGGGGTGGCAGCGTGTCAGGAGTTTGCTGCGCAGCGGGTTCAGAGGAGACGGGGTGTGGCACAACAGAGGCGTTGGTGTTTTCGGTGCCTGGGGCCGCATCAGGTGCGAGTGCCCTTCAAGCACCAACTGTAGGTACTGCCAGGGTGCACACCATCCGCTGCTCTGCATGAATCGCTCCGGAGGCGCGGGGGCAGCGCTGGATCGGATCAGCGAAGGGAGCCTGCCCACCAAGGAGGGAGCAACGCTCCCACCCCCTCCAAGGAGGAGCCCACCTCCGCATCGGTCACAGGGACAGGCAGGGGACGTCAACAGACGGAGCCCACTTACCCAAGGACGTGGGGACAATCCCACCACGGCAGCAGGTGCCGGATTGGGGAAGAGCGGCACAGGAACGTGGCCAAGGACACCCATCCCAGGTACGGGATTCAACGGGCGGGTGTCAGGGGAGCACTAGGCAGCCACCAGGGTACATGCAGTATTCTGCGGGCTTGAGCCCGCATGCCCCCGCCTATGCCTGAGTACCCGCGGCTACAGGCGCAACCTCGGTACGGACGTTTGCCGTCGGGGTACTATAGAACTCCAGCCATGGCCTTTATGGGCAGACCTCCTACCAGCAGGAGTGGGACCCATACACAGGTTTGGGTAGTGAGGGGATACCCCGCGGACGCGGCCTCACCGCGTTTAGATTCCCGCCAGGTAATCGCCGCCTACTCATCAGCTTCGGCCCCCGTCCAATCACGGTACTTTGCCAACGGCTAAGATTTGGGTATGGGGATACGGTGGCCGGACCATTCAAGTAAGAGCCCTACTGGATACAGGGCTCAGGGATGTATTGTATCGAGTAAGCTGGTGAGTAGGCTAGGCCTAAATGTACGGCCAAGTGAGGATGAAGCTGTAGGCATCGGGGCCTAAATGTGCCTGACATTCGGGGTCAGACGAACTTTGAGTTCGCATTAGGTAGCACATGTACAGGGGTCAGCTATCAAGTCTCAGCCGTGGTGCTGGATGAAGTGGTTGGGAAACCTCAGGTTAGGTTACCACCAACGGTACGAGGGTTAACCACAGGTTGGAGTTAGCTGATCCTGATTTTGATACTCCTGGTACGGTGGACGTACTTCGGGTCAGACGTCCCGGAGATTATGGTGCGGTAGGAAGAAGGTACTCCAGGAAACTGGTTTGGTGGCCGTAGATACCACAGGGGTATGTTGTTTTCGGCCCAGTTTGAGACCTCAGGACCTACCAGAAGGGATCCGGTCCTCTATGGTAGTGTGCTGTCAGAGGTGCTGCAGAGGTTTTGGGAGTTCAAAGAGCGCCCACGGCGGACAGACGGAAGCCAGAGGATGACGAGTGCGAGTTGTTCTATCAATACAACACTGCGAGATGCCCGTCAGGCAGATTCGTGACCAGGCTACCTTTTCTCCCAAACCGCCCTGCTTTAGGTAGTTCGCGACAGCTCGCGGAACGGAGACTACTCGGAATGGAGCGGAAGATGAGGCGAGACCCAGCACTTCGGCAGAAGTATATAGAATTCATGCGGGAATATATTCAATTGGGCCACATGTCGGTGTCCAGCCTGGATTGGAGGTGTGTCGAGCATTATTACATTCCACACCTGGCTGTCTTGAAGTCACCTGAGGCGAAAATAATATAATATAGGTGGTGTTTGACGGTTCTGCTCCTACCTCGAATGGTGTGTCTGTGAACCAATGTTTGCACGCGGGTCCTAAATTGAACCGGGACATTGTGGACATTCTCACAGACTTTCGTTTACACCAGGTAGCGTTCGTCGCAGACGTCAAAATGATGTTTCGCCAAACCATAATACATCCGGATGACCGTCGGTATCAGCTGATTTTGTGGCGTGAGAGCCCAGATGAGCCGATGGTCACATACGAACTTAACACGGTGACGTATGGACTTAAGCCAAGTCCGTATTTGGCAGTACGTACGCTGAGAGTTGGCCGCACAGGAAAGGGTAAGATATCCTCGAGCCGCAGCAGTACTGGATCGCGACGTCTACGTGGACGATATCTGCACGGGTGCTGATAGCGTGGAGCAGGCGCTAATTCTACGAGACGAGTTGATCGCGATCATGGGTTCAGGAGGTTACGAGTTGCGGAAATGGTTGTCCAGTTGCCCAGAGCTCCTGGCCGGTTTGCCAGGCGAGTTCCATCAGGACCCGCACCTCTTTGAGAACCCGGACAATCCAAACACGTTGGGCATCCTCGGGGTGCAATATAGGCCAACGCATGACGTATTCACGTACAAGATCGAGCCCGACCTTTGGAGAAAACTTGACTAAGCGGTCGGTACTGTCGACAATCGCTAGAACGTTCGATCCTAACGGATGGATCGCCCGGTTACGTTCATGGCGAAGTGCTTTTTACAAAGGTTGTGGCTAGCCAACTTAGGATGGGACGACCAACTCTCCGGAGAGTTGTTGAAGGACTCAAGTTTGTGACCACCTTACCAGGATTGTGCACATCGCGATACCCCGCAAGTTAGTCCCATCGGTGGGATGTAAGGCTACCCTACATGGGTTTTGTGACGCCTCGGAGCGAGGGTACGCGGCAGCTGTATACCTTCGGACAGCAAGTTCAACGGGAACTGTGCACGTGCGTCTGGTTATGGCCAAAAGTAAGGTGGCACCAGTCAGAACTAGATGGACCATCCCCAAATTGGAATTGGCAGGGGCAGCTCTTCTAGCGCGCTTGCTAAATCATGTAACCTGCAATCTGCGTGGTACCATCAACTTGGATGAAACGGTGTACGCGTGGACCGACAGTCGGATAGTTCTGTGCTGGTTGCAGACGTCGGTACATACACTTGAGGTTTTCGTGGCAAATCGGGTGTCACAGATTACGGGGTCGGAAACTCCGTTAGTGTGGAGGCACGTACCGGGAGAATGGAACCCAGCGGACTGCGCTTCGCGCGGGTGCATGGCACCTGATTTGGTGAGTCACCCACTGTGGTGGGGACCTCAATGGCTGACTGAGTCGCCGCAGGAATGGCCATTCAACGAGTGCAGGGCGCCGCTTGGGCCACCTGATCGAGGTTTGCGAGTGAACGTGGGGCAACTCGTACCGAAGTCAAACCCAGCTTTCTTGCTGGAACGGTATAGCTCCCTCGACAAACTTCTTGGGGTGACAGGTTGGATCAAACGGTTCGTGAACAACTGCAGGAAGCCTCAAGCAGAACGGAACTTTACACCTGTCCTCTCGCCTGCGGAACGGAATGCGGCTCTATGCTCATTAGTTAGTGTCGTCCAGGCGGAACATTTTGAAGAGGAGGTCAGGCTGCTCAGGGATGGACGTGGAAAGCTGAAGGGAGGGTGTGCGCCTCAACCCATTCCTGGATGAGCAAGGTATGCTCAGGGTTGGAGGCAGACTTCGGAACGCTAGCCTGCCCTTTTCGGCTCGGCATCCACTGTTACTTCCAAAAGGGGACCCTTAGTTGAGCTCTTAGTCAGGGATCGTCATGAGAAAAACTCGCACGCGGGCTGTAATGCGCTATTGGCCATTCTACAGCGCGAGTTTTGGATCTTATCGGGACGACGAACGGTACGTAGCGTTGTGTTTAGGTGCTTGCCTTGTTACCGCTTGAAGGCAGCCACAATGCAGCCACAAATGGGAGATCTTCCACCGGATCGGGTGACGGAGGCCTGGACGTTTGCAGGTGTGGGAACGGATTTCGCAGGCCCTTTCATGGTAAAGGCATCACGCCTACGGAACGCAAAGTCTATCAAGGCGTACTTGTGCGTGTTCGTGTGCCTAGCCACCAAGGCCGTCCACTTGGAGCTCGTGGCCGACCTTTCTACGGAGGCCTTTTGGCAGCGCTGGAGAGATTTACGTCGCGACGAGGGCGACCAGCGCTGATCAGGTCGGATTGTGGTACCAACTTTGAGGTGCTGATCGGTGTATGAAAGAAATTGTAACGTTCTTACGGGAGAACGAAGAAGCCATCAGCACGGGCCTCTCCCGTCAGGGCATTGCCTGGGTGTTCGATCCACCAGCGTGCCCTCACTGGGGTGGTATTTTTGAAGCGGTTGTAAAGTCCGCTAAGACGCATTTGTTGCGCGTTGTAGGGTTAACAATTTTGACTTTCGAGGAGCTGGCGACCGTGTTTTGTAAAATTGAGGCTGTACTCAATTCGCGTCCTTTGTGTCCGCTCAGCTCAGACCCAAATGATTTAGAGGCCCTGACGCCAGGGCATTTCTTAATTGGCCGCCCACTTAACGCCTTGCCGGAATATCCCTATACGGAGGTGAATAGCAATCGTTTGTCGCGTTATCAGTTGTTGCAGCAAATGACTCAAAACTTTTGGAAGCGTTGGTCGCTTGAGTACTTGCACATTCTGCAGCAACGCCTTAAGTGGACGGACAGGACTGAACCCCCCTGCATTGGGGATCTCGTTCTGGTTAAGGATGCCAACCTACCGCCACTGCGTTGGCGCCGGGGCGCATTCTCAACCTGTTTCCGGGTAGTGATGGCACTCCTCGAGTTGCAGAAGTTCAGGTGGGATTCAGTCCTTAAGCGAGCAGTAGCTACATTATCACGCCTGCCATGCATAGAGCGGACCGATGGGTCGGTCCGGGGCGGGTGAATGTTTAGTTTTCGTATAAAATGGGCGCGCGGTGCTGGCAACACTGGTCTGTCATTGTCACGTCCTCTGCCGTCGCCCGCATCGTTGATGCGAATCTTAATTATAAATGGTGTAATTTAGTGCTTTCGGTTTTCTCGTGTGGTTTTCCCTGTTCGGTGGGGAAGTGAACCAAGTGATTTTGGTTCCGGCGCTTTGATTGAGAGTCACGCGACCGCCGGCAAAATATAACCTCACTTTTCGTTGGCTCGCGTCGTGGCTGCCGATAGCTACGTATTTTAATTATAAATGATTGAGGCCAACGGGGCCGATTTCTCATTCGAGAGAAATCTTTTAGTTATTTTGTGCTAAAAACATTATGTGATGTCGAACTGTGAACTATAGTGCACATTGGAGAAAGGAGTTCGAGAACGAGCGGATGTTCCAGTGCCGTGAGTTTAGGTTATTCCTAGTCCTGTGCTCCTCAAATACCACCTGAATACCTGATTCCTGTCATACTTAAACTCACAAAGAAACGGCGTCATCGTTCGCTCGGTAAGCAATTCGTTGCTGGGCCCTGTTTAAGTAGATTTTGGTAACAAGAATTTCTCGGCCGGAAACTTTCCGGAACAAAATTCTCTCATTAAATTTATTTTATTTAGCTATAGTAAAGAGCACTACGAATCGTAGTCAAATGTTGTTCCGAGGCTGATCGACCATTTAGTTTTAGATTTTAAGATAACTTTAATTTGCTTCCACTGCGCTAAGATCAGCTTCGGAATCAAACACTTTGTTTAAAAGAAACCTTCACTTAGTTTTGTAAGACCTATTCAACGATACCCTACTCAATATTACAGGAGAAAAAAAATTTTTTTTGCCCCCTTTCACATGTATGGGAAGGGGGTCTAAAAAACAATTTAAATATTTTTTCTTAACATTTCTAAATTTGGATCAACACGATCTATCTTCACACCTAATTTGATGTCGATAGCTCTTAAACTGACGAAGTTATGAGGGCGCGGCATACAGACAGACAGACAGACTTGACGAAATTATAAGGGTTTCTAGTAGACTACGAAACCCTAAAAATTAGACTCCCCATTGAGTTTTTTATCCAGACTTTTGCCTCCTTTACAGATGTTAGTCCATAACTTTTGTTTAGGAATCGTTTCATCTGGTGTAATGAAAACTGATAAATTTTTCCCACCGTACATAATTATGGTGGTAAATGAAAAAAAAATGTCTTCTCATACAAACAAAGTCAGTCAGCTGATCGTGAATTTATAGAAATAGAAAACAAATTCATTAAATTTAGAAACAGATTTTGTTTGGAAAGTCGGAAATATTTTCTCGTTTCCCATATTACATATTTTTTATTGATTAATTTTGTGTTAAGTACTTTTTGGCCATGCAATAGGCGGTTATTTATGGACCGTAAAGTAGGGGGGAAGGTTTCTTACAATTTAAAATACAATTTTATCATGAAAAGTTTCTTAATTTTATCTAACTTCCCTTTGAAAACTGGGGGTAGGTAGGTAAGTAAGTAGAGATGGGCCGAAAATTCGGTCAGTGTTCGGTATTCGCTTTCGGCTGAACATTCGTTAATTTTGACGAATATTCGGCCAAATACAAATGTAATTATCCTTTTTATACATACTTGGTTGTATAATTGTAGTGTTAAGAAGATGAATGCAGTTTTTTTTATTTGTTTGCAATATTTTTAATGTTTATCAGCGAGCTCAATGCAAACAAATAAGGATCTGGTTTTGTATGAACTTTAACTCCTGCTGCATTATTCGGTTCGGCAAACTTTTTACCGAATATTCGAATTCAGTGACGGCCAAACCTATATTCGTCCCATCTCTAGTAAGTAATGCATTTACAAACTTCTAAACTGATCATCCCTTCTATTAGACAGTGTTTAAGTTCTTTACATAAATTGAGCCAATTACTTATCTTTGGACAAAGCAAGCAATAAGTTAGAAGGGGTCCTTTGAACAAACTGAAGCCACAAATCTTAAAATACTCTTAAATTAAAAGTGACATAATTAATACAAATTAAACGAAATTATGAAAGTAAGTAATTACGTATTTTTCAGGGTTCAGTGTTTGTTCTTGTATGTCTTATTTACGAGATATAAGGGACAGCTCTTTGAATACCTACTGATAGCGGCGTGAGTTAATCCCAAATTTAGTCAAAATACTTCGGATCGTCATACCGGTACCAAATTTTAGTATGTTAATAAACATGACATAAACTATTGAAAACCACCGGGAGACAAGCTGATGGGGGCTTGTCTCCCGCAGAAATTACGTCATCAAGATGGCGGCCGCCACATTTAGAAAACTGCAAATTATTTGAAAACCATAAGTTGCATTGTCATGTGCAGGGTATCAAATGAAAGCTAATTAATTGTTCTACATATTTGTCCTGAACTACGACCAGGTACATAGCATAATATCGTAATTAAAAGACTTTATATAAAAAAAAATCAGCAAATTATTTATTTGTGTGGCTAAAGAAACCAAAATTTTAATTTTTTGCAAAAGTGACGTAGGAGAAAAGTAACGCTCAATGCAATAGCTAAAAAGTTCTAAAAGCAATTTATTGTTTGAATAAAGAGACCTTAAGTTACACTGATTTGAGTACAACGCTGTCTCTTTCCGCGCCACTACTTTTTGTTGTATATGCACGTATATGGTGTCAAATGAAAGGTTTTTAATTGTTCTGCATTATTCTTCTGAAGCAAAACCAGCTACATGGCATAGTTACAAAAATTTAAAAACTTTGAAAACTATTTTTTGTTGGGTTATAGAAACTCAAATAATACTTACTTACTCCACTGGCTAAGCGACCCGATGTGGATCTTGGCCTCCGATACAACTGCACGCCACACTTTCCTGTTCTGCGCAGTTTGCTTCCAATCAGGCTTTTGGAGTGAGTGCAGGTCCTTCAGAATTTCGTCAGTCCAGCGATATCTAAGTCATCCGACAGGAACTCCGAAACAGATTTGAGGGTTTGGAGGTCTAAAAATGTATTTAAAAAAACCTGGGAAATTTCCGAATCCGAGACGCATTCTCTCTCTCTTCGTGTGGGACACCTAGTCGTTCAACGACCCGATGAGTGAGACACATTAAAGAGAAGAGACTTAAGATCTTAGAGAGAAAGAAACGACACTGAAAGAGAAAATGGTGGACACAATGATGCGATATAGATATAGAAGAAAGGAGAAATTACAAAATCTTAGCGGAATAAGATAAAGAGTGCTAAGATAAAGTAAATACAAGAAGCAAGATTACTATAAGAAATGCGAAAAGACACCACCTAGAACGCAAAATTGGAGAAATAAAGACACTAATTAGATCAAGTGAAATACGCAAATTTTATCAGGAAATAAGATGTCGTCAGTCCAGCGTTATCCAGGTTGTCCGACAGAACGCCTGCCCGTCGGCCGACCCCTTCCATCTGCTCGACGTGGCCAAGCCAGCTAGTGCAGTCTATGGGCTTCACTCTCCCCGATGATGTTGGGCTCATAGACTATTTCCTCTATCTCCCTGTTTTTCTATTTCTAAAAGTTCCATGCTCATTCTGAGTTGGTCCTAGGATTTTCCGTAGTGTTTTCCTATATTAAGAAATTTTCTTCCTCCGTCAAGGATAACGTCCATGTTTCGCATCCGTACATTATTAGGCCTTAAGGTAAGGTCTTATGACGGTCTTGTAAATACGAACCCTTGTTATCTTACAAGTTTCGATGTCAACATATTGTGCAGGGCTGCTGAGTACCTTTGGGCATTCTGGACGCGGATGCTGATTTCGTTTTACCTCTAGGTAATTTGTGTCAGTTACTGTGCGTGCAACCAAGGTAGGTACTTAAATTTGTTCACCCCTTTGTAGGAGGTGTCATTGGCTATAAGGTTTTTTCTCTTAGGCTGAGCATCCACCAGAGCTGTGCGAGGTGACAAGTAGGAGCGGTGTACAAGGAAAAAATCCACCAATAGAATCACTTCATTGAGCGAGGCTAGGAAAATGAAGTGATTTTATTGCGGGATTTTTTCCTCGTACACCGCTTAGCTACCTCGCACAGCTATGGTGGATTCTCACCCTAAGTCTTGGCGCTCTTGAATCTTCTTATGTGGAGGTACTCTGTCTTGTCATAGGTTACCGTGGGACTTTCTTTTCTTCCTTCTTCCTCCAGTGTACTGGCCATTGCTCTCACGTCTGCAGCACTTCTACCTATTAGGGCGAGGTCGTCGGCATAACCTATTATTTTATGCGTTTCGTTTAACTCCACTCCATGAACTAACTTTTTGAACCACGTGTTTGAGCATCAAGATAAACAATATAGGTGATAGCGCTCCACTCTTTTGGCAGTTTTTCTTCCCCCTAGCGTAACAATATTCTTATTTGCGACTGTAGTGCTCCTCTGCCATACTTCCACAGTTCTCCCGGAATGTCGTCAATCCCTGGACATTTGTTGTTCTTCAGATGCATAAAAGCTTTCCGCACTTCCTCACAGGTAGGCGTTTTTCTACATCGGCTTCACATATATTTGCTGATTTAGACCGAAAACTACCAGCGAGCAATTTACCAGCGCTTTAAATACTTGTACCATTCATTTTTCTGCTTCTCCGGGTCAGAAACAAGGTTTCCTTCGTCATTTTCAAGAAAATGAGCGACGGGTTGGTATCATTATTTGACAAATCCTATTTGCTGATAAAATTTGCGAATTTCACTGGATCTAATTGGTGTCTTTATTTCTCCAACTTTACGTTCTAGGTGGTGTCTTTTTGCATTTCATGTATTCTTGCATCTTTTGTGCACTTTATCGTACCACCTTTATCTTGTTTTGTGATTTCTCCTTCCTTCTACATCTATATCGCAACATTGTGCACCATTTTCTCTTTCAGTGTCGTTTCTTTCTCTCTAAGATCTTAAGTCTCACATCTTTAATGTGTCTCATCGGGTCGTTGAACGACTCGGTGTCCCACACGAAGAGAGAGAGAATGCGTCTCGGATTCGGAAATTTCCCGGGTTTTTTTCAATTCATTTTTAGACCTCCAAACCCTCAAATCTGTTTCGGAGTTCCTGTCGGATGACTTAGATATCGCTGGACTGACGAAATTCTGAAGGACCTGCACTCACTCCAAAAGCCTGATTGGAAGCAAACTGCGCAGAACAGGAAAGTGTGGCGTGCAGTTGTATCGGAGGCCAAGATCCACTTCGGGTCGCTTAGCCAGTGGAGTAAGTAAGTATTATTTGAGTTTCTATAACCCGACAAAAAATAGTTTTCAAAGTTTTTAAATTTTTGTGACTATGCCATGTAGCTGGTTGTGCTTCAGAAGAATAATGCAGAACAATTAAAAACCTTTCATTTGACACCATACACGTGCATATACAACAAAAAGTAGTGGCGCGGAAAGAGACAGCGTTGTACTCAAATCAGTGCAACTTAAGGTCTCTTTATTCAAACAATAAATTGCTTTTAGAACTTTTTAGCTATTGCATTGAGCGTTACTTTTCTCCTACGTCACTTTTGCAAAAAATTAATATTTTGGATTCTTTAGCCACACAAATAAATAATTTGCTGATTTTTTTTTATATAAAATCTTTTAATTACGAAATTATGCTATGTACCTGGTCGTAGTTCAGGACAAATATGTAGAACAATTAATTAGCTTTCATTTGATACCATGCACATGACAATGCAACTTATGGTTTTCAAATAATTTGCAGTTTTCTAAATGTGGCGGCCGCCATCTTGATGACGTAATTTCTGCGGGAGACAAGCCCCCATCAGCTTGTCTCCCGGTGGTTTTCAATAGTTTATGTCATGTTTATTAACATACTAAAATTTGGTACCGGTATGACGATCCGAAGTATTTATCGGCTAACTTACGGGACTATGATAGGGAATAGAATAGAATAGAATAGGATTTATTTGCATTAAATGTAGTTAATTAACATGGTGTTCATTCTTAAATATAAATGGTATCATACATTTAGATTATGGTCAATCACGCAAATTATTAAAATTAATTAGTATTTAGATAGTCATTGACCGAATAAAAACATCTTATTATCTAAAAGCCATCTCCGTAATGTCAACTTGAATCTACTCATCGTAAGGTGCTTCATATTTTCAGGCAAATGATTATAAATTCTCACACTCATCGCGAAACTGTTCTTGCTCATCATTTCTGTCCTCATTTTTGGTAGTACTAGTCTTTCGGGATACCTCGTGTATCGACAGATGCGTCAATCAAGACATAAGCCATATACGGTGTGTTAGGAACGGTGTAACGAAATTTTTTATTATGAAGCCAATGGCGGGAAACGAAAAAAAAATTCCGACCTCCTATACAAAGTCAGTCAGCTAATCGTGAATTTCGTATGGGAGGTCAGTTTTTTTTTTCATTTCCCACCATTGGCTCCATAGTAAAAGTTGTTCAGTTTGATGGTCTGATCTTGCCTGCAAAGTTTTCGGAACACCGTCCCTAACACCCTGTATATTTATGAATCAGACAGGTCGAAATCCGTACTTTCCTATCCTAACGCATGCGATACGCAACGCAAAAATAGCGTACAAATGCACGTTAGCTGTACCTTTTTCTCGCCTAAACATTGCCTGCTGGTCATGGGCCTCACTCTAAACCATATTATTTTTTCTATCATCATCTATGTAGCAGTGTTTATCTAAGCCAAGATTTATCAGGGTAAATCCAGATATTACTGGATATGAATTTAGATGAGGTTAAGCCGAGACGCAACGTTACGTGGTTTACAGGCGTGCCGTGCGATTTTTTTTTTATTGTGTATTTTGCATGCATGCGAAACAGCATGTACTTACTTATACAAGCACTCACGTCAAAGACTGCCATTTGCTGGTTGACCGCAAGGTTGGCCTTCAAATACTACAGTTGTAAAAACGCAGGCAGAATCAGAACCTGTAACTTTTGCTATTGCTCGGTACTAGCGGCAGCTCTAACAACCGAGATGTCTCATCTGCTATTGGTGAAATTAAGCGTCATAACAATCGGCTTTTTTGTAAATACTGAAATAACTGCCAAAATTTGACAGCTAATCCCTCAAAGTCCATGGCACCGTATAGAACCTCGTTGTACATCTTTTGGATGCGTTTGTCCAAAAAACGCCATTTATACCTAAGGAAATAAAAGATTTGACGGCTGATAGAAATGAATCAAAGAGAAAAGCATGTTGCGCGGACCGACCAAAAATGAATTGGGATAAGGCAGGCAAGATGATGATGAAGAAAATAAAAGATAAGATTTGCCGCAAAATTGTGCGACATGTATGTAAATGGCCTTATTATGCCAAGATTAGACAAGATTAAGTTAGTGCTGGGTTCAAACTCTGTCTGCAACACAGACGCGGTTTAATTTTGGGATATTGTTATTTATGCAAAATACGGATTAATTAGTAGGTGTATTGCAGTGTGGTGTCGGCTTAGAATAGCATCACCCCACCATATCTTTCCCGTTCGCATGAAGCGACTTAGGGATATGAGCGTTGAAATGTGTATTTATTTCTACTATGAGTTTTGTAGAGTGATTCATGTCCAGGATATATTTTGGGAATAGGCAAGTCCTACTTTACGGGTAAACCTAAATCAATATCTCCAACTTTACCAAGCAAACCAGACTCGGAGAATCTATCAATTGGCATGGGAAAGACATCATAATTTTTAAAATAATTATCGAAATATGTTGGAATTGTTAGTCTAGTTGGCATGGTGGGTGAAGTTATTTATATCTTAATATACTAATAATTATAATAATTATATTTTGCATACATACACAAATCACGCCTAGTCATCCCCAACGGTTGTAAAAGTACGGTCGTTATCGTTACGTCTGACAAATATTTGAGGGCCGTTTTAGCTATTGTCGTGTGACAGGTTGACAGCCTGTCGCCTTAATTGCAATACACAACCCTTGACTCCCTTAGTCACTTCTTACGACACCCACAGAAAAGAAATGGGGTGATGCTATTCTGTATTGGCATTGGTAAGCTTCTTCTTCTTCTGAGTCGTTTTCTTCACTGCTGAAGGTCGTGTCCACAAAGTTTCGCAAGCACGTTCGAAGTCAAGGTTCTCCATTTATCTCTGCTCTCGGCTTTTCTTAGGGCATCGGTTACAGGGGCTCCAACCAGCTGTTTCACTTGGTCCACCCATCTCGATGGAGAGCGACCACGTGAGCGTTTTCCTTCCACTTTCCCAAATATGACCAACTTTTCGAGGTTGTCTGGTTCTCTACGCGCCACATGTCCAAAATAGCTGAGGATCCTTTGGTAGCATATGGTGGATAAACGAGTTTTTATTCTCAGCTGCTCGAGAATAGATTTATTTGTTCTTTTCGCTGTCCAAGGAATACGTAGCATGCGTCGCCAACACCACATTTCAAATGCATCTATCTTCTTTCTTTCAGTAGCACGTATTGTCCACGACTCAGCTCCATACAGGAAGATTGAGAATACCAATGTTCGCATTAGTCTTATCTTTGTATTATTTCTAATATTTCGATCTTGCCAGATTCTAATAAGCTTGGTCACAGCTGTTTTTGACATCTGAATGCGACGACGTATCTCCTTCTCACATCCGCCCTGGTTACTAATGAGTGATCCTAGGTAGACAAATTCGTTTACATACTCCAGGTCTTTTAACTCTCCAGTAGTTGTAAGTTCGCCGGCTCGGTCCACTATCATCACCTTTGTCTTTGTCCGATTGATTGATAGACCTACAGCCTCACTTTCTCTCTACTCCGAATGAGTTCAGCCATCTCACTCTCAGAAGACGCAAACAGTGTGGTGTCATCTGCGTAGCGCAGGTTGTTGATTTTTGCACCGCCTATGCGAAATCCTTCCTCCCATCCTTCCAATGCTCTCCGCATGATGTACTCTCCGTAGATGTTAAACAGCACTGGCGATAAATGCATCCTGTCGGACGCCTTTTCGGGCTTGAATGGGTTTGATTCGCAGTCATTTACTCGGACTACGGTTTCTCCATTTTCATACAGATGCGATATAAGGATTACCAAATGCTCTGGGACACCCATCTCTCCTAGGACGCGCCATAAACAATCCCATCTGACACAGTCAAAGGCCTTCGAGTAGTCGATGAAACACATCAATAGTGGTCGGTTGAACTCTCGACTCTTTTCAATAATTTGCCTGATATTAACTATTTGTTCCTTTGTGCCTCGGCCCTTGACGAACCCAGCTTGTTCTTTAGGATTTGCCATTGCAAGTATCTATTTAGTCGGCTATTAATGACATAAAGAAGAATTTTGCTTGCATGTGAGATAAGCGCCACAGTTCGATAGTTGCTGCAAACCTTGGTGGATCCTTTTTGTGTAAAGGTATGAGTGGATCTCTTCCAGTCGTTAATCCATTCGCCTGATTTCCAAATTTGGTTGCATAAGTCACGTAGAACTTTCACCCCATTTGGCCCTACGTGCTTCAATTCTTCTGCAAAAATAGTGTCACATCCGGCAGACTTGTTGTTTTTCAGCTTGTTGATAGCACATTTGATCTCGGAGTCCAAAATATCTGGTTCCAGCTCTTTTATGATTTTGCAAGATGTCGTAGGTTGTCCGACCGACTCTGCACGATTATCCCTGTACAGCTCCTCGCAATACGCCCGCCACCTTTCAGTAACCTTGTCTATTTCTGTTATCAAGTTACCCGCATCGTCTTCCACGGCCCAGGTCTTCGGCTTAAATTTCTCGTGATGTATTTCACTTTCATGAAAAGATCTCTCGTATGGATACTTGCAGCATGGTCTTCGATATCTTGACAGATAGAGTTGATATGATCATTTTTATCACGGCGACATAATTTTTGTATTTCAGCTGAGCGCATCTGATATTGATCTTCGCTGGTACCAACATTATTCATCAGCAGATTCTTTCGCTCTTTTATAGCGTCCCATGTTTCCTCAGTTATCCATACTTTTTTGGGTCCTTCATCATTTTTGATTTGCGATTTCTTGCGAGTCGTGATAACAAGGTTTTAAAACTGTTCCAGTTTGCTTCTTTGTCCTCGTTGCTGTTCGCTGCCAATTCAGACACTTTTTCATTAAAGTTTTCCTCAAAGGCAATAAGCTCTGTTGGTTTTAAACGTCTTTGCGACTTATAGTTATTACGTTGACAGCGCTTTAGCTTGATATTCAGCTCAGCCACTAATTTGTGATCACTACCACAGTCAGCCCGGGATAGGTTTTGTGTTCGTGATACATGATCTCCACCTTTTGCTATCGCGATATAATCGATCTGGTTACGAGCCCGATCTCCTGGCATTATCCAAGTATAGAGTCTTCTTGGATGATTTTGGAAGCATGTGTTCATAATAGTGAGAGAATTTTCTGTACAAAACTGAAGCCACATTTCTCCCCTCTCATTTCTGTCGCCTAGTCCGTACTTTCCGACTGTTCCTCTCAGGTGATCATCACTAGAGGTATTGCCCACTTTGGCGTTCATATCCCCATCACAATTGTGATCTCCTTCTTGGCATTGATTGTAGGACGTCATCAAGCTTGCCATAAAACTGTTCAATTTCATCTTCCGAGGAATTCGATGTAGGTGCATACACTAGAACAATATTTAAGCGACATGGTTTGGTGTTTAGTTTTAAAGTCATGATCCTGTCATTAATCGGGTTGTAGCCTAGCACAGAGTTATTGATATGAGGTGATACAGATATAGCTACTCCATTCTTGCTTTCATCCACTGGTCCTGAAAAGTATGTTATGCGGCCGGAGGCAGTTGCATAAAAACCAGAACCTCTCAAATGAGTCTCGGTCAATCCTAGAATTTCGAGATTGTAATTGGTCTGCTCTTTATCTATGATCTCTCTCTTTCCCGGTTGCAAAAGGCCACGAACATTCCATGTGCCTATTCTTATCCTTCGAAGAAGTGCGCGGTCACGAAGACCAGATGCTTCACCAGTAGCATTCTGTCCACTCTGGGCCTGGTGTGCCACTCCAGGGTGGCCAGTAGCATATTTCACACCATGTGACCTGGACTCAACATGGCGCCAGGATATACCTGGGTCGCATTTCTTCGCTTTCTCTATATTCTTGGTGCTCATTGTGGATTTGAAAGTAATTATCATTGGTAAGCTTAGAACATGTGAAAGAACAATCTCTCTCGATCGGTTTCTCTGTCGCAAGCATAAACCTTAGATCGTTAACCCAAGTTTTTATCATTTTTCATTTCCATTTTAGAAAGTGAAATTTTACGGTAAAAACTAATGGACATTTAATGTTACAGAAAATGGTTCGGGTCCAGATAAAGAAGGCTATAACTGGAAAATACGGCCTTTTCAGGTTTCTGAGGCATCATGAAAAATGTAAATACCACTTAGAAATCGGCGGTTACGATTACGTTAAGTGAATATTTATAATGGCATACGTTTAGCTCAAATAAGTATTTTTCTTTTCATGTTTATTGCTACATTTAAGTTATTTTGCTCGTGACGTACGTTTGTGCAAAAGAGAAAGGAATAGTATAGCATCTACCATATCTAACAAATGTAACATAGACGCCAACTCAAGTTTTTGCGTTGCTCGTGCGTCAAAGTCGGTTTTCAGTAGGTAGGTACTAGGGTACAGTAGGAGAATTCACCTTGTATCTGAGAGACTTATGCGTTTCGGATGCGCTAAAAATGCGCAGCAATGGACGCCAGGTATAAGATCGCCTTTACCTATTTTCATGGAGCTTACTTTTGAGAATATAGGCTACTTACGTGCTTTTAATATAATACGAGTTATTTGCGCGGTTTGTATTTTGGGTCTGAAGAAGGTTTCTGGTCCGATTCTCAATAAGTTGATATTTCACACATAATAGTTACTTTAACAGGTCTTATCGCGATAGTTTTTCAGGTAAATATGCGATTACCTGGAAACCCGACGTTTCGACTGAGTTTCATCAATCATGGTCGCGGGCAGACTGATGAACCAGCGAGTTGACAACTTCGGGTAGATAAATCGCATAGTTACCTAAAAAACTATCGGATAAGACCCGTTAAAGTAACTATTATGTGTGAAAGTAATCGCGAGTGCTTTAAAAGTTATAAGTTGATATTTGTAAATTTTTAACACTGCGTGAAATTGCATCTAGTTACGTAGATAAAAGAGCTAAGTATCGTGCTTTAGAGAGTACTACCAGGAGAATTGAACCAGGGAGCTCTTCGAATAGGTAGAGTAAATAGTGTAAAAAATACTGAATATATTTTAAGGGTTGAGCCAGTCTATGATACTGAAAAACTTTCCTTGAGGAAGATAGGTCGAAATATGAAAAAAGAATTAACCTTCCGTACAATTGACTTGTTCAGGTGCATGGGCTGGGTTCACCCTTTAAATTATGCGCAGTTAATTTTTGTAACTAGAGAAGGTTTAAATGTGTCTATCTTTTGTCAAAGAATATATCAAGTGTGCTCTACATTACAGTACGTAGCTTTTCGAAGCTAAGCCATAACTTCGGATCACGCTGGCTTTGAATAATGTCACCCCATTGCAAATTAGTGTGATGCCAGCTTAAATCAGCACCAACCCATAGCAGTTTGTATAATGATGGCTTAAATTTGCATCGAGTCACAGTAAATAGATCGGTTTTACTGGGCTCAGCAGTAAAGAATCTTCACCAAATCTGCGATCCTATTGCCTTCTCTGTCTCTCTCTCTTATCTCGGGTTGTCACTATGTCATCGTTATCGTCGCGAGATTCCATGTAACGACGCCGTATGTGTGCGTGAGTGAGTATTTGAGCGTTTGTATGAAATTTCTTTACTGCTGAGACCAAAGAAGCGATTAACTGTGATCGAGATAGCGTGCTGTCGAGATAGGGTTACGTCGATTTCCCGCTATACACTCCTGCTCTGCTTCAATAATTTTGAGAATTACGCATGTACGAGTTTCATTTCACCCGAGCGAAGGCGGGGTTTCCTCTAGTCTACAATATTACATCCATGAGATATATTATGACAACCAGACGGGATAGTTTGCGGTTGAGCTCTGTCGCATGCCTGCGGTTGACCGCAGACGTCTCTCCGGTTTTCGAAGCTAAGCAGCCGTCACTTCAGATCACGCTGGCTTTGAATAACGTCACCCCATTGCAAATTAGTGTGATATCAGCTTCAATCAGCACCAACCCACAGCAGTTTGTATAGGTAATGATGGCTTAAATTAGCCGTCGGTCGAGTCACAGTAAATAGATCGGTTTTACTGGGCTCAGCAGTAAAGAATCTTCATCAAATCTGCGATCCTATTGCCTTCTCTGTCTCTCTCTCTTATCTCGGGTTGTCACTATGTCATCGTTATCACCGCGAGATTCCAGGTAACTATAGGTCCAGATTCTATATGTGGTAGCTTTGTAATTGGCTTGTAAGTACTTATAAACTTAAAATTATATTGTAAAAGTAACTGTAAGCTCCCCAAATATAATAAAATAAAATAAAATAAATAAGTAACGGCGCCGTATGTGTGCGTGAGTGAGTATTTGAGCGTTTGTATGAAATTTCTTTACTGCTGAGACCAAAGAAGCGATATATTAACTGCGATCGAGATAGCGTGCTGTCGTGATAGGGTTACGTCGCTTTCCCGCTATACACTCCTGCTTTGATTCAATAATTTTGAGAATTACGCAAGTACGAGTTTCATTTCACCCGAGCGAAGCCGGGCTTTCCTCTAGTCTACAATATTACATCCATGAGATATATTATGACAACCGGACGGGTTAGTTTGCGGTTGAGCTCTGTCGCATGCCTGCGGTTGAACGCAGACGTCTCTCCGGTTTGAAAAGCTAAGCAGCCATGACTTCAGATCGCGCTGGCTTTGAATAACGTCACCCCATTGCAAATTAGTGTGATGTCAGCTTAAATCAGCACCAATCTACACATCCGGGTGAGCCCTCGCTCCCCACCACACATCCGGGTGAGCCCTCGCTCCCCACCAAATAGTCAGGTGTAGTTTTAACGGTCCCGGGACCGGAAAACATAGAGTCCATTACAAAAAAAAAAAAAAATCAGCACCAACCCACAGCAGTTTGTATAATGATGGCTTAAATTAGCATCGAGTCACAGTAAATAGACCGGTTTTACTGGGCTCACCAGTAAAGAATCTTCACCAAATCTGCGATCCTATTGTCGTCTGTGTCTCTCTCTCTTATCTCGGGTTGTCACTATGTCATCGTTATCACCGCGAGATTCCATGTAACGGCGCCGTATATGTGCGTGAGTATTTGAGCGTTTGTATGAAATTTCTTTACTGCTGAGACCAAAGAAGCGATATATCAACTGTGATCGAGATAGCGTGCTGTCGAGATAGGGTTACGTCGATTTCCCGCTATACACTCCTGCTTTGCTTCAATAATTTTGAGAATTACGCAAGTACGAGTTTCATTTCACCCGAGCGAAGCCGGGCTTTCCTCTAGTCTACAATATTACATCCATGAGATCTATTGACAACCAGACGGGATATTTTGCGGTTGAGCTCTGTCGCATGCCTGCGGTTTGGCCGCAGAAGTCTCTCCTGTTTGAGAAGCTAAGCGGCCATTACTTCAGATCACGCTGGCTTTGAATAACGTCACCCCATTGCAAATTAGTGTGATGTCAGCTTAAATCAGCACCAACCCATAGCAGTTTGTATAATGATGGCTTAAATTAGCATCGAGTCACAGTAAATAGATCGGTTTTACTGGGCTCAGCAGTAAAGAATCTTCACCTTATTGCCTTCTCTGTCTCTCTCTCTTATCTCGGCTTGTCACTATGTCATCGTTATCACCGCGAGATTCCATGTAACGGCGCCGTATGTGTGCGTTAGTGAGTATTTGAGCGTTTGTATGAAATTTCTTTACTGCTGAGACCAAAGAAGCGATATATTAACTGTGATCGAGATAGCGTACGGTCGAGATAGGGTTACGTCGATTTCCCGCTATACACTCCTGCCTTGCTTCAATAATTTTGAGAATTACGCAAGTACGAGTTTCATTTCACCCGAGCGAAGCCGGGCTTTCCTCTAGTCTACAATATTACATCCATGAGATCTATTGACAACCAGACGGGATAGTTTGCGGTTACGTTCTGTCGCATGCCTGCGGTTGAACGCAGACGTCTCTCCGGTTTAATAATAATAATAATAATTAAAAGTCTTTATTTCTCTTAAACATTTTGGCAACATAATCAAGAACCCGCCAAACTGCAAAGCAGTTTGTTGGCAGAAACACACTCTCGAAATTAAAACTATGCCTACAAAATACAATATAAGCAGTTTATCAAAAATAAGTATAAAACTTAGTTCTATTCTTCCCTTTCATATGCTGATAACAACTCCTCTTTAATTTTCTTTTTGAAAACAAACTTTGATACATCTTTCTCATCTACAGACAGCTTGTTATAGACTGTAGGTACTAGATAACATCTTGTCCTCTGGCCATAATAGTTACAAACTCTAGGTACAACATATTTATCATTGCTAACAGATCTGGTGGTATAAGTATGTTCTGCTTCAGATTTGAATTCAGTATTTCTATATTCCTCCAGAGCTATTAACAATTTAACCTTATCATGAACCGGTAGAACTTTACAAATATGGAACAATAGGGAATAATCTTTGTTACAATTTTCTTTCACTTGCCTGTCAACTAACATTTTAAGAAACCTCATTTGTATTGCTTTGATCTGATCTAAATAGGACTTAAATGTTCGGCCATAACTACTTAAACCATAACTTAATATAGACTCTACTAAAGTGTAATAAACTGTGTACAAAGTAGCTCTATTCACAATAAACTTAAGGTGGTAAAACTTTTCCAATGTTATTCTTAGCTTTGAACTGACCTTTTCAATATGTGTTTTCCATGAAAAATCCCTATCAATAGTCAAACCTAGATATTTGTAACTACTTACCAACTCAATTGTCATACAATTACAGTTATGTTTTTCTATATAAACAATCATAAGAATGACCCAACAGTACAGGTTTTTCGCAGTACACTCTACTGTGTGGAGAATATATATGCATACATTTAGTTTTGGCCATGTTCACAATTATACCATTATCATGGGACCACTTAATTACACTATCTAAGTCCTCTTGCAATTTTTGTTGTATAATATTTAAATCACTATCTGCATACATTATACAGGTGTCATCTGCATACATGAAAGCTTTACCATGCCTTATTACATTACACATAGAATTGACATGCATGCTATACCCTACAGGACCATAAACTGAACCAGTTGGCACACCATAAGTAATATTGAATTTTTTACCTACTTTTCCATCTATAACAGTTTGTAGTGTTCTATCCTGCAAGTAGGCTTTGAACCACAGGTTCAGAGGGCCCCGAATACCACACTCTGTCATAGCCTGAAGCAGCTGGTGGTGCTCTAAAGTATCAAATGCTTTTTTAAAGTCAATGAATATCACCACCAGCTGCTTCCGACCATCCAGGCTTTCATTAATAAAGTCTGTAAATCCTGCAAGAGCGGTTGAAGTACTACGTCCTCTTCTAAAGCCATGTTGACAGTTAGATATAACATTGTTATTTTCTAAG
The DNA here is from genome assembly GCA_024500475.1 of Phthorimaea operculella. Classification (NCBI taxonomy): domain Eukaryota; kingdom Metazoa; phylum Arthropoda; class Insecta; order Lepidoptera; family Gelechiidae; genus Phthorimaea; species Phthorimaea operculella. The sequence goes on along the minus strand of JANFCV010000008.1, from coordinate 7,440,640 downwards.
AAGTTAGACACCTGTTTCATGATATATTTTTCAACTATTTTATTTAGAACAGATAGTATGGCAATTGGTCTGTAATTAGTGTAATCAATGTGTTTGCCTGCTTTGTACAATGGTCTTATGTTGGCTACCTTTAACTCTGTAGGGTAAACTCCTCTCTGTACACAAAGATTAATAAATTTTGCTATTATTGGACTGAATTTTTCTTTTACATATTTAATATCACATACCCTTATCCTATCTGAACCAGGTGACTTCTCATCACTCAGGTTGTTTATTATTTTAATTATATCCTTTGCACTAGCCTTTTTAAATCTCATTGAAACTGGGGTTTCAGTTACATAATCAGAACGGCTTAAGAAAAGGTGGTCACATTTATGGTTTTGTTTGATGTTAACTATTTCCTCTGTAAAGACTTTTGAAAAATTATCTGATATATTCTCTAAACTGTCTGTTTTTCCTAAATACTTTATAATTACCTGATCTAAACTTGCTTTGGTACGCCCTAACCAACTATTAATATTTGACCATACTTTTCTCAAGTCATTCTTACATTTTTTTAATTGTTCCTGTCTATATCTATTTTTAGCAGCATTTATGGCCTTATTAACTTTATTCCTAAACTTTGTGTATTCTAAGCGAAAGCTGTTGTTATTTGGACTTGATTTCCATTTTGAGAAGCTAAGCAGCCGTGACTTCAGATCGGATTGGATATCAGACTAACACAATACATCAAGGACCGTGATTGCTATACATCATCTTCCTGCCCTTATCCCAATTACTTGGGGTCGGCGCAATACGTTTTGTTGAACACAAAATCGTGTTGCAAGGGATTTGGCTTAATTTTACGACCGGCCGCCCACCAGACGTCAACCCTCCTTGGGAATGCTTTTGTGGTAGATTAACCGCCACCATACGGCTGGCCCTGGCTGTTTGGGTCGGGTCTCAGGTTTATCCCTCGGTCGCCTCTTACGACCCCCACGGGAAGAGAGGGGGTGGTGCTATTCTACTCTGCCGGCACCACACGGCAAGGACCGTGATTGCTAGACGCAAATGATGATGATACAATAATAACTAGTACATGGTTGACCGAGATTCTTCAATTTTTCAACAGATGGCGTTGTTAGTTTACAAAAACAGGGGTGAATCAACGATTTTTGGAAAATGGAACCTACCTAGATCGATTTATCGCCCCCGAAAACATCTACTTACGAAGGTTCGTGAAAATCATTGAAGCCGTTTCCCAGATCCGAATAGAATTTAGAATGTTTGCTCGTTGAAAGTTAAGATGCCACATGGCAAAATCATTACTGAATATGAAAAAGTTAAGACAGGTTACAAAGTTTTTTTCGTACTAGTATAGTTTTGACACTAGGTTAGGTATAGTAGGTATTAAGCTGACTAAATAACAGTGACTAAAATACATTTTAAATAAACAATATTTCGATTATTCTGAATTCACATAATTTTGTCAGACGTGGCAAAAACGACTACAATATTACGGCCGTTAATGCAACTCTACCCTGCAAGGGATAAAGGCGTGATGTATTTTTGTATGTTAGTAAACAATATTTCATTCATTCACTGCCTTTCATACTATCTCACATAACTTACTCAATACTATTATGACAGAACAAAAGACTACTTCATCTTTCTAACACCATGGGAAATAACAAAACACATAATTATGACTTCTCTACTGTTTTGTCTAAAGTACATTATGAACAAGCAATCTTACTCGTAATACGTTACAAGATGAATGTCAGATAAGTAATGAATTGTAATATGATAATGATATTATTCAATGCCGATTATCCACAAATTTCTAAGGCTCGCACTAATGAATGTTTCTCAAGTCTGAGATCGATCTTGAGAGCGACTTAGAATGTCGTTGGTACTGATGATGATGACAATATGTGTAAATATCGCTATAAAGATCGATCTGAGATCTAAGAACAATTTATATTACGGGCAATTATGAAGCAAAATTGCGTTTTCTTCTTCTTAATCTTTATTTGCGGTGACAAAGGCACTGGTGTTTTATGAATGGCAAAGCAGAAAAGTGACAATAGCTTGTTTCGTATTATTCTTTGACGTAGCTTTTATGTAAAAGGTCCTATTAAATTCACTGCAAATATTTTAAGGGCAGATCAAATAAAATATAAGCATGTACTAGGCAAATTTTTAATGAAATCTACACGCTAGTTTTTGAGAAAATTGCATTTAATTTAAATAACAACAAAACGGCGCGCCAAAAAAGGTGCTGTGATTGGTTGGTTGTTAGTGTGCGTGTCGTGTACCTAAGTGAATCCTGTCTACGTGGCGGAACGTCAGTCGGGTCAGTCAAAGTTCACATAATTAATTATAAAGTTTGTTAGAATATTAAAAAAAATCTAGCGTGTAAAATTTTGTTGAAAATGCCTTAGATGTATTTCTTATTATATTTACGCATGCCCTTAAAATATTTGCAGTGAATTTTATAAGACCTTATATTGACAATATTATTATTTTTTACCTTGAATGTCAAACGCATGCTTTTAATTTGCGGTTGTAATTAATTGCATACAGTTTTGACATTATTTATATATAACATACTTCAATCAGATTTTTCGCCCGTAGCATCTTATTTCTTGATTAAGAAAAAAGAGTCGGATATACAAAGGTAGAGCTAGAAACTTACGTGTATCATCATTATCCTTATCAAAGATAACTGAAAATGTAGTAGGTATACAAATAAAAAGAGGAACAAAACATAAACCAAATAAAATAACGAGCTTTATACATACATATAGTACGCCAACGCACTGCACACTACAATCCAAATTGGAAGTTAGTTACGCAAATTTTTCTTTGATCTATTCCAATTTCGCAAGAAACATGTAGCTCGCTTCAGTAGTTACGAAATGGGAACCGTTCAGTTCTATCTACTTGCTTTTAGATGTTCACATCAAAGTTCAAAGGCGATAAACTTGAAGGGGCTCTTCCATGAATACTCTAACACCCAATAAACTATCAGGATCTGTTATTCCGTTTATACCTGTTCCCTGGGGTGAGAAGTGAGGAGGTCAGTTAAATTGAAATGATATAAGGGCCAGTACTTGATACCTGTTCTTTTTATTGTTGCATTAAGTTTGTTTATACTCGTAGGTACCTACTAAAATGAGTTTCGAAGTTTTATACGAAATTATTCTTTATTTAGAAATGTAACATACGTGCGGTCGATTTAAGAAACTGGTGACTGGTGGGTATGTAAGAAGATTATAGGATGATGCTATTCTAAGTCTGCACCACACGGTTATTCTTAGTAATTGTATGAAAACCAACATAAATGTATACTTTGATAGAACTTACTACACTTTACCTATAGATTGTTTTTCACACGCTCAACAACCTTTGTTTAATACGATCGGCCATAAAATTTGCATGTATCGGTACACGGCATCACAAACCCTTTTATTTTAATACCATTCGCTTATTCTACTAAACGCCGTGTGCTGCCGGCTTAAAATAGCATCACCCATGTCTTTCCCGTGGGTGTCGTAGGAAGCGACTGGATTTGAGAGTTGACGCGTATTGCAATTTAGGCGACAGGCTGCCAACCTGCCACTGTAATGTTGTATACACAGTCTTCTGATTACTCTCAAACTTTTGTCAGACGTGGTGTAAATAGCCGTATTTAGAGCCGTTTACGCTCTGCCTACTCCCGAGGAATAAAGGCGTGATATATTATTATGTATGGTAGGTATGTATGAATTGTTCTAATTTCGCAGTTCACTGCTAGACTTCGGTCTCCCTAGCGCACGCAATAAGGCACGTTCTCCCGTTTTCGTCATCCAGTCGCCCTTTTTATGTCATCTGATAATTTGGACGATGTTTTTTTAGCATGTTAAACATTATGCTGACAAGATAAGTGTCTTTGATCTTTGAAAGCGTATCACGAGCAGGAAAAAGAAATTTAGGCGAAAACAAGCTGAAGAAGTTGTTTTTTGCCGAAAAGATGCGAATAATAATATGCGTCCATATTATGGAGCACTCAAAAGTTTATTTGAAGTTACAATATCGTATACTTTTGGTAATAGGTAGATACAAAATAAAAAAATATATGCTTATCTTTGTAATATGTTTTTGATTTCAGAATAAGTAACTACAAATCGTAATAGGTAGATCAAAAGAATCTATTTCAACAAAGCCGAGAGTTTACAGAAATATTTTTGCGATTGCTACTTCTTACATGACAGGGTTGCTAGATTCAATAAGAGGACGAAATACAGCTAAATCTGGTAAAAGAATGTAATACTATAATTCTGAGCCGATCAATGCAAGAAATTTGACGTTCGTGGCGACCATCTTCTTATTTATCTTGAGTTCTTCTGTTCATTCCAGTAAAAGTCAGTAGCTAAGCGTCAAAACCGTTACACGCCGTCTGCCTTATTTGAACTATCACCTTTTTTCTCCATGAAAAAAAGATTTAGTACGTAGGTAAAGTGGAAAATCTTGTAAGGAAACAACGAAACAACAAACAAATGTTTTAAAAGTTACTTATTTTGAAAAGGCATATATGGCGTCATTTGACACACCACACCATTACATTGCCGTGTGATGCCGGCTTAGAATAGCATCACCCCGTATATTTCGCGTGGATGTCATAAGAAGCGACTAAGGGATTTGAGGGTTGATGAGTATTGTAATTTTAGACGACAGGACAACTTGTATCTCTGTTGATAGGTACACAGTCTTCTGAATGACTCTCACACTAAATGCTCTTTTTTACAGTCGTTTTTACATCCTGCCTACCCCACAAGGAATATAGGCGTGTTATTTGTAAACGAGCAAAAAAGCATATACCTAAATATTTAATCGGGATCTCAACAACTTTCCCCATGAGTTGTTCAGTTAGGTACATGAGGTGACATCCTTTCGGCTTGTTACCCTTTTTGTAACTCCCTAAATAAAATGGGATTAAAAACTACTATTACTTTAGCAGAATACGATCTGATAGAGTTAAACGCGGTTAAAGCGAGCACGCGGGTTGAATTTTATCGCACGCTCTTTCAGAACACTTCTTTTATCTCTTTAGAATGTGATGCTCGGATTTTATGTGTGTGATCTTTTTATCGCGTCTGGGACGGAAACCGAATATAATTAATACCTACTTATTACATGTGACCAGAAAGTAAAGGTGTCCTTTAAGATTGTGCTTGTCGCGACGTGGTGCGCCGTCAAAATGGCTGGTTTGTATGGGAATGCCAGAAAGACAATGAACGACGCTGTCACGTTGACGGCGCACTACGACGCCGCCACGCTTGGTCGTAGAACCGATGGACGTAAGAGTAGGCGGGTTCGCGAGTGGAGGCTACGGTTCGTGTTGTACGCCCTCCAGGCGGCTGGTAGTGACTGGATGGCGAAAACGGGAGATTGAGCCTACGTACTGGTTTATTTTTTAGAGACGCTTCAAAATGCAAAATGATAGTAAACAAATGGATTATTAATTGCAATTAATTAGCTATTTCATTATCACCTTCCTGCCCTTATCCCAAATCATATGACGCAACATGTTTTGTAAGAACACAAAATCATGTAGCAAAAGATTGCTTTATAATTTGCACACTGTAAAAAGCGGATCATGATATGCAGATACCGATTATTAACACCCCGTTATGTATCCATGAAAATAAATATTTTGACTTTGTTCGAACGTGCCAGCAAAAAGCAAAATTGGCCTCCTATTTATTTATATCTCTGCAAAGGTTTTTAAAAACTTTTCAGCCTTCGTGCTTGCCCATAGTAGGGATGCTTAACCATAGGGGTCAGTTCCGGAATACGTGACGTGAACATGCAATGTTTGTGACATCTTGCAGTACAACAGCCGTCACATTTGAGGTGATTGGAAAATCACGCGTTTCATAAATCTCTCTCCGTTTTCGCGCGGGACACAATTGCTACAAAATAGAGAGTTTACAGAAAGATGACTCGACCCTATAAATTTAGGATTTTCGCGATTGTCACTTGTTACATAGCCAGGGTTGCTAGGTGCAATACCAGGACGAAAGAACGTATTATTAACGAACGTATTATATTCCGAGCCGATTTCAATGCAAGAAAGTAAAGGCGCCGCGCGCGCTGTTTCCCTATTTTGTATCAGCACCATGTAACATTTCTTTATAAATGTACCTAAGTACGACAGCCGATGTGGCGCAGGTGGTTAGTATGACTGCTTGCCACGCAAAAGGTTCCGGGTTCAATTCCCGGTGGGGTCACTCACAAAGTTGATATTTTTCACTTTATGAATTTGTTCCCAGTCTGGTTAGGACATTGCAGGCTGAACCACTTGATTGTTCGGATGGGCACGTTAAGCCGTCGGTCCCGGTTGCTGTCTATGACGGCGGTCGTTACACAACCATGTCAGAGGCCTGCTACTTGCAGTAGGCGGTTGAAAAACTCTGACACAGGGTTCATCGGGTCGTTGAACGACTCGGCCGGCGTCCCAGACGAAGAGAGAGAGAGAGAGAGAGAGCACTACAAAACAACAAAAATACATTATGTTTTCTTTATGCATTTAAACCATTACCTATGTTTGAACATGAAACGGGGCTTTGTAATCACACGCTAAAGACCCATAAAATAGACATTACGAAGTAAACAAACATTTAAATTACTTATATTCTGATCCAGAAACGAGTACATACGAGCTATGGTTTAATACAACATGTTGACATGAAAATTCCATGTGCCGTAGGTTTAATGACAGGCTGCCATTGCTTTGAAAATTACGGCGCTTATGGGACCTTAGAGCAAGGAAATGTTCGGAGGGAACTCTACGAACTTACAAGAGTGAAGCTTTGAAATCTTGCCGCTATGTGTGGCACAGTTAGACAAGACCAAAGATGCGTATGACGTACCGCACGCTGGAGAAAATATAAATGTGTCAAATATAAGGGAATTGTTTAATTTACATTATAGAATAAATCGTGTTTTGTGCATATATTTTTGTTCTTAACTCATAATACATTTATTAAAAAAAATGTTCTGTAAAACATTTGTAAGTCGTGTGAATTCGTGATTTTCATTCGTATAGAAAACAGTTCACTTTATTGTTACGATAAAAAAAAAACGAAGTTTTATTTCAACGGGTTTTAACGGCTTCCGTAAAACCGTAGAAACAGTCAGGAAAAAAGGCTTCAGTCATTATTTGCCGTGTGGTGCCGGCAGAGTAGAATAGCACCACCCCCTCTCTTCCCGTGGGGGTCGTAAGAGGCGACCAAGGCATAAACCCGACCCAAACAGCCAGGGCCAACCGTATGGTGGCGGTTTATCCACCACAAAAGCATTCCCAAGGAGGGTTGACGTCTGGTAGGCGGCCGGTCGTAAAATTCAGCCAAATCCTTTTACAACACGATTTTGTGTTCAACGAAACGTGTTGCGCCGACCCCAAGTAATTGGGATAAGGGCAGGAAGATGATGATGAGTCTTTATTTGCGGGTTTCTTTCTGAACATTACTTGTTGCTCTGAGCAGGGTGGAACGTGGCATAGCGGTCGTGTGACCACAATTTTCCTAAATGGTTGTTACGAACGTTTTGGTTCGTGAGCAATGTGTGGTCTCTTTGTTGGCGGAAGGCTTAAAATACGGCCGTTTGAATATGTCATATTTGACAGCTGTCAGCCGTACTAGAAGACATGCCAACAAATAAATTTATACTAACTGAATTTTGACAGCTGTCAAATATGGTCTATTCGCACGGCTGTACTGTAGTATACCGTTTTTTTTAAGATACCTCATGAACAGTATTTTCTGAATCTAGGTTGAATAAGGACTACTTTTGATCAAGGAATGGCAGCTGAGAGTGAACCGTAGAAGTTGCACTGCCATACCTATAGCGGATCCCTTACTCGTATGAAACATTTTCGGATTCCAAAGGTTTACAGAAAACTGCTCAACTTATTTCACAAAATACTTATTGGTAGGTACGTATTAGGAAAATTTTGAGGAGACTCTATTTTAAACGACTGCCCACAAAAAAAGGAGTGTAATGTTTTTTTAGGGTTCATGTATGTATGATGTGCATTTCTTTAAAGCACTGTAACTCTTTAACCACTGAACAGATTCGATTGGAAATTGTGTGAGAAGAATCCTTCCATTATCCCGATTTTCATAGGCTTTGTTTTGTATTAGGAAAATTGTTTTCCACAAAAGCAGGCGTATTTCTAAATCTTTAAATTATAAAGTTATTCCTATACTTACCTAATAGTACATCAGAGATGACAAAAAAGGTTGGTTTTACAAGATAGTAAAGCAAGTAAAGAGGTTTCAATTTAATATGTTTCAAAACTTCAAAAGGATAGGTTTTGGCAAAGATATTGGCCGAAACCATTTGCGATTAAAAAGTAAAGTAGAGGTTTATGCATATTTAGAGCCATTCGGCGCAAAATTTTTCAGGAATTAATAAAAATGCTCGGTATTGTAAATGAAATAAAGTCGATAATAGCTGTCATGAGCAAAAGGCGAGCTGCTTCGCGATCAGACCGTAATGGAATTGATTTTAGTCAAGAATTCCACTTTTATTTCATACTTACTTAAAGGTTTGCGCCAAAGCGTGCTAGATGTGAGCTGACCCTACAACATTTTATTTTCTTTTTCTTTAACTTTATGGCAACGGCCAGTTCGTCCGTTTTGAAATACAGTCTAATGCAAAAAAGTTTCCAAATGAAATCGGTGTAATACTGGTCGAAACTGCACGAGAAAATACTTGCAAAAGCCATTTGCTACGGAAAAGCAAATGTGACATGTTTTCTTTTTATTGGTTTTATGGCATCAGCCAGTAACATGCATAAGTGATCAAAACAGTACCAACTGACTGAGTTCTTAGTTTATTTTTACCCCACTGCCTTAGAAGGAGGGTTATGTTTTCGAGAGTACCTATGTATGTATGTATGTGGACAAGAAAATTCTTTTTCACGGGCTACAGCCCAAACGGATAGTTGGATGTGTCATTATCATTAGATTCGTCTCCGCAGCGCGAGTGACACTGACTATATTAAAAATTCATAAATTCAAGATGGCGGATTTTTATTGCAAAATACTACTTTGAAATTACCGCAGTCGGGTTTTTGTTTTTTAATACATCTGCTTGTTATCAAAGTCAGTTCAACGGATTTAGCATAGAGGGTGATTGGTTAGTGTGTGTGAAAAATCCTACTACTACTGACTTCCGTTAAAGCACTGGTTAAAGCAAATAAGTTAATCTTACTTACGTCATAATTTTTCTTTCTATGGAACTTTGACTTACCTGAAAGGAAAAAAATATCCATTATAATCGTACAGTTTAAAAATGAAATATTTATTACAAACATGTATTTTTAAAGGGCGGCGCCACACACCGCCTCCGTTTGCGTGTCGTTTACGTGATCACGCGCGTACAGTCCAGCAAAAAAGAGTAGACAAAAAATTTGGGTGCCACTTTGTATGAAATTTCAAAATTAAATGGCAACATTGACTATGAATGGCAACAATTTAGTATGAAATAATTTTAGTTCCATTTTATTTAATTTCTACTCTTTTTTGATGGACTGTAGCTATGACGTTGTAATTTTGTTCGCTGTTACTGGGGCCACACAGTACATTAAACAACTGAAAGTTAATTATGCCCAGACCGTCGTTTTTGTGGACACAACAGTCGCCATTTCTGTGAACTTGATATTGACCGACAATTTCAAGTGAAAATGGGTACTAAGTACTTATTGACATTTTCAAGGAAGTGGCTATTACTTCTGCGAATCTCGAATTACCAAGTTTATACATTTGAAATTACGGGCTGGAGCGGAAGTTGTCTGTCGTATTTGTTGGAGCAAAACAACGATTCCTAATTTAGAGTTACAATTTCTTCGAAAACTCAAAATGATACGAAACAAACTCAGACGACTTTGTGAAACAAACCCTGCAAAAAAAAATCTGCCTACATATCTCTGGTGCTAACTCTGGAATTTCCTATCAAAATACTTATTTCCCGTGTTCCATGGCTATTATAGGTTACCGTATTCATTCAGCGTGGGACCATGTAGGGCATGTGGGTAATGTGTAGCTTTGGTAAAATTCTTCAAGTAAATTTGTTTATATATTTTCTGTTTCAGCGCAGCCCAAAATTGGAAATATGGTAAATAGAATAAGGTGTCACGTAGATAATAAAAGCTAGAAATGGGTACATAAATAACAAGCAATATGTCACCAAAAATAGCAATAACTGTAGGTCACCCGAAGTCTACGAGCAATAAAGGTCTCTCCACATCCATTGCGTTGAAAATTTACGACTTTACGGTGCGACTTTATTATTAGCGACAAAAGAATGTGTTTTTTGAGATACATTGATGAATGGATCATCAAGATTGCACTTTTTTAACAAACTTATAGTTATCTATGACAAACAAGATTAATGGATGCGAAATAATTGTACACCTTTTTCCAAATCCGATTGAACTTCTCAGTAATCTAATAAGTACTGGCTTTAAAGCATTCATAAGCAAGCTATACAGGGCCTTTATCGCCTCGGGCCGTTGGACTCAGCGTAAGCAAAATTTTGTATACATTATTACGTCAAATGTAGGAGAAATAAAGAAGATTAATAAATGCCATTGTCACCTTCGTTTTGCTACTTATTCCTTTATACCTAGAAAAGCACACTGCACAGCAGCTTGCTTAAACCTAATAAAGGTAGGTATGTTATATTATAAATCTGACAACCAGCAGATAACGTACGCACGCACGCGAGTTCATTACCATCCTGAAGTATTCGCACTTGCCAGTATCTCTACGAGTGCCACAAAGCTTCAGGATATATCACGCAAGTAGTAGTGGTGTGGAACAACCTCAACAGTAGGTCACAGAAAAACGCCGCTAGAAACGTGGTAATTTATCTCTTGTCGTAGTATAGGTAGTCTTAAGAGTTAAGAGGTAAGACTTGTCAATGGGAGCTTAGTCTATGTCGTAATCGTAATATCTCGCAAGTGGTGTGGAACAACCTTAACAGTAGGTCGCAGAAAAACGCCGCTAGAAACGTGGTAATTTATCTCTTGTCGTAGTCACGTGCTGTGGAACGTGCCCGGCAACTGAATCGCACTGTTCTGAGAACAAAACGGATTAGTAAAACGAATTATTCTTCGGTCGCGGAGGTTGTCTGGAAGAGATCGCTTTTAGCGATTAGACCGCCTTTGCGCATCGTATTTAGATAACATGGTTTTCCTTACTTAGTTGATAGAGTATGTTCATTTACGCTAATTATTTTCGTATTTTGACCCACGTTTCTTAGGTTTCATGGAGTGGTTCACCCCTTAAAATATTCAGTATTTTTTATATAAGTACTGCATATTCAAATATAATAAAAAAAAACATTACACGTTTAATATTACTAGGAAGGTTCTTCCAACTACCACAAAATAGAGAGTTTACAGAAGGTTCACTCAGCCCTATTTTGGATTTTTGCGATTGGCATGACACAATTCGGCGCATCAAAATTGCAGATGCCACAGCACAGACTGTAATTTGTATGGTAAGTAGCTGTCATAAACCACAATATTTTTCAGTGTGCGATATGCTTTCGGTCTCGGAAGTTGTCTAGAAACGATCCTATTTAACAATAAGACCTACTTTACGCATATCTTCTAAGCGTTTTTGTATATTATCTAAGCGTTTTTGTATTTTGATACAGCTTGGATAATATTTGTCTAACGTACGTACCTGCCGTGTGTTAGCGGCTAAGAATACTGCCACCCCTAGTCCACTCAAGATGTTTCGTAAAAGGTGACGTAGAGTTTTTGACCTCAGCTGAGTATCTGTCGACTATGACTAACCGCATGGTGCCGGTGATGCCACCTACAAAGGCATTGCATTCCCAAAGAGAGTTGACGTCAGGCAGGCGCCCAGTCATAAAACATTGCCAAATCCTTTTGCTACATGATTTTGTGTTCTAACAAAAACTGTTGCGCTAATTCCAACTGATTTGGGTTAAGGGCAGGTAGATCAATATGTATGTAAGTATAATTTCTTGTACAGAAGATTGCTTTTCGTAAACAATCTTTTTTACAAGAAATAGAATTTATTTTCGTTCGCCAAATAATGCGACCTTAAGAATGGATATAAAACCCTATTTGACAAAATTACGGAAGGATGCGTCTTAATAAATATTCCCCAGACCTTTTTCGTGGCCATTGTTGGGTTGGGTGATTCTAATTTGCTCTTAAATGAGTAGTAGAGTGGTAATCCTGGCTGATGAAACTGGTAGAAATCTTCGAAAAATTATGCAAAAATTGCTGGGCTCGGAGTATTGTGTTTCTTCTATTATAAAAAGTAGTGCTACACTAGACAACATTTTGACTAAAGATGTAATCAAGGAATGTCAATGCTTAACGGACCTTGACTACGTAATAATCATGGCAGGGAAACATGATTTAAATGAACTAGATTTTCAGAATACGCTACACAGTTTCATAAATAGCGTTCAAAACACAAACATACTCTGCGGTGATTTTTGCGTGGCCAGGCCTGTCGACTCTATCAAAAATGAATTTATGTTTAAGGAATGCTCTCTGTTTTCGCATGCTTATTTCTCGGAACTATGCCGTATTAACAACAATGTTCTGCATCGAGTTGATACTTGTAAAGCAATTATTAGAGATATTATAAGAATTAATTTTAAACAGCGATATACCAAATCCACAGTTGTGCAAAGCTCAACACCTTCAAACCAGTTTTTTCGTTCCTAAAGTATGTAATCAAGTTCAACAACCACAGCTATCCAGTACTGGAAATTTATCTAATAATCAAGTTAAAAATAAAGTCAACTTATTTAAAATTTTCCACCAAAATATAAATAGTATAAGTAAAAAACTTGACTTAATAGAATTAACATTGCAAGAGTTTTCTGATGCGAAGATAGAGTTTGACGTACTGTGTTTTAGTGAAACTCATGTAAAACCGAACATGGAGGGTAACGTTAAGCTTAATAATTATAAGTTGGCAGCAAGCTATTGTCGATATGGCTGTCAAAAGGGTGGGACATGTATTTTAGTTAAAAGTCATTTAGAATTTCGATCTTTGGAAATTTCAACGGAGCTTGCAGCAAACTTTTATTTTGAAAGTTGTGGTATTGAAATATTGGGACATAACTTGATTGTGGTATGCATTTACAGAACGCCAAAAAGAACTAAAGCTCACGTTAAAGTCTTTTTGCATAAGTTAGATAGGTTGCTTGACTATTTAACACGAAAATTTAAACATAAAAAAATTATTATTTGCGGTGACTGGAACATAGATATTTTAAAACAGGATTCCTTTTCTATAATTTATTCTCAGGAATTAATAAAAATTGGGATATTATAAATTGCATATCAAATAAATAATCGCCTATCAATACATATTCATCATTTATATATTTTTTTTACATCAAATATCTTACTTCACTACAAATAAACTAAATGTTTAACAAAACGTAAACTGCAGATAATTCGAAATTTTACATCAATACGACATAACTTTTTTCCTCATATTCAATACAGATAAATTTATTTTTGTACAAAAATACTACATACATAGCATGAATACTGACTGCACAGCAAATTTTCCATATTTCATAGCAAAATAACTATCCCAGTCGCATATTAATCAATAAACATACGTAAGTAAACATAAGTTTATAGGTCCGTTAGGTATAGCCTAACCGAACCTGGCGCGGAAAGCGCCAGGTTAGGTTAGGTTAGGTTAGAACTTTGACCACAACGCACGAGCCGAGCGAGCGGAGCGAGCGTGCCGCGGCAGCGGCCGGCGATGTGCCAGAAACGACACGCTATGCGCGTCATCAATTTAAAATATGATTATCGATGTGTATGATTAACGATGATAGTTCATCTCTAATAAAAACTGCTGTAAATAATATAAAAATAGAAGCTATATTTAAAGGAAAAAGAGTTAACAGGTATAATGTGCATTAAGATTATTAGCTGTGCATTGATGAAAAAGCTTTTGCTTTAGGAAAAATCGCTGTACGCTGCGAAAATAAATTGTAGTGTGTTTAGTGATATTTTGAGTTGAATATTATGCTGTGCAATCAGTAATTTTGATGGGAATTCGGAATCTTATTGCATAGAAAAAGGATGTTTTTTGATTTGCGTTTAAATACTACCCATAAAAATTCTAAATTCTTATGGGTTAGACATTCATATAAAAGCACCGACAAGATTAGACGCTTGTCTCGACCAGATGGCTAGCAATATCAAACATGCAGTTGGTTATGTTCATCTCTTAGATCTTTCAGATCATGAAACGGCGCAATCTTTATATTTTCAGATTAAAAATAGAGAATCTCACTGTACTTGGATTGAAGAAAAACGTGACTATAGTTGGTCGAACACTGAGAAATTTGTCGAGTGTATTTCGGCCTTGTCTTTCTGTGATGTTATGAGTGCCAAGTCTGTTAACGAGTCATTCGATATATTTCATGATACTTTGACATTGTTTTATGGTCTTTGTTTTCCCGTTATAAAAGTCAAAGTCAATAATAGACCAAAAAAGATTAGATGGCTCACTCGAGGTCTAAAGAACTCAAGTAAGCATAAAAGAGTTCTCTATTTAAGATGTAAAACGAATAGAAAAAATAGGGACATACACAAAAAAACTTATAAAAAGTATAGTTCAATATTTAAAAAATGTATCGTAAAGTCACAAAAAATTAATAACAGCAAATACATCAAGAACCATAAAAATAAATGTATTGCAACTTGGAGAACTATTGACGATACCGTTAATAATAATAAATTACTGACAAATTACATTGATAAAATTAGACATAATGATGCAATTTATTCTGACCCTAGGGATATAAGTAATATTTTTAATGATCATTTCATAAATTCGACTGATATTGTACATGGTAATAATGTTAAATATAAATTATCAGATTGTAATAGCACCATATTTTTAAAACCAGTTGACGAAATAGAAACTCACAGAATTATATTATCACTTAATAACAGTAAAATTAGCGGTTATGATGCTATTGCGACAAAAATTCTAAAACATTGCTCTGCTTACATCTGCCGCCCT
Source organism: Phthorimaea operculella (assembly GCA_024500475.1). Taxonomy (NCBI): domain Eukaryota; kingdom Metazoa; phylum Arthropoda; class Insecta; order Lepidoptera; family Gelechiidae; genus Phthorimaea; species Phthorimaea operculella. Next base: position 7,425,557 of record JANFCV010000008.1, on the reverse strand, counting down.
CTAGCTTACATTATTAATCTTTCATTTACAGAAGGTATATTTCCGAGAGGCTTAAAATGTCAATAGTAAAGCCATTATATAAAAAGGTGATAAAACTGATCCAGGCAGTTATAGGCCTATCACAATAGTTCCTATTATATCAAAGATTTTAGAAAGAGCCATGAATAATAGGTTGAATGATTTCTTGACTCTTCATAACATAATAAGTCCTAAACAGTACGGATTCCGGAAAGGGAAATCAACAACCCTTGCTGGATTTGATTTTGTGAAAAACATAACGGAAGGAATAAATAAAAAAAGATAATGTATGCAATATTCCTAGATATGACAAAAGCGTTTGATTTTGTTTGCCATTCGAAGCTTTTGCATAAATTGGAAAAATACGGAATCAGGGGGAAAGCTTTTGAATGGATACAGAGCTACTTGCAGTGTAGAAAGCAATGTACAGAGATATTTCGAATTGAACAGACAAAGAACAGGTCATTGGTAAAACAAAGTTTCAGATCAGACTATAGACTCAATGTAGCAGGCGTTCCCCAAGGAAGTATACTAGGTCCCTTATTGTTCCTTTTATATATCAATGATCTGCCTATGTCTCTATCTTTTGAAACAATCTTGTTCGCTGATGATATCACTATTATAATTGAATGCAATGAAACTGTAAATGTAAGCAAACTTTTGAACAAGGCTATAACTGAGGCTGTAACTTGGATGAACAGTAATAACTTAAATTTAAATATTAGTAAGACTAAAATTATGCAAATACATCCACATCAAACAAAGTCATTACAAGTAAATGTTTTCTTCAATGACACACAAGTAGACATAGTTGATAATTTTAAATTTTTGGGCCTCATATTAGACAGTAACCTAAATTGGAAAGGTCATGTAGAATCAGTTTGTAGCAAATTATCTAGGTTTGCTTTCGCTCTCAGACGGCTTTCGCAAACGGTATCAGAAGAAGCGGCTGTTACTGCGTACCATGGTTATGTTTCGTCTTTAATAAATTATGGACTTTTGCTGTGGGGAAACTCTGTTGAAGTTGACAAAGTATTCATTTTACAAAAAAAATGTGTTCGTGCTATTTGTCGAGCGAAATTCCTAGACTCTTGTAGACCCTTGTTTAGAAGATTAAATATATTACCTTTACCTTGTTGCTACATCAGAAGTGTATGTTGTTTTGTAAAAGACAATCCTAGTTATTTCAGAATGGACAGGGATATATTTATAAGGAAAAAAAGAACTCAATATCACGATTTGTTATTTAAACCTGCGGGCCATAGGTATGTATACAAAAAGAACGCTTTCAATATGTGTATAGAATTATATAATCAATTGCCTAATGAATTTAAACAATTAAATGGTAATATTTTTAAAAGTAAACTTACGAGATGGCTAATGGATCACTGTTTTTATAGCATTCAGGAGTTTACACAGTACTTGACACTAAAAAATTATAGGTAGAGTAAGTAATTATATTAAAATATTTGCACGCCTGCTGGACAGACAAAATGCATGTACTAATTAATTCTATGACATCTGTGAATTGCTATTGAATTGAATGTATTTTTGCAAATAAATTATTTTATCTTTATCTTTAAAATGTGTTCCAATGCGCTGACTTTTTTTAACGCGATTTTTTACTATGTCGGAAAACACGCATCGTCCATTTGTGCGCCATTCATTCGATTCTCCACCCCAATTTTATACGAATACGATTTATGTCAAACGGCATCGCACACTGCGTTGGTATAAACCGTATTGGTATGAAAGTAGGATGGAAAATCAAACAAACGACACGCAAACCTTTGCTCACCTAAATTTTCTCTTCAGTTCATCTGTCTGTGAAAGGTGTACACTCTATTAAATCTTTAACAACCATAAGAGCCCACTGCTGGACATAGTATTCCCCCTATTTGTGGTGATGCCATACCTACCGACTCACCACGCTTGGCAGGCAGATCGGCGAGACAGAGCAAGATGTTGGATTTACAGGGAACACTGTGCCCTTATTTTGGATGATCACCTTTAGAAGCATTTTACGACACCCACGTGTAGAACCTTAGTCAGCATTTAAGCTGCGATGACTGCCGAAGTACCGATGGCGAAATATTCTGGTTGTTTCACCTTCTTTTCGGATCATTAGGTATGGAAGTGTCCATACACCAAACGTGTTAGATACCGTGAAACCATGTAGAATTGGGGGTGGTGCTATTCTAAGCCGACATCAAATGTCTAAATCAGAGCATGGTGGAATTACTCCTCGGGTCACGAGCGATTGATCACAAAATACCCTCTTCAGGTCAACTGCCTGTGAAAGGTGCACACTCCATTAAATCCGGCCTCACTTCATTCACAGATGGCCAATTTGCATGACATTTACTGTAACTTTATTACATTATCTTTTTTTTATATATACTTTTTTAATTCTTGCTTGCGAAACGGTCAGTGGGCAGACCACCTGCTCGATGGTCCGACGATATCGTCAAGCTTAGGACCTCACTGGACGAGGGTGGCACAGGACCGTGAGGATTGGCGCTGTAGAGAAGAGGCCTATGCCCTGTGTGTTGAGAAAGATGTGGGCTGAGAGTGATGATGACGATGAATTCTTGCTTGTTATGTGTGACTGAGTAGCCGTGTGGTAGCGGCTACTACTGGCACCCCTAGTCTGCTCAGGGTGTTTCGCAAATGGTGACGTAAAGTTTTTGACCTCGTCTGAATATCTGTCGACTATGGCCAACCACATGGTGGCGGTGATACCGCCTACCATACCTAACATTCTTAAAGAAGAATTTGGGATAAAGGCAATGATATGAGACTTGATAGAGAGGACTATGAGGACAGATTAAGTACTTCTATCAAGCCCGAATACTGAAAGATATTCGTTACAACGTCACTCATGGAAAGCTTGGGTATGAGCAGCTGATTTTCTCGGCTATTATGGTAGCTCAGCTCGGGTATTGTATGCTTACACATAACTTTCACCTTTATCTTTTTATTCTCAAAATATCTACCTAACAAACAAAAGTACACTTTCGCACTTACACTATTGGTTTATTTACATAAAACGGCACTATCATCTAACTAAGCGGTAAAGATAATTTCACGCCCTATTACGCTCGGCTATAGAAATAATAACACCGTTTTGGTGAATTGTAGGTATGAATGAAATTGTGAGAATAGAATGATTAACTCGCTATATAATGTGAAAGCTTATTTTAAGTAGGTAACTTTTATAGTAAATATAAAATATAATAAAAAAGAGGAAAATTGTGTTTTTCGTTTGTTTGTATATAAAAGATAAACTCAAAATCCAATACACCGATTTCAAAATTCTTTTACCAAAAGATGCAACATCCCTACATGAGCCACATAACTCTTTTAGCAACGCTAAAATATTAAATACAAAGGGAAAACTCTTAGCAACCAGTGAAACTGCTTTTTCATGATTAGGAAAATAACTAGATAACAACGTTATAATAAAAGTTGTTATTCTTGGTTGCGTAGTTCCTAAATTAGGAATTATGTGTTTTTATATGAAATTTTATTTCATCGTTGTTCACTGAAAGATTCACCGACAACCGATGTGGCGCAGTGGTTAGCATGCCTGCCTGCCACGCAAAGGTTCCGGGTTCAATTCCCGGTGGGGTCACTCACAAAGTTGATATTTATCACTTTGTGAATTTGTTCCCAGTCTGGTTAGGACATTGCAGGCTGAACCACCTGATTGTCCGCAAGTAAGATGGTTCCGTGCTTCGGATGGGCACGTTAAGCCGTCGGTCCCGGTTGCTGTCTATGATGGCGGTCGTTACACAACCATGTCAGAGGCCTGCTACTTGTAGTAGGCGGTTGAAAAACTCTGACACCAGGGTTCATCGGGTCGTTGAACGACTCGGTGTCCCACACGAAAAGAGAGAGACTGAAAAAGTTTTAATTCAACTATGAATATGCAGAGAACGTAAAAAGTAATGAAGCAAAATAAACGTTGGTTTCTTAGAATACCGTAGAATATTATTTTTCGTATATTACTGAGTTTATTACAAGTTATGACGATACAACCATCTAAGAGTAAGCAGCGAAAGATAAAAAAGGAGAAGTCTCTACCTAATAACGAAAACATATCATGATTTTTAATGGAGAATGACATAAATTGCAATATATTTAAAGCAGTAATTTTCAGTTCAGTTCAGTTCAGTTCAGTTTATTTGTGGAAACATGTGTACAATAAAGCTCTTACATTAATACATTAAGTTTCAACATGACCAGCCAATTGGCATACAAATATTTCATTTCTTAAAACAATATTAGTAATAAAAATCTTAAATGTCATTTTGAATAAGTTAATAACTAAAATAATCCAAAAAATATAAACATTAAATAGTCACTCACCATTCATTAAATAATATCAAAAACAATTACATTTAAATTTGTCATTTAAAAATAAATTAACACTATAATAACATTTATTACTCAAAAATTCATATAAACTACTTTTAAACATAACGATGTTGTCCAGCTGGATAATGTGCAGTGGAAGTTTGTTATAGATCTTGGCGGTCATTTTTAAAATACTTTTACTGTACAGGGCAGTTTTACTATTATACGGTACCGCAATTTTTCCTTTATATCGTGCACTGTTAAACTTCCCAAATAAGTTAGGATTACCTTTTACAAAAATAGAGACCTCAAGGATGTACAAGCACGGTAAAGTAAGAAATTTTAAATTTTTAAAGTATGGTTCACATGATTCTGTTGGTTTCAAGCCACATACCGATCTTAAACATCTTTTTTGTGCAATAAAGGCATTATTTCTGTCCGTGGAGTTCCCCCAAAATATCAACCCGAATCTCAATATTGATTCAACATGTGCTCTGTATGAAATTAGTACTGTAGACCTGTCCGCCACTTTTGACAATTGGTACAGTGCGTAAGAAAATTTGCTTAACCGATCACATACACTTTTAATATGCTCTTTCCAATTCAGTTGTGAATCCAACAGAACCCCTAGGAATCGGGTTGTGTCCAGTTTTTCTATTGGTTCAGTACCGTATCTTATGTCTAAATTTGAGTCGCATGCTGTCCTATTATAAAAGCTCAAGTATTTCGTTTTGCTAAAGTTGAGATGAAGGTTATGATTCTGTAGCCATTCAACAACTCTCGCCAACGTATCATTAATATCGGTCTCTAGCGCTTTCGTGTCTTTACTTGAAAAAATGAGTGTACTATCGTCCGCATAAAGTACCATGCGCCGGTCAATGGCCGCAGGAAAGTTGTTAATATAAATAACGAACAATAGTGGCCCGAGTATGCTACCCTGTGGTACCCCTACCGTGACCTGTCTGTATTCGGAACGATATTTAACTTCTGTTTTGCTTGTTGAACAAATGCTATCTATTTGTGTTGCCTGAATTCTGTTAGATAGATAAGATTTTATCAATTGGAAGGCGTTACCGCGTACGCCATAAGCGTATAACTTATCAAGCAGAATGGGGTGTTCAACATGATCGATTAATATTAATAATATTATAACAAAGAATAGCCACGACGATTGTGACACAAAACAGAAAAAAAAATTTTTTATAAAAGTTTCTATCTGTTATCTATTTATACGAGAAATTACATATTTTACACTATATACCTAAGATAACGAATTTGGTACGAAATACACGAAAAAATGTCAAACGGTTTGACATAAATTGTATTCGTGTGAGAATAAGGTCGAAATTCGTGTTGTCCTACTCCTAACGCTTGCGTCACGCAGCGCAAAAATAACTTTACGTGTGTTTCCCGCCTTATGCTCATACCTACTAAGTAACTGAATATGATAATGAAATCGTACCTATGTTACTTATTAAAAAGAAAAACAGTATGCAAATACGTGAAAAACGCTGGAAAGGTAATCAAATGCATGATATGGGCAGAGTTCCTGAATCGCACATGCATACCGGATGTTATTGCGGTTCAAACCGGTGGAAATTGCGGTTCGTAGTTGTGACTGCCACGAAGCAATTGGGATGAAAAGTCAAAGGCTACTGTCACAAAATAGAGTAGGTATACAGAAGGTTCACTCGACCCTATTTAGAAATTTCGCGACTGTCAGACAATTGCTTGTTACCCTAGCATAGCCAGGGTTGCTGCTGTAAAAAACTCAAAGTACAAGAATATCAAAACAGCAAAATCTGATACTACTATTAGAGCCACACACAACAGTCCACTGTTGGACAAGGGCCTCCCTCAATTGAGGGGTATTGCCTTACTCACCACGCTTGGACTTAGGCTGGCTTCCCACGTACGGACGTACCCATACAGATGCTTTAGGCGTTTTCCAGCGATTTCAGACAACACTACATACGTCAATAAAACCGGATCGGCACAATTATGAACCGTGTGTGAGATCCGCCAATATGAGCAAAGTTACTTCCTCGCTTTGCTACAATACCAGTATGAGAATCCACATCTGACGTCCATTTGTGCAAAAGAGATAGGTATATCGCATCTATCATAATAAGTGTAACAGATACAGATACGTCTGTGAACAACACAAGCTTAGATATTCGTTTTTCCTGCGTCAAAGATCATTTTTAGTTTGGGGCATCCGAAATTTCCTTGCATCTGACATACTCGTGCGTTACGGATGCGCTACAGGTGTCAAGAGTGGGAGCCCTCTTATGGTAAAAGCAAAAGTATTATCCTTGTCGAAATTTCGTTTTTATAGCAATTTATGTTAATGTTGTTTGAAGCAGAAGGAAAACTCGTGTTGGGGGCCCAGAGTTGTAGAATTAGCTTTGTGCGTAAGTCGGTTTTTTATTTTGAAATGTTTTGTATTTTTACCCGACTGACTCAGGAGGGTTATGATTTTCGAGAGTATACTGGGTGTCACAAAACAACCAATAAAGCTGAGAGGAGGTCAAGGTACCTACTCATAAAACTGAACAACTTTAACCATGAAACATGGGCAGAAATATGAAAAAATAATTTGGACCTCCCATACAAAATGAACTCATTTTGTATGGGAACTTTGTAACACGTTGTATTAATGTATTAAGTGTGCAATATCCAAAAATTCGTTTTCACGTGCTACATCCCAAACGGCTGGGCGGATCTTGACATACGAGGTGTCGTTAGATTCTTCTCTACAGCATAAGTGACACTAGCTATAGGTATAAAAAAGATCCTAAATTCAAAACGGCGTTTTTTTTCTCGCATAATATAACTATAATGCCGTGTGATGCCGGCTTAGAATAGCATCACCCCATTTCTTTCCTGTGGGTGTCGTAAGAAGCGACTAAAGGACTCGAGGGTATCATGTGTATTGCAATTTTAGGCGACAGGCTGACAATCTGTCACTATAGCGATACACGACAATAGCTAAAACGGTCCTCAAATATGTGTCAGACGTGGCGATAACGACCGTACCTACTGCCTACCCCGCAAGGGATAAAGGCGTGATATATGTATGTATGTATGTATGTATGTATAATATAACTTTTAAATTACCGTAGTCGGGTTTTTGTTTTTAATACATCTGCTTGTTATTTTGAAATGTTTTGTCTTTTGCGGCATAAAGTTACGAACTCTCCTACTTCCTTTGAGGAAAAGAGAGGTGGTACATGTACGGTTGCACAATCTCAAAGGGCTTCGTTTTACAAATACATACCCACAAGTTGTTGAAGTAATAGCGAAATCATGTTATGGAAACCTTATACCGGGAGTAACAAAAAGGGTATAACAAGCTGAAAGGAGGTCAAGGTACTCATGAAACTGAACAACTTTCCCCATGGAACATGGGTCGAAATATGAAAAGTAAATTTGGACCAAATCAATTAGCTCATCGGCGATTTTGTATGGGAGGTCCAAATTTTTTTTCATTTTCATGAGCATATTGAACTCCTTTCGGCTTTCTGTCACTCCCTGTATACCTACAAGTTGTTGAAGAAATAGCGAAATCATGTTAGGGAAACCTTATATTGAAGGACTTGTTTTGTTCTACCAAATTTGAAGTTGGAATTTCTAAAACGGATAGATAAGTAAGTAACAGCCGATGTGGTACATTGGTTAGTAGATACAGTGCCTGCGAAGCAGAAGGTTTCAGGTTCAATTCCAAGTGTAGTTGAATTTATCAGGTTCACTCAGCACAATTGCCTTAATTTATTTATCTTTTCTAGCTTTTAAACTTGTGATTAAACCCACTGTTTGTTTTGTTTGTTCCTCCTTTTCAGCCAAAAATCTTATTTAGAGATCTTCCTATCTTCACCTCCTTTCAGCTTTATCATTCCAAGTTTTCTGTTGTTCTGCAAATCTAGGTGTTTTCTTATCCTGTTTTGTTAACGGATCTTCTGTCTTTGTGTGTGGGCTGACTGAAAAATTACCTGTTTTGTGATAAAACATTGTCTCGGTAAAAAGCAGTTATCTTTCTAGCGCGAAAAGTTTAAGAATCGGTTTGTTTTGTCCTGTACCTAAAAAAATTTGGTTATTTCTTTATCAAGTAAGGTGTTGAATTATGCCAAAATATTTCTAAAGATCAACCAGCTCAATATACTCAGTCTTGACATATAGGTCTCTAATCCGGCGGTCCCTATTTCGATTCCCTGGGGTACTAAGAAACTTGATATTTCGTTTTGGAAAACCTGCAAATTTTTCCACCGCAGGCAGGATTTGAACTTGCAACTTTTGCCATCTGTACTAGAGAAGTCTCTACCATCTATAACAAAAGTCGTTAGATCTGCTAAGATGCATTGCCACAGTTAAAATTCATGTAAATTATAACACGAAGTTAAAAACCGCAGCGATTTTCACTTTGCAACCACTGACTTTAATTTATTTAAATTAATTTTCTCCTTAGACCGCTCGGAAGTGAAACTTATTAACCTCATCAAATTATGTTACTTAGAACAGACAGCTTCGAGATTAGTTGGCTTCTTGGTGCTACAGGTACTTAGATATTTTTCTAATAGATCAATTTTATTGAAGCATGTATTCTGAGGGAAAAAGTAACGTTGAAACATCATTAAATTTAGCAGACGTGAGGTGTCCATTGCCTGACCGAGCCTAGCCGAGGAGTGGTCTTCCTCCACTCGAGAAATATATACCAATACTGGGTGTTACAGAACTAATAAAGCCGGAAGGGTGTGAAGGGGTCCGTTGTAAAGAGTCTATAAGAAAACATTTAGAGCCGTAGTATCGTTTATGAATATTCCAAATCACATTATTAAATCACACCTAATTTTAATCGTGGCATTGCAGCACTAATTTGGACACCTCAGAGTTCATAGCAACCGTATGCCGAATCGTAATTTGTTCGCCAGGTAGTGTGGCACTGACCTAGACTAGTGATGTGTTTATTTCATCGATTGATGATATTGAAAAATTTTATTTTTCATTTTTTTGTTGATGACGTAAAATGTGACCAGACGAGCCCACAGAACTTTGGACCGAACTCCTGTCCTTTCTGCTATCGCGCCACTCAAGCTCCTTTCCTAAACAGAGGGTTCACTCGACCATATTCAGGATTTTTGCGATTGTCATTTGTTACTTAGTCAGGGTCGCTACTGTCAACAATCTCAAAGTACCTAGACCTAGGTAGGTATGAGAATATTAAAACAGTAAAATCGGATACAAAAACGTCATATGATTCTGAGCCAATTTTAAATCCATGAAATATGACATCCGTATCAACCACCTTCTTAGTTACCTTGACTTCCCCTGAGACTCCGGTTATTTCCAGTTGTAACCGTCAAAATTATAAGGTACGTAGCTAGTCTAGCCTCGTAACGCCCAAGTTATTTTAACGCTAACTATTTTGTACAATACAATGTACATTGGGCGTTACAAGGCTAGTACTGTTTATGAGCCCCGCCCCGCGCGCCGTTTCCCTAATTTGTGCTAGTGATGTGATTATTTCATCGATTGTAGATGTGACCAGACCAGCCAACTGAACTTTGGATCGAACTCCCTTCCTTTCTGCTATCGCGCCACTCAAGCCTCTTTCCCCTACATTAATTTCTGTTCCGTGGTCGGAACCACGGAAACCCACGGCTAAATAGCCGGTTGTAATCTGCATGTATAATTTAATGACGTATTATACCGGCAGAAGCAGTGAAAGTTCCGTGATAATGAATACGATAACACAGGGGCGGATCTGGTCACGAGCACTTTCGGCTTCGGAAAAGAAGGCGCTTAATTCTCAAGTACATTTTCCGATTATTCAAAACAGTAATAGATTTGGGAAAGCGAAAGTTTATAGTAGCTTCAACAAGTTGAATACCAATAACCACACTTCCAGTATACAATTTTTGGCATTTGCGGTGCAGTACAGATACATCAATCCTGCCTGTGTTGAAAAATTTTGCATGTTTTGCAAATTGTTATGGTGTGACTCTGGAAAAGATCCCGCTAGAAATAATTGGCCTACTTGGTGTGAAGTTTCTTCACCTCACCTCACAGTTTCTTTGAGAACCTCATTATTATAAAATAAAAAGTCAAAACTCTTAATTAAATGAAAACACTTTACACACGCGGAGTGGGGAGCGTATACATACAGGGAACGCTGCTGCCCAAACCCGCAGGTAGAATGGAAGATCTTATTCTAACCCGGCATCGTACGGCATAAAAAACCCTTCACCAAAGGTTAACAAGTGAAATTGATCTAAACTACAAAATTGAAAGTAAGTTGTATTGCAAAATAAGACAAGGCAAGCAGGACAACACAAAATGTTACCTCTGCTTAAGTAGCTGTACAAATTATCTATACCTCTCTACGTTAAGAGGCGTCATGCGCAGAGAAAGTACTTTCATACGACCTCGAAAACCGGTGTATTTATTACAGTACACATACATACATCTATAGGTACTTAGTAGGTAAACAAAACGTCTATCTGATTTTCGTACAGTACTAAAAACGTAAGTGAATGTAAGAGCCTTCTCAAGAAAGGAGATAGACGTTATCTAAGGGCGTGATATTTGAATGTGTGTATGTATTCTTGAGAACCTTCCGCTTTTATCTACAAATATGTAGTCAATTCGCTAATTGACTGGGTCTTAAATAAAATACAAAAGTTATATGCTTAAAACTATGGTACAAAAATATTTCAAACTTCATTCATCGTTTTTCAAAATATTAAAAGTTACAATTTATTATGCACACAAAAAAGATATAAAAGTTATTGTTTTGACTCCAACTAAAATATTGAAATATGACGTCATATTTCAATAATCTCATACAAAATATCGTTTTCGGTAGTCTTAAAAAGTAGCTCATTTGACCTGTCAGTCAAGTAGCGGATTGTAAAACAATGCAACAGAATTTCATTAAGTACTTTATCGAATGCTGTACAATGGAACGTCATATCATTACGACCACGTCTATGGTACTAAACGGCGAATCGCACTCGTAAAAGTCAGGAAATAATAAATGGAATTGGCAGGTAGGAAACTGTCATAAAGTTACCGAAAATAAAGCAATAATCATCATATAACATAGTACCTTTAGTACCTAATACATTTTATTGTAAACGTGTATTGAATTAGGGCCTCCACAGACCAGCGACAGATTGCGCACAGACGAGCGACTCCTCGCCTGCCACTGTCGCGTCGCGTGGACAAGAGGTTCTTTTTTACGGGCTACACCGAAACGACCGGACGGAACTTGACATAATATGTGGTGTCGTTTTGTCGCAGCAGCGCGAGTGACTGACTGGCTGTATTGATAAGGAACCCCGAATCTCAGGCTATGAAAACATGGTCCCATAATTTTCACGTTTGAAAAGTTCAAGATGACAAAAATTCAAAAATTTTATTCACAAAAAACAACTTTGAAATAAAGTTTTTTTTAGGTAAGAATTAGTCGGTCCCTGAATAATAAAGATTGTATGAAAATGTAAAGTGTAGCTATGAAAGCCATAAAAATTGAATTTTGGTGTAAAATAAAAAGACATAAGACAGTTTCAGACTGATTGAAATCAAAGATTTTTCACGAAAGTTGTCATAGTCATTTATAACATAAGTGTTATCTCATTCTTATCTTGTCTTATTCAGCCATCGAGATCCCACTGCTCGGCAAAGGCCTCCCTCCTTCTTCCACTAATCTCGATCCTGTGCCTCCTCATGCGAATCCTTGGAAAATCCGTCCAGTTCGTCTCGCCATCTGCGCCTGGGTCCCCCGCGACGACGTCTGTCGGTTCTTGGCTTCCAGTCGGTGGTAGTATGAGCCCATAACTCGTTTGGCATGCGGCAGATGTGACCGGCCCAATCCCATTTGAGCTTTGCGGCTGCATAGGCTATCAGCTATTTGAGTTTTGAAACGCGGTGTAGTATTGTTAACTCGGTCCACGAGCTTCAAACCCAGTAAACTAACTCATCATCCTCATTCATGCAATATAAATTCCGCGTTTGAGGTATTCTCTAGTAAATTCTCAAAAATGGGTAGATACTATCGCCAGCACATCAACTATACATTTAAGGGACCTACTTAAACTGGATTTTCATACAAATTCTAAGAATACCAGTATAAGGTTTATTTATTCCTCCAATGGGTAGGTTTATGTGCTGGCGATGTACACTATTTTCATGCAATATTTTGCAACGCTAAGAAGAAATATTTTCTGAAAATTTTTCTATTTATTGCGGGGAACAAGATTGAGCTTATTGCCCTAACTGGTTTTAATATGCAGAGCTGAAGCTCTGATAAATCTAGTTATTAATTTTTATCGTTTAAAAACGCTGTACATTATTTATCGCTTTACGCTAAAAAACACTATTTATAAGTGTCTCAGTTGCGCGGCGTGGGATCATGGCGGGGCGTGTTGAATTAATTTAGATATTACTAGCATAAAATAGAGTATGTATGTAGTTTTGATGCTCGTTCCAACAAATTGCAGTTCCACGGTCTGAATGCACCCTAACATTTAGTGAGTTGCTGTATAAATATCAACTTTGTGAGTGACCTACCGGAGTCGAACCCGGAACCTTTTGCGTCCTAGGCAGTCGTACTACCACTGCGCCACATCGGTCGGCGCTAGATATAATAATGCGATGCGACAGCCCTTAAAAGAAAATCGCTCGCGTGATGGACCTGTCAGGCCCTGCTTTAACCATCTTCTGAAAAGTTGGAGGTCAAGTCTTTAAAAGACTTGTTGCTGATCCGAGCCCAAGACAAAAGAATTGAATTAAATTTTGAAATGAGAAAAAAACATTGACAAGGAATTTTTTAAACATTTTTACGCCATCTTTATCCTTACTTAATCTACCCGCTATCGCAAGTATTTAAAACACCCTGTATAAAGAGAGATGTACACCTCAGGCCTTGCTTTAATTCACAAAGTAGAGAATTTACAGAAGGACAGCTCGCTCCTATTTCCGACCATTTATACTTACACTAAGGGGAGTAAGGGGAGAACGGATTTAAAAGAACATCTCATCCGACCCAATAGTCAACCTCACCTGCTCGCGCCGGATGGCGGCGGCGACCAAGCGGCTGCCGTGGTGCTCCCTGCTAGACAACTGACGAGGCTCTGGCGACCGAGCAGTGGCGGTATAACCACACACCTGGCTGAGGCTAGAAGAGGTTATCGTAAACCTTGGGAGTATAAATGCTTCCTAAAAGAACGATAAGAGAAGGCACTCTGAGAGCAAACCGAGTGTGACGGCACGCTTTGAAGTACTATGGGCTAATAACCTGTATACCCGAAATCTAACTATTACAGAAACTCAAAGAAGAAAAAACCGGATCGATACTAAACAAATGACTTTTGGCGCGAAAACACGGACACTGATAGGATGTTGGAATGTTCGAACAATGAAAGAGGAAAGCAGAGTTCACCAAGTGATAAAGTATATGCGCGACTACAAAATGGACATAATGGGCATATCTGAAACACGTTGGAAGGAGTTCGGAGAACGCCAAGTTGAAGACCATACCTTGCTATACTCAGGGCAAAAAGACAAGCATGAATACGGTGTAGGCATCCTACTCAGCAAAAAAGCACGAAATAGTCTCCTCAATTGGAAGCCCGTGTCAGACAGAATAATAACTGCACGTTTTAAATCTCGAGTGAGATCTATTACCATAGTGCAATGCTATGCACCTACCAATTCAGCGGATCCTGACAAAAAGGAAGCATTTTATGACCAGCTTAATGCAACAATGCAGACCATAGCAAAAGGCGATATAATTATCTGTATGGGGGACTTTAATGCTCAGATCGGAAACAGCAACCAAGGCATAGAACAATGGGTAGGCAGACATGCGCTAGGAAACCGAACTGATAATGGCAATATGTTAGTGGATTACTGTTGTCAATACGATATGGTGATAGGAGGCTCTATCTTTCCACACAAGGATTGTCACAAAGTATCGTGGGTGTCCCCTGATAGAAAAACAGAAAATCAGATAGACCATGTTATGATCAGTAGAAAGTGGAGACATTCCCTGCTGGATGTACGAAATCGAAGAGGGGCTGACGTGAACAGCGACCATCACCTTATAGTGGCTAAAATAAGTTTAAAAATAGCAAAGACACAGAGAAAATCAACCAAAACATCAAGACGGTTTGATACATCTAAGCTACAAAATGAAGATACAAAACATAAGCTTAGCGTTAGTCTTCATAACATGTACCACTCGCAAAGGACTGAAGATGGTTCGGTGGAAGAACAATGGGGTCATGTCAAAACGACTTTTCAAAAATGTTGCGAAAGCACACTGGGCTACAACAACACTGTGCGCAAGAACTGGGTCTCAACGGATACGTGGAACAAGATCTTACACAGAAAATCCATTAAAGAGAAGTTGAATTGTGCAAAAGATCAAAGTGTTAAGGAGGGCTTGGCATACGAATATTTCTTATGTGAAAGTGAAATTAAACGTAGTGCTAAAAAAGACAAACGATCTAGAGCAGCTCAAATAGCCCAGAGAGCGGAAAACGCAGCTAGGAATGGAAACACCCGTGAACTCTATCGTGCTGGAAGGGAGTTGTGTAACAAACCACCACCAACTCGCCCCATTAAGAACAAGGAGGGCAAACTTCTGACTACGATAGAAGAACAACTAAAGCGCTGGCATGAACACTTCTCGGAGGTCTTTCACTCGGTGGTTGAGGTCGAAGATGAGAGAGAAACACCTAATACTCCTAGTATAGAGGCCTTGGACATTAGCATAGCACCACCAGAAAAGACTGAAATTGTAAAGGCCCTAAAATCCCTCAAAAGTGGGAAGGCTCCGGGAAACGATGGCATCCCGATTGAGGCGTTGAAAGCCAACGTAGATGCGGTAGCGGATATACTTCTACCTCTTTTTACCGCAATCTGGGAGGAAGAACACGTACCAGAAAGTTGGAAGGAAGGTATCCTAATCAAGCTGCCAAAAAAAGGTGATTTAACTCAATGCTCCAATTGGCGGGGAATTAATTTACTGCCAGTTTGCTCCAAAGTTCTATGCAAAGTCCTGTTAAACAGAATGACGGCTACCATAGACGCTAAGCTTAGAGACGAACAGAGTGGATTTAGAGCAGGGCGCTCTTGTATAGACCAAATCAACGTACTGAGGATGATTTTGGAACAATGTAACGAAATGCGTGGGGAACTCTTTGCCGATTTGCTCTTCTGTTTGTCGATTTTGAGAAAGCGTTCGACTGGGTGAAGTGAGGTGTACCGAGCAAGATCATTAACATCATCAAGAGCCTTTATGCGGGATCCTCCTGTAAAGTAATGCACATGGGCGAACTCACTGAACCTATACCAGTTACGGCTGGAGTTAAACAGGGCTGCTTGCTGTCCCCGCTGCTCTTTCTTAT
The DNA here is from genome assembly GCA_024500475.1 of Phthorimaea operculella. Lineage (NCBI taxonomy): Eukaryota > Metazoa > Arthropoda > Insecta > Lepidoptera > Gelechiidae > Phthorimaea > Phthorimaea operculella. Next base: position 7,409,769 of record JANFCV010000008.1, on the reverse strand, counting down.
TATCTTGGACGATGTGATGACACGAGTAACAAGCTGTACCGAAACCCGAGGCTTACCTTGGGTAAATGGTAAATGTCTCGAAGACATCGATTTTGCTGACGATCTATGCTTGTATGCTACTTCCCGTGAACACCTAGAGTCCAAGGTAAATGATCTTGCCGCGTTTGCTGCTGAAGAAGGCTTGCGCATTAACAGCTCCAAGACGAAAGACATGCGCCTCAACACCAATGATTCGGCACCAATCAGTGTAAATGGTGAGAACATAGAGCAAGTGCAGCGGTTTACTTATCTGGGAAGCGTGGTTGACCCTCAAGGAGGTGCAGAAGCTGACGTAGAAGCACGAATTAATAAAGCGAGAGCTGCTTTTGCGCAGTTGAAACCAGTCTGGACCTCATCAGTAATCACACGACGCACTAAAATTAGAATCTTCAACTCTAACGTGAAGTCGGTCCTCTTGTATGGGTGCGAAACATGGCTCGTCAAAAATGAAATCAGTAGTAGGCTCCAGGTCTTCATAAATAAATGTCTAAGACGCATTCTGGGAATACACTGGCCACGAACCATCAGCAATACCAAGCTTTGGGAACTGACTGATCAAAAAGATCCGATTGCGGAAGTGGCGCTGGATTGGGCATGTGCTTCGAAAGCCCGAAACCCACATCGCTAAGCAAGGTTTCGTCTGGCAGTCCTCTGGCAAAAGAAGGCCCGGCCGCCCTCGAACAACGTGGCGGCGCTCAGTGGACAAGGAGGCTGCATCCACTGGACTTGGCTGGAAGGAGCTGAAGGATGTCGCCCAAGATCGAGAGAAGTGGAGAATTCTTCTGAGAGCCCTATGTCCCTAGTGAGGGATAACAGGATTCCATCATCATCATCATCATACTTACACTCTAGGGTTTCTACCTTTTGTTTCTGAATTTTTGAAATGTGGTACCTGGGTTAAACTAAGCATAGTTAGGTACATTACTTACATTATTTCATAAAGCAAACAAAATATTAGCACTTGCGAGTCGTAATTTTTTCGTCCAAACGCTGTTGACTCTCGCTACTAGCCGGCATGAAACGGTTCGAGATTGAGCGTAAACGACGCCGTTTAGATGTGTGTGTGAGCGTAAAGATGTTTCCTTGAAGACGTCTCTCTGCATTGAGCGGCCGCCAATACTTACTTTGTGCTTTAATCATCTTACTGGAAAGTTAGAGGTCAAGTCCTTACGAGACTTGTTTTCGATCCAAGCTCAAGGCAACAGAAAATGTGTTTTCCAAAACCGGAAAAACAGGATTTGTAATGGCGCTCACTCATCTTTAAGGGGCAAGCTCCACATAATAGACGTGCGATGTGACGCGCAACATGACATCTGTCAGACAAGTGATCGTCAGCCGTTATCAATGGGACGCGCGTCTGACGCGTGTAGTGTTGTTTCTTCTGTTTCGTACATTTTATATGGAAACTGTTTGATGCCATCTTAGGGGCAAATTCCACTGAATAGACTCACGACGTGACGTGCAACATGACATCTGTCAGACAAGCGATCGTCAGCCGTTATCGATGGGACGCGTCTGACGTGTGTAGTTTTGCTTTTTCTGTTTCATATAGGTATATGGAAACTGTTTCAAGCGTCGCGATTTCGCGCGTCCAACTTCTCCGACGATCACTTGCTTGAAAAATGCCATTTTACGTCTTACGTTTACTCTGTGGAGCTTGTGCCTAAATCTACTTAGGACCTGGACTCGGAGAGCATAAATCAAGAATTATGATATTGGCATGCCGTCTGGTGTCGGCTTAGAATCGCATCACCACATATCTATATTTCCCGTGGGATGTCGTATTAAGCGATTTAGGGATTTATGAGCTAATTTGTATTGCAATTTTAGGCGACAGGCTGGCAACCTGTCACTAAGGTGATACACGGTCTTCTAATTGACTCTCAAACTTTTATCAGACGTGGCGTAAATAGTCAGTTTTTACAGCCGTTTACGCTCTGTCTGCCTACCCCGCAAGGGATATATAGGCGTGATATACAGGGTGTTAGGGACGGTGTACCGAAAACTTTGCAGGCATGATCAGACCATCAAACTGAACAACTTTTACTATGGAGCCAATGGTGGGAAATGAAAAAAAAATTCCGACCTCCCATACAAAATTCACGATCAGCGGACTGACTTCGTATGGGAGGTCGGAAATTTTTTTTCGTTTCCCACCATTGGTTCCATAGTAAAAGTTGTTCAGTTTGATGGTCTGAGCACGCCAGCAAAGTTTTCGTTACACCGTCCCTAACACCCCGTATTATGTACCTATGTACAGTTATGTAGTTAAAACCGGGATCGGGATGATCGCATACCGACTTTTCTCGAGGTAATAAGATGTTTTCCTGTGATTACCTATTCGATCGATTCAATCACGAAAATCGTTTGGTATTTACTACGTGAATTTGCAAACATTATAGATAGCCGAAATCCAAGAATTTCCCCCTCTTTCTACCTACTGGATTGGTAGGCGGGTCTCACACCCGACGTACGTTTGTGCAAAAGGAATAGTACTAACAACAAAGACATACGCCAATGCGTTGTCACGCAATGCCTTTGCGTTGGTCGTGCGTCGACGTCGGTTCTTAGTATGGGGAGTTCGCCATGCATCTAACAGAGGCATGCGTAAGCGCTGCACTTACAAGCAGATGTATTAAAAAAACAAAAACTCGACTACGGTAATTTCAAAGTATGAATTTTTAACCCTAGGTTAGTCAGCAAGTGCAGCAATAGATGTTGGATGTGAGACCCACCTTAGTAGGTCGGTCATAGATTATTTAGATATTTGGTATCGGCGTAAATCTGGATGCGCAATGTTGGAAATTCAGAATAATGTTGCAACTAGCAATTCCTGGAATGGAAATTCAGAATTCATAGTGCATCAAAACCTGTGTTTTCATTTAGACTGTCTGGAACGGCCTTGCTTTATCAATATGAATGGTGTAAGTGTTGTTAACAGATACACGACTGCCTGCAGAGAGTTTACAGAGGGTTGACACGACCGTTTTCAGGTTTTTGCGATTGTCACTTGTTACATAACCAGGATTGCTACTTTCAAAAATGTCAATGTATAAGAATATCTAAACAGCATAATCTAATACAAAAATGTCATATGACTCTGAGAAAATTTTAATCGAAGAAATATGACGTTCGTAGCAACCATCTTTACCTTGACTTCCCCTGAGATTCCAGTTATTTCCAGTCGAAGTTTCCAGTTAAAGTCAGTAAGCGTCAAAATCGACGCTAGTACTGAATGAGCCATCTGTGTAGGCGTCTCGTGCGCCGTTTCCCTAATTTGTGGTAATACCCATATCTATGGGGTGTACTAAGTGACAGATGACGGAACTGAACAACTTTTACACTAGAAACATTCGTCAGGAAAAGACAAAAAAGACCGACTTCCCGTTCCCATACAATATTACTACTACTATTGACTGCATTAGCTATTGGAAGTCAATAACATTTTTACGTTTCATTAAATATTTTCATATAGAAGAACGAACTAATCCAAATGTTTCAAATGGAAATACTTACCATTTGGAAAAAAACATCAAACATATTATCATTACGTTACCAAAGTTCTTTTGGGTCAAATCTCAAACGAAAGAAAGAGATTTATTTATAAAGAGATGCCTATATTTGTCAAAAAATTGATGTAACTTGGATACCACGAAGTATTAAGAAAACCTTCGCTCAAAGAGAATTTACTAGCCTTTTTCTAAATAACCCTCCATTGGAGACGGTCGGGTAATAAGCTGTCTATACGGCTTTATAGATAGAGTGACTGGTTCATGAGCCACCAGAGATCCCTTGATCCGTCTATACATAGACGATATTGTATTTAGTTCTAACATAAGAACATCAACTTTGAGTGATCTTGATGAGTCTTATCGCCTGTACGAAAAACTAGTTCAAGTTATTCCCTTTTTGCAACTCTTCCTTAGTATTTAAGACTCGATTTTTCTTTTTAGTTTTAGAATTAAGAGTAGAAAGATAGTTTTCAGAATCAGTATTGATTCATTTACGCGCAAAAGCAAACCGTCTCAACTTTGCTTTTTGTTTGAGATACTTAGTTGTAAAAAGCAATTTGTACACAGGGATACTGAGATAGCAGGTAAGGCTTCTACTATTTGAATCAAAGTAGTAGTAGCAAATAACAAAATCATAATGAGGACTATTTTCAGAGAGGGTTGCTGAATTGAAATTCTGTAGAGGTAGTCTGGTTCAAATAAATTTCCCGAAACTGATTCAATATTTGAATTATTCGAGCATTGAATTTCAAAACAGATTTCAGAGTGACAAAACGAGTCGTGCATGAGAAGCGAAGTTTACTAGAACTCGGATTAATAAGATTATGCCAATTAGTTGACTTATTAATATCATGAATTGTGTTCTATAATTAGTTAGCTAGCAAGGTATGGTATTTCGTCAAGCGCTACAAGATTGGAGATTAATGTCACTTATCTGCCTTTGACAGGGTGGTGTGTTAGATGTCGTGTGGTATCGGCTAAGAATACCACCTCTACTTAGTGTGTTTCGCAAAAGACGACGAAGGGATTTTGACCTCAGGTGAATATCTGTCGACTATGGTCAACCGCATGGTGGCGGTGATACCACCTATTGAACTATCGCCAATCAGGCGGCCGATCATAAAACATAGTCAAATCTTTTTAAGCTACATATTTTGTGTTTTAACAAAATACCTCTATGATGCGCCAACCCCAACAGATTTGGGAAAAGGGCAGGGAGGTGATGTCAAAAAAAAAAAAATTCAATAATTTATTTCTTTGTAGGAATGTACAAGATTCTCTTAAAGAAAGTCATATTCTAATACAATCTTAAAAAAGAGAAAATTTCTAATGCAAAATTTTCTCTTTTTTATAACAATTTGAGTTCCTACTCTAAACGCGGCTCATGATACGCAGCGCGGGATGATATCTTTAACAAGGACTTTCGAAAGAGACTGGAATGCGAAAACGGGAGATATCAAAATCGTGCCTCGTAGTGGATGGATCCTGCTAATGAAAAAAATAGATAACAACAAGAATGCCAGCGTGATTGTTTCTTTATCTATTTTTTTAGGCATGTGTATTCAGGCCCATTGTGCCACAAATTGGTTACCAAAACATTGAAATAAAAAGCAATTTCGGCACCCAAATCAAATATAAATACAAATAAAATAAACGAGATATACAGAAAATAATGTATGAGGAAATTTGACCGATAAAATGTTTCTAAAGACATTCTTTGAGGAAATATTGGTACATAATGAATGACGATTGTTGATAAAAAGAAAACAATGTAAAAAAATCGATCGTTAAAATGTTTATAAAGAGTTTATATATCCAATTGGTATAAAAGTACTGTAATGACACGCTTGTAAGCAAAATTTTACGACCAAAAGACTTTTAAAGGTTATCTCCGTAATGACGGAGCCCATAAAATAAAATGAGGTATTTCGTGCTACTTAACTTAGTTCCATATTTTTAGGGTTTCGTAGTCAGCACAAACCAAACGATTTTATTTATCTGTGTATCCGTCCGTGTTCATGTTTCGTCTAGTAACTATCACCGAAAGTTTCAGAAATATTGAAACAAAAATCAACTTTACCTTCCTATTTATTTGTATCTCTAATGCGTCAACGTGAAAGAAGCGTTTGCCACCCATGACATACTTAATACAGAAACTGGAGAACATTCCTCAAGAAAAATCGGTAGAAATATAGGGTGTATTTTTATTAGTGGCGGATCCGTTAAGGGTGTGTTCTGTCAATGAAACTGAACAACTTTCCCCAAGGAACATAGGTCGAAATACGAAAAAAAATTTTGGTCTTCCCATACTAAGTGTGTTGGCCGGCCGGGTCAATTTGTATGGGAGAGCCAAATTTTTTTTTCATATTTCGACCTATGTTCCTTGGGGAAAGTTGTTCAGTTTCATTGACAGAACACACCCTTAACGGATCCGCCACTAATAAAAATACACCCTATATAAAAAAAATTGGACCCTCTCGTACAAACGAATCGGGCCGGCCACCACATTTTGTATGGCAGGTCCTATGTTTGTTCATATTTCGACCTTTGTTCCTTGGCAAAAGTTGTTTCGTGTCATTTACTGGTTCCGCCTTAAAATATTTGCAGTAATTTTTTACATGCTGTATAACTCAGTGTTTTTATTGACTACAGAACCTTATATTTGAGAGTGCCGTCACGCTCTTAACCGATTTTCAAAGATTGAAGATGGGTGCGCAGACGCCTAGTTTTTTCGACTTTTACTTTTATTGTGTGATCGGTTCTTCTTATTGGCTGAGGTCAAACTTTCTTTAGCTTTTAGATGGAGCGGAAATGCTAATTGAGAAGATGTGGTAGTGTGGATGTATGTATAGGAATAGGACTTTATGAGTCACTATAGCACGGTCATTCGAATATATTTAAAAGGCCATATTTGCGACTATCAAACCCATACTAGACAACATGTAAACAAAGAAAAATAGACCTTATGTCATAACATTAACATGATTTAGCACAGCTGTCAAATATCGTCGAATGACGGTAGGTACCTAGGTACTAAAGTGAGCGGTATTCGCGTCGTTTCTATTTCACTCGCCCCCCCCGAACCATAATACCTAGATATAATCGAAAATAAAAAACGCGTTTTTAGGGTTTGGTAGTGTTCTAGAAACCCTTATGAAGTCTGTCTGTCTGTTTTATGTTGAAGCCCTCTCTATAAATTGAATTCATTTTAATTCGTAGTATTTGTTGTTATAGCGGCAACAGAAATACGGCATCTGTGAAAATTTCAATTCTCTAGCTATTACCATAAGAATATGCTATTACAGACAGACAGACAGCGAAGTCTCAGAAAACAGGGTCCCAAGCAGGTTTTGACTCTTCGGGTATGACACCCTAAAATACGTTTCAGTCTCTAGACCAGTCACATAAACTGCGTAAAATATCTCACAAGAAACGCGCCATTTGTCTCAAATAGTAAACAAACCCAAACTGCCTACTCACTTTCCCTAAAGGCATTGTGGTCACCGGTGCGAACGTGCCTTTTAGTAAAACGAGGTTTATGTAGTGGTCAGGCAAACAGACTTACAGTACATTCACTCACTCACATTCACGGTCAGGTAAATACTCACTCATTGATGGTCACTCACTGCTGGCCTAAAGGTTTGGTCTTATTGGCTTGTTTGACAATGGCATACATGTGCAAATATTTTAAGGGTGAACCAGCCCATGAAACTGAACAACTATCCCAAACATAGGTCGAAATATTTATAAAAATGTTTGAACCTCTCGTACAAAATGTCTCGGCCGAGTCAAATGGTCCGAATGGTCCAAATTTTGTTTCATACTTCAATTCAACCTGTGGTGGAGAAAGGTTTTCTATTTCATGGGTTGGTTCAACCTTTGGAATATTAGCAGTTATTTTTTTACACCGTATAATAATTCTGTACAGTTTTAGTGCATCCATTTTCCCGCACAGGACTTGAAAATTAGCACCATTATTGCAATTCTAAACACAATCAAAATCAACAACCACAGCTGTCCACTGCTGAACATGGAAATTTCTCTATTGAGAGGTATTGCCATATTAATCTAGATTGGCAGGCGGATAGGCGAGCGCTTTTAGTCGCCTTTTGCGTATGACACTCACGTGTCCAAAGGGTATTGGGGTGATGCTTTTCTTAACCGGCATCACACGCCAACACAAACGGCCTTGGAGAAAGGGCTTTCTACATTTAACATGCGTTTGCTAATGAGTAAGGCCGACTGTGTTTGTTTGACCGTCACCTCGGTTTCTAAGAAAAATGCAAATTAACCACGAGTAAGACGGATTTCACCTACTTTGCTACCGACCCGATAAGAACTCTGATGTCAGAGGTTCTAGGATTATACAGGGTGTAAGGGACGGTATAACGAAAACTTTGCAGGCGTGCTCAGACCATGAAACTGAACAACATTTAATATTGGGCCAATGGTGGGAAATGAAATTTTTTTTCCCACCTCCCGCAGAAAATTAGTCAGATCGTGAATTTTGTATGGGAGGTCGAAAAGCTTTTTTCGTTTCCCACCATAGTAAATATTGTTCAGTTTGGTGGTCTGATCATGCCTGCAAAGTTTTCGGTACACCGTCCCTTACACCCCGTATACAGTACTAAATTAAAGACTTTTATGCTGGAACAATCACTTTGATTATCAAACTTCAAAAGCAATAGAAAAACTGCCGTCTTTTGCTTTACAAGCGTTGTTCGAACCAAATTCAGATTACAAAATGGCGCGAAGGCCTAGTAAGTAAGTAAGTAAAAACACTTTATTGCACATTTAAAACACAAACACGTAACAGGAAAACTTAAACTACAAATGTGCAAAGGCGGTCTTATCGCTTAAAGCGATCTCTATCAGACAACCTTAGCCTGGCTGGCTTGGCTGGCTGCCACTGAATAAGGTTCTATTCTGCGAGCAGCGGCGGGCTTGTCTTCAGCTCCGGATTGGCTTGGCTTTACCCCCAAGCTTTACCCTGATCACGGCCCAGCACACACGGCGCAACGCATTTGCAACGAAACTGCGACTTCTAGTTACTTTTGAGTTTCAGCCATAGACCCCTTTGAGAGACGGCACACGACGCAACCTGTATGAAACTGGTTGGAAACGCGTTACAAACCAGTTGCATTGAAACGGGCGTGCAGGAAACTCGTGTTTGCGTTTCTTCGGATTTCGCGCCTTTTTCATCAACAAAATGGCTGACGATGATAATCAAAGCATTGAATTTGTATTAAAAGTAGAAAAATATCCTTGTTTATATAATAACACATTACCTAGCTACTCTCGGAGAACTGAGACTGATAAAGCATGGGCAGAAATTGGAAAAACAATGAAAATGGCAGGGGAGTTATCTATTTATTTATTGATACGATTAAGATTAGGTACGATAATTACAACATTCGGCAAAAAATTGAAATCACATATTAAAACAATTATTTAGTTTATTTTATTTTTAAACCGAACTGACTGTGAGGTTGCTGCGTGTGTGGAAATCGATTGAAACGAGTTTCAAACTAATAATTTCAAAAGGGTTTCGTTGCAGTTACGTTGCAGTTGCATTGCGCCGTGTGTGCTGGGCCTTACATAAAGTTAACACGTGAAACCCCAATTTATAGTGCCTTTAGTGGAAGCTGAATTGTGGGTTCAATCGAATTATGGTAGTCTGGTTGAAATTGCTACTGCTACCTGCTCAATTCTTCCCAGAATATCTACTAGTTAGGTAGGTAAGTGTTATGAAATACCGCCCCAAGAGCGTGATTGTGCTGTTCCCTATATTATCAAACTACAAGCTACAAATCAAAAAGACGTAGCGTAGCTGTTTGTTGTTTAATAATGGGGCCTTAATGCTACGAAATGCAATACATACCGAATTATGCTTGTACACTTGTAGCCTGAAGTTTGATGATATAGAGCACTGGTTCTTTGACCAACCATACTAAAAACAAGTAAGCGATGCAAGCTTATCTAAAGGTCCCTACACCAAAACCTGCGTGTTATCACAAATAAGTTAGACATGGTTTAAGTCACTTGACAACATCAAATCGTATGGAAAATTAATTTAAACACGGTCTAAACACGCGCCTAACTTTTTTGTAATCACACCGATGTCTAATCTAGCGAAAAGATTAATGTATTATGCACTTTCCGACTATGAGCTCCATACTCAGACAACTTAACCACAGGTTTTAGTAAAACTAAAAAAATCTAGGTAGACACACGTAACCCAGACAGAATGACTCTCCAAATTCACCGACGAACGGATGAAAGTCTACCTACATTAATGTGTTTTCTTTTTTCTTTGAAACTGTGTCCATACGGACTATTGCTGCGAATCTACGAAGCATATATCGGTCTCATGAGTGTCATGACTTTCGTTCTCTACGATAAGCTTTTTGTACCCGAGCCGGGTACAAAAACCTAAACTCAAATCGCAAAACTTTAAGTAAAAGAGAACGGAAACACGAAAATTATATTTGCGTTTTTTTTTTTACTTTTCCGAAGCAGATGAGGTTTCAATTTTACAAGTAGGTATTTAACATTCTCAGAACTCTTCAAATACATTTGACCGAAGAAAACGTATAGGCATGTGTATGTGTGTATGGAAGGAAAAATTTACTTTATCAAAATTATTCCGAGCCGACACAGCCTGGCTGGCGGCTGTCACGAATTCCCAAATTAATTAAAGGAACAAAATCTCATCAAACTTATTTTAGCTACAAATTAATCGTTCTTTCTTTTCGTTTGGGACACCGAGTCGACCGCCCGACAAATTAATTCAAAAAATACACAAAAAAATAACGGAAATCAAAAATGCCACAGAGAACTAGCGCCACTTCAGTGTTCAGCCGCCGCAGAAGGCTCCGGGTTCAATTCTTGGCGGGTCACTCACAAAGGTGATATTTATCTATTACTTCGTGAATTTCTCCCCAGATTTTGGTATACCCCAAAAACCCCGTATGAATCTTCATGAAACTTTATGGAGTCGGAGACAGATCGATGAAAGAATTTCTGGTTTAAAGGTATTGAGTAGATAGATTATATGATTAGATGATACCTACAGCCACCACACGGTGAAGTGGATTTACGGTCTTCAGAGATTGAGCCAAATTCAAAAGCCTTATGGGTTTTTACGAAACGCAGAAGGCTTAAGATGGAATGGCAGTATTTCATAGCAACAAAATAATTCTCTTCTTTTCGAGAAAGCTTGCCAATAGCGAATTGTGTCTACCGATTTGGAACAGGAAGGAATATCAAGTAAGTATGAAGAAAATCGCTCACACTGGCAAATTGCCCAAGGCATTAGTTTCTCATAAAAGTTGCTTTAGCTGCGTTTCTATGAATATAATTTGGTTTGAGAGCCAAAGTGCCTGCTCTATTGAACATACTCTTGATATTAAAATCGGTTTTGGCACTTAAAGTGCTATTCCATAAAAGTAAATCCATATCCTAAAAGCGTACACGTGCGGCAATTTGAACCTACGAATTTAGGAACATTAGGTTAAGCGTAAAGCGTTATAATTTTATGTTGTACTGAAACTTTTGGATTTTCGTATATAAAACTCTTACTTCATGTTTGAATGATGAAATTTTAGTTTTTTGAAAATGTGCCTACCTATATTTATTTCCAGGCAAGTATTTTTACGGACATTTTATACAATTACCATGGAACTAGCAACGGTTCAACGTAGAATATGTGTGTAGGTGTGCTGGGTCCAATGAAGGTGACGTTGTTTTCAAAACTTAGGACACAGGAATAAAATATACAGCAAGCAAGATTTTCTCGTGCAGTTATGTAAAAATTGCAAAAATATAAACGCGAAATGAAAAAGATGCAAATGCAGACGTGAAATGGAAACCCGACAAAGACAATGTCGTGCCTGGGGAATCGTGAGCACTCGTGAGTAGTGCATAGCATACTGATATTTTCACATTTTTCCTCTTGTTGCTATTTGCAACTAAACCTAGATGAACCCACAGCAAAACACAGAAAAATAAATCAAACAAGCGGGATAAGTGTTAAGATGGTATACTACTCTAAGTTGGTGTCAGTTTTTGTAACGACTGGGGCCAAAAGTTTGAATCGATCTTTAAATTTTAAATTCACTTAGATACCTATGAGTCAATAGCATTAACAAAGAGGTTGATGTCAGGCAGGCAGCCGGTTATAAATATTGTAGACTAAGCTCCCGTCGACCAAGTCTTACCTCATAGGTCTACCGCACGGACGTATACTGTAGCGATAGATACCACTTAGGAGGTCAGGAAAATACTGGGTTGCCATCTCCTAACCTGGAGGAAACTTTTTATTCGAGTTGGAAAATGCAAAAAGTCCAAAATTACCTCACATTTCTACCGCTCCAAACGTTTACCTACCTAAAGAGACTCCTTTTGAGATGAGAATGCGCTAGGGTTGCCAGCTCCAATCCTGGCAGGTTCCAAGGTCAGCCACATTTTATGATGACCAAAAATGGAGTTTTTTACCTCATCTTTCTACCGGACGAAATTAGTGTCAATCGATAGCTCTAAGCATGCCATTGACAAATATATAGGGTTGCCTGCTCTCAGCCTGGCAGGAACTCTGGTAAACCCCCTCAAAGAAACGACGGTAAAATCTTCAAACAAAGAAAAAGTCATGAAAACCACTAAGATTCCAGCAAAACTTAATGTAAACTGCGCCATAGAGTTACATTCTGTTGTGTGGGACACTGCGTCGACGAACGACCCGGCGGAACCTGGTGTTTTCAAAGCATCTATAATTAGGAAGTACAAAGCAGGCCACTGACAGGCCTTACCTTTCTTGCAACCAAACAAAATTTATGCCAATCGATAGCCCTAGGTATGCCATTTATAAATATATAGAGTTGCCTGCTATCAGCCTGGTAGCATCCCTGGTAGACCCCGTCAAATGAACGCAGGTAAAATGTTCAAACCCATAAAAACTTGTGTTACACTGCTAAGATGTCTTGCTACCAAACTGAATTAGTGCCAATCGATAACCCTAGACATGACATTGATGAATATATAGGGTTGCCTGCTATCAGCCTGGCAGTATCCCTGGTATACCTCCTCAAACAAACGTTGGTTTAATCTTCAAACCAAGAAAAACTTACGTAAAACTGCCAAGATATTTTGCTACGGAACAAAATTAGTGTCAATCGATAGCTCGAGGCATGTCACTGATGAAAATATAGGGTTGCCTGCTATCAGTTTGGAAGTTTTCCTGGTATACCCTCTCAAACGAACGCTGGTAAAATCTTCAAACCAAGAAAACTTATGTAAAACTGCTAAGATATCTTGCTACCAAACAAAATTAGTGCCAATCGATAGCCCTAGGTATGCCGTTTATGAATTTATAGGATTGCCTGCTAACAGCCTGGCAGTTTCCCTGGTAGACCCCGTCAAATGAACGCAGGTAAAATGTTCAAACCCAGAAAAACTTGTGTAAAACTGTTAAGATGTCTTGCTACCAAACGAAATTTGTGCTTATCTATAGTCCTAGACATGTCATTGATGAATATATAGGGTTGCCTGCTATCAGCTTGGCAGTATCCTAGTATACTCCTGGTATCCCCTCAAACGGACGTTGGTTAAATCTTGCGTTCGTTTGAAGGGGTATACCAAGGATACTGCCAAGCTGATAGCAGGCAACCCTATGTATTCATCAATGACATGTATAGGACTATCGATCGGCACTAATTTTGTTTGGTAGCAAGACATCTTAGCAGTCTTACACAAATTTTTCTGGGTTTGAACATTTTACCTGCGTTCATGACGGAACCTATAAACTTCCAAACTGCAAACACATAAGTTTTCTTGGTTTGAAGATTTTACCAGCGTTCGTTTGAGAGGGTATACCAGGAAAACTTCCAAACTGATAGCAGGCAACCCTATATTTTCATCAGTGGCATGCCTAGAGCTATCGATTGACACTAATTTTGTTCGGTAACAAAATATCTTGGCAGTTTTACGTAAGTTTTTCTTGGTTTGAAGATTAAACCAACGTTTGTTTGAGGAGGTATACCAGGGATACTGCCAGGCTGATAGCAGGCAACCCTATATATTTGACGGCGCATGCCGTCTCCTTGCTGTTTTCGAAGAAAGTCGCCGGGACAAGATTGACAACATCAATCTGGGGAAGCGTCACCTCTCCGGAGCGCTGTCATGGTTTCCAGATAGAAAACCACCAGCACCCGGAAGACAGGCGAATCCTATTAGTTCCACGCGACCACAAGTGAATTCATGATATAATCGACGGAGCAGCACCTAACCCATGCGATATGGACCATCCTGATGATACTTCTACATCAGAAGATGGGGTACCAAATACTACGCCCACTGACAAGGGTTAATGCCAGTTTACACGTGAAGAAAATAAATTACCTATGATGATTTTTCCGGCCGGGATAGCGAAGCATCACAGTGCTGGTTTTCAGAGAAAGTAAATTAGAAGAATCGTCTGTCGAAAGCCGTATGTGACAACAACGAATGGATTGACCGTGAAGTGTCAGTAACTGGGCACGGAACCCTGGAAAATAATAGGAGTGTTTGGAAATCCCTACCGACTGCTACCTAAGGAAGTTTCAAAGGAAATGTGATCGTTTTGTTTTCTTTCTTGATTCTCGCTCTATGGTGTTTACGTTGAATAACACTTGTGTTACATGTTTCAGCCGCGCTGCTTCTACTAAGAGATGTTCAATCTAAATACGGCAAGTTTAATCTGCGTGCAAACGGGGACCGTATACTGCAGGATTAGATGCTAGTGTGCTGACTAGTAAAACATGCTTGTGTGGACCCATCTAAAGTATTGTTTACATCGGGTGAGACGTTTCCAATTGTATCATGATCATGCATCGGTGATTTTAGACAAAAACATCTTCGTAAAAATTTAGTAATCAGAAATTCTATCAAAATTCTGTAAATTGAAAATGAATGAGTGAGTCCGTTCTCGACTATCTATGCCAACAACTACCTATCTTTAGGTACAAATTATTGCTGATACCTTACTGAACGTAGATGCAGCACGCTGTTACTGTTTGTTTATTGTCTAAAACTTATTGCGGTGTATGATTTCGTGATATTTTACCTATAACAGTAATACGTTTTTAGAACAGCAGCGATGCAGTTTTTCAATTCAAGAGAGATATACTATAATGTGTCGATTTAAAATCGTATCTCGATGGCAAGGTGTGGGGATGTGTTTCGATGGGAACGCGTCTAAATGGAACTAAACCGATTGTATAAGTCGTGCATGATGTTGTATCCTAACCTACCAATATGAAATTATCACAACACAGATAAATCCATTCCTTTACCTTCAGACATATTGCGTCTTTCTCATTTTAAATATTCGTCGTTTCGTTTTGCAACTTCAGCAATCTTCGTAGTTAACCAGAGAGCTATAACGTACTAGAGACTACAATAGGAACAATATTCTGTGCACTAGGTCTAACTAATAGATGCAGCGTAACCGCACATGTCTGTTATCATAAGCGACACAACATGGCGTCTCTGCTAAAATTATCCTAAAAAAAAAAGTTATGAACATATTGAGATATTGCTAGTTTTAGTTTTAAAACAAAATTTACGCGCTCAAGAGCCGGCAAGCAACTGAGTCAGTTGGAGCCGCGTGACTCCACATGGGTGGAACCTTTTGGATGTTAGTGGTGCCATTTCTATACTAGGTACTAGGTAGTTAACATTTGAAATCGGATTGCTAGAGCTATGAGCGAGCATACATATATATTTTTTTTCCAAATACATGTTATTTGTGTGAAGTTGGACGTTCAGGAGGGTGAAGATTCGTGGCATTTTGCATTGTATCTCAGCACGCGTAGAAGTTTCAGAAGGTTCCCTTGCCACGGCATAACTTTATCTTTGCTGCATCTTAGACGCTGCATACCGTTTGCTTAAATGAAACTATAAAGGAGAAATATTAGATTTGTAGGTGCTTGTACTATAGAAAGTTTACAGAGGATCGCTTGTTGCATAGCCATGGTTGCTGCAGTCACGCACGGGTCACGTTCGACGCGTGGCGAGTGTGCTTGTTGTGTTCAATTTAAATGCTTGCTGTGTTCTATCCGTGTTTTTATACAGTTGCAAAATTTTAACGCCGATAACTGTAAATGCGACAAAGTTTCATCTTCGTAAAACGGTAACGGGGACAAATACCAAAGTTGCACAAACCGGAGAGAGGAATGCCAGGGTGGTGGTTAGTATGTCAGGAGCTTCGATGGCTGTCGTCAGAGATGTGGATCTTACAAATAACAACTTCTTCCAAAAAAATTGGTACTTAGTCTGGCATGTTTTAAGTTATCCATTTCAATAAATACCTTTACAGCAATTTAATATGGCTAGGTTCAGCTCGGGGTTGAGGTGCAGGTGGATCTGGTGCAAGATCGTGATGTGATCGAGCTGGCTTCAATGCAAGAACGTGATGATGATGATGATGATGCCCCTACAGACGTATCCGTCGACGGCGGCACACTGTCAAGTACTTCTTTGTTCGTGAGCACGAATGTGACTCAAAAACCGAGTTTAGATTTGAAGGTTCGGTCGCAAGCAGCGCACTGAAGCTGCCCGCTTTCATTGTACGTATATACTTGGGCCAAATATGGCGAATAAAAAAACGCAATATGACGTTCGTGGTTGCTTAGAGTTCCTCTGAGACTTCAGTTCATTCCAGTGAGCGTCAAAGTCGTCGCTGGTGCCATGAGGACCATCCGGTGGAGGTCGCGAGCCGTATCCCTAATTTGAGCTCGTACCATTGTAAGGTACCTACATCAACTTGCTGCAATGCCAAAGTTAAATAACTATGAACTATAGTTGTTGCTTGACTTCTTACAAATGGTTTTTATAAATATGGGAATAATCATTTATTTGTTAAGAACTATGAGTTTTCAAGTTACTGAAAAGCAAAATAAGCAGAATAAACCCAAAATGTTAGTACTGTAAAATTGGTGCAGGGTATTTCGGGTCGTTGCACGACTCGATATTCCGCTCGAAAAGAAGAAGAAGTAAAATTGGTTCTTGACTAAGAGTAGTCTTGCAGCTAATGCAAGTTTGCGTGTTGGGAAAAACAGCTTTTACGACGCGTTTTGTGCGGAAAGGCAGATGGTCACAACCGTGTTCATGGGCTTTGGTAAAACATGTTTTCTTTTTTTTTTCAGTACTATGTTGAGTTCAATTATCCATCAAGGGTCATCACTGTTACAAGGGCTATTCATTACGTTACTATTGTCTGATGAAATGCGAAAATACTACCCTTAAGATGTTCAGTAACCTGAAGGCTATTAACACGAGTGTTAGCTACTTCACAACAGCCACTGGTTGGCCTTATTACGCTGTCCTGTGATGTAACGCTGCTAATTCGGTCCTGAAGATGGCGATGCCGATATAATTAGATTATTAAGACTGGTGTAAGATTGCAGAACTCAAAGTTGCAAACACCTTATGGACATTAACTTGCTTACTGGTGTTCCTAAAAGACGTGCAGTCTCCTGTTTAGCAAAGATGGATGTGAAGTTGATGAACTTGCATGCGATGCTGTAAAATAGAGTTTAATGGCCAGATATTGTTAAACAAAATTGTATCGAGCTACTCGATGGAAGTTTACAAGTTATATAGAATTCTAAGCTCTACTCCATTAAAACGATGCATGAAAGGTTGAACACTAAGAAATTGAGGAATATAACAAAAAAGGAGGTGAATCCTAATGATAGTCAGGGAGGGGAAATTCGTGTTGTCACTCAAGCGCAGCATGTGATCGTACAGTGGGATTCCTTGTACCTGTCGGTCAAGTTGTCTTGTCTAGTGATTTTTATCCGGTGAGTCAGATTCATGTTGGTTGGCTGTTATGAACTGTTTGACTGTTACTGTTGTTTACTGAAATGAATACGGTTGGATGCCGTGACGGCGGTGGTTACTGTGGTGGTTGAAGGGGTCATGTCGTACCAAGCCATGCAGCTTAGAGCGGCTGGTTGAAAGGACACATGCATCCGGTTCAACGTTTGGAGTGTATGTGTCTGGTCGAAAGGACATCCAGGTCTAATGGTGGATCGTGCCGGGCTACACCCAGGTGGGTTAAGTTGATAGCACATCCTGGTCTGAAATGGATCGTGCCAGGCTACACCCTGGTGGTGGGGTTAGTTGAAAGGACATCTAGTTCTAGACCTGATCGTGCTGGGTCACACCCAGTTGGGGTTAGTTGAAAGGACATCCTGTTCTAGACTGGATCGTGCCGGTCCTGACACATGGTGGTTGTTTGGATTATTGGTGGATTACACGATTGAGACTTGTGGTGATTACTGATGGATTACACGCTGACAAACTGGACTCGTCAGGTTGGACGAGCGGGTGTTTTGAAATGGAGCGTTAACTGCTTGCGTGATTGTTACAGAGCCACGAGCTGCAGTGCCCAAGGGAAGCGCCCGAGGACGGTCGCATGTCAGTCTGGCCGTGACGGCGCATGCCGTCTCCTTGCTGTTTTCGAAGAAAGTCGCCGGGACAAGATTGACAACATCAATCTGGGGAAGCGTCACCTCTCCGGAGCGCTGTCATGGTTTCCAGATAGAAAACCACCAGCACCCGGAAGACAGGCGAATCCTATTAGTTCCACGCGACCACAAGTGAATTCATGATATAATCGACGGAGCAGCACCTAACCCATGCGATATGGACCATCCTGATGATACTTCTACATATTCATCAATGTCATGTCTAGGGTTATTGATTGGCACTAATTTAGTTTGGTAGCAAGACATCTTGGCAGTGTAACACAAGTTTTTATGGGTTTGAACATTTTACCTGCGTTCATTTGACGGGGTCTACCAGGGATGCTACCAGGCTGATAGCAGGCAACCCTATATATTTATAAATGGCATACCTAGGGCTATCGATTGGCATAAATTTTGTTTGGTTGCAAGAAAGGTAAGGCCTGTCAGTGGCCTGCTTTGTACTTCCTAATTATAGATGCTTTGAAAACACCAGGTTCCGTCGGGTCGTTCGTCGACGCAGTGTCCCACACAACAGAATGTAACTCTATGGCGCAGTTTACACTAAGTTTTGCTGGAATCTTAGTGGTTTTCATGACTTTTTCTTTGTTTGAAGATTTTACCGTCGTTTCTTTGAGGGGTTTACCAGAGTTCCTGCCAGGCTGAGAGCAGGCAACCTATATATTTGTCAATGGCATGCTTAGAGCTATCGATTGACACTAATTTTGTCCGGTAGAAAGATGAGGTAAAAAACTCCATTTTTGGGCATCATAAAATGTGGCTGACCTTGGAACCTGCCAGGATTGGAGCTGGCAACCCTAGCGCATTCTCATCTCAAAAGGAGTCTCTTTAGGTAGGTAAACGTTTGGAGCGGTAGAAATGTGAGGTAATTTTTGGACTTTTTTTGCATTTTCCAACTCGAATAAAAAAGTTTCCTCCAGGTTAGGAGATGGCAACCCAGTATTTTCCTGACCTCCTAAGTGGTATCTATCGCTACAGTATACGTCCGTGCGGTAGACCTATGAGGTAAGACTTGGTCGACGGGAGCTTAGACTATTGCCAAATCCTTGTGCTACATTATTTTGTGTCCTAACAAAACATTTTGCGCAGACCCGAACTGAATCGAAATAAGGGCAGGAAGATTATGATGATGAATTGATGAGTTAATCGATGTATCTGTTTCCTCTTTCTTAATTATACAGGGTGTTAGGGACGGTGTACCGAAAACTTTGCAGGCATGATCAGGCCATCAAACTAAACAACTTTTACTACCTATGGAGCCAATGGTGGGAAACGCAAAAAAAATTTCGACCTCCCATACAAAATTTACGATCAGCTGACTGACTTTGTATGGGAGGTCGGAAATTTTTTTTCGTTTCCCACCATTGGCTCCATAGTAAAAGTTGTTTAGTTTCATGGTCTAAGCACGCCTGCAAAGTTTTCGTTACACCGTCCCTAACACCCCGTATTGTGTCTGGTATTAAAAAAAGAGCTGCACTATTAGCATGAATAAAAACGCTGGTGTGTTAAAAGAACTCCCTTGTCAGTGTTCAGGAATTTGCAAGCAAATACACCAACCCATTTAAGGGATAAACTTAAACTGGTTTTGCATACTATTTGTAGAACAACCTGTATAAGTTGGTCCTTTGAACGGGTAGCTTAGTGGTGGCGCCATCCGATCTGCATGCTTGAATCTAGACACACGGCAGTGTGTCCGCCAAGTTCGAGCAAAAAAAGCGACACACCGGCCGTGGGTTATATTACACGAACCATTTCGGGCCAAGTTCGACCCACCTATAACTCAAAATCTATTTTATCTACGCATATGAAATTTCTAGTATCTGTCGAGATCTACTTACTTATTTAGATAAAATACAAAATTTCATTAATGTACCTATTGTAGGTCTTGAGATATTGACGTCAGAAAATCGCTATTTTTACTATACACTCACTGACTCACTCATCAAAAACCTAGACCACTTCCAATGGTCGTATTGACTTGAAATTTGGCATGGAGGTAGGTCTTTAGGTCAAGGTAAAGGAAAAAATCTGAAAATGGCCAAGTGTGAGTCGGTTTTAAAAATAATGAAGGTGTAAATTCATACCCCTAAGGAACTAAAACAAAAAATTTATCTATATCTTCCAATCGTCGTACCGTTCGTTACAAAGGTTTGTATTTAGTCAAAGTAAAGTATAAATGAGATATTTCCTTACCTAACTTAATCATAAGAAAAAAAGAAAATAAACCTTACAAAAATAAATGAAAGTAGATTCTTATTTCCAAACTGCGAAAAATCAAGTGTGCATTCCTGTAACTATTTTTAACTGGTGTCTGTGTATGGAACTTGGTACTTATTTAGATCTCACTTCTTTTATAGGCGAACTTGGCAGCCTTTCACATTTATGTTTTGGGTGGGATATTTATCTAGACTCTACGCTAAAAGGTTTTCGTATGGACACTGATGCCTGATGAGTCGAAAGGGAAGCGAAACAAGCTATACGAACGAAACAATCTGGTTACCACTGACAAATGGCAGAAAATCTGTGTTGTTACAACTGAAATGTACAAAATTTAAAACAGCCTTTCATGGACTGATAGAAATTCTAGCAGTCCTATTCTATCATAGAATGCAATCAGACCACGTTTTTTTGCACACGAACCTGTCTCTTGTATTACTGTACCTATTTAAAAAAATGGCAACGGAGTGAACTGCGTGGTTTAGCATGCCCTTCAGTCAGACAGACTACCTAAGAGAGTTCATTTTATACCATCAAAGTATTAAAAATTTTAGTTTTTAGATACTTTTTATTTAATTTTCGACTATAAGATGGTTGCCACGAACGTCATATTTCTTGGATTAAAATCGGCTTAGAATCATATGACGTTCTTGTATCAGATTTTGCTTTTTTGATATTTTTAGACTGTTTTTGACAGTAGTTAGCAACTCTGGCTACATAATAATAAGTGACAATCTCGAAAATCCGAAATAGGGTCGAGTGAACCTTCTGAGAAACACATTAAGCGATTTGAAGTACCATGAAGGTATTGAAAATTTTACTCTTCAGATTCTTAGTAAGTACTTTACTTTTCGACTCTAGTAGATACTTCGGACAAGTTCATTTCAGCTTAAAAGCTGACTATTTAATTTGAATATTCAAATCTCAGACTAAATTATCTGTACTAAGTGTTATGATTATGACGCTTGGAAATCATTACTGTAAATCTAAAATTTGTTCGTAGTATTTTGACTTCAACTGAAGTGGATATAGGAGTAACAGAGTAGAAGTCTTTTCTGCTTTTTGTTAATCCCGGTATAAGAAGAGAAAACAGATGCCAACGCAAGTTCTTCCTGCGTCATCGTCGGTTTTTTCTTGGGAATTCGATATTTCCTTGCATCTGACAGACGCATGCGTTAAAAATACGCAGCAACGGAAGGTGTGAGATCCGCCTAAGGGAGACGAACCGCGATCTTTTAGTGCAAAACTGTCGGAAGTTATTGATTCTGGGTATTA
Source organism: Phthorimaea operculella (assembly GCA_024500475.1). Lineage (NCBI taxonomy): Eukaryota > Metazoa > Arthropoda > Insecta > Lepidoptera > Gelechiidae > Phthorimaea > Phthorimaea operculella. Next base: position 7,388,201 of record JANFCV010000008.1, on the reverse strand, counting down.
TTAAGCGCCGAAAGTTTGACTTTGGTTTAAGTTTGACTTTGATTTGACTTCAGAGTTTGACTGGCTTTGTTATTTTCTGAAATCCAATTTAACATTTTAGGAGTATTATTTTGGACTGTTGCAGAATACTTTTTAACCGTGTGAATCTTTAAAAAACAATTTTCCTAATTTAAAACATTAAAAAACCTTTTAAAAAACGAACGTTTGCGACGAATTGAGAACCGCCTCCTCTTATGTTTATCTGTTGGATAAGAAGCAAGATAATTACTGAGTTTTCCTAAATCCGTTTTTAAGTTGAGTTCTGTGCAAATAAGATCAAAATTCGTATTGCATGAATGCATTACGCAGCTAAAATAACGCACGAACGGACGTTACGTGTGCTTCTCGGTCTAAGTGTGGAAACCCCTACTACAGTACGGCCGTTAGAAAAGGCCATATTTGACAACTGTCATAATCATGTGAATACTATGACATATCGTCTCTTTTTCTTTGTTGACATTGACATTCCATATAAATGAGTTTGACAGCTGTTAAATATGACTTATTTGAACGGTTGTGCTTTACACAAAACCCTGAAACTCCAAACTTTAGTGCGAAGTTACGAATGGCCAAGTTTCCAAAACTTGATTCATGAATTATGAAAATCGAAATCCAACTCTATGCAGACAGACAGACAAAGAGAATTATTAAATGATAAGGGTTAGTATACTACGGAACCCTAAACTGAAAACTAAGCGGGAAGCTTCGGATATGTACTTTGAAAAGTAAACACAACCTACACATATAATTAATTCGCTGTATAAAAAACTAGTTTTAGTTGATCTCAGACGTGCTGCTGTTAGTGAAATCAATAGAAATCGACGCCAAAAATTTGATGATAACGAACAACTTCACTCAAGGAACATGGTCTGGGAAAAAATAAAAACTGCTCTTCTATCAAGTTTGGTAGAGTAGGTAAAGGAGATTCCAATTTTTGAAAATGTCATAAATACTGCTGTTCTATAAAGTCTGTAGAGCTGCAAAGTCAAAGTCAAAGCATTTATTTCTCAATAGGAATTAAGTACAAGATGCACTTTAAGAAAGTCACATTCTAATTCAAACTTAAAAAAGGGAAAATTTGTAGTGCAAAATTTTCTCTTTTTTATAACAATTTGTGTTCCTACTCTAAACGCGGCTCGGGGGGATAAAAAAAAATAAAAATATAGGCACTGCCACGGGGCTGGCCAGGCTAACCACACAGCATGTGTCTTTATGCTTCAATGAATGACAAGACAAGTAAATGGAAATAATCACTAAGTCAATATTTAAAACAAGAAAGGTGTTACATGTGTATAGTTAGCCGGAGTTTCCAATTTTTGAAAATCTCATTCAGCCAATGTCCCATGCTAATGTTGTTAGGTCAGATACCTATATTAGGTACTTATCTATCATCACCTTATCCTTTATTTTGCGTACTGGTCACTTGTAAAATTTCACACCGCAAGACGCGTGTGCTAGAAAACTGTGAGAACTCAAAACAAAGGCTTATAGCGTTATGACAGATGCACAAGATCCCCAGAGTATTAAAAGCAAAATATAGAGTGCGCGGTATAGAGGTTCAATAGTGTTATGTGTAGATATCGGACTCCAAGTCGCCAAACTGAAATGGGCATGGGCTGGACTTTATGTGTCGCCGCAAAGACCTAAGATGGAGCATATGCCTTTTGGCTTGGAGACCTCATCTCGGGTAGCGCTGCGTACAGAGACCACTACCCAGATGGATTGGACATTGTCCCAGTGCGATCCAGGATGCAGAAAACAGAACTCCGAGCAGGAATGGAGAAAGTAAGGAGATGTATGTATATGCACAACAATAGGCAAAACCATGCTAACGAAGAAGAAGAAAGAGTATTACTGAAGTATCACTGGCATTTTGCTACTGACAGACGAAGAGGTTGTGTTGTGTACTAGTGCCACCCGTTCATACTCAGTAAAGCGTACTCTACAGCTTGCTATATATCTCTGAGACGAGATCACTCTTTCACTATTGAATGAAATCATGCAACTATCAGTGATACAACACAATCGCACGCGCCGCTGGGAAAGCCGACGGCAATTAATACAAAATCGAACTTGCTCGCGAGAAAGGAATGAAAGTAATCGCTCCCTGAGATATTGCTCGTTTATACGAGGTGTGAAGACTTCACATTTCTTCGAACAAAACACTTGTTCGGAAAAAATATTATTATGTGTACCTCTAGAGTTATTTAATGTATAAAATAAGCAAAATCACATTCATCTGCTATCTCACCTGTAAATGTTGGACCATGCTTGCCTAGATAGTGCCTTTAGTCCTGTCTTGAAAAGGCCCAAGATATCCATTAAATATGAATATAGCTATTTTGACATTTCAAAGATTAAATACTTTAAATTATCATAAATAATTAGTATAAAATGAAGTCGCTTTTTGCGTTTCTCTGTATGTCTGTCGAGGAATCCCGCTAACTCCTCCTTAACCATGCAACGTATTTGGATGCATTATGCATTGGCGTGATTCAAGAGGAAGGTTTATATGTATAACATATGCCGGGAAAATGAACTGCAGCGTCATGATATGTCAAAAATGTTATATTGATGTGATGTTCGTGTTTAATTGACACACTCGGAATTTAATGCCAGATTTGCTGTGAACATGCAATGTGCGAAAGGTGACAACAGTTTTATGAGAAATATTTCAACGGTTAATGAAAAACACTTGTTGTGGATAATTATTAAGATTTACTACTATACTTGTAATGAATAACCTAATCTAATAACCTTAATTTATAGATTAAGCGTGAATAATGCTTCGATAATTTATTAGTTTTTAATTAAATAAACAGTTTTTTTATTTACATTTTAAGGCGAGAAACACGCATGTGACGTGCCTTTGCATCGCATAAAGCTGCATCGACGGATGCGTCTGTCAAACCGTTTGACATAAACGGTAGGTAGATATTTGAATGAGAATAAGGTTGAAAGGTTATTGTTTCTCGCCTAATCGTTTTAAAAGCTAATACCCAGTATAAAGACAATCACAAAGCAGGTGCACATAAGATTAATGAAAAACTAAAGACGGCTAAAGAGAAGATAGAGATCAATGTAAAAGATAATTTATCACTGACATGTAGGTTTATGGTGATACATTTGCCACACAATGACCCTCCAACCGCGATCTCTTGTAAACTTGATGTGCTATACATACAGTCACTGTCGCACGTTCCATCATAACAATTTATAGTTCATAGATACTGATAGGCTGAAACGTTTACAAGTGATTCATATGGAATACTATAAGGAAAAGCTGTTAATGACGAACAGGTCGAGATATGGAACAAAATATGTTTGATCCCATCTGTAGTAAATCAAACCAAACCATCGTCAATTGTCTACTGCATCAGACAGAGGCCTTGTTCTTGTAGTAGCGGTGGAAAACTTTGAGGGCAGGTTCATCGGGTCGTTAGACCCAAACAAAAGAAGAAGAATTGAAGGTTAAAATTGTTCTTGGGGAAAGTTGTTTCTTTACTACCTGCATCCAAGTCCTTTTGCAGTTTCGGTCACTAGAAATTCTACTGATATAAGTAGATTGAATTGCAAATGATAAAAGTCTAATTATTACGAGTTTTAGCTTCCATGTTTAAGGTTGTTGATCTAGATAATGCATTGTAAGTAATGATAATATAATCGCTCAATCTACAGTTGCAGAATGTTGACACGAAACGCATTGTAGTTGCATTTTGGCAGCAAGCACTCAGAATATGACGGATGTCAAATATTGGCGAATAGCAGCGACTGTTCGCTGCAGATTCCAACACGCAATGTAAGAACACCTATAAAAATAAAACATCAAAAAGAATTCCGGAAGTCAGATTAGAAATCTTATTAAAAAGAGGCTAATAAACTTTACGAACCGGTTATCTACACAGCTGATTACAAACTAGATGACCTACAGCAAGAAACGAAGGAGAAATCGAAAACACATGATATCATCGAAAGAACATTTAAGGTTACTTACATGGTAAATGAACAAGGAAAATCCATACTGCGAACTGACACCAAAAATCCGAATGCGGAGCCGACGAAAGAGAAATCAGCAAACCTAGTTTTTTAGCACCTTTTGTAGCGGTCAGCGCACCACAACATGTCGTGACACTTAAAGAAACACTGTCAAACCTTATTATTCCTCCAATCACTGAGTTAATCACACGGTTGGAAAAGAAAATGGTATTATTGTTTGAAGTAACACACACACACGGATTCAGTCCATCGCGAGGTCTCTTCACCACTGTCACGGTCGCGCGGAAACACACACTATGCCCCACCAGTCGACTTTTACTCGCGCGAAATGTCTTAAGTGCAGGAAAGCTGGATAAAAACAACCTTATTGTCATATAACATTGGATTTTTCGGTTTTTCGGATTTCGTCTCGTCAGATGTGTCCGTGGACCTCAGCAACCTTCCGCGGACTATCAAGTTTTGCTCAGAGATTGCAATGGTTAATATTGGTGAATGTGGCACGATTAAAAGACTAGTTTCGTCTCGTTCTTTCACCGCCGCATGCGCAGGTGTGGTACCACCTGTTTTTTTCTAGATTCGTACTTTCGCTTTGCATTCGAGATTTCATGATCTGTTTAAAATATTGCTGTGCAAAATACACATTCAAAAATATCGGATTGTTTCAAAATAATGATTTTTTTTAGATTTTCGTAAAATAAAAACGACAATTTATAATAACTAACTGAAATACTCAAACCATACAACAACACCATTAATGCGAATCTTCTGAGAATTCATCTCGCTGTTCGCTTTCTTTATAAAAGTTTTTAATAAAATATATTTTATGAAGATTATATTCGTTGGTTTGCTTGGATCCCGTGCCAAACGCGGAACTTGGGGAAATATAATTTCATTTTATGGTAGAAGAGACTTATCCCATTGTTGTGAAATACAATGTAGTTCTGAAAAATCTTTTTTAGATACGAGTAATTTCTGTATAAAATCATCAATTTGTTTTAATTTAAAATATTTCCCCGAGCAGAAAATACGTATAAGAAAGAAAATACGAAGTAAAGTATACTTACTACATTTTTTGAATTTGTCACTGTCTTAAACGAGTTGCCTTTCCAAAAACTTTGCAGGCATGATAAAGAGCAAAAAAATTTTTTTTACGTGGTATTAATCAGTTAATGGGTCGGGAATTTTCTAGGGGAGTTCGCTTTCCTTTCTCCATTATCAACACATTCTCCATAGAAGTTATTCAGTTTCATGGTCTGATAATGCTTGCAAAGTTTTCGGTTTTTTCACATATTTTTTTAATGTATTTTCTAACCTACTGTTTTCTTGTACTCGTTTCATAAAGTTTTTATCCATTGCCCGTAGAGAAGCATCTGAAGTTTCACCTACTATGAACTATACTCCATATTTTGGATACTGTTCATTTGTGAGTTTTGCAAAGGTGAGCGTCCCTAGTACCACTGCGACGCAAGCACTTGACCGCCGATTGCCAGAGTGGTGTAAAATCACGCCAGCGATGATCAGCGCATTGACCGCTGGCATTGAAGGCTAAATCGTTTCTTATTATGTTGTTATTATCAACGTGTTCTTTCTAGCCGACTTTAAAAGAAGGCTTGCAAATTTTTTACAGTCTTTACATTTTTTGTATGCTCATTTGATAGTTACAACTTCCCAGCCTGGTCCGGAAAATCCTTTTTTTTGTTCAAAGGGTACTCTTAGTCACCATCACAGTATAAAATGAAGTGAAGCTTTTTGCTTATTCCAGCCTGTCTGTTTATTGTGGACATCGCTAACTCCTTCAGGACCTCGCAACGGATTTTGATGCTTTTTTTAATAGCTCAAAAGGAAGGCATATATTTAATACATGCGGGTAAAACGCCTCATTCCCACGGAAATTTGCAGCAGGTGCAATCTCAGAAGGCCGCTAGTTCAGAAATAAAGGAATCTGAAATTCATCAAAATTTTGTGTAATTTTCTAACTCTTCAAAACTATTTTTAACGTGATTCTGTCGAAGTCGGTATTAGAGGGATTATCATTTCACTCTCTACGATTTGTCTTATTTCTCAGCACTTTTGATGGATGAGTTTTGAATGAGTTTTAGATTTACGTGTAGCGTTAATGAGATTTGTAGCTATTTCTGCTTTCTCAGCAGCTTTTCTGTTTGTACTTGAATTAATGAATACAAATCACTTTATTTGTATTCATTTATACCATTGCCATTTGTCTCTTCACTCTCTTCAGATAGTATGGTCCTATCCTGTTTGCAACTTCAGCTGCTTCCGAGGACTTGTGTTTGGGCCTAGAATCTAAAAGTCCCTTGTTCAATTCCGAAGGCACAATGTTGATAGAGTGCGTTTCATGTAAGGTTTCATGTTATAGTTCCTATGGCGTCATGTTGGTAAAATTGAAAAGCCGTATGTATAGTGCGTTTCATTTTATAGTTCCTCTGGCGTCATGTTGGCAGCATTGGAAATTTGTATGTAATATTATTGCCGCCTTAATATTTACATACAAATTTTCAATGCTGCCAACATGACGCCAGAGGAACTAAAAGATGAAACGCACTTTAATATATGGCTTCGTCAAGCCGCCGTATATTTCAATGCTACCAACATGACGCCATATGAACTATAAGATGAAACGCACTTCTTTCTCTAATATCATAGTAAATTTTACATTTATCACTTTTTTGTGAGATTCGTTATCATTATTAGTTTAGTTATGTATGGCACTGCAGTCTGATCTACTTGATTAAATGCTTACATAATTTGTTTAGATGACCGATGCCATGTGTGGTTCTAAGAAATTGAAAAATTCATTGAGACGTTTGTCGAATATCTCTGTCTTATTAAATATACGAAAGTAAGAACGAATGTTTGTTTATTCATTTAGATGTAAATAGAAAGCTTTTAGCAGTAGGTCAGAGAGACAATAACGCAATATTTTATACTATTACTCGGTTTGGCTTAAGTTTAATTTTACTTTTCGTCAGTCATGGTTACGGTCAATTAAAATTAATGGCTTCAATGCGGTTTGTAAATGTCTAAGAAAAATCTCACACATGTGGGATAAGCAAGGTAAATAAAAAAATTACAAAAGATGAAAACGGAATCTGATATTTTGCTAGTTCTCAAATTCTTTATTTTTCATAGACTTATTATGCCTTAGCCCTGAAAAATGTTAAAAATACCGTTTCTATATTCAACGCTTTTCAGAAGTAACACTAATAAGAGAAACGGCGCGTGGAGCGCCTATCCAGATCGCTCACTTAGTACTAGCGACGATTTTGATGCTTACGGGCTAAATTGATGCCAACTAAGATGGTTGCCACGACCGTCATATTTCTTGGATTAAGATTGGCTCAGAATCATATTACGTTCCTGTATCAGATATTGCTGTTTTGATATTCCTCTACTTTTGTTTGAGTTTTTTGACAGTAGCAACCCTGGCATTGTAACAGTTGACAGTCGCGAAAATCCGAAATAGGGTCGAGTGAACCTTCTGTATATTCTCTATTTAGTGCTCGTAATCACATCAATAATTCATAGAACAATACCGACGAGTGGATGAATGAAATGACTACCAATAAGCTGAATAATTAGGCAATTTCCGGGGATTCCGAGATTTTTCATACCTATCTAAAAATCTCTTATTTTTAGCCATTGTAATGCCAGAGACTCTCAACTGCCATTCTATTGCTATCGTGATTGTATACTTCAAACTGTTAGTAGAATACAAAACTACCAAAAACACCCAACTCTCATGCACAACTGAAACGATTTTCTCTTAGCAGAATTTGTCCCTATTGGAAATTACTACCTCTGCATGGAAATATTAAAAACGAGCTTTAGCATACTACAAAAATACAGCGGCAACAACCTACTCGTAAACAAAAAGTATTACTGTACCATAAAAATGTATGCTGCACTTTTCTTTCTTCCCACTTCTACATGTTGTAAATCACAGTTTAAGCTATGAGCTGTAAAATCCTAGCGCGTTCTGCATAGTGCAAACTAAACCATCTCGAATTACTTTCAAGGGACCAACTTATACCGGTTATCAACACAATCATAAAGAGAAACAAACTAAAGTTGGCCCTGTAATAGTAACTTGAGCTGAATGAAGTGCCGCAGGGAAGCATACTAGGACCGGTATTGTTCATTTTATACGCTAATGGCTTTCTGCAGCAAACATCAATGTATCCTTTTACAACTTTGAATAATTTCTTTTTTAAATAAACAAAGGGACAGCTCTCCAAATACCGACCCTGCATTTAGACCACAAAAGTGATGATAGGTATTTAAGTAAACATAAAATGCTGACTTTATTTATTATGGAGACTCAAAAAACAATCATGTCTCCTGATAATTATGTTTTCTTTTGGGAAGTTGTTCAGAGGAGAGCCTTAAATCCCTAACACATTTAACTATAATGCAATAAATCTTTGCCTTGACATTTCAAAACATAACATGCAAGCAAGCACTACAAAACCATGTAAATCTCAAAATTAAATGGTTATAGGTAGTTAGTAGTTACTGAAATTACCTGCTATGTTTGATAAGAGCTTTTTAATTACCAATTCCCAAATGTCATCCAAATGTTAACTATTACGAATGTATATAATTTTGGTAATAGTGTAGGAGTCATGCATGGCATTAAGTAGGTTTATTGCTATTAACAGTTGTTACTAGCCACTAAAACAACTAGATAGACGAGAGACATACAAAACATGGGAATTATGTCAGAGTGACTTACAGTTAATTGCTATTGTAAAATTACAAATGTTACCATTTTAACATAATGCACTGTTATAAAACTGTGTCGTTTCACAGTTAAATAAGTTATATTGTACAGGTTCTTGTTACTTTTTGAACTGTTTTCGGCTCTTACGTTATTTTTAAAAAATAATTTTAAAAACCATATTTATTTACACTAAAACTCGTTAAAAACACTGAGGTTTTCTAATTTAGGAATAAAATATTATTTTTTAACCTAGGAAATATTTTTATAAATGAAAGACTGTTATTTATAATTTTGTATAATTTACACATTTGGGCAGTCTTAATTGGTCGTGATACACGTGGTCGTGGTTTAGCTATAAATAAAAAAATCAGGAATAAAATAACATCATGTGAAAAAAGAGAGAAAATTCAAAACAAAAACTTTTTATTTCTGGAATGGAGGCTGCCATAAAGTGTTGAATGACATGGCAGAAATATATAAAAAAGAATCTTCCAAAATTGCATGCTAATGCTCTTAAAAAAATAAGTGATACTAGTCAAGTATATTGACTTAGTTTTTTATAAAGGGGTTAAACGATTTTACGTGACATTAGCAGAATTGGTAGTTTGCAAAAGAAATAATTTAAAAATAGAAAGAAGTCGTTTTAGCAAATTAGAAAAGAGTTGGCTAGAGTTCAAAATTGAATGCATTGAGTGATTTCTGCAGCTACTTATGTACCTACTAACCTACTCTTTTAATAAGTATCTTTGACCAAGGGAATACCTAAAAGTTTCTTTGAATAAATGGTTTAGCACCCGTAAATTGCTCAGAGCAAGTTTTTACAATAAAGAAGTGCAGAGTCGGACTTAAACTTCCGTGTTAACTTAAAATTATCGGTGACTTTAATTGCCATGTATAGTTTGGCAATTTCCAATTCTAGGGACATTCCTGCCAGCCATTTATTGATTAATTGTTGTCACGAATTGTGGTAATATAGTTGTAGTAGGTGGCACTAACGTCCCACACCTATGGACATAGCAACTGGACGTATCGGACCGAGAAGACGTATCTATCGAATACAGAATTCCTTGCTTCGATTAACCGTTCGAATGTGGAATGTGTTAGGAACTGCTTTGTACGAAATTGAAGGTAGGCATGTCGTCGATGTAGGTGAGGATAAAACCCCACCTGAAGTTTCCTTCACCTTGGAAATAATTCATGAAACATTTTACGACGCACCCGTAAATCTATTCCATTTAAATATAAAATTCTAAAGTAGGTTATACGTCTTCTTGATAGATGTTTTCATAACTTATATTTGGTACATTCTCATCGCCCGCATTTTTTACACATTCCGCTGAAAAAGTGCAGCTTTCTGTGGGAAGAGCGTTATAATTTTTTTTGATAAAATACTTTAGCTTGTCTTACACATGGTCAAACATTTAAATACTCAAATATGTTGACAGTTTTTTGTAAAATTCCTGTCAAACATGCATTCTCTAACGTCCATGGCGAGGAACTTTGCTACTTTGTGACAGATAAACTGTTATAGATCCTAAAATATCAGGGTAATATCATGTTAATCATTCTTATCTTCTAACTAGTTATATTTTCTATCTTCCAAGATGTTTTTAAAAGTAAAAGAAGCCGGAATTTATTTTTAAACATGGTTTTTAGCGTTGAAGCCTGATTCAAGCTTAAATTTCCTCGCGCTACCTTCTCATTCATATTTTCGTTACGGTGAAAGCTATCTGTCTAGTTTATTTACACATGAGTAGCGGATAGTACAGCCGACAATATCGTAAGAGAAGCACGTGTCTCTCGCTGCTGCATTTTTGCTGGCGAAGGTAATATCCACATATTTACGATTTGGTTCAGTACCCACCTAACTTCCATGCTCATCGATAACCAAGTATTCAGTTAGCATGTAATATTGATATTTTTTCTGGTTAATACCTTTGTTATGCTTAAAACAAGAGGCAGTATTGTAAAAAGTATTGACTACTAGATTTAGTGTAAACCGCAAAATAAACTTTCGTTCTAACGTCCATGTAATTTTTTCCATGTCTTTCCATGTTTCGCGGTGACATGGACGTTAGAAAATGACATGGACGTTAGAGAATGATTAAATTTGTGGCCCCACTGTTGGACAAAGATTTAAAATTATATATATTTTTTCTTAAATTAAGCTAGTGCGTGTCTTAATGGGAAATTTTGTGGAAGCAATTCATACTTTTTCTTTGTCATCATAATCATATTACCCATAGGACGTCCACTGCTGAACATAGGCCTCCCCGAATTATTTCCGCCTTGTCCAATTAGAAGCAGCCTGCATCCAGTATTTCCCCTCGGACTTGACCAGATCATTTGTCCAATTCGCGGATGGCCGTTCTACGCTGCACCTGCCGGTACATGGTCTCCACTCGAGAACCCTCTTGCTCCACCGATTATCAGTCCTTCGAATAATTTGGCCTACTTAGCCAAGTCGGTTACCTTGGTTCGTCTAAACATCTTCTCATTTCTGATTCGATCACGAAGAGATACGCCGAGCATAGCTCTGGACTCCTAGTCTATTTAGGAGATTGACAGTTAGCGACCACGTTTCGGCACCGTAGGTCATCACTGGCAGGACACAGTTTTCAAACACTTTCATCTTGAGACACTGAGGAGTTTTGGACGTGAAGACGCCGCGTAACTTCCCGAAATTGCCCAGCCGAGCTGGATTCTCCGAGTGACCTCTTTCTCAAAGTTATATCTTCCTAGTTGAACTGTTTGTTCTAGATAGACGTCTTTGTCCACCACTTCCGAGTATCGAGTTCCATACTGATATTGAGGAGGGCGCTACATGAGAGTTGGGAACCCCAATTGAGGTCATGTAGCATTTTGCTGAGGTCTTCGAATAACTCTGCCATGACTACGATATCATCGGCAAACCGAAGGTGAGTGATGTATTCGCCATTGATATTGATGCTAAGTTCTTCCATCCCATTGGTGAAGAGCTTCTGAGACAATACATCTCCTTGTCTTACACACCTCTGCAATGGAATTGCCGCCTTGGTCTGATCTTGTATTCGATCTGACATTGTGGCGTTTTTAGATATTAAATATTTTAACACTTCGATACCTGGAGTCAATGTGGCACTGCTGTAGAGCTTGTACTTATACTTGTACTTTACTGTACTCTTTTCGGAAGCCGGCTTGTTCAGGAGGAAGGAAGTCGTCAAGCCTGCGAGCTAGGCGATTCGGAATAACCCTCGAGAACAGCTTGTTAACATGACTAAGAAGCAAGATGGGCCTATAATTCATTAAAGAGTCTTATCACCTTTAAAGAAAAGCACTAAAACGCTTCTGTTCCATACTTCTGGCTTCACACCTTCGAACAAGATAGAGTTAAAGAGCTTCTGAAGGACTTTATGTGCTGGTGTTTCACTCGGTTTCAGTAGCTCTGATATGATTCTGTCCTCGTCCGGCGCCTTGTTGTTTTTGAGCTGTTTAAGGGCCATCCTAATCTCATACAAGCTGATGTTCGGGATATCCTCGGCATAGTGTCGGATAAGCGTTGCTCTAGGTTCAGTTGAGCTATTAACAGGTTTTGCGACTGAAGTGTACAGCTGTCCATTGAAACGTTCGATCTCCCTCAGTACCTCTGGCTTCGTGGAAGCTACACTGCCGTCCACCATCTTCAGCTTTGTCAGTTGGCTCTGCCCAATAAACAGGTCCCTGGCGAAAACTTTGTTGCCTTTTTTTCGCTTAATCGTTTCTTTAATATTTTAGTATTAAAGTTTCAAATATCGCATTGCAGGGACTAGCATATTTGTCAGTTGAGCCGCCGATAATGACTCCGTGTCATCAGAGGATTGCAGCGGAATAGGAAGCCTTCCAGCCATGAGGATCAGAGTTCGATCGGTTAGTTTTTTAGGTCTATTTTTACAACAGGGCTTAAATAACTTGCAGCCGACCGTGTGAAGAGTTTCCACCAAACTGTTATTAATACCGTCAAGCAAAGTGATTTTTGAGTTCCAGATGGAAGCTTTCCAGGTTCTTTGGTTGTCAAATATGGGCCGCATGGGACTTCACTAGGCAAGACCGTTCTAGTTTGACGTTTATGTTCCATGTGCCTCTGAAGATTCGGTGATCGCTTTCGGTTTTTACCCTGTGGATTACGGAGACATAATTGAAAATTTGTCTCTCTGTGGCCATACTGAAATCTATCTTATTTAAGTAATTTATAATATAGAATTTGTTTATCCAGTAACAAATATTGGCGAGTAATTTATAATATAGAATTTGTTTATCTAGTACATACGTCGGGGCTCATCCAGGTCCATTTCTATGAGGCGGCTTTCTGAAGAACGAGTTCATCATGTAGAGATCCATCTTCTTCAAGAACTCGGCCAGCCTATGGCCCCTCGGATTCATATCCCCATAATATCCAAATGGAAAACCCCCAACTCATCACCGCTTCTCTCACCCAGCTTTGCGTTGACGTCCCTCATTACAGCACTGTAGTGTGACTTTAAAACATGTTCAGCATGACGAGCCATTTCTGCTGGGATATGGACATCGAGGGTCAGGAGTATCTGATGTAGACCATCAGGGATACAGCTAAACCATGAGAGATACAGATATTGTGGGTTCTTAGAAACAGTTGTTTAGTGTTGTTTCATGTACGTGACATACGGAATTAATGTTATATAAAGAAATTTCCGATGCACCAAGTAGTGGACACCTAACGTCCATGTCAAAAAATAGTGGCCTTCCATTTTTTTTCGGTTTTGATAGTAGTATATTATATATTCTCACTAAAAAACCTTGTATAAGCTCTAAACAACATAACTTACGAGTTATATATTAAAAAAGCACTTTAATTTGTTCCTTATTTAAAAAAAGAAAACTAGCCACGGAATTCTCTAACGTCCATGTTCGCAAATAGTGGACATCAAATAACTCTTAAACCAGTGGTCCGAAAACCGGGCCTTTTTAATTCTATCTTAGAAATGAAGAAAACTTTGATAAACTGTATAATATTTTCCAGAAAAACTAAAATTAAAAAAAGACACGGAAGTTAGAATTTTCCGTGGCTTTAGGAGAATGAGCCATTTAATCATCGTAATCAAATAAAAAATTCCAAAATTTTGATTATTATTTGTACCGAATTCTTACATTTTCGAAAATCATATCTTATTACTCTCATTAGTAGAATCATTTGGGACTACAAGACACACAGAATCACATATCAATAATGTATAATCACATCACTTTCTCTTGTCCCATAATTTTTGGCCGACCGACTCTCGGACTAAACTGGTTGACGATATTACGGCTTTCTCGTCAAAAATGCCGCGACGCAAAGTCTGGGAGACGAATTCAAGTTTTTGAGAATCAGTTTTCCAAAAAGGTCGATTCGTTCCTATAAAGGTCATTTTAAATGCAGTGCAAATACAAGGTGTAAAAAAATAATCAGCAAATATTTTGAGTGGTGAACTAAGTAAACAATTTTTGGAAGTCTTCCAAAAATTGTTTACCTAACACGAGAAGTGTTTTAAAATTTGGTATTCAATTGTCACAATGTTGTCATACGAATAGCATTGCACCGCACAATATTGCGGATTCCCTTACAGACAGCCTTAATCCGCAATTACTGTGCGGTGCAATAAACACCAACCATCGAACGAGTCGCACTCGTACCCATTCAAAAAATGAAATAACCATTGTAAATAAAACCTCTTGTTTGTTTGTACCGGTACTATTATATTTGAACGCTGTTTCCTGAAGATGCTTAGTTAGCGAAACTAGTTGGGTTTACAAATGTAATAGTGGAACGAGTAGGTACAAGAGGCTTTATTTACAATGTCTACTAATGAATTCCATCAAGTGCCGACAATTGCAAGTATTAATCAATCTCTCTCTTCGTGTGGGACACCGAGTCGTTCAACGACTCGACGAACCCTGGTGTCAGAGTTTTTCAACCGCCTACTGCAAGTACTGCAGGCCTCTGACATGGTTGTGTAACGACCGCCATCGTAGACAGCAACCGGGACCGACGGCTTAACGTGCCTATCCGAAGCACGGAACCATCTTGCTTTTCGGACAATCAGGTGGTTTAGCTTGCAATGTCCTAACCAAACTGGGAACAAATTCACAAAGTGATAAATATCAACTTTGTGAGTGACGGTGACCCCACCGGGTATTGAACCCGGAACCTTCAGCGTGGCAGGCAGTCATACTAACTACTGCGCCACATTGGCTGTCTAGTATAAATCAATGAAACAACCTTTTGTCGCTACAATACTGACTGAGCTGTTATTTTCTATTTCCCACATAAGTTCTTTATTTTCTGTCTGATACGGAACTAAGATAAACGTTGACCAATCTGTTGTTTGCCAAGTAATACATCAAACCCACTCGCACAATAGTAGAAGAAATGTAGGTCAGATCACAGAGCAAAGAATGTTCAGAGGAACCTTTAATAACAATAAGAGTGAAGCCACAAAAACTCATCGCAAGAAGACATTGTCTAATTCGTTGTTTACAAAGCAAAAGATAAATTTTACTCACAGAATAAGCCAAAAAGTGCAGGTCAATCTGAGAACAAGAGGACGCTTCAATGAGATAGAAAACTGGAAAACAAATGGCACCACTAGTTCTCCAGAAGATATGTCAAAGTTAAGTACTGGTTTCATTAGTTGGCGTTACGTTATTTTATGCACAATGTGCATAACAATCCTCATACCAATTTATGGGGATTTGAACTGAACTGAACTGAAAATAATTCAGTTTCCAGGTCGACCAGGGATCGAACTCGGGACACGGGAACCATCCCACAGTCTGTCATCTGTGCTACCGTATGACGACGTTTCGGTTGCCTTTTGCAAAAATTCAATCTTTCGATGCTCGTCTCGAAGATGTCGATAGATATTTTGATATTTAGAAAACTTGGGTAATTTTCTATTATTTTTTTTTATTCCTGCTGGCTATAGAAGATTTTTCAAGTTTTCCTAAAAATCCGGAAAGTTCTTTAAATCTGTGTAAATAGAGCCGAAATATTATCTACTTATTTATAGCCAGAAACACAGATACTTAACGTTCATCATCATCTGCCTGCCCTTATCCCAATTTATTTGGGGTCGGCGCAACATGTCTTTTTCTTCCATTCATCTCTATCACCAGTCAAATCCTCACTTACGCCTTTATTTTCCATATCGTCTTTTATACAATCCATCCAAACTTTTCTAGGCCTTCCTCTTCTTCTGCGTCCATCCACATTCATGTTCATCACTTTCTTTGTTACATGCTCTTCATCTCTCCTCATTACATGCCCATACCAAGATAAACGATTCCCTCTCATTGTCTCTGTTACTGGCGCTACTTTCAAACTCCCTCTAATATACTCATTCCTTATTTTATCCATCCTTGTCACATCGCACATCAGTCGCAACATTCTCATCTCAGCTACATGCAGTCGTTTTTCATCCATCACCTTAGCTGGCCAACACTCTGATCCATACATGACAACAGGTCTCACCACCGACTTAAGTATATATCTTGCCTTTCAATTTGAGAGGCATTCGGCGGCGGTCACACACTGTTCCTGTAACCTGTCACCATTTCATCCATAGATACTTAACGTTCATACGTGCATAAAACTACGTATATTATTTTCGTATGCAATAAAATAAAGAAGAATGATTCATCTTTGAATTCTTGTTATGTAATCGATAATCTCCGAAACTCACAAGCCAAGTTTCAAAGTCTTTACAATGAGAAACCTAACATAAACCTAATAAAGTAACTGCGTGGGTCGCTAGCATACATGTTTACCTTAGTATTTTGTGTTTCTTAAGTCAGATACTTTCATGGCTTCAGATTTGTTGTTTGTTGTGTTGTCTCAAAATTTTCTGTGCTCTGAAGGCCAGATTGAGTCGACAGTATTTTCGTTAGTTAGTAATTATTTTCTCTATTTGGTCATCTCTTCTGCGATCGTAAATAGATAGGAGCTTTTATTTATTTTCTTTGCAGTTTAAAATAATTTTCGTTTCCTACGAAACTATAAAGAACTAAAGAAGTAAAAACAAATATTTCTGTATATTTGTTTTTAGTTCTTTCGTTTTGACTAGGTATTTTCTTTCTTCAGATTACATAATATAGCTGATAAGGAACTACATACATACATAAATAGGTATATCACAACTATGTAGCTTGCGGGGTAGGCAGGGCGTAAACGGCGGCTGTAAAACAACCCATTTACACCACATCTGACAAAAGTATGAGAGTCATTCAAATGGCTAGTGACAGGTTGTCAGCCTCTCGCCTAAAATTGAAATTAACATAAACTCGCAAATTCCTTAGTTCCTTCTTACGACACCCACGGGAAATATATGAGGTGATGCTATTCTAAGCCGTCACAAACGGCTGATAAAGGTCTCCGTTGTAACCTACTAAATCCACACCAGTAGTTTTCTGCTGCAGAATTTAATTAAGTTTACCAATGTGTACATAGGCCACTATTGGACAAAATCGTTCGTGCCAAAATACAAACGACAGCATTACTCCGCAATGGCATTTTCTTTTGTAGGTTTTGCGGGTTACTTCAGGATTGAGGTCAAAATTCCAAGAATTTGACCAAATTCCTAGATCTGTTTAGGATTGTGTTGTGGATGATCATTATCTGGATGATCTCTTAGTCGGTTTTTACGAAACCCTCAAGCTGGCACCACACGGCAAATACTACATGCCAAAACTACTCAAGAGTTCATAAAAGGCGATATAAGGTTAGTGACCTTGACCTAGAAGGAACTATTAATATTCTGTGCCTTGACTGAATATTTACTGACTATGAACGCAATAACCTACGACAAAGTGCGTTTCATCTTTTAGTTCGAAATTTGGAAATTTGTATATTAAAATGTACATACAAACCAATGCTACCAACATGAGGAACTGTAAGATGAAACGCACTCTAGCATTTCCCTCGAGGTTTGACGTAGGCTGTCCCCGAATGAACTGGAATCTTCTTCTTTCGTATAGGGTTTCCGAGTCAACAAGACCCGATGAACCTATGTGCCTGAGTCTTTTATACTATCGACTAAGTATTACTGGCCTCTGATATGGTTTGTAACGGGTTTAGAATTATGACAGAAGGAAAGATCCTTTAGGCACGAAAAGTCTACTTTACCAAAATGACCACTTTACCAAAATGACTACTTTACCGAAATGACTACTTTTTTTCACAAAAAGTCTACTTTACCAAAATGACTACCGAAATGACTAATTTTGTTCACAAAAAGACTACTTTACCAAAATGACCACTTTACCTAAATTAAATCGCTAATAAATAAAATTCTGTTGCCTGTGGTCCACGTTTTCGAATAAGTCGCTGTCGTGCTCACTTTAAGAGCTTTCATCAGCGCGCATGCAAATTAGTTTTTTGAAAAAGTTGTAGCATTGTTATAGGCCTTGACGAGATCTACCTTTGAAGTGACAGCTGTCAAATTAAAAACTTATTTATCTTGTTAACTGAGAATTATACACCACTATTTTCTTTGAAGAAGTTGTAGGCCTTGATGAGATCTTCATTTAAAGTGACAGCTGTCAAACTTAAAACTCGTTTATCTCCTTAACTGAGCGTGCTACACTACTAGTTTATTTGAAGAAGTTGTAGGCCTTGATGAGGATTACATTTTAAGTGACAGCTGTCAAACTTAAAACTAGTTTATCTTAAAATAAAGATCTAATTAAGGCCTGCAACTTCTTTAAAGAAACTAGTAGTGTAGCATGCTCAGTTAACAAGATATACGAGTTTTAAGTTTGACAGCTGTCACTAAATGAAGATCTCATCAAGGCCTACAACTTCTTCAAAGAAAATAGTGGTGTATCATTCCCAGTTAACAAGATAAATGAGTTTGAAGTTTGACAGCTGTCACTTCAAAGGTAGATCTCGTCAAGGCCTATAACAATACTACAACTTTAAAAAAAAAACATATATGCATGCTCGCTGATGAAAGCTCTTAACGTGAGCACGACAGCGACTTATTCGAAAACGTGGACCACAGGCAACAGAATTCTATTTATTAGCGATTTGATTTAGGTAAAGTGATCATTTTGGTAAAGTAGTCTTTTGTGAACAAAATTAGTCATTTCGTAAAGTAGTCATTTTGGTAAAGTAGACTTTTGTGAAAAAGTAGTCATTCGGTAAAGTAGTCATTTTGGTAAAGTGGTCATTTTGGTAAAGTAGACTTTCGTGCCTAAAGGAAAGATCCTTAGGCACGAAAAGTCTACTTTACCAAAATGACCACTTTACCAAAATGACTACTTTGAAATGACTACTTTTTCACAAAAGTCTACTTTACAAAATGACTACCGAAATGACTAATTTTGTTCACAAAGACTACTTTACCAAATGACCACTTTACCTAAATTAAATCGCTAATAAATAAAATTCTGTTGCCTGTGGTCCACGTTTTCGAATAAGTCGCTGTCGTGCTCACTTTAAGAGCTTTCATCAGCGCGCATGCAAATTAGTTTTTTGAAAAAGTTGTAGCATTGTTATAGGCCTTGACGAGATCTACCTTTGAAGTGACAGCTGTCAAATTAAAACTTATTTATCTTGTTAACTGAGAATTATACACCACTATTTTCTTTGAAGAAGTTGTAGGCCTTGATGAGATCTTCATTTAAAGTGACAGCTGTCAAACTTAAAACTCGTTTATCTCCTTAACTGAGCGTGCTACACTACTAGTTTATTTGAAGAAGTTGTAGGCCTTGATGAGGATTACATTTTAAGTGACAGCTGTCAAACTTAAAACTAGTTTATCTTAAAATAAAGATCTAATTAAGGCCTGCAACTTCTTTAAAGAAACTAGTAGTGTAGCATGCTCAGTTAACAAGATATACGAGTTTTAAGTTTGACAGCTGTCACTTTAAATGAAGATCTCATCAAGGCCTACAACTTCTTCAAAGAAAATAGTGGTGTATCATTCCCAGTTAACAAGATAAATGAGTTTGAAGTTTGACAGCTGTCACTTCAAAGGTAGATCTCGTCAAGGCCTATAACAATACTACAACTTTAAAAAAAAAACATATATGCATGCTCGCTGATGAAAGCTCTTAACGTGAGCACGACAGCGACTTATTCGAAAACGTGGACCACAGGCAACAGAATTCTATTTATTAGCGATTTGATTTAGGTAAAGTGATCATTTTGGTAAAGTAGTCTTTTTGTGAACAAAATTAGTCATTTCGGTAAAGTAGTCATTTTGGTAAAGTAGACTTTTTGTGAAAAAAAGTAGTCATTCCGGTAAAGTAGTCATTTTGGTAAAGTGGTCATTTTGGTAAAGTAGACTTTTCGTGCCTAAAGGGTTTTTCGCAACCATTTTCTTAGTTAACTGGAATTCAAGGAATATACTACTGGAATTTCTCTGATATTTTGTTCCATATAACGTCAGTAAACCAAAATCCTCGTGCCGTTTCCCTAATTTGTGTTGTCGGTTGAGAGACCGTCACTTCTCTACGATGATGATAATAATATACTTATCTGAATCAATGGGTCCTCTCTCTTTTCATCATTAAATTACAAATGTAAGGAAATTTTCCAAACGATAACTAGAAAGCCGATATTACGAAACACAAAATCAGAACAATAAAAAACTTTTCCTTTCATATAAATTATATCAGGAAGTCCCGTCACGCACTTTGAGACATATAAGTATTACAAAATTTCTTTCCTCAGTGAAAGTTATCGCATAAGTACACAGCCTTTTATTTTTCGGCTGATGTGGCATCCAAAACACGATCGGAGCGTAGGAAGCGAAGCAATCTGAAGTTTATAAGTGGGTACTAAATTAAGTGGATACTTTCGTCTAATTTAGGGTATAATATATAGTCTAGGTACAAGGTATTTTTTGTTTTTTGAAAGGGTCAGTTACCTAGTGGTCGACATTTTCAGTTTCAATATTCCAGATTGTCGATAGCACATCAACAACGTACCAACCAAGAGGGATCAACTTAACTTAGTTGTTTAGTTTTCGTATAAAATGGGCGCGCGGTGCTGGCAACACTGCTCTGTCATTGTCACGTCCTCTGCCGTCGCCCGCATCGTTGATGCGAATTTTAATTATAAATGGTGTAATTTAGTGTGCTTTCGGTTTTCTCGTGTGGTTTTCCCTGTTCGGTGGGGAAGTGAACCAAGTGATTTTGGTTCCGGCGCTTTGATTGAGAGTCACGCGACCGCCGGCAAAATATAACCTCACTTTTCGTTGGCTCGCGTCGTGGCTGCCGATAGCTACGTATTTTAATTATAAATGATTGAGGCCAACGGGGCCGATTTCTCATTCGGAGAGAAATCTTTTAGTTATTTTGTGTTAAAAAACATTATGTGATGTCGAACTGTGAACTATAGTGCAAATTGGAGGAAAGGAGTTCGAGAACGAGCGGATGTTCCGGTGCCGTGAGTTTAGGTTATTCCCTATTCCTGTGCTCCTCAAATATCCTGAATACCTGATTCCTGTCATACTTAAACTCACAAAGAAACGGCGTCATCGTTCGCTCGGTAAGCAATTCGTTGCTGGGCCCTGTTTAAGTAGATTTTGGAAACAAGAATTTCTCGGCCGGAAACTTTCCGGAACAAAATTCTCTCATTAAATTTATTTTATTTAGCTATAGTAAAGAGCACTACGAATCGTAGTCAAATGTTGTTCCGAGGCTGATCGACCATTTAGTTTTAGATTTTAAGGTAACTTTAATTTGCTTCCACTGCGCTAAGATCAGCTTCGGAATCAAACATTTTTTGGTAGCAGAGCGTGGTTGCTTTATTGCAACATAGTTAGCCGTAATTTAGTATTAAGCGTGTTTTTATATTACCCACATATTTTATTAATTTTGGAAAATATTGTTTCGGTTTTTTTGTGACTGTATTGTTTGCCTAGTGAACGGTATCTTATCGGTAAGGTCTAGGCCAGTCAACTAACATTTATTTTGTGGTATTTGTTTATTGGTTTTCGTTTTATTAAGTCGAGTGTGTAAAAGTTGGTACCATGGCTCCCTCGATCGCCAGGTATAAGGCTGCTATAAAGACAGAATTAAGGTGGTTTACTACCACAGCGGCAATGATCGGCCGCGAGGACCGGGAGGACGCGCTCTTGAAAAGTGCACTACAGGCAGATGAACGGGTTCGGGTTGTGTCGGAACACCTCACAGAGTGCCTCATGCTCCTTGAGGAAGCTCCTAACCCTGAAGATAAGGAGCTGGTTGAGGGCGATGTAAGCCAGTGCTTGGAGCTGGCACAGGACATTGCGCAGGCAGCTGCGGACATATCTAGGCGACGTGACGGAAAGGAAAAGCCATTCCGTGGTAAAGTGGGACAAGGATTACAGGTGCCTCTTCCGCCTGTTACGGTTCCAGTCTTTGCAGGCGATTACGCCGACTGGCCGGCGTTTGAGGACCTGTATAGCAGTGTGGTCCACACACGGACGGACATAACGCCGGCGTACAAGATGGCTCAGCTGATGTCCAGGCTACATGGAGAGCCTCATGAATTGCTGACGCATTTGGCTGTCTCGGATAGCAATTATGAGGTGGCGTGGAAGATCCTTACCGACCGGTATCGAAACAAGCGCCTGATTGTAGACAGGCTGTTAGACCAGTGGCTGTCAATACCAACCATAACGCGAGGTACGGACCGCCGCGAGAAAATCTTCCACCCAGTCAGTGTCGCGGTCAGCGCACTAGAGCGACAGGGTTTGCCAGTGGCGGGCTACGGTTATATCTTGGTCCACACAGTGCTTCGCCGCCTGCCGAGCGAAATGGTCGCTCGATTCGAGCAGCTACATGGGGCAAGTCCTCGGACCACCTCCCGACCTACGAGGATCTGAAGTCGTTCCTCGAGGCCGAAAGCAGGCGAGTGGACGTCCAGGCTGGTGAAGCCCCTCGCAAGGAGACCTCTGCCCCTCGCCACCCGGAACGGCCGGGTGCACCGGCGCGAGGAGGCAACAGTGGGCAACCCAGGCGGTACAACACCGCATTGGAATCAGGGTGTGCCTACTGCAGGGAGACAGGCCACGGGGTGGCAGCGTGTCAGGAGTTTGCTGCGCAGCGGGTTCAGAGGAGACGGGGTGTGGCACAGCAGAGGCGTTGGTGTTTTCGGTGCCTGGGGCCGCATCAGGTGCGAGTGCCCTTCAAGCACCAACTGTAGGTACTGCCAGGGTGCACACCATCCGCTGCTCTGCATGAATCGCTCCGGAGGCGCCGGGGCAGCGCTGGATCGGATCAGCGAAGGAGCCTGCCCACCAAGGGAGGAGCAACGCTCCCACCCTCCAAGGAGGAGCCCACCTCCGCATCGGTCACAGGGACAGGCAGGGGGACGTCAACAGACGGAGCCCACTTACCCAAGGACGTGGGGACGATCCCCACCACGGCAGCAGGTGCCGGATTGGGGAAGAGCGGCACAGGAACGTGGCCAAGGACACCCATCCCAGGTACGGGATTCAACGGGCGGGTGTCAGGGGGCACTAGGCAGCCACCAGGGTACATGCAGTATTCTGCGGGCTTGAGCCACCTGGCTGGGTCTCAAGACCCACGCATGCCCCCGCCTATGCCTGAGTACCCGCGGCTACAGGCGCAACCTCGGTACGGACGTTTGCCGTCGGGGTACTATAGAACTCCAGCCATGGCCTTTATGGGCAGACCTCCTACCAGCAGGAGTGGGACCCATACACAGGTTTGGGTAGTGAGGATACCCCGCGGGACGCGGCCTCACCGCGTTTAGATTCCCGCTAGGTAATCGCCGCCTACTCATCAGCTTCGGCTCCCCGTCCAATCACGGTACTTTTGCCAACGGCTAAGATTTGGGTATGGGGATACGGTGGCCGGACCATTCAAGTAAGAGCCCTACTGGATACAGGGCTCAGGGATGTATTGTATCGAGTAAGCTGGTGAGTAGGCTAGGCCTAAATGTACGGCCAAGTGAGGATGAAGCTGTAGGCATCGGGGCCTAAATGTGCCTGACATTCGGGGTCAGACGAACTTTGAGTTCGCATTAGGTAGCACATGTACAGGGTCAGCTATCAAGTCTCAGCCGTGGTGCTGGATGAAGTGGTTGGGAAACTCCCTCAGGTTAGGTTACCACCAACGGTACGAGGGTTAACCACAGGGTTGGAGTTAGCTGATCCTGATTTTGATACTCCTGGTACGGTGGACGTACTTCTCGGGTCAGACGTCCTCGGGAGATTATGGTGCGGTAGGAAGAAGGTACTCCAGGAAACTGGTTTGGTGGCCGTAGATACCACAGGGGTATGTTGTTTTCGGCCCAGTTTGGAGACCTCAGGACCTACCAGAAGGGGATCCGGTCCTCTATGGTAGTGTGCTGTCAGAGGTGCTGCAGAGGTTTTGGGAGTCTGAAGAGCCGCCCACGGCGGACAGACGGAAGCCAGAGGATGACGAGTGCGAGTTGTTCTATCAATACAACACTGCGAGATGCCCGTCAGGCAGATTCGTGACCAGGCTACCTTTTCTCCCAAACCGCCCGCTTTAGGTAGTTCGCGACAGCTCGCGGAACGGAGACTACTCGGAATGGAGCGGAAGATGAGGCGAGACCCAGCAC
Organism: Phthorimaea operculella; assembly: GCA_024500475.1. Classification (NCBI taxonomy): domain Eukaryota; kingdom Metazoa; phylum Arthropoda; class Insecta; order Lepidoptera; family Gelechiidae; genus Phthorimaea; species Phthorimaea operculella. The sequence goes on along the minus strand of JANFCV010000008.1, from coordinate 7,363,851 downwards.
TTCGGCAGAAGTATATAGAATTCATGCGGGAATATATTCAATTGGGCCACATGTCGGTGTCCAGCCTGGATTGGAGGTGTGTCGAGCATTATTACATTCCACACCTGGCTGTCTTGAAGTCACCTGAGGCGAAAATACGGGTGGTGTTTGACGGTTCTGCTCCTACCTCGAATGGTGTGTCTGTGAACCAATGTTTGCACGCGGGTCCTAAATTGAACCGGGACATTGTGGACATTCTCACAGACTTTCGGTTACACCAGGTAGCGTTCGTCGCAGACGTCAAAATGATGTTTCGCCAAACCATGATACATCCGGATGACCGTCGGTATCAGCTGATTTTGTGGCGTGAGAGCCCAGATGAGCCGATGGTCACATACGAACTTAACACGGTGACGTATGGACTTAAGCCAAGTCCGTATTTGGCAGTACGTACGCTGCGAGTTGGCCGCACAGGAAAGGGTAAGATATCCTCGAGCCGCAGCAGTACTGGATCGCGACGTCTACGTGGACGATATCTGCACGGGTGCTGATAGCGTGGAGCAGGCGCTAATTCTACGAGACGAGTTGATCGCGATCATGGGTTCAGGAGGTTACGAGTTGCGGAAATGGTTGTCCAGTTGCCCAGAGCTCCTGGCCGGTTTGCCAGGCGAGTTCCATCAGGACCCGCACCTCTTTGAGAACCCGGACAATCCAAACACGTTGGGCATCCTCGGGGTGCAATATAGGCCAACGCATGACGTATTCACGTACAAGATTGAGCCCGACCTTTTGGAGAAAACTTGGACTAAGCGGTCGGTACTGTCGACAATCGCTAGAACGTTCGATCCTAGCGGATGGATCGCCCCGGTTACGTTCATGGCGAAGTGCTTTTACAAAGGTTGTGGCTAGCCAACTTAGGATGGGACGACCAACTCTCCGGAGAGTTGTTGAAGGATTGGCTCAAGTTTGTGACCACCTTACCAGGGATTGTGCACATCGCGATACCCCGCAAGTTAGTCCCATCGGTGGGATGTAAGGCTACCCTACATGGGTTTTGTGACGCCTCGGAGCGAGGGTACGCGGCAGCTGTATACCTTCGGACAGCAAGTTCAACGGGAACTGTGCACGTGCGTCTGGTTATGGCCAAAAGTAAGGTGGCACCAGTCAGAACTAGATGGACCATCCCCAAATTGGAATTGGCAGGGGCAGCTCTTCTAGCGCGCTTGCTAAATCATGTAACCTGCAATCTGCGTGGTACCATCAACTTGGATGAAACGGTGTACGCGTGGACTGACAGTCGGATAGTTCTGTGCTGGTTGCAGACGTCGGTACATACACTTGAGGTTTTCGTGGCAAATCGGGTGTCACAGATTACGGGGTCGGAAATTCCGTTAGTGTGGAGGCACGTACCGGGAGAATGGAACCCAGCGGACTGCGCTTCGCGCGGGTGCAGGGCACCTGATTTGGTGAGTCACCCACTGTGGTGGGGACCTCAATGGCTGACTGAGTCGCCGCAGGAATGGCCATTCAACGAGTGCAGGGCGCCGCTTGGGCCACCTGATCGAGGTTTGCGAGTGAACGTGGGGCAACTCGTACCGAAGCCTAACCCAGCTTTCTTGCTGGAACGGTATAGCTCCTCGACAAACTTCTTGGGGTGACAGGTTGGATCAAGCGGTTCGTGAACAACTGCAGGAAGCCTCAAGCAGAACGGAACTTTACACCTGTCCTCTCGCCTGCGGAGCGGAATGCGGCTCTATGCTCATTGGTTAGAGTCGTCCAGGCGGAACATTTTGAAGAGGAGGTCAGGCTGCTCAGGGATGGACGTGGAAAGCTGAAGGGAGGAATTGTGCGCCTCAACCCATTCCTGGATGAGCAAGGTATGCTCAGGGTTGGAGGCAGACTTCGGAACGCTAGCCTGCCCTTTTCGGCTCGGCATCCACTGTTACTTCCAAAAGGGGACCCTTAGTTGAGCTCTTAGTCAGGGATCGTCATGAGAAAAACTCGCACGCGGGCTGTAATGCGCTATTGGCCATCCTACAGCGCGAGTTCTGGATCTTATCGGGACGACGAACGGTACGTAGCGTTGTGTTTAGGTGCTTGCCTTGTTACCGCTTGAAGGCAGCCACAATGCAGCCACAGATGGGAGATCTCCCACCGGACCGGGTGACGGAGGCCTGGACGTTTGCAGGTGTGGGAACGGATTTTGCAGGCCCTTTCATGGTAAAGGCATCACGCCTACGGAACGCAAAGTCTATCAAGGCGTACTTGTGCGTGTTCGTGTGCCTAACCACCAAGGCCGTCCACTTGGAGCTCGTGGCCGACCTATCTACGGAGGCCTTTTTGGCAGCGCTGGAGAGATTTACGTCGCGACGAGGGCGACCAGCGCTGATCAGGTCGGATTGTGGTACCAACTTTAAGGGTGCTGATCGGTGTATGAAAGAAATTGTAACGTTCTTACGGGAGAACGAAGAAGCCATCAGCACGGGCCTCTCCCGTCAGGGCATTACCTGGGTGTTCGATCCACCAGCGTGCCCTCACTGGGGTGGTATTTTTGAAGCGGTTGTAAAGTCCGCTAAGACGCATTTGTTGCGCGTTGTAGGGTTAACAATTTTGACTTTCGAGGAGCTGGCGACCGTGTTTTGTAAAATTGAGGCTGTACTCAATTCGCGTCCTTTGTGTCCGCTCAGCTCAGACCCAAATGATTTAGAGGCCCTGACGCCAGGGCATTTCTTAATTGGCCGCCCACTTAACGCCTTGCCGGAATATCCCTATACGGAGGTGAATAGCAATCGTTTGTCGCGTTATCAGTTGTTGCAGCAAATGACTCAAAACTTTTGGAAGCGTTGGTCGCTTGAGTACTTGCACATTCTGCAGCAACGCCTTAAGTGGACGGACAGGACTGAACCCCTGCATTGGGGATCTCGTTCTGGTTAAGGATGCCAACCTACCGCCACTGCGTTGGCGCCGGGGGCGCATTCTCAACCTGTTTCCGGGTAGTGATGGCACACCTCGAGTTGCAGAAGTTCAGGTGGGGGATTCAGTCCTTAAGCGAGCAGTAGCTACATTATCACGCCTGCCATGCATAGAGCGGACCGATGGGTCGGTCCGGGGCGGGTGAATGTTTAGTTTTCGTATAAAATGGGCGCGCGGTGCTGGCAACACTGCTCTGTCATTGTCACGTCCTCTGCCGTCGCCCGCATCGTTGATGCGAATTTTAATTATAAATGGTGTAATTTAGTGTGCTTTCGGTTTTCTCGTGTGGTTTTCCTTGTTCGGTGGGGAAGTGAACCAAGTGATTTTGGTTCCGGCGCTTTGATTGAGAGTCACGTGACCGCCGGCAAAATATAACCTCACTTTTCGTTGGCTCGCGTCGTGGCTGCCGATAGCTACGTATTTTAATTATAAATGATTGAGGCCAACGGGGCCGATTTCTCATTCGAGAGAAATCTTTTAGTTATTTTGTGTTAAAAACATTATGTGATGTCGAACTGTGAACTATAGTGCAAATTGGAGGAAAGGAGTTCGAGAACGAGCGGATGTTCCGGTGCCGTGAGTTTAGGTTATTCCCTATTCCTGTGCTCCTCAAATATCCTGAATACCTGATTCCTGTCATACTTAAACTCACAAAGAAACGGCGTCATCGTTCGCTCGGTAAGCAATTCGTTGCTGGGCCCTGTTTAAGTAGATTTTGGAAACAAGAATTTCTCGGCCGGAAACTTTCCGGAACAAAATTCTCTCATTAAATTTATTTTATTTAGCTATAGTAAAGAGCACTACGAATCGTAGTCAAATGTTGTTCCGAGGCTGATCGACCATTTAGTTTTAGATTTTAAGGTAACTTTAATTTGCTTCCACTGCGCTAAGATCAGCTTCGGAATCAAACATTAGTATTTGTATGAATAACAAGTAAAAGTTCCTAGGTGCCTTATATGATGGATACTTAGGGGTTAATTTGCCGATTATTATAAGGCTGATGTACTGGCGATTAAACATACTTTAATTTTACATACTTATGTCACTGCTTAACTTGTCACAAAAATCTTTTTCACACATCCCTCAGAGCTGGGAATATGGTGGTGGATTATTTGTCATTTCTTTTTCAAAATTTGTACGAGCCTTTTTGTACCCAACATGGCTAGTTTGACTACTTCAACGTTTTTTTAAAAAGATCTAGCCGAATTAATATTAATGGGATACATTTTTGTTACCGTCTCGTAAAGCTTTTTCATTTGATTGATGCCCCACATAGATAGCCTAAAAATAACATTCCACCATCTTGATTCCCCCTCGCTCCCCTCCTCCACTCCACCACACGATTTCTTGACGACTCCAGTTCCTGAGTCAGAGCATGAAGAGGAATCCAACGATACCAAACCAGGGTATCGTCACAGGTATCGTATGAAAAACGATCACCTAGTACTGGAGCGACTACTACGATGTCTCTGCGGATCATCTTGATTTTGACGCCTAAGTCAATAAACCTAAGACAGTTTCCCCAGAAGGTCAAATTACGATTCAATTTATATCGACGAGACATATCGGTTTAATGGTTAGTACAAGCTTCCTAAAGCCACTTAAGGTAAGAAACACACGTAAATTATGTTGTGCGTTATTCTTGCGATGCGTAGCGCATGCGTTAGGACAATACGAACTTCGTACTTATTTGCATATAAATACGGCTTGTGTCAAACGATTCGACAAACGCATACTTTAGTGCAGCGCATCCCACAAAGCTGTGTCTGTCAAATGGTTTGACAGACGCATTCGCTAGCACTGCTCATCGCACAACGCTGCGTTGTCGAATACGTCTGTCAAACCGTTTGACATAAGCCTTATTAGTAGGAGGATAAGGTTGAAATTCGTTTTATCGTAAAGCATGCGTTACGTAGCGCAAAAATAACGCAGAAACAGATATTACGTGTGTTTCTTACCAAAGTCTCTCGAGAAACCCGAGGGAAATTATTTGAACGTAAATACATTATTGACTCAGAGCAATGGTAAGGCCATTCGCCCACAACCCGCACGATATTGAGATATTTGACAGCTAGTCAGTTCTTTTCCGTGCGGTAGCGGTTAAAAATTCTCTCTCTCTTTGTGTGGGACACCGAGTCGTTCAACAACCCGATGAACCCTGGTGTCAGATTTATTTCAACCGCCTACTGCAAGTCGCAGGCCTCTGACATGGTTGTGTAACGACCGCCCATCCGAAGCACGGAACCATCTTGCTTTTCAGACAATCAGGTGGTTCAGCCTGCAATGTCCTAACCAGAATGGGAACAAATTCACAAAGTGATAAATATCAACTTTGTGAGTGACTCTACCGGGATTTGAACCCGGAACCTTTTGCGTGGCAGGCAGTTATACCTTTTGGTTATACTAACCACTGCGCCACATCGGCTGTCGAGTTAAGAATACTGCCATCCCTAGGCCACTCAGGACGTTTCGTAAAAGCGACGTAGAATTTCTGACGTCGGCTGAATATCTGTCGACTATTGTCAACCGCATGATGGCGGTGATACCATCTTCAATAGCATTGACCCAAAGAGGGTTGACGTCGGGCAGGCGGCCGGTCATCAAACATTGCTAAATCCTTTAGCTAGAAGATTTTGTGCTCTAACAAAACATGTTACACCTACCCAAACTGGTTGCGATAAGAGCATAGTTCATTCTGTAGTGGTATTCGCGACAATAATTTTTCCACTTTTATTCATAATGCGTTCCTTTTCCATGGTATAGTTACGTGACCAGATTATTGTATTGTAATATTTTGTTTGATACCAGCCAGCTGCTCGAGTAATATAATATTTTCCACTTTGACGCATTGAATATTATAGCAGGAGTAACAAAAAGGGTATAACAAGCCCAAAAGAGGTCAAAGCACTTATGAAACTGTGTAAGGCTTGTATCCTGGTCTTTATTAATTATAAAGATTCGGGACAGCGACATCTATTGGTATCGCCGCTGTGGGATGTGATTCAATACTTGTGGGTTTGGTTCTGTTCTGTCAAGATTGGTATGGAGGTTCGGAATGCGGCTGAGAGATGGCGCTATGTGCGTGAAGCAATATTGAAATGTTTTGTTTATTTTCTTTTTATATTGTTCATATTTGCAAGTCTAAATAATTTTGGATAATTAGTCTGATAGTTGATCAGCGTTTGCAGTGGCATTTATAATTTTTCGTGGCATTTATAATGATAGGGTGTGTGACTGAAGTGAGGTTGGGTGCGCGAGGTGGTGTAATCTGCTGCCATCTATTGTCGAGTAGCGGAAACTGCAAGGTGTCACTTTAGACAGGGCCCTACTAGGCCATAGCGACTGAAATACCTAAGGTTTATTCTATTAGTCACACTTTCGGTTTATAGAAAATTGATGTATTTTCTAAAAATTCTATAAACCAACAATAAATGTTTAATAATATTGGTAAACCCATGATTTACTCAATATACACTAAAAGTTTTCTTGGATGTCAGGATGGGTCGTGGCCCCTTCCCTGAATTGGTGTCTGGCAACAAGTAGCGAAACAAGACATTCTAAAAAAATCTAGAATAGTCGAATGTCTTCTAAAATGTGTATGAAAGAGAGGAGAATATCTTCTTTCGTAATGAGTAGCAGATTTCGAGAACATTATTCTTCTCGTAAGTTCGAAGCTTTTTGGTATAAAATAGCAAGCCATACGGCCTGCGGGCAGTTGGATTTGCCGCCTTGTCGCACTCGCGTGCGGAAGTGTTTATTTATAGTTTACCGCCTACCCTCGGTAGCCACGTAGGGCTCTGTGAGCACCCGTAACCCCGGCCTCCCACCAGCGGGTCTCACCGGGGGGGTACTCCAGGGTCTTGCACCCCGAGGGCGGGCTACGCTTCGCGCGGACCAGGCCTAACTCTAGAAGATGCCTTTTAAGGCGAACCAGCGCCCCGCGCTTAAAAACCGCGAGAGGGTGTTCGTCCGCACGAACACCCAGTCGATACTGCGGATCCTCGACGCCCACGCGCCGGCGCGTCCACCGTGGACGCCATCCACGCCAGGATCGACGGACCCGCCGCTCGTACTCTCGCCGCCTACTACCACCGCAGCAGCAATCACTGCTGCTTTTGCCGCCGCACCACCGCTACCGCCACTGCCTTCTCCCTCGCTGCCTCCGCTGTCCCAGCGTGAGCCGAGGGACAAGAAGACTCGCGACCTGCTCGCCCTCCAGCACGCCGCCGCACGGCACACAGCCCTGGACGCCCTCAGGGAGAGTGTTGCAGCCGTGCAGGCAGGAGCGCAGAACGCGCAACGCGCAGAAAAGCGCACCTATGGACTGACTTCCCCCGCCTCACCGACCTTGCCGAGGACCCGCACGGTTCCGGCTACGAGGGTCACGCCGCCACTGTCCATGCCCCTGCTGCATAGCCCGGGTCCCGTGGACAGCCCAGCGACGTCATCGAGCGCCCCTACCCAACCATCGACTTCCTACGCGTCCACGCTGACGACGCCGAAGCCTGCACCCAGCAAGCCTACGGTAGACGCCGCAAAGACGCTGAAACCGGCACCCACGCCTATGAAGATGACAGGATGTCAGAAGAAGCCGCCGCCCATTGTTGTGGACCTACTCCCTGACTGGAATGTCCATTTCAAGAGGCTGAAGGAGCAACTAGGACACGCCCCTAATGTGCGACCATATGGACCAACCGGATTCCGCTTTCTAGCGAAGACCGAACAGGAGTTCCGCGTCTACCAGCGCTACCTAACCGCGCTGGAGGGCTCCGGGACCGGAATCTCCTAATTCGCGTACGCTCCACAAAGAGAAAGACCGCTGAAGGTTGCCATACGAGGCCTCCCCGAGAATACTGATCCGGAAGACATCGCGAAGGAGCTGACCACCCTGGGCTACGAGGTGGACTACGTGCGCCCCATCAAGGCTCGCGGAGGACGCCCAGGGTGTATCCACTTCGCCCAGCTGACTTACACGCCAAACCTCACCCCGGGCATCTACAACATCACAGAGCTGATGTGTATGCCCGGCGTGAAGATCGAGGGATGGCGTGGGAAGAAAGGGACCACCCAATGCCATAGATGCCAGCAGTTCCGGCACAGCTCCAGGCACTGCCACCGCAAGTTGGCGTGCGTGAAGTGCGGCGGAGAACACCCCGCCCGGGACTGCCCACGACCCCGTGAAGTGCCGGCCACATGTGCAAACTGTGGCGACGCACACCCGGCAAACAGCATCGACTGCCCCGTACTGCGCCGTGAAGTACGGAACAAGCGAGCAGGCACAGCGCCCCTAACCAAGCCCGTCGAGCCGAAGAGGACGGAGGCGGCACCGCAGGGAGAGACCAACGCGGCAGGATCTCTCATGGCGGCCGCCAACGGCCCCGACGGACCGACGAAGAAGCGGAAGCCGAGAAGGCGGAGGAGGCGAGCATCGCCCCCGCCCCCCCAGGACGTAGAAGCACCGGGCCAGCTACGTCATGAGCCACCCACGGGTCCATTGGATGCGGTCGGCACCCCTCAGGGTATACCTCAGGGGGAGAAGCCGAAGCGCCAATCGGCCCCAAGTCAAGAGAGCACAAGAGCAGCCGTCCTAGAAGAGGACAGAAAGGTCCTGATCAGTGCAATCAGGACCCTTACTGAGGTCCAGGCCGCGCTCCGCACGGGGGTGGACGCGACCTCTATCATCAACAAGAGTCTCCAGCGCCTGATCTCGTCATACGGCGGGGTCATGGCCGCCAGGGGCGAACTGGAGGCTCTGGGACCCAGATAGGCTGCTCAGGGTGGTGCTGTACAGCACAGCCTGACGTGGCCTTCACCTGTCCACATCCACTACTCCACGTCGAGTAGTCAGGATCGTGGGCACAATCCCAGAGATGCCCGGCTGCCGCCGCTTACAGGACATGACCGCTGCCTCGGGACCACCTCGCGAGGAGGATGAGGCAGCCAACACCGGATCTGACCCACCAGAAGCAACGAGCCGCCGCTGGCTGACGGGCACTAGCTGGGCCTCCCCCAACGGGGAATCACCCGGCTGGTTCGACCTCGCCGCGGCGTGAAGTTCTACCTGGAACCACGGATTGACCGCAGTCACGCCCAGCGTGACACCCCATCGCCCCGCCTGTCGTCGCAGGCGGCGAATGAAGCATCGCCGGGGAGGCTCAGCCCCGTAGGCGATTCCCCGCCGGCCGCAAGCGGCCGACGAGAAGATCACCACGACTGCGGGCAGTTCAGTTCAGTTCTAATCGTGAAGTCTCCCAGGACAGAAAAGGAATACCTAGTGCAGTGATCAGTTTACCTATCAGTCCTAGTGGAGTCGCGCCGCAGACCAGGGAGTATCGACGTTTGCCTGGTCACCCCTCGATTCGCGAGTGTGTTTGGTTTAAGTGCTTTGAACCCGTGTATGGTGTGTTGTTGGATACAGAGGATGCGTGCTTCAGCGTGCACTGGAATCGGCATTGTGGATGTCGTCGTTGTTGGTTCTTCGTGTGCTGGTGGCTTCAAGTTCCAGATGGATAAGTACAATTCATGCTTTCTTTCGAACCCTATCAGCAGTATATATTCCCTATATGAATGTTTACAAACATATTAATTACCTATGCTTGATAGTTCTGTATTCATTGAAAGCTGATAAGATTCGGAATATGGTCTTATGCTTTGGTTTTTAGTGCTAAGGTCATTTTATTGCAATAACTTTGTTTTGTTGTTGGGTCAAGATGTTTTAAAGAATCTGCGTTCTGATTGTTTCATATAAACTTTATAGTATCCACATCTAATCTTTAATTAGGGAAATTTGGGCTATTTAGTGTGTCGGTAGATAGGTAAATTAGATGTTAGGAATAGGTAGGATACCCTATAATCCCATTACTCCTATTCCTTACTTGTCTATCTATCATGCCATATATATGACTTTAATAACCAAATTAATAACATAATTTATTATTGCTATGCGCTACTAGCATAAAGTTCCTGTGTTAAAACTTACATAAGTAGATATGGTTAGGTATCTACTTATCTATTAATTGCTGTGGTCATCAGTGGATAAATTACTATTCTATAATTGCTGAGCGATCAAGGATTTATTTGATAAAATTCCTGTGGTTAAAACATACTTACATATTGTATCTACTTACCTACTGTTTGGCTTGGCCCATCAGTGGACAGATTTCTATTTTAAGTACTATGGTTGCTGAGCGACTATGGACTTAATTGATTAATGTTTATGAAATATACATAAATAGATATTGTTAAATATCTACTAATTTATTGGTTATGTCCAACAGTGGACAAATAATCATTTACAACAGTATTCTTGTTATACAAAGAAAACAGACTTCAGTATTGGAATATGTCCGGCAGTGGACGAACATTTATTTATAACAATATTTTGTTATACAAACAAAATGTACTTCAGAATGGGAATTGTCCAGCCGTGGACAATTTGTACTTACCACAATAATATTTTATGGTACTTGCTATAATATCTTAGTTAGTACTCTTATCTAAGAATATGTATGGCTGGTAGAATGGATAATATCCTTTCCTATCATCCTATCCTATAACAGATTCAGATGAATCATATCTAAAGTAATATTCTAGTCATGAAGTTCTTAACGTTCTTCTTATGACTGGCTAAAATGGTGCCCATCATAGTGAAACTATGACTACAACTTACCTACTAACTACAATGGTTGTCATCAAATGTCATGGGACAACTGTTATCATATCTTCATCGAATACCTATCTATTTCTTATCTAGCATTCGATATGGTTGTAATGGCAGCTTTTGGTCATGGAAGCCCATATGCTCAGGAAGTTCATGTGATCAACATATCCTATCTACTCTCTATTGGGATGGGCAAAATATTGCTCTCCCGTCTACAACTGATAGGAATGTATGCTCACATGTGATTTGGGACTTGCATAAAGCATTCTCATATTATATTCTGACTTCCGTAGGAGTTAAATGTGGTGGAGACTGACTGACCAGTGCAATTTCATATTCGGTGCATTTACCGGCCTTGCCGGTACCTCTTTAGGAAACCTAAAGATAATTGTTGAAATCATGTCATTTGACTGATAACATACCTACTTACAACATACTTACTTACTTAACCAACTAGACACTTGGGTGTCAGTTTGGTCTGTCATAAGAATGTTTATTCTAAACTACTTCAGTTGTTCTGCAAAGGACGTCTGAATCTGATCACCTATCCTTCTTCGTGGTGCTTTTAAGCATCACAAGCGTCTGTGGCTGACGCATCTATTAGCAGAGACGCACGTCTCACCATATTTTATCCTTCTTCTGGGGAATCAGGTAATTTACCATTTGTATTTGGTAAATACTCTAAGAGTTATCTTTACATACATAAATTGGTTATGTGAAGATGACTGCGGAGTGTTTATGAATACTAATAGGTATAGTTGGCGTGGGATTCCACAATCCTCGGGCGATGCAGTTCTGGGGGCCCGTTTGGAGTTCAGTTTCCTGCCCTTTTCCATCTCCTGTTCATCAGAGTCACTTTATTTCAATAATTAGTACAGAGATGTCTCAATTACCTTTAAAAGAACTTATGGGTTACATATTACTTTATTTAAACACAACGTATGGGTCGATAATTAACTAGACATCACTTTTATATCACGAGCCATTATATACACTGTGCTTGAGGTATGGGTTTCTATGAAATTTAGAACTCAAGACATGATCTTCATAACAACAGAGGCCGGTGCCTTTAGGCGGAGTCCTTCATAGGCCCGGGGTCGGGTTTGTTACAACTGCACAACTTTTCCCATGAAACATGGGTCGAAATATGAAAAAAGAATGATCCTCCCTATTGGCAGTCCACAACAAATACTCTGTACGTGTAGTAACCGACATTACTGAACTCACAGAAGACAAGGAACTTCTAGTGTCCATCATTACGTGGAAAAATTTGAAAATTGTATGTGCTGTCGTTTATTTACCGCCTAGTTATAAAGATCAACAATACCTCGATGTTCTTAGTTGCCTAGAAAATATGGTTTGTAAATATGCCACTTTAGATTGTTTTGTTTTCGGAGACTTTAACTTAAATTCATGTTCTGAAAATGTAAAAACTCAATTTAATGTATTTTTAGACTTTTGTAAATTTCAACAATGTAGCAATATTTTGAATATGTATGGAGGAAAATTAGATTTGGTTTTGAGTAATTCTAGAAATGGTAAAGTACTTGTAGAAAAATGTCTAGAGCCGGTAGTTCCTATTGATTCCCCTCATCCACCGTTGAGCGTAACAATTCACGTGCCCGCCGCCGCGAGCCACTGCCGTCGCATGCGCCATCTCAACCGAGCCACCCTGCTTTAACCTCTCGCAGGCCCGCGTTGGAATTTTCGTAAAGCTGAATTCCAACTTTTATACTCCGACATTGTAGCTACTGATTGGTCGGATGTTTTGGCAGAAAAAAACATAGATAAGGCTGTAGAGTTGTTTTACTGTAAATTAAATAATATTATAAGTAAACATGTACCAGAGAAGAATTTTGATAGTCCGGGAAATAAACGTTATTCATATCCAGTTTGGTATAATAAAGAAATAATTTATAACATGCAACAGAAATATTACCATCACGTAACGTTTAAAAAATATGGAAAAATATATAATAGAGAGTTATTTAAATATTACAGAGAGCATGTAAAATTCCTAATAAGTGAAGCTTACAATATCTACATGAATGCTACTCAAAAAAATATTATAGAGGACCCTAAACATTTCTGGAGATTTATAGGTGACAGAAAGAGTGAAAGAAAAATATGTAATGAATATTTATATAATGACAGCATAGTTAGTGGTCAAAACGCAGCAGAAGCTTTTGCTTCATATTTTAGTTAAATTTTTCATCAAGACACACCCAATCTAGACCCTGCACAAGCTCAACAACAATCAATAGAAAATCTTTTTGATTCTTATAGAGTTGACTTAGACTGCGTATCACTGGAAGAGCTAGAGCGAGTAATAAAAAGGCTAAAACCCCACTCCGCTGCAGGTCCAGATGAGATTCCACCGTTTTTAGTCAAAGATTGTTGGCATACCTTTGCGCCCCCTCTTTTGCATCTGTATAACCTCTCAATAAAATTAGCAATATACCCCTTAAAATGGAAAATTAGTAGAGTAACGCCTATACCTAAAAGTGGGCTATCACCTGACGTTACCACATTTCGGCCAATAGCAGTTCTTTCAGTTTTCGCCAAAATTTTCGAGTCTGTCATAAACTACCGTATCAGCAACCAAATAAAAACTCGTCTGCATGATAGTCAACATGGTTTTAGAGCAGCCCGATCCACTACAACTAGTCTGATTAACTTTGTTGATTTTGTCTTAGCTGAGCTGGATCTAGGTAGACAGGTAGATACAGCCTATTTGGATTTTAAAAAGGCTTTTGATGTAGTAGATAATGACATCCTCCTTTCAAAAATGGCTTCATTTGGATTTACTCCTAAACTTTTACAGTTTTTTGCTTCATATATGAGAGATCGTACCCAATATGTTCGTATAGGTCTATACGAATCCTCTCCGTACTATACTAGATCCGGTGTAAGCCAAGGCAGTACTCTAGGACCTACCCAGTTCCTTATTATGATCAATGATCTTCCGGATGTGGTGAAATCAGGCAACTGTTTAATGTTCGCTGATGATCTGAAATTATTCCACTCAGTGTCTGAATCAAATGATTGCATTGCACTACAAAATGATATTGATGCAGTAGCTGACTGGAGTAAGAAAAATCGTCTTTCTTTCAATGAAGGCAAATGTAAAATTGTTACTTTTACAAGAAAGCATACACTCTTAAATTTTACGTACACTATAGCCGCGGCACAATTGGAACGAGTTGATCATATTAGGGACTTGGGTCTGGTCCTGAGTTCTAGCCTCGATTTTAAGCAACACCTCGTTGCTACGTGCACTAAAGCAAGCAAGATGCTGGGATTTATCATGCGAGTAACATCGACATTCAGGGATGGTAGAGTTGCTTTGGCATTGTATAATGCATACGTTCGTAGTAGACTCGAATATGCGGCCATTGTGTGGGATCCCAAAGAAACAACATATACAGTCATGCTAGAGAGAGTACAACGTAAATTTGCCAGGTATTTGTATAAAAAGCAATATGGATATTATCCATTTTTATACCCTTCTTTATTTGTACTCGAATCGGTTGGGATGGACACTTTAGAATTAAGGCGCAAGATGCTGCTGGTGATGCACTATTATTTATTATTAAATAATAAGGTAGACAACCCAGAAGCTCTTTCCCGGATCAGTATAGTACCAGTACCCCAGAGATACTTGCAAGGGGGGGCTCTCGGACAGAGAGGGCGCAGGCGGCGGCCGTTGTTCGCGAGGCCAGACGTGCGTACTCAACAATCTGCGCAGGCACCTACAGCACGGCTCCAAAGTCTCCTTAACGTTATAATACAGTCACCGGACACTGACTTGGATTTGTTTAATGATAGCTACTGTGCTATAATTAAAAAAATGTACATATATTTAAATAGATAGGACATAATGTTTCTTTGTGTAACTTATAAGCGCTTTGGATTGTCTGTAAGCTTATAATGTATGTTTAGTTTCGTATCAAAAACGGTTTCGTATCTTTTTGAGCGGACGGTGCTGGCAACACTTTTCGGTCCGCCCCGTCTGTCATCTTTACGCTAGCGTTGTTGAAGCGAATTTTAGTTTTAAGTGGTGTAAAATTAAGGTGTTTTGGCGGTTTTCTCGTGTGCTATTTGCCACAAGCCATGGCTTCCCTGTGCGGTGGGGAAGTGAACCAAGTGAATTTTGGTTTCGGCTTTTTGATTGAGGCCAACGTGGTCGCCGGTAACATAACCTCACTTTGAGTCGTCGCTCGTCGTCGTCGTGGCTGCCGATAGCTACGTATTTTAATTATAAATGATTGGAGGCCAACGGGGCCGATTTCTCATTCGGAGAGAAATCTTTTAGTTATCTTGTGTTAAAAAACATTATGTGATGTCGAACTGTGAACTGTAGTGCAAATTGGAGGAAAGGAGTTCTAGAACGAGCGGATGTTCCAGCGCTGTGAGTTTAGGTTATTCCCTATTCCTGCGCTCCTAAAATATCCTGAATACCTGATTCCTGTCATACTTAAACTCACAAAGAAACGGCATCATCGTTTGCTCGGTAAGCAATTCGTTGCTGGGCCCTGTTTAAGTAGATTTTGGAAACAAGAATTTCTCGGCCGGAAACTTTCCGGAACAAAATTCTCTCATTAAATTTATTTTATTTAGCTATAGTAAAGAGCACTACGAATCGTAGTCAAATGTTGTTCCGAGGCTGATCGACCATTTAGTTTTAGATTTTAAGATAACTTTAATTTGCTTCCACTGCGCTAAGATCAGCTTCGGAATCAAACATTTTTGGTAGCAGAGCGTGGTTGCTTTATTGCAACATAGTTAGCCGTAATTTAGTATTAAGCGTGTTTTTATATTACCCACATATTTTATTAATTTTGGAAAATATTGTTTCGGTTTTTTTGTGACTGTATTGTTTGCCTAGTGAATGGTACCTTATCGGTAAGGTCTAGGCCAGTCAACTAACATTTATTTTGTGGTATTTGTTTATTGGTTTTCGTTTTTATTAAGTCGAGTGTGTAAAGTTGGTACCATGGCTCCTCGATCGCCAGGTATAAGGCTGCTATAAAGACAGAATTAAGGTGGTTTACTACCACAGCGGCAATGATCGGCCGCGAGGACCGGGAGGACGCGCTCTTGAAAAGTGCACTACAGGCAGATGAACGGGTTCGGGTTGTGTCGGAACACCTCACAGAGTGCCTCATGCTCCTTGAGGAAGCTCCTAACCCTGAAGATAAGGAGCTGGTTGAGGGCGATGTAAGCCAGTGCTTGAGCTGGCACAGGACATTGCGCAGGCAGCTGCGGACATATCTAGGCGACGTGACGGAAAGGAAAAGCCATTCCATGGTAAAGTGGGACAAGGATTACAGGTGCCTCTTCCGCCTGTTACGGTTCCAGTCTTTGCAGGCGATTACGCCGACTGGCCGGCGTTTGAGGACCTGTATAGCAGTGTGGTCCACACACGGACGGACATAACGCCGGCGTACAAGATGGCTCAGCTGATGTCCAGGCTACATGGAGAGCCTCATGAATTGCTGACGCATTTGGCTGTCTCGGATAGCAATTATGAGGTGGCGTGGAAGATCCTTACCGACCGGTATCGAAACAAGCGCCTGATTGTAGACAGGCTGTTAGACCAGTGGCTGTCAATACCAACCATAACGCGAGGTACGGACCTCCGCGAGAAAATCTTCCACCCAGTCAGTGTCGCGGTCAGCGCACTAGAGCGACAGGGTTTGCCAGTGGCGGGCTACGGTTATATCTTGGTCCACAGTGCTTCGCCGCCTGCCGAGCGAAATGGTCGCTCGATTCGAGCAGCTACATGGGGCAAGTCCTCGGACCACCTCCCGACCTACGAGGATCTGAAGTCGTTCCTCGAGGCCGAAAGCAGGCGAGTGGACGTCCAGGCTGGTGAAGCCCTCGCAAGGAGACCTCTGCCCTCGCCACCCGGAACGGCCGGGTGCACCGGCGCGAGGAGGCAACAGTGGCAACCCAGGCGGTACAACACCGCATTGGAATCAGGGTGTGCCTACTGCAGGGAGACAGGCCACGGGGTGGCAGCGTGTCAGGAGTTTGCTGCGCAGCGGGTTCAGAGGAGACGGGGTGTGGCACAGCAGAGGCGTTGGTGTTTTCGGTGCCTGGGGCCGCATCAGGTGCGAGTGCCCTTCAAGCACCAACTGTAGGTACTGCCAGGGTGCACACCATCCGCTGCTCTGCATGAATCGCTCCGGAGGCGCCGGGGCAGCGCTGGATCGGATCAGCGAAGGAGCCTGCCCACCAAGGGAGGGAGCAACGCTCCCACCCTCCAAGGAGGAGCCCACCTCCGCATCGGTCACAGGGACAGGCAGGGGACGTCAACAGACGGAGCCCACTTACCCAAGGACGTGGGGACGATCCCCACCACGGCAGCAGGTGCCGGATTGGGGAAGAGCGGCACAGGAACGTGGCCAGGACACCCATCCCAGGTACGGGATTCAACGGGCGGGTGTCAGGGGAGCACTAGGCAGCCACCAGGGTACATGCAGTATTCTGCGGGCTTGAGCCACCTGGTTGGGTCTCAAGACCCACGCATGCCCCCGCCTATGCCTGAGTACCCGCGGCTACAGGCGCAACCTCGGTACGGACGTTTGCCGTCGGGGTACTATAGAACTCCAGCCATGGCCTTTATGGGCAGACCTCCTACCAGCAGGAGTGGGACCCATACACAGGTTTGGGTAGTGAGGGGATACCCCGCGGGACGCGGCCTCACCGCGTTTAGATTCCCGCTAGGTAATCGCCGCCTACTCATCAGCTTCGGCTCCCGTCCAATCACGGTACTTTTGCCAACGGCTAAGATTTGGGTATGGGGATACGGTGGCCGGACCATTCAAGTAAGAGCCCTACTGGATACAGGGCTCAGGGATGTATTGTATCGAGTAAGCTGGTGAGTAGGCTAGGCCTAAATGTACGGCCAAGTGAGGATGAAGCTGTAGGCATCGGGGCCTAAATGTGCCTGACATTCGGGGTCAGACGAACTTTGAGTTCGCATTAGGTAGCACATGTACAGGGGTCAGCTATCAAGTCTCAGCCGTGGTGCTGGATGAAGTGGTTGGGAAACTTCCTCAGGTTAGGTTACCACCAACGGTACGAGGGTTAACCACAGGGTTGGAGTTAGCTGATCCTGATTTTGATACTCCTGGTACGGTGGACGTACTTCTCGGGTCAGACGTCCTCGGAGATTATGGTGCGGTAGGAAGAAGGTACTCCAGGAAACTGGTTTGGTGGCCGTAGATACCACAGGGGTATGTTGTTTTCGGCCCAGTTTGGAGACCTCAGGACCTACCAGAAGGGGATCCGGTCCTCTATGGTAGTGTGCTGTCAGAGGTGCTGCAGAGGTTTTGGGAGTCTGAAGAGCGCCCACGGCGGACAGACGGAAGCCAGAGGATGACGAGTGCGAGTTGTTCTATCAATACAACACTGCGAGATGCCCGTCAGGCAGATTCGTGACCAGGCTACCTTTTCTCCCAAACCGCTTTAGGTAGTTCGCGACAGCTCGCGGAACGGAGACTACTCGGAATGGAGCGGAAGATGAGGCGAGACCCAGCACTTCGGCAGAAGTATATAGAATTCATGCGGGAATATATTCAATTGGGCCACATGTCGGTGTCCAGCCTGGATTGGAGGTGTGTCGAGCATTATTACATTCCACACCTGGCTGTCTTGAAGTCACCTGAGGCGAAAATACGGGTGGTGTTTGACGGTTCTGCTCCTACCTCGAATGGTGTGTCTGTGAACCAATGTTTGCACGCGGGTCCTAAATTGAACCGGGACATTGTGGACATTCTCACAGACTTTCGGTTACACCAGGTAGCGTTCGTCGCAGACGTCAAAATGATGTTTCGCCAAACCATGATACATCCGGATGACCGTCGGTATCAGCTGATTTTGTGGCGTGAGAGCCCAGATGAGCCGATGGTCACATACGAACTTAACACGGTGACGTATGGACTTAAGCCAAGTCCGTATTTGGCAGTACGTACGCTGCGAGAGTTGGCCGCACAGGAAAGGGTAAGATATCCTCGAGCCGCAGCAGTACTGGATCGCGACGTCTACGTGGACGATATCTGCACGGGTGCTGATAGCGTGGAGCAGGCGCTAATTCTACGAGACGAGTTGATCGCGATCATGGGTTCAGGAGGTTACGAGTTGCGGAAATGGTTGTCCAGTTGCCCAGAGCTCCTGGCCGGTTTGCCAGGCGAGTTCCATCAGGACCCGCACCTCTTTGAGAACCCGGACAATCCAAACACGTTGGGCATCCTCGGGGTGCAATATAGGCCAACGCATGACGTATTCACGTACAAGATCGAGCCCGACCTTTGGAGAAAACTTGACTAAGCGGTCGGTACTGTCGACAATCGCTAGAACGTTCGATCCTAGCGGATGGATCGCCCCGGTTACGTTCATGGCGAAGTGCTTTTACAAAGGTTGTGGCTAGCCAACTTAGGATGGGACGACCAACTCTCCGGAGAGTTGTTGAAGGATTGGCTCAAGTTTGTGACCACCTTACCAGGGATTGTGCACATCGCGATACCCCGCAAGTTAGTCCCATCGGTGGGATGTAAGGCTACCCTACATGGGTTTTGTGACGCCTCGGAGCGAGGGTACGCGGCAGCTGTATACCTTCGGACAGCAAGTTCAACGGGAACTGTGCACGTGCGTCTGGTTATGGCCAAAAGTAAGGTGGCACCAGTCAGAACTAGATGGACCATCCCCAAATTGGAATTGGCAGGGCAGCTCTTCTAGCGCGCTTGCTAAATCATGTAACCTGCAATCTGCGTGGTACCATCAACTTGGATGAAACGGTGTACGCGTGGACTGACAGTCGGATAGTTCTGTGCTGGTTGCAGACGTCGGTACATACACTTGAGGTTTTCGTGGCAAATCGGGTGTCACAGATTACGGGGTCGGAAACTCCGTTAGTGTGGAGGCACGTACCGGGAGAATGGAACCCAGCGGACTGCGCTTCGCGCGGGTGCAGGGCACCTGATTTGGTGAGTCACCCACTGTGGTGGGGACCTCAATGGCTGACTGAGTCGCCGCAGGAATGGCCATTCAACGAGTGCAGGGCGCCGCTTGGGCCACCTGATCGAGGTTTGCGAGTGAACGTGGGGCAACTCGTACCGAAGCCTAACCCAGCTTTCTTGCTGGAACGGTATAGCTCCCTCGACAACCTTCTTGGGGTGACAGGTTGGATCAAGCGGTTCGTGAACAACTGCAGGAAGCCTCAAGCAGAACGGAACTTTACACCTGTCCTCTCGCCTGCGGAGCGGAATGCGGCTCTATGCTCATTGGTTAGAGTCGTCCAGGCGGAACATTTTGAAGAGGAGGTCAGGCTGCTCAGGGATGGACGTGGAAAGCTGAAGGGAGGAATTGTGCGCCTCAACCCATTCCTGGATGAGCAAGGTATGCTCAGGGTTGGAGGCAGACTTCGAACGCTAGCCTGCCCTTTTCGGCTCGGCATCCACTGTTACTTCAAAAAGGGGACCCTTAGTTGAGCTCTTAGTCAGGGATCGTCATGAGAAAAACTCGCACGCGGGCTGTAATGCGCTATTGGCCATTCTACAGCGCGAGTTCTGGATCTTATCGGGACGACGAACGGTACGTAGCGTTGTGTTTAGGTGCTTGCCTTGTTACCGCTTGAAGGCAGCCACAATGCAGCCACAGATGGGAGATCTTCCACCGGACCGGGTGACGGAGGCCTGGACGTTTGCAGGTGTGGGAACGGATTTCGCAGGCCCTTTCATGGTAAAGGCATCACGCCTGCGGAACGCAAAGTCTATAAAGGCGTACTTGTGCGTGTTCGTGTGCCTGGCCACCAAGGCCGTCCACTTGGAGCTCGTGGCCGACCTTTCTACGGAGGCCTTTTTGGCAGCGCTGGAGAGATTTACGTCGCGACGAGGGCGACCAGCGCTGATCAGGTCGGATTGTGGTACCAACTTTAAGGGTGCTGATCGGTGTATGAAAGAAATTGTAACGTTCTTACGGGAGAACGAAGAAGCCATCAGCACGGGCCTCTCCCGTCAGGGCATTACCTGGGTGTTCGATCCACCAGCGTGCCCTCACTGGGGTGGTATTTTTGAAGCGGTTGTAAAGTCCGCTAAGACGCATTTGTTGCGCGTTGTAGGGTTAACAATTTTGACTTTTGAGGAGCTGGCGACCGTGTTTTGTAAAATTGAGGCTGTACTCAATTCACGTCCTTTGTGTCCGCTCAGCTCAGACCCAAATGATTTAGAGGCCCTGACGCCAGGGCATTTCTTAATTGGCCGCCCACTTAACGCCTTGCCGGAATATCCCTATACGGAGGTGAATAGCAATCGTTTGTCGCGTTATCAGTTGCTGCAGCAAATGACTCAAAACTTTGGAAGCGTTGGTCGCTTGAGTACTTGCACATTCTGCAGCAACGCCTTAAGTGGACGGACAGGACTGAACCCCCCTGCATTGGGGATCTCGTTCTGGTAAGGATGCCAACCTACCGCCACTGCGTTGGCGCCGGGGGCGCATTCTCAACCTGTTTCCGGGTAGTGATGGCACTCCTCGAGTTGCAGAAGTTCAGGTGGGGGATTCAGTCCTTAAGCGAGCAGTAGCTACATTATCACGCCTGCCATATAGAGCGGACCGATGTGTCGGTCCGGGGCGGGTGAATGTTTAGTTTCGTATCAAAAACGGTTTCGTATCTTTTGAGCGGACGGTGCTGGCAACACTTTTCGGTCCGCCCGTCTGTCATCTTTACGCTAGCGTTGTTGAAGCGAATTTTAGTTTTAAGTGGTGTAAAATTAAGGTGTTTTGGCGGTTTTCTCGTGTGCTATTTGCCACAAGCCATGGCTTCCTGTGCGGTGGGAAGTGAACCAAGTGAATTTTGGTTTCGGCTTTTGATTGAGGCCAACGTGGTCGCCGGTAACATAACCTCACTTTGAGTCGTCGCTCGTCGTCGTCGTGGCTGCCGATAGCTACGTATTTTAATTATTAATGATTGAGGTTAACGGGGCCGATTTCTCATTCGAGAGAAATCTTTTAGTTATCTTGTGTTAAAAAACATTATGTGATGTCGAACTGTGAACTGTAGTGCAAATTGGAGGAAAGGAGTTCTAGAACGAGCGGATGTTCCAGCGCTGTGAGTTTAGGTTATTCCCTATTCCTGCGCTCCTAAAATATCCTGAATACCTGATTCCTGTCATACTTAAACTCACAAAGAAACGGCATCATCGTTTGCTCGGTAAGCAATTCGTTGCTGGGCCCTGTTTAAGTAGATTTTGGAAACAAGAATTTCTCGGCCGGAAACTTTCCGGAACAAAATTCTCTCATTAAATTTATTTTATTTAGCTATAGTAAAGAGCACTACGAATCGTAGTCAAATGTTGTTCCGAGGCTGATCGACCATTTAGTTTTAGATTTTAAGATAACTTTAATTTGCTTCCACTGCGCTAAGATCAGCTTCGGAATCAAACATAATAAACAAATAAAATAAAATAAATAAATAAAATTAACTCGAATTATTCAGATCTGATCGGCAATTTTGTGTGGGTGGTTAATATCTTTTTTATTATTCGACCCTTTTCGGGAAAAGTTGTTCAGTTTCATGAGTAAATGTAACACAACTTATTTTACCGTACATATACATAACTTATTTTACCGTAAAATGTTTGTTACATCTTAGTGGGCGACGATATTGTTTACGACGACCATTTTCACGGTAATTTACGCTCTGCCTACCCCGCAGAGGATAAAAGCGTGTTGTGTGTATGAATGTATTATTGCTAAGCAACACGAGCTGCGCTTCACTGGACTGAATAAACAGCTTTACTTACCTGAAACGTCTGACAAGTGGCGCCTTCAAATACGAAGACATGATTTTCCACCGCGGGCAGGATTTAAACCTGCAACCTTCGGCATCTGTACTGCCGACACCACTACCAACTGGGCTACCGCGGTTCTGATCTAGCCTGCGAATTAAGCAAGTATATTTTGTCCATTAACGCGTGGATGTTTGCAAGTTTTCCAAAAATTGTTAACCTAACACGAGAAGTGTTTTAAAATTATGGAATTGACGAAGACATGACTAAAGACGCTTGGCTGCCGTAATATAAGGCGCAAGCTCCATAGAGGAGACGTGAGACGTAAGATTGCATCTGTCAAACAGATAATCGTCGTAGACGTGAGACGTGCGACAATGCGACGCTTGAAACCGTTTCCATATGCTTGAAACTGTTTCCATATAAAATGTATAAAACATAAGTTACTACACAAGCGTGACTCGCGTCGCTTCGATAACAGCTAACGATCGCTTTTCTGACGGATGTCATGTGGCGCGTCCCGTCGCACGTCGATTTTGTGGAGCTTGTCACCAAAGTATCAATTAGGTAGCGACTAAAACATTATTTTATTAAAACTGATAATAAGAAATACCCATGAATAACGTGAGCGATATTATAGATTCTGAATAATCTTTGTGGCTAGTGATTGACGCAAATTCATGTATTAGTTACATTTACATATGTGATTTCGTTGCTTTATCAATTGTGTTGTGTATCCAATCAATTTTTTTTTATTGAGCAGCGGCGCTAGTCTCGCTGACGTTGCATCTTAAGTGGAATAAGTGATTCAGTATAATTTTCACTTAAAGTATAATTTTCTGGAGTGCACCCTCCTCATAAGTTGCTAGAAATAGACATTATTATTAGTTCTATTTAGACTTACCTACTTACAAATAAGTAGGTACTACTATGTTAATTCTATATTAAACAAATCATAGGTACTGGTAGTTATGGAGTAAAATGACAGCTCTTCAAATACTGATAGGGTGCACGCAGACAATAAAACTGAACAACTTTCCTAATCACCAAATCTTATGGGAGGTTGTTCAGTTTCATGGTTTAAATGCACCTTGTCCGAATCACCCACATATATCCCTCAGCGTAATAAAGGAATTTAATTTTTGTTTTTGACTTCACTGTATTGTACACCCTGTATAAAAGACTATATACAATACATAGTTTCGCCGTCTAAATGATCAAGATCGTAGACAGCAACCGGGACCGACGGCTTAACGTGCCCATTCGAAGCATGGAACCATCTTGCTTTTCGGACAATCAGGTGGTTCAGCCTGCAATGTCCTAACCAGACTGGGAACAAATTCACAAAGTGATAAATATCAAGTTTATGAGGCCAGGAATTGAACCCGGAACCTTATGCGTGGCAGACAGCAATACTAACCGCTGCGCCACATCGGCTGTATACCTAATAATTGTGTAGGTATGCTATTGTAATTGTAGTATTATGTATTAGTTTAATAGTAATGTCTCTGTCATTTTGTACAATCGGAATAATCGGTATATTGGTATCGTATTTAACAACCATCAATAAATTAGGTTTATAGGCTTATACAGCTCAGACTCGATAATTTAGAATATAACGCTTCGTCGCATACTAAGGAGTAAACAAGTCCTAGTATACCTACCAACTTGTACTGATTTAGATTTTATTTTTCAGTTTCAAGCTACGAACAGGTTCACATTTACTTGTACTGAATTTTCCTAAAATGCTTAGACAAATCTCTTCTACCTATAGGAAAGTTGATCCCTTAGGGAGTTATGTACCTACAGGTGACAGTTTTTTTTCATCTGCTATATAGAGTAGGGTATCATTGTATATGTCTTCTGAAACTAAGGAAAGTTTTCTCTTAAACAAAATCGTTGAAATGTTTCTGTCTCGACAAAATATTTGTCTGACACCCTTTTGACTTTTTTATTCAATTTACATGCCATTTTAAAACAACTGTGGGTGGGTGGGTGCTGCTAATATTAATAGGCACCTACCTATAGAACGTCTAGCTCCAAGAGCTCTTTAGGTACTTTAGGTATACATACAACGAGGATCTTGACTCTGCACTGAAATGTTACAGGTAAAGATCAATTTTAGTTATAAGTAAAGATCAATTTTAGTACTCACACATAATTGCAAATTCATAAAAATATTATGAATGTTGGCTGAAATTTTACAGGTGACCGATCGCGAAAACTCGAAAGCGCCTGGTGATAAGGAAAAACTTTCCCCAAGGAAACATGGGTCGAAATATGAAAAAAATGTTGGATCTCCCATACAAAATTGATGTTACTATGAGAGTTTCAATTTCTTTTTATAATACTTCTACCTATATTCCTTGGGGAAAGGTTGTGCCTTATCACGAGTCGTTTCTGAGTTTTCTCTTTTTGTCACTAGTATTTCACCCTTGTCACATAAAAACAAAACTAATCATGAAAATAATTTAAGTACATGTCCCTTTGAAGATAGTAAAAAAGTTTGGTTAGCGACAATGATTTGGTTAGCGACAATGATTTCGTCAACACGAACACTTCTCTTGACAACAACAATTCTGTTCTCGTTCGCTTCCTTTCGCTTGTGCGTCGTTTGTTCTATTTACCACCTTATTTTTATACCAAGGAATATACTACTCTCCCCTATTTCATACGGATTTGACAATCGCATCCGTGGACGCAGCGTTGTGCGATGCCGTTCGACATAAACCGTATTCGTATGAAGGTAGGGTGAAGAATAGGGTCAAGTACTGGCAGGTCAATTCGCTCATCTAGAACTACAAAGACGTAACTGTAATTTAGCAAATTTTACAGGAGAGCGTTTTAAAGATTTTTTTACGATTTTTTTTGGTCTTAAAACTTCAATTTATGTAGCTTACAACTGCAACTGCGATATTTTGGATGTTTAACTATATAGGTACAGTACAGAAACAAAAATATATAAAAATGTCAAGTCAGAGTGTAAATAAAAACACTTAAATTTTTTTGACACATGCAGTTATGTCTCCGTTGCACTGAAAATTACTTATTGTGTAAGTTGTGTCACATAATATGTATTAGATTCTTTATTTGTGGCTGTGTATAGTCAAGTCAAGTCCAGTTAGACACTTGAACTGCTATCGTAAGTCTTATGTGTGGCATAGTAACGGTCTAAAGACCAAAATGTCTGCCCCGGCGTGACTGTACACCTGCACCCTTGTCTGATCTTACCACCGTAAGGACTGTTTATCGCCTACTCGATTGGATGCAGTTTTCGGACTACTGAATTAACTAGGTTGGTACCTGGAAATACCCTAGTACCCTTGTGAGTTCCCTCTCACCTCTTTTTTCGGACCAGTGCTCTTGCGTACTCTCGGTAGTCACATAGACGTCCGCAACCCTGGCTTCTCGAGACGGTTGATACATACATCAGCCTATTGCAGTCCAGTGCTGGACGTGTACCAGCCGCCTTTATTAAGTCATCGTGCCATTTAACGTGGATTAAGCTCCAGGACCTGCTAACTGTTGGCTGTTATCTAGAAAAAGTCTATCTCGCGCCTTTTGCAGACGGCTCTCTCCTACAATCTCTCCGCGCTCTATTGCATAGTTGCCTACAGCCATCACAGCAATGGTCATCTAATATCGTCGAATATAGTGATTCGCGGTTGTACTACACCTGCCACTGCCTTGGTCTCCCTTGCTGCCTCCGCTGTCCCAATGTAAGCCGAAGGACAAGGAAGATGCCGCACCCGTGCAAGACAAGGTGCATACAGATCCGGAGTAGGGTCTTCACGTCTTTTCATCACCGACTCCACTGCCGAAGGCCCGCGCGGTACCGGCAGTGCATATCACGCCGCCACGGTTAATGCGCCTGCTTGACGTCGGCTTCCAACGGTCCTCTAACGGGCACGATCACTTAGCTGAAGCCGTCCGCGCCATTCCAGCCTAGCAAAGACGTTGGCCATAAATATTTGCAGCCGATACCGATCAAACTGACAGGGTGTACAAGAAAGGCACGAATCTAGGGCCCAGGAATCATACATTTTGTCAAGTGGATGAATTCTGCATCGTAAAGTACGAACCAAGCCAGCTTTTATGAAGACCAG
Source organism: Phthorimaea operculella (assembly GCA_024500475.1). NCBI lineage: Eukaryota > Metazoa > Arthropoda > Insecta > Lepidoptera > Gelechiidae > Phthorimaea > Phthorimaea operculella. Next base: position 7,337,341 of record JANFCV010000008.1, on the reverse strand, counting down.
CGAGCTGAAGAGGATGAACTTAGCACCGCAGGGAGAGACCAATGTAGCAAAATCTCGAAAAAACGTCCTGACCCAGGCAATCAAGACCTTCAATGAAGTTTAGGTCTCTCACCGCACTCTCACGCAGCCTCCAGCGTCAACGAGAAATCCGTTCCATCGTTGTGATCGCTTTGGGGAGATAATACTGCCTGAGGCGAACAGGAGGCCCTTAGACCCAGATGAGGCAACTCAAAGTGGTGCTGTCCAGCAAAGGCTGACGTGGCCTACAATTATAGTGCAGAACTCCTCGTTGATCTGTCAGGAGCATAGACGCCTTCTCTCAGCGATGCTCCGTTTCCGCGCCAGCTTGACTACTGTTTCGAGATAGAATGGAGAGAAGGCTAAGGCAGTCAATGACAAGCCGCCGCTGGCTGACGGGTACTAGCCGTGTTCCTCCTTGTTATCATCCGCCTGGTTGACATGGCCGTGGCGTGAGGTTCCACTTGAACACTGCGGTACGTGATTCTATGTCCATCAGGTCCAGCCGCAAAGGCTTTCACGATCTATGAATTATGTGGTGCAATTTTGACAGAAAGTACAGTTAAGTCACTAAATTGCTGTGCCACAATGACAGTTAATGTTATTACGTCATTAGTTCATGAAAATTTAAGAGCAATATTAGTTCAACACCGACACAAAATACATATATGGCATGGTTGCTCAAAAATTATACATAGTTTTGGTGATACAAAGACAAAAAATACATTTGCGGTAATGTAGCACTCAAGTTCTTTTTCATAATTGGTGCTACAAAGACAGAAAAAACAATTAAAACGGTGTAGCACGATGAAATGGCCGATCATCACGTGGCGCCTAACGCAACTAAAAAATATGACGTCGTTGCACTCTGGGAAGGTCAATTTTTGTACCAATGCAACAAAGACATTGTCGCTATATTTCGGCCATTTGTTGAACAATAAAAACGTCTTTGTAGCACCATATGTATTGACCATTTTAGAACAATTTGGCATCATTAACTCATTTTTGCATTTTTCGTTAGTTACGTCTTTGTAGTACTAGATGAGCGAATTGAGCTTCTTTTTAAAAAGATTATTTTTTATGAAAATACTGGCATATTACGTTATTTGACAGTATTTTTAAGGCGAAATCAGTCCCAAAAAGTAAATCTCTTTCCTTTTCGCTGCGTTAGAGAGAAACAGACGATGACGCTTCAATCGAGAAATCTGAACATTTTTTGTAATATGAAATGATACGTAGAGATATTTGAAAATGAAAGCCCATAGTTTTATTATAAATTCAAAAAGGAAGAAGAGGACACAAAATAAAATAATAAATATTGAATAACAATGAAATCGTTCAGGTTTTTAGACAATGTGTGCTTCTCGCCTAAGATTGTGTACACCCACGAGATACAAAACAAACTCCTACGTCGTATAAATGGGTTGTTTTAGTTGATTGGATTATGTGCCATCTCCAGCAAATCCGCCTACACATTTTGAGGTACTAACTTATACAGGTTTGTCAAACGAATACTAGGCATAACCAGTATAAGTAGATCCCTTAAATTGGTAGATGGATTTGCTGACGATGTACGTATACCTAGCATAAAAGCATTTGTAGGTTTATTTATTATGGCCAAAACAAGCAAAATATTATTTCAGGACATTGACAATGGTCTTTCTCTTGCTATTCGCCCCAAATTAAGAAGCTGATAAAAAAACATTATTATCAAAAAAATTCAGCTGGTCAAACTGGGCCCCAAGTCTTCTAATTTTGCCAGCGACACCCAACTGTCATTCTATTGTCAATGTGATTTTATGCAGGGAGTAACGGAAACTCGGATGAAAGAAACCCAATGGAAAGGGTAAAACAAGCCGAAAGGAGGTCAAGGTACTCATGAAACTGAACAACTTTCCCCATGGAACATGGGTCGAATCATGATAAAAAAAATTTGGTTTCCCATACAAAATCGCCGATCAGCTAATTGATTTACCTACTATGGGAGGTCCAATTTTTTTTTTCATTTTTCGACCCATGTTTCATGGGGAAAGTTGTTCAGTTTCATGAGTACCTTGACCTCCTTTCACCTTGTACTATAACCCTTTCCGTTACTCCCGGTATACTAAAAACATTTACCAGAATACGAAACTACCAGAACCATCCAACTGACATGCCATCGACACACAAATCGATTTTCATTGAGCAGACTTCGGCCCCAGACAGGACGGATTTTCTAACGGTTTGCACGTGGAGGTTCAGAATTTAAAATAAAAAAAGTAGTAGGGAAATGGGAGTAGGGAAGGGATGCCCTTTTCCAGCCAGTGGGATCCCGCGGACTCTATAAAGATCAGATGTGAATAGGTACGGTAAAAAAAAATAATAATATGAAGAATTTTTGAGCCGTATTGCAACACTACAAGTTGTATCAAAGTAGGAACTTTTACTGTAGATGTAATATAATTTTATACCACAAAGTCATCCAAGATTTTTTATGGCATCTTATTTACATTTTATAAAAGCTTACCAAGGTTAATTGGACTTCCCATGGGGCAAGATAAATTAATTTTCTTACAAGTCCCTGTAACGATATCAACTTTACAAGGAAAGGCGGCAACCTTAAACAAATAAACGGTATAATGCACTATGCATTGCCGGAGAATTGCCTCCCTCTTTTGGGGGTTACCTATTGTAACATTACAAACATACATATATCACGCTATACCCTTTGTGGTCTAGGTGTATAAAAAACGTCCATTTTAAAAAACTTACTGACAATAAGTTTAGAGTCATTCTGAAGACTGTGTATCACTAGAGGTATAGTGTCAAGTTGTCAGCTAGTCGCCTAAAATTGCAATAGCTACCTACACATCACAGCTCTCAAACCCCTTAGTCGCTTCATGGGAAAGATATGGGGTGATGCCATTTTAAGTAGGCACCACACGGGAATTTTGGCATATTCGTATTAGATACTCGATCAATGTTGATGATGTTTTGTTTCATGTGTTGAATTCACAAGCAACGCTGCTGGTATGGTAGGATTACGCCCTTTGGGTAGAAATAATATGATGATGCTATTCTAAACATGACATAAAATATTACCCATAGAACACAATTTTGATGAAATTGAATTTTACTATTCCGTGTGGTGCCGGCTTAGAGTAGCATCACCCTATTGCTTTCCCACGGGTGTCGTAAAAGACGAAGGAGGAGGGACTTGAGGGCTTCTCGTGTATCCCAATCTTAGGCGATAGGCTGACAACCTTTTACTATAAGTGATAGGCAGGTACATGATATTTTGAAAAGGTCGTCTATTTATCGAACATGGCGATAACGACCATATTTTAGGGCTTTTAACGCTCTGCCTACCCCGCAAGATAATAAAACGTGATGTGTGTATGTATGTAAATTGAGTTTTATATTTATGTATTATGTTAAGTTAGTACCTTCGAAAGAGACGTCTTGACTTCGATATGTACAGCGATATAGCAATAAAAGTGTCGTTTGTACGGCTGTATGTCGAGTGAACGTATCGACACGGTTCGATGGCTTCGATGAGCCGTCTACGAAACTCGAGTCGAGTACCCTCCCTAATCATTGCGTGCAGTGTACTCACTAGTGATGTGACTTTTGTGAGATCAGTGAAAATGAGATATCGATAAATGTGGATTCCGGTTGGGAATTGAACGATGGCTCCGAGTACTCGTATTAATCAGAGATATACAAGAGACAGCGGCGGTAGCTTGGTAGAATAGTGGAACAAGATCAAGCCTCGGCTGCAATAAAAAATTACCTACCTATGTGAAATAAACCAGCCCAAATAGTATTCACAAGGTGATAGAGGTAAATAAATTCATGTATTGGCATCCAGGTAGGGGGGGGGGGTGTGGATTGTGGAGGGTAGAGGGGTGAGGGTATTGGAACGGGACCTCATTTCCGTGCCCAATATTAAGCGAGAGCTCGTAGTGTTGCCAGCTAATAGGAAATGTTGCCAGCTGGGCTCTGATGGGCTTAAATCTGTGGAATATTGAAAGCGGTTAAGCAAATGATTTTTTGAATACTATAACATTGCTCCAAATTTTATTTTTCAATTTTTAGTTAAATATATCCCATAGAAAGTTTGATATGGCTTCTTCATTTCTTTCGTATGTGACGCCGAGTCGCTTAATGACCTGCAGCCCTAAGATGACAAGGAGACGTGGCTTAAATATACTTTTTTTTGTAGGCAATTAGGGAAAGAAGTTGGCAATCACGTGAAAACTTTGAGATTTTAGAGTGTCATCATAACATAACATAATAGTTACTTTACATGCCGTACTTTACATAACCTAAGGTGCCGTAAGGTATTTTGTGTATCTTACACTAAAATACTAAAATACAGAACAAAGTGAAGTTATGACAGCCGATGTCGCGCAGTGGTTGACTGCCTGCCACGCAGAAGGTTCCGGGTTCAATTCCCGGTGGGGTCACTCACAAAGGTGATATTTATCACTTTGTGAATTTGTTCCCAGTCTGGTTAGGATATTGCAGGCTGAACCGCCTGATTGTCCGAAAAGCAAGGTGGTTCCGTGCTTCGGATGGGCACGTTAAGCGTCGGTCCCGGTTGCTGTCTATGATGGCGGTCGTTACACAACCATGTCAGAGGCCTGCTACTTGTAGTAGGCGGTTGAAAAACCCTGACACCAGGGTTCATCAGGTCGTTGAACAACTCGGTGTCCTACACGAAGAGAGGTTATTAAAATTGATAAATTTTGGTTTCAATTCGCCCGCAATCTTCGAAAAGATATTCAGTAGCACCCATTAATACTTAATTTGTGGTCGCTGAAATGCTGAGTGAAAGCTTTTTTGATAACCTACGATATAAAGAAATGAGTTTCAATTTTGAGAGTGATGGAGGAGTAAGAATTTGTTATTCCCAAATGATAACTGCTGTCATAAATATTCTTAAGATTAAATTTTATCGACGTCGATATCTCACATCACCACATCACTCGCCTCACCCCGATACAGAATTACCTGCATTCGTACATCATTTAGAAAGCAATATAATGATGGTTCCGTACAATCATACAAAACTGAAACATGTCAAATTTCACTTCTTGATAAACAATTTGTTAAAAAGACGTGTTCATCATGATCATTAGGTACATCATTAGTGATTGAACTAGACCTTATCAAAAATTGATTTGGTCTTATTATTCTATTTTTATTACTTGGTACTTGCGAGACGTAAACACTATAACAAAATAAACAGAATGCTTTGTATCGTAAAAAATTGATAATGAAACTCTTGGTAAAACATAGGCACAGGTAATACTTTGAAATAATTTCCACGGGTTGTTCCCCCTCGAAAAAGAAGAGATCTAATTGAAAAACAAGGGTTTTAAAATTGCAACAAAGAATTGTTAGTCATCAAACTCTGAACTCTAAAGTTGTACTTAATTCATTTTTATCGACCTTATACACTACCTCATTTTTATCGAACTAGATCACTATTTCGGTCCGAATGTAGCATGTAACCTTTTCAGAACTCATGGAAATTCAGAGTTCACTAGTTTTCAAGGTGCTTTTCAATATTCAGTATTCCAAGCTAATTAAAATTTTAAAAATGTATGTACCTTTAATATTCTAACGATTCTTAATAACTAAAGTATTTATTCAGCCATTTAATAACGTTTCCACGTTCAATAATTTGGTGAAATGATAGGTAATTGATCAATCTATCAAGATAGTTAAATATAATGTTTCTGTTTAAAGAGTACCTACTTACCTATTACTACGGTTTCTATTAAACGGTTTCTAGATAGATAAAAATGATCATTTTGTTCACTATATCACGATCTGATTGATTATGCTTGCAAAGTTTGCAGAATTGTATTGCGACAACTTGATGTTATCATTCTCAGTCAGTGTTCCAAAATCCAGTAGTTATATGCTGTAAATAAGAAAAACAACAAAATAATCATTCTTTCCTCTTTATTGTAAGTACAGTTTGAAGCGTGGACAACTTCGGTGAAACAACATTGATTCGAAAGATCGAAAAACAACTGAACTCTATCTTTTCTTTTTCTTTTCTTCACTCTTTCTCTATTCGTCATCAGGGCAAGTCAGCATGTCAGGGTCCTTCTCGCAAATGAAGGCGACTCTCCTGTCACACCAGATGTCATCGAAGAGCCCAGTTCTGTACACCCCCCCACAGTACTGTATTGTGAAGTTGTTCGGCTCGCCGGGAGCGAATTTGTCGTAGCCAGCCTCGGACAGGGTTTGACCTGAAAGGAAATTGAAATGTCAGAAAATGTGGACCCGGTTTCTGTCTATGAATACTTGGACGGTGGTCGTTATATAACCCTGCTACGGCAGTTTTTTGAATCTTCAGAGTCTCGTTTGAGATAATATCGATATTGTTCTAATTGTGGAGTCGCTCGTGTAGTGTAGCAGTTAGATACTATTTATTTTGCAATTACACGTGTAAGTAACTGTATACTAAAGAAATATGAGAAAGAGTTAATTAAAGAGATCTTTTGAGCAGGCGCGGTCACAGCCCTCAGTTTCAGGGGGGGTCATGGCGGCTGAAATACCTTAGAACCAGTTTTTTTATCCACACTTTAGATTTATAGGAATGTTTTCTACTGCATGCATAGGCATAATGTCATGATGACGTCACACCACTCGTCACACGCTGAACACGAGCGGATGCAGATTTTTAATTTTCGAGCGAAGCGAGCTCGACTTTTTCGCTACAAACGAGCATGTGAGCTTAAAAACTGGCCGCTAGTGAAAAACAGACTAAATTATACATGTACAGCGAGCGAAGCGAGCTCGACTTTTCGCGTTTTAAAAAGTGAGAGGCCTCAACACTAGTAGTAGATGTAAAACAGGTAGTAAGGTAAGGTGTACATACTGCGAGCGAAGCGAGCTCGACTTTTCACGCTACAAACAAGCAAAGAGCGTAACTACACTGCATATAACAGCTCGTTTTGAATGATCAAAAAAATAAACAAGCTCAAGCTCATTCTTGGATTTCAGGGGGGGTCATGACCCCTATGACCCCCCCCCTGTGACCGCGCCTGCTTTTGAGTCTTTTATTTTAAAGTTTGTTTTGCTTATTTTTATCCAGAACTTTTATTAAAACAGTATTTAACAGCGTTCCATGCTCTTTACAACACGTATAAAAAGTTTAATGGAAGTGTTTTTCAAACTTTTAACAATGCTCTTGCTTTTTTACACCACCAATTATAACGACAAATAAGTAGCTCACAGAACAAAATAATAATTGTGATCAAAAGTGAAAAATTCTCAAAGCTTCTAGATTTCTTTCTGCAGTTTTTGCAATAATACCTTTGCTTTCCACAGTTACAGAAATAAAACCTTAATGAGAATAATTCTGAACGTACCTTGAATAGTTCTCCATTCCCCATGCTCGTTCCAGTCCTGGAAACCAACAGCAGCCACGTCCCTCACGTAGTCCCCGACACCTCCGATGTTGGGGTTCTTGGCCCAGAGCTCCCTGATGAGCTGGGCTTCGGCCTCGCTGTTGATGATGGCCAGGTAACCGCCTTTGGAGAAAGAAAGAGAGATTAGTATCATAGAGACTTAAAGAGCTATTCTATTTCTATTTCAGCCTATTACCGTCCACTGCTGGACGTAGGCCTCCCCCAGGGAATGCCATAAGGCACGATCTCCCGTTTTTACCATCCAGTCGCTACCAGCCGCCTTTTTTAAGTCATCGGTCCATCTGGCCGGAGAAGGGCGTCTAACGCTACGCTTAAAAAGCAATGAAAAGTAACTAATAGTATCAGGCGTTTCTTCGATAGTCGAAGATCTCCTGATGACGTTTCGTGGATAAGCGAAACACGTGTAGAGTATTTAACGGCGGCGGTGTTAGTGACGTAATCGCTTGTACTATGCATTAAGTTTCGATTGTACGTGTGGTTCACTCAGCAGCATAACTTGACATCATAAGTGCCGAAGAAGCCAAACTTATTTCTATTACTTTCAGCTATGAAAAGATGTATGCTCGGGAAGTCCGAAATACGCTCATCTGCCAGTAGACCAAAGTGTACAACAGGCATAGCCTGGCAGTGCCGTAGCATACTGAAGTGCCGTAGTAGGCTGGTCATATCAGTTACAAAATCTATACACGGTGGAGTAAGTGAATTACGCCCTCCTACCACATGTACCGTTGACTTAAAGATGGCACTGGTAGTGACTTCTTCTTCTGCATAATAACGTACCGTGTTTAGAATATGTAGTAAAAAACAAAAGACATACCTTCGGCAGCGCAGGTCATGTAGGCTCTTGACCAGGTGCGAGGGTAGCGATGGAACTTATAGCAACTGTTGGTCCTCTTGTCCAGGGTGTAAGCTGTGGAGAAGTTTAAGAAGTTAGAAAAATGTTGAACTACAAATTACCAATCAACTATCACCTATCACGATATGCCGTGTGATGCCGGCCTAGAATAGCATCACCCCAATTCTACCCGTGGGTGTCGTAAAAAGCGACTAAGGGATAATTATCCACGGAATGGGCTGCAGCGTTCCCTGTGAATTAAACATCTTGCACTGCGCTCGCCAATCCGCCTGCCAAGCGTGGTGAGTATGGCAATACCCCCCAATACGGGGGAGGCCCATGTCCAGCAGTGGACTGTTGTGGCTGTTAAGGTAAGGTATCACGATAAAGTTGAAGAAGAACCCTGGTCTTTAAACTCTAAACAGAGAATGTACCTCATAAAAACAAGTCTGGAACCTTTCATAAATTAAATGTTCTTGTCCCCATGGGATGTGAAAAAGCCGTATGTAATGCAATTTCAGATTAATCAGATTTCTCTGTGATTGAAGATCGTTCTGATTGATCATTGTACTTGATCCACATGCTAGGCCCTTCCTGATGCAAAGATAAGCCAATATATTGCCGAGACGTGGCTAACATCAAAAGATACTTTGGACCAGGAAGGACAAGGATCAAATCTTATGAAATAGTCGCAGGAATGGTTACTATGTATTCAAATTACATGGTATGATTCAGGTTGTTACCGGCAAGCGGGTATTTATTAAAAATGGTGTTTCTAGGCATCTACTTAGATGTTTTTTTTTGTTATGGGGTTGTCTATGAAATCACGAAAAAACCGGCCAAGAGCGTGTCAGACACGCCCACAAATAGGGTTTCGTAGTCAACGTTTAAATATCAGGTTTTTCAGCATTACAAACTTAATTTTGTTACTGGTTTGTTAACAGCAGTATGATGACCAACCGCAAATAGAAAAACTCATTTTTTTCTGAAACCTTTAAGGGTACAATATCCGTAATAGTTTTCATTGTAACTTCAGATTGTAAGCTATATTCCATATTTATTTCAAATTTTTAGCGTTTATACTTTAGAAGTTACAGCTGGAACAAATTATGGGTCAAAAACGCCCTTTTTAAAAGCAAATATCTCGTGACAGAAACATTTTAGTGACTTTGTTTCAAAAAAACCTCACCTTAGTTTTAAAAGACCTATTCAACGATACCCTACTCAATATTAAAGAAGAAAAAAAAAATTTTTGCCCCCCTTTCACTTGTATGGGAGGGGGTCCAAAAAACAATTAAAATATTTTTTTGTTAACATTTCTATATTTGGGTCAACACGATCTATCTTCTCACCAAATTTCATGTCGATAGCTCTAAAACTGACGAAGATATGAGGGCGCGGCATACAGACAGACAGACAGACAGACAGACAGACAGACAGACAGACAGACAGACATGACGAAACTATAAGGGTTTCTAGTAGACTACGAAACCCTAAAAAACAGCTGTTCCATAAATTTTACTAGAGTAGGTAATGTGAGTATTCTATGTTTTTTTTTCGTGATTTCACACATTGTATAAATAAAAACGCTTACCATCATCAGTAGTACCGCAAGCATTCATCATCATGCCAGGAGTGGCCTTCTTATAGCACATATAGGGCAAAGTGTCGGTACAGCTGAAGTCAGCAAAAGAGCCATCTCTCAACATGGCGATGCATCCTTCTTGGTCGTTGTCATTGTCAGGTTCATTTGGCGCCCATGTGTGGGGTATGTTGGACAGTGGTACTCCTGGAATTAAAATATCGTCCATGTAAAATCCAGGTATATTTGACGGTTTGAAGACTGATGGCACCTCCTAGTTCTGAATACAGGCAATTAAAAAGAAACCGTATTAAATAAAATACGTTGCGTGGTTAGCAAATGCGACGACAGACAGACAGAGAAACGTAAAAAGCGACATAATTTTTTGTTATGTTATTAATGAATGATGATAAAATCCTTGCTTGTAGATAGATATTATTATTTTTAATGTTGTACTAAAACACTTGAGCAATAATAAAATAAACAAGCACTTCAGTTACAATAAGGGAGAGGCTTAAATTCTATTTTAGAACGATGCCATTTTAGTCCGATAGTGGGACTTGATTTTAGCTAGAAAAGTTTTGTTATTATTCGACTAAGTTATTTAAGAATATTTCGTTAGGGACAAGGTTTTTACACACTTCTATAACTTTTTAGAACTTTTCTGCACGAGCGTTAGGTATAATTTAGGTATTTTTAATATCTCTAATTATACAACTAAATATAATATTTAAGTTACATTTTTTGATTGAAACTGTCACACACACGTTTATATTTTATTTTGTATAAATTTTAGAATATTTAGGTACTTGCGAATATGGAAATTAAAACTTTACTTCTGATTTCATTGATATTGAATTCGAGTTTCTAAAATTCATAAAATAAACTTTTAGGCATTATATAAAGCTACCAATAAAAGATTAGAAATATAAGAACTCAGCTTGACTTAATTATTTGAGTTTTTTGTCGCAGTAAGATTAATATTGAATTTAAGTGAGTAAGTCCGTAACCATTTCATAATACCAATAAACAAAACTATAATACAAAATTTTAGAATTTTTCGCCAAAAGCTTTACGAAATAATAAGCAATATTTAAAAAGGCGCGTAATTTTATATTTCGCGCGCTGGGAGCGCCGGCGGCGCGCCGTGCGAGCGAGCCGTGCCTCACCCCCTGCGCACTACCCTACCCCGCCGCCCACCGCAAAACAAATTTGACTTGATTGTTTGTTTACGTGCTGCGCTGCAATTATTACTACTTATTACTTCTTAGTGAGTGATCAGTGTGTGATCAGTGTGTAATTTGTGGACTTATTTAAATGGCTTATTCTTCTCGGTGATGGATCTGATGAGTGGCACAAGAAAACACACAGATGTGATCATGGTAAAAATATGTCGATTTTTTCTTAGGTAGTATAAACCATTGGTTATGTAGGCAAAGTTTCAAAATTAGCATTAATATTGTAGATAGATAATTCAAAAATATTTTTCAAACCTTCATTCTCTAAATTCCGTAGGCGGTGTCCACTCCACTTTTGGCTGTTAAACGCCTTAAAATTGCTACTGTTACAGTAAATTTGGCTTACATTTTGATAAATAAGTATAGATGAAAACTGAACGAAAGTATCATATTATGCCATCGTATATATATTTTATTAAAGCCATAGTTTAAAAACAAGCTAACTTAAACAATGGTGTCCATTGTCCATATCAGTTTCGTAAGCACCACTTTAAAAGCATATCTCTATTCAACTATTAAACCTAGATATAATTTTATCCTGCCAGGACGTTACCTCATACTTATTAAAGAAGATTTATTGGTCAGATTTGCGTACTATTTACAGAAATAGGCTAAATAAGCGTAGACATTTCAGATCCGTATTTTTTTTCCGATTTCATCATACCTACTAAGGCGATTTTCTGCTGTTAGTGACACATTTAATTTTTTGAACACTGGTATGTCATGTACCACTTTTACTGAAATTAATCGTATGGAGCAATTCGCCTTATGCGTAGTAAGTTTCTTGCAAATTGAAAAAAATATGCCTTGGTCATCAGATCCATCATCTCAGATCCGTCATATTCCGTCATCCTTGCGGTGACGGATCTGATAAGGTGACGACGGAATAAAGAGAATCGATAAAAGTGGACAAAATTTGGTGTCCACAGTTGGCCACTTTTATCTTAATACATACAAATCATAAAAGTGAAAGTAAATATTTTGATATGTAAGCACTGAAGAGTCCAATCCAGAGTGTCTGATATAGACCACCAGGAGGCCATCTTGACTATAACAGATACGTGAATGGTTCCATAACATAATTTGTTCAGCGTGGTGGGTAGCTTTTGCTGGCACATGGAGATCGAGGGTCTAGCGTACGTGATGTAGACCACCAGGAACTTGGCTAATTTATATGATAGGCTGGTGCTGCTGGTTGGTACATGCAAATCAAAGATCGTAATCTATATCAGCCTATTGTAGTCCACTGCTGGACGTAGGCCTCCCACAGGGAACGCCATAAAGCACGATCTCCCGTTTTTTGCTATCCAGTCGTTACCAGCCGCCTTTTTTAAGTCTTCAGTCCATCTGGCCGGAGGGCGGCAACTCTACGCTTGCCGAGAACCCGCTTACTCTACCGTTCATCGCTCACTGCCACTACAGCTTGCTACACTTATGTCCGTCACTTTGGTCATTTGTGGATAGCCTCATTCCGGATTTTATCCAGAGATACCGAGCATAAGCCTTTCCATACCTCTTTGAGTGACATGTACCCTGTGGGCCAGTTTTACTATCAAGCTCCACGTCTCGGCTCCGTAAGTCATGACTGGTAGGACGCATTGACCAAACACCTTGGTCTTGAGGCATTATGGCAAAGATGATGCAGCTTCCCAAATGCTACCCAGCCAAGCTGCACTCTTCTGGTGATTTCAGCTTCAAACTTGTCTCTACCCATCTGCAAAGTTTGCCCAGGGTACACATATTTCTGAACAACTTTAAGGGCTACACCTTCGACGGAGACCGGCTCGGGGATAATGAGTGATAATGATTGAACATGACCTTCGTCTTATCCAAGTTAAGTTCATCTCAAGTCCAAAATGTCTCGAGGCAGAGTTAAGAGTCGATAGCATTTTTTGCAGGTCCTACAGCGATTCGGCCATTATGACTATGTCCTCGGCAAAGCGGAGATGCATGAGATTTTTTTGCCGTTGACGTTAATGCCCAGTCTATCCCACCGTAGAGTCTTAAAGAAATTCTCCAGTGCTTTGGTGAAGAGTTTCGGGGATATAACGTCACCCTGTCTTACACCACGGAGCAGTTGGATGGACCTTGTATTGTGGTTTTGTACTTGAACGGACATCGTAGCTATTTGATAGAGGCTTCTCAGCACCTGAACATACTGCCAGTTGACTTGGCACCGCTGCAAAGACTCCAATACAGCTCAGGTTTCGATAGAGTCGAAGGCTTTTTCGTAGTCCACAAAGGCCACTCAGTGGTTGGTTTGGTTGTACTCTTTTGGCATGGGAACAACCTGCCTTACAGTCTGAACCTGTTTCGGTGACTGAAAGGCATCAAATCTTGATGCCAGACTATTGGTGACGACTCTCGAGAACAGCTTGTAGACGTGGCCTTAAGTAGCTCAGACGCCATTCCGTCTTCCCCGGGAGCCTTCCCATTCTTAATCTGTCTGAGAGCCGCCCCGATTTCGTCTTTATCTACGTCTGGAAGACCTTCTGTAAAGTGGCGGTAGAGAGGAGCTCTAGGGTTTGGGCTCGCGTCAGGTGAAGGCTTTTGCGCATGCGAGGCATACTACAGATTTCCAAAGAAGTTCTCAATTTCAGCGAGAATATCTAGAACCAATATGACAGTTATACCATTCGAGGTAGTTTAGCTTTGCCAGATAACTCCTTCCCATTGTCTTGGTAAAAACTTTCGACCCTCGGTTCTTGTCAATCGCCTCCTTTACGAGTCGAGTGTTATAGCTTCGGAGGTCGCGTCTTACCATACTTCGGATCTTTTTTTAAGGGATCTCGCAATGCATCATCTGGCGTATCCAGACTAATTTGCGTCAGTGCCAGACCAGGGCCTCGCTCGAAAGTTTGGACTTCTAATCTGTTCGCCTTTTACGAAAGTGCTTCGTCCCCACTTCGCGAACAACCCCGACTATGCCCTCTAGGTCCTCGTCAACGTTTATCGGGGTCTCCAGGGTAGCGAATCGATTTTTCAGTTCAAGTAAGAATTCCTCATGTCCGGCTTGGGGCAGCTTGGGGTGGAGAACTGGCTTCACCATGCGGTTTCTTTATAGCTTGAAGTTGATATTTAGGGTGCCTCTTACTAGTCGTTGATCGCTTCTGGTATTGAATTTACTGATCACGATCACTAACATCCCTTATTATATGCCGTTTATCCGTCATGATGAAGTTGATTTCGTTCTTCGTCCTGCCGTCAGGGCTATTCCAGGTCCACTTCCGTTTTGAGCTTTTTCTGATAAAAGGTGTTCATACAGATCTCGACCTATTCATGGGGGTTTGCCCATAGTCACCGCGCTGGGCACGCAAATTGGTGACCGCAGTGTGTGTTTGTAGACTATGTTGTTAACACGGGAGGCGCTGCTGCCCACCCCCCCCGGAAGCTCTTTATCCTTATACCCACGGGCAGAATTGGGCGACAGCACACGGCAAAGATCGTAATGCGAAATTCAGATCCGTCACCCAAATAGTGGACATTTTATCAGATCCGTCACATAAAATAGTGGGCTTCAATTTTCTTTATAAATATCTTATTTAAATTCAAAACTGATTTGTAAATTTTCCTTATAACACGATAATGTATGCACATGTTTACGAACATCTTGCCAATACTTGTAAACAAAGCCACATGAATCATTTTTGTTAGATCCATCATACAACCCAATTCCGTTCTCTAGATTCCGTCACAGCAAATAGTAGCCTTGTTATAACTTCCCATTTACTTGATAGAAAAGTGGGCCTCTCACATAATTTTATTTACATTCCTACAAAGAATGACTCCATGCCTTCAAAATAACAATAAAATCAATTTGAAAAATGATGACGGAATTGTCAGGAGAACGCGTTCCGAGGAGAATAAGCCAAATAGTGATATAGTAACTGTAACTGTGAAAAGTCGAGGAATTGATCGGTTGTTATCTGCCAGTCAAGAAAGAAACGATGGGAAGGAGTACGCGTACGTTCCTATTTATTTACATTAATGTCGATTTAGAGGTATAGATAATCAAATGGCGCTACTAAAAATAATTGAACAAAAGTTCGCGATACCTACTTAGAATGTGTTGTTAAACGTTAAATAAATAGGTATAACTTTAATAGTTATTCAACAATTACAATATTTGATTTAATGCTTCTTCATTTGACCGCGATCAGTGTGCGCCGGCGCGGCGCGCGCTTACGGATCGTCCGCGACAAATAGGTATAAATTCACGCCGCGCCGTGCTTCGGTCGGCCAAATAGTTAAATCCGTATGTTGCCATGGAGATAAACTTCTAATATTTTGTATGTTTGTTAATTACATGATTCTGGTAGAGTAATATTAACTTTATACACTCGAATTCAATATAAGCCCTAATATGAAAAATAAGTTTGACGTTATAAAAGCTTTAATCCTAGACTTCTAAACTTTTATGAACGAATTTAGTAAAAGCTAAAAGAAAATTTTACCATTATGAGACTAACTCTAATTTAATATTGGCGAAATTATAAGCATTTTTCCGTTTAGGTATGTAGCAAGTACATTAAACTTCTAAAAATTTCATAACTTTAAGACATCGATATTTCATTCTAGATGTAACTTTTTCTTCCACTCGAATTTTATAATAACTGTTTATTTTTGCTAAATATGTAAATACCTAAACAGTACCTAAAGCAAGTATGTATAATTTCTAATTTTTCAAAGAATAGTCTTATAAACATGTTAGTTATAGGGTTTAAAAAAATTGCGAACTTTAATAATATTATAACACAATTACTTTCCGCTACTGAACTATTTACGAAGAAACAATAACTCAAAGTAATGAGGATAATAATTTGATACCATTATTGTCATTTAGGCTTTTATGGCCTATTTATGTTATCCTTATCATTATCAGGCGCTATCTCCACACGTGAGAGTGGGACGAGAGACAATGCGATGCTCGAAACAATTTACATATATAGCATGTAAGAAATGCCGTTATATAAGCAAGCTATATAGAATGCACATATCGCCCCGCGCCGTATGTACTATCAAAACGCAAGCAGTTGCTCCCTATATAGGGTGCAATTTTATTAGTGGCGGATCCGTTAAGGGTGTGTTCTGTCAATGAAACTGAACAACTTTCCCCAAAGAACATAGGTCGAAATGTGAAAAAAAAATTGGGCCTCCCATACAAATTGACCAGGCCGGCCAACACACTTAGTATGGGAAGACCAATTTTCTTTTTTCGTATTTCGACCTATGTTTCTTGCGGAAAGTTGTTCAGTTTCATGGGCAGAACACACCCTAAATGGATCCGCCACTAATAAAATTCTAATAAAATTGCATCCTATACGGGGTGTTAGGGACGGTGTAACGAAAACTTTGCAGGCGTGCTCAGACCATGAAACTGAACAACTTTTACTATGGAGCCAATGGTGGGAAACGAAAAAAAATTTTCGACCTCCCATACAAAGTCAGTCAGCTGATCGTGAATTTTGTATGGGAGGTCGAAAACTTTTTTTCGTTTCCCACCATTGGCTCCATAGTAAAAGTTGTTCAGTTTCATGGTCTGAGCACGCCTGCAAAGTTTTCGTTACACCGTCCCTAACACCCTGTATACATACGTACCTACGTCAAATGTATGAGAAGTAATAGAGGTTCAATAGTTTCTATTATCACTGGCGTTTTGATACTGATGAACAGAGAGGTTGTGTTTTGACTGCTTCCAACCGTTCTAACGTTTTAGGCGCACTCAATAGCTTGCTTTTAATATACCCTAATTGCAGTGTACACCCGGGAAAGGCCAATGGCGGTAGGTGTCAAAGTTGTTCTTTTACGCCTCATGGGTGAAGATAGCGCCTCAAATGTAGGCGGAGAATATCTTCAATACAAAAGTTTGAAGTCGTTTGCGAAAAACAACAAATATTTTATGAAATTAGCTTTTATTTTCACGTGCATTGAGGTATTTCAGGAATCTATGCTGGTTCAAATACGTCAATTACCAGTAAAAGAAATGTGATGTATTGTTCCTATTTTTGTTTAAAAGTATTCTTTTGAAGGTATTTTATGTAGAAATGGTTAAAATCACTATTAACATATTGAATACGGAGAAAATGTTACATGGGGGAAACCTGATCGATCACCACGCAGAAAGAAGCCAAGAAAAACTGTAGCTTTCTGAGCTACACACAAAAACCACTTAAGAGTGCCGGGCCGCGACGGCATGTTTGTTGCCACCAGCGCACTCAAAGACTCGTATCAAGATTGAAAAAGCTACACCGACTGTAGAGAAACTTGAGTCGTTATTTAACCGAAAGTAAAAATGAGTGACTGATTGACTGACAAAATCGCCGATCATCTCATTGTTTTACCTACTATGGGATGACTATGGGAGGTGCAAAAAATTTCTTATTTTTTATTTTCCATGGGTAAAGTTGTCCCATTTCATGAGTACCTTGACCTCCTCTCGGTTTATATTACCTCTGTTACCCCCTATATGACCCATCGAAAAAAGTAATGAAAAAGAACTGAGATATAATCTTACCTTCAACAGAAAACATGTCCCCTCGTGAGAACCTGGAATGGATTCCAGTGAAGACTCCGCATACGTTGCTGCGATTGGCGAAAGTCGTCATGGCCGCTCTTAGAGGCTTGTTGATTGGAGAAGCTAGTACGGATCCTGAAAATAAAGCATTTTTTTTATTGATATATCTACGTATTATCAACCATCATCAGCCTGCCCTTATCCCAAATCAGTGGGGGTCGGCACAACAAGTTTTGATAGAGTACAAAATCATGTAGCAACGAGATTTGGCAATGTTTTATGACCAGCCGCCTGCCTGACGTCAACCCTCTTTGGGAATGCTATTGTAGGTGGCCACCATGCGGTTGACCATAGTCGACAGATATTCAGCCGAGGTCAAAAACTCTACGTCCCCTTGTACGAAGCACCCTGAGTGGACTAGGGGTGACAGTATTCTAAGTTGCTACAACACGGCCAACTCAACTATATCGCCTATATGAAACTATATAGCAAACTAGTAGCACATAAAATTGCAGAGTTATTATGAGAAAACTTGCAAAATTTTCCGCCTCAGGCTGGATTTGGACCTGCGACTTTTGTCATCTGTGTAGATATTGCTGACGCTTTTACCACGAATTAGAAAAACGGCGCGCGGGTGCCTATACAGATGGCTCACTCAGTACTAGTGACGATTTTGACTGACTTTAACTGGAGAAAACCGGAATCTGAGGGGAAGTCAAGGTAACTAAGAGGGTGGTTGGTTGACACGAACGTCATATTTCTTGGATTCAAAATTAGCTCAGATTCATATGACGCTCTTTATCAGATTTTGCTGTTTTGATGTTTTTATTTTTTGAGTTTTTTGGCAGTATGGCCCTGGCTATGTAACCTATGTAACCTCTGGCCTGTAAAATTGCCAATCGCGAAAATCGGAAATGAAGCAGAGTGAATCTTCTGTAAACTCTCTATTTTGTGCTTTTACCAACTGGAGAGTTATTCTCACCTTCCATGTGACACCTGAGCTGCGCCTCGTGCCAGTCTGCTGGTATTTCATGGTACTTGAGGAACCCTTCAGCTTCTTTGAAGTACGTGTAGTCACACCTGAACTGCTGCTTACGGGCGGCATCTGAAAATGTAATTAGAATACTTGAGTGCTGTTAATTTTAGACTACAGTTAATTGTGATGCTCGTAAATACGAGAGTGTTAAAATTGGAAATTGGTTTCAAGCGGGATTTGAATCCCTTTTTCCTTGTTATATACGACACGTGAAAGCAAAATGCGCAAAAGTAGCACAAATCAGGAAAATTCAATCATTACTGGCAACGATTTTGACGATTACCGACTTAAACTAAAAAGAAGGAACTCAAGGTAACTAAAAAAATGGTTGCCATGAACGTCACATTTCTTGGATTAAAATTGACTCAAAATCATATGACGTTTTTGTATCAGATTTTGCTGTTTTGATATTTTTATACTTTGAGATTTTTGACTGTAGCAACACTAGCTATGTAACAACTAACAAGTGATAATCACGAAAGTCCTAAATAGGGTTGAGTGCTCCTACTGCAAACTCTCTATTTTGTGCAAGTAATCTATCACAATACTTGATATTAAAAAACTAAATCAACCATACATAAACGATAAAAATACAGGGGCAACTTTACATACATAGAGCAAAGATCCAAGAGGTTTGGGTTAAGCAGGCAAAATCTAGATAAGTAGGTACTAGAAAAAATACTTACAAATAAATGCAACTAAGTACGCCAGAAGAACACAAAACAACCCCGACTTCATTTTGAAAACTTTTCACTGTAACACAATTTATTTTTATCCGATGCACTGGTCTAATGTACTCACGATACTAAATGCAAAAATGCAAAATCTGGTGTATTTATGACAGAATATTGAACTGCAATTAGTAAACGAACCATTTTACCAAAATACTAATCGTCCTACAGTTTTAATTATTTTGCTTGATGATGTGTCATTAGGAAATTAAGTAAATAAATGTTATAACTGTGTAGGAAATGATAATTTACTTAGAAATAAGTCATTAAGTGATTAATTGCTTTTGGTAAGCTTATCAGTGTAATTTTCTAAATGACCTATGTGATTTACTTAATTTCTGAGGCTACCAGGAGTTTTATGGTGAATCAAATTAATACTAAATATAGCTACCTAGTTGCCTCAATTATTTATTCTTATGCCTCAACCCTTCGTGGGATAGTAGCACGTAATATATACCTATTCTCTAAGCATGGCGGAATAGACTTGAGGAGCATTAGCCCCTATGCTAAACAGCGTATCTAGTTTTTTTCATGTAGTTAGAACTTGCATATAGCCAGGAGGCGGGGCCTTTTTTTAAACTTTTTATATCAATCAAACAAAATGACGACCTGTACAATTTATTGTGTTTCCCTTAGGCCCCTCACAAATGCCTCGTAAATCAAAATGTATGGTCATGAAACTCGTAGTACATATTCCTTGATTGCGCTAGCCAATACTTACTTTGTGCTTGTACTACCTAGATTATGCTAACAACTTTTAAAGTACCTATGCAACAGGAAACTGATAAAATTACGCAAAATACAACATAACCTATAAATTACATAGCAATCTAAAAATAACTGTTTTGCATTTTGCTTAAATGTGAATTAGTATTGATATTAAAACACATAAAATCACACCTACAGCCTTTATGGTGTAGGCAGAGCTTCAATGGCCATAAAAATAAAAATGCATGCCACATTTCATAAAGTATAAAAATATCTTTTAATTTTCAATTTGGGATTCCCGTTTCGTATAAAGATGATAATTGCAAGATTGTGATAAAAAAATCAATCATAATTTTTTGTTTTAGTAAAAATTTCATACAATACAGTTTTCCGAATTTGGAAAATTCGGAAAATTCGGGTTGGGCCCAGAATTGATTATCACATTTGGCGTTCATGCCACCCACTTCAATCACATACCTATTGAACTTCATGTAATTTTTTGAAACTGTTTCTGAAAACGGAATCAAGCCATTAACTAGAATCAACAGATGGCATTGTAATTTGGGAAAACTCGTTTAAGACTTTAGGTAAAATCTCTAGGTATGTGCAAACCCCAAAATCCAGAACGTAGTGCAAGACCGCCTGGCTTGCGATGTAAGGCAATAAGTACTTCCACTTTGTAAGTTTGCTGAGTTTTGTCGTTATTCGGCAATATTTGAGCCAAGATTAGTTATTCAAATGATTTTTGTAGGTACTGATAAATGAATAAAGTGAAAATACTAAAAACCGTTACAAAACAATATCTCTGTCATCATGGTGAATCTGCTAACAACAGTCCACAATTTATTTTTAATATATTTTTCTTTTCATGACCCAGCCCCTACATTCTAACTCATCTCTCCTTTCTTTTACGTATCTACCTACAGCGATTCAATGGAAATCTTTCTATGGGTTCTCAAGTGTTATGTACCTATAGAGCGCTGAGCTAAGTTGAAATAACGTTTCCTTACATGGAAAGTCTATCTATACTACCTACTTTATAAATTATAACTTTTCTATTTTAAGAGGATAATTAACGCATAAGCCTAACCTACTTTTTGTTTTGTGTTTATTCAATAGTTCCGAATCTTTTATTGATTTTCTGTAAATAACATAAATGACACTACAGCAAAACGACTTCATTTCTTAACAAATCTCTCGAGCAGTAGGTAATTAATTACTTAAGAACCCAACGTAAAACGAAACGTGTCAAAAGCATGGTTGCCGCCAGTCAAATTGAATTTTGCTGATTGGTTGGTAATGGACGCTCTGATGTGAAATTAAAGTGCTGACTCAAAACAGAACTGTCAATTTATAGTTTCCTAATGAGTATTTATTATTATAACGACTTTTGTTATTTTAAGCTGAGGCTTACCTATAGAGTCACGACGTTTCGATGCAATACGAGCATCATCATCGGGAGTCCGACAGGGCGCTCGCGCACGTAAGCACGGCCCGCCGAGAACTGATGAGGTTGTAAGGGACGGAAAAAAAAGCTTTATTGTTTATAAATTTATTTTCTTCTTCGATCATGGTCACACATTAAAGCCTCAGGGTCTTTTTCACATAAGAATGTTGACTTGGTGGTGCACGTGCTGTCGTCAAATTCACCGTTCTGGTACAGTCCGCCGCAGAATTGTCCGGTTGGGTTGTTGGGTTCTCCTTTACGCCATCCCGCGTATCCTGCTTCTTCTAGCGTTTCACCTGAAAAATAAAAGTCTAACTTTAATAGTCTGTGTTATATGTTTAAATATTGTATGCAGCAATGTCGAAGCAAACAACCGAAAGCCGGCTACATTGGCATAAAGTGGGTGCAGCAATTTCTTGGCGCAGGTAACCCAAAGCCGGCTACATCGGTATGAAGTGGGTGCAGCAATCTCGGTGCAAGCAACTAAAGGCCGGCTACGCTAGTATATAGTGGATGCAGATATCTCGGCGCAAGTAACCATAGACCGGCGCATACGGGGTGTAAGGGACAGCCCTCCGAATACTGAAAGGGTGCATTTAGACCATTAAACTGAATAACTTGCCATAGAAATAAATTTCAGGAAACGAAAAAGAAATTTCGACTTTCCATACAAAATCACGATCAACTGATTCCATTTACTGTGGGAAGTCAAAATTTTTTTTACCTTTCCTGAAATTTATTTCTATGGGAAGTTGTTCAGTTTCATGGTCTGAATGCACCCTTTTAGTATTCGGAGGGCTGTCCCTTACACCCTGTATAGTGGGTACCGCAATCTCGATGCAAATAAACCCAATACCGTATAGGGTGAAATTTTACTAGTGACCGATATAGCGAAAACCCAGAACCGGCTGGTAGTAAAGAACATTTTTCTCCAAGGAACATAGGTTGAAACATGAAAAAACAACTTTTGTCGTGATCGGTAATTTTGTATGCGAGGTCCAATTTTTTTTCATATTTTGATTCCTCTCGGCTTTATTTGATATTTTGTAACAACCAGCAATATACCGGGAGTAACGGAAAGGGTATAACAAGCTGAAAGGAGGTCAAGGTACTCATAAAACTGAACAACTTTCCCCATGGAACACGGGTCGAAATACGAAGAAAAAAAATTGGACTTCCCATAGTAAATTAGTTAACTGATCGGCGATTTTGTATGGGAGGCCCAAATTTTATTTTCATATTTCGACCCATGTTCCGTGGGGAAAGTTGTTCAGTTTCATGAGTACCTTGACCTCCTTTCGGCTTGTTATACCATTTTTGTTACTCCCTGTATATAGGTACCTATGCTGTTGTTTATACCACATCATTCTTACCTTGAAGTGTTTTCCACTCCCCAGTTTCATTCCATCGCTGCATTCCAATGAACGACACTGTGTTCTGGTTTTTCTTCTGGTCAGGTGTCAGATTCTTCGATAATATATCAGTCACCACCTTTTTCTCCACTTCGCTGTTGATAATAGCAAGGTGACCACCTGCAAAACAACACAGTTAAGATTAATTAGCTTTTTAATTTCCGCTGGAAAATCAAACTATAAACCTGCGGATCCTAAGGCAAAAGTTCAGACCAGTCAAAAATAAAAGCAGTCACCGCAATATTTCTAGCTCTATATTTCACTGGTCACGCTGTTCACAATAGGATATTTGATATAGGATAAAATCTAATAATTCATTTCAACATTCAAGGCTTGAATATTGAATTTGTAAATGGGCACTTATAAACAAGAAAGTACGAGCTTTAACGAAATTGATAGTCTCTAAGATTCATTTAGTACTTGATATGATATGCATCAAGCAACTCACCCTCGGCCATACAAATGACGTAAGCCTGGAACCAGTCAGTCGGATCCTTGTGGAATTTGTAGCATTTGCCTGTCTGCTTCTCTAAGTTGTAAGCTGAAAAAACGAAGAAAATGAATTTTATCGGACAGGGTCTGGAAAGCAAGGCATCTGTCGTAGATCAGACGCACGGTGGAGTAAACGGGTTATCAAGTGGAAGGCATGCCGTAGCATTGGACGTCCTCCGGCCAGATAGACCGATGGTGACTTAAAGAGAGCGAATGGTGAAAACAGGATATCGTGCCTTGCAATAATACAAGGCGCCAGTGGCTAAGGATCCGTACATGCCGATTCACAACGGCATCTATTTCCCAAATTTACAAATAGGTACATTATTTTTTCTCCAGCCTACCGGCGTTAAAACAGAGCACCCTCCGCTACTGTGAGGCACGATACCCTATACCCTGGGAGGTCTACGTCCAGACTGGTATGGGCTGTTGTGATGTGTGTGATGATGAAATACCTTTGTCAGGTGTTCCGCAACCGCTCATAGCCATTCCAATCACTGTTTTCTTGTAGCACACGTAAGGCAGTGTTTCATTGCATCTTGCGTCGGCTAGGTCTCCTTTCGAATCCATTACTAGACAGAACTCTTCGTTTTGGTCATTGTCTGGCTCGCAGTTCATCCAGGAATGGGGTATGTCTCTAAGTGGGACGCCTGTAAGAACAATTTTGCAATCGTCAAATCGATGATATTTGTGAGAATCGTCACCATAAAAATGTAAATGTGATCAGCCGAAGTTTGTCATGGCTGTTAAACTAAGGGCAAAAAAAAACCAAAAAATATAATAATAATAAAAAGTCATCAATATCTATAGATATCAAAGCCGATATCTATATGGATAGCTTAAATTTTTCATTTAGGAAAGTTGTTCAGTTTCAAGAAGCTACCTCCTTTGACGATAATACAACGATAGCGTGTTACAGTTATACACTAGCGGCATCTGTCGTTGCGATACAAGCAACTAACCTTCGAGAGAAACATAATCAGCCGCAGGGGTACGCATGTGTAGTCCGGTCCACATGCCATGGTTGCATTTCTGGTCAAGGCTGGTAGATTTGGCGACCTTATTCATTGCCTGACGCAATTCAGGTGTCAGAGGGGATGCCAGTGTGGCTCCTGTTGGGAGAAGGAAAACATTAACTTCAGTTGAGCAAGTAGATTCAAGGTTGAAAGAGTTATAATAATTAATAATATAAGACTAATCAATCAGTTATATAAAGTTTAGGTTGTCAGTAAAGAAAATAATGACAGTTCGCCTTTTGTACACCTCCATATCCATAGAGAACCTACCTTCAAGTGAGCATTTCGCCTTGGCGTCATTCCAATTGGCCGGTATTTCCATGTATTTCAGATAACCTCCCGCCTCCTTTGAAAACGTATAGTCGCATCTGAACCTGCTCGCATCTGTAAAAGTAAAATATGGAAACTTCGTAAATAAGAAGGTATTTCAAAAATTAAAATACTCCAAAAATTTGGAGTTTGCCAAATAATTCGGTGTCTAGAGTCTAGATAGGTATAGTAGTAAAAACTTACCGAGGTCACAGACGAAAAGTGTTAGTAATAAACAGTAGAATAACGACTTCATCTTGACGCGAGAGATAAAAGAAAAATTCGAAAAGCATTCTCTTATATGTATTTATATGACAATTAACGACCTTGTCCGTACTACTGATAAAACGAAACCACATTTTAATTTGTTGTATTAAATCTTTTTGGCTATTATAAAGAAGTGTAGATACCTAGATAAAACGTTTATTGCATCGAATTACACCACACCGCTCTAAACACATTCAACGAAAGAAAGTTTTTTTAGATAAAGGACAAGTATGAGACGAAACCAGTGCCCTCCAAAGTGAACGAGACCAAAAATTTTCATCTTGGCCGAAAATAGTATAAAAAGATTATTTTACTATCATTGCAAGAAAACATTTAAATCGAGATAACTTTGAAAAAGTAACATTTAAAATTTACAAGCGTGCGTTGGTTAAGCTTTTGTTCTATGTGATTTTGAATGTTCCAAGATCACATTTAGCCTTTAAATCTCAGGCGAATTGTAAAGTTGCACATTATTTGGATGATGTCTCGGACTGTGTTGGAGTCTTTCTAGACTTAGCTAAAGCCTTCGATTAGGTGTCCACGGTCGTCCTTCTCCGCAAGTACTATGTGCATGGCATTTGTGGTGTTGCATTGCAAACGACTGGTTTGCCATTTACCTTACGACCGAAAGCTATTGTGTTCAACAATCATCAGAGTAAACGTTTGAGTACGCAGTCCCTCAAAGACGCATTTCAGGACCTACGTTATTCAACATTTTTATTAATAATTTGTCTCTTATTTGGATGTTTATATGTGCTATTCTGCAGATACCACTTGTTCTTCTTTGCAACTGATAATAGGAGGGAAGCGTATATTGCGGCGTAGCGTGGCACAGCAAGTGTGTCAAAATCGCTTAGTTCAGACTTACTCATTGAACTTACACAATACTTAATTCTTATGCTTTCTTATCAGATATGTATGAAGGTGATGACATAAAACCAAAGTAATATAATCCTAATCCTAATGTCCAGCAGTGAGTTGTGTTTGGTGATCTGATTCTTTGTCTGGGACTAAGTGTGTACATCATCATCATCATCTGCCTGCCCTTATCCCAATTTATTTGGGGTCGGCGCAACATGTCTTTTTCTTTTATTCATCTCTATCAGCAGTTAAATCCTCACTTACGCCTTTATTTTTCATATCGTCTTTTATACAATCCATCCAAACTTTTTTAGGCCTTCCTCTTCTTCTGCGTCCATCCACATTCATGTTCATTACTTTCTTTGTTACATGCTCTTCATCCCTCCTCATTACATGCCCATACCAAGATAAACGGTTCCCTCTCATTTTTTCTGTCACTGGCGCTACATTTAAACTCCCTCTAATATACTCATTCCTTATTTTATCCATCCTTGTCACACCACACATCCATCGCAACATTCTCATCTCAGCTACATGCATTCGTTTTTCATCCGTCACCTTAGTTGCCCAACACTCTGATCCATACATGACAACAGGTCTCACCACCGTCTTATATATCTTGCCCTTCAATTTGAGGGGCATTCGGCGGTCACACACTGTGCCCGTAGCCTGTCGCCATTTCATCCATCCCGCATTTATCCTGTGCTTGATTGCTCGGTCTATTTCGCCATCACCTTGTACGAGCGAACCGAGGTACCGGAAGTCGGAGCAGACTGGTAAGGGTTCGTTATTGAGCGCTACCGGAACAAAACTGGAGAGACCGCCGAAATCGCAAAACATTTGTTCCGTTTTGGTTCTGCTGATTTTCAAGCCAACACTCTCCAGCCTCTCCTGCCACATCGTAGTTTAAAACGAGCAGCAGGAAACACATGTCATATAGCTGAACTTTTGAAGAATAATATGGTCTGCTTCAAGAACTGTTCAAAGCTTTAGAAATTTTTCTAGGCATTTTGGACCCAGCGGTCGATGTCCTTTTCCTGCCTGATCATAACGGAGATTATTCGGCCCTAGTACGTATATTCATCGACATAGTGTATAACGTGTCGTCTACATCGATGTACGCCTCGTGCTATTGGTAATAAATAATCTGCATTTTTGTCATATTCAGCGTAAGGCCAACCTTACCGTGCTCATTTCATGGGGCATTGTTTTGAGCTCAGCCGAAGTAGTTGCAATTAGAACTGTGTCGTCAGCGAATCGGAGATTCATAAGCCTTTTGTTTTCAACAGCAAACCCTTTGTTCTAACATGAAACTAAAAGACTTCGAAAAACATCTTCTAAAGTGCACATGAACAGGTTTGAAGAGAAGAGGTCACCCTGTTTCACGCCTTTCCTCTGTTCTGAATTTGGGCCAAAAAATATATATTTTGCATTATTTTCATTTAACCTGTACTGATCTCGTTGTTTAGCTCCAAGAGTTTGACGTTTGTCTCAATTATTGGTACTTCCTGTCTGCGCAGAGATGAGAAAATTGTAGTATATTTTGGACTACCAAAAGCCCTGGAGTAGTCCACAAAGGTAAAATTTCTGACGAATATATTTTTCGATAACTTGACTGACTGTGTGAATGTTGATTCCTGTTTAACGATTTATACGATTTTGAATTATTTTGCTAAATATGTCAAATTGTATAAATATACATTAAAACTTTTGCAAGAGATAAGGTAAAAACTTTTATCATGACTTTGCCACAGATCTAGCTTTAATAGAACCAAATAGGTCATTGGTCACTACTGTTTATACCCTAAAGTTTCGTATTCGCTAGGTACTACTCTTTTAATATGTGTGTCTGTCTACTCAAGGGTTAGTGAGATTATAATAAGATTAGGTTCAGCAAAAATTAAAACAAACAAAAATTAAAAAAATATTTATTTATTTTCATTTTCGTTCATGGTCACACATCAAGGCTTCAGGATCTTTTTCACATATGAAAGATGTCTTATAGTTGCATGAGCTGTCGTCCAATTCACCATTCTGGAACATTGTGCCGCAGAATAGTAGGTCTGGGTTGTTGGGTTCTCCTTTACCCCATCCTGCGTATCCTGCTTCTTCTAACGTCTCTCCTGTGAAATGGAAAATTTTATCATTATTATCATCATCTTTATCGTTATCAATCATTATCAAAAACCATGAGATATCAACTTAATCACTTCCATTCTATTTAGTATTAGTTTAGCTTTTTTCGAGAACTATTTTAACTCAGTGCTGCGTTCCCAAACAAAAACTGTGGATGTAGCTCAGAAGGCTGCCAGCTTGAAGTAGGATTGGGCTGGCCACGTCATCCGTATGCCAAGCGACTTTTGTACTGGAATCACAACAAAATGGGTACCCAAAAATAGAAAAAAAAAATGGCGTGGGCGGCCCTGGAAGTAGTGGTATGATGAGCTTAACGCGTACTTGATAGACTGGCCTAGCCTAGAACTGGACCAAGAAACATAGAAAAAGAGGAGAGAGGCCTTTGCCCTGCAGTGGGACACTACAGGCTCAAAATAAAACTTACTTTTACATGTGTTTTTTATAATGTATCCCTATTGTTTACCCCACATCATTCTTACCATGAACAGTTCTCCACTCTCCAGTTTCATTCCACTTCTGCATTCCAATGAATGTCACTATGTACTGGTCCTTCCTCTGGGCAGGTGTCAGATTATTCTTATATAATGCAGACACCACGTTTTTCTCCACTTCACTGTTTATTATTACTAGGTGACCTCCTGTAAAAAATAAACAAGCAGATGCATTAAAAAAACAAAAATCCGATTGCAGTAATTTCTAAGTTGTATTTTGTGATCAAAATCCGCCATCTTGAATTTATGATTTTTTAATATTGCCGGCTTCACTCGCACGGCTGAGACGAATCTGCTTGGGCTGTAGCGCATGAAAATATTGTTTTGTCTAGTTTTGAATTAAGGCTTGAAAATTGATTAAATAAATTGGCACTTATACCAACAAAAAGTACAGAATCAAAATATTTAATATCCAATTTTGGTTAGATACCTATCTCAACCGGTAGGTTCACATTAATGCAAACAGTTTCCACAAAATTAACCGATGAAATTTACAAACACAACTCAGAGGTTAGAGCTTCGACACAGCAGCTGTAAGTAGGTATGTGGGTTCAAATCTCTACATTTTTGTTTAGAAAATGTTAAATTCAGTAACTCACCCTCAGCCATACAAGTGATGTAAGCCTGGGACCAAATAGTCGGCTCCTTGTGGAGCTTGTAGCATTTGCCTGTCTGCTTCTCGAAGTTGTAGCCTGAAAAAATTACCTTCTCAATATCAATAGGTCCAACACTAGAGAAACTAATGAAGTACAGTTGGTGGTGGCATCTTGAATTATACTTTAGAAAGCAGCTACAGCGCAGAGCCTTTTTCTGTGAACTATCAGATAATTTTTGTGATTAAAATAAAGGCGACATTTGTATGGTTGCGGGACAACACAAGACGCCGGCTACGGCCCGGTAAGAAATGTATGATTATTTGACACACACAATATTTATTCGTTTAAGTCTATTTTATTTTATTACACAAAGAGATTAACATCAGTTCTCTCTCTCCAATATTTACTTGTGACACCGCTAATTGTAATAGTCAAGCTGAATAGGTATTCACTTCTACTATAGATATTAGATCTCCTGAATATTGAGATCTTTCAGAAAAATGCTTAGAACAGAAGCAAACTATTTCTAGCCGTGGGTGATGTGAAAAGCCCTATTGTATGAACTCGAGGAATGTCAGCAGTGTTTTCTGCTATTATAAAATCGTTACCTATATCGGAAGTGCCACAACCACTCATAACCATGCCAGGTACGGTTTTCTTGTAGCACACATAAGGCAGTGTCTCACTGCATCTCGCGTCAGCTAAGTCTCCTTTCGAGTCCATGAGCAGACAGGACTCTTCGTTTTTTTCGTCGTCGGGCTCGCAGTTTATCCATGAGTGTGGTATATTTCTCAGTGGGACGCCTGTCAGAAGGAAATAAGCATATTTAACCGATTCACAAATGAGAATCATCAGCATCTTAAACCTAAGTTAAAATTGATCAAAAAGCTGCGGCAGATACATAATTAGCTGCAGGAAATATGGTTGCAAGTCAGGGTGACAAGACAGAATACTGATAGAGTGCAGATCATGAAACTGAACAACTTGCCTAAGAAAAATATTTCAAGAGACGTATTTTTTTTTAAATAGTGTCAACTTACATATCAACTGATCGTTTGTGATTTTGTGTGCAAGGATAAAAAAAATTAGGACTCAAAATATTGTCTGAATGCATGCACCCTATCAGTACTCGGAGAGCTGTCCCTACACTTTGTATAGTTTTAGTGATGACACAATGATAGCGAGTTGCAATTATAAACCAACGAAATCTGTACCTGCGTCGTGTACAACCTTCGAGCAACACATCTTCCGCCCCGTTCCGGGTAGTCCAGCGTTCCTCCAAGTGTACAACTAACCTTCGACAGACGCATAATAAGCTCCACGAAACTGCTTGTGTAGTCCGGTCCACATGCCATGGCAGGTGGAGTTGGCGACCTTGATCATTCCCTTTCTCAATTCTGGTGTCAGAGGGGATGCCAGAGTCGCTCCTGAAGGAAAAAGAGAAAATTGCATTCGAGTTTTATGTTACGAGTTATTCCTAAACGGAGAGACACTAGGTTAGCCTTAAGCTGGCCGACTAGACTTTTGTGGTTGTTGAAGATTTTTTGAGTAAGTATGGTGATGAAATGGATTAAAATTTTTGGAGATGTAGACCTACCTTCGAGTGCGCATTTTGCTCTGGCGTCAATCCAGTTATCCGGTATTTCCATGTATTTCAGATAACCTCCCGCCTCCTTTGAAAACGTATAGTCGCATCTGAATCTGCTCGCGTCTGTGGAAGTAAAATTTGCAAGTTTTGTAAATTAGGGAGTATTTCTAAGGTGAAAACACTTCAAAAATTTGGAGTTAGAGACATTATAATTAGTAAGTAGGTAGGTAGATGTAGTAATAAAAACTTACCGAGGTTACAAACGAAAAGTGTGACTAATAAACAGCAGAGTAACGACTTCATCTTGAAGAGAGAGTTATAAGAAAAAACTGAATAGCATTCTGTTATATGTATTTATATGACAATTAACGATCTTGTCCGTACTAATGATAATGATAAAACAAAACCACATATTTAGCTAATATAGGTACCTACGTAAATAAATCTATTTGGCTATTGATTAGAATTACACCACATCACACTAAACACATTTAACGAAAGAAGGGAAAATAAGATAAAGGTCAAATATGAGACGAAGATTTCTTGATTACTTGATCGACTTTGTGAATATGGGACAGGAAAGTCTAAGTCCTTATTGGTGGTATTTGCCTCTAACGCGATTTTGAATTTCAGCAAAATATATGCAGAATTGTACAAAACTTTTTTCGAGTATGTACAAACTTTCATCATGATGTTGCCCCAGGCTAGCTTCAGTCGGACCAAAATGTCGGTTAGGTATTATGTACCGTGAGACGCGGCTCGTTGCTCATTCATTACTATTTATTCCCTGATGTTTCGTAATCACTACTCCTCCCTTGTTATGTGTGTCTCATCAACTGCCTGTCCTTATCCCAATATAATTGGGGTCGGCCGGCGCAACATGTACTTATTTTTCTTCCATTCACATCTATCAGCCGTCAAATCTTCGTCTTTCACTTTCTACGATACTTGAAACGTATTCGACATGAGCTTTATTCGCCGATCGTTGTTACTTGTGTTGTTAACTATCGAGGAATAAAGATCATTTACCAAACCCAGATTATACTAGACCGGTTATAGTTCTCCACTCCTTACATTCTCTTCATTCATCAATTTATCAAAATAAGTCTTCCACCGCTCTTTTATATGTTCATCACATCATCCACTAATACTTTCCTAATTCAACTTCTATACATATGACTTTTTATACATCTCTTGAACTTCTTTCTCTGTCTCTAGTTATGTCGTACAGTTTTTTTGCCTTTGGGACTAGAAAGCTCATGCGACTGCTTTTTTGGCCTCAAGTTTGCAGGCGTTATAGAGTTCCCTTCGTAACAGACGTTATAGATCTGTTATGTGTGTTATCATATATAATGTAAGTGATATAAAATGATTTGGTTTAACAAAAAAAAGTAACAAACAAACAATACAAATAAAAAACAATGATTTTTTTATTTTCGCTTTCGTTCATGGTCACACATCAAGGCTTCGGGATCTTTTTCACAAATGAAAGATGTCGCATAGTTGCACGTGCTATCATCCAATTCACCATTCTGGAACATTGCGCCGCAGAATTGTAGGTTAGGGTTGTTGGGTTCTCCTCTACGCCATCCCGCGTATCCTGCTTCTTCTAGCGTCTCGCCTGTGGAATGGAATATTTCGTTATCATTTTTATCATCATCATCGTCTTCGTCATGAATATTAATAACCATGGGACATCAACTTATTTTTTGTCCTAAGCACCTTTAAGCACCTTTCCGATGCTGCTTTCCGATGCGTTGCCGTCATTCAAAAACAGTTCGATACCACTAATAGTCAATTTATTAAGCTAACATTTATCTGCTTTGGCCAGATGGACCTATGACTTAAAGAGGGTGGCGGGTAACGACTGTTAGAGAAAACTGGAGATTGTGCCTTATGTCGTTGATACCCTGGAGGAAGCCTACGTCACTGGACTGTTGTATGAATATACTTCAGCACATAAAGAATCATCATGCATACATACATATACATGATTTTAAAAAATATCCTATTGTTTACACTGCATCATTCTTACCATGAAGAGTTCTCCATTCTCCGGTTTCGTTCCACTTCTGCATTCCAATGAATGTCCCAATGTTCTGGTCCTTCCTCTGGGCAGGTGTCAGATTATCCCAGTATAATGCAGATATTGCGTTTTTCTCCACTACGCTGTTTAATATTACTAGGTGACCACCTGCAAAAAAAAAACAATAGCTGTTAATTGGAAACTTTCTATGAATTCTCAAGTGTCATGTAGAGGGCGCTGACCCAGGAGGTAATAATATTTTTTTACACGGAACGTGTGTTTTGTACCACTTTATAAATTACTCTTTATTTTGTGTTTAAACAATTGTTTCAAATCTCTTATTGGCTTCATATTTGACATGATAAATATGCAGTAACTCACCTTCAGCCATACAAGTGATGTAAGCCTGGGACCAGATAGTCGGCCCCTTGTGGAACTTGTAGCATTTGCCTGTCTGCTTCTCGAGGTTGTAGCCTGAAACAATACACCGTCTCAGTATCAATAGCACAAATTATGGAAATGACGTGTCAGTAGGTACAAAACTAGAGAAACTAATAAAGCAGTCGGTGGCACCTTGAATTGCGGAGCCTTTTTACCCGTCTGCCTCAGAAGGAGGTTTATGAATATCAACTGAAGAACTTTTTGTTGGATAAAGAATATTATAGTATTAATTAATATTTCAAATTAATTAAATAAGATTTACCTTCTTGACATAACATAGTTACTATTCTAATACATTTGAGTGTAGATTACATTTATTTTATACAATTTGACATCTTTTTTACATTTACATTTTTATTATTTTTTATTTGACATATTCACCAATTTATTTCATACCTTTTATATTTTGATAATTTTATACCATGTTTTCTATTTGACGATCATTTTATTCTTTGTGACATTTATGTATGAATTATGTTTGACATTGATATTATAAAATAAATTAATCTTATCTAATCTATGTTTTTCTAAACTATGAATGCATGTATGTTCATAATATGTGGGTATGTATGTAGACAAGAAATTCGTTTTCCCGGGCTATAGCCCAAACGGCTGGGCAGATCTCACATGTATGTGAGATGTCGTTTGTCTAACTAAGCAGCGTGAGTAACACTGGCTATATTAAAAATTCATAAATTAAAGGGGGTGGAAATTTATCGCATAATACAACATTGAAATTAATGCGAACGGGTTTTTGTTTTTTAATTCATCTGCTTGTTTTGTTAATTATCAGATCATTTGCAAATATACAGCTTTCTGTTGATTTAAATAATTGACATTTGTATGGTTGCTGAACAACTCATTTCGACGCCGGATACAGTCCGGTCGAACTGTTTGATTATGTGACACAATATCCGTTTAAGTCTATTTTAGTAGATAAATTGAACTATGAATTCTCTCAAATATTTACAGCCGTTTGCGCTCTGTCTACCCCGCAAGTCGTGAATCAGCCCATGAAACTAAACAACTTTCCCCAGGAACTATAGGTCGAAATAAAATAAACTTTTGGGCGCAGTATGACCACAATTGGGCCTCCCATACAAACGACTCGACTGATGAACGGCTGGTACATTTTGAACGGCAGGTCCAAATTTTTTTTTCATCTTTTGACCTAGGTATATTCCTTCGTTGGGAAAGTTGATCAGCTTCATGGGCTTTCTTCTCCTTTTTAAATATTTGTAGTTGATTTTCTAGGTATGTTTAAAGTCTTCTTACCTTTATCGGGAGAGCCACAGGCGCTCATAGCCATACCAGGCACAGTTTTCTTATAGCAAACATAAGGCAGTGTCTCGTTGCATCTCGCGTCAGCTAAGTCTCCTTTCAAGTCCATGACCAGGCAGGACTCTTCGTTTTTGTCGTTGTCCGGCTCGCAATTTATCCATGAGTGTGGTATGTCTCTTAGTGGGACGCCTATGAAAAAAAAATAACTTCATTTTAATGTATGTTAAAAGGTTAAAATTGATTAAAAGATGCGGCAGATACATAGTTAGCTGCAGAAAATTTGGTTGCTGGTCTGGTATTTTCCGTGGTGTAATCTCGAAATAATGTATTTAAGACCACGAAACTAAGAATTTCAGGAGCCCAAAAAATATTTTGACTTTCCACAGTAAATGTTGTAAAGTTCGTGATTTTGTATGCGAGGTCATTTTCTTTTTTCGTCTCCTGAAATAATGTGTGAATGCATGCACCTTATCAGTATTCGGAGACCTTTTTAGTGATTGATGACACAACGATAGCGAATTTGAATTATATTCCAACGACATCTGTCGTTGCGTCGCGCACAACTAACCTTCGATAGAAATATAATCTGCTCCAGGGAACCGCTTATGTAGTCCGGTCCACATGCCATGGCAGGTCGAGTTGGAAACCTTGTTCATTTCCTTTCTCAATTCTGGTGTCAGAGGGGATGCCAGAGTTGCTCCTGACAGAAAAAGAGAATATTACATTAAAGGGGAGGCACTAGTCAGCAGTAGACTTTTCTAGTTTAGTATAGCACATAATATAGTGAAGATTGGAGATGCATGTGATAGAGCTGCCCGCTGTAAATATTAGAAAGAGGTATTAAAATAATGTTCGGACCATCCAACACATCATCTAAGCACAGACTGGGCTGGTGATAAGAAAAACTGCAAAGAACGTAGACCGAAATACGAAATCATTAATTTTATCCCGAAAAAAAATCTTGACCTCAAACTTGATCGCCAATATAGCAGATGAAAAAAGTCAAATTCTTCATATTTCATGATAAGTATTCTTAGAGAAAACTTAGTTATTCCTTAGCAACAGAATAAATACTCTTAAAAGTTATTTGCAACGCAAGCAAAATAACAATGCGAATTCAGCTGGCTGTATTACAATTTCATGCTAAGTTGGAGTTTCGTTCAATGTTTACGACTATTGTTATTGTTCTAGCTACCAGAAATTACTTAGGGTGTGCGGTGTGCCTGTACAGACGGCCCACTTGGCAGCCATTTTTTTCACAAATAAAATCTTGCATCTGCTGTTTCAAAGTGCTTACTGACAAACACGGCACAGTGTCGACGGCAGCCATCAATAATTCGACAGAATTCGTCGGCTATAGTCGCTCCGTTGGTCTCAGCCGTCGACATTTACAAC
This sequence comes from Phthorimaea operculella, assembly GCA_024500475.1. Taxonomy (NCBI): domain Eukaryota; kingdom Metazoa; phylum Arthropoda; class Insecta; order Lepidoptera; family Gelechiidae; genus Phthorimaea; species Phthorimaea operculella. The sequence continues at coordinate 7,301,488 of JANFCV010000008.1, read as the reverse complement.
GGTTCAGTTTGTCTATTAGTAGTCTTTACTTCGTTTTACCACAGCACTTCTCGGAATCAAAAGTAACTTCTTTTCAACCGAAGCGTATAAAATTAATAACAATACAAGTACAGTAGTAGCCCTTTAAAGTTGAGTTTTGAGTTACGACAATAGCGAGTTTGGGCCTTCCGTAAACTTGTTTATTCTGTGCATTCAACTAAGAATTTTACCCTGGTGTCCATCCAGTTTGTTGATTTTTCCAAGATTTTTCCATCATGCGGTTTGCCTTAATTTCATTGTATTTCAGGACAGAATTAAAAAAGGAGAGTGAGCCTTCTGTAAATTGTTTATTCTGTGAACCTACCTTCCAAAGCGCATTTCGTTTTGGCGTCAATCCAGTTGGCCGGTACCTATGTATTTAGGTATTTCTATGTATTTAGGATTTCCATGCATGTAGGTACTAAAGAAAGGGAGTGAGCTTTCTGTATTAGTTTATTCTGTGAACCTACCTTCCAATGCGCATTTCGCTCTGGCGTCAATCCAGTATCTCTATGTATTTATGCATTTAGACACTGAATAAAGGGAATGAGCCTTCTGTAACATTGTTTATTCTATGAACCTACCTTCCAGTGCGCATTTCGCCCTGGCGTCAATCCAGTTGGCGGGTATTTCCATGTATTTCAGATAACCTCCCGCCTCCTTTGAATACGTATAGTCGCATCTGAACCTGCTCGCATCTGTGGAAGTGAAATATGCAAGCTTTGTTAAGAAATAGGTGAAATAGATATTGTACAGAAGTCTTTGCAACGTTTACAATGGAATTTAATTTCATTATTTTACAAAATGTACCTATACTAGGGGAGAGCAGGGTATGTTCTAACAAATCGGGGCATTAATTACCAGATTTTGTTCTCTTTGTCAATTCAGTAAAAATGGAGCCAAGTAGAAATTATATTTTTCAGCTATAAGAAGCGTCAGCAATTATTACATATCATTTTGTGCTTTATTCAAATTACATCTTTTTCAAAAACAGTTATTTTGTCAATACTTACTCCTAAGGAAGTATTTTGAAAATGGGGCAAGACATTTTCACATTTTAGTTTAGTGATGATTGGCTTGTTAATACTTGCCCCTCCTCAATAAAAAAACGTGCCCCGCTTTCCCCACCTTACCTACTTTTAAAATACTTCCAAAATGTTGCCAGAATGAGCACAAAATTTTAAACACAAGTTCTGAATGAAACTCGTAAACGCGGACCGAACATTTAATTGGACGAGTTTCAATGGATGAAATTATGATTTTACACAAAATTCAAGTGTGACGATCTGTCATAAAATTGAATCCGAAAATTTTAACACAGAGATTGCCTCTTTTCAAGCTAGGATATTTAATGTAAAAATATATGTTTTATATAATATATGATCTAAGAGGTTTATTAATTTCATTTCAAATTAATTATTTAAAACATTTTGTGCAACATCTTCAAATTTAATTAATAGAATTTAAATTAAATTTTGCAAATTCTCCGGTAATAAAGTCATAATCTTAAAAGAGTAAAAAAGTATCTAGGTAAAACAAGCAAAAATATGAACTATAAAGCATCGTACAATAGTAACAACAGTTAAGTTCTATCATCACATCACTTAGAGAGCGTTCATTACAGAACCATGTCAGAGGCCTGCTACTTGTAGTAGGCAGTTGTGAAACTCTGACACCGCGGTACATTGGGTCGTAGGACGACTTGATGTGCAATTCGAAGAGGAACTAGGGTTGTAAAAACTTACCTATATTATAGACGAAAAGTGTGAGTAATAAACAGTATAATAACGACTTCATGTTGACGCCAGAGATAAAAGAAAAATCTGAGTAGCATTTCTTTTATTATGTATTTATATGACAATTAACGACCTTGTTAGTGTCAATCAGCACTAATGATGTTTTGTGGTAATTAAATCTTTTTAGCTATTAAAATGAAGTTTATCGGTGTATTCTGTTTAACTCATTGTTTGATTGAATGTTCACACCATATTTTTTTAAACAATGTGGAGAATATCATCGACGAAATAATCACATCAGTCAGGTCAGTGCTAAACTACCTAGTTAACAAATGTGATAATCAATTCTGGGCCCACCTTTTCCGAATTCCGAAAACGGTATTGTATGAAATTCTTACTAAAACTAAAAATTATGATTGATTTTTTTATTACAATATTTCAAATATTATCTTTATATGAAACGGGAAACACAAATTTAAAATTAAAAGTTTTTAAAAAGATATTGTGTTAAAATATCAATACTAATTCACATTGGAGCAAAATGCTAGATCAAAACAGTTATTTTTGGATTTCTTATGTAATTTTTAGGTTAAGTTGTATTTTGTGTCGTTTTATCAGTTTTGCGTTGCATAATTTAAAAGTAGTTAGTTATACCAGCATAATCTAGGTAGTACAAGGAATATTTATAACGAGTTTCATTACCATATATTTTGATTTACGAGGCATTTGTGAGGGGCCTAAACTTGTATGGCCAATTGATTGATTATATCCTTTTGATTCAGCTCAGCATACATAGCTGGTTGTCTTGAGTTTCTTGTAGTGATGACACGACACCCATGTAAATAATAGCCAGAAAGGTAGACCAAATCGCGCTGTGCTGCGTTGAGCTGTCAAAATTAGTGCTGAAATGCAACGATTAAAATTAATATTGTAATTTACTTTAAAAAATATTTTGGTGAACCTATTCAAAAACGATACTACGGATCTTAAGTGTTATTAGACTTTTTACAACGGACCTTTTCGCACTCTTTCAGCTTTATTTGTTATGTAAGGTTATAGACATCTTTAAATTATAATTTTTATTAATCATAGTTTTTTTTACTACCTTTGAATTTTCGGCGACTGGCTTTTATTTTATTTTTGTACTTTAGTTGCCTATCATGTTCACTGTAATGGCAGGCTCATAAATATACGAAATTACAAAAATATTCAAAAAGTCTTCATGCAGACCTTTACAAATTTTCATCATGATAAATATGCGAATTACAAAGGGACGTGACTTGAAACGAAGTTACCGGATTTTGAAATTTTGCATTCATTTATAAATCAGCTTTATGTCCACCCAGTGGTTTACACCTCTGCTACCCAATTCCCTGGGGAAATCAGGGTTTTTCCGGGATAGCCCATAATGTATTTGGGATTAAAGTATATTAACGTCAACCTACTCTTTTAAATGATCAAGTTTCGCTGGTCACTTTTAATAAAATTTATGACAATTTAGTAACACCCCTAATCCATTCAGGCTGTTTCGTAAAAGGCGACATGGAGTTTTTTTGTCTACTACGGTCAACCGCATGGGGACGGTGATACCACCTACAATGACATTCCCAAAGAGGCTTGAATTCAGGCAAACTGCCGGTCATAAAACATTGCCAAAACCTCTTGCGACATGATTTTGTGTTCTAATAAAATGTTGCGCCGACCCCAACTAATTCGAGATAAGGGCAGGAAGGTGATGATGACGCTAGGTTAGTAGTAGATATTATATTACTTATTGATATAAATATCATAGCGTGTGAGTATTTAGCTAAATTATAGTAATTTTGCATTTTCACATTCTCTAAGGTAGACTGGTTAGGTACATTTGTTCCTACATGAAATGTTAAAATGTTTTGGCTTACTCGACTATTATTCAGGCTGGGCTGGGATGTTATTCAGCTTTCAGCTTATATACGACTTGTCCATATTCCCGCCACGTTTCAGCACGTTTCAGCCACTTTGTTTCTAGAATGGCGCTATTATTTTTGAAAAGAGCAACTTTTAGTAGGCACTACTTTTGCTACCAGAAAATGTGCGATGAATTTTTTAAATACCTTTTATGTCTACCCATGTACCTGCCTACTTATCGAATTCAAAAGAAAAATATTTTATGTAGAAATATGTGACGGTTTATTTTCATTCATTAATTACAGTACGGCCGTTCCAATAGGCCATATTTGACAGCTGTCAAAATAATGCCTTTTTCGTATCTCATCCTGTACCTACAGTTTAACTAGTCTCCAGAGGCTTATGTGCACCTTAGGTACATATTTCAAATCGTATGGATTGTATCGAAATAACACTAAAACTCATTTAATATACTATATTATTTTATTCAAGTAAATAAAAAAGAAAATATCAAAGTTTGAAGAACGCCTGCTAGCATTGACCATGTTTTATCAGGCTCCATTCTGAAAGGAAAATTGTTAAATTAAATCATAAGGCGTTATTATAAAGACAGGTTCAATACCGCGTCTCTAAATATATATTTTTGATTCATAAATAATATAGGTGTCTGATAAAGAAATTATAAAATATTTGATACAAACAAGGTTAGTTCAGTTTCGAAGCTAAACTAGTAAATGATTACCGAAATATCTACGAAAGACGAACGGAACGTACCTAAACCATACCTAAACATAGTTTTCATCATAGTCCAATAAAATATGGTCTTACATTCCCAGAGAAACACAAGCCTACGTCACTAGCATTGCCACTTTATTTCAATAAAATACGTTATGGGGTAAATTCAATCTCAGAAAAATGAGCTAAAATATTTCTCAATAATTTTATAATTTAGGTTTACGTGTGTATTAACTTGAACTTTACAACAACACTTAAATTGTATTTATTAATTAACAGTATCATAAATTATTTACAAAAAACATCATAAGAGTGGGTAATTCTGGTAACCCACAAGCATGATGACGTAGGCTTGTGTTAGTCACGTGGTGCACGAGTCTCGGAATGGAATACCAGACGGAGTATCTTATTATACCATGGTTTTCATCTTTCGTATTGAGAGATGTTCAGATGTTTGTTTCGCTCAAAGTACTTACGTCTCCAACTATTGCAGTTTTCGTATTCCATATCACAATACGTGTTGAACGTTCTGTACATCCCATCGTAGTGTCTAGCACAAGCCATTTTGACCCTGAAATAAAACAGTTGTGTTATTTATTACATTTGTTATTTATTACGCGTTCAACGCGCGTCTAAGTTTTCTTTGTATCTGACCCACAGAAATCGATACATAGTATAAAATCAAGCCGCTTTTTGCGTTTCTCTGCATGTCTGTCATGGTTTTTTTTATACAAGGAAGGTTTGAATAACACATTCCGGGAAAATGCCTTTCTTTATCCGCGGAAAAATGAGTTGCAGCGGGTGAAATTGCTAACGTAATGACTACGCGTAGATACACGTTCGACATTCAATAGATAGGGTGGCACCAAGATACACATAGATAAATAACAACCATAACAGCCTGAACAGTCTACTGTTGGACTCGACCCTCCCCCAATTGCCATATGGCTATAGTCACCACGATTGGCGAGAACAGTGCAAGTTAAACACAAAGAATGCTGCTGCCCATTCACTGAATGGATTTTGTCTTTTTGTCGCCTTAACGACACTTACCTACGGATAGAATTGGGATGATGCTATTTTATCTAGGCATGTTCCAATGCCTGCACCTGAATCATCCATCAAACTTATCTTATTCAAAATTTATTCAAGGTGTAAAAAGACTGCAAATATAGAGTGCACCTAAAAAGTTAGAACTGTTGGCAGTTCTTAGAACACAACATCTCTGTCTATCAGGAGCAAAATGCCAGTGACAGCACTATTGAACCTTTATGACTTCTCATACATTTGACGTCTGTATCTAGGAAGCAACTGCTTACGCTTTGACAGTACGGCGCGGCTCTATAGCTTGCTTATATATACTCTAAGCTGCAAATATTTTAAGGGGCATAGGTACTTCAAAACACTCACTTGTAAATTGAAGGACAATCTGAAAGGAACACTGAGCATCCCCGATCGATCAGGTCAGATATTTTGAAAACCGAGTGCTTCGGGTAGAACCTGACTCGCCACGGGAACGGATGGGACTTGTTCGTGTATGACTCTGCTGCTGAGATGAACACTGAAAAAATCAGTTAACTTACGTCGTAAAAAAAAGTATTTTAAGGGGTGAACCAGTTGATGGAACTGAACTGAACTGAAGTCAAATACTTTCTCCAAGGACCGAAGGTCGAAATATGGAAAATGAAATTGGACGTGTCGTACGAGATAGAGGTTCGAAAATATTTTATAAGCTAGTTTTTTTAATGTTATAGTTCAAAATAAATGCGCTTTGCAGCGCTAAAATAGCGCTGCAACGGATGTAACGTGTTTTTCCCCTTTACCTTTTTACCTTTAAAGCCACAACAGTCCACTGATGGACATGGGCTTGTCATATAGGGGACAGGGGGGTATTGCCATACTCACCAGTTCACCACGCTTGGAGGCGGATTGGCGAGCTCTGAGCAAGATACCTATTTAATTCAAAGGGAATCCTGCTGCCCATTCCCTGGAAAATTAACCCTTTGTCGCTTTTTGCGACACATACGGGTAGAATTGGGGTGATGCTATTCTAAGCTGGCATCATACGGCGTTGTGTTTCTCGCCTAAAATTAATTTAATTGGTACGGACGGTATATCAAGCGAATAAGCACCTGGTGTTTTTCTATAAACCCTCTTACCTAGTGACCTGAATGATTTGTTATGACGTTTTGTTATTATTGTGTACCTAAACCGAAAAATAGGTCAGATAGGGAAATAATTGAAAACGGAGAAAAACATTTTAAGGAGTACATTCTAAAGAATCGGTGTTAGCTCAAGTGGTTATTAAATTATGTTTACCTAACCATGGAGGAAATATATTGGGTGTTACAGAACAACCGTATTGGTTGTCTGGTTAAAGCCAGAAGGAGGTCAAGGTACTCATAAAACTGAACAACTTTCTCCATGGAACATGGGTCGAAATATGAAAATAAATTTAGGTCCTACCATACAAAATTGCCGATCATCTGATTCGAGTTACTATGGGAGGCCTAGTTAATTTTTTTCACATTTCGACCTATGTTCCTTCCTTGCGGAAAGTTGTTCCTTAATCCCAGCTGATATTGAGTTTTCACTATCGGTCACTAGAAAATTTTCACCTAGTATAGGATTACTACTTACGCAAGAAAAACAGAAATACATCAAATTGTTCTAACATAATTGGAAGGCTGAACTCAAACAGTACTTCCTACCCGTAAAACATTTGTCGTAATATGCATAAAAACTTTTGAGCACGATTCACAATGCAAAAGTTAAAACAAACGACACAAGTTATTATTACATGTACCTGTACGCCATAAAATCATGGAGTTCATGTCAATAAAATCTTTGATTAATTAAAACTTTATTGGATAAAATGTGGAAAACGAAATGCAGAACTTTTGTATAGCACCCGCAAAGAAAAATGTGACAGAGACAGTTCAAATTTGTAATTTTTCGGCATACAAAATATGTTGGCTAATTGTTCAAATGTATGGGACGTTAAATTATTATTTTTGTTTCTGAGGTAAAAGTTGTTAGTTTGCGTGGACTGGTTCACCCCATTAAATGTTTGCTGTACATGAGTACTGATTCTTAGTAGATAAAAAAAAGAATCCTTTTTTGTATCTTCTAAGAATCAGATGCTGTGTTACAAATACCGTTATCATCAGAAAGTCAGGGGATTCCTACACATAGCACTAACATTATAAAAGAATTTTTCCTCATTGTAAGTATATGTTTTGTTTACTTGAACCTTATTTACATTGTAATAAAGATGACAACAACTTTATCATCTTCAACGTATAAGCTAAAAACTGAAAATACATATTTGAAGGGAAAATACCTGATAACTGAAATTGTTTATTTTAATAGTATAAATTCTGCAGGTCGAAATAATGACAAAAAGTGCCAGTCCATTTATTTCATTTTTCGACATTTTCGACTTATGTTCCGGGTTCCGGTTGAGAAAAAGTTGTGCAGATTCATAAACTTTCAGCTTATTTTTTTGAACCTTTTATCCTCAAGGTGAAGTCCCGAGTCCCGAACGCAAAATATAAGTTGTGATTCTATAAATACAACTGCTTTACAATTAACAAACTTATGAATACCGTTATCACAAACTGAGGGGGATCCCTGCACATAGCATAAACATTGTAAAACGGCTCTGAGTCATTGTGTAAGCTTTATATGAACCTTATGTGTAGTGCGATAGAGATGAGAATTGTTTGTTTAAGAGTTTATCATTTTCAACGCTGTCTTCATTCAACTTCTGTAAAACCAGACAAAACAAACTACGTTTATGACTCAGCTTTTGTATTCGCTCTTATTGTGTAGGAAATAGTAGCGTTTTTCATTTCAGTTGTATATTTTAAACTGTTTAAGTAAAGTTGTAGGAATTACAGTATTTAAAGGTCTGGACTTGGTGTGAATATCATTATCACTCCATACATCCAAGCTACTAGTTGCTTAGCTCTATTATTAAAAATAATAATTCGTGTGGGACACCAAGTCAACGAACGACCCGATAAAAATTAACATGAACTTCACCAAGATCTTTTTCTTTGTACTTTCCTGCTTTTTGGCACTAAGTGTTGTGTCAGCTAACCCACGATGGAATCCATTCAAGAAATTGGTAAGAATTAATTTATTTTCTGGTGTAAACAATGTTGCAAATGTTTTATAAATGAATGCATCAAAGTTCATTAAGAACTTACTTACCTTCCGTACAAAATGTACCATCTGAATATGAATTTGTACAGGAAGTTCAACTTTTTTCCTGTTTCGAACTATTAATTACCTCTTCAAAAGTTGTTCATCCTACGTTATGAACAATATTTTTTTAAAGTCCATTATTTCTTTTACATGTTTTATACTGTTTAAGAATGACCGGTAGTGGTGGATATAATTTTGATCCCTTCTAGCAATATTTGATTAAGCAGTAAAGCGCTGCTGAAACTTTACATTTTATTTATTTTCCAGGAAAAGGCTGGTCGCAGAGTCAGAGATGGGATCATCAAAGCTGGTCCTGCCGTGCAAGTAGTTGGACAAGCCTCAAGCATCTACAAACAAGGATAGATATCTTTGGGCAAGACAATCAGCGCCATCTAGCCTCAAACTATGCAAACCTATGGAACTGTATGCCTGCAAAAATTTAAATAAGTATACAGTTTCTGAATTGTATATATAAAAATAGCATAATGTGATAGTAATATTAAGTCTAAGCGCTCTCATAATTTTATTTTAGGTATTCCTTTGTTTTAATAAATTTTCGTTATACAACTAGCCATTTGATATTTTTATCATTGGTTTCCTAGAACATACCATACGCAACTACTCAAACTTTTTCCTAAAATGTGAGGTGTAGAGTGAACAGGTCCGTGAAACTAAACAATTTTCCCTTAAAAATATGAGAAAAAATGTGAATTTGAACCTCCCATACTTTCTTCTAAGTATGTACGTAGTTAAGCATGGTCAGTTTACTGCTGATGAGTTTTCTTACCATGACTTATTATACCTGTCGTACCGTATACGACCACCCAAATCGAAACCACGAACACTACTATTACGAAATTTCTCAGCAATGGATGTGGGTAAACTGCGTGAGGATGCCAGTGCAATTGATTGGTCGGCTTTAGATAGGCTCGACTCCGTTGATGACCAGTTAGCACTGTTGAACTCCAACCTCATCGACTTATATGATCGTCATGCACCGGTTCGTCCTGTTTGGGTAAAACATCTCCCTGCACCTTGGTTAACTCACGATATTAGAAAACAAATGTTGAAAAAGACACGTGCTAAAACTAGGAATAAAATGGATACTTCTAACAAAAATCGCGATAAATTTCGAGAGGTCAGAAATCGCTGCAATACAAAGATCAGAGATTTGCAGCGGCGCCATATTCATCAATCTGTTGAAAATGGTGACCCAAGTAAGGTCTGGTCTTTCCTCAACAAATTAGGAGTTGGCAAATCACGTACTCATATTTCTGCGAATAATATTGACGTGGACTCTCTTATCAAACACTTCTCTTCTTCCGCTGAAATAGACAGCGCTACCAAACTTAGTACTTTAAACCATTTGTCTACTTTGCCAACTCCTACTTTTCCTTCTTTCGTTTTTCACCCGGTCACCGCTTGTGATGTTATGAAGAACATACAAGCCATTTCTTCGAATGCCGTTGGTAGTGACTGCATTAGCCGTGCTATGATTGTTCCTCTCCTTGATATCCTTTCCCCAGTCATCGCTATCATCCTAAACAAATCCTTATCCTCAGGTGTTTTTCCAACCGTTTGGAAGGAGGCACAAATCATTCCTTTACCTAAAAAACCTAAACCTACTTCTCCGTCTGACTCAGTGTTGGCAAAAAGTTAATCACGATTGACGATTAAAAATTACGATTAAAAACTTAATCGCGATTAACGATTGACGATTAATTAATTTTAATCGGGATCTTGTGATTACGATTAGTTAATTTCAATCGTCAATCATTAATCGTGATTACGATTAAGGTGGTTCCTTTCCTTGATGTTGCGTTAGAGAGAAAGGCTTCATCTGGTCGTAAGGGTTCAACCAGTCGTAAGGGTTCAACGGGTCGTACGGGTTGCTCGGATTGTAAGGGTCAACGGGTTCATCGGGTCGTAAGAGTTCTTTGGGTCAATAGGGATTAATCGGTTCGTAAATTTTAATTGGATCTGGTTATGGGTTCATCAGGTTGTAATGGTTCATCGGTTCGTAAGGGTTCATCGGGTTATAACGGTTAATCTCTCATCTTGACTTTGCCTTTGCCTTTGCTTTTACCTTTGACTTTGACTTTACTTTGAGTTTGATTTTGACGTTGACGTCGTCTCTGAATGACATTGGCCTTGTCTTTGACTTTGTCTTTGTCTTTGACTTTGTCTTAGACTGTTTGACTTTGTCTTTGACTTTGTCTTTGACTTTGACTTGGTCTTTGTCTTTGACTTTGACTTTGACTTTGACTTTGTCTTTGACTTTGTCTTTGTCTTTGACTTTGACTTTGACTTTGTCTTTGACTTTGTCTTTGACTTTGACTTTGTCTTTGTCTTTGACTTTGACTTTGTCTTTGACTTTGTCTTTGACTTTGTCTTTGACTTTGTCTTTGACTTTGTCTTTGACTTTGTCTTTGACTTTGTCTTTGACATTGTCTTTGACTTTGTCTTTGACATTGTCTTTGACTTTGTCTTTGACTTTGTCTTTGACTTTGTCTTTGACTTTGTCTTTGACTTTGTCTTTGACTTTGTCTTTGACTTTGTCTTTGACTTTGTCTTTGACTTTGTCTTTGACTTTGACTTTGTCTTTGACTTTGTCTTTGACTTTGTCTTTGATTTGACTTTGACTTGACTTTGCCTTTGACTTTAACGTTGACGTCGATTCTGACTGTGACTCTGACTTTGACTTTGACATCAACTTCGACTTTGAACAACACTTACGACCCGAAGAACCCTTACGACCCGAAGAAGCCTTAAGACCCAATGAACCCGAACGACCCTTACGACCCCTTATACAAAAAAAAACCAAAAGTTTCAAGGAGTGCAAAAGACTAAGCAATTCTTGATTCATGTACAATCAGCATCATATCAACCTATCCTTTGACGCATCAACATAACTGACTATACATTCATGTTATTTTAATCATTAATCAAATTAACGATTAACGATTAATGATTAACGGAATTAATCGCGATTACGATTAATTATTTTAATCGCGATTAGTTTAATCGCGATTCATTTAATCGATTAATGTTGTTAATCGATTAACTAATCGATTAAAAAAATTAATCGATTATGCCAACACTGGTCTGACTACCGTCCCATCTCTATCCTTCCGTTTCTTTCCAAGGTCCTTGAAAGGTTAGTTCATCAACAGCTCACTACTTTCCTAACTACAAACAACTTGTTGAACCCCTTTCAATCCGGTTTCCGCCCCGGTCATAGCACGACTACTGCGTTAGTCAATATCTCCGACGACATTCGACTAGGAATGGAACATCAAAATTTGACAGTGTTGACGTTGCTGGATTTCAGCAACGCTTTCAATACTGTGGACTTCGATATTCTTCTTGCCATTTTGCGTTCTCATAATATATCTCCGGCGGTGACTGGTTGGTTTCAGAGTTACCTGTACGGACGTCGACAGCGCATACGCATTGAAGATACCTTCTCTGCGTGGTGCAATACAACTGCCGGCGTTCCGCAGGGTGGCGTCCTGTCACCTCTTCTCTTTTCTATCTTCATAAATTCTATTACACTTCCACTTACTTCTTCCTATCATTTGTATGCTGATGACCTCCAAATTTATACGCAAGCACCACTCTCTGGCCTCCCAGGCGCGATTGATCAAACCAACAGAGACCTCAAGAGCATTGCCGACTGGAGTCGTTCATATGGTCTGAAGGTAAATCCTACCAAGACTCAGACTATTATAATTGGTAGTCAGTGGTACGTGGACAGAATCGATTACGCGTCGATACCACAGATTACTTTTAATGGCACTCCAATTCCTTTCAGTCCCAAGGTAAAAAATCTGGGCGTCATTTTTGACGAAAGCTTAACCTGGCGACCTCATGTTTCGGAAATTAGCAGAAAGGTGTTTGCTGCGTATGGTTCACTTAAGAGACTCAAAAACCTTTTACCAACTAAAACTAAAATTTCATTGGCACATTCTCTTCTTCTACCAATACTGGATTATGCAGACGTTTGTTTTCCTGATCTAACTGTTGAACTGCTGAATAAGCTCGAACGTCTGCAGAATCTATGTATCAGGTTTATTTTCGGTCTGCGAAAGTATGACCATGTCTCCTCTCACCGGTCCCAACTTCAGTGGTTACCTATATCCCGTAGAAGGGACTGTCACATCCTTTCCCTTCTTTACTCCGTCCTTTCCAATCCTAATGCTCCTCCCTATCTTAAAGATCGCTTCACCTTTCACTCGGCAACTCTGACACGCAATCTGCGTGCCAGTAACAGCCTTAAGATCAACCTTCCTCCACACAAGACGGAATTCTTTGCAAACTCTTTCACAGTGCGAGCAATCAAGCTGTGGAATTCTTTGCCTGAGGATATCCGTCGGGCTCCTTCCCTCGAAACCTTTAAGGACCGAACCAGGAAATTCTATCTATCTAATTTAAGTAGTAGTGTAGTATAATATCTCCTAGTTTAAGTATTCCATCTACATTGTCATCTATTATCTTTCTTTCTTCTTTCCTACTTCGTATATCGCATTATCCTTGCTTCCATAGTATATAGTTTATGTAAAGGTATGTATTAGTTTATAAATATTTAGTATGTATTATGCATATTATATTGCCGTTGTGCGTATCTATGTATTTTGGTGTATAATATTTTATGTAGTATATGTAGGGGCTTGCACTATCCCGCTTTCAAGACTGCGTTTTCCATATCACCCAAAGGTTGCCTGGAAGAGAATGCTACTTTAGCATTAAGGCCGCCTTATTGTACTGTGTTCTCTGTACCTGTTTTTCTTGTAATATTGTTTTTTATGTGCAATAAAAGTATATCGCTCATCTAGTACTACAAAGACGTAACTGTCGAAAAATGCAAAAATGAGTTAATGATGCCAAATTGTTCAAAAATGGTCAATACATCTGGTGTTACAAAGACGTTTTTATTGTTCAACAAATGGCCGAAAGATGGCGACAATATCTTTGTTGCATTGGTACGAAAATGGATCTCCCCAGAGTGCAACGACGTCATATTTGTCAGTTGCGTTGGGCGTCACGAGATGATCGGTCATTTCAGAGCGCTACACCGTTGTAAATGTATTTTCTGGCTTTGTAGCACCAATTATGATAAAAAGTTGAGTGCTACATTGCCGCAAAGGTATTTTTTGTCTTTGTATCACCAAAACTATGAGTATTTTCTGAGGCACCATGCCATAAATGTGTTTTATGTCGTTGTTGAACTCTTAAGCTTTTATAAAATAATGACGCAATAGTATTTACTGTCATTGTGGCACAACAACTTAGTGTCTTAACTGTACTTTGTGTCAAAATTGCACTACATAATTCATAGATCGTGAAAGTCTTTGTGGTTGGACTTGATGGGCGTAGAATCACGTGCCGACTTCAGTCATGTCCAGGTGGCCTGGTGGAACCTCACGCCCAGGCCATGTCATGCCAGGCGGATGATTATCCATAAGGAGAAATCCGAAGAGTACCCATCAGCCAGCGGCAGTACGTTGTTGACTGCGTCAGCCTCCTCTCCAGACTAACTTGAAATAGCAGTCAAGCTGGTGCGGAAACCAAGCACGAGAAGATGTCCATGATTCTGACAGCTCAGCGAGGAGTTCTACACTATCACTGAAGGCCACGTTAGGTTTTGCTGGGCAGCACAACTTTGATTAGCCTCATCTGGGTCTAAGGGTCTCCAGTTCGCCTCTGGCAGTAATTACCTTCCCAAGACACATATCACAACGATGGAACGGAACTCGTCGTCGTTGGAAGCTGCGCCCAACTCCGTGCGGTAAGAGACCTGGATTTCATTGAAGGTCATGATTGCCTGAATCAGGACTTTTATTTCCTCTTCTGATTTGGGACCGAGATTTTGCCACGTTGGTTTTTACCTGCGGTGCCAAGTCCATCCTCTTCAACTCGCCGCGCTTCATAAGAAGAGCTGATTTGTTTCGTAACTTCACGATTTCGGATTCATCCACCTGACGAAGGTCCCTTCAGCGGTGGAGTCGGTGATGGAAAGACGCGAAGATCCTACACCAGATCTGTATGAATGCTTATCGGCGCACTGCTGCAGCGTGTTCTACGACTTGTTCTGCACGGGTGCGTCAATTTCATCCTTCGGCTTACCTTGGGACAGCGAAGGTAGCAAGGGAGACCAACGCAGTGACAAGTGTAGTACAACCGCGAATATAGTGAGATAATCGTTGCTGTGATGGCCGTAGACAACTGTGTAATAGGGCGCGTAGAGATTGTGGAATACGGGCGTCTGGGAAAAGAGCTGGTGACCTGATATAGACATTTTGTAGATAACATCCTGCAGCTAGCAGGTCCTAGAGCTTAATACACGTAAAAATAGCACGATGACTTAATAAAGGCGGCTAGGCGGATAGTACACGTCCAGCACTGGACTACAATAGGCTGATGTTTGTATCAGCCGTCACGAGAAGCCGGACGTCTATGTGACTACCGAGAGTACACAAGAGTATTGGTCCGAAAAAGTGGTGAGAGGGTAATCTTTAGGGTACTAGGGTAGTTCCTCTTAAGGGTACCAAATTAGTTAATTCAGTGGTCCGAAAACTGCATTAAAATGAGTGGGCGATAAACAGTCCATACGGTTGTACTATCAGACAGGAGCGCAGGTCTACAGTCAAGCACACGCCGGAACAGATATTTTGCTGTTCAGACCGTTCCTATGCCACAAACAAGACAAAATAGCAGTTCAAGTGTCTAACCGGACTTTATTTGACTATACACAGCCACAAATAAAAAATCCTAATACATATTTTATGTCACAACTTACAAAATGCGTCATTTTCAGTGCAACAAAGACATAACTGCATGTGTCAAAATGCTTAAAGTGGTTTTTTTTACACTAAAACATGACATTTTTAAATAGTTTTGTTCTTGTACTGTACCTTATAGTTTAACATACGAAATATCCCAGTTGCAGTAGTAAACTATTTAAAATGAAGTTTAAAAACAAAAAATAAACGTAAAAAAATCTTTAAAACGCTCTCCTGTAAAATTTGCAAAATGACAGTTACGTCTTTGTAGTTCTAGATGAGCGATATTATTATTATTATGTTGGTACTCTTTCGAATCTCGGGCCCACAGGGACCCGGTCCTTTGAAGCATGTGTGGGGCCGAAGCCAACAGCACAGAGGCTTTTTGTACCAAATAATGTGTTGTGATGTGTACATCAAGCGGATACTCGCTCTGTCTGCACTACAGAGTACACCCAGAGCCAGCACCCGCCTGATGCAAGGACTATTGCAGGTGAGGGTCGGATTACTAGGGCTATGGGGAGGAACTTGCTGGACCGGTTGCTGGGATATTGATTGAGACAACGGGACGCCTGCCAAATCAAATGTCTCAATCTGAATAATCTCGGCAGACGGTGACTCGCCGCCCGCTAGGTGGGCCTCCACTAAAGGGCTGTTACGCGCAGTGCGTGGTGCCCTGGGACGCAACACTGGCGCGGGCGACTGAGGGGTGTCGAGAGGTGTACACCGCTTTCTGCGCAGAGGTCCTGGGCAAGGGCCAGAACATACACCAACTCGCGACTTACGCATGTTTCACTTCCACCCCCCGAGTCCAAGCTCAGGCTCGAACTCTAGCGACCCCACTCTGGCCGGCCAACTAAGGCAAGCCAGAGGTGAGAGTCCTGGCCTTGGGGTCCACTCCGGCGAGCCGGAGACGGCCAGTCTACACTCTCAGGGGTTTCTGGGGTCCGTGGGGACGCTACTCCCCAACAGCTCGTCACAAGCTGCCCTACGGGTAGCAAGGGTGTAGAGAGGTGTGCTGCACTTTCAAGTTCGGGGATTTCTCCCGTCAGCATTACTCGCGGCTTTATGCCTTTAACACTTCCACCCTCGAGTTGAAAAACTCTTGCGACTCCATTCTGCCCGGCCGGTTAAGGCAAGACAGAGGCGGCCTCCCACAAAGGGTAAACCCAGGAGTACTTCGGGTACGTGGTGGCTCACCAACAGCTTGCCAAAGCTGCCCTGCGGGGTTAAAGCTGCCCTGCGGGGTTATTATTATTATTATTATTACTTTTATATTATTTAGGAAAGTTTTTCAGTTTTATGGACTGTTTCGCATTTAAAAAATATTTGCAACGACTTTTTACTCCCTATGTGACTTGTATAAATTCCAATGAACAAATTTGCAATCCATTTCATTTCTGCAGAGCCAACAGGAAATAATTTCACGACTTTCGTACTCATTAACGTTTGCTTAACAGGCTCCTTGATTAACAGGCTTCTTGGATGACAAATATTAGAAAGTCATTAAAATTCTGCCTCGAGTTTGATAAACATTGGATATTATAAGAAGCTCTTCAATTACAAATTCCACAGCTACATATTGTACTTGGTTTTCATATATTATCATTATTAATGCAGGCCATAGCAGTTCACTGCTTGATTAATGCCTCCTCCAGGCTACACAATAAGGCTCCAGGGTACGCCATAAGGCACGTAGGCTTCTCCAGGGTATACATACATACACCATACATTCATCTTCCTGCCCTTATCCCAATTACTTGGGGTCGGCGCAACACGTTTTGTTGAACACAAAATTGTGTTGCAAAGGATTTGGCTTCATTTTACGACCGGCCGCCTACCAGACGTCAACCCTCCTTGGGAATGCTTTTGTGGTGGATTAACCGCCACCATATGGTTGGCCCTGGCTGTTTGAGTCGGGTTTATCCCTCGGTCGCCTCTTACGACCCCTACGGGAAGAGATGGGTTGGTGTTATTCTACTCTGCCGGCACCACACGGCGATTCTACTCTGCCGGCACCAATAAGGCACAAATTAGGGCAACGGCGCGCGGGGCGCCTATACAGATGGCTCACTCAGTAGGTACTAGCGACGATGTTGACGCTTACAGATTTTAACTGGAAATAACCAGAATCTCAGGGGAAGTCAAGGTACCTAATTAAAAAGATGGTTGATACCATAGTTGACACGAACGTCATAAATTTCTTAAATTTAAGATTTTGCTGTTTTCATATTTTTTTACAACTCCGGCTATGTAACAAGTGCCAATCGCGAATATTTCCGAGTGAACCTTCGGTAAACTCTCTGTTTTGTGAATAAGGCACATAGGCCTCTCCGGGGTGCGCCATATGGCACGATCTAAAACAATTTGCTTTTCAAAAACCTCCTAAGACCTTTTATTGTATCTTATATCAGCTGATGGGCAACTTTTTTGTAGATATAGTTGGACCAATTTTTTTTTCATATTTCGACCTATGTATGTCCTTTGGGAAAAGATTTTCCTTATCCCCAACCCGTCCTGCATTTTCGCTATCGGTCACTCACTAGTAAGATTTCACCATCTACGCGTGCGTCAGCAAATTAGATGCCAAGTACTTCGTAAGCTTCTTGTGTAAGGCTCTATACGGTTGCTATTTTTCCTTTTCAGTCTCCCTGATATAGAATCAACAAGCCTTTACGAGAGTACTACACCAAACAAGTAGCTGCTACCTAGACGGGTGTCTCCTTGACATTCTCATCAAATCTGCTTACCAAGCAAGAAAAAATTACTTGCTCATTTTTATAGGCAATCTTCATCGTCAGTGTGAACAAAGTAAAGGCCTTGTAAAGGCTAAAATTCGTCATTTCACGGCTGTTAACGTAAATTCAGATAAGGGTAGAAAATGGGGATCGAACGATATCCGAAAGAGATAAATTTGTTACAGGACACGGGTCTACCTCAATTAGGAAAGTGCTTTCGATCAATTTCGGGGAAATCGTTCAAGCAGAAATGTTCGCACGATTTTCTTCCTCGCGCGATATTTTATTTTACATGAAAAAACAAGCGATATTTTTCAGTCAGTGCGGAAATTTGCATACGATTCATTGTGTTACAATAGTACATTGTATACGCGGGAAGAAAGAAACCGATTACTAACGAGGGTGTAGTTTGAGACCCGAAGCGCAGCTGAGGGCCTCAATACACACGAGTTTGTAGTCGGACTTTCATCCGAGTAATACATAGTGCTTTATACCAGTGATGGGCACAATTAATTACTTTTGTAATTTAATTAATAATTGAACTACTTTTAATTCAATTACATTCAATTCAAATTACATGTAATTGAAATTAACAGTAATTGCAATTACTTTTCCAATTATGTAATTAAGTAATTATAATTCGTAATTCAATTATTCAATTACATTTTGTAGTATGATACATTGCAGTATTGGCACAATCATAAATTTTGACGATTAAAACTAATAATTTTGTCACTAAATTAATCATGATTAAATTATAAGTTTTTAGATTTTCACGGTTGTTCACAACACTTAAATTATTGTTTAAAACGGGATTATTACCGCGATTAGGTTTTTGTTTACCTCGATATTTCGGAGTGATTGCACGCTCCATGGTCACGAGTAGACTGGCTCGGCGAGTGATGTCATCTTTCTAAGGGCAAACATATCTGTCTACCCTCAAGTGGTTCGAGTAACCGTGTAGAACGCAGTCGACGACCCGAAAGAGGGTAGACAGATATGTTTGCCCTTAGAAAGATGACATCACTCGCCGAGCCAGTCTACTCGTGACCATGGAGCGTGCAATCGCTCCGAAATATCGAGGTAAACAAAAACCTAATCGCGGTAATAATCCCGTTTTAAACAATAATTTAAGTGATGATTAAATTAGTGATGATTGAAAATCTAGTGGTGATTAAGTATTCAATCGCTAATGTTAGTTTTTAGTCAAAACTAAAACTAATTTGTAAGTATAAGTACATAAAGACTCGGCCGGCTCGGCCCTTCGAATTGCTTGTCAATTTGTCGTTAGAGGTCAGTCATCGGGTCGTAAGGGTTGTAATGGTTCAACGGGTTCAGCCGGTCGCAAGGGTTCTTCGGCTCGTAAGGGTTCATTGTGTCGTAAGTATTCAAAGGGTCTTAAGTGTTCAACGGGTGCTAAGAGTTCAACGGGTCGACTTTGACTTTGGCTTTGACTATGACTTTGACTTTGAACAACACTTACGACCCGAAGAACCCTTACGAGCCGAAGAACCCTTACGGAACGAAGAACCCTTACGACACGAAGAACCATTACGACCCGATGAACCCTTACGACCCGACGAACCCTCACGACGCGATGATCCCTTACGACCCGATATACTTACATTAAAAAAACAAAAGGTTCAAGGACTGCAAACGGCCAAGCAATTCTCTAAGTATTGATTCATGTACTATCAGCAGCACAATATCAACCTATTCTTGATACATTACTGTTGTTGTTTTTTGAATAGAGGAGATTAAAACACCTTTTCATTTCATCATATTGTTTTGTATGGCTAATTATTTATAAATAAACACATAGTTAAAAATCCTACTAGCTGTTATTTATATGGCCCTTGTTCATATGTAATTGAGTAATTTAAGAATTCTAATTACAATTACATCAAAGTAATTGGTAATTGAAATTACTTTTTAAAATTATTAATTCGTAATTGGTAATTGTAAATTACATACAGTAATTGTAATTTTGTAATTAGTAGTTAATTACAATTTGCCTAACACTGCTTTATACTACACCTGCGGGGTCAGTTGTAACAGCCATGGGCTGATTTGAAACATCCGCAAAAAATAAACTACCTAGGTACACATTTCCAAACTTTCACATTGCAAACGGCAGCGCATTTTTTAAATTCAGTAACTGTCGAAACTGAATATCTTTAAAAACTGAACAACCTTCAAAACTGATTAACTTTCAAAACTGAACAACTTCTAAAATGAACATATGTATTTTGAAACTGAACATCTTTTGAAACTGAATAACTTTTACAACTAAACAACATTTAACACTTTACAACTTATAAAACTGAACAACTTACAAAACTAAACAACTTACAAAACTGAACAACTTACAAAACTGAACAACTTACAAAACTCAACAACATAAAAAACTAAACAACTTACAAAACTGAACAACTTATGAAACTCAACATTTTTTTAATACTGAATAACTTTTAAAACTGAACAACTTTTAAAATTGAACAACATTTAAAACTAAACAACTAACAAAACTAAACCAGTTACAAAACTAAACAAATTACAAAACTTAACAACTTACAAAACTGAACAACTTACAAAACTCAACAACTTAAAAACCTGAACAACTTATGAAACTCAACCACTTTAAAAACGGAACATTTTTTTCAAAACTGAACAACTTTTGAGACTAAACAACTTTTGAAACTGAACAACTTTTACATCTGAACAACTTTAAAAACTGTACATCTTATGAAACTGGACAACTATTTAATGACAACTTCAAAACTGATCAACTTGTGTTACCTATTCAACTGTACTAAATTCTGTAAAAACACCCACGGGAGGAAAGTGATTTGTATGGTTGATTCCCTCCCGCTAATTTGTATGTTGAACAATGACTAACGTTCCCCCCTATAAAGTGTAAAGCTATAGGTAAATTACTATGCAGGTGTAGTATAAAATATAATTCCTGTGCGGAAAGAACCTTTGCAATGTAGGATAGTAGCCAAAGAGATGAAATCCCGCGATAAATTAAACATCTTTCCTTCAATTACGTATTCCAATAGATACGCTCTAATTAATACGAGAGACGCCCTTTGTACCAATTTGAATTGTAATTTGAAGACCCAGAACGGGTACGCGACATTGTATCATGTCTTCGAGCTATACGCAATTAAATACGATCCTAGAAAATGTAGCTAGTAAGTGGTCTACTGTTAATAAGTTTATTACTTATACGGAAATGGAGGCACACTAGAACGAAATGTCTTTATTGACTTTGTCTTGAATATCAAATTTTAAAACACTTCTAGCGTTAGGTATACAATTTTTGGAAAACTTGCAAAATTTTCCACCGCAGGCAGGATTTGAAAAAAAAGGTATAAGTCTATTCGCAATCATAATCATATCATCGCACGTATTGCATCAAAACGTCGAGTCTCTATAAGCCTCGACTTAATACAACAAGCTCAGTCGTTATAATACAGATAATAATTATCAGTTATCCTTCTTCGTTTAATGATTTAACAATATCACGTTTTAGAAAGTTTTTTGATGAAACCTAGATTTATGATGTTAGTTTTTGATCAATAACCTAGGTTTTCAAAAACTGCGACATATATAATTATTCTTATGTAGCCTGGGGTGTATGGTGTGAGAATTTTTAGATATAGGTAAGAAAAAGGAAAAAATATGGTGTTCTTATTGTTTTATTAAGAGGCCATTTGACATTTCACCCAGCTGAATTTTGGAATTCGCCGACTTGATGACAGCCCGCGACCCGTCCGACCAGAACCAAATTATCTTGACCCACTGTCGTCTGCCTCGCCGCCGTCGCGCTTTCTTGGTGGTTTATTGTGGTTTTAATGTTATGAAGTTTATGATGCAGTATGGTACCCAATCTGTATAATCTTTATAAATAGAACAACTACTACTACTACAACCACAACAGTCCACTGCTGGACATGGGCCTCCCCTAATTGGAGGGTATTGCAAGCGGATTGGCTAGCGCAGTGCAAGATGTTCAATTTACAGTGAACGCTACTGCCCATTCCCTGGATGAATATCCCTTAGTCGCATTATACGACACCCACGGGTAGGAATGGGGTGATGCTGTTCTAAGCCGGCACCACATAGCAACAAATAGAACAACTATTGTATGATTATTGCACCCTTCATAATCGTAAGTGAGCAGAAGATACTAAATATTAGATAGGTAGTTAATTTCAGGGGTACTAATTAAACAAGCATCTTTTTTATTAACATTTTTGCCTCTAAAAATATAGCACAGCTACCGAATTATTAGCATGGCCACAAATAAAGTGCATCTGAATAATACTATCTTCGCCACAAGATAACATAATTATTGGGAGTAAATGTTAATCTCGCCACTCTGGGCAGACAAATTTGCGAGCGCAGTATACGTAAGGTAAGGTAACATTATCATAGAATAAGTTGCTCTTTCCTATAGTATATAGCTAGTCAAGTGTTGAATAGTGATTCAAATTGTGTGGTGAGACCAATATTAAGGTAAATAGTTAAAAGACGTAGGCACTTTAATGAATTCATTTTTATTATTTTAATTCGATATATTATTATGAATCAATAAGTCGCAGAATCATGATAAAATTAGGTTTTAATCAAAACCAGGCACTAGTTTAAGTCAAAGTTATATTAAACTTAAAGTTTATAATCATTTTCTTCCTAGATATTATATAAAATTGCTTTGTTTTCTGATTGAACATGCTGCTTGAAGACAAACGGTACTGAGTAGATGGGAACTGGCGACTTTTCATGTTAATTTATAATAAAACACTTTTTTCACAAAACACGTTTATGTCTTTTTTCATTGTTTAATTTTAACAATTATACTGAATGCGAAAGGTTTCAAACATCATCGCCCGAAGATGCGAGCAATGACGTTCATATTAGATCAATTGTAACTTACAGCAGACAAGCTTCTCTTGAATAGCATTATTAACCTCTAAGAATCTAACTCAGCCACAATAAATGCGCCTCTCAATAAAACTATTTTAGCTGTCATCATCATCATCATCATTGGCCTCATACGTCTGTGGCAGACGATTTATTCAGTGTCTTAGGCAAGATTTTTCATGGCTGTATAAGCCGATACGGGAGCGGCATGACTTTCCGCACGCTCTATAAGTCAAGGTGGAATTGGAGACTGGCACATGCATATTTAGATGTCGTTTTTATGCGAGACCGGCGAACCAGGCATCATCATGAGTTTAGCTGTAGCTTTATAAATATAACTCAATCAAAAATATTTCAAATTATTACTTAGTAATTAACTGTAATCTTCTTTTTGAGTGGGACACCGAGTTGTTCAACGATTCGATGAACCTTAGCATAGTTCTGTAACGAGCGCCGTCTGATAAATGCTTACTTTTTTAAGGATAGAATAAATTTTCGGGATACTGTAATACTATACCGAGTGGTGCTAAAATTACAATGGCGAAAACCACGAGTGACTTAAAACCGAAAATTTGCTGGTGACATAAATCCAAATCTGGTAATAATAAAAATAAGTGGGTGTTGGGTGGGTGACATAAATAATTACTGGAGGACTAAAATAATTGGTAGGCGTCTAAGATAATAAACGAGCATAAAAAAGGAAGTGGGTGAATAAAATACAACTAACGAACCCACGACCTGACTAACCAGACCCGACCGACCCGACTTGACCCGCCCGGACCCGACCGATGCGACTAACCCGACCAACCCGACCCAAAAGAGCCGACCAACTTCACCAACCTCACCGAATCAAGTGACTAATAGTATCAGGCGTTACTTTGCGGAACTCCATCTTGAAGAAAGTGATAGAAATATGTTAAGCTTCTTCCGCACTTACGATGGCTAAGTGAACCACACGTACGACCGCAACTTAATGCAAATGTACTATGTACTAGCGATGCACTTCTACTAACTAGACTTTGTTCTGCCAGTACTTGGCGACAGCAATGGCATTATCAGTCGCCAAGTTCAGATCTTCTTTACTGCAGGTGACCGGTAACAGAGAGCAAGCCAGTAAATGTGCCATAGTTTGAGACAGGGCTCCACAGTTGCTGTCGGCGAAGCCAAATTTCACCATGTTTTCTCTGCACCGGCTAACCAGAGTACGCAACTGGTTGAGCGATTTCCAGGTTTGCCACGGTAATTTATGCTCCCGCGGCAGAGTCTCGAACGATGAAATAAACCCGGATGGAGTTGGGCAACGTGTTTTCCATAACTGCTCCTTGCCTCTTGCGGAACACTGTCTGTAGAAGCCGTACACCTCAAAAAGCTTCTGCGGCTTTTCAGGCGTTCAGGAGGCATTGAGTAGCTGTGTAGTACGTGCTGAGGATCAGTTTTTTGTTTGTGTATCTCTTCTGCACAGGCTAATTCTCACCGAACGTCCAGTGGACCAATAGGTACCGCTAGAGAGTACAGCATGCTAAGCGGTGTCGGTTTCAGGCAGCCTGTTATATTACGACAAGTCTCATAAGTGAAACATCGACAACACTGCAACTAACGTTTTACACTCTACACGTGTTTCGCTTAACTACTTTCGTTGTTCTAAAAAACTCGTAGCAACGGTGAAGAGGAAACATTCACCTGCTCGTTGAAGATGATTCCAGTACACCCATTTCGTATTATTTCTAATTGTTCCAATACGTTCAGTCTTCGGCCCTGTTACAAGTATGTAAAACTTTATAGGAATGGATGTCCGCTAAACTGTGCCCAGAGTCTGCAAAACACGTGCAGAGTGTAAAACGGTGATTGCAGTATTAGTAAAGTGCATCGCTAGTACATTTGCATTAAGTTGCGCTTGTTCGTGTGGTTCACTCAGCAGCATAACCTGCCATAATTAGTGCGGAAGAAGCTAAATAAATTTCTATCACTTTCACCCACCGAATCAACCCGACCATCTCAACCTGACAAACCCAAACCGACCAACCCGATCAAACCCACCTGACTAACCAAACCAGAGCAACCTGACCTAACCAATCCGACCTGACCAACCGACCCGACCACCCCGATCAACCCGACCAACTAACTTACAAGCCCGATCAAGCAACCCGATATTTGTGCGAATAAAATATATGCCCGTTTTTAAGTAGGTATAACATGACCAATATGGGCATGTCATGAGGAGGGATGAAGAGCATGTAACAAAGATAGTAATGAACATGAATGTATGGATGGACGCAGAAGAAGAGGAAGGCCTAAAAATTTTGGATGGATTGTATAAAAGACGATATGAAAAATAAAGGCGCAAGTGAGGATTTGACTGCTGATAGAGATGAATGGAAGAAAAAGACATGTTACGCCGACCCTAAATAAATTGGGATAACGGCAGGCAGATGATGAACATGCAATTAATTGTCACTCAAATAATAATTTGTTCGCCCAAAAAAAATTATCTGTTTAATTGAGTTTAAATTAGCTGGAACCATTTTGAAAACAACTAGGCGCTAGTTATTGTAAATATAGGAACAACTTTCCCCAAGGAACATAGGTCGAAATACGAAAAAAAATTTTGGACCTCCCATAGTCATGGTCGATCGCAATGCGCCGAGCGATGCGCACGTATTTGCCGACTAAATTATTTGAAATTGTAAAATAGTAAAATAATTCGTCAGCGTAGCACCGGCTGCGCTCGACTTATCCAAGATGGATACATCTTTCTTGGCCGACGATGTGCTCGCGTTCCTGCAAGATCATCTAACCATCACAAACGAGGCCTCCGCTATCCAGCTGTGCTCGACCTATTTCTCGGTGGACGGCATATGCAAGGCGAAATGCGCTGCTGTGTGAGTGGCTCAAGCTGAACGCGAAGTGTGTGCCCCATCGAACAGGGGACGAAAATGGCAAGAAGAGCCTGAAAGATATTATGAATATCCTGAAGGAGACCGAATTCCCAAAAGTGCCAGTCTTCGTGAGGGCTACTCATAAGAAACTTCCCAACGCGCTCGACCAGCAGGATGTTACCCGGCTGCTAAGGGACGTCAGGACCCTGGAAGCCAAGCTGGAAGAATTTCAGCGAAAATTCGAACGCTCAGAGAAGACTATTGTTGACTTGCGTACCGAAATAGATTTGTTGAGAAAGTCAACAACTAGGTCAGCTGAGACTTCGAGTTCCGCTGACAACGAAAATCGAGGAATGCGTGCCGCCGGTGAATCATACGCATCGGCTACAAGCGCCTCATCAGCAGATTCGCCCACCAAGCGAACCGCCTGGCAAGCCTGCTGACAAGGGTAAACGTCGGCGCCGGAACAACGAAAACCGGCCTCCTAAGCCGCTCGCTGCGTCAGCGGCGAACAATAAGGGTATGGTTAAACTACAACTCTTTGAACCAACCCTTAACAAGCGCAGTGACCAAGTAGATGCGGATGGGTTTACTTTGGTTCAGAAAAAGCGCAGAAGGCAACCCCGCCAGAACAAGTGCGGCACCGCACCGGTAGAGGCTAATCTCCCGCTGCGCGCCTTCACGCCGAGGACATCGCTTTATGTCTCCCGCCTGCACGACACTACTACCAAGCAAGACGTGTTGGATTACATCTTCGCGAGGCATAAGGCAGGTGTCTTCAAGGATACGCCGAGACTCGGAGTATACGATACGTGGAGCCACTGGAGTCGCGCCATTGGGTGGGTTTCAACTCGTTCGTGGTGCGAGTCCCAACAGCTACCTACACTGAGCGTCTTCACGTCGCCGGAGTTTTGGCCGCAGGGAGTCGTGTTCCGTCGCTTCCGAGGGAAGCTACCACTCACCTCTCCACCGTGAGGATAGGTTTTAGCTTTTATAGTGTTATTTTAAGGTATATTTAAGTTTATTTTAAATTGTATAGTAGTATATTATTCACCATTAAAGTTTATTTAGAATAGTTATGTCTGCTGCCTATTTACCCTATAATACAAGAATATTTTTATATTTTTAGTTTAGGAAATAGTAAGCAACATAACTGTTTCTGTATAAGTTTACCTATTTGTAAGTATGTTTATTTATAATAAAGAATTTGTATTTGTATAATTTGTATAGTAACTGAAATCAGCTGATCGGAAAGTTTGTATGGGAGGCCCAAAAATTTTTTTCGTATTTCGACCTATATTCCTTGGGGAAAGTTGTTCCTTATCACTAGCCGTTTCTGAGTTTTCGCTATCAGTCACTAGTAAAATTTCATCCTATACCTATTTAAAATAACTAGCGCCTAGTTGTTTTCAAAATGGTTCCAGCCCTCAGTAAAAGGTCCTGGAGCAAGATCCAATTTCTAAAACCATATAATAACCACCCGTATTACTTATGTGTGAATGGGTAAGTATAGTTGAACGTGTGATACAAGCACAATCATTAGCAAACTTGCGAAAATTCAATAACAGAGCTCCAGGTTAGTAGAACTCCGCGTTTCCTTGCTCGTATATGCAATTTTGTGATAGATTTTCTTTTGTAGGGTGATGTCCAGGTGAGGGTCTAGAGGTAGACAAAACTTTGATCACTCCTTTTCTGTCCCGGTGACTCTCGCTTAGCTATGAATGTAGCTCTGGGAGCCAACTTGCAAATCGACCGGTATGTTGGACATAAGGCGCTAAATGTCTCTCTTTCGTACCTCGACAGACGCCGAGAAGTGATTGAATACAGTCCGTTTTAGCACAAATAAAATCCGTTTCAGGTTTTGTGGTCGTTGTTTTCAAATAGTTTAAATTTCAACGACTGAGGCAGTATTCGACAGCTAGCCACATCATCATTATCATCATCATCTTCATCAGCCCACATCCACCCATTGTATCTATACCAGCACTCTATTTCGACACTCCTCAGTCCTCACGGTCCTGTGCTACTCTTAGCGCTTATAAATTACAGAATGATTGAAGAATTTCCCTATATTTCAAAAAATACCCAGGGGTCAACGTCACGTCAGCTGTTGTCATTTTTTCGCGTGGCGGGAAAAGCACGAGTGACATAGACCCGACCTCGACAAGCGCACAAGCGCTACTAAATCTCTGACTGTCGTTGCACCAATTATATAGGGATTTTTGAATATTTTTAGAATAATTTACAAAATAAAAATAAATAATTATTATTTTACCATTTGATTAAATACATCTTCTCATAACATATGTTTTTTTTCTGAAGTTGTACTATGGATAGTTTTTCATACAGGAGCCATTAAAAATGCAAGATGTTCAGTCAAGATACGGCAGCGAAATCGTAATGTTAAGCTAAATTTATGAATGAAATTGAAAAACGTACATTGGTAATATTGTTTTTAAAGATATTCTCTATTTGTTTGTAAAATCAACATTTTGATACAGTATACCAAAACTTCAAAACTCGCGCTTGATTTGAGCCCTTTTTTCAGAATTTTGAGTTTGTTGTCTTGGATTTCCCTTCTTTATTCTATGTTAGCCACTGAAATGTTAATATTTTTGTTGATAATTTTTTAGATAAAGATATGTCTGACTAGATGTATAAGTAATATTTTCTTTTTACTTAACTGTTTACGAGAAACTCTCATGTTTATAAAGGCAATTTTCGGAAATTCCTTTATAGCGGTCTTAAAATAAATACTTACACTAATAATGCTTAGATTAAAGAAATGCTCTCAAACATGACTTGTAAGAAGTGGGAAAGAAGAAAGTATCCAATATACAAACTAAATTAAAAATTATCCATATCCATATTGGACGAACACAAGTAAAGTTTGCGGAAGAAAATTGGTAGCTTCGGTGTTTTGAGGTCAAAGTTTTGATACCGAGTGAATTTTTTCCGATAAAGTTCTTGTCCAGAAGACCGAATTACTTCAGTTGATATTTTTTGCTAGAGGTAATTTTATTCTACACTCAAAGATGATTGATGATGATGATATTGATGATACTAGCTGAAATTTTACTAGTAAAATAGCGAAATCTCATAATCGGTGATAAGAAACAACTTTCAAGGAACATAGGTCGAAAAATAAAAAGGAACTGGACCTATCATAGTAATTCAAAACAGCTGATCAACAGTTCTGTAGGTATATTGGAGATCCAATTATTTTCATATCGGTTATGTTCTTTTTTGTCACCTGCCGGTTCTGAGTTTTCGCTATCGGTCACTAGTAAAATTTCACCCTATTCTGTTGAAGTCACTGATTTTCCACTACCCGCTCTACTATGAGCTATGGCCAAAGCATCTATTTGGCTTACAATAGTTAATACTAGTTTTTGACTAAAGCATCTAACTGGCTTATAGTACAAGTTAATACTAGTTTTTCGTGAAGTAAATTTTTTCTATCCTTGCTTGTAGATGCTTGAAGCTTGACCCACAACAGCCACTGCAGGGCCTGCTTTGATGAGGCCATCGCGAATGTTCTGTCCCACTCTTTCCTGCAAACAAAAAAAGATTTATGATTAGAATTATAATACTATGTGTACCTATTTACAAAATTAACAGTACCGAAGAAAAAATTACTAGAGTATTAGTAAACAATTAGAATTCGTGCTCTAAAAAGAGCCTTGTTACAAAATCAGTTGTTGAGCTGAAAAGCAGTACCTAAATTCATACCTACTTGTGTGATCCTTAGCAAAAATATAAGTGTTGAACTGAGTAACATACATTATTTCAAGGAGTCTGGTTAATTCAGATGAGTCTTTCATAAAACTAAACAAATCTCTAACAAAAATAGTATTTTCAAATCTTCTTAAATATTCCTCTTTTGAACTATGTTGAGATCAGTTACATGGGATGATACTGCCCTATTCAAAACGAGTCAATGAACAAAAAAAAAGGTTTTACTAATTTTATGTAAACTTACCAATTTCTTGAAAGGGTTCCATCTTGGCGCAGCAGAGACGACACTCAAAGCTAACAGGCAAGAGAAGAAGAAGAATAGAATCTTGGAGAAATTCATGGCTACTATTTCACACACTCTGTTTCGGTTCTAGACAAGATTTCACAGCAAATGCTGAGCTGTGGTACAATAGTAACTGATGCTAAGCTTTGAATTTCTTACGTTTAAATACTAAACCATTTTACCAATTTATTTCCACAGTTGAAATGGTAGTCAAAACATAAATTCGCTCTTACGGTATAGTCAATAAGAGCCACAACAAATGATAAAACAATGAACTGAAATGCAATAGCGTTGTCTTTAGTGAATTCGCTTCTACTTTTCAATGCAGCTGTTGTAAAGAAATTTCAATTATTTTGAACTGTATGCGCTTATGAATAAGGGTCATGTTGAAATATACTGTCGATGACGTAGTTTGTTAGTACGAGTGAATCCCTGAGCTTATAAAGACGCGCTGTATATTATAGTGTACATGATAATACGTGCTTTCTTTCACTCTTTTCTCACTTAACAGAGTATTCATTGCATGATTATGGATGTAGAAAATAGACTGAATAATTAACGGACATAATGCAGGGAAACCTGTTAGTAGTAAATGTTTCTAGTCTGAAATTATACAAGGTCCTTCGGGAGAAATACCATCTCAACTTTATTTTTATTACCGCCTCAAATTAAAAACTCCTTTTGACTTAGGACACCCATGGAGACGCAAAGACAAAGGGCCAATCAGAGAGCCCCGTAGAGTCCGTAGTGTCATTAAAAACGCAACACGACATAAACAAAGGTCTTAATCGATAAAGGTCTATTCATAAAGTGGCACTCAAAATTAACAAATTCAAGTTGCTAATTACTTCTAAACGAAGGAATTTTATTACTTGGTCCCAACTCCCAATAGTCCCGTAATGAAAATTATTCGGTACCATGGGCTACACGACGTCTCCAATTTTATGTATTTCCATTCCAAACACCCTGTATACGGGGTGTAAGGAACATCCTTCCCTCCGAATACTGACAGCGTGCATGTAGATCGTGAAACTGAACAACTATCCCTTAAAAATCTAATATGTCAGGAAGTGACAAGAAAATCGACCTTCCCGAGAAAATTACGATCACTGCATTTACTATACGGGATATAGAAAAAAATGGTTTCTATTCCGAAGCTGTTTAGTTTTATGGTCTGAATGCACTAATGTCTAAATATCAATATTTGGAGATCCGTCCCTAACACCCTGAATTTTATAAAGTTCATAAAAATGTTTGTCCTCTTCATTTAAAATGGAACATATACAAAATGTGTCAGAGCTAGATTAATTTGGACGCTTCATCTTTTGAGGAAAGTTTTATCATTCTTAAAATACTAAGTAGTTGCACCATTCCAAAAGAAATTAAAAATGTCCGAGAGGTCGGCATTTGGAAAGCATGTCTGCAATTTTTTCGTCTCGGAGATCTAAATTTAGTTTTATTATTATTTTTTTCGCAAGGGACGAGGAATTTTTATTTGTTAGAAATGTCTGAAAATTAACAACAACATTATCACTAAGACGGCGGTCGTTACAACACCATGTCACAGAGGCTTGCTATTTGTAGTAGGCGGCTGAAAAAACTCTGACACCAGGGTTCATCAGAACGTTGGACGACTTGGTGTCCCACTCGAAGAAGAAGAAGAACACCAAATAATTAAGACCTAGTCTATGTTGATGTTATAATAATTCGAATACCACAAATGAGCTAGTTTTATCATCTACCAATTTAAGGCATCATCTTATACTTTGATGTGCTGCTGATAGTACCTACAAAGGCAACTCTTCCTTCGTGTGGGACACCGAGTCGTCCAACGACCCGATCAACTCTAAACAAAGAACTTAAACGACTATATGCATACTACGCATAATAGAGATATCATCATCATCATCTCCTTGCGTTTATCCCAATTACTTGGGGTCGGCGCAGCACGTTTTGTTTGAATACAAAATAATGTTGCAAAAGTATTTGGCTTAATTTTACGACCGGCCGCCTGCCTAACGTCAACCCTCTTTGGAAATGCTATTGTAGGTGTTATTACCGCCACCATGCGGTAGACCATGGTCGGTAGATGTTGTAGCCAAAGTCAAAAACTCTACGTCGCCTTTTACGAAACACCCTGAGTAGAATAAGGGTGACAGAATTCTTAGGCGAGAAACACACGTTACATCCGTTTGTGCGTTAATTTTCGCTGCGTAACGCATGCGTTGGGACAATACGAATTTCGACCTTATTTTTATACATATATTATAGTCTAGTAACTAACAAGAACTAAGCTCTTAAATATAAGAAGAAGTAACTAACGTCACAGCTATTCGGATTGACACATGAAGCTGAAAATCGGCATGTAGGTACTTCTTGACCTCCTGATCAAAACTAGACATGGAACCCAGCGGGCACCACCCCCCTTAACCTTTTACCATCCCCCCTCCTTTACAAGGCGTAATTTTTGAAGTAATTGACTTGGAGGGTAGTTTTTATTTCATAAAGTGCGTGACATCTCACTTGAAGCTTATTGCGCCCTCAAAATTACCCTTTAGGCCCCCCGGGGGCCCAAAAGTCCGAAAAGTGGGGTGTCCCGTTCTCACATGAGATTTTCTTATTTTCAAGCTATCGACTCCCAAGAGGTATCAAAAGTTGCGTAATTAGACACAGATTAAGATAATTCGGTAAAAGGTTAATGGAGGTGGTGCCCGCTGGGCTCCACGTCTAGTTTTGATCAGGAGGTCAAGAAGTACCTACATGCCGATTTTCAGCTTCATGGGTCAATCCGAATAGTTATAACCAGCTATTGACGTTAGTTACTGCAGCGTTGTGCGCTATTTTTGCGCGCTGACGAATGCGTATTGCGTCTGTCAAACCATTTCACATAAACAAATTGTGCGCTATTTTTGCGCGCTGACGAATGCGTATTGCGTCTGTCAAACCATTTCACATAAACATTTTGTGTGCTAACTGCTAAGCGACGCTGCGTACATTAAACAGATATCAACTCATCAATACAGATAAGAGGTGACTCCCCTGACAATTAAGAGATTTTGTTTGAGGAAGAGTTAAAGGATTTCGTCTCATCATTGGTTGCGGTATTGTATCTTGCAATTAATTAAAGTCAAACTTATCTTTATTATCCAATTCGCTAAACATTTTAGCTATGATGATTATTAAGTTAAAATGTACGGTGTAAAAATCGATTGCATATATTTGAAGGGGTTAACCAGCCCATAAACCTGAACAACTTTCCCCAAGGAACATAAAAAATAAATACGCGAAATATGAAAAAGTTTTGGACTTCCCATACAAATTAACATGGTCTGCATTTTGTATGGGAGGTCCAACATTTTTTCTGGGTTGATATTCTGGTTTTACCAAGTAACAGTACGTGAAATAGCATGCATTGCATCATGCCTATATCCCTTGCGGAGTAGGCAGAGCGTAAACGGCTGCAATAAAGGCCAATTACACCACGTCACAAAAGGTTAAAAAAGTGTTAGGAATGAAATAGGTATATATCGATACGTTTTAAAGGTCAAATTATTATTGATGTTTTACTATACATACATGAGTTCGAGATGAGTTCAACACGGGTTATCGATAGTGTAAGTACAGGGAAGCCCCTTATCTTTGGTTTACTCATCTCGTCATGTTATCAAGTTCACAAGGTTAATAAATTCTTAATTTATGTTTAAATTAAGTACAAGATAATCAATTAATTTACTCTCTTTCTTGTTTCATGTGGCACAAACGCACACTAATCAATTAAAAGAAAACACGACTGCAGTAATTTTAATGTCATAATATTTTACATTTACGTAGTCTAGAGCCACTAGCGCTGTTAAGATTTTTTTGCTCTTTGTAGTAGTAATTATACGTTAAAATAACGTAGCTTTAAAGTCCAACGGTAAAATAATAAAATCAGGTTTCGGAAATTATCGATCAGGTAGGTCGATGATACATAGTAAAAAAACCTTTCCATTGTCAAGTGTGGTGTGATAATACTTGGAATGGCGTTCTTACGCATGTAGCATAATAAGGCCCCTGGGAAGGGGAACTACCTATCGAAAAAGGAGGAAGTTATTAATTATTATGATTCATTGAAACTGTCGAAGCACATTTTCTTTGAAAAACTTATCCTCAAGAGCAGGTTCAGATGGGCTTGGGTCTCCCCCTCTTTCATTACCTGGCTGCATTAGGAGGGTTATGTTTTTCGAGAGTTAAATACATTTGCATATATCACCCCTACATCCCTTGAAGGGTATGTAATGTACCTAGGTATGTATGTAGAAAAGAAATACATATTCACGGGCTACAGCTCAAACGGCTGGGCGGATCTTGACATGTGAAGTGTCGTTATAAGTATTTGTGTCAGTAGCACGAGTAACACTGGCTATACGTATTAAAAATGCATAAATTGAAGATGGCGGATTTTTATCGCAAAATAAATGTTTAAATTACCGCAGTCGAGTTTGTGTTTTTAATACATACTTTCTGCTTGTTAATATTGTGTGGGACACCGAGTTGAAGAACGACTTAGCCTTAGCAATAATTTTACAATTATACAAGGTGATACTAATGACGGACTTTCCCGAAAACGCTAAACTTAACCAACAGTGCCAATAAAATACTTAGGTAAGTTAATACATTAAAAAAAATACATCCCATAGACAGATTTGCGGTCCGTTTTAGTTATTTTAAATTGACCTTTGTTCCTAGGGAGGAGTTTATGGTTATACCTAATAACCACACCACCATGTATAATCTGACATGGAGAACAATTTTTAAATTCATTCAATTCAGTTCATTGCTATTTATTGCAATAATTTTCGCGTGCCAATCATCAAACATGATAAAAACTAGAGATGGGCCGAATATTCGGTTTATGTTCGGTATTCGGCATGTTCGGCATATTTACCGAATATTCGGTTTCGGCCGAATGTTCGGTGAACTTTGCCGAATATTTGGCCGAATAAAAACGTATCCTTTTTATATATATTGTATTGTAAATTTTTATGTTAATACAAACAGTGAAGCAGGTTTATTTTAATTTGTTGCCGACGTTTCCAATGTAACAAGTTAAAGGGTAAAGAGCGGAGCGGAGTGGTCTGGTACGAATCAGCGCGTAATTCGTAAACAAGTGATAATTATAATTATTTTATATGGACATCGATTCCTGCCGAATTATTCGGCCGAATATTCGGTTCGGCAAACTTTTTACCGAACATTCGGCCGAATATTCGGATTCGGTGAAACCTATGTTCGGCCCATCACTAATAAAAACTACCAAGATATTAATGAAAACAATACTTTTATTTATTTTGGATCCAGTCCATTGCGAAATGCACACTCGTATAATATTATCTTATCCTAAGATTTGTTTACTTAACTTTCTTTCTTATTTGATGTGTTCATTTGCTATGTAAGTAAACCATTTTCCTGCTAATACGAGTATGTTTGTGTAATACCAAGCTAAAATAGAGTATCTATATTCTATGAATTATTAAAAAAGGTCCTGAAGTTTTTTGATATGTAAGTATGCGAGAAAAGACAGGTTTTCAGTTCAGATGATAAAATCTAGAAATATATTTCAGGAAATGTCAATTACATTTTTACTTTCCATAGGAAAGCAGTCAGCTGGTCGTGATTTTGAATGGCAGTCTATTATTTATGCTGATATATTATGTTTCTAAGGAAAAAATGTGCCTTGACTCTCTAAATATTCGCAGGGCTGTCTTTTATACCTCGTATATGCCATCTAATCCAAAATATTGCAGATTTTCTCAAAACAAAAGTGTTTGAGATTTTTGAGAATGTTACATAAATTGTATAAACCATCTTTTTAAAAGCTGTTAAAATCTTTTCGACGACGTTTCAAAGGGAACAATTAATAAATATTTTGAAATATTTTCTGCATCATTTTTAACATCCTGTATAAAGTTTACCTACACTTTCTTTATTAGGTCATTGAGTC
This sequence comes from Phthorimaea operculella, assembly GCA_024500475.1. Taxonomy (NCBI): domain Eukaryota; kingdom Metazoa; phylum Arthropoda; class Insecta; order Lepidoptera; family Gelechiidae; genus Phthorimaea; species Phthorimaea operculella. The sequence continues at coordinate 7,265,571 of JANFCV010000008.1, read as the reverse complement.
AAGTGTTTGTGATACGATTATCATCATAATTCATACAGTATAAAAGATGTTTTTGCATTTAATACTAATCATAACCAGACTTGCTTAGCCAGACATACCTTGTACATTAAAAAAAAACATAAAAAATTTAATAATGAATTTCAGGAAGATTTTTGTCTTTGTGCTCATGTGTGTTCTGCTGATAAGTTCCACAGAGGCCAAATGGAAGGTCTTCAAGAAAATTGTAAGTAGAATTATTGTGATTATTTTGCTTATTTCTATCTATCTACTGCAAGTGCTGCAACACATCAACCTTTCCCGGCAGGAATCAACAAAAGTCAGTCTTTCTTTGAACTGTCTGAAAACCAGTTTAACTCCTTCGCTGTCGCTGCCGGCAGGCAGACGGACACCTAATATCTGGTTAACACTAATTTGACAACTATAGAATTGGGATAATAATGCCGACGATCCTAGTTATTTAATAAATTGTTATCGTATTCTATAAATATGACAAATCAGCCAAACTTAATTTTAATTCTGTTGTCGTATTACTTGTTATAAGCATATCAAATAAATATGAATAAGTATAAAATACTTTTTCTTTTTTACAGGAACGAGTCGGCCAGCACGTCCGTGACGGGATCATCAAGGCTGGACCAGCTGTGGCCGTGGTTGGACAAGCGTCTTCTCTAGGCAAATAGTTCTTCATTTACCAGGACATCGAATATACCAACTATATTTATCGCTGTAATAATAATATGCCTGTAAAGTTTTTAAGTATGAATGTGGACCGGGCCTTAAGTCAACAAATTTTTAGCCTTTGTATTGCAACCTTAACTGTCACTGTCACTTAACTGTCATTCTATTGCCAATTTGGTTTTCTTATGCCAAACGGTTTGACAAACGCATGCGTCGACGCAGCGTTTTGCGATGCCGTTTGACATAAACCGAATTTGTATGAAGGTACATTGCGTGTTGCGTGACAAAAGAACGTTGCGTGTGTTTCTCGCCTATAGTACCGTCATTCGAATAGGCCATATTTGACAGCAGTCAAAATCATGTTAATACTATGACATAAGGTCTATTTTTCTTTGTTGACATACCTTCTGGTATGGGCTTGACAGACGTCAAATATTATGGCCTATTCGAGCGCCGGTACCAGAACTTACACATTTTGGCCCCTTTAATATAATTTATTAAATCGTTACTAATAAAGTATTTTTCTACAAATTTCTCCTCTTTTCAGCCATCGTAATCGGTTGTTGCTAAAATAAACCATTTGATTATGAAAAGATTAAATGTGAATAGTTTAGGGTGGTTTACACCAAATTGAATTAAACTACACGGTTAAATATAGGATGAAATTTTACTAGTTACCGATGATGATAACTAAGAATCGGCTGGTTATAAGGAACAACTTTCCCCAAGGAACATAGGTCGAAATACGAAAAAAAAATGTTGACCTCCCATAGTAACTGAAATCTGCTGATCGGCAAGTTTGTATGGGAGGTACAAAATTTCCATGTAAAATGATAAATTATTTGTGTTTCAGTTTTATACTTTATTAAGTAAAATTAACCAAGGTGTACCTATGCGTATAGTAGCAAACTAGAAAAATTATGGCGCCACTTACAACTGTGCCTTTTTTCTGTTATTGGTTGAAAATTGGTAATTATATAAAAGTTTCGTTACTTCTTATTGGTTATCCATACGTCTTTTTAGGCTCAATTGTATCTTCTGCCATCTGCAATAAGCTTTGATTTTTCCTTCCTGTTCGTATTGAGGGCTTCCTGTATTATCTTTTACATTAAAAGACCATTATTAGACGGTAGCCCTCCCTATAAGACACAACACCTGTTTTTGCCATCCAATTACTACCAATCACTACTACTCAGTGTGGTGCCGGCTAAGAATGTCATCACCCCATGTTTTTCTCAGCAGTTCTGTAGTAGTGTTCTCTTTGATTAAAACATCTTGCATTGCGCTCGCCAATCCGCCGGCTAAGCGTAGTGAGTACGGCAATACCCCCCAAAAGGGGGAGGTCAACGTCCAGCAGTGGACTGTTGTGGTTGTAATAATAGTAGTAGTAGTTTGACATATTTCTATCACTTTCATCAAAATGGACTTTCGCAAAGTAACGCCTGATTAAGTGCTTGATACTGTTCGTTAAGTAGTAGTAGTTAACAAATATTTGGTGAAATTTGCCCTTGCGTGTTATCAAACAATTTCACCTAATATAGCGATATTAAATCAGAAGTTCAACTTTAATTTCTGACTATTAGGTAAGCTTTAATTTTCTTTTATTAATGTCGAATAAGACCTTGAGATTATTATCGTATTATTACATTAATTTCTCAATGCCCAGCTGCTACCCAACTGACTGCGTCAGAAGGAGGTTTATGTTTTTCTAGAGTATGTATGTATGTATGTGGACAAGAAAATTCTTTTTCACGGGTTACAGCCAAAACTGATAGTTGGATTTTGACATAATATTTGGTGTCGTTAGATTCGTCTCAGCAGCGGAAGTGATACTGGCTATTTATAATTTAATACATTCAAGAGGGCGGATTTTAAACGGATTTTACTTTTTAATAACCAAGCTTGTATTCGTTCATATACAAAAAAAACTACCTTAACAATTGCGGAACAGAGCTTAGAAAGAGCCTAAGCATTTTTATTCTGAATTCCATAGTGTGTCTATAAAAAAGTTGGTTTTGCTCTTTAAGTAACTTATAGAGCAAAACAAGAAATTTACCTACTTAGGTATAAATCCTGGCCTGCTATACAAATGAACCCAGCGGCCCAGCATAATGTTGTCTGGGGGTGCAAAGTCATTTCTTAGGGAAAGGTGTTCTTAGAAATTTCTTAGGGAAAGTTGTTCATTCTACACTTCACATTATAGGCAAATCTTTTAGTGGTTGCGTATGGTGTGTTTTAAGAAACAAATAATAAAAATATCAAAAAGGTAGTTGTTTAACGAAAATTTATTAAAACAAGGCAATATCTTAAGTAGATAAATGTAATTATAAGTAAGTTATGTATGCTCTACACTTATTATAACTATAACAGCTATTTTTAAGTACACAATTCAGAAATTGACTACTTATTTAAATTTTTGCAGGATACAGTTCCATAAGTTTGCGTAGTTTGCAGCTAGATGGCGCTGAGTGTCTCGTCCAGGGATATCTATCCCTGTTTGTAGATGGTTGAGGCTTGTCCAACTACTTGCACGGCAGGACCAGCTTTGATGAGCCCATCTCTGACTCTGCGACCAGCCTTTTCCTGGAAAATAAAATAAAATCTTGAGTTTCAGCAGCATTTTTGATTATCGCTAGGAGGGATCAAAATATACCTACTTGTATGATAAGAGTTAAAGAAATAAAAGTAAGTAAAAATATATTGCTCGAAATAGTTTAAGGCATGAACGAAGGATGAACCAGTCCATAAAGCTAAACAAATTATGCAGAGGGTAATATTTGCAAAATGTTTCACATCACAAATTAAATTAATTTCTTACCAATTTTTTGAATGGGTTCCATCGTGGATTGGCTGACACAACACTAAGTGCCAAAAAGCAGGAAAGTACAAAGAAAAAGATCTTGGTGAAGTTCATGTTAATTTTTTGGGTCGTTCGACGACTTGGTGTCCCACAAGAATTATTATTTTTAATAATAGCGCTATAAAGCTACTAGTTACTTAGTTGTACGAAGTGATAATGATATTCACGCCAAGTCCAGGCCTTTAAATACTATAATTCCTACAATTTTACTTTAACAGTTCAAAATATACAAGTAAAATGAAAACGCTTCTATTTCCTACGCAATAAAAGCGAATACAAAAGCTAAGTCATAAACAAAGTTGTTTTGTCTGGTTTTACAGAAGTTGAATGAAGACAGCGTAGAGAATGATAAACTCTTAACCAAAGTAACTTAACAATTCTCATCTTTATTGCACTACATATAAGGTTCATATAAAGCTTATACAATGAGTCAGAACCGTTTTTTAATGTTGGTGCTAAGTGCAGGGATCCCCCTCAGTTTGTGATAACGGTATTTATAAGTTTGTTAATTGTAAAGCAGCTGTTTTTGTTGTATCACAAATTATGTTCAGCGTTCGGGACTCGGGAATTCACCTTGAGGATAAAAGGTAATAAAAAAACAATTTTCAGGAATAAACCAGTGTATAAACAGGAACTCGGAACATAAGTCGGAATATGAAAGAAATTGGGGGAAAGGTGCACTTTTTCTCATTACAGGCTGTAAAATATCAAAGGAAAGAGTGAGACAGAATATCGTGATGACATCATCAAAGCAGGCCCTGCTGTGACTGTTGTGAGTCAAGCTTCAAGCATCTACGAGCAATGATAGAAAATAATGTATAAGTCTATTTAACTAGTTTTAGCAGGCGCTTTTGATTGTAATATCGCCTGCAAATCCACCTACCCATTTCAGAGATAAACACTGGTAAATATAGGGTGTTAGGGACGGTGTACCGAAAACTTTGCAGGCATGATCAGACCATCAAACTGAATAACTTTTACTATGGAGCCAGTGGTGGGAAACGAAAAAAAAATTCCGACCTCCCATACAAAATTCACGATCAGCTGTCTGACTTTGTATGAGAGGTCGGAATTTTTTTTTGTTTCCTTCCATCGGCTCCATAGTAAAAGTTGTTCAGTTTCATGGTCTAAGCACGCCTGCAAAGTTTTCGTTACACCTTCCCTAACACCCCGTATTATTTGGTCCCTTAAATGGGTTGGTGGAATTGCTGGCAATACGAGTAGTCTATTACCTAAATTTTTCTTACTTTCATTCACCTCATGTCTCTAAGTCTGTGGGATTTAAGAGGTCTCTTCAAATCTGAGCGGTATGCTGTGCGAAAGTTGACAATTTGTACCTACCGATCAGGAATCCGATAACCACAGACCATGCAAATACCGCTTACGTATGGCGAGGAACACAGGTAACGTTTGGTATTTTTTATTATTTTTTGCCATTGGCCATATTTGACAGCTGTCAATATGGCCTATTCGAATGACAGTTCTATACTAGTATTATTTATTCTGTGGTTCAGCGTTATTTTTGCGCTACGTAATGCATGCGTTAGGACAATTGTGAATTTCAACCTTATTTCAATACAAATACGGTTTATGTCAAACAGTTCTGTTGTCTGTAGTAGCTATATGAGAGTGAGAGACAAAATTAAATATACTTTTACTGTTTTAAATATTTTTAATGATGAAAAAAGCTTTCTATTACATAAAACACTTGACAGCAGTTTATTTAATCTCCTCTTTTTCTTGCAAACTGTCAAATTAATCACATTTATCTGGATGTCATGTGTACTTACAATCGAAGTCTTGCAGCAATGTCTGGTCAGAATAGTTCAGTAACGGATTTTATTTGACCGATATGTCAATTCTTTCGTGTGGTAGCGGCTTAGAATACTAATGGTGTTTCGTTAAAGGCGACGAAATTTTTAAATCGGTTGAATATGTGTAGACTACGGTCAACCGCACGGTGGCGGTAATACCACCTTTTCAAAAGAGGGTTGACGTCAGGAAGGTGGCCGGTCAAAAAACATAGTCAAATCCTTTTGCTACATGATTTTTTGTTCTAACAAAACATGTTGCGCCGATTCTAACTGATTTGGGAGGGCAAGAAAATGATATTGACAACTCTGATTATGATATTATTTGAAGAATCTAATTTTGCCACTGGACAAATGTGTAGTTTTTTTGTCACTGAAATTACTTAGACCAATATCTGTTGAACCCTTGAAAGCAAATTCGTCAGTTCATTTTGCTTATCATTGCTTAGTTTTAGTTCTACAGGAGACTTAAAACCTGCAGAAGAAGATTGAGTATATTTATTTATTTTTGCGTTAATGTTTCTGAGCATTAAGCTTTGGGTTTGAACTAGGTTTTGATTTGCATTTTGGGCTTGATTTGGATTTAAGTTCGAGTTTTGGTCTTGATTGGGCTGGTCTAAAAAAGGATTCTGGTTTTGACTCTGAATTGGAGGCAGATTTTGGGTTTGGTTTGAATTCGGATTTTGATTTTGGTCTTGATTTAGGTTCTGGTCTTGATTCTGATTTTGGCTTGGATTCTGATTTAGGATTGGATTCTGATTTTGGTTTTGATTCTGATTTTGATATGGATTCTGATTTTGGTTTGGATTCTGATTTTGATATGGATTCTGATTTTGATTCAAATTCTGGTCTTGATTTAGGTTTTGGCCGTCAGTTGGATTTTGGTCTTGATGTGGATTGTCAAATGAGTCTAGCTCTTTTTGGTGACCGTGATCATAAAAGTTTGATTGATCTGCATCTTCTGTTATTGGTTCGAGGCCACTGCATTGACTGTTGGGTATTGAAATCCAGGATCCTGAAAAAAAAAACTTCTGTTCAACAGTTACCTACTTACCTATGTTTTGTTTAACATAAGGGCGAACGCTGCTTCGCGCGCTATGTCCCCGTGGATTATTGCGAAGATCATTCACTTCATCTGCCTCGCTTGAAGTAAAGCCAAACACGCGTGGATCGACCACGTGGATTATATTCGTGACGCAGCGTTCGCCCTAATACTTACCTACTTTATGTATCTCAAAATATTTTATTATAAACTGATTTTCATCCTAAAGGAACTAATTAGACAATGCCTCAGGAGATATCCTAAAAACCTGCATTTGAATTTATATTTTTCAATTTCAATGACAATCAAATATTAGTGGTTTGCTCTAGCCGTTTAAAAAATCACTCAAAAGTATTCCGTCGCAGATTTAATAATTTTTTTACGAAATGTCATATTTCGGATGCGAGGAAATTTTTTGATTTCATATTGAAACGCAATTCAATTCAATTTCCAATGGAATGTCAATAAGAATGGCTGTCATGATATAAATATGACAATAAGCAGTTTCTGAGTTACATATCTATGAAATAAATGTGATAAGAAGGTACGCAATCTACATGTACGAAATTTCGATTATACGAATATGACATCAAAGGTTTTCCGCACTCTTGCTCTTCTTTATGTCATATTGTAGTGTAGGTAGTTACTATCGTCTGAAAATCTACCTACTCATTTAAGGTATCAGCATAAATACTGGGTAGGTTGGTGTTTGAATCTACCGTGTGATGCCGGCTTAGAATGTCATCAGATCACCCCATACCTTTTCTGTGGGTGTCGTAAAAGGCGACTAAGGGATAAATTAATTCATGTCGCAATCGCATTGCAACATCTTGCATTGCGCTCACCAACCCGCCTGCCAAGCGTGGTGAGTATGGCAAACACCCCCCTACTAGGGGGAGGCCCATGTCTGCAGTGGACTTTATTGTGGCTGTTATAGTAGTAGTATAGTAGTAGGTTAGTGTTACCTCTTAAATGCGTAGGTAGATGTGCTGGTAATAATAGTGTTTGGGATCATTATTTAAACAGCTATATCTACTACAGTATAGCCGTGTGAATAGGCCATATTTGACAGCTGTCAAAATCATGTTATGATATAAAGTTTCAAATTCAAATTCAAATTTTTTTCAAATTCAAATTCAAATTCAAATTCAATAATTTATTTCTTAGTAGGAATTTACAAGATTCTCTTTAAGAAAGTCACATTCTAATTCAAACTTAAAAAAGAGAAAATTTCTAATGCAAAATTTTCTATTTTTTATAACAATTTGTGTTCCTACTCTAAACGCGGCACGGGCGGGATAAAAAAAATAAAAATAAAGGCACTGCCTCGGGGCTGGCCAGGCTAACCACACAGCATGTAACTTTATGCCTCAGTGATTGACAAGTAAATGGAATTACATTCTGTCAATATTTTAAAAAGGTGTTCCATACGTATAGTTAGCCGGACCCCCTGGACAGGAAAACCCCCCAAAAACCTGCCCAGAAGTGCACCTATTCTAAAGTTGACAATATTTTAGGCCCTATGCTACCCTATCTAAGCTAGAAAATAAATTAATAGTATAATAGTAATAGCCAAAAACGGCTCAACAAAATAAAAATAATATTACAGTAGATTATTCTAACTGTTTCGTCTTTAAAATAAAGGTACTTTAAATATACGAGCAATAAAATAACATAACAAAAAGTAAATTTACAGTAAATGTAAAAATACATGTCAAAAATTTAAGAATAATAAGTATGAAATGTCAAATTTAACCACTATACATGTCAATTTACATATCATAAAAGTTTAACCACTAAAATATAATGTCATGTTTATTTTTAAATAATGCCTATCTCTTGCATTGTGTTGGAGCAACTGTTGCTACTAACCAGACATCTTTGTCTTTCAGATAATGTTCAGTCTTGTAATACGCTTTCAAACATAAAGTATTCTTTATTTTAATTTTAAATTGCCTATCATTTAACTTTAAAATTTCCTCTGGAATTTTATTATAGTAGCGTACACAGTTACCCATATATGATTTACTGATCTTACTTAATCTAGTTTGTGGCGGTACAATTTTATTTTTATTTCTTGTATTACGACAATGAATATCAGAGTTTCTTAAATAGGAACTGGAATTCTTACGTACATACATTATATTGTCAAATATGTACTGCGAAGGAAGCGTAAGAATGCCAATTTCCTTAAACAATTCTCGTAGGGATTCATGACTTCGCAGTTTATATATTGCTCTTATAGCCCTTTTTTGTAACACAAAGATAGTTTCAATGTTAGCGGCTTGCCCCCATAACAATAATCCGTAGGACATTATGCTGTGAAAGTAACTAAAATACACAAGCCTGGCTGTAGCAACATCGGTCAATTGTCGAATTTTTCGAACAGCGTATGCCGCTGAGCTAAGTTTACTAGCCAGTGCTAGTATATGTGGATCCCATTGAACGGTTGCGTCGAGTGTAATCCCTAAGAAAACTGTTTCAGTTACATAATTAAGCTTTTCATTATTTAGAACAACATCGTGTTTAATACTTTTTACATTAGGCAAAGAGAATTTAATACATTTAGTTTTTAGAATTCAGCACTAAATTGTTTGACGTAAACCATTTATGAACCTGATCAAGTGCGCCATTTACTTCGTCAATATTTACAGCTTTTCTATCCACTTTAAATATTAAAGAAGTATCATCAGCAAAAAGCACTATCTTGGCTAGATTCTGTACCATGAACGGCAAGTCGTTTATGTATACTAAAAATAGAAACGGCCCCAAAATTGATCCTTGCGGTACACCAATTCTGACGGCAGATCCTATCGACTTCACACCATTTATCTGCACTGTCTGCGTCCTATCTCCGAGATAAGATTGAACTAAATCAAGCGCTTTTCCTCTTATACCATAATGGTCCAGTTTCAGCAACAGTGTCTCATGATCAACGCAATCAAATGCCTTGGACAAATCGCAGAACACCCCTATGACATCCTGCGACTCCTCCCAAGCACCGTAAATAAGTTGTAGGAGGTTAACAGCAGCGTCGGTTGTCGAGCGCCCTTTCGTAAAACCGAATTGTTGATCATGTAGTAATTTATTTAAGTTGAAATGTAGGAGCATTTGATTAAGTACAATTTTCTCAAAACTTTACTCAAAACTGGTAGTACAGATACTGGCCTAAAGTTACTGGGATCCGTTTTATCTCCTGCTTTAAAAGAGGTATTACTTTACTGTGCTTCATGAGATCAGGAAATACGCCATGATCAATGCAAGCATTAAATATACAGGCTAAGTATGGTGCTAATGTATCAATTAAAGAACTACATAGTCTTACTGACATGCCCCATAAATCCTCTGTAGTTTTTACTTTTATATCTTTAAAAGTTTTTAATATTACGTTCGCATTAATGTGCCTAAACTCAAATATATTAACACAAGTCTGAACATTGTTTTTAAGAAGATTTGACGCGATGATTGGCGAAGAGTTAAGTGACTCAGTAGTTTTGAATGGGATGTTACTGAAAAAAGTTTCAAACTCATTAGCTACATCAGCGTCTGCAGTAACAATGCCCTGACCAGTCATCAAAGAATGAGATTTTTCAATTGGTTTGTTTCGACCAGTCTCTGAATTGACAACTTTCCAAACAGTTTTAATAACATTTTCAGCAGAGTATATTTTATTTTTGGTGAAAATTGCTTTAGCTTGTATGCAAACATTTTTGAATATCTTAGAATATTTTTAACATGTTCAACAAAAGTTACACTATGATTATAAGACTTTTCGTCATACAGCTCAAATAACTTATTCCTACTTGTTCGAATCCCTACAGTTGCCCAGTCGCTGAATTTAAATTTAGGATTAATTGTTAATTTCTTTACCTTGAATTTGTCTTCAAATTCATCACGTATCGTTATAAAAGCTTTGAATAAAAGTTATTTGGATTGTTAGTATCATAGTCTAGAACTGGTAGTTTTTCTGATAGTGCAGTATGGAGTTTGTCTACTTGGTTGGAGCTTATAATTCTTTTACTAATAACAATCTTTTCAACTTTAGGACGACATGGAAAAAGCACAGATTGTCCATTGTGGTCTGATTTACAACAATTTACTATTTCTTGGTCTGAATAGTCACAATCACAGTAGATATTGTCTAAACAAGATGCTGTGGTTGCAGTTATTCAGGGTTCTTTAAATATGTTGTTTAGGTTAAATGACTTAAACAAACTGATAAATCGACTTCTAAAAGCAACATTTTCTAATAAATTTATATTGAAATCTCCACACACAATATGAAATTTATTCTTTGATTTTAATAATATCTTTAAAACATCTTCCATAATTAGTTCAAAACTCTCATAGTTACTATTTTTAGGGGGTCTGTATACGCACACTATAATATGTTTCTCCAACTCAATGCATGACAGTTCACACACACATTCAACCGAAAGTCCAACAATATCTTTTCGCTCTTTAGCTTTGATATTTTTATTAACAAGAATAAAAGTGCCTCCGCGAATAGTGGACTTTCGATTGAAGGCACTGACTATTTCATAATTTTCGTAATTTATGAGCATCTCATAGTCCTTCAACCAGTGTTCCGAAACGCATAAAATATCACATTTTCTTGACTCCAGGAACAACTCAATCTCAAGCTCCTTGCCAGGAAAGCCCTGAATATTCTGATGAATAATACTAAGCGGCTTTCCTTTGTCTCATTGTTTAGTTTAAATGTTGAGATTTATTGTTCCTGGATGCAAGAGGCCTAAGTCTAGAATGATCTGGTGTACAATGTGTAACCGGGTCAGAAATGTTCATAGCTAACAAATTAGCTAAAAGTTTGCGGTAATAAAGAGATAAGTACATTGTACTGTTTGTCAATATAAAATTATCAAATAGATTAATGTCAACTGTATATAAGTTGTCACTATGACTACATGTCAATTTATATAACATAGTATTAAAATTAAATATTCTACTATTATATTCAACTTGTCCCTTAATATAAGGTAATGTGCCTATAATACAGTTACGGACATTTAGGGTGGCACAAGAATTAATAAAATTAGTCAAGGCTCGCTTGTCGACACCGCTACTGTGACTTAATAATAGCACCACTGTAGTGTTTTCAGAGAAGTTATAGTTTAACATTCTATTAGTAATTTGTTCAAACGAGGCCTGGGGTAAACAAACATTTTCAACAACCTGATTAAGTTGATTGTGCAGTAAGTAACCTAAACCTTTTCCTATTCTGTCACTAAAGATGACCGTCTTAGCGAGATTAGTGTCCACGGGTTTGGGCAGCTGCTGAACGTGCTGGGTACGAGTACTGGGCGTAGGCGTGCTAGTGTGCAACGCCAGCGCGCACCCTGGGCTCCTTGCCCGGCGACGCGCGGCGTGAGCAGACCTGACCACGCACACGAAGGCGGCTGGGCGCATGGCGAGGCGTGCGGGGCGCGGGGCGGGGCGTGCGGAGCGCACAGGGTGGGGCGTGGGGCGCACAGCGAGAGGCGAGGGCGCACAGCGGGGCGTGCGGAGCGCATGGCTGCGATGCGCACGGCGGGGCCGCGGGCGCACGGCTGCGAGGCGCTCGGGACGTCCAGTGGAGCGCGCGGTGGCGTGGTGAGTGCACTCGCGTCCAAGCTATGTAGTCCCTGCGCGGCGCTACCAGACTGCTCGACTCGTGATTTAGGAGTACTGGGCTCCAAATCCATCGTAGCATGCTGACCTCGCTGTGACTGCTGACAATACACAGTGCCACAGCCCCACTGAGGGTCAACCTCCTGCGGGGTGGGGGGGCACCGTGCAGATTGGTGAGAGCAGTGTTGTGGTATTAAAACAGCTTGGTGCTCCTTCACTGTTTTCTTTTTCATTGATGAATGACGGTTTCTCTTCTTTTTAGTCTTGGGTGACCCGCTGTCATTTGATGAAAATTCAGACGGGTCTCCTGTGTCACTTAGCAATGACAAATGTTTCTTGTCTGTATCATCTTGTAGCAAGGCCATGATTTCATTGCATTTTTGTTTGATTAAATTTTTATTTGTTGGCGGTGCAAATGTAGAAGATTGTTGGCTTAGCTTGGTCATTGCTTCTTCATACTGCTCAGATAAAGCTGAATAAGCTGCCTTGAGTGAGTCAATCAAAATCGAGTCAAAAGTTTATATTTCTTTGTTGACATGTGTTCCAGTATAGGTTTGACAGCTGTCAAATATGGCCTGATCTACTGGCCGTACTTTAAAATCCCTCACTCCACACTAAACCGACCGTTGATGTTGTTGCGGAAGCAACAAACTAGCGTGTTATCATTATCACGTAGGAGACTTTCATCCTCGCTGCTTTGATCTTATATCAATACTCTACGTGATTTGCGTCATACTTTTAGTTAGGTTAGGTTAGTTACTCATATGTATTCCTATAAGGTGTAGTGTATTGATAATAAAATGTGAATATAGCGCGTCGAAGGGAATATACCTCCGCCGCTGGTCACCAGCTGCACATAGGGTAAAATTTTACTAGTGACCGATAGCGAAAACTTAGAACCGGCTGGTGATAAGGAACAACTTTCCCCGAGGAACACAATTTCACCATGGAATCTGCCGGTGTTGGAGCTGGCAACCCTAGCGGGTTCTCATCGCCAGAGGTGTCTCTTTAGATGGGTATATGTTTCGAACGGTAAAGCTGTGTGATGTAAGTTTTGAAAATAAAATAAGTTTCACAACAAATTAAAAAAACTTCCAGGATTTCGGATGGCCACCCATACAACGTTATGGCCTCCTAAACATGATCTATCATTATAGCAGACTTTCAGTCGGTAGACTTATGAGGTAAGACTTTGTCAATGGAAGCTTAGACTATCGATGTGTTCCGTAAAAGCCAGTTCCGAGTTTTCGCTATCGGTCACTAGTATAATTTAACCCAGTAGCTTTGATGGCCCCGGGGCGCGTAAATACAAACCGAACTACAGCTCAGACACACTATGCTGTTGTGGTTGCCTTTGTAGAGATGTTTTACGGACGAACCTGGCTCCAGAACAGATTTTATTTTTACTGAGAGAGTCTGTCTTTACTGTAGTCGAGTTTGTATTGTAAGACCCCGGTGCCAAAAGACAACAAACCTTTGTTCTCAGGTGTCCTACTGATAAGTTCTACGATAAAACAATAACACTATTTTATCGGTGGAACAAGTGAGCACATTATAGGTCCTACTTGTTCTACTTTTAAAAAATATTATTTTTAACAGTTCATCGACCGGTGGTACCAGTGATTTAGCATACATAGATTACATGGGGTTAAGGAAGCAAAATGTCATAAAAGTACTATGCCAATGACAGTATTTGACAAAAATACTTACTCTCTCCATCACGACACTCTCTGTATGCAAATTCGCAAAGATTTTTGAACCACCTCGTTACGTTTTGTGTCGTATTTCTTTTCTCACTAGCTATTTGTAAACCGCAAAATGGATATGATCTGAAATGGTTTGACTTTTAGCATTAACGTTATAAACAGAGATGCAAAATGTCAAAACATTAGCTTGCACTTGAAATGCAAAATACCCTATTATCTCTTCTTCTTCTTCTTTTCGTGTGGGACACCGAGTCTCTTAGGTAGGTAGATAGATACTTTCGTTTTTGACATCATTTTGATTTTTTGACATTGGCATTATCTCACTCTTTTTATCCTTCAGATAATCGCTGATACACAAATATTTTAACCTAAATAACAACTAAATTGAACAGATAGGACTCGTCAAAAAATTCTGCAAGGAATCACAAAAGTAAAAAATTATTTTCATCCCAAAGAAACCAATTAGCCAATATATGATTATTAATAATATTATGATTATTGAAGTAAATCCTCATGATAAACTTCAAGAGATATCTGAAAAACCTGCATTTGAATGAGGAACTATCCAGGGTCACGTTATTAAAAAATATATTGATGGCGCGCTCCATTATTAAGTAAATATATTATGACGATGGAGGGCGCCATCTATATTTTCTTTTTTAATAACGTGGTCCTGAACAGTTCCTCATTAGAATTTAGCATTTTGAAGGAAACACACTTTTTGACAGCCATACACTCGGAGAAGTCGTACATGCACTCTTCTATATCATCGTTCATTTTCTTGTGTACCGTGATCATCTCCTGCAGCTCTTTAGGCATCGGTCTTCCCTCATATCCTGGGAATTCTTCTTCTAGCTTCTGTACGAAGGCATCGAATTTTCGACGAGTTTTGTTTTCGCATACTACCGCAGTTATTGCTTTGGAAACAAAATGTTAAAATATTGATAACTTTAATATGTTATTCCCTGATTCGTCTGTGTAAAAGTTTCTAAGTATTTGTTAGTTTAGACTATAATAATAATGATATTCATTGCATCCTGTCGTCATTTTTATATTGCCATGCATTAGACCATACGCATGGTCAGCATAATGTTTACTTAAGCTCATCTTGTAACTAAGTACCTCAAAAAATGTCTTGGTGGAGTGGCAGTCTTCTATGTACAGAAAAATACTTACCTACTAAAATAATAATTAGTTTCATAATGTCACCGCCAATACTGTATGTATGTAGGTATGTATGTACTGCCGATACTGGGAATGGTTAGAGCAATACTTTTTTTATCGGAAAAGTCATATTTTTTATCAAAGCTATTGCGACTAATTTAAAAATCAATAAAGAGCTAATGGCATCCATAAATTAGCCATTAACTTCATTGTGTGCTTCAAATGAAGAGAAAAAAAAGAACCCTTTCTAATTACATTCTAAATTCTTCTAAAAACTGGGCGCAGCAGTGGACAGTGTATCAAAAGCGTTTTAGGCATAATGAGGGCATGGAAATGCACAACTTTCGTCTAGGAACATAGTAATGTTGAAAGACGACGAAAACAATTGGACCCGCCTATAAAAGAAATGTGACAAACTGAGATTTGTAAAATTATCAAGGTTATTTATGTATGTATTCTACGGTATTAATATTGTTTACAAAAATGTAAGGGGGTTTTTATTAGCGTGGAAGCTATTTTTATAAACAAGCAAAATAATTGATGGAAAGGAGTGAGGTTTAAAAAAGACACAGATGATTCTGTAATTTTGTTTATTTTTAAACATTAAGTTTAATTACTTAAAAAATCCTAAATTAAATTACCTGCATCATCATTATTTGCCTTGTATTAAATCAGCACTTTGCGTTTTGGGCTCAAAAAAACGCAAAGTACGCTTTAACAAAATAATAATTTTATTCTATCTACTTACATTATTACACTAGTTTTATATTTACAAAATGATCATTATATTTTAGAATTTTACAATTATTATAATATAACATTTCTTTATTTTTCTTTATAAGCTTAGATTTAGAATGAGTTAACCTCCTAGGCTCGGCTATGCCTGTAAAATAATCACAAATATTTTTCTATCAGCGGACATCTATTACTAAAAATAGCGTCAAAGAATTTTTTTGTAACCCCTCCGCAATAGAATGACAGACCTAACAATGTCAATATTATTTTACAATTTTCTGGTCCGCTATAAATGGATAATTTTCCATGTGTATCTCTAAGGTAAATACATAAATATTAACTAAAATGACGCTAGAAAATTATAATAGATTTTGAAACAAATGATCAATTTCATTTTTACGCGGAGAAATACCTATTGACCCAATATTAACCTAATAAAAAGTATCATTTGAGTACTTTTTGACAGGATTAGGCCGAGTTTTCAAGATTTTATTTTATCATTTCTTCACTTTTCGACAATATTTGTGAGACAGAACGTTCAAAAGTCACCTTACAATCGAAAGCACTTAACAACTCAATGAACACTACAAAAAGTCATTTATCTTAAAATTGACAAGTTCAAATGCTTTGCATTTCCACACTGAGCGTCTCTGGCTATTTGAAACACGATTTTAGTCAGAAAATTTGGGAGCAATGTGATGTTTTCGTATTCGCCGTCACCGTGTGCTCCATCTGAGCAAGCGCAGTCAGTTCTGTTTCCATTTTTCTACTTTTGGTCCTCGTTGTTTTTTTTAACTGTCCTTTTTTTCCACAGCACAGTATTTCCTCGAACTCCTTTCTGAAATTGTCGTTCAGCCACCCGTAAAGGAGGGGATTTGAGACGGCACTCGACATTCCGAACATATGGCACACTGCGTAGACTATTGTCATAGAATCTTCATCGAACAAGGGTTCGACACTTAAATCTGCTGCTAAATTGAACACGTTCAATGGCAACCAGCTTATAATATACGTTATAACTATAGCTATTAATATCGCTGGTGTCTTTCTAGTAGTCCTTCTTCGCCCACGCAATCGTCTATGTATCTGTATATGCGCTACCAGGACCACAAGAACTGGTAGGAGATATTGAAAGATTAGACTTAATATGGAGTAGATAGCACGGCCATTTGCAATAGGCCAGTCTTCTATACAAAAGCTGAGGGATTCCATGCCTTCTAGACCTAGCTGGTGGGTCTTTAAGCTTCTGCAGAGGTAGAGAGGGGAGGCGAGGGTGAAAGCTGTCATCCAGATGAAAAACATGGTGACTAGGGCACCCATAGTCTGCAAACCTTGCCTCGTTGGATACACGATCAGCTGTGGACAAAAAAAGAAAACGTTAGAAATAGGAAAGTGAGTCAGTCTGTGCATTTCCGATTGTATGAGATATGAAAACTTGAGCGCAATATATTTGATATCCTATACTCGTAACAGAAACGAATTGTAACTGAAAATGCGCGTGCCTGCAAGTTTTCTAGTGTTTTACAATGCTGAAGTTGTGCATTTATTATTTATACATTGTACAAAGTAATGAAAGTTGAGAGTGTTCATACAAAATAAATTTTGTTGTTAAAATTTATAAATTCTGCTGTTAAAATGTTTAACATAAGTAATTTGCCTATAATTTTGCCATAAGGATTTTGCCTATAATTTGTATAACTCTCTTCAATCCATTGGATAAGCGAGTTAGTACATACCTACTACATATATTGATTTTTCATGAACTCCATTATTTATCAGTTTATCATTCAAGTGCTTGTAATAAATTGAACGATGCTTGAAACTGCGAAGTGATAACATCAAATAATATAAGAGATATTTATTGTTTAACAGAAAATAATAAATGTTATGTTCGGTTATCCACATCTTACAAATCATCACAATACATTACAAATCAAGATGTTATGATATGAATCAGCCCTTTAAAATCAGATGCCTGAATTTTCGATGATTTGAATACGACATTTAAGATATTGAGCAGTCAAATTTTATACAATGTAAAGTTGCGTTATGTAAGATTAATAAAGCCAGCTGGTGAACTGAATTTGCTCGGTTGTTTAAAAGATGTCGTTAATAGTTTTAAAATAACTCTTTAAATAAAGGCGAAGCAACGATTTTTTAAATAAGCAACCTATCTACCTATACCGATTCATTATCACTGAAAACATCTACATACGATTATACTACTACATACGATATTGGCCAATTGATCACCACTGAAAACATCTACATACGAAACGTTAAAATTGTTTAAGCCGTTTCCGAGATCCCGATTATAAGGTTAAAAAAATTAACTGAAAATCCGATTTAATCCACTGCGAATTTTCAAATCCCATACACAATCAGCTACATCATCCAATACACATACAACAAACAAACTGTCCATCCGTTTGGCTGGTGCATTTGTATAAGAGTTCCAACAACTTTTTCATATTTTGAGCTATATTCCTCGAGAAAACTTATTCAATATGTTTTTTTAACATAAGTGAAAATAAGAAATAGATAAAATGACATGCATCGACCGGGGATCGAACCCGGGCCGCATGGGTAAACGCCCCACCGCTCTGCCACTGAGCTATCGATGCACGGCCGATGAATGCCAAATTATCTATCTCTTGATGCTCGTCTCCAAGCGACGATCCAGCGACATCTGTAGAAAGTATTTAGAACTAAAACTATTTAGAACCCATGCGGCCCGGGTTCGATCCCCGGTCGATGCATGTCATTTTATCTATTTCTTATTTTCACTTGTGAGAATAATATAGCACTGTGAGTGCATTACAATCCCAATAGATTTTTTTAACATCCTGTATTTATTAAATTTTGCTCGTTTAAAGGTATGAAATATAACTTTTTACATGTTAAATATTAATTAATTAGGTTGATAAAATATTGATTAAAGCTAAAAATACTAATTACTAATTCGAACGCTCACACCTAAAGAGTGCTTACTCCAAGAGCTTGTGATGTTATTCTAACACCGTACTACCCGGAAATAATTTTCTTCCCCAAACTACCCTACAAAATTATAATAGTTGATTGGATCGAAACCTTTGAAGTTATGCAAATTATGTTCAAGGCGAATTATTGCGGTCTGTAATTTGGTGTTTTCACACAAGGACGACTTATCGAGATGTATCTAGATATATCATCAAGATATGTAGGTATAATTTATTTAGAAGTTCTAGGAATATGAAAAACAAAAGAAGATTCATCCTGTTACTTCTCTATATATATAATAGGTCTTTGAATCTGGAAAAGAGGTCAATGCTTCCTCAAAATACGATGAAAATTAAATCGAAATAGCTTGTATATCTCTGCAGGCCTTGCACAGGCTCGGCCAATCAGGTAGGGGCCACTGCTTGGTCAGAAATTCCATAAGGGTTAAAAGTATCTATAAACTAATATTGAAGTATCTTACCTGATACCTATCCAAGGCAATGGCAGTTATAGAGATCGTGGAAACAAATATCGATATGGCCTGAATAGCTCCGCAAGCCTTACACAGGCTTGGCCAATCAGGTAGTGGCCAGTGCTTGGTCAGCAATTCCATGAGGGTCAAAGGCGTCCCAACGCAGCAGACCAGGGCATCGGAGACTGCCAGGTTTACGATGAACATGTTCCGGGCTGTCCTCATCACTGGCTTTCTGACCACCTGTGGAAGAAGGAAAATATGTTACATACATACATACAACACGCCTTTCGGATTAGGCAGAGTGTAAACGGCTGTAAAGAAACGGCCATTTGTAAATGGCCACGTCTGACAACAATTTGAAATTCATTCAGAAGACTGTGCATCACCGGCATCACAATTGTGACAGGTTGCCAGCCTGTCGCCTAAAATTGAAATACACATCAATTCTAAAATCCTTAATCGCTATGCTATTCTAATCTGGCAAATTCAAAATAATTTATTCAATATACCAAGAATACAAAAAATATTAGGTACCTATTGATAGTCATTAAACAAAAATTGAAAATTGAAAATTTTGCGTCCCTAGTATCGCCGATCGAGGCTCGGGCATGATAATAAAAAAAGGACTGCTTCGAGGCTGGCCAGACTAACCACACAGCATGTAATTTTACGCCCCTACCACCAGTAAATAAAACCACACGGTGATATTATGTTACTATATTGGTAAAACATATTGGTTAAAGATAAGTATTTCTGGAATTTTGGGGAAAACAAAAGATGTGGCGTTGACCTTACTGTTTCCGCTTATTTACACGAACAGGTTCGTAGAAAGAACATTGTCAAACTAATACAAGGTGTTGTTTCTTCATATTATACATCTGAAGACAACAAAAGAGTTAGAAATAGATTTGGCTATGCAGTGAAAAGAAAACTGAAAATTTGATTTAGGTGAATAATACACGCAACAAAATGAAAGTGAGGTTTGTGGCAACCACCGCCCAAAAAACAACCAACAAATAATGCGGCGAGACTTGCCACTATATCCAGTTTCTATAAACTATTTTTGACAAAACATCTGAAAATTTTGCGCCTAACAAGTAGTATAACTGCCTAAATGTCTATAAATCCTTTTGGCAGTCTATTTGTAACGTCGGAAAGCTATCCAGCAGCCTACTTTGATAACAAGAAAATATTTCATCCCAACCGGTATGCCGAAGAAGCGAAAAGCTAGTTTTCTGATAAATCTTAGCCATAACTTTTTGCGAACAGGGTGACACAAAATACGAAACATGAAAAGATTTTGTGATAGATTGCAGACTAAATCAAAAATTTTGACAAATATATACTAGGAATGAAATTATCCTCCGGCAACAATTAGTGTATGTAACTATTAACAGACACACACACACAACATACACACCTCACACACACATACACACACA
This sequence comes from Phthorimaea operculella, assembly GCA_024500475.1. Classification (NCBI taxonomy): domain Eukaryota; kingdom Metazoa; phylum Arthropoda; class Insecta; order Lepidoptera; family Gelechiidae; genus Phthorimaea; species Phthorimaea operculella. The sequence goes on along the minus strand of JANFCV010000008.1, from coordinate 7,245,051 downwards.
CACACACACAATTCCCGTAAGAATACGTTGTTGTAAGTTTCAAGATAAAAATATATGCCTTATCGTAAATTAAAGCGTGTCTGTTAATGAATTTCAGTTTAGGAAAACTTGCAAAATTTCACCAGAAAAGAGGCGTCGCCAGTACTGATGGCGAAATCCAGCCTGCGGTGAAATTTTCCCTAATTCCTAAATTGTATACCTAACACTGTAAAGTGTTTTAAAAGTTTGGTATTCGAATTCCAGTTTATATCTGATCTTTTTTTTTCGTGAAAATTAATTCATAATGCACTTTTACACCTTAAGCGCAGAACAACATAAATTGTTATACTTGCCAAGTGGCAAAAGGCCAGAGTGGGAAAATATCACTTTATGCAAAAATGTTTTACAAAAGCTAAGTGCCGCTTGTGTAGATGTTGCCAAGAATCATTTTAATCATAAGTACCTATATAGATGACATATTGTGCAGGACATTTTTATGATTTCATAGTCTACTAAAAACCCTTATAATTTCGTCAGTGTAGTGTACTGTACTGTACCGATCTCAACTACTGGATCGATAGCTGCTATGTGGTAAACGGGTATGCAACCCTGGATTCCCGAGCTTCTACTGTCTTTGTTTAAGTACCTTCTGGCCCGTAGAATCCCACTACCTGTTTTCCAGACCAACTCTCACCACATTCCTTCCCACTCCTATTTTTACTCTCCCTTCTCTTTGAAATCCAACAAAAGCAGCTCTCTCCTGCTTAACAAGTACAAAGTCTGTTTCGGCAAGAAAAGCAACCCAATGCAGATAGAGCAATTCGGCTTAGTGAACTCGGCGACTCAGCAAAGCAAGGTGGACAAGGGGGAGGACTAAGTATTGGCGCTTGCATTTGCGCGAACGTCTGATCCTTCGCAACTGACGGCTTCCGAATAATGGACTCCGATGTGGCCACCTTTGGGCGCATTAGGGCTTACTGGATTCGGAGTAGAAGAGGCACCATGGCCAAAATCGGTCGAAATGATCATTATCACTTCACAAAGCACAAAACCGTCTTACAAACCCTTACACGTCAAAGACCTGATAAAATGAACACCAGGTAATGGTCACTTCCCAATGTTCATGTTAAGCGATGACACGTGATGCTGCAATTCAACCTCACTCATAATATTTTTATCGCCTGTCAGGCAATCTATCATCATCATCATCATGTCAGGATCATCATCGTCATCGGTCGGCCCTTATCCCAATTTATTTGGAGTCGGCGCAACATGTTTTCTTCTTCCAATCATCTCTATCAGCCGTCAAATTTTCGTTTACAGCCCTTGCAAACGTTTTTTGCCTTTCCCTCCTTTTGCGTCCATCCACAATCCACATTCATAATAACTAGTTTTTACAACATGCTCACTCAAACCACAAGTCTGTGTAATTATCAAGGCTGCAAATACTACGGACCAGTAAATTGTTTTCTGTCATGCGAAATGACAAGCTGCACTCTTCATGCCTGAACCCAACCTGCTGCGGTTGCGGTGGGAACCGAACTTGTTAGTTGTTACTGAAAATGGAACAAGGAACTTCCGGACGACAAATTTCTGGCTGCATAGCAAGATACCCTGAGAATGTCTTTTCATGTCCGTTAAACATCAGTGTGCGTTAGTGCGAAAGTTTTGTTATGGTACTGATTAACGTAAAGTAGGCAGTAACAATATGTCTTTCTGTCGTCAACTTTAAAAACGCAAACTGCAAAAATCGCGGAGCATTCATGGGGAGGGGGCGATTTTGATACCTCACAGTATTTTTTAAATTCAATGCCTTCTTTTGCGCCTTAAAAACCTATATCGTTGAAACTAGTAATAGCAACTTGCTATTTTTTTATATTTTAGTAATTACCTACATATACTACATTTTCCCAAAATTTCAATGGTCGGCTTTTCTTTGTGTGTACGTACCTTCATTGTGTGCATGGTGCTCTGAAATCAAAATTTTTATGCATCTGACAGACACATGCAACTTTCTGCTTGCTTTCAGATAGTTACCCAGTGGTTTACAGTTATTCAAGTTCAAAGACATTTTACTTTCAGCGCTATTGTCAAAATTTATAATGTATGACCATCCAGGTTTTGGCCGGACAACCGAATAGTGCTTTAACTTAACAACAATGTTACCTGCCAAATGGCAAAATGCCAGAAATGTTTCGTAACGACATTATCAGGTTGGTTTGTGGTCTTTTTGGTCTAATCTTGTGTGTCAACCAGTTAAAAGCAATCCTTAGAGCCAAGCTTTTGTGCAAACGTATTCCCCTGTCTTCTTTCCGAATAATGCATGTAGAGCAATAATTCCTATGTTACTACGTTAAGGCTCGTAGGCATAACACGTCTATATTTTTTCCAGAAATATTTTCGAGAACGAAATGTGAACAATTTTCTTTTAGCAGAGAAAATTAAAAATGTTATCTGCTTTTTCATCAGATTTTGTAAAGTCATTTTGTCAGAAACTGCATCCGATACAATACCGGAAAAACTTGCGTTAGATGTAAACCACCAGCCCTACAAAGTAAGGAATAATCTCATGTACTGTAGGTACCTACCTACCTACATTCAGGTGATGAGCCCGCGACATCGACATCAACTGGGATCAAAATTATAAGGACATCCTTCCTATAACTAGTTAAGTATGTATCTTAAGTGTACTACTCTGTACTACTAGTTAAGTATCGGGATTTAAATTTTTGTTCATACCATTTCATTCTGCTAAGAAATAAAGTTCTTGAAGCTGGCAAGCTCAGGTCTTGAAATACTCTCAACATTTTATCACCTTATAAACAACCTTTTAAACCTTCTAAGAACAACTTCAGTGGAAAAGCATGACATTTAAAAGTAAGAAAATACAATGTGTAGCGCGTGCTTTGAAAACTGTAAGGATTTCCTCAAACATAAACAGGAAATAAAATAATGTTGTTTTTTTGTACTTGTGATTTTTATTTCTCCTAGAAATCTAGGTATCCACGGCAAGGTAGCGAAAGATCGAAGGTTGCAATAAGAATAAGTAGTAGAAAACGAACCTTATAAGAAATACCTACATAATTGGAACACGGGAGACGATATTGAAAATACAAAAAAAGAAACATAATATGGACACTTCCATAACTGATGATCCAAAATGAAGGTGAAACAAACAGGACCTTTCGCCATCGGTACTTTATCACTCATCGCTTCAGCTTAAATGCTGACTATATAGTGAGTCATCTTTACATTCGATGCTATCGAAAAAATTTGAGAAAAAATTAAAGAAACTTTGCCTTTCGAAAGGTAGGTAGGTAGGTACACTAAGCCTTCATTTTCAGTTGCTCTCTATAATAACTTAATACGGCCGTCGTCGACCAGGGTTCATCGGGTCGTTTGTCAGCTAAGCCCCACACGAAAAGAAAAAGGTTGCCGAGAAAATATTTTTACCTTGAGTTTTCATCTAAGAACACTAAAAAGCTCATTTTTCAAAACTTCTGCAACAATTACTTTGAAACAGAGTGACAAGTGGCAGTTTATGACCAGCTGCGCTGGAAACTTTATTTTTCCTAGAAATACTATGAATAAAATCATAAAAGAGCAAGAGCGTGTCGGACAAATCTAAACCGAAGGTACCTCTGTCTTTTTTGAAAAGTGGCTGACCTCCGTTTGAGCAAGAGTTATAGGTTTTTGCTATGTATAGTCCAGATGGACTATGAATGCGAATCTGCGAGGCATCTGTCTCACGAGTATCTTGCGACAACTTTTGTGAGTTTCGCCCTCTACGATAAGCCACTTGTACACATTACAGTGTAATCCTTTTTCACTTTCGTGAGACCGATGCCTCGCAGATTCGCATTCATAGTCCATCTGGACTATACATGTCTTAAAAGGTTGTCGTGTGGACACTTCCATACCTGATGATCCAAAATGAAGGTGAAACAACCAGGACCTTTTGCCATCGGTGTTTCGGCACTCATCGCTTCAGCTTAAATGCTGACTAAGTAAGTTTTTTGCATTTACATTAAGTGTAATACAGAAAGATGCAATAAATTTTTTGCAAAGAATTAGTTGCAATACTATCCCGGTAGATGAAGACCTGCCACGCCGTAGTGGCCAAGATTGCACTATTTTGCAAGCTGAGATTGAGCCGCGGTAGCCATTGGTAGTGACATCGGCAGTACAGATGCCGAAGGTCCCGCGGTGGACACAATTGCAAGATTTGTTTTGATCCTGCTGCGTCAACTTCGGTCAACAAGAATGTCAAGTGAAGAAGCCGCCTATGAGTACCTAATTATATTTTCAGTTGCATTTTTGATAGTTGTTAAATGATTCGGTTAGTAAAGACTGTAAATCCTACTAATACAACTAATTTCAAACGTCTTAAACGTTCATAGTCACACATTCTACTCAAAAGATAGTAAAAACGGGGTTCCTACTGCGACACGAATTTTATTTGAATTGCCTATATTTCAGTTTATTTCATAAGTACGAATCGGTAAGAACAACTACCACAAATTAGGGAAACAGCGCGCGGGGCGCCTACCAACTATTATATCGCGTGTTTTTCTGGTTTCTGCCAGATGTGGTTATCAAACGAAATGTATTTCACAAAATTGCATACAAAAACTGGACACAATTTGAGGCTGTCATTTGGAGGTTGTCATTTGTATGGTGCCTGTCAGAAACTAGACTAATATCTTTAACAAAAAATATCTTTCAAATATTTGAAGTCAAATACTTATACGGAACCCAAAAATATAAATTATAAACTTTTTCAGTTAGAAGTAATCCTAACTATATTGCAGTAGAAATTGTTGTCGTGGGTGAGGCACGTAGGTGGGCGAATAGAATATAGGTACTATAGGCAGCACATCAACTTATACACATTAAGGGATTGACTTGTACTGTTTTTTCTCAGAATTTCAATAAAAGACTGTTTAATTTGATCCGGAAAGACTGTTTAAACGGGTAGGTCTACAGGCTACTGATTACTACTGGAGTTCTTTGGCCACACTGCTCGAAAAAGCGTGTTCCCTAGTTGAACTAGGCGTTCAAATCAGGATTTTTAGAATAGCTTTACTGTACCATTAGTGTAAGGTTGGTAAGACAGTTACTTTAAATAATAAGCTTGAAATATTTCAAGGTCCTTCAAAATTGCTCGCGTCAGAATGTCACTAAAAGTTTTCAAAGTTTTAAAAGCCTCCCAGCGCTAATAAGCAAGTTATTTAAACTCACTTCTGTTTATTCAAGTCAAAAATTCAAAGCGATTTTGAAGAGTGGTATAGTAGGAAAATTGCAGTGGGGTGCCGACTTAAAATAGCATCACCCCATATGTTTCGCGTAGGTTTTATAAGAAGCAAATATGGATTTTAAGAGTTGATGTGTATTGCAATTTTAGGCGACAGGCTGACAACCTGTCACTATGGTCATACCCAGTCTTCTGACTTGATGTAAATGGCCGTTTATTACAACCGTTTACGCTCTGCCTATCCCGCAAGAAACATAGGCCTGATATTATGTGTGTAAGTATTGGTTTTTCGTGATAAAATTACTATGCGTTGGGAACAAACCCTGTAAATTCCCATAGTAAGACAATAGCAAGAAATTGGCGCCACAGCTCACAATGCCACTCATCAAACACATTGTCACACTAACCAATCATTTTGAATGGCCAATCATTCATTTTGAACTTCCAATCATTCATTTTGAATGCCCAATCATTTATTTGAATACCCAATCAGGTGTAAAAGCAGCGACGCGGAAAATATTGCAGAGTCGTAGTTAATTGATAGTATACTGACTGAATAAAAATTGTAGATTGTGGACAATACTTCAAGGAATAACCAGCTTGTGAAACTGAATATATTTGTTTTAAAAACTTTTTGGGTGTAAGATACGGTGTATTGAAAATGCAGGCACAATCACACCATGAAACTGAACAACTTTTAATACGAAGCCTATTTGGAAAACGAAAAAAAAATTATTACCCACCCATAGAAAGTTAGTCAGCTGACTGGGATTTTTTTCTGGCAGGTCAAAAAGTTTACCCAGAGCTCCAGAGAAAAAGTTTTTTGCCAAGTTGTTAGCACAGACCGGTAACTTCCTTTCTCTAAATTACGGCCGTTAGAATAGGCTATATAACAAAGAAAACTAGACTTTATGTCATAGCATTATCATGATTTTGATATTTAAGTTTTTAGGTTTTCACGGTTGTTCACAACACTTAAATTATTGTTTAAAACGGGATTATTACCGTGATTAGGTCTACCATGAAGCGTGCAACCGCTCCGAAATATTGAGGTAAACAAAAACCTAATCACGGTAATAATCCCGTTGTAAACAATAATTTAAGTGATAATTTTGATAGCTGTCAAATGTTTATGATATGGCAAATGGCATGCACTGCTTTATTTGTATAGAAATATAAGGTGGAAATAAGAATATGCGTTACGGATGCGTAAAAAAACAATGGCAGTCAAATATGATACGAACCTAATCCATCACCTATCTTAATAATTTCATTTTGAAGTCAAACATAGGTAGGTATAAGATAAGGGTATAAGTTATCTCAAGGGTCTCAATTCAATCCAATATAATGTAACATTGTCACGATATTCAGGGATAACATATTTCACCCACGCTTTGTTTTCTATGACATCGGCAAATATGTAGGTACTCGTATATGCCTCTGCCCCAGTACCCTTTACCTGGAATTTCGAAATCAATTTACGCCACAAAAGGGATTTTCGGCCACGCAAATAGTAATCCCAAAATTTGGAATTGAATTGCGGGATCCCAGCAATCCACTAGGCAAATACCCCTGTAACCTTTATTTTCAGTTAGGTAACCTACCCTTAGAGTTTGGAAATGTAGGTAGCGAGCTGAAGTGGCAGTGGGCTGGTCACATTTGTCGTAGAACCGACAGACAGACTAAACGAGTCTTCAAGACGCCTTCCGGCCAGGTGGACCGATGTCTTAAAGAGAGCAGCTAGTTTTGTTTTGGTTCGGTTGATTTGCGAAAACTTCTCCAGCAAGATGTTTGGGTTCTGTATGCCTTGAAAAGCCTCAGTAAGACGCTCAAGTATACTATCACCTGTGTTCAACGGGGCATTCATCGACGTAGTGTCCCACACGACAGAAAAGGAGCCATTTTGCGGGTTATATATTAAAAAATCTTAAGAAATTTACCGATAAAACAACGAGGACATTCCCAACCGTGCCGATGACTACCAGGATGCCATAGAAGGTCAGAAGTAGCGCTCTCGTCGGGTCATCGACCTTTCTGTTCTGCGAGAATTTTTCTTGAAGGATGTTGGAGTTATGCATGCACTCAGAAGCCTCAATTAGACACGAGAGTATTCTATAACCAAAGTTCATCGGGTCGTCCATCGACGTAGTGTCCCACACGAGAGAAGCCATTTAGCGGGTCTTAAGAAAACTTAAGAAACTTACCGACAAAACAACGAGGACATTCCCAACTGTGCCAATGACTACCAGGATGCCATAGAATGTCAGAAGTAGCGCTCTGGTCGGGTCATCGACCTTTCTGTTCTGCGAGAATTTTTCTAGAAGGATGTTTGGGTTCTGTATGCCTTGGGACGCCTCGATCAGCCATTTTGCTGATGCGTTGAGGGTCAGGTTGGTCATGCCGGATTCCGTTCTCTGTAACAAATAAAAAACATTTCAAAAATCGTGCTTATACGACAATCGAACGAAGATGGAAGGTAGATGAAGCAAGTTCTCTAGTGGAAGCCACGTAAAAATTAAGGCATCACCCCAATCTACCCATAAATGTCGTAAAAAGCGACTCAGGGATATTCATCAAGAAAATTGGCAGCAGCGTATGAATGAAACATCTAGCACTACGCTCTCCAATCCGCCTGCCAAGCATGGTGAGTATGGCAGTGCCCCTGAAAAGGGGAGGCCCATGTCCAGCAGTGGACCTCTGTGGCTTTAGTAGTAGTGGGTAGAAGAGGTATACGACGAACGAACGAAGATGGAGAGTTAGCATGTTTTGGACAAACCATTTAGAAAATCTAGATAAAAATAATCAATACATTACGTAACTGATCACCAAACAATTAAGTTCTAGTAGTGTTTTTGTTTATCGAAACAATCAAAATAAATAAGAAAAGTATAAAGAAAAAAGATTTTTCTTGAAGTAGCAATATTTCTCAATCGGCAAGACGAGTTTAGATGCTTTGTTTGATAAAACTAATTCTAGTTCTTACTTTGAATGATTGTTATCAAACTTGAAGTATTTCAATAGCGTGTAGTTATCTAACGAGTAGATAAAATATTATCCCTTTACGCATGGACCTTTCAATCTAAACTAAGCCAAATTAAGCCAAATCCTTTTACAACATGATTTTGTGTTCATACAAAACATGCTGCACCGATCCAGCGTAATTGGGATAAGGGCAGAAAGATGGAAGTGCTTTCCTGTAATCATGCAACTATTCAAACTGGTAAGTTTAGGACAATACTATTATTATTATTACGCCATCTGCAAAACACGATTAACACAGAAAAATCTAACATTTGAGCAAAATTGATGTATACCTACGTGTATAGGTATTTCGTTACCTCTTTCTTCACGCCCAAGCGGCTTGACTAATTCAGATGAAATTTACAGATAGAGTAAGCACACAGTTAAGGTGGGTAGGTACACATTGACTACCTTTTACTGCAGTAAAACATTTCTTTCTCACAGGATATTCAAGAAAACGGCCGAAACCGTGCGCGTGAATATATTTAGTGATAAACATACCATGCCAAAAGCGGCTATAAGTAAATTTCGTTTCCAAGCTTACCGTTATTATGTCTATTATCTTGTCTACCCAATTTTGTTTAATAATGGAGCTTATTTTAGCACCTACCTAATTTAGTGGGCTGTACGTGTAAAATCCGCTTTTGTTGATAAGCTAATTTGACACCCTCTTTTGTTGCGAACAAAGTCAAGCGGGAAGCTTTGATGTCAAAAATGTTGATTGGGTGTTAAGTAGGTAAGTACCATTTCCTTGGGATCACGCTAATATTAGGTATGTAAATTGTATACCTAGTTATCTATTACTTAGTATACATACCTAATTGCTATCTACAAGGTAAACCTCAGATGCCGTGTGATGCCGGCTTAGAATATCATCACCCCATATCTTCCCGTGGGTGCGGTAAGAGGCGACTAAGGGATAAATTTATCCTGGGGTTCAATCCCTGGATGAATTTCGCAATCGCATTGCAACATCTTACATTGCGTTCACCAACCCGCCTGCCAAGCGTGATGAGTATGGCAAATACCCCCCTAATAGGGTGAGGCCCATGTTCAGTAGTGAACTTTTTTGTGGCTGTTATAGTAGTAGTAGGTAAACCTTGCTCTACGGCAAACTCTATTTGAAAAACTGCCGACCCGCCCGACCAACTGCCAGACTTGTGTTTATTTTTGCTTTAGGTATTTCATGGCTGTCCTGTCCTGTGTTGGACAATATTTGAACAACACTTAAGCTGTAGTTTTTGGGATAGTTGAAGGATATTCTGTGTTAACATAAAAATAATAATAGGTGTAAGGAAAGCTCTCCAAATACTGATAGGTTCTGACATTTTTATGATTACAAACATCCTACAACTACAACATAATTATCAGGATTCAGTATACCTCAAAAAATCCATTTCCATACGAAAGCACGATCAGCTGCGGACAACGTACGTTTACTATGGGAAGTAAAAATAATTCAAGTATCCTGAAATATTTTCTTATGGACAGTTGTTCAATTTCATGGTCTGAATGCACCCCATCAATATTCGGAGACCTGTCCCTTACACCCTGTATAGACATAAAAATTGTAACTCGAGTCGCAATCGAAACTGGATACTTCTCCATCGATCCGGATGGATGCTCTCGTTCACTGAGCAACCATCGTATGTTTATATTGCACTTCAAAACATAGCATGCCTTGTGGTGTAATTCAAATAATCTTCAATATCATCATCTTCCTGCCCTTATCACAATTACTTGGGGTCGGCACAACACGTTTTGTTGAACTTAAAATCGTGTTGCAAAAGATATGGCTTAATTTGCGACCGGCCGCCTACCAGACGTCAACCCTCTTTGGGAATGCTTTTGTGGTGAATTAACCGCCACCATACGGTTGATCCTGGCTGTTTGGGTCGGGTTTATCCCTCGGTCGCCTTTTACCCCCACGGGAAGAGAGGGGGTGGTGCATTTCTACTCTGCCTGCACCACATGGCTCAAATAATCAATACTGAGACTGAACTGTATCAGACATGGAGGAAATAGATGTTATTCGATTAGAGATGCCCCAAATATTCGGCAACTATTCGGCAATTTTTTTGATATTCGGTTTTTGGCCGAATAGTTGGCGCTATCTACACACGTGGAATGTAAGGCGTGAGATTTGACACCGGCCGTTGGCGATAAGACGTCTTTATCACGTGTGTAGACGGCATTTCTTCTGTTTACCACATTTTATATGAAAACGGTTTCGAGCGTCGCGCTGTCTTACGTGCCACGTCTCATCTGGGGAGATAGATATATAGGGTTACATTTAATTAAGTACAAATCTCTTGAGGGTGAGGTCTACTCACCAAACTGAACAACTTTTGTTAGAAACTTTTCTTCAAAACATGGAAAAAACATTTGGACCTCCCATACAAAAATGTTGAAAAAGTGTGTCGCTTAGTATGGGTGGACCATTTTTTCTTTTTCATATTTTGAAGAAAAGTTTCTAACAAAAGTTGTTCAGTTTTGTGAGTAGACCTCACCCTCAAGAGATTTGTACTTGGTTAAATGTAACCCTATATAGGATGAAATTTTACTAGTGACCGATAGTAACTGAAATCAGCTGATCGGCAATTTTGTATGGGAGGTCCAAAACTTTCTTTCGTATTTCAACCTATCCTTGGGGAAAGTTGTTCCTTGTCACCAGCTGGTTCTGAGTTTTCGCTATCGGTCACTAGTAAAATTTCACCCTATACTTATAGTAAAACTGTGTAACGAAACGAATACAGACCAGCAAAAAGAGTAGAAATTAATTAAAATGGAACTTGCCATTCATAGTCAATGTTGCCATTTAATTTTGAAATTTCATACAATGTGGCGCCCTCATTTTTTGTCTACTCTTTTTTGCTGGACTGTAGTCTAACACTTACTTGTACTACACTTTTTACTACCTTTTCGTCTAGAAATACGACTCCGAAACTATTTTATACACCCTACTTTACAAAATAGATGGTTGATGTTTGTGTTCGTGCGAAGATTGAAGATGTAATAAAACCCTCGATTTATTCCCATACAGGATTCGTCGGATCACACGCGCACCGCATTTTTTCCGTTTTATTGACGACCGAATGTCACGTCATGGCCACAGAATAAAAACGTAAGCTATTATATGTAGAAACTATTACGTCATTTGTCTGTCGTTACGTTCACTCATACATAATAGTAGGCAAGATCGCTTAAGTGAGAGTTCCCGTTTTTTCCCGAGTTTGGCCCCGCCTTGGAAACGAATCTTTAGGCTATTCTTTAGCTACTCCGAGCCGGGGCCTTGCTAGCATACTTACAAAAAAAAAATGGCAGCCATTTCAAACTTTTTTTATTGGCCAAAATTTTGTTATTTTGTAATAACTCAAAACTGGTAAGTGCTATAAATGAACATTGTATAGAAGAAATGTTACGCGTAAATTTCTGCACAACCTTGTTCTAATAACTTTTTTGATAATCTAATAGTTTGCGAAAAAAACGCTTTAATACATGGCAGTTTTTTTCTAAAAACTCACCAAATCTAAAATATGAATTAAGTAGTGAAGTTGGGGATTAAGAATTACTTACTGTGTGGGTAGACCTTGCTACGGTATCCTGACTGATAATTAGTAACAAGCTTTCTGCCCAGAGGTTTTACCCGCTAATATATTTTCAAGTGAACAAGCAAATTTTCTGCCAATTTACACCCTGAGTTTTACCACCTTATGAGATGATTTTCTTAAATTCCTTTCCTGGTGTTAATTCATCCAACCAAAATAACCTCTGCGCAAAATTTCAAGAACCTAGGTCCAGTGGTATTGCCTGTGCATAGATTTACAATTTGTAAAAAAGTATTAAATTTGTTCGTAGTTGCCACATTTTTATTTTTTTGCAATCCCTTGAGGCTGTTCTTTAATAGTTCTGACCCAAGGTCCTGTTAGGATAGCAAAAAAGAACAAAATGTGGCAACAACGAACAAACTCTACTTTTTTCATACAAATTGTATACCACGCACAGGCAATACTACTGGACCTAGGACCCTGAAATTTTGCACAGAGGTTATTTGAATAATCTTAATTAATATCAAGAAAGGATTCCAAAAAATTCATCACCTAAGGTGGTAAAAGAGAGGACGAAAATTTGTATAAAATTAACTTGTTTACTTCAAAATATATCAGCGGGTAAAACCGCTGGGCGGAAAGTTTGTTACTAAATATCAGGCAGGATATTGTAGCATGGTCTACCCACACAGCGAGTGACTCTTAATCCCCAACTTCACTACTTACTTTATACTTTCGAATTTGTGAGTTTTCAGCAAAAACTGCCATGTTGTGCTACGTTTTTCTCGCAAAATATTGGATTATGAAAAAGTTATTGAAAACATTCATATGCAGAAAGGTGATAATCACATGCCCATACAAGGTTAGGCCCCTCGAAAATCGAAATGGCTAGTAATTAAACTCGTAGTAATGTATTTCTTACACAATCTAGATTATGGTGGCATACTTAGATTTTAATTATCTAACCGTAAACTGATGAAACGACGCAAAATAATTCTTAACCTAAAATGGCATAACCTAACTAAGTATTTTGATAAGAGTTATAAGGTGAAAGTATTTATACCCGCACACCCACAACGCACTCGCCGAATTTTGGATTCTTTGTATGAAAATCTGTGAAACCTCGAAAATATTGCCGAGCCGCACGCGCCTAACCGAACGGATTCCCCATAATGCTGATGACGTCATCAGCGGACGCGGACAGTGTAATCATTTAAAAAGATTTAGTTTTTGTCAATTCTGTCAGACTGTCCCATTAACATTACCTCCCAGTAAAGTCTGCTGTTCACCGTTTGTGTTCCAGTTTTTCTTTTCGAAAGTTTCGAAGTTTTTGGGGTCTATGTCACTCTTAAAGAATAACCAAATGACATTTTCACATTTTGCTTATTTGACATTTGCCACTTTAATATTAAGCTTTTTTGACATTTTAATATTTGAGACTCCGTCCTTTGAAATTCAATTGACATTCTGTTACCTTAACATATAGACATTGGGACGAAATGTTTCTGCTTCTTCTTTACATTTTGTTACGTTTACATTCTAGCTACATTCTTGCTACTTTGACGTATTGGCATTTTGCTTTTCTGCACATTCTACTTCCTTGAACAATAATATTTTTTAAAAGTTGAAACAGCGGGACATGTAATATGTTCGAAAGTTTTATTCCACCGTAGAACATAGAATGTAGAAAATATTTCGACCTGTTCTATTGTAGAAGTGATCAGTTGGACATATGGGAACAAAAGGAAGCTGCGTGGTGCACGAAGAAAGTTCTGCAGTTACGAAAGTTGGCTGTTTGAACGTGCCTCTGGCGTAAAATGACAGCAATTATTATTTGAAATAAATTTCAGAAAAATACCTACGTACGGCAAAATTACCCATTAAATTGGGAGGAAAGTACTCTCTTGGCAACACCAATTCTATTCGATGCGGCTGTGCTTGCGGCTAGGTGTGCGAGGCCATCCGCATTATTCAGCGCGTACGGCGAGTACCTTGCGGGTGTGCGGGTATACTTTCTTTTGCCAAATGACAACTTGATGACAATAGCAAAAGAGGAAATGCAGAAGTATGGCAGAAGTTTTATTCTCTATGGGAGTTTCAAAGAGTGTGTAATACTTGCAGGGTAGATGGGTTAAAATGGTACCTACCCCTGATCAGAAGTTTAAAGAAGTTTCCAAATATGAATTCGTATCACCCTATGCAGTTCCTGTGGCATGGTCTGTTATATTTTTGCCGTTGTAATGCCAGTGGCAACTTGCCAATTATTATTATTTATTTAATAAAGTCATATAAATCATAAAAGAGGCCTTAATCATTAATCTATCATTAATGTTGTTTTAGTCGCTTTTGTTGCTTGTCTTACGTACGAACCCGGCTACAACATAACATAACATAACAGCCACAACAGTCCACTGCTGGACATGGGCCTTCCCCTATCGGGGTGTATTGCCATACTCACCACGCTTGGCAGGCGGATTGGCGAGCGCAGTGCATGATGGTGCATTAACAGGGAACTCTGCTGCCCATTCCCTGGATGAGTATCCCTTAGTCGCTTTTTACGACACCCTCGGGTAGAATTGGGGTGATGCTATTCTAAGCTGGCATCACACGGCATACACAAGAGATTGTCTGCGATATAGTTGTTTTCACGCATCCTGGGTCCTAAAAACTGCTCCATTTTACCCTTATTTCCTCTTAGTACCTACTTAATGTTTGTGTCACAGATGTCAGTAGAATCAAGGAACAGGAATTTTGACTTGAATAAAACACAAAAATATACTTTTTAACATAAATTGTGATTCCCGTTTCGCCTAAAGATGATTTATATAAGATTTTGATCCAAAAAACGTATCATCTTGTTTACATTTCATGAGATTCTTAGCCGTTACCGAGTTAGAGAGATAAAGGGGGGCCTAGATTTGATTATGTCCTTTACGCTTAACATATCTTCCATACAATAGTTATTTGTAGCTCTTACCATTTCTGAATTATTACAAAATAACAAAATTTTGCCCAGTGAAAAATTTTTGAAACGGTTGCCATTTTTTTTTGTAAGTAGGCCAGCAAATTCCCGGTTCGGCATAGGTAAAGAATAGCCTAAAGATTAGTTTCCAAAGCGAAACCGACCTGGAACACGCACGGGAACTCCCAAAATTTTTTTGTATAGAAATTCTAACCTACTATAATCAATAATCTTAAACCAGCTATAATAAGCCTATTACTACTGCTATGTTCTTATTCTGTGGTGAAATCTCATACAAAACCGAATATCACGGCGTCGTCAGGTTGTCATTTCTGTGGCAGCTGTCATTAACCGTAGGATCGTCCGGTGCGTGTAAGATTTACCTATAACCCTCGATTTATTCACCATAAAGAATTCGTACCACCAACGCTTGAAGTGAAGGGATGAAATTGATAGGAAATGTTATGTCAAGGGCTGCCCACGCAAATAATAACCCACAGATGAAATTAACTTCCTATTAGGTAAACATTGGTCTCTATTCCATGTCACTGTCAGATATAGCAATTTAAGAATGGCGTTATTATCACTTTTAGCAAAATATGCTCAGAAAAGGATAAAATACCTATGTTAAATGATTTCAACTTACTTGAGTACGATTTTATGAGTTTTACACGCTATTAGTCAAAAATATGACAGCCAAGCATAGAAGAAAATGTGCGAAATTTCGAAACATCATAGATTTTTTCCACAGTTACATAAAAATTGGGACCAGTGTGTTACTAGCAAGCGGAAATTTAATCAAACTAGTAATTTTCGGCAACTTTATGAATATTTTTTTACCATGAAATCACGAAAAAGAAATTTCGTTCCAGCTAGAAATTTCGCAGAAAACCTAATTATAGGTAGTAAAAGATGTTCATAATAAAGAAAGATGCCTAAAATCACCAGTTTGAAGAAATGCCCGCTTGCCGATAGCACACTGTATTTGTACTAACACACTGAGGTGTAACTAAAGGTACTGGTAAAATCATACAACTATGGTCCTAGCTTGCAACTATGGTCCAAACAAACCTGCATTTAAAGTACATTACGTACGTTTATCTCGTGTGTGGTGACAGTTGTTAAGTCAGTGTTAACCATACAGACAGGGGTCCGGGGGTGTTCGGGCACAAGAACTCTTTGGACTGACAGCTGACCTGGCTGGTTTTCTATAAATATTATGTCGTTTTGACGTGACTTCAATTTTTGCACTCATTTTGTTAATTCTCGAAAAAAATGGTATTATAATAATATATATTTATAAATTATTACGCAATCCAGACTTTATGTGTAGTTAGACACAAAAAAAACTACAACATAAGTTGTTTGGCTCTTCGAGCCTCGGATTATTTAATCCGTAAAAGTACATATACCTACGCGCAACAGCGACCTAGGAACATGTCGCAGATGGAATAAACGAATGGATGAAAAACCAGACCACAGCGTGATCTAGGAACTGGTTGAGGATAGATCTACGCAGGATCCACGTCGTCGGCAAGAGACGCATCACGCAGCGCTCATATGACTGACGTGCCAACCATTTTTCATACATTCTTATTCATATTTCCCTTTATTCCGTGTGTTTTAGTTTGCGTTTATTTTCAGTGTTGTGTTATCTCGGCGTAAAATTGCGTTGTCCTGCTGCACGTTCAAGTTGAGATATTGTGTTGGAATCAAAGGTATAACCGCAATAGCCATCGTGATCTGCGACCGTTGAATGTGAGTACTTCTACACTCCTCCAAAATGACTGACAAAACAGAGTTGAGTGCCCAGAGGGTATTATAAAAGGGGTCTCACCAATTTTACGAAACATGTAGAGGGTTTAGAAGGTCATGTAGAGTTAGGCAACCTTTTATCACTAAAGCAGCGTATAGAGTTAAATCTGCGTATTACAAACGTTAAGAGTTTGTATGATTCGTTTCAAGATATTCAACAGAAAATTGAAACTCTAGCGAGTGAATCGGAAGCCGATACTGAGAAGGAACAAGCGTATCGCGACACCTTTGAGTCCAATTATTATTCCGTATTGGCCAAAGCGCAATGCCTTATCCATGAGGAAGATAAGAAAGCTAGCGGTTCATCTGGTTCGTCTGGTGCAGGTCAAATTCCATCTGTTAAGTTGCCTATCATATCTTTGCCCGAATTCGATGGTTCATTTGATCATTGGCTTGAGTATCGTGATACATTTCTGTCTCTCGTCCACAAATGCCCATCAATTTCAAAAATACAGAAATTTCACTACCTTAAGTCGACTTTAAAAGGTTCAGCTCAGTTAGTTATTGATTCGATTGAGTTTTGCGAAGACAACTACGACACTGCATGGGAGCTTCTTCTTAATCGCTACGATAATTCGAAACTTTTAGTTCAGAAGCACGTCAAGTCTTTGTTTACCATGCCGTCGATTACAAAAGAATCATCGCCGCAGATAAGGAAACTTATTGATGTGACCTTAAAAAATATACGCGCTTTAAAATTGCTCGGCGAAAGTACCGAACATTGGGACACATTAATAATCTATATGATAGTTTCTAAGCTCGATCAAAGCACAGAACGCGAGTGGGAACAACATAAGTGTTCCTTATCAGTGACTGATGATTCTAAAATCATAAAATTAGATGATTTAGTGAAATTTCTCAGACAAAAGGCGGATATGTTAGATACTCTTTCACACTCGGTTTCACACAAGACGAATAACACGCAAAATACACAGAACAAACCTTCCAATTCTGTCGCGCAGAAGGTTCATTGTCACATAGCTACAGAAAAGGCGGGCACTAATACTAACACAAAAAACAATCAAACACGCAAACGATTGTGTGTTCTGTGTAGTGCGCCGCATCCTCTGTATTCGTGCCAAAAATTCCTTGATCTTAATATCCAGGACCGGATCCAGGTTGTGCGCAAACACCGCCTATGTGAGAACTGTATGAACAGCCCAACGCACACGGCTACCGACTGTAAATACGGTCCGTGCAGGAAGTGCGAGACTAAAAAACATAATTCATTGATTTGTGATCATGCAAACGCGAGCCAAGTAAATAAAGCTACGGTTAGTTTGCAGTCGGCAGCTGAGGCGCGGGAGGCGACGGTTCCCTCTGACAACAGTTCCAACTCTTCTCATTCGCGTGGATCGGCTCAATCGCAGAGCTATTCAGTCCAAGTAGAGAATGAGACGCACATGAATACGAACACACGGTCGACTTTCATGGAACCAAGTCTGTTGTCTACTGCATTGGTGGAAGTATCCGACAAAAATGGCAACTTTCATCAAGTGCGCGCAGTGCTTGACAATTGCAGTGAGAAGTGCTTAGTTACTCAATCGCTATGTGACAAGTTAGGTTTACAATTAGTACAGTCCACTATACAAATTCGAGGGGTAGGTAATTCCGTGGCGCAGAGCAAATACCGTTGTGATATGGAGCTGCGTTCATTGGATAAAACCTTCACCACACACATTCAATGTCTAGTACTACCTGAGCTTACTTACAATTTACCAGGCCATACATTGTTGCGTAAAGATTTCTTTAAGTACATACCTGACAACATTACGTTGGCCGATCCCACATTCTATGAAAGCCGAAAAGTCGATATTCTTATTGGCGTTGATAGATTTTGGGACTTGGTAGTTGCGGGAAAAATACGCTTACTTAATGGCCCCTATCTAATCAACACAAAGTTAGGGTGGATCATTGGAGGCTCAGTATCAGGATATACTAAACAAAGTTCAAAATATGTCAATTGTAACTTCACGCAAACATTAGACATACAAGAATCTATAGATATGCCGTCTTTAGACAAACAAGTCCGCAGCTTTTGGGAGCTCGAAGAGCTACCTATTAGCGCCAAACCAGTTGATTCACGCAGTGACGATGAGCGTGCATGCGAAGAACATTTCCTTCATACTATGAAACGCACATCTGAGGGCAGGTTTTGTGTACGCATACCGTTCAAATATGAACCTGATTTGTTGGGTGATTCATTTGCACAAGCTGAACGAAGTTTTTATGCTTTGGAGAAACGGCTAGACCGATATCCAGAGTATAAGAAGTTGTATTCGGAATTCTTAAATGAGTATGAAACCTTAGGTCACATGAGTCGTGCCACATCATACGGGTCCCCAAATTATTTTTCCCGCATCACGGTGTATTTCGGCCACTTGCTACGACTACAAAACTACGTGTCGTGTACAATGGAAGCACAGCCTCTAGTACGGGAAAGTCATTAAATGACTTACAGTACGTTGGACCGGCTATACAGGGTGATTTAATTTCGATTCTGTTGCGTTTTCGAGAGAACAAGTATGTAGCTTGCGCAGACATAGAAAAAATGTATAGACAGGTTTTGATAGATAAAGATCAGCGCGACTTGCAATTGATTTTATGGCGCAATGATAAATCCGATCCCTTGGGTATCTACCAGTTAAACACAGTGACTTATGGTACCGCGTCTGCGCCGTTTCTCAGTTGCAGGTGTCTGAAACAATTAGCACAAGAATGTGAGGACCCTGAAGTAGCACGCACGATTCACGAAGATTTTTACGTTGACGATCTGATTTGTGGCAATAATGATAAAAATAAGCTAATTCAGATCTGCAATGACACTGCAAAAGTTTTGCAGTCTGGGTGTTTTCCTCTACGTAAATGGATTTATAATTTCGACGTAGACTCAGACGTAGACATGCCTACTGATGCAAAAGATTTTTCGTTAGGTGAGCATGTTCACAGCAAAACCTTAGGTTTAGGTGGTACCCACATCCTGACGAATTGTATTTTCATACTCAATTTGACCCTGAAACACAACCCATTACGAAACGTACAATACTATCGGGTGCATCACAAATTTACGATCCACTCGGGTTATTGAGTCCAGTCATAACACAAGCGAAGATGTTGTTTCAAAAATGTTGGCTTTTAGATCTCGGCTGGGATCAACCAGTACCCGATGAAATCTCGCAAATTTGGAAGCGTTTTGTAAACAATTTGTCGTTGCTCAATAAGATTCGAGTGCCTCGATTTGTGATGTGTGAACACCCTGTAGTTACTGAATTACACATGTTCGTAGACGCGTCCCTGGCGGCTTATGGTGCTTGCGCCTATGTGCGTACAATTGACAACGTAGGAAATGTTACTGTGCGGCTACTTTGTTCAAAGGGTAGGGTAGCATCTATAAAGCCCGTTTTGACTATACCTAGGCTCGAACTGTGCGGGGCGTTAGTGGGAGCGCGATTATATGATAAAATTTCACGCTCACTGAGATCTACTTTTGATAGAATTGTATTCTGGTCAGATTCGACTATCGTGCTAGGTTGGTTACGTACTCCGTCTAACATGTTAAAAACTTACGTCCAGAATAGGGCCGGGGAGATACATGAATTGACTAAAGGCCATTCATGGCGTCATGTTAGTGGCGTAGATAATCCAGCCGACTTAGTATCGAGGGGACAAAGTGTAGATGCATTAATTGAAAATAATTTGTGGTTCACTGGGCCATATTTCTTGCATGACCCTACATTTGATAGTTCGGAAGACGACCAGATTGAGATTTTACCGGAGAACTTGCCTGAGCTAAAAACTCATGAGACACACACATTGCTTATTAACACGCAAAATGAAGAAAATTTATTTCCGTTTTCGAGGTTTTCTCAGTATAACCGCATGCAACGTGCCGCCGCTTATGTGCTTCGCTTTATACATAACGCACGTTATAAAGATGATAAGTGGAAGGGTGTGTTAACTGCGACTGAACTAAACCAAGCCACGATAACGCTCGCTAGACTTTCGCAACGTGAATCATTTTCCGATGTTCGCGATTCACTCGTTTTAACGGGTCAAGTAAGTAAGAAACAAACTCACTTATCAAAGTTGGATTTGTTTATTGATAAGGATCAGTTAGTGCGCGTCGGTGGTCGAATTCAAGATAGCCCTAACTTCGATTTTGACAAGAAACATCCCATACTTATTTCAAGTAAACATCACTTTTCAATTTTGCTTTTTCGATTTGAGCATAAACGGTTAATGCACGCATCGCCGCAGTTACTGTTGTGTACTATCAGGGAGTCATGGTGGCCACTTGGTGGTAGGAATCTTGCACGCCAGACCTGTCATGCATGCGTAAAGTGTGTACGTATGCGAGGTAAAATTATTGCACCAAAAATGGGTAACTTAGTAAAAGAGAGATTAGAACCCGGGTATCCTTTCATGTATTGTGGTGTAGATAATGCGGGACCTCTGATTATGTTAAACCGGCGAGGCAGAGGTGCTCAAACTGTTAAAGCATACATTTGTTTATTTATATGTTTTACTACGCGCGCATTTCATTTAGAATTAGTTAGCGATCTCACTTCTGAAGCGTATTTATTAGCTTTGAAGCGATTTATTTCACGCCGTGGCAAACCGGCTGAAATATTTTCAGACAATGGGAAGAACTTTGTTGGTTTGATGAATGACTTCGGCAAATTTCTTTCCACTTGTTCTGGTGATATCAAACAATACGCTGCATCACAGAATATTAAATTTAAAATGATTCCTCCTTATGCCAGTCATTTTGGAGGGCTGTGGGAGGCCGCGGTTAAGAGTTGTAAGTATCACTTGCGACGTGTGGTAGGTGACGCACGTTTAACGTTTGAGGAGCTCAGCACTGTATTGGCGCAAATTGAAGCCATACTGAACTCCCGTCCTTTGACTCCAATGTCAACAGATCCTCATGATTACCTCCCCCGCCTGACACGCTTCCAAAGGGTCGAACAAATCCGGCAGCATTTTTGGAACCGCTGGTCGAAAGAATATGTCTCGGAGCTACAGACCAGAACCAAATGGCGAGAGAATCAAGATGGTTTACAAAAGGACACGCTAGTTCTTATGAAAGATGACAACCAGCCTCCCTTGAAATGGAGTTTAGGCCGCATTGTCGAAGTCTATCCAGGCAAGGATGGAGTGGCTCGAGTGGCTGATATCCGGACTGCTTCTGGTATCGTACGGCGAGCATTTTCGAAGATCTGCCCACTGCCACTGGACGAATAGCTGCTAGCTGTGGATCTTGCTCATCCTGCTGCAGTCTTTGGAACCTGCTGCTTCCAAGGCCGGGGAGCATGTTCGGGCACAAGAACTCTTTGGACTGACAGCTGACCTGGCTGGTTTTCTATAAATATTATGTCGTTTTGACGTGACTTCAATTTTTGCACTCATTTTGTTAATTCTCGAAAAAAATGGTATCTATACATATAATAAAACAGAAACGAAACCAATTCTGTACATGGGATAGTTTAAAAAAAGGATTTTTACTTTCAATTGTGCTCAGGATACAGATCTCAGAACAATCGATAAAAAAATTTTTGTCTGTTTGTCTGTCTGTTTGTCTGTCTGTTTGTCTGTCTGTTTGTCTGTCTGTTTGTTTGTCCATCTTTCACGGATAAACTACTGGATGGATTTTAACCAAATTTTGTCTCGTAATACCTTATTAGTCGGGTCAACATCTAGGATACATTTTACCACTCTAGGGTCTGGAGTACCAGATGTAGACCACCAGAAGCACCATTAGGAGCCCGGCTAAACTATAGGATATAGATGTATGACTCCAAAGCAAAAGTTGTTCGGCTTGATAGGACAGTTCTGTTGGCGAATAGACATCCAATGTTTGGAGTACCTGATGTAGACCACCAGGTGCACCAACAGGATCCCAGGTAAACTATAGGAGATAGAGATATGACTCCAAAGCAAAAGTTGTTCAGCTTGATAGGATGTTTCTGCTGGCAAATAGACATCGAAGGTTTGGAGTACCTGATGTAGACCACCAGGCGCACCAACAGGAGCCCAGGTAATCTATAGGAGATACAGATATGACTCCAAAGCAATAGTTATTCAGCTTGATGGGACGCTTTTGCTGGCGAATAGACATCAAAGGTTTGGAGTACCTTATGTACACTTCCCATCAGAAAAATCGAGACGCTTAGCAAGTTTACGTTTTGTAGGGATCACGTTATCTGAGACATATATTTATTTTGGAATAAATGTCAATTGTAGTTCAATAGTCAGTATTACGAGGTTCCAAAATCCTAATGTTGATTTTCTACATTCAACTTTTTATTTCATAGATTTCATATTTTGTTTGACTATGAAAACGAAACTGTCTCGATTTTTTTGATGGGGAGTATAGATAGACCACCAGGTGTACCAACAGCAGCCCAGGTAAACTATAGGAGATACAGATATGTCTCCAAGACAAAAATTGTTCAGCTTGATGGGACGCTTCTGCTGGCGAAAAGACATCGAAACTTTGGAGTAGCTGATGTAGACCAACAGGAACACCACTAGAAGCACAGTTAAACTATTAGAGGTATGGAAATGGCTCAAAAGCAAAAGTTGTTCAGCTTGACGGAACGCTTTTGCTGGCATCTGCTGGCAATGCATCTACGGTTTTAGAAATATGGTTCCAACAATTAATACATAATTAGCGTGATGGATACAATTTTAAAGACGCTGGTGTGGAAATTTGTATTTTTAGGGTTTCGTAGTCTACTAGAAACCCTTATAGTTTCGTCATGTCTGTCTGTCTGTCTGTCTGTCTGTCTGTCTGTCTGTCTGTCTGTCTGTCTGTCTGTCTGTCTGTCTGTCTGTCTGTCTGTCTGTCTGTCTGTCTGTCTGTCTGTCTGTCTGTCTGTCTGTCTGTCTGTATGCCGCGCCCTCATACTTCGTCAGTTTTAGAGCTATCGACATGAAATTTGCTGAGAAGATAGATCGTGTTGACCCAAATATAGAAATGTTAAGAAAAAATTATATTAAATATTTTTTGGACCCCCTCCCATACAAGTGAAAGGGGGGCAAAAAATTATTTTTTCTTCTGTAATATTGAGTAGGGTATCGTTGAATAGGTCTTTAAAAACTAAAGTGAGGTTTCTTTGAAACAAAGTCACTAAAATGTTTCTGTCACGAGATATTTGCTTAAAGGGCGTTTTTGACCCATAATTTGTTCCAGCTGTAACTTCTAAAGTATAAATACCAAAAATTTGAAATAAATATGGAATATAGCTTACAACCTGAAGTTACAATGAAAACTATAGCGGATATTGTACCCTTAAAGGTTTCAGAAAAAAATGAGTTTTTCTATTTGCGGTTGGTCATCATACTGCTGCTAACAAACCAGCAACAAAATTAAGTTTGTAATGCTGAAAAACCTGATATTTATACGTTGACTACGAAACCCTATTTGTGGGCGTGTCTGACACGCTCTTGGCCGGTTTTTAAATAGGTATAAGGAACGAAACGACACGAAGTTCGCTTGGACCAGCTAACAATCAATATAAATATTACACTTCCTACATTTGAAAATGTAATCTGTTAGTGTGTATGACCGACCTCACAAAAAAAGAAGACCTACCTGACCCGACAACCCCAGAAACAACCTTATGGCGCCGAAAAATTAGAAGAGCAAACACCACCTAAAATAAGAAGGTGCAAGGAAGATGAAGAAGTCTGTGTGGTAAACCTAAATGTGCATGAATCACGCAAAAAGTTTGCGATATTTTTGGATGTGTGGTATGGTGGAAGATAAACGTCTTGATCATATTTTATGATTAGTGAGAACCTTTTGCCGTGTGATGCCGGCTTAGAATAGCATCACCCCAATTCTACCCGCGGGTGTCGTAAAAAGCGACTAAGGGATACTTATCCAGGGAATGGGCAGCAGCGTTCCCTGTCAATTCAACGTCGTGCACTGCGCTCGCCAATCCGCCTGCCAAGCGTGGTGAGTATGGCAATACCCCCCGATAGGGGGAGGCCCATGTCCAGCAGTGGACTCTTAAGGCTGTTATGGTATGGTATGGAGAACCTTTATCAACTCTGGAGGGCCTGTCTGTCTGCCTATCTGACGGAACACGTAGAGCTCGGCAAAACTTTAGGAGATAAGAAAATTTCTGTATTGAAAAAGTTGTTTTGCATGATGTGCCGCTTCTGTCGGCTCATAAACTTTTCTTAGCGAAACGAAGTTCGCGGGCACCAGCTAGTTATAATAATATATATTTATAAATTATTACGCAATCCAGACTTTATGTGTAGTTAGACACAAAAAAAACTACAACAGGGGGTCCTATTAGTACACCTACACAGGAGGAGTTAAATATAAAAAAAAATACAAGTTTGTTTGGACCATAGTTGCAAGCTAGGACCATTAGTTGTATGGTTTTACGGTACCTAGTTACACCACGGTATAACAAACGATCATAGCTGCATAATTTATTAAACTTTGTAGAACAGACTAAAACTTTGTGAAATAAGGAAGGAGAGCGATTGTTGAGATTAATCAAAGTTTAACGTGATAATCTTGAGTAAGATCCTCTATTATACCAAAATTATACTAAACCCTTCTGAAACGAGCAATATTTTATATTAACTTTGTAAGAAAAGCCTGATAAAAAACTGAATTTATGACGAAACCCAGTTATAAAAAATGAAAACCCCTAATAAGGAACAGGGTTTAACACTCGTAAAATATACTGAGAAACGAGTGGATGAAATTGAAATACTTGCATGATAAGAATGTAGCTACTTATGTTAAGGCCTTTCCATAAAAAGACAAGTGTTGAACGAGTGTTTACTCTCTTTTTGTGTGAAGGCCCTTAATATTTTAAATGTATGTCGTGGCGTGCTGGCTTAGAAAAACATCACCCTAATTCTATCTGAGGGTGCAGTGAAAAACGGTTAAGGGATCCAAGGAAATGGAAAGAGCGTTCCACGTGACCTAACATCTTGCACAGCTCTCGCCATTCTACCTGCCAACCGTGGTGGGTATGGCAGTACAGCTGTATTTGCCAATCTGTATTGCAAATACAACAACCCAGGTAGTATGGTAATTCTAATACAGAAACTCACGAGTCCCTTACTGAAAGGGTAAAGCTATTCTGATCCGACATCACACGCCATTCAAAACAATCATCACACATCAATTACCTATCAAAATAGTTTTCAGCACCTCTAATTTTTTATAACAATAAACAGGCAGGTAAGAAAACGATTAACCAAAACACACATAGTCAAAACATCGGACTATGTTTAGACTCGGCGATCTGTGTTCTATCGCTTTTTTATTTACACTAACAAAGAATAAGGTAAATAGTTAGATATCGCGGCGATTTCTCGATCAAAATAGGTTTATGTAGGTACAGAATTAATAGAATGCCCTCAAATATTTGCAATGTTTTAAATGTCTTTTTTTATCGATACCTTCAATATCAAAATGCAACAGTTTTAAAAATTCGGCTACCTACCGACTGGGCTACCGCATGGGCTACCGCGGTTCAATCTCCAAAAATTTTTGCCGGTTTTCCAACATTTGCACAAGATAGGTTTTAATTTTAGTATTTAAATAGTTTCACGTTTTAAGTATGAAAGCTTTTATACGTTATATCAATCAAGATTATACGAAATTTCCTTCTTAAGAGTTTGAGTGCTCGCTCTAACAAAGTAGTTGTTCAACTTTACGCGAGAGACACACGTAACGCCCGTTTGTGCTTTATTTTTACGCAGCGCTATTGCATGCGTTAGAAAAATACGATTTATCACCTTATTTGTTTGTAATAAGCCGGAGATCACGCAGGACAGGGATCAGTGGCGAAGGCTCGTTTCGGAGGCCAAGATCCATTTCGGGGGAGTTAGTTAGTTATAAACCGTATCTACAGTCCAGCAAAAAAGAGTAGAAATTAAATAAAATGGAACTAAACATTTTTCATACTAAATTGTTGCCATTCACAGTCAATGTTGCCATTTAATTTTGAAAAATCATACAAAGTGGCGCCCCCATTTTCTGTCTACTCTTTTTTGCTGGACTGTACCTATTAGTATAAAAATAAGGCAGAAATTCGTATTCTCCTGCAGCGCAACAATAACGCTCAAACGGCCATAACGAGTGTTTCCCAACTTTACTAAACAAAGCTCGTTCAAGATGTTCACTCTTCACTGTTTGGAGGAAACTCACAAACTTCCAAGTACAATTAAAATGTTGACAACAGTTCGAGCACTTTATGGACCCGTCGCGTAGGAAATATACAAGGTGTTAGGAAAAATACTGCGTTCCTTTCGAGGGATGAACCAGCCCATGAAACTGAACAACTTTCCTAGGGAACATAGGTCGAAATATGAAAAAAAAAACAAATTGACCCGGCCGGCCGACACACTTGGTATGGGAGGTCCAAAATTTCTTTCCATATTTTTACCTATGTTTCTATGAAAAGTTGTTCAGTTTCGTGAGAAGCATATAAAAGTATATAGAAACCTGTGAATAAAATGTTGCAGAATTTTACAGCCAGATTTAAATTTTCTATAATACGATTGTATTCACTTATCACCTATCCAGCTTGAAGAGAAAAGATTTACTACGTAGAATCAATGAAGAAACGTAATTTTTTTTCATTCGATAAGGAAAAGTGATTTGATTTCCGAACTCTTTATTTATACGTAACTATACCTAGCGGTCAACTTTTTTATTAAGTGCGTTTTAATCGATTAGGTAAAGGTGAACACGCGTTTGGCATTTTCTGAGAAGTGAAAGATTGTGTGCAAATGCCACGCAAGAACGAATTTATTTATATCTCGTGCTTTTGAATCCTTCGCTAACTACTTCGGCCTTCATTTCTTCCTTCGCTACTTGAGAATACAAAATCAGCACTCGAAGCAAAAATAAGTTTTGCTCTCTTGATGTACAAAAAACTATTTACTCTGACGGAAAATGTAGTTTCCATTATTTTATTTTTATTTTATTTTATTTTATTTTTGGTTTCTTTGGGAAACTTACAGCTAACATAATTACAATAAATCAAAACAACAGTATAAACTTATAGCCAATTACAAGATTCCACCTGTAGGTAACCAAATAAAAAAAATGGTGTTAAAGTGAAAGGAACAGAATAAATACACCAGTTAAAAATATGGAGAAAAAGAAAAATAATGCGATTAGAAAAATTACAAAGAGAAAATCATAGGAAAAAGTCATTTGCGAATTTATTTTTAAATGAGTTAGTGCTGGTACAGAACAGATCAATATCTGCTGGAAGTTCATTAAAAGCAGCTGATGCGCGGAGCAAAAACGAATTCAGTCTATAGTTAGTACGAGAAGCCGGTACATTCAACCGAACAGTGCGTCTCAAACGTGAGTGATTCATTCTAATCGAGACTTTAGACATTATGATTATTATTGTTATGGTTGAATGAAGAATACCTACTTAATCCCTACTTACTTTGAACAAGGGTCTATTTTCTTTTCATTGATCCCTTCCGAGTTTCCCTTTATATTATGTGTTCTAACAAAATGTACTATCGCCAGCACATTAACGTACCTATTTAAAGGATCAAATTACACTTGGACCTACATTGTAACTAAAATCAGCTGATCGGCAACTTAGGAAGGTAGGTACATAACTTTTTCATATATCAACCTATGTGCTTTGGGAAAAGTGGTTCCTTATAACCAGCCCGTCTTATAAGTATTTTCGCTATCGTTCAATGAACGATGTTCACTATTAAGTTAAATGTCAAAATTGAAGGTATATAATATATAACTCAATCATCTCGCCAGTAAGCATTACCTAAAAAGGTCTTAAAGTTATAAGGAACGTGACAGATAAGAATCCTTAATGTCGTTTTGCGTCGTTCGAAATGGATTAAGAAGGTATCATGACTGGTGGTTTTGTCGTTTTGAGTTTATCCCACTTTTTGCGACTCAAAACAGTCGCGGGGCGTAGAACAAAAACTTAACCTACCTATATCATTGGCCGGGTAAACCTGTGATGGTTTTTGCGCTATTTCCCGCAAAGCCTGTGTAGGTAGGAAAAGGCACAGGCATAAAATAGAGAGTTTACAGAAGGTCCAATCGACCCTATTTAGGATTTTTGCGATTGTCACTTGTTACATAGCTAGGTTTGCTACAAAAATCTTAAAGTTTAAGTATATTACAACAGCAAAATCTGATACAAAAACGTCATATGATTGTGAGCTAATTTTAATCCAAGAAATAAATATATTATCTTCTTCGTTAGATATTCATTTAAAGGCAGTAAGCTACTAAATCGACGCTAGTACTGAGTAAGCCATCTGTAAAGGCACGCCGCGCGCCGTTTTCCTAATTTGTGCTTTAGTTATAGTAGTAATAGATAACAGATAAATTAAACCCTTTTAAATATTGTAGTCTGGCGGAAGAAACTTCGACCGATTTTCTTGTGAATAATAAAATCGATTCCGAGAACCAGATATCTCAGTTCGTTTGAAGAAAACATCAGAAAATGTCTATAAATCTTTGATTCCAAGAAACTTTAGCTGTGTGAGTTCATGTAATTCACCTTTATGAAAATGTAGAAGTAGAAAATATTTTTGTTTACACAAATTCGGGGTTCAAGGGAAGGTGAACTGAAAACTTTGCAGACGTGCTCAGACCGTGAAACTGAACAAGTTTTTCTGTGGTGGCTATGTAGGTCAACGAGAGTTTTCGATCTCTAATTCAAAATTCCCTCTGCTTAGGTCATCATGGGGTGCCATCATCAAATTTGAGTTTGGAGGTCAGCATTCCAAAACGTTCGCGGTCTAAGCTGCCTTTTTCAATTGGTTGGTAATAGTTGGGTGTGTACACCGGCGAAAATCGCAAAATACGGCTGATGCTTATAACAAGATTTCCTTTCTGAAGGTTTATTCCTAACGGCGCATGGAGCCATTTAAGAAGTGGGGCCATCTCAATTTCTACGGTCATTTTTTTTAAGTAAAATAGTCCAGTTTCTTTAGGGTTCCATACAAAATTTCAATCTCTATTTTACCAATTTAGGGGGCGAATTACAAAAAAATAAAATACATGTATTTCATAGCTTGTGATGTATAATAATTGTACAAAATTTCAGCGACATTTATCAAAGGAATAAAAAGTTACTTAGAAACTTTCATCTCCTGTTTTACCCTCTTTAGGGATGAGTTTTTATATAAATTATTTCTAAAAGCTCTTTCGCGCTATTTTGTAATCCTTTGCGCAAAAATTCTAGTTCCTAGTTTATCTGTGCGTTGATATGATAATATCGTCTGATTACCTATTCTTGTTTTTCATTTAGATGAAAAAATGAATTTTAATATGTAATGACCCAAATTTTATCCCGGAATTGACTTTTTGACATTTGATTTAATCGATAATGATACCAAACATGACAATAAACTAAATCGATCAGAGAAAATATAAAAACTGAACTTTATACCCCACCCACCAGACAAAAATCCAGGTGGCCCCACTTCGAAAATCCATCTGATGTCATCCATGCAAAACTGCAAGTCATGCGAGGCGTCAAATTGCGAGCGATAAAAACAGTCTTAATAAATGCGTAATTTGTTGTGCTGCAGATTGTACCTACCAAAATCTCATTTAAATTATATATATACTCTTTATTGCAATATTAGTACAGAAAAATATTTACAATATTTGTCGCAAGGGCGAGCTTATCTCTTAAAAGAGATCTCTTCCAGCCAACCCATGTCTTGTGAGAGAGCTTAAAACTTTTGGGGCATATTAGCAATTAGAAATGAAAATGAAAATTTAACAAAATAAACAAATAACTAAGTAGAATAATATACCTTACATAAATACATATACATACCTACTTACGTAAATAAATAAACAATACTTACATAATAATCATATCAATCATACATAATACATAAACATACATAAATATATCAAAGTTGTTGAGAAATGAAGTGCTCTTTTACTCGCTTTTTAAAAACAGAAATAGAGGGCTTTCCTGTATAGTCCTAGGAAGATTATTCCACAGCTGTGCAGCTTTAACAGAAAAAGAGTTAAAAAGAAATTTGGTGTTCGCTCTAGGACACTGCAACACCTTAGTGATGCAGGCGCGCCTAGGGCGGGGATCTGGAGGAAGAAAATGGAAGCGGGAGCGGAGATAGTCGGGAGTGGCGGGATTGTGAAGGATGTTGTAGAGTGTGGACAGGATGTGCACATCGCGGCGAAGACGAATTGGAAGCCACTTAAGCTGAGCACGAAATTCTGAGACATGATCGAACTTACGTAGTCCGAAAATAAATCTGATAGGAAGGTTTTGTAGTCGCTCTAGCTTATTGAGTAATTCTTCCGTCGCATCCAGATAACAGACATCAGCGTAGTCCAGAATAGGTAGAAGAAGTGCTTGTGCAAGCATGATTTTAGTTTTGAGCGGAAGAAAGTTCTGGAGTCGCTTAAGAGAGTGAAAAGAAAAGTGCATGCGCTTGCTCACCCCGTTAATGTGAGATAACCAAGATAAGTTACAGTCAAATATGACGCCCAGATTCTTGGCCTTGTCAGTATACGGGATACTTATGCCATTGTAATATACAAGTGGAATACTTGCAGGATCAAGCCCACTCCTTAACCTACTACTACCAATTATTAAAGCTTGTGATTTACTAGGATTCACAAGAAGCCCAAAGGTTTTAGCCCAAGTGTGAACTGCTGCCAGATCATTATTTATAGCTTCAATAGCTTGAGATACTTCAAGTAGAGAAAAGTGTCTATAGATTTGCAAGTCATCTGCATACAGGTGGTAGGGAGAAGAGATGACTCGTGAGATATTATTAATAAAAATGGAAAAAAGTAATGGGGAGAGTACACCGCCTTGTGGTACGCCAGCAGTTAAGTTAGACCAATCCGACGAATCATCATTAGCTTTCACACACTGCTGACGACCATGAAGATAAGAATGAAACCAATCAATCGCAGGAGAAGAAATGTTAATAGAGCGGAGGGAAGCTAGAAGGATGTCAAAGTCCACTGAGTTAAATGCACTGCTGAAGTCCAAAAGTGTGACAATAGTGAGTCTTGTATTGTCCATCGCCAAGCGAATATCCTCTGTGACATTCAGCAGGGCACTAACTGTACTGTGAGAGGGACGGAATCCGGATTGGAAAGGACAAAGAAGGTTGTTGGTGACAAGGAAGGAATAGAGTTGCTTATGAGCAATACTCTCCAGGACTTTAGAGAGGACAGGAAGGATAGAAATCGGACGAAACTGGGAAGGAGAGGTGGGGTTTGAGGTTTTCGGTAGAGGAATAACAAAAGCCTTTTTCCATGCTGTAGGGAAGACATTGACCATCAAAGAAAAGTTTATGATGTGTGTGATGATTGGAACAATGTCATTCAACACAGGTGTAAGCATATTAAGACTTATGTTATCCTCACCTACGGCCTTTGTGGATATGGATAGGATGCTCTTTTTAACATCCTCCTCCGCGACTGAATGAAAACTGAAAGGGGGGCAGTTCGGTGGGGCAAGACTTGATAAATAAGACAGAGAAGCAGACTTAGTTGCGTCATCAAGTACAACTGGTGGAGTTGAAAAATGTATATTTAGGGAAGTTAAGTCCATGGTACTTATGCCAGTATTTGTAGTCTTGCCCACACCTAGAGACGTCAAAAATTTCCAGGTTTGAGCTTGGGACAAAGAATCTAATGAGGAATGAATGTAGCGGCGTTTAGCATCCCTACACATCCTGTTGCAAATGTTGCGTAGTTTTTTATAGACAGCTAAATTTAAGTCTGTAGGATCCTTTTTAAGCCTAGACTTAGCCCTATCCCGCTTAGACATAACTCGCCTAATTGCATCGGTCAGCCAAGGGGCTGGTGCATGCCTAACCCGCACGGGGCGAACAGGCGCATGAATGTCAAACAACTTATTGAGAATCAAATTAAATTCGGAAACCTTGGCGTCAGCACTATCAGCTGATAGCACTGGTGACCAGTCAATATTTTTAACATCCTCCCTTAAGCAATCCAGATTAATATTGCGAAAGTTACGCTGAAGAGTGACTTTGTTTTTAACTTTGGGAGGACGCACTTTATAGGCCAGAAATAAGAGATCATGATAAGAAAAGGGAGCGGTCATTTGCCCATGAGACAGAACAGAATTGGGTTTAGAAGTAATAATGATATCTATAAGAGAAGGTCTAGAGTTGGGAAAATGATGAGTCGGAGATAGAGGAAGAATATGCAAGTTAAGAGAAGAGACAATAGAAGTAAGTTTAGATGCTCTGGACTTGGAGATTGGATCATTCTTTTCGAGACAGGTATTTAAATCGCCCATAACAATGAGGTGATCATATAGAGTGCTGTATGTTTCAAGTTGAGATTCAAGTGTGCTAAAATAATCAACTTTATCATTATGGCTATAAACAACACCTAAAAATACCTTCTTGTGATTAAGAATGATCTCCAGGAAGAGGTACTCAATAGACCCAGAGTATGGTGAGGGGGAAGTACTGAGAACTGTGGCAGGAATGGTGCTCCGGAGATAAATGCCAACTCCACCACCACGCAAACCTTCACCACGCTTTCCAACTCGATCATTTCGGAAGAGATTATACCCAGGTAAAGAACATAAAGTAGAAGGAAGAGACGGCTGGAGCCAAGTTTCAGATACCAGGACAGCGTCGACTACCCTGCTGCTGATGGATGCGAGAAGATCTGAGTAGTGAGCTAAAATACTCTGTGCGTTGATGTGCACCACGGACAGGTAAGGCGAACCACGTTGAAAAACAGACCTAAGTTTGTCTCCAAGTGGCTCAGAATCGGAAAGAGAAGAGCTGCTAAGACTATGAGCACTTTCATACTCGTCAGAAGAAGAACAAGAAAAGTAATCGTCGTTAATCATATAATAAATAAATATTAAAATATACTAAATATTAAATAATAGATACTAAAACTAACAATATTAAAAATAACTTATGCTCTTTCCAGCACCAGCATGAGTTGACCAGAAAAGAAAGAAACATACAGAATCAACATAAAAATAAAATTCACAACATTAAAAAACCATGAAATGGAACAAACAAACTAAAAGTTAAAAAATAATAATATAAGAAATCACACTGCGTATCCGAGCGTAGAACGGAACGTACAGTTAAATTTCCGAACGAAACTGACTTGACAGCTACGATACCCGACTGACCTACGTGACGTGACATTCATATAAAAATAACCTCAATTAGCTTTTAACCCAAAATAAAAATAACAAAGAGAATACGTTAATTTAAATTAAAATAAGTGTTCTACCCTATTTAAAAAAGATCTTAAAACAAATTAAATAACATGATAAAATGGTAAAAACACGATCACCAGCCACCGGAGCAAAACAAAAAACTAAACATTCATACAAACACAAAAGCAATTGAAGTAAAACTATCCATAAATTTAATATTATGTGGAATCCGATTAAAACTTTCGCTAATCCACTGTTCTATTGAAAACAATGATTATTCAAATCATATCCTAACATTTGAATATCTTTTGTTGCTAAACCAACAATCGGAAATTTCAATTATAATATTATTTCAGCCCTTCCTTATTTAATTAACATCAATGATGTATATGCCTCTCTCAATGTCTATTCGGAACTCAGTGACTAACAAAAGGGACTCAATTCTAATTAGTCAGTTTTGTGTCGGTACCTAAATCGAGAGAGCAAAGTTTGTTTCCTCTTCAACTGCTAATTTCGAATGCTGAAGTAGTGAAGGATACTGAAATTTAATCACGAGCGTAGCTAGAGATTCGGAAGTAGTATCTTAAGGCCAGAGAGAGATTCAAAAGCACGAAATGTATTATGTATATTTTATTTAGTTTCGACTATTTTCAGTGCGGTTATGCGTATATCCTTTTATGATATTTCACTGGCACTGGCTGAATTGCATATTGGCAAAAGCCATAATCAAAAGAAGAAGAAAGCAGAACAAACAGCACACGCAATAATACAAGGTGAATGGCAATTCGAAACAGTCCCAAGAGTGGGTAATAAAGAGGACATTACTAACATTTTCTTCCATAGAACTACTTTACTAACCTATCTACTTATAGAGTAGATACCCAAATCAATCACAATTTGTGCTGTTGACATGGAACATGTACCTACTTAACCGTGGCGGAAATCTTGCCTAGTTCGTACCCGCCCGACAAACATTTTAGTGTATGTGTGTGTGTGTGTGTGGATGTGTGTGTGTGTGTGTGTATCGAGATCGCTCTGATAGGTTGCATCCAGACCATCAAACTGAATAACTTACCATGTATAACTTACCATGAATAATAATTTTGGAGGGGTAACGTATTCTTTTTTCTTTCAGCTCATCGTGATTTTGTGGGGGAGTTCAAAATTAAATCTTTTTTGTGGCCTTGCTGACATATTGTCTAAAGAGAAAGTTGATTTTAAACTTTATTTGACAAAACAATTAAATTTCAATTATTAACTAAATTAAACTACAAATAATAAATTTCTAAAAATCAGTTCTGGTACGAGGTCTGCATGCACCTTTATCAGTTTTCGGAAAGTCTGTTGTCCCTTACACCCCGTAGAATTCACTACAAATTAATTTACAACTGTTCCTCTGAATCAAGGCCAGTATTCTAGAGTTGTGATTTTCTTTGTCTAGTAGACAATACGCCAGCGCCCTGAGATTTCTGCGATTTGATTTACTAACAAAATTTTACGAGTCACTGCTTTTCTGAAAAGCCAAGCGTTAATTGAATTACATAGGTACAGGGTGTACCGAAAACTTCATTATCAAAGGTACCACAGAATACCAGCGCTGTAATACCTATCTACTATGTATTAAAGCACACTGCAGAGATTTAATTATGTGATTGATACCTACCTTGTATTTTTATGTCACTTATTTTTTACATTGAATTAAACGTTTTCTATTCTATTCTAAAGCAATAAAAGAAAATAAAAAAATGCAGTCATGATTAGACTTTGAAACCGAACAACTATTACTATGGAGCCAATGGTGGGAAACGAGAAAAATTTTCTACCTCCCAAACAAATTCAGCTGACTGATTTTGTATGGGAAGTCAAAATTTTTTTGTTACCTACTACCATACTTACTTTCCATGGGGAAAGTTGTTCAGTTTCATGGTCTGAGCACGCCTGTGAAGTTTTCGTTACACCCTACCCTGAATACCGTTTAAGTTCGTAATATCTACTTACTTACTTACTTACCTACTGTCTTCTTTCAATATTTTAAAATGATCAAGTGCAACACAATTCAAGATGTTGCATTTACCAGCAGGGAACGCTGCTGCCCGTTCCCGGTATGATCCCATAGTCTCTTTTTACGACACCCACGGGTTGAATTGGGGTGATGCTATTCTAAGCCGACATCTTATGGCCAAAATCACACATCTGCAGTTTACTTAAACCTAATCTATAAACGAACGAAGTACGTTGAATCCCGGATCTTGTATAAATACGTTAAAATTTACGACCTACCTTCAAACGCAACGTGGTTCGCACCGACAATTTCCACATGCTTTTTATTTTGTATCCCTATTTTTGACCTTCGTGTATTTTCGTATTTGAGAAGGTGCGTGGGTATATTGACTTTATTTATTTAGGTAGATTATAGTGGGGAGGTTAGCGACAAAAAGAGTTTTAGATTAGCACGCCGAGCTAGAAAGTTAAAAATCTGCACGAAGCTTCTTTTGATCAAAACTGGGGTTGGGTGGTTCCAAATGGTGATAAATAAAGACGCAGTGCTCGCTTCTTATCCCTCAGTTTTGATCATTAGGTCCAGAAGTACCCTTTTCAGCTGTCTGGTCTGATGTAGGTACAAAGTTGAGGGCGATAACCTCGCCACTATAATGTATACAGGGTGTTAATTTTAATGCGTGCCATAGCTTCAGGCTAGGTTAAGTATCAATTAAGGATGCCGTAAAAATATTGAAAAAGTCCAAGTAACAAAAAATTTTTTTTACGGATTTAGTCAAAACTTTTTTTTTGAAAAATAAATTTTTGCCACTGTTGTAGGTTAGAGTGTGCCCATACAGGTACTATCGTCTAAACAACGTTGAGATTGAACGAATTACAGCTGAGTGAGATATAGGCATTTAAATCAAATGTCAGCAAAGTAAAAAAATAATTTGTGACTGGGATTTCTTTCAATATTTTTTACGGCATCCTTTATCGATACTAAACCTACCCTGAAGCTATGGCACGCATATAAATTAACATCCTGTATTGTGAAATTGTTTGTTTAAAAATTCACCTTGAATTTTTGTCTTGTGCAATGTTGAATTTCTCCATTTTAAAGTCCGGGTTATTGTTACTGCGCTGCCTACTGCGCTGGGAAAAAAACATCAATGTGTAATATTATCTGCAAGTACAGTAGAAATTTAAAAGCTTACAAACTGAGATGTATATCCTTGACAAAATTGTTTCAAGTGCAAGTTTTCGGTGAAAATTCAAATATTTTTTCCGGCACGTAAACCATTTGTCTTTTGTTTTGTAGCCTTTTCGTGATCAAATAAAATATTTATAGCGGGAAAGTTAGCGTGCTCGCCTTTACACATCGTTTTTGGAAAACTTGCAAAATGTGTACAGAGCAGATGGCGAAGGTCGCTGGTTCAAATCTTGCCTGCGGTGGAAAATTTTGCAAGTTTTCCAAAAATTGACACACAACACAGTGTTTTAAAATTTAGATATTCAACTAGCTAAAACCCGCGGCTTCGCCCGCGTAGGCATAAGAAATAACATAGATACCTAAGTATATTGCTTTATGATTTGTTGCACTTAAACACAAATATCTTGCCCCTTTCCTTTCTCTTTAAGAGATAAACAGAAAAAACGCCTAAACACGTTATGTATAATCTAAAAGACGGCTGATGTGGCGCAGTGGGACCTCTCCCTCCCGCTCTCCCACCTGCTCTCCCTCTCTCTGACCGTCATGCTCTCCCTCTCATTCTTCCTTCCGCTATCCCACCTGCTCTCCCTCTCATTCTCCCTCCCGCTCTCCCTTCCACTCTCCCTCTCGCTGACCCTCTCGATCTCCCTCTTGCTCTCCTTTCATTCTCCCTCCCGCTCTCCCTCTCATTCTTCCTCCCGCTCTTCCTCTCGCTGTCCCTCTTGCTCTCCCCCTCGCTCTCCTCTCATTCTCCCTCCCGCTCTCCCTCTCGCTCTCCCACCTGCACTCCCTCTCGCTCTCCCTCTCACTCTCCTCCCGCTCTCCCTCTCGCTCTCCCTCTCATTCTCCCTCCTGCTCTCCTTCTCGCTGTCCCTCTTGCTCTCCCTCTCGCTGTCCCTCCCGCTCTCCCTCTCGCTCTCCCTCACGCTCTCCCTGTTGCTCTCCCTCTCCCTCTCTCTGTCTCTCTCCCTCTACCTCTCCCTCTCCCTCAAGGAATACACATGCCAAATTTCAGGTTTCAAGGGTTTGGTTATGTATGACCGTGATAACGACAACACGTAACTTTAAAATAAAATCTTTGAATAACTTTAAAGTAAAATCCTACTTTAATGGTCAAATTTCACGCTTCTAACTCTAAGGGTTTATTTTTTGCGACACTGCGTGATTTTCATCCCCTATGTCATCGGTGGTTGAATTTTGAAAACTCCAAAATAATATCAACTGTTTATTAAAAATTAGGGTGCCAAATTTCAAAACTGTAGCTTCAAAGGTGCGGCCTGCGCGTAAATGTAATACTTTCATCCCCTTTCAGGGGTTTAAAATTGGAAAATGCTAAAACACGTCATTCATTACTTTTAAAGTTCTTCCTAAATACGAAATTTGAAGCAAATATATCAAGGGAATTTAAAAAATCATACAAACTTTCACCCCCTGTTTTACCCCCATAGGAGTTGAATTTCAAAAAATCCTCTTTAGTGGATGCTTACGTTGCTTAAGGAATACACATGCCAAATTCCACGCTTCTAGCTCCAAGGGTTTGGTTTTTACGACAATGCGTAATTTTCATCCCCTATGTCAACCCATCGGGGGATAAATTTTGAATACTTCATAATCAAAATAATATCAACTGTTTATTAAAAATAAGGGTGCCAGATTTCAAAACTGTAGCTTTAAAGGAGCGGCCTGCGCGTAAATATAATACTTTCATCCCCTTTCTTACCCCCTCAGGGGTTTAAAATTGGAAAATGCTAAAACACGTCATTAATTATTTTTAAAGTTCTTCCTAAATACGAAATTTGAAGCAGTTATATCAAAGGAATAAAAAGTTTCATACAAACTTTCATCCCCCGTTTTACCCCCTTAGGGGTTAAATTTCAAAAAATCCTTTTTAGTGGATGCTTACGTTGTTTAAGGAATACACATGCCACATTTCACGCTTCTAGCTCCAAGGGTTTGGTTTTTACGACAATGCGTAATTTTCATCCCCTATGTCAACCCATCGTGGGATGAATTTTGAATACTTCTTAATCAAAATAATATCAACGGTTTATTAAAAATAAGGGTGCCAAATTTCAAAACTGTAGCTTAAAAGGAGCGGCCTGCGCGTAAATATAATACTTTCATCCCCTATCTTACCCCCTCAGGGGTTTAAAGTTGGAAAATTCTAAAACACGTCATTCATTACTTTTAAAGTTCTTTATAAATACGAAATTTGAAGCAAATATATCAAGGGAATTAAAAAAATCATACAAACTTTCACCCCCTGTTTTAATCCCATAGGGGCTGAATTTCAAAAAAACCTTTTTAATGGATGCTTACGTTGCTTAAGGAATACACATGCCAAATATCACGCTTCTAGCTCCAAGCGTTTGGTTTTTACGACCATGCGTAATTTTCATCCCCTATGTCAACCCATCGGGGGATGAATTTTGAATAATTCTTAATCAAAATAATATCAACGGTTTATTAAAAATAAGGGTGCCAAATTTCAAAACTGTAGCTTCAAAGGAGCGGCCTGCGTGTAAACTCAATACTTTCATCCCCTTTCTTACCCCCTCAGGGGTTTAAAATTGGTAAATGCTGAAACACTTTATTCATTATTTTTGAAGTTCTTCCTAAATACGAAATTTCAAGCAGTTATATCGAAGGAATAAAAAGTTTCATACAAACTTTCATCCCCCGTTTTACCCCTTTAGGGGTTGAATTTCAAAAAATCCTTCCTTAGCGGATGCCTACATTATAGTGGCTATCTGCATGTCAAATTACAGCCGGATCGGTTCAGTAGTTTAGGCTGTGCGTTGATGACAGTC
Organism: Phthorimaea operculella; assembly: GCA_024500475.1. Classification (NCBI taxonomy): domain Eukaryota; kingdom Metazoa; phylum Arthropoda; class Insecta; order Lepidoptera; family Gelechiidae; genus Phthorimaea; species Phthorimaea operculella. The sequence goes on along the minus strand of JANFCV010000008.1, from coordinate 7,205,268 downwards.
AGTCTTCTTGAGTTTTATATATTAAGATTAAACATCGTGCTAGAAAGTTGAAAATTAGCTTGAAGGTACTTCTTAACCTACTGATCAAAACTGGAGGAAGTGCCAACTGTTGTAAAGAGGATAATGCCCGCTTTGCACCACCCTCTTTCTAGCCCAATATTTATTTTTATTTTTATTTTATTTTATTAGGTAAATACAACAGGTAACAATCATTTTTGCCTTTTATAGATACAGATGCAATATCTCAAGCAAGGCTCTTTTTTGCCGTTAACCTCCCCAGTATCAGTGAAATCGATACACGCAATGGTTTCAGCCTCAGGCACGGCATGTCACGGCGGCAAAACTAACTTAGATACTATATTATATAAGGTGTAAAAAATCAACTGCAAATATTTTAAGGGGTGAACCAGCTCGTGAAAGTGAACATCTTTCCCTAAGGAACATGGCCGAAATATGAAAAAAGAATTTGGACCTCCCATACAAAATGTACCAGCCGGCCGAGTCAATTTGTACGGGTGTAAACATTTTTTTTTCATGTTTCGTCCTATGTTCCTAGGGAAAGTTGTTCAGGTTCATCGGCTGATTCATCCCTTAAAATAGGTATTTGCAGATGATTTTTTTTACATCCTGTATTCTGAAAAAACATCGTCGATGTATCATATTTTATTTATTGAGACCATAGAAGTAAAAAATCTTTCCCAGTGAACATTGGAATAATATTATTATGATGATCAAATCAAAATAGCATGGTTGCCAATATTTTACGAAAATGATTTACGATATTATACACATGATAATTTATGGCAAAAAGACAGCGATTTGTTACCAACGTTTGTCACGGTTTCATTTACTTATATTATTTATTGTACACAGAAAACACATTCAGAAAAAACATGTACAAAGTCGAGCTGAACTCAAAAAAGATTGAGTTTTCTTCCAGCTTACCAGATGATAGGACACTTTGATTATAATAGACGGGCAAGAGTATACGCAATTAACCCATTATAGACGGAGTTTTTGAAAATACAAGAGGGTGTGATATTTTACGGACTAAATTGACTAACGAAATGGGGTGGTTCAAAAGTGTAAATATTTTATAATCGAAATTCTGATGCCATATGGCATCGCTATTTAAAATGGGTATAAACATACATAATATACATACCTACTTAGAATACAATAGATACATAGTTGTATGTACGTGTTACACGTGAATAGGGGCATAATACTTACATTTTTTTTACTATTACAGCGATTAAAAGTTATTTTCAAATGCTATCCCAGCAATATTCCCCCTTGGAGATTATTTCCGACGATGGCACAATCTCCCGGCAGACCTCTCTGCAGACTGTTTTGCAGTGGCGTAGTCATCATCATATTCCTGCCCTAATAATTAATTAATTACTTGGGGTCGACGCAATACGTTTTGTTTCAACACAAAATCATGTTGCAAAAGGATTTGGCTATGTTTTATGACCGGCCGCCTGCCTGACGTCAACCCTCTTTGGGAATGTTGTTGTAGGCACTTGTAGGTGGTATCACCGCCACCATGCGGTTGACCATAGTCGACAGATGTTCAGTCGAGGTCAAAACTCTACGTCGCTTTTTACGGAACACCCTGAGTAGACTAGGGGTGGCAGTATTCTTAGCCTGCTGCGCAAGTGGCGAAGTATGACATTTTATCAAAATTAAAAAGTAGATTTACATGTAATAGTATGAATTTGTAAATTTCTGAAGGGAAGCCGATGGGATTCTGCATGTGTGGACTCTTCGCCAGTGCTGTTTTGTCTATAGTGTGCGGTCGCTCAACTTTTATTCTATAATCCAATTTGACATCTACAATTTGACACGTAAGTATAACAAAAAATCAGGTCGTTAGATTTTACTTCCTTAGCTAGAATGACACTTTCGTAAAAAAATACATGAGATCAAGATCCGACAACGACAGAAGAGATACTTACTTTGATACTAAAATGTAATGCATATCTAACGACTGTGTCCTTACGATGCTACGAAGAATAAAAAAGATACGTTTGTTGTGTGCCAATTCAACCGACTTCCAAAAAATGAGGTTAGCAATCTGACTTGTATGTAAAGGTGAAATTAAACTTCGGGCGCGCCGCGCCTTATGCCGCTGTTAAAATGACTGGTTCGTATGAACTTACACGAGATAATTGAAACTGCATAGTGGCACGACGATGTCACATTGACGAAACGTATACACCCGAAGTTTAATTTCACCTCAAGAAGGAAATTTAACCGACTTTCAAAAAATGAAGATAGAAATCTGACTCGCATATTGTTGGAAATACTGCTGATTTGTTAGAAGAATATGGTGAACATCTACGAAGATAAGATAATCTAAGTATTTTTGAACAAATAAGTAGAAATATAGTGATCATGGTAATATCAGCAGCAGACAGCCGTCTGAATGGGCTTTGACATAAATTATATGTTTCTTGGTTTAACAGCTGTCAAATATTACCTATACTTTGGTCCTATGGTCCTATAGACAGTTTTTAAGAGAAACCGAGAAAACAGAATTTGTTGAATCACCTTAAAAAGACAACCTTGAGTTACTGATAAAACTTATCGGATTTTTCTAATGTTCCTTTGAACGACCCCCTGGAGTAAAATAGCATTTGAAATTCGAACATTCCACAGCTACGTTATCTGTATCTAATGGTGATTTTGCAATCGGTAAAAGTAGTAGCGCCAGTAAATCCTTTCTCTCCACCTACCCTTCTAAAAGGCCAACGATTTTCTTAGGCAAAGTTTAAGGGTCTTGTTTTCTGAAAACTTACTATGGGCAACCGAAGTATATTGATCTCCTAAATAATTTTAATTTCCGATCCATGCGAAGTATCTTCTGTTTTCTATACCCCCTAAAGAAGCATAACGATTCTAAAATCGAATTTTCCGAAGCTGGGCCCCGAGTCCGCTAAATGAAAATCGTTTCAGTCGAGTCTCGATGGCATCTCAGTTGGATGGTTTCGGCCATTTCGTAGTCAGCTAACAGTTTTTAGTATGGAAAATCACAGTGGCAGTAGAATGACAGTTGAGTCTCGCTGGCATTACAATGGCTAAAAATTAGCAGACTTGGGGCCCAGCTGTCCAGCTATCCGTGAAAATTATCCTACGGAGATTTTCCGATCTCGACATTCTCGACTATTTGAAGTCATGGAAAGCCGTTATCACTCGATATTGTACCACCATGAACAATAAAGGGATTTATACAATCGACGACTAATGTAGTGCGCAGTGTTAGTGCGACTGCCTGCAACGCAATTCCGGGTTCGATTCTCGGTGGGGCACTCACAAGGATTTGTTTGAAAATTAGTGAATTTGTTCCCAGTCTGGTTTGGACATTCCACCTGATTGACCGGTCACTGGATTACTCGGTTGTGTCACAAACAAAAAAAAAAGAACACATAAAATTGATAAGGCATTTCATAATGACAACTATTGTGAAAAAAATACTTTCTTTATACCTATTAACGAAGAAAAAATCTTAATCAAGCGAAGAATAACAAAAAAAGTTAGGCAGCGAAACTTTTCTACGAATAAAAATAGTAAAACAATCTTTTTTAAAATAACATATAACATCTGAATGTGTACGAATTTGAGAACGGTTTTACATCAAATAATAAATATGCATTAGCAGAGCACCCCGCCTGCCATTTAAAAATAAATAAAAGGCAACAGGAATCCGGAAACGAAACATAATGACTTTGTTAGTATGTTCAAAATTGCAAAATATTTCTAAACGACGAATAGACCAACTATTTAGGGCTTCCAAAATATGTAGTAAAATATGTAGGTACTATAAAACTATGATACAAGATACATAAATAAAGAAAAAGATTATAATTTACTAAATATTTCAATATTTATCTTCACAATCCTTTGCAAACTGTTTTCAAATTCAGATTCACGCGACTAAACCTACGAGCTTAAGTAGGTACCTATACAAAACAAGCTTCTACTTAATGATTAGGTGTACAGTTGTGGTACAGTGCACATTACGAATATTAAAGCTGAAACCGCCATACAATAAGAATGAATGTGCCCTTACCTTCCGCACTTAAAACAAGCAGTGCAGTGAAACTAGCGCCAAATCACGAAAAAAAAATCCTTAGTTCAGAAGCAATAAATACACCAGATAGTCCTTTGCCCACGGTTTCAGTATCCTTTTGAGGTAGTCGGGTAAAAAAAGATCATTTTGGTAAATAGCTTCTTCATAATTACTTCACTGCCCTGTTTTTTCTTCTTAGCAGTACAGTGCACATTAAGAATATGAAAGCAAAACCGCCATTATTATAAGAATGAATGTGAACTAACCTTACGCATTAAAGATAATTTTGCTGCTGGTTTGTTTGCGACTGTATGGCTACCAACTACAGATTGCAAAACCTTTTTTTTCTTAAATCTTTAGTAGTACAGTCTCCGTTATAGTTTTCATAGTGATTTCAGATTAATAAATATATTTAGAAGTTACAGCTGTAACCAGTTATGGCTCAAAAACTACCCTTTTAAAATCAATTATCTTGAGACAGAAACATTTTAGTGACTTTGTTTCAACTATACCTCCCCTTACTTTTAAAAGGCCTATTTATTCAAAAATACCACACTTTATATTACAAGAGAAAAAAAATGTTTAGCCCCCTTTTCACATGTCTAAAAACATTTGATATTATTTGCCATGCATCTGTTATTTTATTAACTTGTTAGCTATAAAAACCTTAATAAATTTGGCAAATCTTTAGTTTTTTTTTCCGCAATGTAGCGCTGGTTTCATGGTACAACTTAGGAGCACAGCTGTTTTCTACGTAGTCAACATTTATGCTCCGGCTACGTTCCGTCGAGTGAAGCCACTTCAGCCCGAGGACCGATTGACCCAGATTCCTAGCACCGAACTGACTGACACGTACACTTAGTGTGGTGTTTGATTAGTTTTTCGCTGGTATCAGCACCTCGTGTGGGGAACTTGAGACGTTAATCAAATGGAGTGTTACCTGACCCCTCGTATATACCCGAAAAGTCGACCTTACGAGGATTCTACGCATGTATGCACGGGGAGTAACAAAAGGGTATAAAGAGTCGAAAGGAGGTCCAGGTACTCAGGAAACTGAAGAACTTTCCTTGAACGAACCTTGAAAAATGGGCCGAAATATAATTAACTCCTGAATAGATGACATTATAATTAGGACCTCCCATAGTAAATCAATCAGCTGATCGGCAACTTTGTATCGAAGGTGCAAAAAATGGACAAAATGATAAATATCAACATTTTGAATCGAACCCGGAACCTCTGCGCCGCGGGCAGTCGCTTTGTTCACAAAATAGAGAGTTTACGAAATACAGCTAAATCTGACACAAGTCCGCAATATAATGAGCCGATTTCAATACAAGAAATATGACATTCGTTGCAAACATATTCTTAGTTATCTTAAGTTCCCCTGAGATGCCAGTTCATTCCAATAGGTAAGCGTCAAAATCGTCAGTACTGAATGAGCCATCTGTAAAGGCACCCCGTGCGCGTCTCCAAAATTTGTGCTTTAATCTACTACTGAACCAAATTTATAATGGCTCTCTAAAACTCTTCATTTATTGTTTAACGATTCTATCTTTTGAATTCCCGAGCATTAAAAGTTGTTAATGAGATCGTCCATAATAGAATGAATAACGCGTTCCATATTGTTTTAGACATTAACTGCTTCTGACGTTTAGCCGTGTGATGCCGTCTTGGAATAATATCACCCCAATTTTACCCGGGTATCACGCCAATTTTACTTTATTTCTTTTTTAACGATTAAAGAAAATTTCATCCAGGGGATAGGCAGAAAGCAGGGTTCCCCGTGAGTACAACAACTACTACTACTATAACAGCCACAATAAAGTCCACTGCTGAACATGGGCCTCTCCTAGTATTTGCCATACTCACCACGCTTGGCAGGCGGGTTGGTGAGCGCAATCCAAGATGTTGCAATGCGATTGCGAAATTCATCCAGGGATTGAACCCCTGGATGAATTCGTCATAGAATATGCAATAAATATACCTACTTACAACTCAACTAGGTATAACCTGTTAAGTTCTTATGAATTTAAAAATCAAACGCCTAACATCCTTATGATCCAGTAAAAGATATGAAGGCCCACTTCACATAATCGATTCTCAGGATCATGAAAATTGGCAACAATCGACAACGATTCCCAACAGGCAGAGTAAGAGCACCTTAACGAAATTTAGGCGAGAAACACACGTAAAGTCCGTTTGTGTGTTATTTTTGCGCAGCGCTATCGCATGCGATAGAAAAATGCTATTTTCCACCTTATTATCATACAAATGTGGTTTATGCCACGCGGTTTGCCGGACTCGACAGCTTCGTGCGTGGCTCTCCTGCGGGGTACAGACAATAGGGGGGCCGAGGGCCGTCATTTTAATATGACATACGACGTGGATGTACGCGTGTCCCTTCTGACATCTTCGATAACTCGCCCCCCCCCCATCGTCTAACCCCTAGGGAAGGTCGCGCGCGAACTTGTCGGACTACAGCGCTGCGGACAGCACAAGGCTGCATAGATGCGTCTGTCAAACCGTTTAGCATAAACCGTATTTATATGACAATAAGGTCATATTTCGTATTGTCCTAAACTATGCGTTACGCAGCGCAAAAATAACGCACAAACGGACATTACGTGTGCTCTTCGCCTAAGAGCACCTTTAACGAAGTTTAGATTCCCAGGGTACGGTACCGAGCCTAATGTAATAATAATGATTGCGAAATAGATTGACCACGTCCCCACGCGAATTCGAACCGATTTGTCCTGATAGAATCGAGTTTGCTTTGATTAGGTAAAAAATGTAGAAGACATTTTGTTTTTATAATGCCTCTCTACCTAAGGTTCAAATTCAGAGTTTCAGATGCAGAAATATGACAGGCATTGTATTGGATTTTTTTAATGCCTGTCATATTTTATTGTTGCGTGAAAGTTGTCTTAATGTATCATCTACCTGCCCTTATCCATACAGTGTAGTATTATTATACGGTAGTTTTATTATTTATTCTTATGCCTTATCCCAAATGAGTCGGTGTCGGCGCAACTCTTTTTGTTAGAGGAAAGGATTTCGCATTGTTATAAGATCGACCTGACGTCAACCCTCTTTGAGAATGCTATTGTAGGTGGTATCACCGCCACAATGCGGTTGATCATAGTCGACAGACATTCAGCTGAGGACATTCTACATCGCCTTTTACAGCATTCTTAGCAGCTACCACAAGGCTTGTCTTAATGTATACGAACAGAAAATTAGGTACATGCGAAATTAAAAGAAAATATGACAACAGCAAGCGATAAACCGGTTTCATTTTAGAAGTAACAGCCAATTATGGTAGATATATCTGCCGCTTCACTATCTAGTTGATAAGGTTTGTCAAATAGAAATCTCCTTGTAGTTTTTAGTGGCCAATGGTATTTTTATAAAGAGTCTAGTCCTACTAGTCTTCTACGTCAAGTCAATGTCTCATCTGTCATTATGTGGAAATCAATAATCAGATAAACTGTTGGTACATTATGTTGGTTTTACAAAGTAATTGCAGAATATGCAAGGTAAGTACAGAATGCTAAATACGTATGGTGAAACTGGAGACGGACGGAGTGTCGTGCAGTTACACTGTACCTGAAGAGCCCTGCCAGGGCGAAACACTCATACCCTGGACTGGACGGACGTAGCTGGAGGACAAAGCCCGCCCATGTAGCTCATCGAGTCCTGACGCGAGGTAGTATTACACCCAAGTAGCACATAGGTACTATTGTAATCCCGATGTACTTGTAATCTGGATGTACACGCCCACTTAGCTCGTAATATTGTAATCCTGACGTAATATTCTTAGCCGGCCAATAATGACCAGCTACTCGGTTCTGATGCCGTGGGCCTTGCGTGTTATCAACCCCGACATATATATTTATGAAGAGACTGGACTTGCCATCATATTATGTAGGTATATATGACTTATGATTATGCCATTCTTATAGTAAAATTCTTTTTACATCTAACTTTTTTGATATGCCGTATTTCTTTAGCAGACTCTTACTTTTTATCGGACATATCCCGTACTTTTATCACACCGATAAAATTCGTAGGTAAGTACGACATAAATATCTTCTATCTACCTGTTAGCTAAATCAACTAAAAGCCTTATAAGTACAGTGAGTTCTTCTTATGAGTGTAGGTACTTCTTCTAGGCATCGTATCATAGGGAACCTAGAAATACTGTTGTCAACAAATCCTAGTTACTAATTTAAGTATAGTATAGTTTTTTCTTAGTATTTTTGTGAAAAACCTGTAAAAGTAGATTTGCTATTTAATAGAACCTTGTTTTCAAATTTTCTCATAATACCAAACTTATCATTTACTCTTCTCGCGTACTAGATAATTTTACCGAAACGTACAAATAAGAAATGAATAAACTTTTCCATTCACTAATTTCGACCAATCAAAGAAAAAAACACAGAAGGATGAATCCCGAATTGGCAACAATAATGTTCGCCTCTGTATCATATTATATGTCATACATAATCTATGAGCAGGATGTCAACAATAATGTTACTAATTTGGGGTCCATTCTTTATCTGCGCAAGTTATCGCACCCTAGCAACACCATACATTTTACAGGTAAACAATGGGAAACTTCTTTTGTCACTTCTAAGTCAGCGCTTAAATGTCACACCAGAAGACGCAGTGTTAAGTTGAGAAAATTTTACGTTCTACCATCCAATCAGCAAAATTCAATGTGGCTGGCGGCAACCATGATTTTGTCACGTTCTGTGGCCTATGCAATGAAGCTACAGGCTACAATTCTGCAGGCGAAATTCGATGTAAATTGCGTAGACGGTTAGCCATTATTATCCCATAATTAAACCGGCTACGCAATGTACCATAAGAATAAATAATAACGACACCTGATTCTAAGAACATTGTAACCCATAATTACAATGTTATATAACTATTGTATATTTGGATTCCACGCTCCAATACGCACATTTTGATGTATAAAACATGGTCCTAGGTAACCTATTACTAGGTTTTCCAAAGTACACTTTTCCAACTTTTCACAACTTTTTGTCATAAAAAAACTGTAATTAAAGTTACAATACTGCAATTTTTATGATGTTTTCAATTTTTCGTAGTTAAAAGATTGTATACAATAGTTACAATGTTTTTGACTCAAATAAATCAACATCTTAAGTTATACTTTGTAGCGTATATGCTGATACAATGTTTTAACTCTCAATTTTTATCCAATTGACTAAAAAAAGAAGCAGTTTTCAGCGCTAGTAAAACAAGTTACAACGTTATGTCTACGAAATGAAAGTGTATTCTGAAGTAGTATTTCAAATTATTGACCTTTTGTTTGCCATATCTAGATTTTTTCATATACTTCCACTACAATAAAACGACATTTTACAAAATCGATATAAAAAACACTTTTAAGTATTGATTTCAATGTAAATTATTTTTCGAGCGCACATTTTTCACGAATTATTTTGATGTTTCATGAACAACCTTCTCCTAAATTAACGTCTCGTGTTTACATTTGAATACCACATTATATTTTATATTTGTACGTAACCGTTTTTATAGTCAATATCAGGTTATGAGCAACAAAACTAGTTTTGAAACAATTGTAGCAAGCCAAGTAGTGCCTCCATGTATGTACCTTTAAACAAGTTACGCCAAGGATGGCTCCTCTATTTTTAGTATGAAACACCGTAGGAGGAGGAGTAAAATTATTAAATAAATATGTTTCATTTTCACCTCTGCCTCACAGGATAATAGTTTAATTCCCCTTGCGAATATTTTCTTTTATTTTGATTACCATGGAGATATCTTATAAATGAGTGATAATGACAGAGCTCTTGACTGCCTTACCAAGCCTCGTTATATTTTACTGTTTGTGAAACGAATAACAATGCCATGTTTTATTCCGCAAAACTCTCCTAGACTCTTCAAATCCCGTATGACACTTCTTTGCTGTGTCATTCTTTTCGATCCTCTCCATATAGCACACAATGTGCTCACGGAATTAAAAGAAACTATCAAAATATCACAAAATGTGAATTGATTCCAACATTCATTGCACAAATAGAGAAAATAAACAAAACGAAAAAAATAGTTTAACAAGGCGGCATTGCTAAATTGCACTCTTCATCACCATTTCTTATTTAAAACACATTTGTAATATAATTCTATTATCTGAACATCGGGTCGATGATCTCCCCATTAGCCACTTATCGTCCCTTAGCTGTCTCTCAGTCACTGGTGTATCTCACATCTTCCAAACACATCACATCTAGCAAATTTTCCTGCCCACATCCTGCTTATGTTGCCCATGTTAAGCTTAGTTATCTTTTTACGTACATCTTTCACCTTGACACGGCATCAGATTTCAGTATTTCGGATACAATCTTGAAGTTTTATACTGGGCATGGCAAGCTCTGTGGGTCTCTGTGCAACTTCTATTTATGCACAGTTTCTTTTGTTAGCACCTACATAAGCGTAGAAAGCACACGTTAGTGAATTGCTCTGACTTTAAGACATAACGAAATCATACAATACGCACTCGTGATGGATTTTGGTACTGGCTTTCAATCTAGAGTAGTCGTATCGCCACTTGCGCCGTATTTATTTTCCTGTTTGTTGACTGGAACGGTTTCTCTCAATAAGTATAGCTTGTTAGTCATTACAGCGTCATAGTATATGTGTGAAGCTAATGTTTTTTCGTGGTGTAATTGTATATAGGGTGATTGGAAATTCGATGCATTCCCTGAAGGTGGTTAGAGGGGGGGCCATTTCCAACATATTCTTCCATGGAACCAGGGGTCGGAAATGATTGGTTACAAAATTATTAGGACTTTTGATTTTTTAAAGAAAATTTCCCTCATAAAATAATTAGCATTAATGCAAAAGCGGCGTGCGAAACAAGGCAATTGACTATGGTCGGTCGACTACGCCAAAGTCAGCAAATGCTGTTTAGACAACTTTTTCAAGTATTTTCGTGGTCTAATGGGTGGAGCATTCCCTCAGAGTCTGTGGTTCCAGGTTCGATTCCCGTGAGTTGACCTACAAGGTTGATATTCAACACTTTGTGAATTTTTCCCAGTTTGGTTTAAAAAATCACGTTGAACCACCTGATTGTCCGCAAGAAAATATCGTGCTCCGGAGGGCATATTAAACCATCGGCCTCGATTGATGTCTAATAAACGCAGACGGTGGTCGTAACACTACCATAGCAGAGGTCTAATACTTGTAGTAGGTGGTTTAAAAACTCCGACAAAGATTTATCATTTCAGTTTTTTAGGCTGTTTAAAGCTCAGAGCTCCATTTCTGAATTGTCGTAATCCTAATCGTGCGAAAATCTGCTACTAATTGTGCTCGTATCACATGTTCTACTAAACTTATTAATTTATGCACACCCTAATAAATTCACACAAACCCTTAACATTTAAAGTGTCGAGTAGTAGAACGTGTAATACGAATGGTTAGACCACTCGTTTTAGATTTCCGTGCACGGATTTGGATTACGACAATTCAGAAATGGAGCTCCTGAGCTTTAAACAGCCTAAAAAACTGAAATGATAAATCTTTGTCGGAGTTTTTAAACCACCTTCTACAAGTATTAGACCTCTGCTATGGTAGTGTTACAACCACCGTCTGCGTTTATTAGACATCAATCGAGGCCGATGGTTTAATATGCCCTCGGAGCACGATATTTTCTTACGGACAATCAGGTGGTTCAACGTGATTTTTAAACCAAACTGGGAAAAATTCACAAAGTGTTGAATATCAACCTTGTAGGTCAACTCACGGAATCGAACCTGAACCACAGACTCTGAGGGAATGCTCCATCCATTAGACCACGAAAATACTTGAAAAGTTGTCTAAACAGCATTTGCTGACTTTGGCGTAGTCGACCGACCATAGTCAATTGCCTTGTTTCGCACGCCGCTTTTTGCATTAATGCTAATTATTTTATGAAAACAAGATTGATTGTAGATTATTGTACCTTTTTGGTTAGCTAATGCAACAGAGAACTCTGTTATGAAGTTTTTACGGATTATTCCATAGTGATTTTTTACAGTAGATTACTATGAATGTTGAAAAAAATCCCTTTCCACCAAAAAGATTTTCTTGTTTTGGCGCTGTATTTTAAAAAAGAAGAGTATTTCTAACTAAACTTGTAACTAAAATGATTGTCCTATTCATTCACTATGAGATCATGTCAAAAAACTATGAATAAAACGGTTTGGCCAGCGTCGCATGACTTTTAAAGTTGAAATCGGGAAATTTTCTTTAAAAAATCAAAAGTCCTAATAATTTTGTAACCAATCATTTCCGACCCCTGGTTCCATGGAAGAATATGTTGGAAATGGCCCCCCCTCTAACCACCTTCAGGGAATGCATCGAATTTCCAATCACCCTATATGGAAAATCGCACTTACATAGCTATTTCAGATGAAGTAACTGTTTTTCTTATATCAATCTTTCTTCAGAATTGTTGAAAAAAAAAATATTAAAAACAAATTGAATCACAAAATTACAATCACATTCTTACTACGTTTAACCTCGTTTTTCTTTCTTACAATATTATAACGCAAATTTTCTTAGAAGTAATGTTTGTAACAACCTATTACAATGTTTTGTGGCAAATTTTGTTTGAGTATGTGCACAAAATTATGGTTGTAAGTATAAGTTACAATGTTATTCAGCTTATAATTCGTCATCTGATTTTAAAAGTATAACTTTGTAACGTACAGTTACAATGTTTTAAAGACTCAAAATTATTAGTGGCACAATACCAGAACATTGTAACTTAACAAAAAAGCGAGTTTTCTGGGGTTTCTGATGATTTATGAAATAAATGGTGTATGTCCCCTAAAAGACCAAATATTTTTATGCTATAATCACATAAAACTTGTGAAATTTGCGTTACTCAAGAGATTTTAACGTTCAAAAACCGATACCCGAATCTTCAAACGGCTCCCCTGTAAAGTTTGCATTTTTGAGTTACAATGTTCTTCGAATCAGGTGTCGATAACACTACGTTTAATTTATGTTAGTGAACAGAAAATCAATAAGAAATTTGAATCAATTGAATAAACAAAAAATAAGAGTAATTTATAAAGTGCTTCAGACTTTCTGTGTAAAAAACTGTATTACCAATAAAGAGTTACCTATGGGAAAGGGTTCACTAAAGGTACAGACAATCAGAGGTAGGTTTAAGGACCTTTATCTGAAATGCAATAGATTCAAATTAAACGAACACTCACTAGCAATCAGTGACAAAAGATAAAGGGCCAAAGGGTGTTTGTATTTGAATTGTAATTTGAAAGGGCTTTGTCCTACATTTATCGTCTGAAAATTGGACTATTCAGCACGTTTTCTTGACTGAAGCAATGATGACATAGTCAAGGTCACCTGCGGAGTTGCCTGACCCCTCCTCGTGGTCAGGGTCGGGGTAATTAAGTATGCACTTGACTGTACCAACAGGAGTCTCAAATCTTCTGTTCAGAGCTGGTATTACACAAGAATCACATGGTTCTCTTGAAGTAAATAAAATAATTCAATTTACAGTTTTACACCTATTGTTTCGAAGGTATATAAGTGGTGAGTACTAAACAAAGGCTTACGAAGTTTGAAATAAACAATTAATCATTGATAAACGCTCTCAGCAAGTTACCAGCTAACATTATTATTAATGAATCCCTTTTGTTATCAAATTCACGTTAGATATTCACTATATACGAAATAAATTATGTTTCAGAAATTATTACCCGCTTTTGTTACATACTTAAATATATCAAGCCTGTATACCTTGCGGGGTAGGCTGAGCGTAAACGGCTTTCAAACTTTCATTCGCACCACGTTTGACAAAAGTTTAAGTCCTTCAGAAGAACGTGTATTACCTAGAGACAGGTTGTCAGCCTGTCGCCTAAAATTGCAATACACATTAACTCTCAAATCCCTTAGTCGCTTCCTACGACTACCACGGGAAAGATATGGGGTGATGCTATTCTAAGCCAAATACTGGTCTAACAAAATTTTATTGTTGCTCATCGACTCGATGAAGAAAAACCACACAGAAAATTAGGTACATATTAGGTAGTAAATAGGTAAATAAATAAAAAGTAAATATCCCTGGACGATACACACAGCGCCATCTAGCCCCAAACTAAGCAAAACTTGTAGTATGGGAACTAGACAACTGATATAATACTTATATACTTTTTTTTTGTAAATAAATACATATTATACATAGAAAACACCCAGACTAAACACAAATATATGAAAATTGACTTTACAAATATTTGTGCCTGGTGGGAATCGAACCCACGACCCTAGGCGTAGAAGGCAGGGGTACTATCCACTACGTCATCGGTAAGAAAAATTAAATCGACGTTGATAGTCAACCAGTTATTCATTCATCTGAGATTAAGTACTTCGGTTTAAATTGTCAAATCGATAACCCAAATCCCTTTTGACAGATTTTAAACCCTTTCGTGTGACTAATCGCTGCGACCGATAAAACTAAAGCATTTTCCAATAATTGATAGAGAGCTAAAGCTGCTTTCATCAAACGATTTGAAGACTTCATTTAGGCGGGAATCACACGTAACGTCCACTGCGTAAAGCATGCGTTAGTAAAATGCGTAAGTAATTTTCACCTGTCTGTAAATGTCAAACGGTTTGGCAGACGCAACCGTTGACGGAGCGATTTGCGATACGCAGCGGTAGTGACTGCGTCATTTAAACCATTTGAGACAATCTGTAGGTAAGTATTTTATGCGAATAAGGTGAAAATTCGTATTGTCATGCGTTACGAAACGCTTAAATAGATCAGCAACGGACGGTACTTGCGATCCCTGCCTTAGTGTTCAGGTGAGGTACATTTATAGGATTCAAATTGAGTCCTAAGCATTAGTCCTAGTTGATTCAGCACCTCAGGGTTCGAGGTCGTTCAACCCGGTGTCCCACACGAAAGAAAAAGAAGCCTATGAAACTGAAACTTTCCCCAAGAAAGATGAAGATGAGAATAAGGAAATTTTATCGCCCATATCACTTTACTCGGACGTCTTGCCTTACATGGTTTGTGTGGGAGTTCCAAAAATTTTCCGGGATATAGATTTACTTACATCCTATAATTTGCCGTGTGGTGCCGGCTCAAAATAGCATCACCTCATATCTTTCACGTGTGTGTCGTAACAAGCGACTGAGAGATTTGAGAGTTGAGTGACCTGTCACTATGGTGATTCACTAGAATGATTCTCAAATTTTTGTGGGACGTGGTGTAAATGGCCGTTTACAGCATTTTACGCTCTACCTACCTAGCATCGGATATAGGCGTGATATTTCTATGTAATTATGCATATGGTACGGGGTGTATCTGCAAAACTTTAAAACTGTACCAATATTGAAGGACCCAAGTGTTCCGTAGTTTAAGTAATGCGTATCTAGCACAATACAACTAGCACCAACTGTCCAAATTCTTTTTGTTTAATATTTGAAGAAAGTGAATTTCTCTATAAATCCTAATGCCGCGTGCATCGAAACGCGCGCGCGCCGCCATCTTGTGACCTGTCAATTGGTCATAAAGTCAGTCGCCCTCAAGTCTTCCAACCGACCGGAAGCAAAATCGCAAAATATACAATTCGCGAGTGCCAAACCAAAGGAACCCCCGCATAAGTGTTCAAACTAATCCAAAAAGCCGTTGAGCGGCGATCAGCGTACATTTGGGAGTTGAAACCTGGCCAGGGAAGAGCTACTTCAAGGCGGGCATCAGGTGAGTGAAATTCACTATAAACTCTCAAACATTTGGTCCTTCGAGCCGGATTTAGGTTCGAACAGTTTGTGCTGGTTCTTTGTGCTATTTCTAACTATTTTCGATAGTTTTCATTGCTACCAAACGCGGTACCTACCGCCACTTTCATAACTTGCATCCAAGTTTTTAGGCAATTTGCGTTATTATTTTTCGATAATACCATTGCGTACAGTGATTTTCTAACCTAAACTAACGATATCCATCGAAATTTCCACGGATTTATTCGTATTTCAAGTTTTCATTTCATAAATTTTATTTTTCAAACCACGCGTCCACGCGCCATGCTTACGGTCGGTTAAGGCGAGGTGCGCTCAAATCGTGATCGGTGTCCATGTACTGAGTGGGTACATGACATTGCTTTGTTTAAATTTGTATTTCGTACTAGTGATCCCTTTAGTATTTCGTATTAAGGGGAGGTCGGTTTTGTATTTCGTATGAAACCCGACTTATGCAATTTGTATTTCGTACAAATTTCAGTTTCAGTGAATCTGTTGTTAGTTCAATTCTAATTTGCGGTTTGTATTTCGTACGACCCATATTATTATCAGAATTTGTATTTCGTACCTACAATTCTCATTTTGCGGTTTGTATTTCGTACTAAACCCATATTCGGCATTCTGTATTTCGTACAAAATTGCCTTTCATTTTCCTTGCGATCCTCATATTACGTATAGGATCCCTTAAGAGGTTTGTATTACGTACAAAACTCAATCTAACCAATTTTGCAATTCGTATAAAATCACCTTACTCGCGGTTGCGGCATAACATGCGTGCATCGCCTTAAGTGATTTGCATAACGTATAAATTTAATCTAAACCCTTTTGCATTTCGTGTAAAATTAACATCATTTAGTAGCTGCTGCACTGCGTGCATGCATCGCCTTAAGTAGTTTCATTGCAAACATAAAACTCGGTTTTTTACTTTCGCATTTTCGTGCATACATACCTACCTACTTCATTTTGATTAACTAATTTCAAGCGGAGTCGCAATATCAATCGCCTTAACAGTTGGCAGTTATTCCATTTCATACATTGCAAACATTTAGCAATGCAAGTACCTATTTAGTACCTATGGGCACAAAGTAGGTATTGACTGGCGCGTCAAGATTTTCTGTGGGTTCTCTATTTTGTGTTTGGGTATCCATACCTAAACCCGTATATACCTACATTCCGTGGGTTCTCTATTCGTGCTTGGGTATCCATACCTACATTCCGGGTTTACCTAACCCAATTCAAATCAGATAGTAGTTACTCCCGTAACCCTTTAACCTACCTTGTAACTACTATCTATTAATTCAAATTAAATTTATTGCATGTCATTGCCTATCGGTATTTAACATAAATATTTTATTAACATAACTAAAAACATACATTTTAAAATAACTGACCTACACAAATAAATTGTTTACATTTTGCAAGCAACATACCAAATTAATTAGGTTTTACAGTTTATACCAAATTAATTAAGTTTTAAAGTTTATTCCTTGACAATGGAACTTGAACAGTTAAATTTTGAAAGAGATTTAGCCATAAATAGCTTGAAGCGTATGGTAGATTGTATAAAAAATGAATCGGAATTCCGCGTACGGACAAAGGAATTGGCATCAGTAAAGAAAACATTTTTTCAAGTACAGTTAAAAATAGAAAAATCTTTAGCTAAAGAATCAAAGTTCAATAAAGAAGAACAGCTCGAAATTAGAAACTCTTTCGATACCTTATACTATCAAGTTCAAGTGGCCTTGGATTCCTTGAAGGAAAATCAACGCAAGTTGAGCGCGGCAACTATTAATCTATCGCAGCACTGTAGCGGTCACGGATCCTCGATGGGAACGGAACCGGTTCACATATTCGTTTACCTAAAATTACATTACAAACATTTGACGGTAAATTAACCGAATGGCATGCGTATTACGACTTATTTAAATCAATTGTTCACAACAATAAATCATTGTCGAACGTTGAACGTTTTCGTTATTTGTTGTCGTCATTAAAAGGAGAACCTTTCAACTTAGTAAAACAATTCCTATTACAGATGATAATTATAATGATGCCTTGCAATTCTTAATATCTCGCTATCAGAATGAGCGTATCATTGCGACCAAACACTTAGACAAAGTTTTGGATCTGGAACCAATGAACGATAAAAACATTGAACATAGCTTACGTAACATTTTGAATGTATACACGGAGAATATTAGCGCTTTGAGTGCTTTAGGCATTAAAGTGCAGCACTGGGGTTTTATTCTTTTGAACATTTTGCTACGCAAACTTACACCAAGTATTCGTAAACGTTTTGAATTATCATTAAATTCATCTAGTGAAATTCCGGAACTTTCCGAATTACTCGACTTTTTGGAAAAAGAGTTGACAGCCATTGAAATCATGTCTTCAACACGACCTACCGTGGGTTCCGGCGCTTCTGCGAGCAAACCTGCCGGTGTTAATACAAACCCAGGCACTAGCTTTCCGTCTCGTCAAGCACAATTTTCGCGTCAAGCGTTAATGCGTTCACAATCGGATGCTCAGTATAGCCGTCAGTATGAGCCATCAGCTCCGCGATTTCCTCGTACTATGAGCGTTCATGCTGCCACTGCAGCTGGCTTCTATAAACAAGTTAAATGCGTTTTTTGCAAAAATAATACACATCCATTGAACAAATGTGAAAACTTTTCTAAATTGACCATACCTGAGCGTAAACGGTTTGTGTCTGAAAATGGCATTTGCATGAACTGTCTTCAAGGTCATGACACTTCTTCGTGCAAATCGCGTCACAACTGTCGAACGTGCTCTCAGAGGCACCATACTTCTTTACATGAAAATGTGACCGTTCATAATGTTACGTTAGCGTCACCTAATTCTTTCTCAGAATCACAAATCTCTTCCCTGAGTCTCTCTCAGAAGCGGAAAAACCGTCTCTTACGACACTTGGCATTTCCAAAATATTAAGAAAAAGGACTGCACAGTTCTTTATGCACTGCCTTAGTAAATGTACGACCTACTCAGTTAGGACCCTACGTTCCGCGTTTGATACGCACTCTCGTGGACCCAGGCTCTCAGGCTACACTCATTTCTGAATCCTGTGTTCAGCGTCTTGGCTTATCCCGTTTTCATAATGACAAAACTGATAGCATTACTATCACTGGTCTCGGTGATAAAATGAAAAACCTAACGGATATACAATTTGTGAGGTTACACCTTACAACAAACCGGAACCTAAAATTCTTGTAGAGGCTCTCATTATGCCGAAAATATCAAATTATTTGCCGAACATTCCTGACTCTTACCGGGATGTCTCGCATCTTAAGAATCTTCCTCTAGCGGACCCAGAATTGCGTTCTGCACGTCCCGTGGAACTTCTTTTAGGATCAGACTACACTGATTCAATTTTCAACACTAACATTATTAAAGGCCCCCAGGGTACCCCTGTGGCAATCGATAGCGTCTTTGGCTACCTACTCAATGGTAAAATTGAAGGTAATCTTACATCACGAGTATGCATGAAGATTAGTACAAGCCAATTGGACAAAAATATTCAGAGATTTTGGGATATTGAAAACGCACCCGAAGATGAGAGAACCTTGACTAAAGATGAAGCTCTTTGTGAATCCATTTTCGTGGAAACTCATAAACGTGCTGACAATGGAAAATACGTCGTATCTCTTCCTTTCAAAAAAGATGCACCTCCTTTAGGTGATTCTCGGAATATTGCTCTTTCACGTTTATACAAACTGGAGAAAAGACTTGCACGTGATCCTGCTTTACAAGCAGAGTATAGCAAATGTCTCCAAGAGTATTTAGACTTGGGACATATGGAGCCTGTTCCCATAGCGGACAGTGATAATCCTTCTTATTACGCGCCTCATCATTGTGTGGTGAGAAAACAAGCCGTTACTACTAAAGTTAGGATGGTAGGCGATTTCTCATGTAAGACTACGTCGGGTCGTTCTCTCAACGATAACCTTCTTACGGGTCAGAAGTTACATCAAGATATCACAGAAGTGCTTTTGAAGTTTCGACTACATAAGATCGTTTTTACTTCTGACATAAAAATGATGTATC
The DNA here is from genome assembly GCA_024500475.1 of Phthorimaea operculella. Lineage (NCBI taxonomy): Eukaryota > Metazoa > Arthropoda > Insecta > Lepidoptera > Gelechiidae > Phthorimaea > Phthorimaea operculella. Next base: position 7,185,329 of record JANFCV010000008.1, on the reverse strand, counting down.
GTTTTATAGATCTCTGTCAAGAACATCGTGATTTTCAAAGAATCCTATGGAGATTCTCTCCTCTCGATCCTGTTCAAGAGTATCGTTTCACCACCGTTAGTTTCGGTGTTGCTTCTGCGCCATTTCTGGCCTTACGAACACTTCGTCAGTTGGCGATTGACGAAGCAGCTTCTTTCCCACTTGCTTCGCAAGTGCTTCTCAATGATGTCTTCGTTGATGACATTGTCACTGGAACTAATTCCATCGAAAATGCTCTTATCCTTCAAAAGGAACTTACAGAGATCTGCAAGGCTGGTACTTTTGAACTACGCAAATGGACAAGTAACAGTCCAGAATTTTTATCTTCTTTAAACAATGACGATTCCAATCACGATGATGCTCACATCCTATCAGCGCTCGATAATGATACTTCAGTCAAAGTTCTCGGCTTGAAGTGGAATCCAAAAACAGATACTTTTACTTACCAAACAGAGACACCTGGTGTTTGATTCCGAAGCTGATCTTAGCGCAGTGGAAGCAAATTAAAGTTATCTTAAAATCTAAAACTAAATGGTCGATCAGCCTCGGAACAACATTTGACTACGATTCGTAGTGCTCTTTACTATAGCTAAATAAAATAAATTTAATGAGAGAATTCTGCTCCGGAAAGTTTCCGGCCGAGAAATTCTTGTTTCCAAAATCTACTTAAACAGGGCCCAGCAACGAATTGCTTACCGAGCGAACGATGACGCCGTCGTTTCCTTGTAAGTCTAGTTTTTGACAGGAAAAATAGGTATCAGGTTTGAGGAAGACTTTTGGATTGGGACTTAGGTACTAGACTTACTGCACCCGGGCACCAGCTCGTGTGGCACTCCGTCCCTCCGACAGTTTTGGCTTCACCTCAGTTCATCACTCCACCATTCACCAGTTCACAGTTCGACATCAACAATGTTTTCAACACAAAACAACTAAAGATTCCTCTCCGAATGAGGAATCGGCCCGTTGGCCCCCAATCAAGAAAACAATCAAAAAATATATGGCTATCGGCAGCCGCGACGCGAGCGACGACTCAAAGTGAGGTTATGTTACCGGCGACCACGTTGGCCTCAATCAAAAAGCCGGAACCAAAAATCACTTGGTTCACTTCCCCACCGAACAGGGAAAACCACACGAGAAACCGAAAGCACACCAAATTACTTATTTATAATTAAACTTCGCATCCACGATGCGGGCGACGGCAGAGAGACATGACAAGATGACAGAGCAGTGTTGCCAGCACCGCGCGCCCATTTTATACGAAAACTAAACATTCACCCGCCCCGGACCGACCCATCGGTCCGCTCTATGCATGGCAGGCGTGATAAAGTAGCTACTGCTCGCTTAAGGACTGAATCCCCCACCTGAACTTCTGCAACTCGAGGAGTGCCATCACTACCCGGAAACAGGTTGAGAATGCGCCCCCGGCGCCAACGCAGTGGCGGTAGGTTGGCATCCTTAACCAGAACGAGATCCCCAATGCAGGGGGGTTCAGTCCTGTCCGTCCACTTAAGGCGTTGCTGCAGAATGTGCAAGTACTCAAGCGACCAACGCTTCCAAAAGTTTTGGGTCATTTGCTGCAACAACTGATAACGCGACAAACGATTGCTATTCACCTCCGTATAGGGATATTCCGGCAAGGCGTTAAGTGGGCGGCCAATTAAGAAATGCCCTGGCGTCAGGGCCTCTAAATCATTTGGGTCTGAGCTGAGCGGACACAAAGGACGCGAATTGAGTACAGCCTCAATTTTACAAAACACGGTCGCCAGCTCCTCGAAAGTCAAAATTGTTAACCCTACAACGCGCAACAAATGCGTCTTAGCGGACTTTACAACCGCTTCAAAATACCACCCCAGTGAGGGCACGCTGGTGGATCGAACACCCAGGCAATGCCCTGACGGGAGAGGCCCGTGCTGATGGCTTCTTCGTTCTCCCTTAAGAACGTTACAATTTCCTTCATACACCGATCAGCACCCTTAAAGTTGGTACCACAATCCGACCTGATCAGCGCTGGTCGCCCTCGTCGCGACGTAAATCTCTCCAGCGCTGCAAAAAGGCCTCCGTAGATAGGTCGGCCACGAGCTCCAAGTGGACGGCCTTGGTGGCTAGGCACACGAACACGCACAAGTACGCCTTGATAGACTTTGCGTTCCGTAGGCGTGATGCCTTTACCATGAAAGGGCCTGCAAAATCCGTCCCACACCTGCAAACGTCCAGGCCTCCGTCACCCGGTCCGGTGGGAGATCTCCCATCTGTGGCTGCATTGTGGCTGCCTTCAAGCGGTAACAAGGCAAGCACCTAAACACAACGCTACGTACCGTTCGTCGTCCCGATAAGATCCAGAACTCGCGCTGTAGGATGGCCAATAGCGCATTACAGCCCGCGTGCGAGTTTTTCTCATGACGATCCCTGACTAAGAGCTCAACTAAGGGTCCCCTTTTGGAAGTAACAGTGGATGCCGAGCCGAAAAGGGCAGGCTAGCGTTCCGAAGTCTGCCTCCAACCCTGAGCATACCTTGCTCATCCAGGAATGGGTTGAGGCGCACAATTCCTCCCTTCAGGTTTCCACGTCCATCCCTGAGCAGCCTGACCTCCTCTTCAAAATGTTCCGCCTGGACGACTCTAACCAATGAGCATAGAGCCGCATTCCGCTCCGCAGGCGAGAGGACAGGTGTAAAGTTCCGTTCTGCTTGAGGCTTCCTGCAGTTGTTCACGAACCGCTTGATCCAACCTGTCACCCCAAGAAGTTTGTCGAGGGAGCTATACCGTTCCAGCAAGAAAGCTGGGTTAGGCTTCGGTACGAGTTGCCCCACGTTCACTCGCAAACCTCGATCAGGTGGCCCAAGCGGCGCCCTGCACTCGTTGAATGGCCATTCCTGCGGCGACTCAGTCAGCCATTGAGGTCCCCACCACAGTGGGTGACTCACCAAATCAGGTGCCCTGCACCCGCGCGAAGCGCAGTCCGCTGGGTTCCATTCTCCCGGTACGTGCCTCCACACTAACGGAGTTTCCGACCCCGTAATCTGTGACACCCGATTTGCCACGAAAACCTCAAGTGTATGTACCGACGTCTGCAACCAGCACAGAACTATCCGACTGTCAGTCCACGCGTACACCGTTTCATCCAAGTTGATGGTACCACGCAGATTGCAGGTTACATGATTTAGCAAGCGCGCTAGAAGAGCTGCCCCTGCCAATTCCAATTTGGGGATGGTCCATCTAGTTCTGACTGGTGCCACCTTACTTTTGGCCATAACCAGACGCACGTGCACAGTTCCCGTTGAACTTGCTGTCCGAAGGTATACAGCTGCCGCGTACCCTCGCTCCGAGGCGTCACAAAACCCATGTAGGGTAGCCTTACATCCCACCGATGGGACTAACTTGCGGGGTATCGCGATGTGCACGATCCCTGGTAGGGTGGTCACAAACTTGAGCCAATCCTTCAACAACTCTCCGGAGAGTTGGTCGTCCCATCCTAAGTTGGCTAGCCACAACCCTTTGTAAAAGCACTTCGCCATGAACGTAACCGGGGCGATCCATCCGCTAGGATCGAACGTTCTAGCGATTGTCGACAGTACCGACCGCTTAGTCCAAGTTTTCTCCAAAAGGTCGGGCTCGATCTTGTACGTGAATACGTCATGCGTTGGCCTATATTGCACCCCGAGGATGCCCAACGTGTTTGGATTGTCCGGGTTCTCAAAGAGGTGCGGGTCCTGATGGAACTCGCCTGGCAAACCGGCCAGGAGCTCTGGGCAACTGGACAAACATTTCCGCAACTCGTAACCTCCTGAACCCATGATCGCGATCAACTCGTCTCGTAGAATTAGCGCCTGCTCCACGCTATCAGCACCCGTGCAGATATCGTCCACGTAGACGTCGCGATCCAGTACTGCTGCGGCTCGAGGATATCTTACCCTTTCCTGTGCGGCCAACTCTCGCAGCGTACGTACTGCCAAATACGGACTTGGCTTAAGTCCATACGTCACCGTGTTAAGTTCGTATGTGACCATCGGCTCATCTGGGCTCTCACGCCACAAAATCAGCTGATACCGACGGTCATCCGGATGTATCATGGTTTGGCGAAACATCATTTTGACGTCTGCGACGAACGCTACCTGGTGTAAACGAAAGTCTGTAAGAATGTCCACAATGTCCCGGTTCAATTTAGGACCCGCGTGCAAACATTGGTTCACAGACACACCATTCGAGGTAGGAGCAGAACCGTCAAACACCACCCGTATTTTCGCCTCAGGTGACTTCAAGACAGCCAGGTGTGGAATGTAATAATGCTCGACACACCTCCAATCCAGGCTGGACACCGACATGTGGCCCAATTGAATATATTCCCGCATGAATTCTATATACTTCTGCCGAAGTGCTGGGTCTCGCCTCATCTTCCGCTCCATTGCGAGTAGTCTCCGTTCCGCGAGCTGTCGCGAACTACCTAAAGCGGGGCGGTTTGGGAGAAAAGGTAGCCTGGTCACGAATCTGCCTGACGGGCATCTCGCAGTGTTGTATTGATAGAACAACTCGCACTCGTCATCCTCTGGCTTCCGTCTGTCCGCCGTGGGCGGCTCTTCAGACTCCCAAAACCTCTGCAGCACCTCTGACAGCACACTACCATAGAGGACCGGATCCCCTTCTGGTAGGTCCTGAGGTCTCCAAACTGGGCCGAAAACAACATACCCCCCTGTGGTATCTACGGCCACCAAACCAGTTTCCTGGAGTACCTTCTTCCTACCGCACCATAATCTCCGAGGACGTCTGACCCGAGAAGTACGTCCACCGTACCAGGAGTATCAAAATCAGGATCAGCTAACTCCAACCCTGTGGTTAACCCTCGTACCGTTGGTGGTAACCTAACCTGAGGGAGTTTCCCAACCACTTCATCCAGCACCACGGCTGAGACTTGATAGCTGACCCTGTACATGTGCTACCTAATGCGAACTCAAAGTTCGTCTGACCCCGAATGTCAGGCACATTTAGGCCCCCGATGCCTACAGCTTCATCCTCACTTGGCCGTACATTTAGGCCTAGCCTACTCACCAGCTTACTCGATACAATACATCCCTGAGCCCCTGTATCCAGTAGGGCTCTTACTTGAATGGTCCGGCCACCGTATCCCCATACCCAAACCTTAGCCGTTGGCAAAAGTACCGTGATTGGACGGGGAGCCGAAGCTGATGAGTAGGCGGCGATTACCTAGCGGGAATCTAAACGCGGTGAGGCCGCGTCCCGCGGGGTATCCTCACTACCCAAACCTGTGTATGGGTCCCACTCCTGCTGGTAGGGAGGTCTGCCCATAAAGGCCATGGCTGGAGTTCTATAGTACCCCGACGGCAAACGTCCGTACCGAGGTTGCGCCTGTAGCCGCGGGTACTCAGGCATAGGCGGGGGCATGCGTGGGTCTTGAGACCCAACCAGGTGGCTCAAGCCCGCAGAATACTGCATGTACCCTGGTGGCTGCCTAGTGCTCCCCTGACACCCGCCCGTTGAATCCCGTACCTGGGATGGGTGTCCTGGCCACGTTCCTGTGCCGCTCTTCCCCAATCCGGCACCTGCTGCCGTGGTGGGGATTGTCCCCACGTCCTTGGGTAAGTGGGCTCCGTCTGTTGACGTCCCCTGCCTGTCCCTGTGACCGATGCGGAGGTGGGCTCCTCCTTGGAGGGTGGGGAGCGTTGCTCCTCCCTTGGTGGGCAGGCTCCTTCGCTGATCCGATCCAGCGCTGCCCCGGCGCCTCCGGAGCGATTCATGCAGAGCAGCGGATGGTGTGCACCCTGGCAGTACCTACAGTTGGTGCTTGAAGGGCACTCGCACCTGATGCGGCCCCAGGCACCGAAAACACCAACGCCTCTGCTGTGCCACAACCTGCAGTAGGCACACCCCGATTCCAATGCGGTGTTGTACCGCCTGGGTTGCCCACTGTTGCCTCCTCGCGCCGGTGCACCCGGCCGTTCCGGGTGGCGAGGGGCAGAGGTCTCCTTGCGAGGGGCTTCACCAGCCTGGACGTCCACTCGCCTGCTTTCGGCCTCGAGGAACGACTTCAGATCCTCGTAGGTCGGGAGGTGGTCCGAGGACTTGCCCCCATGTAGCTGCTCGAATCGAGCGACCATTTCGCTCGGCAGGCGGCGAAGCACTGTGTGGACCACGATATAACCGTAGCCCGCCACTGGCAAACCCTGTCGCTCTAGTGCGCTGACCGCGACACTGACTGGGTGGAAGATTTTCTCGCGGAGGTCCGTACCTCGCGTTATGGTTGGTATTGACAGCCACTGGTCTAACAGCCTGTCTACAATCAGGCGCTTGTTTCGATACCGGTCGGTAAGGATCTTCCACGCCACCTCATAATTGCTATCCGAGACCGCCAAATGCGTCAGCAATTCATGAGGCTCTCCTTGTAGCCTGGACATCAGCTGAGCCATCTTGTACGCTGGCATTATGTCCGTCCGTGTGTGGACCACGCTGCTATACAGGTCCTCAAACGCCGGCCAGTCGGCGTAATCGCCTGCAAAGACTGGAACCGTAACAGGCGGAAGAGGCACCTGTAATCCTTGTCCCACCTTACCACGGAATGGCTTTTCCTTTCCGTCACGTCGCCTAGATATGTCCGCAGCTGCCTGCGCAATGTCCTGTGCCAGCTCCAAGCACTGGTTTACATCGCCCTCAACCAGCTCCTTATCTTCAGGGTTAGGAGCTTCCTCAAGGAGCATGAGGCACTCTGTGAGGTGTTCCGACACAACCCGAACCCGTTCATCTGCCTGTAGTGCACTTTTCAAGAGCGCGTCCTCCCGGTCCTCGCGGCCGATCATTGCCGCTGTGGTAGTAAACCACCTTAATTCTGTCTTTATAGCAGCCTTATACCTGGCGATCGAGGAGCCATGGTACCAACTTTTACACACTCGACTTAATAAAAACGAAAAACCAATAAACAAATACCACAAAATAAATGTTAGTTGACTGGCCTAGACCTTACCGATAAGGTACCGTTCACTAGGCAAACAATACAGTCACAAAAAAACCGAAACAATATTTTCCAAAATTAATAAAATATGTGGGTAATATAAAAAACACGCTTAATACTAAATTACGGCTAACTATGTTGCAATAAAGCAACCACGCTCTGCTACCAAAAAATGTTTGATTCCGAAGCTGATCTTAGCGCAGTGGAAGCAAATTAAAGTTATCTTAAAATCTAAAACTAAATGGTCGATCAGCCTCGGAACAACATTTGACTACGATTCGTAGTGCTCTTTACTATAGCTAAATAAAATAAATTTAATGAGAGAATTCTGCTCCGGAAAGTTTCCGGCCGAGAAATTCTTGTTTCCAAAATCTACTTAAACAGGGCCCAGCAACGAATTGCTTACCGAGCGAACGATGACGCCGTCGTTTCCTTGTAAGTCTAGTTTTTGACAGGAAAAATAGGTATCAGGTTTGAGGAAGACTTTTGGATTGGGACTTAGGTACTAGACTTACTGCACCGGGCACCAGCTCGTGTGGCACTCCGTCCCTCCGACAGTTTTGGCTTCACCTCAGTTCATCACTCCACCATTCACCAGTTCACAGTTCGACATCAACAATGTTTTCAACACAAAAACAACTAAAGATTCCTCTCCGAATGAGGAATCGGCCCCGTTGGCCCCCAATCAAGAAAACAATCAAAAAATATATGGCTATCGGCAGCCGCGACGCGAGCGACGACTCAAAGTGAGGTTATGTTACCGGCGACCACGTTGGCCTCAATCAAAAAGCCGGAACCAAAAATCACTTGGTTCACTTCCCCACCGAACAGGGAAAACCACACGAGAAACCGAAAGCACACCAAATTACTTATTTATAATTAAACTTCGCATCCACGATGCGGGCGACGGCAGAGAGACATGACAAGATGACAGAGCAGTGTTGCCAGCACCGCGCGCCCATTTTATACGAAAACTAAACACCTGGCAATGAATGCACAAAACGCATCATGCTGTCAGAAATTTCTAAGATTTACGATCCTCTGGGATTTCTAAGCCCTATCACTTTGTTTGTCAAGCACTTAATCCAACTTCTATGGGTTTCTGGTACCGACTGGGATGCTAGTCCACCAGTAGGTATTCGTGATCTCTGGCTGAGATTTGCAGAGGAACTTTCTCAGCTGGAAAGTATAAAATTACCTCGTCACGTGCTTCCTTCTACTCACGATGCACAATTGCATGGTTTTTCCGACGCATCTGAAAAGGCTTACTCTGCCTGCGTCTATATTCGCGTAATAAACTCAGAAGGTGTCATTTCTACTCAACTTTTACTCGCAAAAACCAAGGTAGCACCATTGAAACGTCTTAGTTTACCTAGGCTAGAGCTTTGTGGGGCATTACTCCTCTCTAAGTTGATTCAAAAAATCTTAAATGCATACGGCACAGTTATGTCACTTGACAACGTATTCGCATGGTGTGACTCTTCAGTCACTCTTGCGTGGCTACGATCACCTCCTCATGAGTGGCGTACGTACGTCTCTAATCGCATTACAGAGACCACAAACCGTGTACCTGCCTCAAAATGGCATCACGTGCGTTCTGCGGACAACCCCGCGGACGTCGCGTCCCGCGGTGTTCTGCCGTCTGAACTAAATCAGGAGCAGTGGTTTGGTGGGCCACAATGGCTTCGTCAACCTCAAAATGAATGGCCAGTATCAAGCATAGATAATGACGTCGTTCACACTGATGAGGAGCGTCGTAAACATGTTCTAAAGATAGAACAGAATTCATCGGACGATCAACTTTTCCAACGTTTTTCGTCGTTACCAAAAATGCTTCGCATTATTTCATTAATATTCCGATTTTATAATAAATGTCGGAAATCAAAGACATATGATTCCCAAATATTACAGTCCACGAAACAAAATTTGCTCTCAATCGAGTTATTACAATCATTCAACAAGATCATTTTGCTGAAGATATAGCACGCATCAAGATGAATGATCTTTGTACCAAACGTTTAAGAAAGCTCAAGCCCTTCCTTGACGACGCCGGGCTTCTCAGGGTCGGCGGCAGAATAAATCGTGCTCACGTGCCGTACGATGCAAAGCATCAGATTCTTCTACCTAAAAAACATCATTTCACTAACATCTTAATAGACTTCTATCACAAGACAAATTTGCATGTCGGTCCTCAGACATTGCAATTTATAATTTCACAGACGTACTGGATTCTCAGTGCTCGTGACGCAATTCGAATGCGCACTCGTCGCTGCATTCGTTGCTTTCGGGCGCGTCCCATCGCTCCACAGCCTCAAATGGCTGATCTCCCGGCATTCAGAGTACAAGCTCTTTCTCCCTTTCTTCACGTCGGTGTTGATTTTGCAGGACACTTTTTCCTCAAATCAAGCAGATTTCGTTTTTTTTTTTTTTTTTTTTTTTTATTTATGATGGGCTTACTCTTGACCCCAATCTCACCCTACAGCAGAGATGGGATCTACGGTGGAGCGAGCTTGCCCAGAAGATGCCTATTCACTCTAGACTTAAAGAGATTCAGGTTATATGCACTCGGAAATACAGACGCAGGCAGGGAATTCCATTCTTTAGCCGTGCGCATAATGAAAGATGATTTGAAGCGCTTAGTGCGTAATGTGGGTATATCAACTAAGAACGGATGGTAGCCGGCCGTGCGTCTGGATGTCCGATAGAAGAAAGGAGACGGTGGTATGAGCTCATGCAGCTCACGCGCACACTCTCCGAAGTACAATCTGTAGAAGACCGATAGGCAAGCAACCTTGCGGCGGTGAGCCAGGCTGTGAAGCTTGGTCGCCACCAGTTTTTTATCGCCTATTAATCTCTTGGCTCTGCGTTCCACCGAATCCAGTGCAGCAAGTTGGTATTTAGCCGAGCCATCCCAAAGGTGACAGCAGTACTCCATGCAAGATCGGACTTGAGCTTTATAAAGAGTTAGAAGCTGTTCAGGCGTGAAGTACCGCTTGACTTTATTCAGGACGCCCAACTTTCTAGCTGCAATTTGAGCCTTGGACTCGATGGTGGTGCCGAAGTTGAGGTCAGAGGACAACTCCATGCCAAGGAGTTGAAGAGTGTTGGTCACTGGAACAGATGTACCCCGAAAAGTAGGAGAAAAGGTGAAAGGACTCCTTTTGCGGAGAAAAGACACGCCTGCGTTTTTGAAGCATTAAAGCTGACGAGATTGTCTTCGCCCCACTGGGAGACGTTACTTAACGTCAGGCTCGTACGCTCAATCATAGCCTTTCTCAATCTTTGGATTTCATCACCACTGGCTCCTGCGCCGGACAGATATTTCTCGGTGACAGTACTGTCATCTGCGTACCCAACAATTCCTGAAGATAGAAGGTCATTGATGTGCAGCAGGAAAAGCGTCGCGGAGAGTACAGACCCCTGAGGAACTCCGGCGTCAATAGCCTTGAGGTCAGAGGAGCAGCCGTCTATGACCACTCGGATCGACCGTTCACTCAGAAAGTCAGCCACCCAGCTACAGAAGCCAGTGGGTATGCCGTACGCTGGAAGCTTGCTCAACAGACTCGCATGCCACACCCTATCGAAGGCCTTTGAAATGTCCAGCGAAACTGCTATTGCTTCGCCGTGGTTTTCAATGGCCTCGCCCCAGCAATGCGTTACGTACACTAGAAGATCTCCCGTGGAACGCCCTCGGCGGAAGCCATATTGACAATCACTGAGAAGATCATTGTCTTCGAGGTACGAAAGCAGTTTGCAGTTCAGAACTCTTTCCATAACCTTACAGAGTACGGAAGTGATGGCGATCGGTCGATAGTTGCTAGGGTCGGCACGGCTACCCTTCTTGGGCACAGGTTGCACATTGGCAAGCTTCCAAGATTTTGGTACAATTTTGACACGAGAGAGAGGCGGTACAAGCGTGTCAGTACAGGAGACAACTCAGGCGCACAATACCTCAACAATCTTGCTGGTATGCCATCAGGACCACTGGCCTTGTTCACGTCCAGACTGCGAAGGGCTCTACGGACCTCTTTATTGTGCACTGTGATCTCAGACATCAAAGAATCGCAGTGAGGTAAGGTGGGTGGATATTTCGAGCCAGCGTCTATACGAGAGTTGCTCGCAAACAGATCGGCAAATAAATTTGCTTTCTCTGCCGCGGTGTGGGCAAGCGACCCATCAGGTTTCTGCATTGGAGGTAGTGAGGACGGCAGAAGTTGGATTCGACTGATTTCGAAAGGGACCAGAACTGCTTACTACCCGGTGGGTGTGATGCAAGCTTTGCCCCAATACGGCTAATATGGTCGAACCTAGCTTTTCGTAGCACCCGTTTGCAATACCTGGCGGCGGCATTATATGCTCTCTTCTTTGCTCGCACTCTTCTCGCTCGCACTTTTCGATCACGAGCTTTTACCCAAGCTTGGTAAGCGGACTGTTTACGAGCCTCAGCTCGAGCACAGTCCGCATTGAACCAAGGTTGGGCTTTATAACCGAGCGGGATATCGGAGAAAGGAATGAAATATTCCATTCCCTGCCGGATTACAGCTGTGATCGCATCAGCGACGTATGAGGGTCTTCCGAAGAGAAACACATTTGCCGCCACGGGTATGAAGCAAAGAAAGCACGCATCTCGTCCCAGTCTGCTGACTCGTATCGCCATACTCTCCTCGTGCCCCTAGGGGTGTAATCCGGAGGAGAGCAGATGGACACGGATTTCACCACACAGTGGTCGGATGATCCCAGCGGAGCCGAGACCGAAACCGAATGTCTGTGCGGATCAGTTGTCAGCAGAAGGTCCAGGCAATTGGGTGTGTGGTCTGTGATATCTGGTATACGCGTCGCTTGTTCCACCAGCTGGGTGAGATCTAGCGCCAATGCTAGTTTACGCGCCTCTCGCCCAGCATGGTCAGTTTTCTGGTATGGGAACAGCCACTCTTTATGGTGAGCATTGAAGTCCCCCAGAAAAACAAGCTCTGCTGTTGGATATCGCTGAATTGCTGTATCTGCCGTCTCAGAGAGGTACTCCATGAGTCTAGTCGTCTCCTGATCTCCGCTGTGCGAACGATAAACACTGGCGTAGAGTTTTTCTACTCCAGTGTCAACCAAAAGCCACAGCACGGGAAACCCTGAATTCTCAAAGCCACGGAGACGCTTACAGCAAACGTCATCGCGAACATACACACAGACCCCTGCACGCTTCTTAAACTTGTGCTCAAGAGTGTAACCAGGGTAGTTGAGGTATGCCACGTCCAACGGTGTTGCTATCTGCGTCTCCGTTAAGAAGAATAAGTGCGGCTTCTCGGTCTCCAGGTGGTGATGGACCGGGTCTAGGTTTGTGTGTAGACCTCGGATGTTCGTGAGGTGCACTTTGAGTGGGAGGAAGTGTTGCCGTTGGTCAAACTTTTTCTTCTTTTTTAGCTTTTTCATGTTTTTAAAAGAGTTTTTGTTGGGGAAAGAAAAGATAGTCGAGGCGCTGCTTAGAAACCCTACTCGTACCTTTCGGTTCAACTGATCAGAGAGGGAACTCGCTTGGAGACTGCGGGGACGCCCGAGCCCCCCCGATAACACTCCACCGGGTCCTCCCATCCAGCCGCCAACTGGCACGGTGGAGTATACCGGATTTTCACAGTTGGCGGGGCAGCCTTTGCGCGTGGCTAGCGCGCAAGTCGGGCCCCCTACTGACTGCGGTCGGCCAACGGCTAAGACCGTGCCTCGGATCCCGCTACCCTCCAAAACGAGTTACCGGATACAGCATCACCTAAAGACAAAGACCGGTTCCGGCAGCGCAACTGACTACATTGCTACCCCCCAATGGCACTGGCAGTCCCGCACACCGACGGAACACAGCAAGGCTGTTTGGCGCCGGACTCCGGCGGGATGGTGGTCGCGAGCCAGGCGGCCCCTTTCATGGCCTACCACCGCTTTTGGGATCTTCAGCCGCCAACACGTATTGTGAGGACGTTGCCCGGGGTGGACCGCTAGGAGGTAGACCCCACCCACCCCTTCGTAATTCGAAGATTTTCAAATCTTACGTGTGTGTCTTCGTTTGCATGTCCACGAAAGCCACGCACTTGGAATTAGTCCCAGACTTGTCCACTGAATCATTTTTGAACGCCTTTCGTCGATTTACTTACCGCCGTGGTAGATGTTCGGATATTTACTCTGACAACGGTCGAAACTTTGTCGGATGCGACAACTACCTTTCCGAACTTTTCGATTTTTTACGTAATAAGGACAATCAAAAAATTATCTCGGACGAATTGCTCAAAAACGAGATGACTTGGCATTTTAACCCCCCCTATGCCTCACATTTCGGCGGGATTTTTGAGGCAGCGGTTAAAAGCATGAAAACGCACCTCAAACGCGTTATTGGTCAGCTTATCCTAACTTACGACGAATTTAACACTTTTGTGTCAAATTGAAGCAGTTCTCAACTCGAGACCGCTTTTTTCGCAAAGCAATGATCCTTCAGACCCATTACCTATCACTCCCGGACATTTTCTAATCGGGCGACCATTGACTTCTTTACCAGAGTACGATTTCTCTGAAGACAATCCTAAACGCCTTGTTCGTTGGCAATTATTGCAACAAGTTGTTCAGCACTTTTGGAAAAGGTGGAGCATTGAATATCTTCATCAGCTTCAACAAAGAAGTAAATGGCTTCGTGACGATTCTCCTACACCTCTCCGAGAGGGATCTGTAGTAGTGCTAGTGGACAATTCTCTACCCCACTGCAATGGCGCCTGGCTCGAGTGCAACAGTTGCATCCTGGTGCCGATGGTATTACTCGTGTAGTTACTGTACGCATTGGTAATACTTTAAGTAGACGACCTGTTGTTAAGGTCTGTCCCTTGCCTATTGAATAGGTATATTTTTTCTTTCTTAGTCCGTAAGTTAGGGTAGTCATTTTATTTTTTCAATTAAAATAGTTACATATTTTAAGGTCGGCGGCATGTTCCGTAGTTTAAGTAATGCGTATCTAGCACAATACAACTAGCACCAACTGTCCAAATTCTTTTTGTTTAATATTTGAAGAAAGTGAATTTCTCTATAAATCCTAATGCCGCGTGCATCGAAACGCGCGCGCGCCGCCATCTTGTGACCTGTCAATTGGTCATAAAGTCAGTCGCCCTCAAGTCTTCCAACCGACCGGAAGCAAAATCGCAAAATATACAATTCGCGAGTGCCAAACCAAAGGAACCCCCGCATAAGTGTTCAAACTAATCCAAAAAGCCGTTGAGCGGCGATCAGCGTACATTTGGGAGTTGAAACCTGGCCAGGGAAGAGCTACTTCAAGGCGGGCATCAGGTGAGTGAAATTCACTATAAACTCTCAAACACCAAGAGTTATCGGGTTTTTAATCCGTAAAGCCTTCTGGAAAACTTTTATTTATCTCCTAAAAGGCTGTTAAAGGGCCCTTAAAGTCGGTAGAGTCCCTTTTAGATTGCTAACCCGTGTTGGGCATAAACTTTTTATTAGAAAAATAAAACTCTTTCAAATTTTTAATAAAGGGTCGAAGTTAGTTATAGGCACTGTACTTTTTAACAGACTGTTTCGAAACACACCTGTCACCTGTGTACTTATTATATTTAAGTAAAATGATTGTACAAGTTGTGAATTGGTATCGTGTAGGTAAACGCAGAAGGTTCCGGGTTCAATTCCCGGTGGGGTCACTCACAAAGTTGATATTTATCTCTTTGTGTATTTGTTCCCAGTCTGGTTAGGACATTGCAGGCTGAACCACCTGATTGTCCGCAATTAAGATGGTTCCGTGCTTCGGATGGGCACGTTAAGCCGTCGATCCCGGTTGCTGTCTATGATGGCGGTCGTTACACAACAACGTCAGAGCCCTGCTACTTGCATTAGGCGGTTGAAAAACTCTGACACTAGGGTTCATCGGGTCGTTGAACGACTCGGTGTCCCACGCGAAGAGAGAGAACTGAAATGTCGCCCGGCTGTGAGAAAAGTGTGGTTAGTCTATGGGAGCCCGACCCCTTCTCGTATCAGACATTCCATTTCGTAAGACATTGTCTCAGATATGGCACAGTTCTCAAACATTTTATCTGCTATGTTTATGGTATTACATCAGGAGAATGGATTTAGGTACGAAATCCAAAAAGTGATAAAGATACACTGAATCTTCTCACTTGTGTATTTTTTATTGAACTGACGCACGCGCTGAATAGGTAGGTACTATCGCCAGCACACCAAACTACCATTCAGGGGATCTACTCATACTATAGAGAGAGAGAGGGACTCAAACACGTGTGCTGCTGATAAAATGGTTCTTCTTCCACGCCAATCTGCCTGCCAAGTGTGGTGTTTAGGCTATAGGTACCCTCCGATAGGGGGAGGTCCATAGTGGATTCTTGTGGCTGTTATGGTTTAATTACCAACAAAAAAGAAGTAGTAAAGGAATATTCAAACGATTCTATTGCATGGTAAAAGCATTTTACATACTTCTATTCCATAAGTCAACTTTATCAAATCTTTTCGGGTAACCGACGCATGACTCAAATGCGTAAACGTATCTTATATCTCGTGGCATATTTATGACTGTACCTTAGGCACCTTTGGGCAATATTTTAGAAATATTTTCAGACTGATCTATGTTATTTTTCTGAGATATAGCGCGGTGTAAATAGTGGTAAAATGAATTTGCTGTAGGTATATTGTGTCTGGAAAACTTAATAACAGATTTTGGCATTTTGAAGATATGCAGTAGGTAGGTAAGTGTGTTACCTGATATCTACTTATGATCATCTTTTACTATGCGAAATCTCCGAAAAAAGGGATTCTATCGAAAAAACTATCACCTAAAAAACAGAATGAGGCAATATGTATGAACATCTGTTTTTTATTCGTGATTTTGTAGTTGACTTCAAAGTAAAAAAAAAATGTTCGACGATGTCGGTCATTTCAATTTCTATGAAAATAATGAATAAATATTGCGTGATGAGATGACTTACAGATAAGAAAAGGTGAACTTGTACAGTTCACAAACCGGCGGCACAAAGTAAGTATTGGCGGGCACCTTATACAGAGAGGCGACTACAAGGAAACGTCTCTACACTCACACACTCATCTACACGCCGTTGTTTACGGGATATTATAAATTGCATATCAAATAAATAATCGCCTATCAATACATATTCATCATTTATATTTTTTTTTACATCAAATATCTTACTTCACTACAAATAAACTAAATGTTTAACAAAACATAAACTGCAGATAATTCGAAATTTTACAGCAATATGACATAACTTTTTTCCTCATAATGCAATGCAGATAAATTTATTTTTGTACAAAAATACTACATACATAGCATGAATACTGACTGCACAGCAAATTTTCCATATTTCATAGCAAAATAACTATCCCAGTCGCATATTAACCAGTAAACATACGTAAGTAAACATAAGTTTATAGGTCCGTTAGGTATAGCCTAACCGAAACTGGCGCGGAAAGCGCCAGGTTAGGTTAGGTTAGGTTAGAACTTTGACCACAACGCACGAGCCGAGCGAGCGGAGCGAGCGTGCCGCGGCAGCGGCCGGCGATGTGCCAGAAACGACAAGCTATGCGCGTCATCAATTTAAAATATGATTATCGATGTGTATGATTAACGATGATGGTTCATCTCTAATAAAAACTGCTGTAAATAATATAAAAATAGAAGCTATATTTAAAAGAAAAAGAGTTAACAGGTATGATGTGCATTAAGATTATTAGCTGTGCATTGATGAAAAAGCTTTTGCTTTAGGAAAAATCGCTGTACGCTGCGAAAATAAATTGTAGTGTGTTTAGTGATATTTTGAGTTGAATATTATGCTGTGCAATCAGTAATTTTGATGGGAATTTGGAATCTTATTGCATAGAAAAAGAATATTTTTTGATTTGCGTTTAAATACTACCCGTTGTTTACGCGCATCCTCGAACAGTTTCGAATCGTTAGTAGCGTAAAGAGCGTTAGTAGCGTCATGCGTCAGTGTCAACAGCGTTCGGTGCGGGCAGATGGCAAAAATACGACTCACAAAAGCAAATATTACATTTGTACAGTGTGTTACATTGTAAGTTTGATAATAACGTACCTAGGTTAGTAATTTACGACGACCAGAATGGCGGTTAGGTACTTAACCGACAAGCTCTCAAATTTAAGAAGAAGTAAATGTGCTTAAACCTACGAACGTTTAATTTAGGTACCATTTTTGAAAAAAGATTGAAATAGTAGCAACCCTAGAGTGTAGGCATAAATGTTCGGAAAAAGAGGCGAGCTGTCCTTCTGTAAACTCTCTACTTTGTGCCGGCGGGCAATCACGATCACGAAATCTTATCGCGACTTGGCGGCAGAATGCTCGCGTGTTGACTTCTGAGCTTTTGGAAATGGCGGCGATTGAGTTTTATTATTATTAGTCTGGGAAAGGTGGTATCATAATAATAAAGGTATAGTTTTATAAAAAACATAAATTATACATAACACTACTATATCCTTTGCGGCTTGCGGGTTAGGCAGAGTGTGTAAAAAACGACCATTTACACCACTTCTGACAAAAGTTTGAGAGTAAAGGATATAATCAATTGGCCATATAAGTTTAGGCCCCTTACAAATGCCTCGTAAATCAAAATGTATGGTCATACATATTCCTAGTACTACCTAGATTATGCTGGTATGACTACTTTTAAATTATGTTACGCGAAATTGATAAAACGACGCAAAATACAACATTACCTAAAAATTACATAGGCAATCTAAAAATAACTGTTTTGATAGCATTTTGCTCCAATGTGAATTACTATTGATATTTAGAACACATAAAAATAATCATACCTACAGCCTTTATAGTGTAGGCAGAGCGTCAATGGCCTTATAAATAACAATGCTTGCCACAGTTCATAACAAATAAAAATATCTTTTAATTTTTAATTTGGGATTCCCGTTTCGTATAAAAATGATATTTGCAAGATTATAATAAAAAAAATCAATCATAATTTTTAGTTTTACTAAGAATTTCATACAATACCGTTTACAGAATTCGGAAAATTCGTAGTGGGCCCAAAATTGATTATCACATTTCGAAGACTATGTATCACTATAGGGACAGGTTGTGTGCATCGCAATGAAGTTGAAACAAATCGCTTCGTGCCAAAGAGATGTAGGTATATCAACGACACATCTAAGGATGGAATCCCAGTCGGCGACGCGAAACCCGGAGACGGAATGGGGATGGGGGTGTCAGGTTCCATTTAGGGGACAATTTTAATACTGGATATTCTTGGTAACCACATCAAAAACCTGGCATATGTATGACGAACTCGTGAATGGGTAATAGGTTGATAAGCTGCTGATAGTATCCAACTTCAAAAGACTAAGTAGATAGGTACGCAATCCATTTTATACTTCAAAGAAATGTTATAGTATATGTAGGTAGGTACCTACATGATTACTTGTGAAGCTACCTATAAGCTAGGCATTAGTATCAACTAAAATTAGATTTGTGTAGCAGACTGAAAGAAGTAGGTATTCTCGCAATATTTGGATATTCGTATATCTAGTAGTCTAAAAAATTCCTTATAATTACTTAGCTCCATTATATTTTACCTTCAAAATCAAGCAACAAAAACAAAAAATCTTCGACATTTATTACGTACATAAAATAATTGGGTTGTCTGAGAATTTTCCAAGTAGGTAGGTAGAACCTACGTAGGCTTCGATTTCTAAGAAAACATGGATCTAATTGTCAAGGAATTCATACTTCTTTTTGAAAACTTACGTTGCGTATCCGACGTATTTTCATACATTTTATTGGAATTTTTTTCAAGTGCCGCGCTGTTTCACTTCTAATATCACGTATTACTTCACACGTGTGGAGATAGCGCTTGAGGCGCGCACTCCACAGAAAAGACATGAGACGTGAGACGTAAATTGACTGCTGTCAGACAATTGATCGTCAGATGTCTCACGTGTGCAGTGCAGAGCGTCAAAGGCCGTAAAAATACGGTCGTTATCGTCACGTCTGACAAACATTTGAGGGCCGTCTCAGCTATTGTCGTGTATCACTCAGGTTGTCAGCCTGTCGCCTAAAATATAATAATAAAAAAAAAACGCAATACACATGAAACCCACGAGCCCCTTAGTCGCTTCTTAGGCCACCCACAGGAAAGAAATGGGGTGATGCTATTCTAAGCCGTGCTTCGGATGGGCACGTTGATACGTTGGTCCCGGTTGCTGTCTATGATGGCGGTCGTTACACAACCATGTCAAAGGTCTGCTACTTGCGGTAGGCTGTTGAAAAACTCTGACACCAGGGTTCATCGGGTCGTTGAACGACTCGGTGTCCAACACGAAGAGAGAGACGACACCCACAGGAAAGCAATGGGGTGATGCTATTCTAAGGCGGCATCACACGGCATTTACGCGATATTTACCTACTGCTTTTCTATACTGTGGCTTAGGATCGGATTGAACCATAAATTAAGTCCTTGCCGTGCTTTAACGATGCCTTAGAGTTTTTAATTAAAAGTAAATTAATAATCTGCGAGAAAGTTATAATAGGTCGGTTCTTTTGAAAGATTACTTCACTCTCTCTCTCTCTCTTTGTGTGTGGGACTTCCAAGGATGTGACTATATCAACAAAAAAACAATTAAAAATAAATAGATTTTATGCAAAGAAAATATCGATTTTATATGATCGATTTTTTCATATACTTTACTTGATTTCACACAATAAAAATTTCAAAATATAATTTTCGGTAAAAGGAAAATAAAAATATACTATTTAAACAAAATATTACAAGAAACCTAATAAAAGCTATCGTGTATTTTCATAACTGAAATAATTCATTGATGCAAAACGAACATTAACGATATTTTCTACTCGGAAAATTCAAAAATTGATTTTTATATTAATCGGCTAATTTAAATTGTAAAATCGATTATTATCGAAGAAACATTTAATTTCAAATAATCGATTATTTTTCACATCCGCATTTCACATCACTACCAGTACCGCTAGTTCACAGGTGCAATTCGTAATTAAGATTTTTACGGCCATCCTTTACCCAAAAGGTTTTACGACAAAAATCCGTTAACGTAGTTACCTACGTTGACTAATTTTGCTTTAGGACCTTTTCTTTAAGGCCCTTCTTTATAGGCTGTAGAGCTAATAAAGAAAATCCTGTCGTAGGCTAAGTCAGATCATAAAACTGAAAATCTTCTGAAATTAAGGAAATCTACCCATTAAAGATAATTCGGCTTAGTATAACATCTCCCTATTTCTACCCGTGTATGATGTGGATGTCGTAAAAGCCGACTTACGGACGGATCCAGGGAATAGGCAGCAGCGTACTCTGTGAATATCTACAACACTTTGCACTGTCCAGCATCGGACTGTTGTGGCTGTAGTAGTAGTACTTAGTACCCATTTAAAAGACCTCTTACAGTGAGTTTTATTCAGTTTACTAAGAATAACCAGTATAATTGATACCCCTTATACAGGTCGTAGTTACCTTCGTTCACTAATTTTACTTTAGAACCGACCCAAGCTTCTTTATAGGCTGTAGAGCTAGTGAATCTACCTTTTTCAGGTGCAAGCTCTACAGCTTAGACATGAGACGTAAGAAAGATGGCATCTGTCAACCTAATTGAATGATCTTCGGATACGTGAGGCATGCAACATCGCGACGATTGAAACTGTTTCCATATAAAATGTATGAAAAAGAAAAAGCTACACACGAGAGACGCGCGTCCCATCCATAACGGCTGACGATCGCTTGTCTGACAAATGTCATCTTGCGCGTCTATACTGCGGAGCTTGCCCATGAGGAGTAATGAATAATGCCCCTACTAGTTAGTTTTAATCAGTTAGGTTGATTTGCTGCTGATGTTTTGGAGCAATAATATGAAGTTCAGTTCATAACATTAGGTACATAACTACTATTAAATTATGATTATGGTTATGATCATTCAATGATGTGTCTTTTTCTTTGATTGGCCATAAATGTTTGTCAGGAGTTCAATCGCGTCTGCTGCAGTATGCCTGTTCAAACTGATACAAGCTTAGCATTTTCATCTATGAAAAAAAATAACCAGATAATTTATATGAGAGGGGCAAAAAAAACGTTTAAGAAAATAACAGTCAGTCAAAAAACTGCTGCTTGGCTGGGCTGATGTAATAAATACTTGAATACAAAAGAAACTTTTCTAAAGAAACGGGCAGCTTAAGTGTTTTCGGTGTAACAATTAAAACAACAATTTCAGGATCAAATTATCCAGCTCTTGTCATGAAAATACGCAGTTTTGCTTTAGAAAAGTGCGTAATATAAAGAAATAAGGTAGTTGAACTTAAGGCTTGGTATAAACGTAAGATTTGTCGTGTGGTAGCGGCTAAGATTGCTGCCACCTTACCTTGAGTCCTTGTGTTTCGTAAAAGGCGACGTGGAGTTTTTGACCTCGGCTGAATATCTGTCGACTATGGTCAACGGCATGGTGGCGGTGATACCACCTACAATAGCATACTTGGAGAGAGTTAACGTGAGGCAGGCGCCCGGACACAAAACGTTGCCAAATTTACTTGATTTTGTGCTCTAAAAAACCTATTGCGCTGACATTAACAAATTCGGGATAAGGGCAGCCAGATGAAGATGTGATGAGTGCCAGACCCTAAGCAAAACAGATACTTTTTTTCGGGTGGATAAGATAACAGAAGACACAACAAAGCTATCTACTTTCAAAGTTTCGGGATAATAAATATAAAACTTGACTGTGGCTGTGTTTTGTAAGACTTGATAAAACTAAGATTTACAACTTTCGTGTGTTAGACAAAAAGTAGCTAACAACAGACATTATAAAATAGTGATGGCACGGTACCTCACGGTAGTTACCGTGTTTTTGTTATTCCGGAAACCAGAAAGATCACTCGGCCCTATTTCGGATTTTCGCGACTGGTATTTGTTACTTAGCCAGAGTTACTACTGTCCAAAATCTCAAAGTGCAAAATCTGATAAAGAACGTCATATGATTCAGAGCCAATTTTAAATCCAAGAAATATGACGGTTGTGTCAACCACCTTCTTAGTTACTTTGATTTTCCCTGAGATTCCGGTTATTAAGCGTCAAAATCGTCGCTAGTACTGAGTGAGCCATCTAGTTAGGCGCCCCGCGCGCCGTTTCCCTAATTTGTGTTAGAACTATCTTCTAAAAGTACTTGTACAAGTAGGTATTTCCCAATGTAATGCTTGGAATTTTATCTATGTTACGAGAAAATCATTCTATCTGTCAAACAATGCGTATTGATGCCCGCGTCTTTCAGATTGTAAAAGATAAATAAATCCATTGATCTCTTTTATCTCAAAACAATGGGTAAAGATACAGTTCCACTACAGCTAACGCGGAAACTAAGCGGTGGACGAGAAAAATAGCCTAGTATAACTTGCAAAATTATCACCGCAGGCTGGATTTGAACCAGCGACCTTCGCCATCTGTACTGGCGACGCCTCTACCACAAAGTATGTAAGTATTGGCTAGCGCATTTTCCTAAATTCTATACCTAAGTGAAGTATTTTAAAAATTTGGTATTCAGCCTAGTAAAACTTATTTTTTCATGCTTCGATTAGCACAGCTCTTCCGGTGAGAAAGGGCTCAGCGAAGCAAGGCTTAAGCAGGCAAACGTGTGCGAGGATTTTAATTGCACAGTTTCCCATTCCTCGCACCGCTCATTTTTCCGAATGTTCGCAGCTTTGTTTCACATTTTCCTCACACATCTTTGGTAAAAAACCTACACAGTTTCGCAGCTTAAATACACATCCTCCTTCGACATATTTTACTCGCAGTAATGCTCTAGTGGATAAGCAGCCTTAAGAAGCGAGTAGTTTTTATCACACAGCCCACGTCTTTGTGACTTAGATATCTGAATATCCACTATCCAATGTTATTGGTAAACTCAGTTTATGTACTGTTTTTTTCCTAATGACTAAAAGTATCGAATTGGGGTATTAGTCACCTGTTAGTAAAAGTACTTTAATACCGAAATTACCGAATAAAAGACTTTGGTGAAAAGCATAGGTCAAAACATTTATAAACACAATTATCTCTAGTAATAATTGCTCGGTCAGCAATTTTTTGTATAAGAGGAAAATTTTCTTACACTTGGTCTAAGCTTAGCGTTTTCGTTAAAGTCTGTCGGTATCCTAAGAGTCAACTTCAACCACAACAGTTCACTGCCGGACTTGGGTCTCTCCCAATTTGGGGGTGGGTTCTATTGGGGGCTCAATACACTTGGAAGGCGGATTGGCGAGCGCAGTGCAAGGTGTTGAAGATATTCACAGGAAACGCTGCTGCCGATTCCCTGGATCAATTCCTTAGTTGCCTTTTACGACACCCTAGGGTAGAAATGGAATAGACAAATGATGCTATTCTAAGCCGGCACCACACGGCACCTTGTCTCCTAGTTAGATGGAATATACATTGAAAGTCTTGTACAAAACGTTTAAACTATCATTAGCAAGCTAGGTAAGCTAGATATAATGTATGATGAATTTATGAATGTTTGTTTGTTATGTTAAACGACTCACCATTAACTATGTAAACGCGACGACATCGTCAAACTCTCGTTAGTTTCTAATAACCAGGGGTCTTAGTTTAATAACATGAAACTATCATTTTGTCATCATGTTTAATGTACTTAGTTTATTTAATATATATAACTAAATATCACAAATACACCTAAGGCAAAGGGTTTATTCATGCCGATTCCCATCGGCTTCCTTTTCATAAACAACAACAATAAAATCCATACTCTCACATCAATCTAATTTGATTTAGGTAGGATGTAACAAACCGGAACCCGTGCCTATGAAGGACTATACGCCTAAAGGCACCGGCCTCTGTTGTTATAAAGATCATGTCTTGAGTTCTAGGTTTCATAGGAACCCATACCTCAAGCATGGCTCGTGATATAAGAGTGATCGTCTAGTTAATTATTGACCCATACGTTGTGTTTAAATAAAGTAATATGTAACCCATAAGTTCTTTTAAAGGTAATTGAGACATCTCTGTACTAGCTATTATAATAAAAGTGATTCTGATGAACAGGAGAGGAAAAAGGCAGGAAACTGAACTCCAAACGGGCCCCCAGTACTTCAACGCCCGAGGAATATGGAAGCCCACGCCAATATATACCTATCTGTATTCATAAACGCTCCACGGTCATTCCCACATAATCAGCCCTACGCATGCAAATTCTTCATGCATAAAACTTCATTGTAAAGATAACCACTAGAGCGTCCACCGAATACAAACGGTAAATTATCTGCTTCCCCCAGAAGAAGGATGAATATGGTGAGACGTGCGTCTCTGCTAATAGATGCGTCAGCCACAGACGCTTGTGGTGCTTAAAAGCACCACGAAGAAGGATAGGTGATCAGATTCAGATGTCCTTTGCAGAACAAATGAAATAGTTTAGAATAAACAGTCTTATGACTGACCAACTCAACACCCAAGTGTCTAGTTGGTTAAATAAGTATGTATGTTGTGAATAGGTATGTTATCAGTCAAATGACATGATTTCAACAATTATCTTTAGGTTTCCTAAAGAGGTACTGGCAAGGCCGGTAAGCACCGAATATGAAATTGCACTGGTCAGTCAGTCTCCACCACATTTAACTCCTACGGAAGTCAGAATATAATATGAGAATGCTTTATGCAAGTCCCAAATCACATGTGAGCATACATGCTTATAAGTTGAAGACGGAAGAGCAATATTTTGCACATCCCAAGAGAGAGTTGTAGAATAAGCCATGATGTTCACATGAACCTCCTGAGAGAATGTGGATTTCTACGACCAGAAGCTGCCATTACAACCATACCGAATGCTAGGTAATAAATAGATGGGTATTTGATGAAGATATGATAAAAGTTGTCCCATGACATTTGATGACAACCATTGTAATTAGTAAGTAAGTTGTAGTCATAGTTTTACACCATTTTAGCCAGTCATAAGAAGAACGTTAAGAACTTCATGACTAGAATATTACTTTAGATATGATTCATCTGAATCTGTTATAGGATAGGATGATAGGAAAGGATATTATCCATTCTACCAGCCATACATATTCTTAGATAAGAGTACTAACTAAGATATTATAGCAAGTACCATAAAATATTATTGTGGTAAGTGTTGTCCACGGCTGGACACATTCCCATTCTGAAGTACATTTTGTTTGTATAACAAAATATTGTTATAAATAAATGTTCGTCCACTGCCGGACATATTCCAATACTGAAGACTGTTTTCTTTGTAAGACAAAGAAACTGTTGTAAATGATTATTTGTCCACTGTTGGACATAACCAATAAATTAGTAGATATTTAACAATATCTATTTATGTATATTTCATAAACATTAATCAATTAAGTCCATAGTCGCTCAGCAACCATAGTACTTAAAATAGAAATCTGTCCACTGATGGGCCAAGCCAAACAGTAGGTAAGTAGATACAATATGTAAGTATGTTTTAACCACAGGAATTTTATCAAATAAATCCTTGATCGCTCAGCAATTATAGGATAGTAATTTATCCACTGATGACCACAGCAATTAATAGATAAGTAGATACCTAACCATATCTACTTATGTAAGTTTTAACACAGGAACTTTATGCTAGTAGCGCATAGCAATAATAAATTATGTTATTAATTTGGTTATTAAAGTCATATATATGGCATGATAGATAGACAAGTAAGGAATAGGAGTAATGGGATTATAGGGTATCCTACCTATTCCTAACATCTAATTTACCTATCTACCGACACACTAAATAGCCCAAATTTCCCTAATTAAAGATTAGATGCGAATACTACAAAGTTTATGTGAAACAATCAGAACACAAATTCTTTAAAACATTCTGACCCGACAACAAAACAAAGTTATTGCAATAAAATGACCTTTCGCTAAAAACCAAAGCATAAGACCATGTTCCGAATCTTATCAGCTTTCAATGAATACAGAACTATCAAGCATAGGTAATTAATATGTTTGTAAACATTCATATAGGGAATATATACTGCTGATAGGGTTCGAAAGAAAGCATTAATTGTACTTATCCATCTGGAACTTGAAGCCACCAGCACACGAAGAACCAACAACGACGACATCCACAATGCCGATTCCAGTACACGCTGAAGCACGCATCCTCTGTATCCAACAACACACCATACACGGGTTCAAAGCACTTTCCACAAACTGAACACACTCGCGAGTACCGAGAAACAGCTTGAACGCCCAAGACAGCTGTTTAGCACACGGTTCTCTCTAACAGGACACACAGCACTATCTTAGTTTCACTTACTTTCACTTCTCTTCTTGTCCTGTGAGGCTTCGCGATTAAAATTGAACTGCCCGCAGGCCGTATGGCTCGCTATTTTATACCAAAAAGCTTCGAACTTACGAGAAGAATAATGTTCTCGAAATCTGCTACTCATTACCAAAGAAGATATTCTCCTCTCTTTCATACACATTTTAGAAGACATTCGACTATTCTAGAATTTTTTAGAATGTCTTGTTTCGCTACTTGTTGCCAGACACCAATTCAGGGGGGTCCCTAGGATCCACGACCCATCCTGACATCCAAGAAAGACTTATAGTGTATATTAACCCCTCATACACTGACCTTGGCCGCGCGCAAAATGGCCGACTACTACGCTCTCAAGTACTTAGCGCGCCGGCGGGCACTTATGTAAACAAACTCTTATCATTACATTCCAAGCTAGCATACCAGGTCAATGTTGTGTTTTTATGAAACTCAAATGTATAAACTAAGACCTTGTTACTCTTATGATACTCTACTCTTTGATATTGTAATAATACAAGGGCTTACTTTAGGACAATGTGAAAAAGTGGTATGTGTTTGTAAAAATCATGATGGTATAAAATAAATAAAAGACTTATTATAATAAATGATGTTGTTTTATTATAAAGATAGAATACCCTTACTAACGATATAAAAATATACACAAAAAACACTCGAATACACAGCACAAACAACGGCACTTCACCGCGAACGAATGTCAAGTGGGCGACAGGACGCTAACAAACTTCACTGCTTCACTTCTTCCGTTTTTTACTCTCGACTATTGGTTGTTATGGTTTGTCACGTAGCTAACTTCATAACGAAACGACTCATAATAATTTTATACGGATCTGTGCCGTAACGCGTGAGAAATAAGGGCAAAAGTCGCGTGCAACTTTACTGGTCCACACGTGTGGTCCACAGTAGATAGGGGGAAAATTTTGCTGGCGCACCCGTGTGCGCCACAGTATACGAGGGGTTAAGTAAACCACGGTTTTACCAATATTTCCAACCATTTTACTACTGGTTCATAGAATTTTTAGAAAATACATCAATTTTCTATAAACCGAAAATGTGACTAATAAAATAAACCTTAGGTATTTCAGTATGGCACTATAATAGGCCTAGTAGGGCCCTGTCTAAAGTGACACCTTGCAGTTTCCGCTACTCGACAATAGATGGCTCTTAAACAAAATAGCAAAATGTTATGTCCTGTATCATATAAGCACGAAAAATTATAAATGCTACTGCAAACGCTGTGCAACTATCAGCTAATTATCCAAAATTATTTAGACTTGCCTATACGAACGATATGATGAGAAAACCAAGAAAGTAACTTACAACTTCACCGTTTCATACACATAGCGCCATCTATCAGCTGTGTTCCTGAACTTCTATAACAATTTTGACAGAACAGAACCAAGTACTAATCGCATCTTATACCAATAGATGTCGCTGTTTTGAAATCTTTATAAAGGCCGAAACACATATTAATTAATAAAGGCCGGGACACATATGTGACAATTCGCCCCCTATTTTATGTGAAATTTAGTTGCTTGGAGCTAAATTGAACATAAAATATCAACAAAAGTAAACACTTCCCGCCCCCAAGACTTACAAAACTCCATAAATGTGTATGCCTGAACTAAATGTCATGGAGCCCTAATAGTATTTACGCTAAAAGCTGTATACATCTCTTAATGAAGTTACCTACGCCAAATGCTGCAAATCACGCAATTTTACGCTGAATGCAGAATTAACTATCCTTATGCCAATGTGCTAAGTTACGCCAAGTGCATAAAAAAATACACAATTTACGCCAAATGCATAAACTAAAATAAGAATTACGCAGGTTACGCTTAATGCAACTATGCCTACGCCAAGTGCTTTATTACCAGTAATACTACGCTAAAAGCAACCAAGTGCTTTTAATATGATTATTCTACCCAAAGTGCTTGTGCCAATAATTACTATTGTCATTCCTGAAAATCATGGGTGCTTCATAATAAAGAATTATACAAAGAATCTGAATTGAAAAATGTTACAATTGAATTTAAGCGTTTAAACCAAATCTTTGTGCAATTTGTTGTGTGTAGGTTGATTGCAGATAGATTTACTTACACTAGATGCTAGAAACCTATTGCAAACTCTTGTTCGTCTGTAAATTGATCTTGTTCACAGATTTTCGCACGAAAACCTGCTGTGGATTTCTGCTTGCAACATTACCATAAACAGCGAACCAGCTGAAAGCTAGACTTCATGCTGACCCAAAAAATCCAGCCTCTTTGCCAGCTATCTGCCACAGTAATGACAGAGTAATGAATGATTTGGCTTAAATCAGACCTTAACTCAAAATAGCTAAGATCTTAATTCGCAAAATCAGAATACATATGTAATTTAATTATAATAAGGTTCCCTAACTCACATCCATGACATGATAGAACCAAAAAAAAAAGACATATTAGAGAACTGTTCTGATCAAATCGTGACATATGTTGTGTGTTTGGACCAACCTGGTCCTAAATGTTCAGTCTGCAAAATTACCATGTTAAGAAGAATACACTCGTATTCTTCCCTTTGTGTTTTTGCTAGCAATACTACCTCTAACAGTGAAATTACGCAAACATATCTTGCCATTGTGCTAACAAAATATGCCTGCCATTAAATCACTGCAGAAGTAAATACAGAGTGTCGTGAGATGATTTGATCCTGAACCTTTATATGAAAACTAGCTAAAACCCGCGGCTTCGCCCGCGTATTCATAAGAAATAACATAGATACGTCAGTATATTGCACTTTATGATTTGTTGCACTTAAACACAAATATCTTGCCTCTTTCCTTTCTCTTTTAGAGATAGGTAAACAGAAAAAACGCCTAAACACGTTATGACGTATAATCTAAAAGACGGCTGATGTGGCGCAGTGGGACCTCTCCCTCCCGCTCTCCCACCTGCTCTCCCTCTCTCTGACCCTCTTGCTCTCCCTCTCATTCTCCCTCCCGCTCTCCCTTCCGCTATCCCACCTGCTCTCCCTCTCTCTGACCCTCTTGCGCTCACTCTCATTCTCCCTCCCGCTCTCCTTCCACTATCCCACCTGCTCTCCTCTCTCTGAACCTTTTGCTCTCCCTCTCATTCTCCCTCCCGCTCTCCCTTCCACTCTCCCTCTCGCTGACCCTCTCGATCTCCCTCTCGCTCTCCTTTCATTCTCCCTCCCGCTCTCCCTCTCGCTCTCCCACCTGCTCTCCCTCTCACTCTCCCTCCCGCTCTCCCTCTCGCTCTTGAACCTGCTTTCCTTCTCGCTCTCCCTCTCATTTTCCCTACCGCTCTCCCTCTCACTATCCCTCCCGCTCTCCCTCTCGCTCTCCCACCTTCTCTCCCTTTCGCTCTCCCTCTCATTCTCCCTCCCGCTCTCCCTCTCACTGTCCCTCTTGCTCTTCCTCCCGCTCTCCCTCTCGCTCTCCCTCACGCTCTCCCTGTTGCTCTCCCTCTCCCTCTCTCTGTCTCTCTCCCTCTCTCAAGGAATACACATGCCAAATTTCACGTTTCAAGGGTTTGGTTATGTATGACCGTGATAACGACAATGCTTGACTTTAAAATAAAATCTTTGAATTAGTAAAATCCTACTTTAATGGATATCTACGTTGCTTAAGGAATACAATTTCACGCTTCTAGCTTCAAGGGTTTGGTTTTTACGACCATGCGTAATTTTCATCCCCTATGTCTAGGTACCCATCGGGGGATAAATTTTGAATACTTCTTAATCAAAATAATATCAACTGTTTATTAAAAATAAGGGTGCCCGATTTCAAAACTGTAGCTTCAAAGGAGCGGCCTGCGCGTAAATATAATACTTTCATCCCCTTTTTTACCCCTTCAGGGGGTTAAAATTGGAAAACGCTAAAACACCTCATTAATTATTTTTAAAGTTCTTCCTAAATACGAAATTTGAAGCAGTTATATCAAAGGAATAAAAAGTTTCATACAAACTTTCATCCCCGTATTACCCCCTTAGGGGTTGAATTTCGAAAAATCCTTTCTTAGTGGATGCTTACGTTGTTCAAGGAATACACATACCAAATATCACGCTTCTAGCTTAAAGGGTTTGGTTTTTACGACAATGCGTAATTTTCATCCCCTATGTCAACCCATCGGGGGATGAATTTTGAATACTTCTTAATCAAAATAATATCAACGGTTTATTAGAAATAAGGGTGCCAAATTTCAAAAGTGTAGCTTCAAAGGAGCGGCTTGCGCGTAAATATAATACTTTCATCCCCTTTCTTACCCCCTCAGGGGTTTAAAATTGGAAAATGCTAAAACACGTCATTCAATATTTTTAAAGTTCTTCCTAAATACGAAATTTGAAGCAGTTATATCAAAAGAATAAAGAGTTTCATGCAAACTTTCATCCCCCGTTTTACCCCCTTAGGGGTTGAATTTCGAAAAATCCTTTCTTAGTGGATGCTAACGTTGCTTAATGAATACACATGCCAAATTTCACGCTTCTAGCTCCAAGGGTTTGGTTTTTACGACTATGCGTAATTTTCATCCCCTATGTCAACCCATCGGGGGATGAATTTTGAATACTTCTTAATCAAAATAATATCAACGGTTTATTAAAAATAAGGGTGCCAAATTTCAAAACTGTAGCTTCAAAGGAGCGGCCTGCGTGTAAATATAATACTTTCATCCCCTTTCTTACCCCCTCAGGGGCCTAAAATTGGAAAATGCTGAAACACGTTATTCATTATTTTTAAAGTTCTTCCTAAATACGAAATTTGAAGCAGTTATATCAAAAGAATAAAGAGTTTCATGCAAACTTTCATCCCCCGTTTTACCCCCTTAGGGGTTGAATTTCGAAAAATCCTTTCTTAGTGGATGCTAACGTTGCTTAATGAATACACATGCCAAATTTCACGCTTCTAGCTCCAAGGGTTTGGTTTTTACGACTATGCGTAATTTTCATCCCCTATGTCAACCCATCGGGGGATGAATTTTGAATACTCCTAAGTCAAAATAATATCAACTGTTTATTTAAAATAAGGGCGCCAAATTTCAAAACTATAGCTTCAAAGGTGCGGCCTGCGCGTTAATATAATACTTTCATCCCCTTTCTTACCCCTTCAGGGGTTTAAAATTGGAAAATGTTACAACACGTCATTCATTATTTTTGAAGTTCTTCCTAAATACGCAATTTGAAGCAAATATATCAAAGGAATAAAAGGTTTCATACAAACTTTCATCCCCCGTTTCACCCCCATAGGGGTTGAATTTCAAAAAGTCCTTTCTTAGTGGATGCTTACGTTGCTGAATGAATACACATGCCAAATTTCACGCTTCTAGCTCCAAGGGTTTGGTTTTTACGACAATGCGTAATTTTCATCCCCTATGTCAACCTATCGGGGGATGAATTTTGAATACTCCTAAATCAAAATATTATCAACTGTTTATTAAAAATAAGGGTGCCAAATTTCAAAACTGTAGCTTTAAAGGTGCGGCCTGCGCGTAAATATAATACTTTCATCCCCTTTCTTATCCCCTCAGGGGCTTAAAATTTATAAATGCTATAACACGTCAATCATTATTTTTAAAGTTCATCCTAAATACGAAATTTGGAGCGAATTTATCAAGGGAATAAAAAATTTCATGCAAACTTCCATCCCCCGTTTTACCCCCTTCGGGGTTGAATTTCGAAAAATCCTTTCTTAGTGGATGTTAACGTTGCTTAATGAATAGGTAGGTACACATGCCAAATTTCACGCTTCTAGCTCCAAGAGTTTGGTTTTTACGACAATGCGTAATTTTCATCCCCTATGTCAACCCATCGGGGGATGAATTTTGAATACTTCTAAATCAAAATAATATCAACTGTTTATTAAAAATAAGGATGCCAGATTTCAAAACTGTAGCTTCAAAGGTGCGGCCTGCGCGTAAATATAATACTTTCATCCCCTTTCTTACCCCCTCAAGGGTTGCAAATTGAAAAATGCTAAAACACGTCATTCATTATTTTTAAAGTTCTTCCTAAATACGAAATTTGAAGCAGTTATATAAAAAGAATAAAGAGTTTCATACAAACTTTCATCCCCCGTTTTACCCCTTAGGAAGGAATTTCGAAAAATCCTTTCTTAGTGGATGCTAACGTTGCTTAATGAATACACATGCCAAATTTCACGCTTCTAGCTCTAAGGGTTTGGTTTTTACGACAATGCGTAATTTTCATCCCCTATGTCAACCCATCGGGGGATGAATTTTGAATACTCCTAAATCAAAATAATATCAACTGTTTATTAAAAATAAGGGTGCCAAATTTCAAAACTGTAGCTTCAAAGGTGCGGCCTGTGCGTAAATATAATACTTTCATCCCCTTTCTTACCCCCTCAGGGGTTTAAAATTGGAAAATGCTGAAACACGTCATTCATTATTATTAAAGTTCTTCCTAAATACGAAATTTGAAGCAGTTATATCGAAGGAATAAAAAGTTTCATACAAACTTTCATCCCCCGTTTTGCCCCCCTAGGGGTTGAATTTCGAAAAATCCTTCCTTAGTGGATGCCTACATTATAGTGGCTATCTGCATGCCAAATTACAGCCGGATCGGTCCAGTAGTTTAGGCTGTGCGTTGTTGACAGTCAGACTTCTTGAGTTTTATATATTAAGATAACAATTCTAGCTAATTACTTTAAAGTTATAGAAAGAAAAAGAAAAAAAAAAATCATATCAAGTATGGATGGAGATAAAATTCTAGTGTTTTATCAAAGTAAAACATAAGCAAGTAAGTCAGATTTTCAGGAAAGTAAAAGACTTCAGTGCTAATTAAACCACCAAACTTATGACACTTACAAATTGAGCAGAACAAACATACCATTTATGCAAAAGTGTCATCTAGTTCAGGCATATCTCATTATCAAAAATGTCGCCCCCCAAATTATTCAATTTTAAGAAATATTAGGTAAAATTTTCCGCCCCCCAAACCTTCAGAAAAAGTCCTACACTTGATCTCATCACACAACAATAGGCAATTCCTAATCTCCTAACAACAACCTATTAAGTAAGCAATGAACCAACAGAATTATATCTACCCCAAACATAAACACTAACTCCTATACTATAAGTTCCAAATCATTACCTCCTAAACCACAATTTAGTCAACACCCCCTAGACTACTACTATCTCCTAGACTATAATTCGTCATCACCTCCTAGACATACACCTATATATGACATTACCTAAACCATATCCAGTCACCAGCTCCTAGCCTACAACCACTTTCTCCTAGACTATAACTGGATATCACCTAGACCCCGACCTACATCTATACGCAACATTATCTAAACCATATTTAATCACCAACTCCTAGACTACAACCACTACCTCCTAGACTATAACTGGATATCCCCTAGATCTAGACCTACATCTATACACAACACTACCGAGACCATACTTAGTCATCAGCTCCTAGACTATAATCACTATCTCCTAGACTATAACTGGATTTCACCTAGATCCAGACCCATACCTATACTAAACCATATTTAGTTACAAGCTCCTAGACTATTATCACTATCTCCTAGACTATAACTGGATATCCCCTAGACCTAGACTTACATCTATACTAACCCATGTTCAGTCACCAGCTCCTAGACTATAATCACTACCTCCTAAACTATCATCACCGTTTCCTGCAATGTACTTATTAACACCTTCTAGACCTAGATCTATAGATGAAATGACCCAGACCTCTATTTGATCATCGGCTCCCAGACTACAATCTATCATCAATACTGCTTGAACACTAGATAAAACCTAGACTTAGACACATACATATGACCTCAACTATCAACTCCCAGTAAACCAGACAAAATTGGACACCGCCTCCCTTACTACATAATCAGTAACTCCCAGATAGTAGACCTGCAAGATAAAATTAAGTTTAGTTTATTCAAAATAATTAAATTGAATAACATAATCATTAGGACGCTCGCTTGTGATATTTTTATGTTTGCCTCTGAACGTTACAACCCAAAAATATTAGATGTTTTTACAACAAAACCACGGGCTGCAACCCACAGAAAAGAATCTCCCCGTCCGATCACATACATACATATACATACACCCAAAAGACACAACCCCCCCTCGAGGCAGTCGGATAATTATCTTCTTCTTTTCCATTTTACTTATTATCATCAGTAAAGATAATCACTCAATCATACATACATATTACATACATACCTACTACACATGTACACATACACACTCACTCACATACACTTTCGAAAATACAACCCTCCCACCGAGGCAGTCGGGTAGAAATATTTGATTTTCTTCTTCATTTTACTAGTTATTATCAATATACTAATCACTTTCACTCAAATAAAAGCAGATAAACATCTTAAGTACTAATTTGTAAGTAATTTGGATAACGGCAGGCAAATGATGATGACATTTGTTTTGTTGTCGAATAGTGTCAACAAATAATACCTATAATACTTAAAAAAATTACATAATTTTAGTAATTTTAAATAATTTAAAAACTTGGTATTCATTTTTATACTTAATTACACTGATAGTTTATGTTTAATACAATTCATAAAATTTCCCTCCGCCCCCTAGTATATCAAATAAATTGTCATCATGATAAATTACCTACTTTGATTTACCTAATAAAGGTTTTTGGTTAGAAGCAAAACTAGCCTTTTGATTTCTATTTATATACCTAAACTCAACTAAATCATCTAAAAGTTAACATGTTGTATGTTCACATGTCCTGCTACTCAAATCAAAACATGTTAGGACCTTATGATATGTCATTGCTTGCTATTGTAGATAAAATATGTAATGGGTATAAGATACCTACACTTTACTTCACATGATATTGTATAGTATGCAACAAGACCAGGTTTATATTTCCCTGTTATAGGCACTACCAACTTCAAACGAGTACCGTCTCTTCAACTATAAAAGGTAAAGCAACGCTAGATACATAAAACCAAAATCTTCAAATCCATGAGAAAACAAGCTGCAACGCCCTAATATCTTTTCCTACCTATTAATTTTGTTATGAAGTAAACAATAAATAAAAAAAACATCAACTGATTGGCGACAAGCAGCTCAGGACAGGGAAGAATGGCGAAACCCTGTTTCGGAGGCCAAGATCCACCCTGGGTCGCTGAGTCAGCGAAGTAAGTAAGTAACTACCATGAGGCAAATCACTTTCATATTGAATGGCAGGTATCTATCTTTCCTATGTGTACCAATTCTTAAATTCCAACTTTCTTAAATCAATTACCTAGGTTATGTTTAGTTCAAATTATTCCTATGACCCCATACAATACCTACAATATCTAAGATTGTTCAAATGCAATGCCCAATTGTACTCAACGGATTTCGTGCACAATTTACAAAAACTCAACAGAGTTTTGTAATGATATTCAAAAATGTGTTAGTGAATGATTTTAACCTATGTTAAAACTTACTTGAATGTTGTCTTATCCTTTCAAGTGCATTTTTATCACAAAAAATCACTAACTCAAGACACTTCACTGATTCCAAAGGAATCTTTAGAACTAACACTAAAAACTTCACAGCACGCACAAAACTTACTGAATCCATTGTTTTTTCACTAAAAGCTTGGATACTTAATCAGATTTTTGTCTTAAAAACACTAAAGACATCGCGGAAAATTCGCGTCGCGATTTTTACAAAGAACTGTCAAAACATAACCAAAAACAAACACGTACTTTTTTTTTCACTCATTTTACATTAATCATAAAGTTGGAGCGAGATAGCAAGACACGAAAATACTACTAGTATGACAGACTGCGTCTCTTTCTTAAATAGAATTTAGCTAATCAAGCGAAAAAATAAAGCATCAGGCTGACGTATCAAGGCTGCGTTTCGTTTTCGTTCAAAAAATTTTCTCAATGTTATTTTTAGATGGAAAAATGTTTTACAAATTTACCATTTAAAACTATAATAGCATAAAAATAACCTAAATAATGATTATTCTTACACAAATATTGTAAAATCTACGCGAAAATATAATTTGCAAAGTTCCTAACGTGAAATTTCTTGGTTTGAATTTTGACGTTTTCAAAAATTATTAGACGAAACCTTGTCGTGCGAACGCACCCCACTTTGACAATTCAAATACGTAAAATTTATTTGCGTACTAATATTTTCTTATTTTGCAGGAAAATCTTTGGAAAATGCTTGTTAATGGATGCCTGATGACTCGGAACTTCGCCTAAGGCACATAAGGCCTAAAATCACAGCGCAAAACCTACCCAAGGGACCCCACGGAACCCAGAATCCAGCCCATCCTCACCAGTTCACAAAAATCACAAGAATGTACATGAAATGTCTCAATTTTGGGACCTTTTTATTCTGGTCACGCGCAACAAATGTAACAAACCCGAACCCGTGCCTATGAAGGACTATACGCCTAAAAGCACCGGCCTCTGTTGTTATGAAGATCATGTCTTGAGTTCTAGGTTTCATAGGAACCCATACCTCAAGCATGGCTTGTGATATAAGAGTGATCGTCTAGTTAATTATTGACCCATACGTTGTGTTTAAATAAAGTAATATGTAACCCATAAGTTCTTTTAAAGGTAATTGAGACATCTTTGTACTAGCTATTATAATAAAAGTGATTCTGATGAACAGGAGAGGAAAAGGGCAGGAAACTGAACTCCAAACGGGCCCCCAGTACTTCAACGCCCGAGGAATATGGAAGCCCACGCCAATATATACCTATCTGTATTCATAAACGCTCCACGGTCATTCCCACATAATCAGCCCTACGCATGCAAATTCTTCATGCATAAAACTTCATTGTAAAGATAACCACTAGAGCGTCCACCGAATACAAACGGTAAATTATCTGCTTCCCCCAGAAGAAGGATGAATATGGTGAGACGTGCGTCTCTGCTAATAGATGCGTCAGCCACAGACGCTTGTGGTGCTTAAAAGCACCACGAAGAAGGATAGGTGATCAGATTCAGATGTCCTTTGCAGAACAAATGAAATAGTTTAGAATAAACAGTCTTATGACTGACCAACTCAACACCCAAGTGTCTAGTTGGTTAAATAAGTATGTATGTTGTGAATAGGTATGTTATCAGTCAAATGACATGATTTCAACAATTATCTTTAGGTTTCCTAAAGAGGTACCGGCAAGGCCGGTAAGCACCGAATATGAAATTGCACTGGTCAGTCAGTCTCCACCCACATTTAACTCCTACGGAAGTCAGAATATAATATGAGAATGCTTTATGCAAGTCCCAAATCACATGTGAGCATACATGCTTATAAGTTGAAGACGGGAGAGCAATATTTTGCACATCCCAAGAGAGAGTTGTAGAATAAGCCATGATGTTCACATGAACCTCCTGAGAGAATGTGGATTTCTACGACCAGAAGCTGCCATTACAACCATACCGAATGCTAGGTAATAAATAGATGGGTATTTGATGAAGATATGATAAAAGTTGTCCCATGACATTTGATGACAACCATTGTAATTAGTAAGTAAGTTGTAGTCATAGTTTTACACCATTTTAGCCAGTCATAAGAAGAACGTTAAGAACTTCATGACTAGAATATTACTTTAGATATGATTCATCTGAATCTGTTATAGGATAGGATGATAGGAAAGGATATTATCCATTCTACCAGCCATACATATTCTTAGATAAGAGTACTAACTAAGATATTATAGCAAGTACCATAAAATATTATTGTGGTAAGTGTTGTCCACGGCTGGACACATTCCCATTCTGAAGTACATTTTGTTTGTATAACAAAATATTGTTATAAATAAATGTTCGTCCACTGCCGGACATATTCCAATACTGAAGACTGTTTTCTTTGTAAGACAAAGAAACTGTTGTAAATGATTATTTGTCCACTGTTGGACATAACCAATAAATTAGTAGATATTTAACAATATCTATTTATGTATATTTCATAAACATTAATCAATTAAGTCCATAGTCGCTCAGCAACCATAGTACTTAAAATAGAAATCTGTCCACTGATGGGCCAAGCCAAACAGTAGGTAAGTAGATACAATATGTAAGTATGTTTTAACCACAGGAATTTTATCAAATAAATCCTTGATCGCTCAGCAATTATAGGATAGTAATTTATCCACTGATGACCACAGCAATTAATAGATAAGTAGATACCTAACCATATCTACTTATGTAAGTTTTAACACAGGAACTTTATGCTAGTAGCGCATAGCAATAATAAATTATGTTATTAATTTGGTTATTAAAGTCATATATATGGCATGATAGATAGACAAGTAAGGAATAGGAGTAATGGGATTATAGGGTATCCTACCTATTCCTAACATCTAATTTACCTATCTACCGACACACTAAATAGCCCAAATTTCCCTAATTAAAGATTAGATGCGAATACTACAAAGTTTATGTGAAACAATCAGAACACAAATTCTTTAAAACATTCTGACCCGACAACAAAACAAAGTTATTGCAATAAAATGACCTTTCGCTAAAAACCAAAGCATAAGACCATGTTCCGAATCTTATCAGCTTTCAATGAATACAGAACTATCAAGCATAGGTAATTAATATGTTTGTAAACATTCATATAGGGAATATATACTGCTGATAGGGTTCGAAAGAAAGCATTAATTGTACTTATCCATCTGGAACTTGAAGCCACCAGCACACGAAGAACCAACAACGACGACATCCACAATGCCGATTCCAGTACACGCTGAAGCACGCATCCTCTGTATCCAACAACACACCATACACGGGTTCAAAGCACTTTCCACAAACTAAACACACTCGCGAGTACCGAGAAACAGCTTGAACGCCCAAGACAGCTGTTTAGCACACGGTTCTCTCTAACAGGACACACAGCACTATCTTAGTTTCACTTACTTTCACTTCTCTTCTTGTCCTGTGAGGCTTCGCGATTAAAATTGAACTGCCCGCAGGCCGTATGGCTCGCTATTTTATACCAAAAAGCTTCGAACTTACGAGAAGAATAATGTTCTCGAAATCTGCTACTCATTACCAAAGAAGATATTCTCCTCTCTTTCATACACATTTTAGAAGACATTCGACTATTCTAGAATTTTTTAGAATGTCTTGTTTCGCTACTTGTTGCCAGACACCAATTCAGGGGGGTCCCTAGGATCCACGATCCATCCTGACATCCAAGAAAGACTTATAGTGTATATTAAGTAAACCACGGTTTTACCAATATTTCCAACCATTATACTACTGGTTCATAGAATTTTTAGAAAATACATCAATTTTCTATAAACCGAAAATGTGACTAATAAAATAAACCTTAGGTATTTCAGTATGGCACTATAATAGGCCTAGTAGGGCCCTGTCTAAAGTGACACCTTGCAGTTTCCGCTACTCGACAATAGATGGCTCTTAAACAAAATAGCAAAATGTTATGTCCTGTATCATATAAGCACGAAAAATTATAAATGCTACTGCAAACGCTGTGCAACTATCAGCTAATTATCCAAAATTATTTAGACTTGCCTATACGAACGATATGATGAGAAAACCAAGAAAGTAACTTACAACTTCACCGTTTCATACACATAGCGCCATCTATCAGCTGTGTTCCTGAACTTCTATAACAATTTTGACAGAACAGAACCAAGTACTAATCGCATCTTATACCAATAGATGTCGCTGTTTTGAAATCTTTATAAAGGCCGAAACACATATTAATTAATAAAGGCCGGGACACATATGTGACAAGGAGTAGTATTTTTTTAAGGTTCCGGCCTTCTTCTCGCCACTGATATATAAAAAAAATCACGCCTTAATCCCTTGCGAGAAAGAACAACGCATAAGAACTGTTAAAAAATTCGGAGGTCATTTCAGAAAATTGAGCTGGTTGTCAACCTGTTGCCTAAAATTGTAATGCAAATGAAAGTCTGAAACCTTCAAAACTCATTTAACACTTGCTGGTATAAAATGGGGTGATGCTATTCTAAGCAACCATCATCATCACCTTTCTACCTTTAGGGTGAGAATCCACCAGAGCTGTGCGAGGTAGCTAAGCGGTGTGCGAGGAAAAAATCCACCAATAGAATCACTTCATTTTCCTAGCCTCGCTCAGCTCAGCTCTGGTGGAATCGGGTTTAGCGAAGCGAGGCCATTCTACATACAAAATAAGCAAGAAATGTGTTGCGAGGAATGCGTTGCGAGGAATGCGTTGCGAGAAATGTGCTGCGAGGAATATGTTGCGAGGTTTGCGAAGATTCCCTGCCAGTCAATAGACGGCTGATGTTGAAAGCTTCGCAACGCATCCTCGCTCCGCACATTAATGCGCATTTTGACAGCTCCGCTACGCATCCTCGTACGACACATTTTACTCGCACAGCTCTGGTGGAAACCCCTACACATTTCCACAGCACAGCTACACATCCTCGTACGACACATTTTACTCGCACAGCTCTGGTGGATTCTCACCCTTATCCCAATTACATACTTGGGGCTGGCGCAACAATAGCAAATAACTTTAAACGAATAAGATTTCGGGATTTCGGAAACGACTCCAACGCTTTTCTCGAAATTACGTATACAGGAGTTTTCGGGGGCGATAAATCGATTTACATAAGTACTATTTTATCCTACTAATATTATAAAGGCGGATGTTTGTGTGTGTGTTTGTTACTACATCACGCAAAAACGGCTGATTAGATTGACATTAAACTTTGCAGAAATATAAAAGGGCATCTGGAATAACACATAGGATACTTTGTACCACGGAAAAATGTCTCATTCCCACGGGATCACGCATTTTCCAATATTTTTGAAATAGGTGGCGTGACTGAGCCGATTCGCGTTTTAAACGTTTTCGCCGAAAACTAACAGCGACATCTCTTGGCGAATAATGCTATTTTCCCGCGGAATAATAGGTTGCAGCGGGTGAAACCGCTGACGGACAGCTAGTAAAAAATAATGTCCTGACTCTTTACTCGTATTTGTAAGTTGTTTTGAAACTAACAACGCCATCTACTGAGAAGAATCTAAAACCGAGCGAGCTCGGTACATCAACTAGTGTTTGATTCCGAAGCTGATCTTAGCGCAGTGGAAGCAAATTAAAGTTATCTTAAAATCTAAAACTAAATGGTCGATCAGCCTCGGAACAACATTTGACTACGATTCGTAGTGCTCTTTACTATAGCTAAATAAAATAAATTTAATGAGAGAATTTTGTTCCGGAAAGTTTCCGGCCGAGAAATTCTTGTTTCCAAAATCTACTTAAACAGGGCCCAGCAACGAATTGCTTACCGAGCAAACGATGACGCCGTTTCTTTGTGAGTTTAAGTATGACAGGAATCAGGTATTCAGGATATTTTAGGAGCGCAGGAATAGGGAATAACCTAAACTCACAGCACTGGAACATCCGCTCGTTCTAGAACTCCTTTCCTCCAATTTGCACTATAGTTCACAGTTCGACATCACATAATGTTTTTTAACACAAAATAACTAAAAGACTTCTCTCCGAATGAGAAATCGGCCCCGTTGGCCTCCAATCATTTATAATTAAAATACGTAGCTATCAGCAGCCACGACGCGAGCGACGACTCAAAGTGAGGTTACGTTACCGGCGACCACGTTGGCCTCAATCAAAAGCCGAAACCAAAATTCACTTGGTTCACTTCCCACCGCACAGGAAGCCATGGCTTGTGGCAAATAGCACACGAGAAAACCGCCAAAACACCTTAATTTTACACCACTTAAAACTAAAATTCGCTTCAACAACGCTAGCGAGCGACGGCAGAGGACGTGACACTATGACAGAGCAGTGTTGCCAGCACCGCGCGCCCATTTTATACGAAAACTAAACATTCACCCGCCCCGGACCGACCCATCGGTCCGCTCTATGCATGGCAGGCGTGATAATGTAGCTACTGCTCGCTTAAGGACTGAATCCCCCACCTGAACTTCTGCAACTCGAGGAGTGCCATCACTACCCGGAAACAGGTTGAGAATGCGCCCCCGGCGCCAACGCAGTGGCGGTAGGTTGGCATCCTTAACCAGAACGAGATCCCCAATGCAGGGGGGTTCAGTCCTGTCCGTCCACTTAAGGCGTTGCTGCAGAATGTGCAAGTACTCAAGCGACCAACGCTTCCAAAGTTTTGAGTCATTTGCTGCAGCAACTGATAACGCGACAAACGATTGCTATTCACCTCCGTATAGGGATATTCCGGCAAGGCGTTAAGTGGGCGGCCAATTAAGAAATGCCCTGGCGTCAGGGCCTCTAAATCATTTGGGTCTGAGCTGAGCGGACACAAAGGACGCGAATTGAGTACAGCCTCAATTTTACAAAACACGGTCGCCAGCTCCTCGAAAGTCAAAATTGTTAACCCTACAACGCGCAACAAATGCGTCTTAGCGGACTTTACAACCGCTTCAAAAATACCACCCCAGTGAGGGCACGCTGGTGGATCGAACACCCAGGTAATGCCCTGACGGGAGAGGCCCGTGCTGATGGCTTCTTCGTTCTCCCGTAAGAACGTTACAATTTCTTTCATACACCGATCAGCACCCTTAAAGTTGGTACCACAATCCGACCTGATCAGCGCTGGTCGCCCTCGTCGCGACGTAAATCTCTCCAGCGCTGCCAAAAAGGCCTCCGTAGATAGGTCGGCCACGAGCTCCAAGTGGACGGCCTTGGTGGCTAGGCACACGAACACGCACAAGTACGCCTTGATAGACTTTGCGTTCCGTAGGCGTGATGCCTTTACCATGAAAGGGCCTGCAAAATCCGTTCCCACACCTGCAAACGTCCAGGCCTCCGTCACCCGGTCCGGTGGGAGATCTCCCATCTGTGGCTGCATTGTGGCTGCCTTCAAGCGGTAACAAGGCAAGCACCTAAACACAACGCTACGTACCGTTCGTCGTCCCGATAAGATCCAGAACTCGCGCTGTAGGATGTCCAATAGCGCATTACAGCCCGCGTGCGAGTTTTTCTCATGACGATCCCTGACTAAGAGCTCAACTAAGGGTCCCTTTTGGAAGTAACAGTGGATGCCGAGCCGAAAAGGGCAGGCTAGCGTTCCGAAGTCTGCCTCCAACCCTGAGCATACCTTGCTCATCCAGGAATGGGTTGAGGCGCACAATTCCTCCCTTCAGCTTTCCACGTCCATCCCTGAGCAGCCTGACCTCCTCTTCAAAATGTTCCGCCTGGACGACTCTAACCAATGAGCATAGAGCCGCATTCCGCTCCGCAGGCGAGAGGACAGGTGTAAAGTTCCGTTCTGCTTGAGGCTTCCTGCAGTTGTTCACGAACCGTTTGATCCAACCTGTCACCCCAAGAAGTTTGTCGAGGAGCTATACCGTTCCAGCAAGAAAGCTGGGTTAGGCTTCGGTACGAGTTGCCCCACGTTCACTCGCAAACCTCGATCAGGTGGCCCAAGCGGCGCCCTGCACTCGTTGAATGGCCATTCCTGCGGCGACTCAGTCAGCCATTGAGGTCCCCACCACAGTGGGTGACTCACCAAATCAGGGCCCTGCACCCGCGCGAAGCGCAGTCCGCTGGGTTCCATTCTCCCGGTACGTGCCTCCACACTAACGGAGTTTCCGACCCCGTAATCTGTGACACCCGATTTGCCACGAAAACCTCAAGTGTATGTACCGACGTCTGCAACCAGCACAGAACTATCCGACTGTCAGTCCACGCGTACACCGTTTCATCCAAGTTGATGGTACCACGCAGATTGCAGGTTACATGATTTAGCAAGCGCGCTAGAAGAGCTGCCCCTGCCAATTCCAATTTGGGGATGGTCCATCTAGTTCTGACTGGTGCCACCTTACTTTTGGCCATAACCAGACGCACGTGCACAGTTCCCGTTGAACTTGCTGTCCGAAGGTATACAGCTGCCGCGTACCCTCGCTCCGAGGCGTCACAAAACCCATGTAGGGTAGCCTTACATCCCACCGATGGGACTAACTTGCGGGGTATCGCGATGTGCACAATCCCTGGTAAGGTGGTCACAAACTTGAGCCAATCCTTCAACAACTCTCCGGAGAGTTGGTCGTCCCATCCTAAGTTGGCTAGCCACAACCTTTGTAAAAGCACTTCGCCATGAACGTAACCGGGGCGATCCATCCGCTAGGATCGAACGTTCTAGCGATTGTCGACAGTACCGACCGCTTAGTCCAAGTTTTCTCCAAAAGGTCGGGCTCGATCTTGTACGTGAATACGTCATGCGTTGGCCTATATTGCACCCCGAGGATGCCCAACGTGTTTGGATTGTCCGGGTTCTCAA
This sequence comes from Phthorimaea operculella, assembly GCA_024500475.1. Taxonomy (NCBI): domain Eukaryota; kingdom Metazoa; phylum Arthropoda; class Insecta; order Lepidoptera; family Gelechiidae; genus Phthorimaea; species Phthorimaea operculella. The sequence goes on along the minus strand of JANFCV010000008.1, from coordinate 7,140,721 downwards.
AGAGGTGCGGGTCCTGATGGAACTCGCCTGGCAAACCGGCCAGGAGCTCTGGGCAACTGGACAACCATTTCCGCAACTCATAACCTCCTGAACCCATGATCGCGATCAACTCGTCTCGTAGAATTAGCGCCTGCTCCACGCTATCAGCACCCGTGCAGATATCGTCCACGTAGACGTCGCGATCCAGTACTGCTGCGGCTCGAGGGTATCTTACCCTTTCCTGTGCGGCCAACTCTCGCAGCGTACGTACTGCCAAATACGGACTTGGCTTAAGTCCATACGTCACCGTGTTAAGTTCGTATGTGACCATCGGCTCATCTGGGCTCTCACGCCACAAAATCAGCTGATACCGACGGTCATCCGGATGTATCATGGTTTGGCGAAACATCATTTTGACGTCTGCGACGAACGCTACCTGGTGTAACCGAAAGTCTGTGAGAATATCCACAATGTCCCGGTTCAATTTAGGACCCGCGTGCAAACATTGGTTCACAGACACACCATTCGAGGTAGGAGCAGAACCGTCAAACACCACCCGTATTTTCGCCTCAGGTGACTTCAAGACAGCCAGGTGTGGAATGTAATAATGCTCGACACACCTCCAATCCAGGCTGGACACCGACATGTGGCCCAATTGAATATATTCCCGCATGAATTCTATATACTTCTGCCGAAGTGCTGGGTCTCGCCTCATCTTCCGCTCCATTCCGAGTAGTCTCCGTTCCGCGAGCTGTCGCGAACTACCTAAAGCGGGGCGGTTTGGGAGAAAAGGTAGCCTGGTCACGAATCTGCCTGACGGGCATCTCGCAGTGTTGTATTGATAGAACAACTCGCACTCGTCATCCTCTGGCTTCCGTCTGTCCGCCGTGGGCGCTCTTCAGACTCCCAAAACCTCTGCAGCACCTCTGACAGCACACTACCATAGAGGACCGGATCCCCTTCTGGTAGGTCCTGAGGTCTCAAACTGGGCCGAAAACAACATACCCCTGTGGTATCTACGGCCACCAAACCAGTTTCCTGGAGTACCTTCTTCCTACCGCACCATAATCTCCCGAGGACGTCTGACCCGAGAAGTACGTCCACCGTACCAGGAGTATCAAAATCAGGATCAGCTAACTCCAACCCTGTGGTTAACCCTCGTACCGTTGGTGGTAACCTAACCTGAGGAGTTTCCCAACCACTTCATCCAGCACCACGGCTGAGACTTGATAGCTGACCCCTGTACATGTGCTACCTAATGCGAACTCAAAGTTCGTCTGACCCCGAATGTCAGGCACATTTAGGCCCCCGATGCCTACAGCTTCATCCTCACTTGGCCGTACATTTAGGCCTAGCCTACTCACCAGCTTACTCGATACAATACATCCCTGAGCCCCTGTATCCAGTAGGGCTCTTACTTGAATGGTCCGGCCACCGTATCCCCATACCCAAATCTTAGCCGTTGGCAAAAGTACCGTGATTGGACGGGAGCCGAAGCTGATGAGTAGGCGGCGATTACCTAGCGGGAATCTAAACGCGGTGAGGCCGCGTCCCGCGGGGTATCCTCACTACCCAAACCTGTGTATGGGTCCCACTCCTGCTGGTAGGGAGGTCTGCCCATAAAGGCCATGGCTGGAGTTCTATAGTACCCCGACGGCAAACGTCCGTACCGAGGTTGCGCCTGTAGCCGCGGGTACTCAGGCATAGGCGGGGCATGCGTGGGTCTTGAGACCCAACCAGGTGGCTCAAGCCCGCAGAATACTGCATGTACCCTGGTGGCTGCCTAGTGCTCCTGACACCCGCCCGTTGAATCCCGTACCTGGGATGGGTGTCCTGGCCACGTTCCTGTGCCGCTCTTCCCCAATCCGGCACCTGCTGCCGTGGTGGGGATCGTCCCCACGTCCTTGGGTAAGTGGGCTCCGTCTGTTGACGTCCCCTGCCTGTCCCTGTGACCGATGCGGAGGTGGGCTCCTCCTTGGAGGGTGGGAGCGTTGCTCCCTCCCTTGGTGGGCAGGCTCCTTCGCTGATCCGATCCAGCGCTGCCCCGGCGCCTCCGGAGCGATTCATGCAGAGCAGCGGATGGTGTGCACCCTGGCAGTACCTACAGTTGGTGCTTGAAGGGCACTCGCACCTGATGCGGCCCCAGGCACCGAAAACACCAACGCCTCTGCTGTGCCACACCCCGTCTCCTCTGAACCCGCTGCGCAGCAAACTCCTGACACGCTGCCACCCCGTGGCCTGTCTCCCTGCAGTAGGCACACCCTGATTCCAATGCGGTGTTGTACCGCCTGGGTTGCCACTGTTGCCTCCTCGCGCCGGTGCACCCGGCCGTTCCGGGTGGCGAGGGGCAGAGGTCTCCTTGCGAGGGGCTTCACCAGCCTGGACGTCCACTCGCCTGCTTTCGGCCTCGAGGAACGACTTCAGATCCTCGTAGGTCGGGAGGTGGTCCGAGGACTTGCCCCATGTAGCTGCTCGAATCGAGCGACCATTTCGCTCGGCAGGCGGCGAAGCACTGTGTGGACCAAGATATAACCGTAGCCCGCCACTGGCAAACCCTGTCGCTCTAGTGCGCTGACCGCGACACTGACTGGGTGGAAGATTTTCTCGCGGAGGTCCGTACCTCGCGTTATGGTTGGTATTGACAGCCACTGGTCTAACAGCCTGTCTACAATCAGGCGCTTGTTTCGATACCGGTCGGTAAGGATCTTCCACGCCACCTCATAATTGCTATCCGAGACAGCCAAATGCGTCAGCAATTCATGAGGCTCTCCATGTAGCCTGGACATCAGCTGAGCCATCTTGTACGCCGGCGTTATGTCCGTCCGTGTGTGGACCACACTGCTATACAGGTCCTCAAACGCCGGCCAGTCGGCGTAATCGCCTGCAAAGACTGGAACCGTAACAGGCGGAAGAGGCACCTGTAATCCTTGTCCCACTTTACCACGGAATGGCTTTTCCTTTCCGTCACGTCGCCTAGATATGTCCGCAGCTGCCTGCGCAATGTCCTGTGCCAGCTCCAAGCACTGGCTTACATCGCCCTCAACCAGCTCCTTATCTTCAGGGTTAGGAGCTTCCTCAAGGAGCATGAGGCACTCTGTGAGGTGTTCCGACACAACCCGAACCCGTTCATCTGCCTGTAGTGCACTTTTCAAGAGCGCGTCCTCCCGGTCCTCGCGGCCGATCATTGCCGCTGTGGTAGTAAACCACCTTAATTCTGTCTTTATAGCAGCCTTATACCTGGCGATCGAGGAGCCATGGTACCAACTTTTACACACTCGACTTAATAGAACGAAAAACCAATAAACAAATACCACAAAATAAATGTTAGTTGACTGGCCTAGACCTTACCGATAAGATACCGTTCACTAGGCAAACAATACAGTCACAAAAAAAAACCGAAACAATATTTTCCAAAATTAATAAAATATGTGGGTAATATAAAAACACGCTTAATACTAAATTACGGCTAACTATGTTGCAATAAAGCAACCACGCTCTGCTACCAAAAATGTTTGATTCCGAAGCTGATCTTAGCGCAGTGGAAGCAAATTAAAGTTATCTTAAAATCTAAAACTAAATGGTCGATCAGCCTCGGAACAACATTTGACTACGATTCGTAGTGCTCTTTACTATAGCTAAATAAAATAAATTTAATGAGAGAATTTTGTTCCGGAAAGTTTCCGGCCGAGAAATTCTTGTTTCCAAAATCTACTTAAACAGGGCCCAGCAACGAATTGCTTACCGAGCAAACGATGACGCCGTTTCTTTGTGAGTTTAAGTATGACAGGAATCAGGTATTCAGGATATTTTAGGAGCGCAGGAATAGGAATAACCTAAACTCACAGCACTGGAACATCCGCTCGTTCTAGAACTCCTTTCCTCCAATTTGCACTATAGTTCACAGTTCGACATCACATAATGTTTTTAACACAAAATAACTAAAGACTTCTCTCCGAATGAGAAATCGGCCCCGTTGGCCTCCAATCATTTATAATTAAAATACGTAGCTATCAGCAGCCACGACGCGAGCGACGACTCAAAGTGAGGTTACGTTACCGGCGACCACGTTGGCCTCAATCAAAAAGCCGAAACCAAAATTCACTTGGTTCACCCCACCGCACAGGAAGCCATGGCTTGTGGCAAATAGCACACGAGAAAACCGCCAAAACACCTTAATTTTACACCACTTAAAACTAAAATTCGCTTCAACAACGCTAGCGAGCGACGGCAGAGGACGTGACACTATGACAGAGCAGTGTTGCCAGCACCGCGCGCCCATTTTATACGAAAACTAAACAACTAGTATACATTAAGTTAATTAAACTTTGGCGGGGTGATTTTACCACAAAATTAGTATCGTAAATGTTATGTCAACATTATCGCCACCCAATTTGTCTCTTTTTGATCGCTGTGCAATAAAGTGTTATTACTTATTTATTGCTTGCCAATGTGGTGCTGTGGTAGTTCGAGTGCCTGCGACGCAAATAGTTCCGGGTTCGATTCTCGGTGCGTCACTCACAACGTTGGTATTTATAACTTTGTTTTGTTTCCAGTCTGGTTTGATATAAACTTTCTATCAATCAGCTTTGCTTATTCAAAATTTCTTTACCGTCGATATTATGAATCATGCCTCGTGGAGGCAACAATATAATGCTAACATTCACTATGATAAGTCATCTCAAACTTTTGTCAGGCATTGTATAAATGGCCGTTTTTTACAACCGTCCACACTCTGCCTACCCCGCGATGGCTAAAGCGTGATGTATGAATGTCTCAGAATAGAATCAAGAGGTCGTTATCTACAGTGAGCATCAGTTCTACTTAACGGCCGGAACACAGATATTAGCCGGGTCTGTCCCTAAGATTAAACAGGGTATAAAGTAGCAGTCAACATAATGACGGCGCTACTTTTGGCAAGTGACAGAATAATTATGTGAATCTTGAAAGTCCATGCAACCATGTGATGCCGGCTTACAATAGCATCACCCCATATCTTTCCCGTGGGTGTCGTAAGAACCAACTAAGGAATTTGAAAGTTGATGTGCTTTGTAATTTTAGACGAGAGACTGACAACCTGTTACTTTGATGATACACAGTCTTCCAAATGACTCAAACTGTTCTCAGAATTCTCGTAAATGGCCGTTTTTACAGCCGTTTACGCTCTACTCACCCCGCAATGGATATAGGCGTGATATAGGTATGTATGTCCTGGAAATAGAATCAAGAGGTCGTTATCTACAGTGAAAATTAGTTCTACTTAACGGCCGGAACACAGATATTAGCCGGGTCTGTCCCAAAGATTAAACAGGGTATAAAGTAGCAATCAACATGATGACGGCCAATTTCGGAAAGTGACAGACGATTAATGCAGCAGAACCTCGAAAGACTTGTGGCTGTGCTTGTGGTACCATCGCATCACGCCAATTCTAGATGCAAGTTTCGTAAATAAATTCACCCAAGAAATGGGTAACAGCGTTCCCTGTGAATGCTACATCTTACACGGCGCTCGCCCATCAGCCTGCCAAGCCTGGTGAGTACGACAGTACGTATTCCGCGGAAAACTCATGTTCAGCAGTGGACTGTTGTGGCTGTAAGGGTTAAGGTAAGATCCCAAAGATTTAACTGGGTACAAAGTAGCATGCAAGATGATGACGGCCACTTTTGGTAAGTTGCAGACGATTTAATGTAACAATTGCTTTGGGCTAGTGGTCTGGGCGTTTACTTCTCAACCCGAGGGATTAGATTTGAATTCCGGCGAGGACCCATATCAGGGGGTGACGATTAGCATGTTATTGAAATTCGGATTTCCACCTCATTTTCAAAATATTAACGTCTAACGATTTTGCTAGCTCTGCGTACCGCACAACGTTGCGTCGATGGATGCGCCTGTCAAACCGTATCTGTGTGGGATTAAATCGTCCAAACGCAGGCGTTATGCAGCGCTAAGATAACGCAGCAATGGACGCTGCGTGTAATCCCCCCAAGTCTCTTTTTGCGACACTCACGGATAGAGTCTGGCTAGCGAGTCTTTGGACGTCAAATAATTCAAATATTTCAAATGGCAACATGTTAACACTGAAAAACTACAATAAAACAATTTTGATACTTACCTACTATTTTTTTGTTTTCTGCTCTTTAGTTTGTGTTTACCTTGCCTACCGGTATGTATGTATGATGTATCTACCGGGAGTAACAGAAAGGGTATAACAAGCCGAAAAGAGGTCAAGGTACTCATGAAACTGAACAACTTTCCCCATGGAACATGGGACGAAATATGAAAAAAATTTGGACCTCTCAGAGTAAATCAATCAGCTGATCTGCGATTTTGTATGGGAGGTCCAAATATTTTTTTCATATATCGACCCATGTTTCATAGGAAAAGTTGTTCAGTTTCATGAGTACCTTGACCTCCTTTCGGCTTGTTATACCCTTTCTGTTACTCCCGGTAGATACATCATACATACATACCGGTATTGGCGCCATTTCCGTGTCCAAAGACTCGCTGGCCAGACTCTAGAACTGAGATGATGCTATTTTAACTAGCATCACATAGCACAGAAAATGATTATGACATCCAATTTCACCAAGTGACAGATGATTTATGTAGCAAGCATAAGCAAGAAAGGGGATGCCGATGAAATTAGCGCCGTCATCACCAAAAATTACTTGAAGACATCATAAATCAAGTGTTACATCATAAATGATTGAAAATCGATATCAGCTTCAATAAATTACCTGACGTGTCGTGAACTGGTAGGTACTTTATTTAGAAAACCCTAGTTAGAGTTTTACATAACATAGCAAGCTATATGGGGTGTTAATTTAAATGCGTGCCTAATGATTAAGGATGCCGTAAAAATATTGAAAAATATCCCAGTCAAAAAAACTTCTTTTTTTAATTTAGTCTCTTTTTTTAATAAATTTTTGTACTGTTGTTGTTTAGTGTGGGCCGAAACAAGTACTTTCGTCTAAACAACTTTGAGATTGAACGAATTTCGGGTGAGATATACGGCATTTGAATCAAATATGTCAGCCAAGTAAAAAAAATTTCTGACTAGGATTTTTTCAATATTTTTTACGGCATCCTTTATCGATAATAAACCTACCCTGAAGCTATGGCACGCATTTAAATTAACACCCTGTATAGTGCCTGCATCGCTCCGGGTCGTTGTGCCCAGCAAAAATTAAAATCCTGTAGTAACCATCACAATATTCCACTGCTGGACATGGGACTCTCCCTGTCGGAGGGTATTGACAGTTATTATATTATCTGTGGCCATGCTCACCACGCTTGGCAGGCAGATTGGTGAGCGCAGTTCAAAATGTTGCATTAACAAGGAACGCTGCTGCCCGTTCCCTGGCTGATTATCCCTTAGTCGCTTTTTAAGGCACCCACGGGTAGAATTGGGACGATGCTGTTCTAGGCCAAATTTGAGGAATGTGTTGGTCACGTGACCTAAGTACTTAGCGAACCCCGAATGCCATCAGATCGCGCATGTACTGTATGTGCTATACCATCTATATCAGCTTTTTCGTCTTGTGGTCGTAACTTGAAAAAATATTTTAATAAAACGCGTTTAGTGCCTACTTTCATTTAAGTACGCACGAAGATGGCTGTCTGTCTCTTATTAAAATTTAAGGGCAGGACCAAAAAAAAATACTTGCTATGGCAGGCACTCACGTGCTAATACATACATACAACAAACCTACATATACCACGTCTATAGCCCTTGCGAGGTAGGCAGAGCGTAAACGGTTGTAAAAAATGGCCATATACCTACACCATATCTGAAAAATCTTTGAAAGTCATTCAGAAGATTCAGATTGTGTTGATTAGGTACCATAGTGACAGGTTGCCTGTCACCTAAAATTCCAATACACATCAGCTCGAAAATCTCTTAGTCGCTTCTTATGACACCTGCTTGTCTGAGCCGGCACCACACAGCAAATACCAATGGTTTGATGTGGTAAAAGACGACTAAAGGATAAATCCAGGTAATAGGTATCAGCGAATATATTCAATACCTTACACTGCTCTTGCCAATTCGCCTGCCAACCGTGGTGAGTTTGGCAATACCCCCAATTGGAGGAGGCCCATATGTTCTGAGGTAGACTTTTGTTGCTGTATTAGTAGTAGGAGCTTTTCTTTAACATGACGCTTTTCACGACTAGCACGGATAAAAAACCTGTGAAAACGTGTAAAATGGGTCAAAAGCTATTTCAACTCCAATGAAAAACCTTATTTCAACTCCTATGAAAAACCTTATTCCATAATGCCGGTAGAAAAGTACCCTTCTTATACCTCTATGCATACAATTTTCAACAGGTCCTTAAATCGTAGCACTTTGCTACAAAATATATTGCTACAATTTACTACGACGTAGAAGGAAATGAGCAAGCGTAGCTACGGAGTAACACCGCACCACCTGCTAAAGAGTTATGATAGTGAATTTGAAACCTTGTCAAAGTAAAACCTTGGATTCAAGAGATCAAATTATACTGGTTACTCATATATTTACTATGGAGGACCAGTTTAGATAGATCTTCTAAATTAGTGCGTGAGTTGAAGTTAGAAACCTATATCTAGGGTAACCAAACATTGCCTATTTTTGGTTTGTTGAAGAGGTTTTTAGAAAATGAACCCTAGCTAGATTTTCTTAATGCCCTTGAAACCCCCTTCGTTCAAAATTGCCTAGTAAAAAACTGCATAGAAACTGAGTTTGTAACATAACTCCATACAACAAAACATTAAACTTTATCTAAGATGATTAATATCTTTAAAATTATGTCATAAAGGATATTATCCTATGAAACTTAGTGAGAAGACTTAAGAAAATCATTACAAAAGACTAAAGATGACATCGTTTTGCCGCGATGAGATGATCAAAATAATAATTAAAGGAGTATGGTATGAAGTCTCTCTATAAACTCATTAAAATTATATAAAAAAGCAGATGCAGTAAAATTTCAAAGGTATATTTTTGTGTTTCAAATTCGCCATTTTGGATTCATCACATCTGCCATTTTGCGTTACCTAAATAAAATTAGCCAGATTCACTCGCGTTGCTGAGACTATAGTACCGTCATTCGAATAGGCTATATTTGACATCTGTCAAAATCATGTTAATGCATAAGGTCTATTTTTATTTGTTGACATGTTTCCTAGTATGAGTTTGACAACTGTCAAATATGGCCTATTCTAATGATGGTACTATATTGTAACTTAACGACACCTCATTATATGTCAACCAACATTCGTCAAGCCGTTTAGGCTGTAGCCCGTGAAAAAAATGTACTTGTCCACAAACATACAAACATAACCCTCGTTCTGAGATAGTCGGGTTATGAAAGGAGTATGGTACCAATCTATCTGTGTAGTCGTGAAAATTATTTTAAAAATATCAACCTCTAAAGTACAGCCGTCGAATAGGCCATATTTGTCAGCTCTCATACGCATACTTAAAGAAATGAAAACAAATTGGGAACAAAGAATAATAGACCTTGTGTCATAGCATTAACATAATTTTGACAGCTGCCTAATAGAGCCTATTCGAACGACCGTACGTACTGTAAAAAAGTGTTGTTTTAAACGGGATTATTACCGTGATTAGATTTTTGTTTATCTCGATATTTCGGAGCGGTTGCACGCTCCATGGTCACGAGTAGACTATCGAGGTAAACAAAAATCTAATCACGGTAATAATCCCGTTTTAAACAATAATTTAAGTGTTGTGAACAAACGTGAAAACCTAAAAACTTATACTGTAAAAAAGTGTATAAAAATTTAAATTAATATCTATCTATCAATGCCATGCATGATAGAAAAACAATACGTATTGTGAATTCGTCAACGATGATAAATATAGTGGGTGGTTCCGCAGATGGTTGTTTTCATGATAAGGTCAATGTCATACTGTGTGTTAGGTATCACTTGTTTATCACGTTTTTTATAACTCGTGAAATTATTGCCTGGTTGCCGTGCGGTGCCGGCTTAGAATAGCATCACCCCATAATATCTTTTCCTTAGGTGTCGTAGGAAGCGACTAATGGATTTGAGAGTTGAGATGTATTGCAATTTTAGGCGACAGGCCGACAACCTGTCTCTATGGGGATACACAGTGTGTAAACAGCCGTTTTTTACAGCCATTTACATGCCTACCCCACAAGGGATATACAAAGGCATGATATTTGTGAAAGTATTGAATACCAACATTTTTACAACATTTATCGTATTAGGTATGCAATTTTTGGACTTAGTTGTAAAAAATGCAATACTTACAATATAAGCTTTTATTGCACATCAAAAAGACTTAAATGTAATATGGAACCACTTAAAATTAACTATACCTACGGTAGACGAAGCCCTGCCTAAAATTGAGCCGCGATAGCACTGATGGTAGAGGCTTCGCCAGTATGATGGCGAAAGTCGCAGGTTCAAATCCCTGCCTGCGGTCAAAAATTTTGCAAGTTTTCCAGACGACTTGGTGTTCCACACGAAAAGAAGAAGTATCACTTTGAACATATACCATTTCTACTGATACATATTTTCCCCTGCTCATTTCATTTCAATAGGAAATATATTGCTTTTATTTGTCAGTAAGTTTCATCAGATCTATAAATTCTTCCAAATATATCTCAAGCAATGGTAGAACGTTTCTGACAGTAATATGATATCTTATGTTGAAATACGATCTATATTCCATTCCAGAAACCATCACTTTTATTTCCTTGTCTCGTCTTGCGAGCAAAAATATTTCATATACATTTTTGTCGTAATAAAAACGAATTGATGAATCCTACTATCATTTCCAACACTAGTATAAACAATTACAATAGTCCATTGCTGGACGTGTCCTTTTAGATGGTATGTTGGCAAGGAACGCTACTGCCCGTTCTTTAAATTCATCCCTCAGTCGTCTTTTCGTCACTTCTCGTTCGCAAACTTGCAAATTCTTATGCCACGGACAAAGAATGGAGACATTCTCTTAGTCTTACCGTGCCCATCCGAAGTACAGAACCATCTCGCTTTTCGGACAATCAGGTGGTTCAGCCTGCAATATCCTAACCATACTAGGAACAAATTCACAAAGTGATAAATATCAAGTATGTGAATGACCCCACACCGGGATTTGAACCCGGAACCTTCTGCGTGGCAGGCAGTCATACTAACCACTGCGCCACATCGGCAAGGGATATAGGCGTGATACATGTATGAACATTCACAAGCTTTGAAAGGCCCTAAGAGAACGTTAGCATTATGCCATTTTTATGGCAAAGAGAAATGTTGTATTATATTATATGAGACGTTTTCCTCGTAATTTCCTCTCTTGGGAACAAAATATTCATTGCATGTGATAAAGTGACAACCATTATGCAGCTTTTTGCTGAAAGACACAAAGTTTTCATGGCTAGTTTCGGTTATGATTTATAACCGACCGTAAAAGAGAGAGTATCAAATTATGTCGTAAAAAAGGTACATTCATGGTACATCTACATTCCTATGAAAATTCATAAAACTGGTATAAAATATTGAACTTTAGTTCTTAAGCAGATATTAATCAAGAAATTCTGATATTCCTAAAAACAGCTTAGAAAAACGATTGCTTTTAATAGTCTTTGTTGTGTCAAGATTACTATTTCTTTTTCACTTCCTCTATTGAATTCAGAGACACGTTCATTAGTAAATAATTGATCTATAAAGATAGCCATAACTTTATATTGTCCATTATGTATCGAATCAGTATACACAGGTAGGCCTTACATAAGGTTATCAGTATAGTATTTGTTATTTATTATAACTTGTATGGACTTGTTTATTTGAAAATATGAAATACAAGGTATTGTAACTTAGAGATTAAATAATTACAAAATATGTAGACACTTATCTGAACCAACTAACGGAGCGATTTTCAAGGAAGGAGACTGATTTTATTTATATTTCTATCTTTTTTTCTGGTAAACACAATCTGATGTTCTAAATATATTTACACCCTTCATCCTAATAAAAGTAATTCTTTTTATTTTATCAATTTTTTACGTTAAGTTGATGTATAATCTAGGTTTCTATATGAGCAATTCTTAGCTCACTATTGAGTTGCGAAGATATTTACCAACTTCAAAAATCCCACAGAGTTCAGTCTTAAGCGGTTTTAAATATTTGATTTACGCAACCCTGTATTTACTGAGCAGAACGTCGATAAGGAACTCTATATTATTAATGATGTCACACAATATAGGGTATTAATTTAAATGCGTGCCATATTAAAGCCGGGTTTACACGTTACGAGTTGGCTCGTACCGAGTGCACTCGGATTACTACTCGGATGCTACTCGTAACGTGTAAACATGTATCCGAGTGTACTCGGATGTCACTCGGATTCCGGCACCCAATCCGAGTCGAATCGGATCGTGTTCTACTTTTCCTTTCAACTCGGATCTGCAGCTCGGATATCAACAAAAATGACTCAAAATAGAAGGTGGTCGGATCGTAATACTCTCCGTTTTTTGGAGTTCTATGAAGGAGAAGAAGTGTTGGAATGTAAGACATGAAGATTACAAAAACAGATATGCCCGAAATGTCGCTATTCAGCGCACTATACAAATACTTTTACCATATGGTGCACTTTGGAACTCAAAAAGAACTCCCTAAAGATCGGAAACATTCAACAACAACTGAGACACCTTGCAAAAGTAGATCAGTTTGTTCCATGGTGAGAGAGTTCCGTGAAATCACAAAAAATTGAATGAACTTTGATAGGAGTACACTACGAAGCGTGTAAACCGGTATAGGAGTACACTCGTATGAAGCTAACTCGTGCGAGTGGACTCGGCTGTGACTCGGTCCGAGCCAACTCGTAACGTGTAAACCCGGCTCAATAGAATGTGGTCGGATTGTAATACTCTCCGTTTTGTGGAGTTCTATGAAGGAGAAGAAGTGTTGTGGAATGTAAGACATGAAGATTACAAAATCAGATAAGTATGCCCGAAATGTCGCTATTCAGCGCACTATGCAAATTCTTGGATATGGTTTACTTTGGAACTCAAAAAGAACTTCCTAAAGTTCGGAAACATTCAGCAACAATTAAGACACCTTGCAAAAGTAGATCAGTTTGTTCCATGGTGAGAGAGTTCCGTGAGATCACAAAAATGGAATGAACTTTGATAGGAGTACACTACGAAGCGTGTAAACCGGTATAGGAGTACACTCGTATGAAGCTAACTCGTACGAGTGAACTCGGCCGTGACTCGGTCCGAGCCAACTCGTAACGTGTAAACCCGGCTTAAGTATCAATTAAGGATGCCGTAAAAAATATTGAAAAAAATCCCAGCCAAAAATTTTTTTTTTCATATTAAGTCAAAACTTATTTTTTTTTAGATGAATTTTTGACACTGTTGTAGTTTAGAGAGTGCTCATAGATGTAGGCATTTGAATCAAATGTCAGACAAGTAGAAAAAAAATTGGTGACTGGGATTTTTATCAATATTTTTTACGGCTTCTTTATCGATACTAAACCTACCCTGAAGCTATGGCACGCATTTAAATTAACACCCTGTATATTATTAATGATGTCACATAATATAATCATTATGTTTGTGCGGTTCCGTATCATGTCGTGCATACTAAATTACTCTTGATCATTCATGTTATTTGGGTGGCAAGGCAAAATTAGGTGAAACTATACGGTTACATTTAATTAAGTACAAATCTCTTGAGGGTGTGATCTACTCGCACCACTGAACAAATGTTGTAAAAAACTTTTCTTCGAAATATGGAAAAAAATTGGACCACCCATACAAAAATGTTGAAAAAGTGTGTCACTTAGTATGGGAGTCCCATTTTTTTTTACATATTTCGAACCATGTTCCTTGTGGAAAGTGGTTCAGTTTTATGAATGAGTAGGTACCTTGACCTTCTTTCGTCTTGTATAGATACCCTTACTGTTACTCCCTGTAGAATAAAACCATGCAATGCTAGTCTCTTCATTAACCGGCCAAATACGCAAGGCAATCTTATCCCTTAAGTGCATACAGTATCAAAAATGATACCAGGTATTTAAATTTAATTTTTATTAAATATATAATTCCAATAAATCACAAAAAATAAATATAAACTCTTGACATATAACTTAACAAATAAAAAATGTTTACTGTATGAATTTAGGAAGTATATAGTAAAAAAAAAAATTTTTTTGGGAATGATACCAGATTTGCCAAAAAATGGCATACATTCTCGATTTGCCAAAAAATGGCATACATTCTCAAAGTTGACTATTTTTTGTAAAAATCGCCAATAATTCACCAATCCAGATAGAAACTCAAAATAAAAAAGAATATGTCAAATATAAAACGTACTAAAATTTAACTTTTATTAGTTTTGGATTTATTTATTTATTTTATTTTTATAAACAAAAATCAAAACCGCTATTTCTAGGATAAAAGCAGAAAAAAATTGAAAAAATGCAAAAAAATATTTTTTTTATTATTTTTCCCACATTTAATACACTTTTTTCTATAAAATACAGAAATTTGATTAGGATTGGGAAAATCATGCATTTAAGGGTTATTGTAACTTTCACTTTAGTCGTATTAAAAATAGAAACAATGCAATGAAACTTTTTAAGCTTCCTATCACTTGCTTAATAAGTATATTTTATGAATCTGTGTTAGATCCGTCTTACAATTATTCATGAAGTAATACCTAGCATAGATCTTCTTTGAAATTGTTTTAAAGTTTGATATGTTTGTCTAGCTTTCAGTTAGATTTCATTTTTTAATTTGCAGTTCTATGGTACAGATTGAACTGTCAGTCAGACTGTCAGTCAATTTATACGGCTGCTGGTCATAAAACATTACTAAATCCTTTTTCTACGTTATTTTGTTTTAAGAAACTTACTTCTTTTAAAAAGTCTATTCATAAACAAAAACACTTACCATATCATCTTCATAATAAGGCATGAGGATGGTTAAGACTCTTCTCATGTAGTAAAAGCATATCGTCCAATTCACATAGGGGCCGGTGCAGAAGCGACTTTTAGTAGACAGTCGGCCCACATTGTAAAGCGCTAATGTACTTAAACCACCTATTTTGACAGCCAAACACTTCCAAACAATATGCAAAAACTTTGTCAGCAAAAACAACACACTTCGATTTCACATCCAGGTCAAAATGTTCACTAAAAAGTCGAGCGTCGTATTGTTTTTCGAATTTCGAATTCAAACTTGCGGTTCGAATTTTCTTGTGAGGACAAATAAATGCAAAAACAACACTGGCCGGTTTATTATATTTAATTTACGCAGACACTCACAAAAGTCCAAAACGATACTGGCCGGCAAAACTTTTGAACTTTAAACAGAAAACACAAAGAAGTTTTGAAGTTGGAATCGTAATATTTTAGTGCAGAGAGACGCGAGCGATCTCGAGGGCGACTGAAAACGGACTGAGGGCTGGTATCGCGTAGACCCACGGAGTTTCAGAGATTCAGGAGTACGATCGCCCACTATAGCGAGCCATGATAGCGAAGTGTCGATAAGGTTCACATTATAACCACTCTGTATGAAACTTAGAATTATAGCAGACGGATTACCTATACAGGGCATGCAGACACACAGAGAGACTTGACAAAATAATAATGGTTTGTAGTAGACTACAAAACACTAAAAATTGTGAGTTATTAACAGCATTAAGGATTGTTAACATAGCATTAGGCTTAGAATAGCGTCACACCTTTTCTACCCATGCAGTCTGGTTAGGACATTGCACCAACGATTGTCCGAAAAGCTAGATGGTTCCGTGCTTCGGATGGGCACGTTAAGCCGTCGGTCCCGGTTGCTGTCTATGATGGCGATCGTAACACAACGATGTCAGAGGCCTGCTACTTGCAGAAGGCGGTTGAAAAACTCTGACAGCAGGGTTCATCGTGTCGTTGAATAACTCGGTGTCCCACACGAAGAGAGAGAGACTGCGGTTGCCAATCCACTTGCCAAGCGTGTTGAATATAGCTAAGTATGGATTAAGGCCCATGTCCAGCAGTGGACTATTGTGACTGTTAAGGTTAAGGTGTGAAACTAGAGGTCTAAATCAGTGGTTCTGAAGCTCCTTTTAATTTTCATGTATCTAAGAAAATTGTTTTTCCGCAGTAATAAAATAAGAAACCAGCCGTTGTGTGATGCTGGCTTAGCATAGCATCTCCCCATATCATTCCCGCGCGACTAAGGGATTTGAGAGTTGATGGGCATTGTAATTTTAGGCAACATGCTGACAACCTGTCACTATAGTAATACACAGTCTTCAGGCTGTTTCAAACTTTTATCAGATGTATAAATGGCCATTTTTACGGTCGTTAACCTCTGCCTACCCCGCATGGGATAATAGACGTGGTATATATATGATTGTATGTAGTTTTCATAGATTGGTTAGTAGACAATGCAACAACCAACAACATAACATAACATAACAAAATTCTTTATTGCACTAAATACAAGTAATAATACAATAGTAGAAAAACACGAATAAAAGAAACAGTACAACAAGGCGGCCTTAATGCTAGGTAGCATTCTCTACCAGGCAACCTTTAGGTGAAAAAGAAAGTGCGACAAGGGAAGCGGGATAGTGCAAATAACTAGTAATACAAAATATAATACATATACAATTTTACATATTAATACATGCATACTTATTAATATACTAATATATATTAAAATATACTAATACATACGTAATCTATGGAAGACAGTAAAATAATAATAATAAATATTACGAAAAAGGAAAGAACACAGTAGACTTTATTACAATTATAAACAAATGACAGAAAATTATGCATCAAAATCAGATAAATAATACTTTTTAATTTTTATCTTGAAAGTCTCAAGTGAAGGAGCCCGACGAATTTCCTCAGGCAAACAATTCCACAGTTTGATCGCTCGCACTGTGAAAGAGTTTGCGTAGAAGTCGGTCCTGTGTGGAGGAAGGTTGAGCTTCATACTATTGCTACAACAACCTACTTGACTAACTTATCTAATTTTGTTCTAACGTGATTCAAACTAATTAGTGACTTATTGTTTATGTTAAAACGTTTAGCAAATACCTAACGTTTCACAATTCTAGAACTAGTGAAGGTAATCTGATGAATCTAAACAAAATTCCCCATGTAAATTTTTTACAGTCGTTAACCTCTGTCTTCCCTGCATAGGATATACTTAGACGTGTGGTATTTTGACTCATGTACATTTTGACTTTTACTCATTTATGCCCCCTTGGGTAAAATATATGTATGATTGTAAAAATTCCCCATGACAAAAGTGAAAATGGGGGAAAAAAGTTTCCTTGGGCGAAGCAAGTTTTAACACGTCAGACAGATGCAACGAAATTTCGGATTCCCCATACCTACCAAAAACTGACGTTGAAACAACGCAACGCAAGATTTTTGCGTTAACGCAATTTGCATAATGCATGTTGTTATATTACAAAAGCAGTTAAGCAAGACGTGTGGCGAGAATCACACATACTGTTTGGTGGTGCGTTATTTAAGCGCTCGTTGATGTCTATGTGATGATGTCGTTGGCCGTGTGATGCCGGCTTAGAATGTCATCACCCCATATCTTTCCCGTGGGTGTCGTAAAAGGCGACTAAGGGATAAATTCATCCAGGGGTTCAATCCTTGCAACATCTTGCATTGCGCTCACCAACCCGCCTGCCAAGCGTGGTGAGCATGGTAATACCCCCCTACTAGGGGGAGGCCCATGTTCAGCAGTGGACTTTATTGTGGCTGTTATAGTAATGTCTATGAATTATGACCTCATTCCCATACAAATACGGTTTATGTCATTTCGAGACATTGGTCCATGTGATGATACAGGATCTACATAAACAAAGTACCTAACTAAGTAGGTATATATTATGCACTTGTAAACTCAGATACCAAGGCTTGATCTCACTAGACGATAAGATAAAAAACTGAAAAAAATGTAGTCGCTTGCACAATAAGTATAGAAAACCAATGTTGAAACAAGCCAAATTTACTGTTTTCTGATAATCTAAGATTAGGTATATGCCGGCATCTGCTTTAGCGAAAATAAGAGAAAAAATGCTTTGTACATACTTTTGCATCTGAGCAAGAAAATATCGCAGAGATAATCACAAAACCACTTGAATTGAAGCCCTAAAAAGTCATCACTATCTCACCGGGCTCTTACTGAAACAAAGCTAAATACTTAAAAATAAGCAAGTTGAGCACTCTTGTACATAATTTTAAAGGTATTTATTTACTTTGTTTGAGCTTATGTGAAATGTGTTCTTTGTGAGTCGTATTCAGACTGATTGCTAATGAGATGTAGATAATGTAGTTATCAAAATAACACTATCGCAATAGGAACGTGCCATTCAAATTTTGAATCATGTTTTCATGAGGATGACTGACAAATCATTACTTCGTGGCGTGAAATATCTTAGCATCCAGTTACATTACAACTCGACTATTTTGATGGACATCAAAGAGTCCTTAATAACAACATTCTGCCTAAATCTTCCCTCTGCAATGCTTCTTTGCTCTGAGCCCTCAGCTTGTTCGCGATTTATAAATTGTTTACGTTTGAGAGTAAATATTGATATAAGGTCGTGCGTCCGGCACCGAATTCTTAATCATGACTATAGTGGCTCAACTTATACTGGTTAAATCGAAATTGAAAATTGGATAACCAGTGAACTTGACCTTCCATGTTGCCGTGTGGTGCTAGCTTAGAATATTATCACCCCTTTTCTTACAATAAAAGTCGTAAAGGCAACTAAGAGATGAATCTATGGAATGCGCAGAATAATTTCCTCTGAATACAACACCTTGCACTGCGGTCTTCAATACGCATGTGTGACGAGTAGGCAAACCTTTTGGACCTTAAACACAGAGTAGACGTGAGACGTAGATGTAGACGTAAGATGGCATCTGTCGAACAAGTGATCCTCAAACACGTGAGACGTGCGACATTACGACGACGCTTGAAAACGTTTCCATATAAGAAACAAAGCTACACACGTCAGACGCGCGTCCCATCGATAATGGCTGACATGTTGGACGTCGTGTCTCACGTATTTTCTGTGAAGCTTCCCCGTTAACTCCGCCCTAATAGGGGAGCAACAGTGTCCAGCTGTGGACTGTTATAGCTGCTTATGTTATGTCGATAGATAACAGACTGGATTCTGTGATGTCTAGACACCAACCAACGTAAAAGAACAAAAAATTTGTAAGTAAAAAAGACAGGAACAATAAATCAATTATTTCTAGTGACGAGTAAAATCGATTAAACATCGACTTATTAAATAATCGTTTTTTTTCATATAATAATGGACTTCTTTTGGAAAACTAGATTTTTTTTTACTGCAAGCAGGATTTGAACCTGCGACCTTCGGCATCAGTACCTACTGCCGACGCCCTAACCCTGGGTTAAGTTTTCCAAAAATTGTTTACCTAACACGAGAAGTGTTTTAGAGTTTGGTATTCAATAATGGACTTGATTAGATATCTATAGATAGATATAATAAACAATATTATTCTTATATAATATTGGATAGAGGTAAAATAGGTAAACACCGTACCGCTGAACCAAAATTTTACAAGTTATGTAAAAAACTGTAGTGTATTTAATTGATGTTACAAAAAAAACCAAAAAGAGTATTTGGCATACATACATAATCACGCCTATATTCCATTTTGGTTCCTACTCGCATATTAGAAAGAAACAAGATTGCATAATCGATCATTTAAAACTGATTTTTATTGAAAAAAATATCGATTATTTTAATAATTAATTATTTTTTCACATCTCTCGTATCGGGCTATAAACATTTTATAATCATGTCTTCTATATTTTCCGTATTGCGCTTACCTATTATTATTTGGTTGTAATTTAGCAAAACTGGCTAAATTGCCTTCACCTTGATTTAGAACCAGTTTTTTTTCAATTACTTAAAAAATATCTGGTATGGTTTTGTTTGCGTTTTATGTACGCCACATCTACCTAAACATAATAATGATAGACAATTAGACATGATTTCCCATGCAAATATATAAAAAAAACAGTAAATATCCAGTTAAGTATATGAAAATAATTTAGAATATTGCAGTCTTTAACAAAATAGAGTTGATTGCCGTGTGCCAGCTTAGTATATCATCACCCCATATCTTTCTCATGGGTGTCGTGAGAAGCGACTAAGGGATTTGAGAGTTGAAATTATACACAGTCTTCTAATTGACTCTCAAACTTTTGTCAGAAGTGGTGTAAATAGTCTTTTTTACAGCCGTTCACATTTTGCCTACCGCCAAAGATATCGGCTTGATATATGTGTGTGTGTGTATAACAAAATACAACTAACAAAAGTATTACTTCCTCTCATATGTTTTCCGAATTGCTGTAAGGAACATTTTTATGTTTCAGCAACGCGTCCATTGATTCAATAACAAATAATAAAATAACTGTAGCACCCTGTTACATGCGTCACTGGGGTCGGATTAGAGTTGCCGCTCCATTATCGGTAGAGTAGACTATCGATAGTAGTGTTGATGAGGATTGTGTTATAAGGAAGAGGAAGCTGAAGAAGTAACAAGCTGAAAGTGGGATGACGCGGATGAAGTTGAGGATTTATTTATGAGTAAGAGAATGCGGATGAGAGGAAGAGGAAGCGGTCAAAAAACACGAAAAAGAGACTAAATGATTATGTCAGATTTTTAATAATTACACAATATGTCTTTCACAGAATCTACGACAAAGGCGAGGAACATACGCAACGTCGGTTTGTGCGTCGTTTGTTCGATTTTCCACCTTATTTTTATACGAATACGGTTTATGTCAAACGATTTGACAGACAACGCAGCGTTGTGCGATGCCGTTTGACACAAACCGTATTCATATGCAGGTAGGGTGGAGAATCGAATGAACGACGCACAAACCGACGTTGCGTGTGTTCCTCGCCAAAACGGAAGAGGAATTTTGAACTTCCTTTTATGTGAAAGCGGTAACAAATAAGGAACCTATCAAATTGAGGAACTTACCTGTTATGAGGATACGTAAGAAGGATCCTCATCAACATTACTCTATAATTCTCACTACTGACAGAAATCGCAAGATTAAAAAATTATAAATGGTATCGATTGTCCGATTCGCAATCATTGGCTCAGCACCTTCTTTTGCTGGTTTTACTAAATATTAAATACTTACCAGTTTTTTTTAATATAATGATAAAGCACCTTCTTTTGCTGGTTTTACTAAATATTAAATACTTACCAGTTTTTTTTAATATAATGATAAAACGTCCCTACTATCGATAGTATCGACACTATGAATTGTTTTTGAATAAATACTATCGATTGAATTGCAACACGATTTTGTGTTCAACAGAACGTGTTGCGCCGACCCCAAGTAATTGGGATAAGGGCAGGAAGATGATGACTATCGATTGATTTGCACCGCTTTTATAGTATTCCTAGGTACAATTTGAACTATCGATACTGTCTATAGGCGCAGCGATTGTGTAGGGCTTTTCCACAGATTTTGGAAAAAAAAAAGCAATCGGTAGCTCAGCAACACTAGGTCCGATGCTTGGAGAAATGTCGCATGCAATAAGTAAGGGGAAGGGTATTTTTGTGTGTAGAAAAGCATTTTCCCCAAAGGAAACGGGTCGAACCCCATTGAGCTATCGCCTACATATAGGTACTTGCAGGGATATGCAATCCTTTTTTTTTTTTTTTTTTTTTTTTAACTATGATGGGCTTACTCTTGACCCCAATCTTACCCTAGAGCAGAGATGGGATCTACGGTGGAGCGAGCTTGCCCAGAAGATGCCTATTCACTCTAGACTTAAAGAGATTCAGGTTATATGCACTCGGAAATACAGACGCAGGCAGGGAATTCCATTCTTTAGCTGTGCGCATAATGAAAGATGATTTGAAGCGCTTAGTGCGTAATGTGGGTATATCAACTAAGAACGGATGGTAGCCGGCCGTGCGTCTGGATGTCCGATGGAAGAAAGGAGACGGTGGTATGAGCTCATGCAGCTCACGCGCACACTCTCCGAAGTACAATCTGTAGAAGACCGATAGGCAAGCAACCTTGCGGCGGTGAGCCAGGCTGTGAAGCTTGGTCGCCACCAGTTTTTTATCGCCTATTAATCTCTTGGCTCTGCGTTCCACCGAATCCAGTGCAGCAAGTCCTTTAGTCGATTCTTACGATACCCACGAGAAAGATATGGGGTGAAGCAATTCAAAGCCGGCATCACATGGCATGTTTCGTGGTATGATAATACTAGTACGCTAGCCGCCTCTTATATCCATAGTTTAAAAACACGAAAAGATTTTAAGTATACCTCTGAAAATTTTTATGTGTATTGTTCTCAACGAATAAATGCAACATTGCAAAAGAAACATGAATCATATCATATCTCAGTAGGAAAAAAAACTTCCTAGTGAGTTCTCTACAAAGTATTTTACACTACAAGAACCTACTAAGTAAGTTTTTATAGTTCTCTGAGTGCGGGCAGAAAGAAAGTAGCACTACTTAGCAGAATGTCCAAACTACTCACTGCCAAGATGAGAATAAAGGTAATGATGAACTTAAAAAGGAGATCTAGCTTACATATCTCTAAAAGATTTCTGCAGGGTCACACGAAGGGCGCTGCCGGAGCACCAGAGAATGTGCCCCAAACCTGGGAATTGGTTGAAATAGTTCCAAAAATTGGAGCTGATCACCCGTCTGCGAGCTCCGCAGGCGTGTCACCCCCTAGGACAAAAAGTCTTTACAGCAAAACCACCTTTACAAAATTGTTTCCAAAATGAAAACGAAAATTTCCCCCAAAAAGAAATACTTACAAAGAAGCAGGTGTATTAAAAAACTAAGACCCCCAACTTTAATTATTTCAAAGTTGAATTTTGCGACAAAAATCCACCATCTTGTATTTATGTTTTTTTTTCATATAGCCAGTGTCAGTTGCGATGCTAATGAAAAATTTAACGGCATCTAACATGTCACGATCCACCTAGCTGTTTAGTCTGCAGCCTAAACAGTTGGACTAAAAGGACGGTGTTTTTTGTACCTATATGTATGTAGCAAGTATGTAGACAAACGAATTTTTTGTCTACATACTTGCTACATACATATAGGTACAAAAAACACCGTCCTTTTTGGTTATTCAGGTAAAAAAGTGAGAACAATACGCTTTGAATATTCTAACCTCAATTTTTCAACACATGAAAATACCACGTGTGTTTTTAGCGAACGAAGTGCGGTGTACCGCAGAACAATTTACTTAAGAATTCACGAATATAACCTCAAAATACCTGCGCGCAACATAAGCGCGGGCTAACTTTTGTGATACTCTTTTATACAGCAAATCTAAATTCTGTTCTGAATGAAGAATTTTTAATAGGTAAGTGCCTGAACAATTCATACCCTTCAACCCGTCTAAACATTGCCAAATTATTTTGCTAGCTACATGATTTTGTGCTCTAACAAAACATGTTGCGCTGACCCCAACAGATTTCTGATAAGGGCAGACAGATGATGCTTGGGGAGAGGTTAGGTGGAATACATTGCAGGTACCTTACCTTTATTATAATCCTAATCCTTCCCTTAAATCCTAATCCCACCCAAAACATAAATGTGAAAGGCTGCCAAGTTAGATAATATTGGAATGCTTCGCCTATAAAAGAAGTGAGATCTAAATAAGTACCAAGTTCCATAAACAGACCTCAGTTAAAAATAGTTACAGGAATGCACACTTGATTTTTCGCAGTTTGGAAATAAGAATCTACTTTCCAAACTGCGGAAAATCAAGTGTGCATTCCTGTAACTATTTTTAACTGAGGTCTGTGTATGGAACTTGGTACTTATTTAGATCTCACTTCTTTTATAGGCGAAGCATTCCAATATTATCGAACTTGGCAGCCTTTCACATTTATGTTTTGGGTGGGATTTCATTTATTTTTGTAAGGTTTATTTTCTTTTTTTCTTATGATTAAGTTAGGTAAGGAAATATCTCATTTATACTTTACTTTGACTAAATACAAACCTTCGTAACGAATTTTAGGTCGGTACGACGATTGGAAGATATAGATAATTTTTTTGTTTTAGTTCCTTATGGGTATGAATTTACACCTTCATTATTTTTAAAACCGACTCACACTTGGCCATTTTTAGATTTTTTCCTTTACCTTGACCTAAAGACCTACCTCCATGCCAAATTTCAAGTCAATACGACCATTGGAAGTGGTCTAGGTTTTTGATGAGTGAGTCAGTCAGTCAGTCAGTCAGTCAGTCAGTCAGTGAGTGTATAGTAAAAATAGCGATTTTCTGACGTCAATATCTCAAGACCTACAATAGGTACATTAATGAAATTTTGTATTTTAGATAAGTAAGTAGATCTCGACAGATACTAGAAATTTCATATGCGTAAATAAAATAGATTTTGAGTTATAGGTGGGTCGAACTTGGCCCGAAATGGTTCGTGTAATATAACCCACGGCCGGTGTGTCGCTTTTTTTGCTCGAACTTGGCGGACACACTGCCGTGTGTCTAGATTTTGGGCCAATTCAAAATGTCATGTAACATTTCTACCTGCCTAAGTATTTACAAGGGGCATAGAGATAGGTAGAATTTGGAAATAGGCAGCAGCGTTTCCTTTAAATGCAACGCCTTGCACTGCGCTTGCCAGGTCGCCTGCCAAGCCTAATGACTCATGTCCAGTAGTGGACTGTTGTGGCTGTTGATGTTATTTTCCCCACAAAGGTTGCAACCGTTATAAGTTTGTAAGTACTACAACTTTCGACGTATTTTTTGCTCAAAATCAACGTGGCTTGTCTTTGCCTAAAAGTTCTCAAGAAGTCGCATAACTTTATATTCATGAGCATCTGTGGAGCTATTTATTTTGGCTTCTCGAAGTCTGTTTACTTGCAATATTGATGTTTGTTTCATAAACAAAAGTGCCTGAAGCGAGTACATTGACAAAAAAGTGCGTAGGTAACTATGTAATTATACTTTTAAGGTTTCACAGTCTATACTAGAATCAAATTATAATTTCGTCAAGTTTGTCTGTCTATTTGTCTGTCTGTTTTGTTACTAATTCTATTGTATGAAGGCTGATCTTGACCCAAACATAAAAAAAAACCTTTTACTTGACGACAAAACTCGACTAATATAAGGTTTGTAGTAGACTAGAAACTCTGAAAACTATCAAAATTAAACATGGAGAGAATTTCAGAATCTTTCATTGTCCATTATTTATTTTCATACATTGCACTGTTTTCAAAATACAATAATCACATAACCAAATTACTGACCTCCTTTGTACTTTCCTCACGGTGCCCAGCCTCGGAGAGGTGAGTTATTTTGGTATTTTTGTCTTCCTAATAGCTTTAACAAACATAATAATTACTTTAACGAGTCTTATCGCGATAGTTTTTTTAGGTAAATAAGCGATTTACCTGGACACTCGACGAATTGAACCATGTTCATAAAGTACTGGTTCAGAACGGCTACAAGGGAGTTCAACGTCGCATAAAAAACAAGAAAGCGAAGCAACCTGAGGTGAACAGACAGCCAGCGTATTTACCCTATGTAAAAGGGGTAACAGATAAAATTGGGACAGTGTTGAGTAAGGGTTCGATTAAGACTGTCTTCACTCCATTGTCCAAAATATCTTACTCTTTACGCACACCGAAGGATGTTATACCTTTTCAAAATGCAGGTGTATATAAGGTACAATGCAGCTGTGGTAAGTCTTACATTGGCCAAACCAAGCGTAGTATCAGTGAACGGGTCAAGGAGCATATCGCAGCTGTGAAAAACCGACAGACGCATAAATCGGCAATCGCGGAACACCTATTGTCATCTGGTGCCAACCATTGGATCGAGCTTCATGCCCCAAAAGTCCGCTCTGTGGACGTCACTATTACTCCAGAGTGGTGAGGGAGGCAATAGAAATCAAAAAGAACCCCAATAATTTCAATCGGGAGGACGGATTTAAATTGTCTACAACATGGAGTCCGGTAATAGACAAAATAAAAACGCGCGATTCACCATCGGACCGATCGTCGTACATTGTGAGTGTTGTGTGCCGGCCTAATGTGTAATGTTTACAAACAATTTAAATTATTAAGACAATATGTGGGTAGCAGAAAATCTAGTTGCCCACCGCCCTGATGACAACTCGCTGCTACTTCAGTCTGCTCGCGACCACGACTGGTGCAACCCATGGTATAATAAGATACTCCGCCTGGTATTTCTTTCCGAGACTCGTGAACCACGTGACCAACACAAGACTACGTCATCATGCTTGTGGGTTACCAGAATTACCCACTCTTATGATGTTTTTTGTAAATCATATAAGATACTGTTAACTAATAAATAAAATTTAAGTGTTGCTGTAAAGTTAAAGTTAATACACACGTAAATCTAAGTTATTAAATTATTAAAAAATATTTTAACCCATTGTTCTGAGATTGAATTTACCCCATAACGTATTTTATTGAAATAAAGTGGCAATACTAAGTGACGTTGACTTGTGTTTCTCTGGGAAGGAAAGACCATGTTTTATTAGACTATGGTGCAACCCAGTTGAAACGTCGAGTGTCCCTAAAAAACTATCGCGATAAGACTCGTTAAAGTAATTATTATGTGTGAAAGTAATCGCGAGTGCTTTAAAAGTTTTAACAAAGTTGAAAAATTTTGTAGTTCAGGAATTTCCAACTAGAATAATTTATTTATCTCATTCTACAAACAAAGTGTTTTCATAGTACCAAAAGGTAAATCAACTTTCACATACAAAGGGACAAACATACATCACCATGGACTTTTGTTTTGTAATACTCCAGCCGACCCACCTATCATTTAGGGGCCACCTTATACTGGTTTAGCATACAAATACCAAGAAAAACCATTTTAAGTTGAACCTTTGAATTTGGTGGATTCTCTGGCAATACTACAATCCAGCTTTGACAAAGCTGACACTGATTAGGGTTGAGTAACCTCAAAGGAAACTTTTGCCCAGTAAATTACTCTGGTAAAAATGTTTTCAAATGTAGTGATCCATAAAGAAAAGACTTCCTTTTTCCTACGAGAGAAGGAAACTCCTTATTATCAAACAAGTAAAATGAAGGTTTACTGCAGCGCCCCCTGGAAAGTTGTTCATGTAACACCTATCTAAGAACATGCACCAATGAAATTCAAATCCATTTTGGAAGATATAGATTTGCACAAACACACAAACATTCTCTCACACCAAAAGAATTATAATATTCGGCCTCCATACCGTCGTGAGTAAAAAATGCGTTATGAAAAAAGTAAAAACGCAAAAGATGTTTCAGGCAGCAATGAAAACTAAAAAGTTCAGTTTGATATGTTTATATGGAAGCAGAAAAAAATATCCCTCCATTTTTTAAAGTTGTTCGTCATGAAAATATTGATTAGATTGAAAATGGTTTTTATAATCTGTCTATAGCATCTTCAATAAGTTCTTCGATAGAAAGTTGGTGGATAAATGTAGAGTAAAATCAAAAATCTGTTTAAAAACCTTCATCATTTTTGAAGTCACTCAAAAACCTCGAGCATTGCGCATCTTCCGTTCCATTCCGGCAGGCCTATCCTTGCTCGATGATCAAAAAACACGGCAAAACGTCATGAAGAGGTGATTATAACCATCTGTCGGCCTTTTCAAGCCTCCTCCAGTAGGTACAGTGGATTAACGTTGAAAAGACAAAAGGATAAAAATAATCGTGGCTCGAGGCAAGGAAAAGTTTTTGCATTATTCTTTCGAAGTTTATTGGAGCAAATAATAGGCATTGTTCTATGGAAGAAAAGATTTTTTCGTGCAAAAAGAATACAAGAACTTCATTGTTCATAGACGATGTTTGTGGTTGTCGCATATTTAGGTAAAAAGCGCTTTAAATATTGCTACATATAATTGCTATAAATGCAATATTTGAAGCTAACTTATGAAATTGGTAAATTTTTCGAATAGACCATGTATAAAAGAAGTGCTTGTCGACCTAAGCTCTTCTGCATCTAGATAGAGGATAGATAAGTATAAGAGATAGATTTAGAAAAGAATCACAGGAACCTATTTAAAAATTTCGCATGCACTTGTTACATAGCCATCCATTTCAAAAATCGCAAAGCATAAAATATCAAAACAGCAAAAACTAATTCAAGAACGGTACGATTTTAAGCCAATTTAAATCCAATTTGCCGTTATTCTCAAAGACGTTCGTGCTAACCATTTTCTTGGTTAACTTGAGTTCCTCTGAGTGTTCAGATCATTCCTGTAAAAGTCGGTAGGCGTCAAAATCGTTGCTAGTATTAGGTGAGCAATCTGTAAAGGCATCCGCGCGCCGTCTCCCTAATTTATGCCCCCAGTACATTAATGTCAGCCGATGACACGCACGCAAAAGGTTCAGGTTCAATTCCCGGTGGGGTCACTCACAAATAGTATCACTTTGTGAAACTGTTCCTAGTCTGGTTACGACATTGCAGGCTGAACCACCTGATTGTCCGAAAATCAAGATGGTTCCGTGCTTCGGATGGGTACGGTCGTTACACAACCATGTCAGAGGCCTGCTACTTGCAGTAGGCGGTTGAAAAACTCTGACACCAACGTTCATCGGGTCGTTGAACGACTCGGTGTCCCACACGAAGAGAGAGAGAGAGAGTACATTAATATAAGGCTAGTAGATGCTACCAATGCGTAGGCCGGCTTCCATGCAATTTTGTTACTAGGATATTAAGCTTTTCTGCAAAATTATCTATTCTACGAACTTTGCTCCGCTTTACCGCGTAGGCGCTCTAGCAAGATTGCAAGATTAGTGTCTGTGCCACGAAAACTTTTAGGAAATTCAACATACACAGATATGGCATAAGCATTTAGTGTGTAGTACCGGCTTAGAATGGCATCACCCCATATCTTTCCCGTGGGTGTTGCAATAAGTGACTAAGCAATTTGAGAGTTGATGTATTGCAATTTTAGGCGACAGGTTGACAAACTGTCATTATGGTGATACATCATACACAGTCTTCTAAACGACTCAAAATTCTGTTAGACGTGCTGTAAAAGGCTGTTCTTTACAGCTGTTTACGCTTTGCCTACCCCGCAATGGATATAAGCGTGATAAATATACAGGGTGTCCTAGAGAGTGTCGTCCTATGATAAATTGTCAATCGCATATACTGAGAGGAATCCAAATCACCCCCATGTATATTCCGCGATTTTTTATATTTTCCGAGCTATTCAACTTTTAAAGTTGTACTTTAGACGTCACTACATGGGCTACCCTGCAGGGTAGGTATGTACGAATATGTATACGTCATGTGTGCGACATTTCTTTCGTGGCGGGACTTGCTTAACGACAGATCAGAGCACTCAATGCAGCTCAAGACGATGGTCCCTTGACCTTTCGGCCTGATCGATTTACACGCTGGCTACAAAAAGAGGGGTTTCAATTTAACCCATATATTGCCAGTACATCAACCAACCCATTTAGCTGACCATTATACGGGGTGTAAGGGACGGTGTAACGAAAACTTTGCGATCATGAAACTAAACAACTTTCCCCATAGACTATACCTTTGTTTCCAGGTGTCGTACTGATCAGTTCTCCGATAGAAAATGTGGAAATATATAGGGTAAATAAAAAAAAAAACTTGATAGAATAGTTAGAGCACTTTCCGTGTTTGGTATAAAAATTTTAGTAAACTTGCAAAATTTTCCTCCGCAGTCAGTATTAGAATCTGCGACCTTTGGCATCTGTACTGTTACTTTTTTCATCGCTTTGACTACATTCAATCTGCAAAAAAAATACTATTCGCTAGGAATTCGTTGTAAAACTAACCCGGTAGATGCAATCCTTCCACGCATCAGTGGCAAGATATATTTGCTTAATTCGCAGGCTAGGATAGAACCTCGGGAGCCCAGTTGGTAGTGGCGACAGCAGTACAGATGCCGAAGGTCGCAAGTTCAAATCCTGCCTGCGCTGCGGTAGAAGATTTTGCAAGTTGTTTTCCGAAAAAAGAATAGTTAGACTTACTCACGTACTCGTGGCTATTTGTCTAGGTAAGTTAGGTATCCTAGTAAATATCTACCGTTTGCGATCAATCACTACTCGACTGAGCTCATGAATATAAAATATTTGTTCAGGGAGCATCTAGATGGCGCTGTAATGGAATCCATTAGTTAAATGTTAGGTATGTTACGAATCAAAACAATGTATTTTCTTTTGTTTAGCATTATCTGGAGAAAAGAAAACAGCTTTTCGAAGTAGAATTGGAAACATAAATGGCTGTTAAAATACACAATCTTTTGATGTACCTACTTGTGTACCAAGCTTTGATTCTTTATGAACTAGTGTCAAAAGCTTGTCAAAAGTAACTGATAGTGTCAGGCGTTACTTTGCGGAAGTCTTTCTGGGATAGGCAGAGATTAAATGGCTGTAAAAACAGTTATTTTTACCACATCCGACAAACCTTACGACAAACTATTGGGATTGTAATGCACTAATGCACTCACAATGCTATATTATTATCTCAAGTGAAAATAAAAAAATAGAAAAAATGTCATACATCGACCGGGAATCGAACCCGGGCCGCATGGGTAAACGCCCCACCGCTCTGCCACTGAGCTATCTATGCCAAATTTTCTATCTCTTGATGCTCGTCTCCAAGCGACGATCCAGCGACACCTGTAGAAAGGTACGATTCCCGGTCGATGTATGACATTTTTTCTATTTCTTATTTTCACTTATCCGACAAAATCTTGAGAGTCATTCAAAAGAGTGTGAAGACAGCGCCTTAGTTACAAAGTTTCTACATCTTGGCGTGGAGGTGAAAAATGTGTGGGTGGAATGAAAAGCCTATCTCGCCTCGGTTTTTGCGGTCACTTGGCATGTGTAAACAGGTAAACCTGGATTAGTGTGAAACCAAGACAAAAACATCTGGGTCCTCAAGAAAACACCCATTCTGCAAATCTTCAGTACGGGTGTTTTCTTCACGGGAGTGCTTAATTTTTGGCCTGGATATGTATATTATATAGAGCACTAACAGCAAATGCTGCGGCTAGATATGTTTGAAGGTGGCTAATACATAATATGAGTAGTAAGTATAAAATGAAGTCGCATTTTTCTCTGTCTGTCGTGGAATTTGCTAACTCCTACTAAACCACGCACCGAATTCAGATGCGTTTATTTATTTAAAGATAGAGTGCTTCAGGAGAAGGTTTAAATTATTAACAAATACGGGAAGATGCCTTTTTCAGTTGCAGCGGGTGAAATTGCTAACGGCCTTCTAAGGATAAGAGTAAAGTAGAGAGTTAAACAGACTCTTACTAACAACTACGTCAAAAACCGGCCAAGAGCGTGTCAGACACGCCCACAAATAGGGTTTCGTAGTCAACGTTTAAATAACAAAGTTAATTTTGTTGCTGGTTTGTTTGCAGCTGTATGATTACCAACCGCAAATAGAAAACTATTATTTTTCTGAAATTTCTCGTGGTGCAGTATCCGTTATAGTTTTCATGGTAACTTCAAATTGAGAAGTATATTCCATATTTTTTTTTTCAAATTTTTATCGTTTATTTATACTTTAGGAGTTACAGCTGGAATAAATTATGGCTTAAAAACGCCCCTTTTAAAAGCAAATATCTCGAGACAGAAACATTTTTGTTACTTTGTTTCAAATAAACCTCTCCTTAGTTTTAAAAGACCTATTCAACGATAGCCTACTCAATATTATAGAAGAAAATTTTTATTTTACCTCCCTTTCATTTGTATGGGAGGGGGTCCAAAAACTTTTAAAATATATTTTTTTCAACATTTCTAAATTTGGGTCAATACGATCTATCTTCACACCAAATTTGATTTCGATAGCTCTAAAACTGACGGAGTTATGAGGGCGCGGCATACAGACAGACAGACAGACTTACCGAAACTATAAGCGGTACCTACTTGACTACTCCTATTGATTTTTTTATTTAATTTTTTATTACAGAATCATCTTAAATGTAAACTTACATTGTAATATTATTGCCTATAACATTGAAGACATCCTAGCGATTCTGTTTTAATGGCCTATATTTTACATTCACTACTCTATGCGATCACATTTCAAATTCTTCCTATAAATTATAGGTTTATTTTTACTACTGAGAGTGTTAATATGAAAAGAAATGAATATCTTCCCCGTGAGTGTGAAGAGACTAAAGGATTTAAGAATTTAAGCGACAGGCTGAGAACTTGTCACTATATTGATACACAGAATGACTCTCATACTTTTGTCAGACATGATGTAAATGGCCGTTTTTACAGTCGTTTACGCTCTGCCTACCCCGCATGGGATATAGGCGTGATATATGTATGTATCCAGATTATATAAACAGTCTTTAGCCAAAATCTTCGATAACAATTTGTTTTCATAATAGGCCTAATATTATTCGGCTTTAATAGTTAATTAAATTTCCAAAGACACAACCTCAGAAAGTTTCAAAGACTTTGAAAGATGCGGTTGAACTTGATAGTGAACTGAAAACCACCTTTCGTAGTACTATTACCTGCACATCCAGCTAACCATTTCAGGGACCAACTTATACTCGTTTTAAACCAAATGCTAACTAAGATAAGAACTACTATTGACGAGTGGTGCCGGCTTAGAATAGTATCAACCCATATCTTTACCGCGGGTGTCGTAAGATACGACGAAGGGATTTGAGAGTTGATATCCCACATGAAAAGAGAGAGAGAGTTGATGTGCATTGCATTTTTTGGCGACAGGCTGACAACCTATCACTATGGTGATACAAAGTCTTTTTTTTTCCTGCCTGCGGTGAAAATTTTGGAAGTTTTCCATAAAATTGTTTACCTAACACGAGAAGTGTTTTAAAATTTGGTATTCAATACAAAGTCTTCTGAATGACTCTCAAAGCTTTGTCAAATGTGGTGTAAATGGCCACTTTGATACATATTCTATACTTAATCACTATTTTATAAGGCAGTGTAGTTTAGACTTAAAATAGCATCACCCCATCCATATAGAACTTTTACTAACAAGTTTATTCTACGGAGTAGGCAGCAGCGTTTCCTGGCGAATACATAGCTACAATATCTTGCACGATCTTGTCAAAACGCTTGTCAAGCGTGGTGAGTATGAAAATAATCTCTAATAGGAGTCCAGTAGTGGAAGGTTGTGTCTTTTTGTTTTGACAATATTACCATTCCTTTCCTTACGTATTCATGTGTCGTAATGATGAGCTTCTTCCCTACGTGAAATAAGCTACGAATTTTGCAATAATATTGAAGCACAATTTATTTATTTTGGTAAATATTAATTAAGTTTATTTTCGGCACTTGTAACATGTAGTTTCGATATGAAAATGATATAATTTTGATCGTATTTAATACCTCTGGGCTATAATATTGGCGTAACGCACGATTGGATAAAATGGTACTTACGGCGTGTCCACACGCCTCCGGCACGGCGCCGGCTGGCGCCGGCGCCGTGCAACGTCACGGTGCACGACACGGCGCCGTGCCGGACCACGACGCCGTGCCGTGACAATCCACGGCGTGACACAATTCTCAGTCACTAAAGAGATTGGGTCTCTCAAAAACAGAAATAATTATTGGTATGCCATAAATTTCAGTTAGCGAAAAAAAACGACTTACAAACTATTTGGGCAACAATGTAATAACTTAGTCCGGAAAATAACATTAGGGCTGCAAATAATATTATAAGTGATTATGGGGGCAGCAAAATAATAATTTGAGCAGCAAGTTTTTACTAGCAGCTTAAATGTCTTGCGGACAATCTCTCATTTCTTCTATCCTTTCCTAAGGTACATTAGGTCGACGAACGACTTGACGAACCCTGATACCAAGAGACCTCTGTCAAGGTTATCTCAACGTTGACTAGGCCTCTAATAAGGTAAAGTAGGCCTCTGACATGATAAAGTAGGTACATGACAGAGGCCTGACTTCTGACATATTCACAGTGCAGCAAAAAAGAGTAGAAATCAAATAAAATCGAACTAAAAAAAATAATTCTAAATTGTTGCCATTTAATTTTTAAATTTCGTACAACACAGTGGGGCCCTCATTTTTTGTCAACTCTTTTTTGCTGGACTGTAAGTATAGTTGAGCACGCCCATCGACATAATTGACATGGCCTCTGACACGGATAATATTGTACTTAGCAAGTACTTTGGCTTTCGTTTTATTTGGACGGAAGAGGAAGACTGCCGTAAGCAATTAAAAACACTACCATTGTGTATTTTTTGAGGCTCAACCTCGACATATTTGAAAAATATATATTTACGTGCTGTGTAATCGCATAACAAAAATCTAATACGTATGACACGCTCATTGGAGATGTTTTATTACCTTTGTTCACATGTCTGATAAAATATATTGTTTTTCAGAAATATTTACTGTTCAAGAGTTGCCTAACGAATAGCAATTTCTGCTTAAAAAAAGTCAATTTTTAGCATCACAAATAGGATTTTTTTGCTGACTGCTTTAAATAACACCCAAAATATCTTGCTTTTCATGGATGAAAGGATGATGGTCGAAATGTGCCCCAAAGCTAACAAATGGTAAAATATTGACCTACAGGTTTGTGATGTATGTCAATTAAGAGAACATAGTAAGGAGTTCATTTATTACTATACTGACATTTCTCTAAGATGTAGCATAATTCCTATAATAAACAAATTTTGTTACCAGGTATTCATATTACGTACAGAATACAACAAACAGCTGTATTTAAGCAAATGTTGATTATACTAAAGCTTTCCACCGTCAATGCTCTTCGCCAACAAGGAATAGATGAAACATATGTAACTACTTTTGAAGTAGTTTAAAATTACAGTCTGTTGAGCAAACTTTCTCCAGAAAACGTGGTACAAGAGAAATTGTTCCAGAAACTGGCATCTACATGGTAGCTTAAATCGTAGGTTATAAACTTATAACCAAGCGCGTTAAGCGTAAAATAGAACTAGAACAGTTAAATACATAGTCTCCATCCAAAACCACTAACAAGCGCGTTAAGCGTAAACCAAAACCAGCAAGAAAAGATCACCGATAGAAAAAGCCTGGAAAAGCTACTGATCCATTGAAGACTTAATTAAGGGAGACCCACTTTGCTTAAAAGGCAAACTTATCCACTTGCGCATCCTTCCCAGCTAAAACAATGTCTAAACTAAACGGGTAAATAGTTTTACCGCAAGTCAATCAAGGATTTCATGGTATAATAAGATACTCCGCCTGGTATTCCATTCCGAGACTCGTGAACCACGTGACTAACACAAACCTACGTCATCATGCTAGTGGGTTACCAGAATCACCCAGAATTACCCACTCTTATGATGTTTTTTGTAAATCATATTTTACGATACTGTTAACTAATAAACACAATTTAAGTGTTGTTGTAAAGTTCAAGTTAATTCACACGTAAATCTAAATTATAAAATTATTAAGAAATATTTTAGCTCATTTTTCTGAGATTAAATTTACCCCATAACGTATTTTATTGAAATAAAGTGGCAATACTAGTGACGTAGGCTTGTGTTTCTCTGGGAATGTAAGACCATGTTTTATTAGACTATGAAGGATTTTTAATGCAATTTGTTTCAAACTTTGTGATTAGATTAAGCAGCTAAAAACCGCAAGTGAAACCGCAGGCAAAGTGCTTGACAGATGATATTATTATTATGCATGATAAACCTCCATGTGAGTAGATTTAAATAGAAAATAATGAAGTATTAAAGGACAAAACACCGTCTTCAGGTCTATAATGCAGATAAATCGTCTGTTAGTACTGGTAGCTGACTGATGAAAATAAAAGAAATGACTTCACGACATGGAACGACATAAATTCAAATAAAAAAAATGTGGTGGATGAAAGTGTAATGATGATGGATGATGTTTGTCAGAAATATAACGATAACAGCAAAAGTTGTATTCCAAACAGAAGAACCGACAGCCGACAGCCAACAGACAACAGCACACAGCACTACTGGTTCGTAAAGAGTTCTATAAAACACTATCCAAAGGCTTCGGCATTGCAGTATATGCCGCAACTGCCGTGACTGCAGATCAGTATTGCTGCAGCGGCCGTGCGATACGCACGCGACGTATCTATTTTTGCTATTTTGCTATGAATCGTAAAATGTGTGGTTCAGAAATAACTAAGCAGTAAATAACTATCAAAATTATTAAAAATATGACAGCGGTAATTTCAAAGGTACCTATTATACCTACGTAGGTTCGAGTTGCCAGTACACTGAATTGTACCAACTAAGTTCATACTTACAGTTTGTGCGTGAGTTATCTGTAGGTACCTATGTACCTACCTGCTACTCTGCCGTGTGGTGCCGGCTTAGAATAGCATCACTCCATATTTTCCCGTGAGTGTCATAAGCAGCGACTCGAAAGTGTGTTGCAATTTTTGACGATTTTTCAGCTTTGTTTTAAGACTAAATAGATTTAACTTTGGATTTTGCCTTAATAAACTTAACTTATTAAATATTTTGGGGACAATCACAGATGACACTCTTTCGCCGTAATAGTTTTTGTATCCAGGCTGTACAATTCGCACATGACATCCTAAACTGACCTAACTCAAAAAAATGGCAAATCTAGTTAATAATGTATTAAAATAATATATTTTTTTCTCTACAAATGGGTAAAACAATCGCAGCGCTAAATAATTTAGTTCAAAAGTTATTCAAATAAATGTCCATATTGCCCGCGCCACCCTTCACCGCCCCTGCAAGTCAACAAAGATGTTTCTGAGTTAGTGCGCTGGCAAAGGGACGGAAGCACGCTGCGCGCGCTACTATTCAAAAAAATACTCCCGTTTTTACGATTTCCGCCAAGATATGAAAGTCTATAGTGACAGTTTTTGAGTTATGCCTATTTATCCTGACAATTTTTTTGCTAAAACCGTGTATTATTTTGAGTTAGTGCACTGTTGCCTTTTTTAATAAATGCATTTGGTCAAATTTACTTCGTATTATTTGACTTATGCCTGTATAGCGATCGAAATTTTTGTGTTAGGCCGCTATAAACTTTTTAGTTTATAAAAAAATGTGTGTAGTTTTTTAGTTTTGTCAGTATTGGGTGTTGATAATTTATATTTTTTTTAGTTAAGGTAAGTAATTTTGTTGTACTTGTAGATCAAAATGGATCCCAACGAATGTGCATAGTAAACATCCAAGCTCAAGTAGCAGTGTTGTGGCTTTATTTTTCAAGAAAGGCGACAAAACGCTCCTCGAAAATTATAGGTCAATCACACTACTGAGCCACGTCTATAAGCTCTTCTCGGGAGTCGTAACTATTTGTATGGCATCAAGATTTGGCGCCTTCCAGCTACAACAGCTGGGTTTCGAAGACTTTAGCGCTGTAGACCACACTCATACTGTGCGGCAAGTTATACAGAAGTCAGAAGAGTATAACCAACCGCTGTGTACTAAAGTTTTTGTGAACTACAAGAAAGTTTTCGACTCGATTGAAACATTGGCTGTTCTAGAGTCCTTGAAGCGGTGTCAAGTCGACTGGCGACATCATGATAGAGGTGCTGAGAAGCCTCTGAATTGGCAATAATGTCAGTTCAAGTACAAAACCACATCAAGACCCATACAGATACTCCGAGGTGTAAGACAGGGTGACATTATATCCCCAAAACAATTCACAATGCGCTGGAGGATGTATTCAAGACCTTACAGTGGGACAGACTAGGCATTCTCATTAATGGTGAATATCTCACACATCTCCGTTTTGTTGACGGCGTAGTTATAATGGCCGAATAACTGCAGGATATGCAAAAATAATCTGTCTAGTCTAAATACGGCCTCGAGGCGTGTTAGACTCGGGAAGAACTTGGAAAAGACCAAGGTCATGTTCAATCAGCACGTAATCTCTGAGTTACGAGTAGTCTCCGCTGAAAGTGTAGACCTGAAAGTAGTTCAGAAGTATACCTTTGGCAAACATTGCAGTTACGAAGAGCTAACTTCGAGGCTGAAATTACCATGACATAGCATGACAGTTAAACTGGCCCAAAGGCTAGACGACACTATAGTGCCGTCATTCGAATAGGCCATATTTGACAGCTTTCAAACCCATACTAGGAAACATGTCAACAAAGAAAAATAGACCTTATGTCATAGCATTAACATGATTTTGACAGCTTTCAAATATGGCCTATTCGAATGACGGTACTATAGGGAACTCGCTAATGGATCATCATCATCTTCCTGCCCTTATCCAAATTCTTTGGGGTCGGCGCAACACGTTTCATTGAACACAAAATCGCGTTGCAAAAGGATTTGGCTGAATTTTACGACCGGCCGCCTACCAGACGTCAACCCTCCTTGGGAATGCTTTTGTGGTGGATTAACTGCCACCATACGGTTGGCCCTGGCCTGGCTGTTAGGGTCGGGTTTATCCCTCGGTCGCCTCTTACGAGCCCCACGGGAAGAGAGGGGGTGGTGCTATTCTACTCTGCCGGCACCACACGACAGGATCTCGCTAATGGATAACGTCCGGAAAGAGATTATCAGCCAAAAGACTTGTCTGGAAATGTAGCAAACTGAAGTGGCAGTGGGTTGGTCACATTTGTTGTAGAACCAATTTTCTACACATAGTATCGTAGAACCGAGTTCTCGAGAGGAGGCAACGACTTAGAAATCGTAGCATTGGACGCCCTCCTGCCAGATGGACCGATGACTTAAAGATAGAAAGAGATCGGCTGGTAGAGACTGGATGGTGAAAACGGGAGATCGTGCCTTGTGGCGTGCTCTGTGGGAGGCCTATGTCCAGCTGTGTGCTGAAGTGATGTAATTATGAACTCGATATTTGAACATACTTTACCTAAATGCTATATAAATAATTTATACTATTTTTTCAATCAAAATGTAGTGTTTTAATAAGATTCACTTAGTAAAAAGATAAAATCTTTATTTTATTTTGCATTAACACTCCCTTATTATATTGTTATGAACCAGCTAAACTGACATATTTTGAATAAACGCGCTAGTTTTGAATAAAGAGTACAGTCTATAAAGGCATAAAACTAAAAAGATTTCAAAAATATCGGGCAGTAACGGCATAAGTCAAAGTGCTTTTTGAAAAATCTAATAAATAATAATTATTATGTTTAATATTAATATATTTTTCAATAAACAAAATAAAGATACTTTAAACTTTTTTTTTATATATCAATCAAAACTCCAAGGCATATAGTTTATTTTTAAGACGTATTAGAACTTAAAAATCCATTTTCCCACAAACTTGCTTTTTTGAGTTAGGTCAGTTTAGGATGTCATGTGCGAATTGTTCCTTCACGTACACTTTTTGTGTTGTACTTATTTGTTTTAATAACCTGGTACTTGTCACTGTAATGGTGTTCTAAACTAATAAGGTATTTTACCTTTTCTTCCACGGGTAAAATCATTCATTTCCATTTCATGTAGGTACCTACTACCTGTACCTAGGTACCTATTATATCTACCTAAGTGTACATGCAACCATCGGCAGTCACGGCATGTGCCGTTGGCTGTCGGCTGTTGGCCGGTGCCTTCGGAATTGCATGTGCTGAAACTGCAACTGCCGATAGCTGCGGCCCTTGCAGTATGTGCTGTCGGCTGTCGGCTAGTCTGTTCGAAATAGCAGCTTAAAGTTGACACGCATGATGGTAACGGATTATTAGCTAACATTAAACGAAATTTTATGTTTTCCTTGTAGGTTTACCTGTAAAGAAAAGACAATTTAGTCTGAATAATATCATAATTGAATTTAAGAATGAAGGCACGACTGGCGAAGAGTAGAGACGACCTTGCTATGGTGGTCGGTTCAATTCTGCTGATCAATATTTTTTATATTTAGTTTGACGAAGAGCATAGTTCTCATACAAAAATGATCCAAGTCCTTTAAAGAACAATATCTTAACTATATGACTGACGTAGCTTGTCATGTGGCCTGACATACGCTGTAACAATTATGCCAAAATAAGAAAATTGTTAAAAGTGATGTACCCTCGCCCTCGATAACAGATTTGTCGATATCGATAATGGTTGGTGAGGACTGTTCTTGCTCTGAAGAATAGTATGATTTTCGGAAGTTTTTATGTATGTATGGGTTGCATAAGTAAATACATTCGTTAGATTTGTCTCAGCAGCGCATATGACATTGATTGTATGGGGTGAAATTTTACTAGTGACCGATAGCGAAAATTAAGAACCGGCTGGTGATAAGGAACAATTTTCTTCAGGAACATAGGACGAAATACGAAAAAATTTTGGACCTCCCATACAAAATTGCCGATCGGCTGATTTGAGTTACTGTGGGAGGCAAATTATTTTTCGTATTTCGACCTATGTTCCTTGGGGAAAGTTGTTCCTTATCACCAGTTAGTTCTGAGTTTTCGCTATCGGTCACTAGTAAAATTTCACCGTATATAACTATTTCTTAAATTACAAATGGCCGATTTGAGACAAAAAAAAAACTTTTGAACTTACTGCAATCGTGTTTCTGTATTTTTGCTATGATCGTTTAACCCTAGATTGACAGCCGATGTGGCGCAGTGGTTAGTATGCCTGCCTGCCACGCAAAGGTTCCGGGTTCAATTCCCGGTGGGGTCACTCACAAAGTTGATATTTATCACTTTATGAATTTGTTCCCAGTCTGGTTAGGACATTGCAGGCTGAACCACCTGATTGTCCGCAAGTCAGATGGTTCCGTGCTTCGGATGGGCACGTTAAGCCGTCGGTCCCGGTTGCTGTCTATGATGGCGGTCGTTACACAACCATGTCAGAGGCCTGCTACTTGCAGTAGGCGGTTGAAAAACTCTGACACCAGGGTTCATCGGGTCGTTGAACGACTCGGTGTCCCACACGAAAAAAAAAAAAACCCTAGATTGGTCGCGTGGGGTCTTTAAAAGCTCTTCGAATAAACAAATGCATTTTTTGTCTTATAATAACGGATTATCTTAGTAGCTTGAAAGGGTAGGAGAAACGGGTAGGTAGGTACCGAAGTAGCAGCGGGTGAAATCGCTAGGCATTGATTGATTTATTTAATAATGTTACATTTCATCAGGCTACACAGGAAGTCATGGATATTACCTGAGAGTATTTTTCATACCTATACTAGTATCATAGCATTTGCATTAATTTTTTTTCTTCGACTGGGACACGAAGTCGTCCATTACTAGATTATCTTCATCACATTTTATACACACTCGTGTTTACAACAGGCTACTGGTAATATGCAACGATCAAATTAATGGCTAAACCAGCTCATGAAATTAAACATGTTTCCAATCTGATTCGTAAATGAAAAATAAAATTGTTTGGTATAAATAAATTAACTTTTAAAAGTACCAATCTATAGTTTTTTCAAATCTTATGCTAATTAAGTACTATCGGCTTGTCTAGCAGTTTCACTGATACATAGTTGTAGATATTCGCAAGACTAATTAACAATGCTACTGCTCATGCTCTGGTTTCATCCCTTGGTCACCTTTTACAACACCCACTGGTAGAAATAGGTGATGCTATATTGATCCGGCATCACAGGGTCAACGATATGCTATCGCCAGCAAATCCACCTACCCATTTTAGGGTCCAACTAATACTGGTTTTCAAATACATACTTTGAAAAACCAGTATACGTTGAACCTTTAAATGTGTAGGTAGATTTGTTGGCGACAGTACCGTACCTACTTTTTTGGTTAGATACACAGCAGTATTTTCGATGAACACCTTACCTATATAGGATTACATTTAATTAAATACAAATCTCTTAAGGAGTCGGTCTACACACAAAACAGAAGAACTTTAGTTATAAACTATTCTTCGAATATAAAAAAATTGGGCCTCCCATACAAAAATGCTGAAAAAGTGTGTCACTTAGTATGGGAGGCCCAAATGTTTGTTTTTTTCATATTTCAAAAGTTGTTTAGTTTTGTGAGTAAAACAGAGTTTGACATCTGTATTCCTATATTACTCATGTTTTACAAACAAATTTATTTATTATGTA
The DNA here is from genome assembly GCA_024500475.1 of Phthorimaea operculella. Taxonomy (NCBI): domain Eukaryota; kingdom Metazoa; phylum Arthropoda; class Insecta; order Lepidoptera; family Gelechiidae; genus Phthorimaea; species Phthorimaea operculella. The sequence goes on along the minus strand of JANFCV010000008.1, from coordinate 7,098,698 downwards.
ACACACCCTTATGACATTTGCACTTAATTAAATGTTCAAAATGTACAAAACAGAAGAACTTTAGTTATAAACTATTCTTCGGAATATAAAAAAAATTGGGCCTCCCATACAAAAATGCTGAAAAAGTGTGTCACTTAGTATGGGAGGCCCAAATGTTTGTTTTTTTCATATTTCAAAAGTTGTTTAGTTTTGTGAGTAAAACAGAGTTTAACATCTGTATTCCTATATTACTCATGTTTTACAATCAAATTTATTTATATGTAACACACCCTTATGACATTTGCACTTAATTAAATGTAATTTTATATATCGATAAATTAGAAGCAACCCTATCGTTCCATTTTCAAAATGAAAACATGGATTCCTATTAAAAACACTTTCATGTAAAATGTCGCCGGGCAAGAGCATACAGTCAATTCGCAATCTTTGGGTCATTTATTGAAGAAATGACATTATGATCAGCCTATGCGGGATGCCAAGTTACGGTGGTCGCAATACTTAGATACTACTTCCACTTAGGCTGGTCATGACTCATAACACTATGATTATGAATGGACTATACCCTGTAAAAAAGATATATAATCATAAGCAGAGTCAAGCATCTCAATCTATACGCCCTATTACACTATTACATATGTCTGCATACCTATATCTGAACTCTAGTGGAACTCTAGCATAAAATTTGTGACACCTTCATAACAACTTGGTGGTGGAGAGGAGATGAGAAATTCATCATCATATCGTATGGCAATCCCTGCCTGGATCAAACGTCTATGTCAAGGGTTTTTAGCCAGTTCTCTGCGTCGGGAGTGAACTTGTGCAGATCGGCTATACCACCGGGATAACGGCGAAGTGGACATTCGTTTACAACATGGGCTAAGGTTTGGTCAGGTGCTCCGCAGTCGCAATGTGGTGACTCCTTTAGACCCCATTTGTGGAGGGTGGTGATTTGTTTTCCCGTGGTTGGTCCTAAACCGGTTTAGCCGGGTCCAGATCTTTCTACTGGCATCAAAACCAGGCTGTTTTATTGTTGGATCGGTTACCAAATCTGAGTTTGCGCTCTCAAACAGGCCTGTTTGAGATGAGAAATTAATACAAGTCGTTTTTTTGCCACTTGCATAGGTATAAGTGATAATGATAAATTTTAGTTTGCCGTGCTCCCTGGCCTTCAGGAACACACGCCTAGCACATTTAATCTCTTGGGTTCTCCTATCTTTTCGGCAGCTATTCCTGAGGCGTTTGAGTCGCGAAGACAGGTTCTGCTACAGGCTCAGAAGCGTCTTAAAAACTTGTCAGCTCACGTGGCTCTGGTTTTATTGCGGGTTTGCTTTGCTGTTCCTAAACTTTTCTACTTTTTGAAGACGACCCCCACCTGGCTATTTTCTGACCAGATCGGTTCCTTCGACGGTACTTTGAAAGACACCGTCGAGAGTATATTAAGTGTCTCCCTCAATGCAGTCCAATGAAACCAGGCGTGTTTGCCTGTTAGATATGGGGTCAGGAGTTCGGCGTGCTCAGGATGTTAGCTTGCCCGCCTTTCTTGCGTCGGCTAATGGGGTGGTTGACCTTGTCACTGACATTTTACCCATAGATGGTGGCAGGACCTGCATTCCTTACCCGGATGGCTTATACCCATTCCGCATCCACTCCCGAGGACCTGGACAGTCAACGCTCTTGGGATGATGTTGGGGCTAAGGGGGTTCTGGGCCGGATGATGGAAGGTGCTGTTGGGGCAGATCTTGCGAGGCTTAAGGCGGTGTCTCAATCCGAGTCGGGAGCATGGCTGCAGGCACTACCTTCTCCACACTTGAGCACTCTTCTTAACGACAGCTCACTGCGCGTGGCTGTTGCTCTACGCCTGGGCTGCGATGTTTGCGAACGTCATCAATGCATCTGCGGTTCTATGGTAGAGAGCAACGGCCACCACGCCTTGAGCTGCTGTCGGTGCTCAGGGAGGTTTCCGCGTCACCACGCTCTGAACGATATTGTCCGGAGAGCTCTAGTATCAGCCAATATTCCTTGTATACTAGAGCCTCGGGGTTGAGTCGTTCGGACGGAAAAGGCCTGATGGCATGACGTTGGTGCCGTGGAAAATGGCAAGTGTTTACTGTGGATGCCACGTGTGTGAGCACCGTAGCTGCTTCACATCTTGCGCGCACTTGTAGGACACCCGGAGCTGCGGCGGATTTTGCCACCATTAAAAAGGGAGACAAGTATTCTGTTTTGGCCAAAAACTATACTTTTGTTCCCATAGCGGTAGAGACTTTGGGATGCTGGGATACCGAAGCCAAAGATTTTATAAAGGAAGTTGGGCAGCGTCTGAGGGAGACGGGTAGCGACCCTCGTGCCGGGTCATTCTTGGTGCAAAGGTTGTCTATCGCAACTTCTACCTTCGTTTGTTCTACTTCAACGTCTACCTTTGCGGCCGGGAGTGTTGCGGGGCGGGCTGTTTGACTAACGAAGTAGTATTACGGATTTATTTGGTTTATTTAGTATTTTATAGTATATTTAGTATTTATATTGATATTATTTTGTGAAATGAATAAAGATACTCATTTAAGCAGTTAACAACAGCTTTGGAACATAAAATGGATTTGTTATTATAATTTACTTTTATGTTCTTTGTGCCTTTTTTTTTTTAGTTTTTCTGTTAATTCTGTTTATGATTGACCACATAGTCTTTGTTTTATTTTCAGAATGTGACATTATTTTGTTATGATTTAATTTAGATGATAGTCTCATACTTTTGATGATAGTCTCGTACTCACACTCTCATGCTTTTGCCCTCGCAAAATCTATTTCCCATTTTGCATGGATTGTCTTGGCCGGAGCGCGACCGTGCCCCCAGATAATGATTGCCCGTCTTAGTGGCCAGTGTCACTAGCAACAACCAAAGAATATAATACCCGCGTCAGCTTTGACGCCGTGACGCTAACGTGACGCACGACGTGACGCACGACGTGACGCTGACGTGATGCACGCCGTCGCCGTGACTTTCCACGGTACGGCGCCGTGCCGGAGGTCTGGGGACACGCCGTTATTGGTGAAGGTAAATTATTTCCGAAAGATCATTTAATATTTATTATTTTATCATATGTACAAACCGAGCGTTAGTAATTTTAATCTTGTTGCTTCTGGATAAAAAAAACATTGGTTTTCTCAAATAACATAACATTTTTATTTCATTTTCAACATTTCAAACGTTTTCTACCTTAGGCTACCCTGCACTTCAGTAAATGTGGATTTTCGAGCCATCTATCGACATTTTTTATTACTTTTGTCTTAATTTTCAGAAAAATCCTGAGATTTAGGCGTGATATATGTAGGTATGTAAAATCCTGTTGTGTTAGTAGGTCATCTATACTAAGTATTAGCTGTGGTATTATCTTAATTAGCCTGCATTGTCCCACTGCTGGGCAAAGGCCTCCCTTTCCTCTTTCCATCCTGTTCTATTTTGGGCCTCCAGGTGCCAATCTTTACTAAATGCGTCCAGTTCGTCGCACCACCTACGACGGGGTCTTCCGCGGCGTCGTCTCGATGTGGGTGGTTTCCACAGGGTTGCTGTATTCGCTCACAGATCATCTGGCATACGACAAACATGACCGGCCCAATCCCATTTAAGTTTGGCTGCCGAACGGGAATTGACATATTCCATACTAAGTACTAGACTTTTTTTTTAAAGCTGTCATGAATGGCCTCATTCTAAGGCAAAAAACACACGTAACACAATAAATGATGCCTAAATGATTCTACAGGATCGTATGCGTATCATATCACGCACATTAAAGCACTTTTATTTGAGTTAGGTTTATTTTTTATACATTATTATTATTATTATATCTAGCCTACCAGATCCCACTGCTGGGCAAAGGCCTCCCCCGCGGTCTTCCGGTTTATACATAACATTAGAAAAAAAGATTTCTCGTTTTCCTGGTACCGTCCCAAGCAGCAACTGGACGTGCTATAATGGTCGAGAGCACGTTCCTTATTTCTCTTTAAGTTCTATAAAAGTTCTAAAAACAGTCGAGTAAAAGCGCTGTAAACGTTTACTCAACGCGAAAAAGGCGCAAATTATTCAGACTAAAGTCCTATAAAAGAAGAATAAGCGCTGAGTAAGCAGCAAAAAGGTGCTGTAAGAGTTGAGTAAACGTGGTAAAAAACACTAACATAAACGCAATCGATTTGCCTTTATACAGATTAAATGTGCTATAATAGCAGCTGAATTGCTTTTATTCGCCTTTTTAGTGCTATGACAGCAAACAGAATGCTTTTACTCGACTAATAAGTGCAGTAAAAGATCTTAGGGAGGCTTTTTTACAACTAGTTACTGGTCATTTTCATCTCCTCAACGATCGAGGCTGTGGTGTATAAAAATATTTGTAAAGCAAACTAAATAAGTTTCAAAGGTCATTTTATTAAGTTATTCAGCAGTACATGTGTCGATTTTTAATATTCGTGTAGTTACTCCAAAACATCATGCGCAAAAAGCTTTATTGACAAACCTTAAGGCATTTTTACATAAACATTCATGCGCCGCCTGTTTTCTTAAATTTGACGACGAATTTATTAAATTAAATATACATTAAATAATAATTGTATAAGCTTATGTCCATATTGTTAGTCTAGTTGCAGTTACAGCTCACTTATTCCGTTAAAAGTCGAATAAGAGTGCTTTGTCACCACATTTATAGCACAAGGTGTCGCCATGATAATATTTAGGGTTCCTTTGGTACAAGACCAAAAAACAAATTAAATTTTCTTTTTTATTTTCAAGGAACATTTTATTTCATAAAACAATGCCAGACCTCTTGGATGTTGATACCTTTCTTAACAAAGATGATTTAAAACAACTTGGCCAATTGCGCTGGCCTTGGAAGGAAACGCATTTTATATTATCAGATAAATGTAGGTAACGGATGTGGCCTTAGTACAAACGATAACTCAATCGGAAGAAGATTTCACTTTGTTCTACCTGACAATAAAATAAAGCATGTATAAATATCTTTTGGTGTTGCGGTTGTGCTAACTTTGCTGTTTATGATCATTTTACTAATGATGAGTGTTATTACTGTAACTAAATATTTTTACAACCCTTTGGTGACTGTACGAACTTTATGCAAGACGTTTGCAATGTCACGCGTGATCATGGTGGCCAGCCAGCTCGGCTCATGCCATGCTGTTCACGATCACGATTTCATTGCTTGCGTCTACGGAACCACTTAAAACTGGCGGACTCGCGCTTGGATGTGCACTAGCATTACTAGCAGAAATTAAATTGGGCTGCATTAGTTTTGCAGAATATTTCATCTGCTCCAACGTTTTTTTAACTTTCTTTCGAAAATGGCCGCTTCTTTTTAACTTTTTCCATTTGTCTTTATCCATTTTGATAGTAAAATTGTACGAAAAACGTCTTCAAGATATCAACCGACAAAATGGACGGACTTGTGCTATTAATGTTTCCCAAAACTCTACAATTCTACTTTAAGCTGAGTGAATATCGTATAATAGCTCTTAAAATGACTACAGATCCTATAAAAACGTTTTGATTTCTATTATACGAGTTACTCTATAAGCGTGCAATAACAGCAGCCATGTTGCTATAAGCAATTCGATTGCATTTATAGAGCTTTTATAGATAAATAAAAGGAAGCTGAATAACGGCTGTATAAAAGCGCCCTATTCAGAGAATCAGCTATTCTACTGCTATTACACGACTGTTATAGATCAATCGGTCGAATAACGAGTATTATAGCCACTTTAATTCAGCATCTGATAAAAAGTGGAGTAAAAGTGCTATAACATAGTGTTATAAACGTTTATTCGACGTCCTTATAGCACACATTAGCAAATATTGCCAAATAGTCGAGATAACTGCTATTATACGATACATGGGTGTTTTGAGAACGGTTACTCGGCTTTTATACGATTGAAAGCTGAGTAAACCAATTCTTATTCGACTTTTTTGCTGCTTGGGGTATATAGTTATATTGCTTTTGTTGCACGTCAATATCCGTACGATCGTTTGAACTATCGCGAATTGAACAATATATTTATTATTTTCCTGTTCGCAATAAAATCCTTTCCAAGAACTCTTGTGAAATACTATTTTCGTATGAATGCTTTTATATTATGATGAGTTTTTACCTATTTGCCTTTATCAGGAAATCTTTATAAATTTTAAATGATTTAAATGAAAAGAAATAAATGATTGTCCAAGATAAAAAAGGTAAGGAAGTAATAAAAACATGGATATCTACAAAATATAAATAACCTTACTTTTAACCTATTTTATACTTTTAACTGGGTGAAATGTTGCTAGAGACTGATAGCAAAAACTCAGAAGTGACTGGTGATAAGGAAAACTTTCCCCAAGGAACAAAGGTCGAAATTTGAAAAAAGATATTTGGCCCTCACTGGCCCTCACATAGAAACTAAGATCGGTTGATCGACAATTTTGAATAGGAAGTTTTTTTTCGTATTTCGACTTTATGTTCCAAAAGTTTTGTATGAGTTTTCACTAAATCGGTCACCAGTATTTCACCCTATTTAGTTATACTAATTTAGGCTTGGAGCTGTATATTTGTTACGACACAAAAAACGTGACAGACCAAACCGTTTAATTTATATAAGTAAAAAAGACTGAGTCTCGTCGTCATTTTCTCAAATTCACAACCTTTAAATAGAACAGTAAACTAGAACCCAGCTGGGGTCCAGTTTATGTGCATTTTCTATCATTAAAGTTTCTTTATAGGTTAAAGTAGTGTTATAAATGACTCGAGTCTTTTATCTAAATTTAAGCCGCTTTACATATAAAATAACGTCCGTTTCGACGCTTTTTGCGCTACGCTATCGCAGTGTTAGGAAAATGCTATTTTCCACCTTGAATATGGGAATATGAATGCGACGACGCATGCCTAAGGCTGCCCCCACATTGGGCGTTGGCCGAGCGTTCGCGTTTCCTGAGCGTACTGCCGGCGTCGGCGCGGCGCGGACGTCGCGTCAGCGCACCGTCTGCGGGGCGCGGGCTTCGCGTTGTCAAGCGCCGCGCGAGCGCTGCGTGAACGCCGCGCAGACGCAGCGCTTACGTCGCTTTCCACGGGCGTTCGGCCACCCGTGCCCCCCGCAAACATCCCCCCCCCGCGGCGGAACGCCCGTGGAACGCGACGTAAGCGTGGCGTCTGCGCGGCGTTCACGCAGCGCTCGCGCGGCGCTTGACAACGCGAAGCCCACGCCCCGCAGACGGTGCGCTGACGCGACGTTAGCGCCGCGCCGACGCCGGCAGTACGCTCAGGAAACGCGAACGCTCGGCCAACGCCCAATGTGGGGGCAGCCTTACGGTGTGTTGACGGATGCGTCTGTCGACTTGGATAATCTAGTCGAACTGGTTTGACAGACGTATCCGTCCACGCGCTGATGGGCACCGTTAGGCTGCCCCCACATTGGGCGTTGGCCGAGCGTACGCGTTTCCTGAGCGTACTGCCGGCGCCTGCGCGGCGCGGACGTCGCGTCAGCGCACCGTTTGCGGGGCGCGGGCTTCGCGTTTTCAAGCGCCGCGCGAGCGCTGCGTGAACGCCGCGCAGACGCCGCGCTTACGTCGCGTTCCAAGGGCGTTCGGCCACCCGTGTCCCCGCACACATTCCCGCGGCCGAACGCCCGTGAAACGCGACGTAAGCGCGGCGTCAGCGCGGCGTTCACGCGGCGTCTGCGCGGCGTTCACGCAGCGCTCGCGCGGCGCTTGACAACGCGAAGCCCGCGCCCCGCAAACGGTGCGCTGACGCGACGTCCGCGCCGCGCAGACGCCGGCAGTACGCTCAGGAAACGCGAACGCTCGGCCAACGCCCAATGTGGGGGCAGCCAAAAATAACGTCATAACGGACGTTATGTGTGTAAAACATCATTTGCACTCTCTCTCTCTCTCTCTATTTCTCTCTCTCTCTCTCTCTCTCTCTCCCTCTCTCTTTCTCTCTCTCTCTTCGTGTGGGACACGTTCGTTCAACGAGTACACAAGAAAAATAGACATCAGGTATGCATGGCGACGACTGGTGAAGCGTGCTACCAACAACCGACTACTCTGCTAAGGGTTCATCAACTTTAAATAAGTAAAAGGTAGGCACGCTTATACAGGGTATAAGGGGGTGTACTGAAGACTTTGCAGGTTTGATCAGACCATGGAACTGAACTACTTTTACTATGGAGCCAATGGCTCCTATCATACCAGAAAAAAGAAACCAATCTCCCATACAAATTCACGATCAGCTGACTGAATTTGTATGGGGAGTCCACAACCACCTGGAAAGTTTTCTTTACACCGTCCCTTACACCCCGTATTTTACATCGTTACTAAAATATGATCTAAATAAAAGCATCATCACAACCGTTCGCTGTAGCCAGGGGACTTCATTAACCACGATTTTTGGAAAAAATACTGGTTCTCGCATACAAAATCGCCGATTGGCTGATTGATTTAACTATGGGAGATCAAATTGTTCGATCTATGTTCCATGGGGATTATTTTTAAGTTTTATTACGGCGAGGAACACACGCAACGTCGGTTTGTGCGTCGGTTGTTTGATTTTCCACCTTATTTTTATACGAATACGGTTTATGTCAAACGATTTGACAGACAACGCAGCGTTGTGCGATGCCGTTTGACACAAACCGTATTCATATGCAGGTAGGGTGGAGAATCGAATGAACGACGCACAAACCGACGTTGCGTGTGTTCCTCGCCTACCTTGAAGTAATTTCTGCTTGTTACACCTCTTTTGTTACTCCCTGTACAGTACACTGTGTGTGGTGGTAGTCCATTCCGTTGTACATAAGTATTTGAGTCTTAAAGGCTCGAGTCTTTCACAACATTATATCAAGTGAAACGAACCATTGCCAGGAATAAACATTTTTCACTCCGTACTTGAGTCCTGTTGGAATTTTAATTTCATTCTGCTCGCCTAGGAGTGCTAGGAGTCTACGATCCGAGAATGCACAATTAATTTAATTTAAATCTTAAATTGTTCCGTGCATCGGAGGGCATATTTAAGGCCAGCACAGAGAGGATGCAGGTGTGGTGACGGCAGAGTAGAATAGCACCACCCCCTCTCTTCCCGTGGGGGTTGTAAGAAGCGACTGAGGGATAATACCGACCCAAACAGCCAGGGCCAACCATATGGTGGCGGTTAATCCATCACAAAAGTTGACGTCTGGTAGGCGACCGGTCGTAAAATTAAGCCAATTCTTTTGCAACACGATTTTGTGTTCAACAAAACGTGTTGCGCCGACCCCAAGTAAGTGGGATAAGGGCAGGAAGATGATGATGATGACAGAGAGGATGCAGGTATGGAGGTGTATCTCATAGTCACGCGTTTGACCTGGCATGTTTCATACACCGTCATTACGTATTTATTATTAGGAACAATTTTACACTTGGGTACACAATTTTGCCGGCTTGGTAAAAAATCACCCTAATTAAAAAGTAAGGGATATGCATGCAGGGAATGGGCAGCAGCGTTCCCTGTGAATTTCTTGCACTGCGCTCGCAAATCCGAATGCCACGCATGGTGAGTATGATAATACCCCCCGATAGGGGCAAGCCCATGACCAGTAGTGGACTATTGTGACTGTGGTACATAAATTTGTAGGCCACGATGGAAGGGGGGGAGGGCACGTAGCATTGAATGCAAGTTAGAGTGTCCCGTCATAATACGTGTTTTTTTTTACTTATTGTTTCCTAAAAGGTTAACATCATTTTAGAGACAATCAAGCCCCTAGCGCTTATAGTGAAATTCAGTCTTAAATCCTCACTGCAGTACAAAGTTTTATAAGCTTTCCGAAATTTATATACGTTTTCCACTATTCGGTTATTAAAATAAAATGAAAAAGCTTTGAGTATTTAATTTTTTAATATCAGCACCACTCTCGTTTAAACACTCGCCAATCTGAAAATAGTAAAATATTTTATAACAATTAAAGGTAAAAATGAATACGAAAATGAAAATGAAAGCATTATACCTAGGTCCTGCTGCAGACAATTCGGGAAATACTTTTCGACGGGACTTTCAGTCAAATAGGTTTAGAAGAGGATCCTAATTCTAGGATCTAAGTCCTGTCATAATTTAAATATGTCACGGATACTTCGCCATCGCCATATCAATGCCATCTAGTCAATTTAATCGCCAATCATCTCCTATCCCTTTCTAACTCTATTTGACGGAAAGTGCCAGCACTAATTTAAGGTAAGCTATGAGAATGTGTATCCTGTATTGCCATCTACTAATATTCTCAGATAGAGCCCGTAGAGATGACGAAAGTCGCAGTTTCGAAATTTGCCTGCGGTGGTTTTGCAAGTTTTAAAAACAATTCATACCTACCTAACTACCTACTTGCCGTGTGGTGCCGGTTTAAAATAGGATCACCCCATATCTTTCCCGTAGGTGTCGTAAAAGCGACTAAGGGATTTGAGAGTTGACGGAGTGAATTTTTATTGCTATTTTAGATGACTAACTGCCAAATTGTAACTATGTATAGTGATCAGGGCTTGAAATACCGGTACTTTACGGAACCGGTACCTATGACCTTGAAGCAGTACCGGTACCAACGTGGTACCGGTACCTCTGGTACCGGTTCTAGGCCGTTGGTATCGGTACCAGTACCGGTACGGGTACCGGTTCTAGTACCGGTACTGGGTACCGGTTCCGGTTCCAGTACCGGTGCTGGGTATCGGTACCAGCCAGATATGTAGGCACGTTAAAAAGAGAAGGAGTTAGTAGTGAAAAGGATAGTAAAACTGCTCAGAAAATTATCGCGCTGTTGCAGTTATAAATCATATTTAAACTAGACCTCTTTGGCACACTTCGATTTTCCGACATTATGCGGTTAAGAGGGCAAAGTTGATTGATTGATTCTATCTGAAAGTGAGCGTAGATACGTAAACTAAATGTCCTCATATTTACTTTTGCTTTTGATTTGTTAGGTTGTTAGGTCATAGACTGTATTTGGATATTGTTATATTAGGTAACTAATAAAATTCGCTGTTGGTCCTGTCAAGGGTTGCTTCAACCCTAGAGTGCGCCTAAAAAGTTAGAACTGACGTCAGTAGTCTGGGCGCCACCTCTCTGTCTGTCAGTAGCAAAACGCCAGTGACAGCACTACTGAACATCTATAACTTCTCATACATTTCATGTCTCTACGCTTTAACAGTACGCCGGGGCCTAATGCGCACTCTACTATAGCTTGCTTATATATACTCTAAGGTTCAACCCTATTTTGTGGCATGCTATTTTCTTACATCCCAGGGCAGTGTATTTATTTCGATGCTATTTATTTTAGTCATACTATCTGGGGGCACGGCAGTGCCCCCGCCAAGTCGAGCGCGGAGCAAACACTGCCGTACCATACTTTACTGGAACCATTTCGCCGCGTTTTCAGGACTCTATTTGAGAATCTTTGGATAAGACTAGAACGCTGAAATTTTCGTCATCTAGTAAGATGTAATCACATATTTAAAATCCAAAATTTCAAGTATGTAGGTCATTTAATTCCGAAGTTAAGCGAAGACAAACTTTCGCATTTAAGACAGACACTCATGTACTCACTCATGATCATCAAAATAAAACTAGTACTTCCCGTAAACTCAGAGAGCTGAAATTCGGTACAAAGGTAGAGTTTGATGGTCATATGAAGGGAAAACTATAAAAACTAGGATATTCGAAGGTTAGGAGTACCACCAGGCACACCATAGGAGCCCAGCCAAATCAAAGGAGATACAGATATGACTTGAAAGCAAAAGTTGTTCAGCTTGATGGGACGCTTCTACAAAAATAAGTGAAATCCTACCAAAAACATTCTGTAAAAAACAAACCAAGTCTCGATTGAGCTGATTGTTTATCTCTAAAAAGTAATGAAATCTAGACAAAGTCATGCCAAGTCTAAGGTTCCTTGATGCTATTTCTATTATTATGGTTAAAGTTATACGATTGGCCGTTGACTTGTATCTACAAAAGTATAAAGAATGTTTAACGGCCAGTCATATAACTTTTACTATAATAATAAAGAAAGAGCATCAACAAGGAATCTTAGACTTGGCATGACTTTGTCCAGATTTCATTACTTTTTACTAAAAAGTTTTTAGAGATAACCGGGTCAGGTTGTAACAGCTGCAGGGTGAATTGAAACATCCGCAAAAAATAAACTAACTAGGTACACATTTCTTAACTCTCACATTGGTACGGCAGCACAATTTTTAAATTGAACAGCTTTAAAAACCGATATTTTTTTGAAACTGAACAACTTTTGAAACTGAACAACTTTTACAACTGAAAAACTTTTACAACAGAACAACTTTTAAAACTGATAAACTTTCAAAACTGAACAACTTTTGAAACTGAACAACTTTCACAACTTTTAAAACTGAACAACTGAACAACTTTTAAAACTCAAAATATTTTTGATACTGAACAACTTTTAAAACTGAACACCCTTTGAATCTGAACAACTTTTGAAACTGAACAACTTTTGTAACTAAACAACTTCTAAAACTGAACAACTTCTGAAACCGAATAGCTTTTAAAACTGAACAACTTTTTTAAACTGAACAACTTTTTATACTGAACAACTTTCCAAGTAACCATTTATTGAAAAATGAAAAACGTTTTCTAAAATCATGTGTTCACCTAACCTACCCATTCAAATCTATTATAGTAGTTTATGCAACTGCCTAATAATGAGAGGCTTTAGGATGTGAGTGTCAGTTTATCACACGAGGCGCAGCCTAAAATTTTTGTTTTTCAAATACTTGAAATCGAGTTACTTTATGTAGCTGCCAGTAGTATGAAAGTTTTTTTATCTACACTCAGTTCGTAATATTCGTTTTACAGAATCGAAAGTACGAACGTAATGAACTGCATTACGAATATACAGCCTTTAAAAAAAACTTTCATACTACTGGCAGCTACATAAAGTAACTCGATTTCTAGTATTTGAAAAAAAAATTAAACGAATTGACCCGCGTACCAAATTGTAATCTGTTCCAATTTGACACTGGCCATCAGTAAATCGAATGAAAAAAAACAAGTGTCATCCGCGGCGGGACGACACTTGAAATTATGAGGACTTATTTATTGTTAAATCTTTGCTTCAAAACATTTTTCGAATTAAAATTCACCGATAAATGCTTTTTAATTTTAAGAGTTGTTCAGTTTTTATGAGCCTCCATTTTAATGTTTAGTTAAAAAGTTACTTATGTACAAAAGTCGTTCAGTTGGTGGTTCAGTAGATAGGCTTGCAATCGCCATAGTGCAGTGCGGAGGTATGAATTATTTTTCATAGTTTTTCTTGTAGAGTGTAGATAAATAGTGTATGCAACTGCATATAATTAGGCTTTAGAATGCTCGTGTCAAACTATTATCACACTCGGCTGCGCCTCGTGTGATAAACAGACACTCACATCCTAAAGCCTCTTATTATTAGGCAGTTGCATAAACTACTATTTTAAAGGCTGTATATTCGTAATGCAGTTCATTACGTTCGTACTTTCGATTCTGTAAAACGAGTATTACGAAATGAGTGTAGATAAAATTCTTTAAAATCGCCCACGGGAGGAAAGTGATTTGTATGGTTAATTCCCTCCCGCTAATTTTTATATGTTGAACAATGACTAACGTTCCGCCCTATAAAGTGTAAAGCTATAGGTAAATTTCTATGTAGGTGTAGTATAAAGTATCTTGAACATATCTATAATACATATTATGGGGTGAAGTTTTACTAATGACCGATAGCGAAAACTCAGAACCGGCTAGTGATAAGGAAGAACTTTCCCCAAGGAACATAGGTCGAAATACGAAAAAAAATTGGACCACCCATAACTGAAATCAGCTGATCGGCAAGTTTGTATAGGAGGTCCAAAAATTTTCTTCGTATTTCATATGTTTCTTGTTCTATGTTCCTTGGGGAAAGTTGTTCCTTATCACTAGCCGGTTTTGAGTTTTCGCTATCGGTCACTAGTAAAATTTCACACTATATAGATTGTAACATTTTTTAATCACGAAACTCAGTTTAAGCCTTACAGTGCATAACGACGCATACTGACACTTCGCGTATCTATCTCGCGCGCACCACCGCCGGCAGCCTGTGCAGAATGGCAACGCCGCTCTTTCGCGGCTGGTACCTCGCGCACACCCCCGCCGGTCGCCTGTGTAGAACGGCAACGTCGCTCTTCCGCGGTTGGTACCTTTACTCGGTACCGGTACTATTTAGGTTCTAGTACCGGTACTCATCTGGTACCGGTACCTAGGTACCGAATGGCAAAGAACCTATAAATACCGGTACCGAACCGGTACTTTTGGTACCGGTCTAAAGCCCTGATAGTGATTCACCGTCTTCTGAATGACTCTCAAACTTTTGTCAAACATGGTGTAAATGGCCGTTTTACAGCCGTTTACCCTCTGCTTATCCCGCAAGGGATGACGTGATATAATGTATGTATGTATATCTACTTTTACTTCAGGTATTTTTCACTTAAAAACTTCTATGAAATGAATATTTGTAGAAATACAAATAAAAGTACTTAATACCTACTAGTCTAGACAGGTATAGGTCTTCGAGCATCTTCCGTCCCGTTCCGGCCCGAGGGGAGTCGTCATAGCTACTTTACTCTATACAAATATTTCTGCCATTTTTTGCGGGGGGAGAGGTAAAGCTGTCAAATCAAGCTAGTGTTAGAATCGACAATATCGATACTTGACCTTTCGATTAATTACATCAGTCTACTCAATATTGTGTCATATTATTGCATTTTCAAAAGCAACTTAGTTCTTGAGAATAGGATTTTGTAGTAAATAGAAATATAGGCGCAATAACATCATTTTAAATATTGCATAAGGTATAAATTAACCAAAATATGAATTTCTTTCCCCATAGACCAGATAATACAATTATGTAGGTACAATCAATGCAATACCTACCTTCTATTTACTGATCATTAAGTATCATAGGATATTATGTAAGGGAATTTACTAAAAAACCATCTATACAACAAGTCATACATAATAACTTCGACTATCTATCTGTCTTCTACGCCGAGGCTCGTGGGTTCGATTTCCACCGGACACAAATATTTATAAAGTAAATTTTCAAATATTCGTGTTTTGTCTGAGCACTCCGGCTGATAAAAGACCACTGACTGGACCGAAACGGTCGCGAAACCGCGATGTAATAAGAAGTAGGTAAGTGCGAAATCCTTTTTATATATGTAATTAAAGTTAAAATGTCGCACTTAAGTTTAAACAGTCTAAAGGATGCCAAAACGTCCAACGACCTGATGAACCCTGGTGCTAGTGCTTTTCAACCACCTACTGCATGAAGCAGGCCTTTGAAATAGTTGTGTAACGACAGCCGTCTAAGTGACCATAGACAGCAACCGGGACCGACGGCTGAACATGGCTCCAAAGCACGGAACCATCTTGCTTCTCGGACAATCACGTGATTCAGCCTGTGTGGTGTCCTGGCCAGTCTAGGAACATATTCACAAAGTGATAAATATCAACTTTGTGAGCGAAAGGAATTGAACAGGCAGTCGGACTAGCCATTGCGCCACGTCGGCTGACATCCGATGTCACCCGATCAGCTGAGACTGACATTAATTTTCAATGAAACTCGAACAAAATCAGGGTTTCCCAAAATCCATAGTAAAAGTTGTTCAATTTCATAATCTGATCATGCCTGCAAAGTTTTCGGTACAGACCGTCTTTACATAGTATAGAATTGTAACTATGGCGATAGAAAAAGTATCGACGTTTTGTATTACTTGGGTCACTGCACTAGCTTGGGTTGAGTGTGGCTCGATACTTCAAGTTAAAATTATCGTTTTTTCATTGAATATCGACTGGAAATGACCATCATTGAATAAGTAGAACAATCCCAAACTAACATTCTAATCTTACTTAGCAAGCTATTTACTGTTTTTAAAGGCATCAATAAACTAAGATCGTTAATTGTTACCTATTATATGGTGGAATATTATAATCTTTATTTGTAAATTAACGATACTATGATTAACACCATTGTTCGACACAAAATAATAACAAAAGGAACAAAATACAATTATTTTATTGTAGATCCACCTACAAAAAAACTCCACATCAGACATTTTGTACGACTTACTGGCAACACTTATGTACAATTTTCAATCGCTAATTTTATATATTATTTAGTGATATTGTACTGGAGGAATACTTTCAGATGAAAAGTGATATTGTTCTGTTGTAAATTTGTATTTTTACATATTTTTAAAGGCATTATTATCTCTACAATTCGGCTTTTTATCGGAGCTCATTTGACATGCGCGACTGGACTCGTTCTAGTAAAAGATCTGACAGCAACTGGTTTTTGTAGTAAGATAAGCCCAAGTGGGCATAGGCCGTGACAGAGGGGAAGCTCTTCGTATGGCGTCTCCATACCTAGCCTTCCTCCAAGGGTATAGGTACCTGGGGACACCCTGATAAATAATTATGGACTGGAAGAGTTCATGTCGAAACTTTTGATAGAACTTTACTGAAAGTTTCTTATGCTAAACGACGACATTTTGAAAAATTTCTTTAAACTGCTATCTAGTTTAGAGTTGCCTCTTGATAGGCTATCGATAAACTATCGATAGTTCAAAATGCAGCAATACTACCGATGGTCTCATTTCTCGGGTCGTTGAACGACTCGGTGTCCCACACGAAGAGAGAGAGATTTCTAAATTTTGTAAATTGACGATGTTGTCGATTCAGGCCTGCATCGCCAAGCGTTTCGCCGACATTGGTTCAGCGCCATCTATCAATAATTTTACCGACTACCACATGCAACAAAGTAGTTACTAACTAGAAACAGCAGTTATGTTAAATAGCTGTCATAAAAAGTCTCATTCTATCGATCGAATCTATACAATCGATTGTTTTTACATCGACACTATTGGTAGTGTTGCACCTTTTTGATAGTATTGCTACAGTTTGTCGATAGTATAGGGTTTGAATGAAATTGATAAATTGTGTTCGAAAATGTGTAAAATAAGCTATGTTAGTGCATTGCTACAGTTTATCGATTGCATAGGTTTCGAATAAATTTATTGTTTTAGAATTAAAAATGAGAAACGAACTATGTTCTCGTTTAGAAATATCATTTTCGTGTGAAATCGGCTTAAAATAGCACCATCCCATATCTTTCCCATGGGTGTCGTAAGAGGCGACTAAGGGATATGAGAGTTGATGTGCATCGAGGTGGGCTTAAAAACCAAGCGACAGCAACAACGACGCGCGTCTTGCCGCTGTCAAATGACTGGTTTGTATGGGGAACCAGAAAAACCGAGCGACGGCGTCGTTGCGGCGCGCCACGACGCCGTCACGTTGACAGCGCGCTAAGAAGCTAGAGTTTGTATGGGATGCGGTCGGGTTTTTCTACAAGACCGCAGCGACAACGACGCCGTCAAAATTTGACGGCGACAACGACGCGCGTCGTTGTCGCGTCGCTTGGTTTTTAAGCCTATCTTTAAGCTACAGGCTGATAACCTGTAAATATGGTGATATTCAGTCTTCTGAATGTCTTTCAAACTTTTATCAGGCGTGGTGTAAATGGTCGTTTTTTCAGCCGGTTACGCTCTGCCTACCACGTAAAGGATATAGGCGTGATATATTATGTATGTATTATCGAACTATCGATAGTACTGCTATCCTTCGTTCAACACTAATCCGGTTATATAAATGGTGGATGCATTTTCTTGTCTAGACAAAGATAGTGCAGGATCTTATCTCAGATCAGTTTTATAGAGATCGACATACGTCTAGTGTCTTTGCAGACTGTCTGTCGACTAACATAATTGTGTTTTATGTTGTTGTTATTTATTCCACATTCATATGGAATGTTTTAACAACATATTCGTAAGAAAAACAAAACCATTTGATTCGGTTCTTTTACTTTTTTCTGTTCTTCTGAATGACTCTCAAAATTTTGTCAGACAAGGTGTAATCGGCTGTTTACGGTATGTCGATCCCGCAAAAGATATAGGCGTAATATATGTCTTTTATTAATTTTTATTTGGTCATAATCAATTCATATAATAAAACTAAGTTTATAAAATGTGCGTGCCGATAAAACTCAAAAAGGGTTCCCGGTACGATAAAGGGACTTACATTGTGCAATAGCCCTTTATCTCCTCTCGAATAAGAAAGTTCCCGTTTTAAATTAAAGGGCGTATTTTTAAAGATATAAGGGCTTTTCCAATCCCTCAAATTGAAAAATAAGTGAAGAAGTGGCGTCATCTGTTGTCGAGTAGTTGAACTTCATTCTTAGCAGCGATTATTTGAGTTGCATTTCGAAATGCAATGTATTTTAAACTTTTTTATTAGACCAAACAGTGAATACCGCGAGTGAAACCGCGTACGGAAAGTTAGTGACATTATAAAACTTTGCGTAGATTAAATGGTGCATCATCTAAGACAAACTGTTTTCATCACTACCCTGTTTTTGTAGCAACATTTAAACATTAAGAAACAATTGATCACTATAAAGAACTAAAACACTATACCTATAATTGTGTCCATCAGAATGACTGGTCAAATTAATAAATAGACATTTAAATATTATCATAATTTAGTACCTATTTAGTACTATTTGGTACCTATGCTTAAATATTTAGTACCTAATTAATAAAAAAGATATTGAATAAATAAAGTGGTCAGTCATTCTGATGTCTGAATGACTGGCCACATTTATAATTTCCATAATAACGGCTTTATAATAATGCATTTATATGTGAATTATTTAGTATCTAAACATATCTTTTTTCTAGATTTTTAAAGCAAGCCGAACAGTTTTTTTTGTCAGTATGACTGGCCAAAGTAATAAATAGACATTTAAATATTATCATAATTTATGACCTGTTTAGTACTATTTGGTACCTATGCTTCAATATTTAGTACCTAATTATTAAAAAAGATTCTGATGGACACCCTATAATTTGGAATGCGGGGTGCAGTACTGAAGCTCAAAGTAACTAAGAAGTTGGTTGGAAATCAGCTCAGAATCATATTACGTTCTTGTGTCATAATTTCGCTGTATTTCGCCCTCGCATTGAAATTGGAGTGATGCTGTTTTAAGCCGGCATCACACGGCAAAACCTACCTATAACACGTTCTACAAAAAAAACTTGCGTTTCTATTTCATGTGGAGAATCGCCATCTACATCATAAAATTGTATGAAACATCATATAAAAAACGTTATAATAGGTATACTCACTTCGCCAAGTGTTACAGTTCTCGTATTGCATTTCGCAGTAGTTTGCGAAATCTCTATAGTCACCGTTATAGTTCTTCGCGCAAATATGTTGGACTCTGAAACGAAGAAAAATAAACTAAAATATAAACTACTAGCCGGCCCACCGAGTGGTTTCTATAACTACTTACACAAAATTAAGGCCGCTCAAATAAGTCCTATTTAACAGCTGTCAAATTGGAGTCATTCAATGGCGAATAGTGCTATAAGGCACAATTTAGATTGAATGCAACATTTTTAAAGTTAAATGATGTAAACGTACCGGTTTTTATGTATAGGACTACAGTATCCATAGGATACCGTATACACTACTACAACATGGGCCTCCCCAAATTGGGAGGTATTGCTATACTAACTACGCTTGGTAGGCGGATTAGCGAGCGCAATGCCAAGTGTTGTGCTCGCAGGGAACACTGCTGCCCATTCTCTAGATCCATCTCTTAGTTGCCTTTTACGACACCCACGGTAGAAATGGGGTGATGCTATTCTAAGGCAACACTACTCAGCATTTAAAAAGGAGAAATAAATTAAACGCAGTTACTCACTTGTAAGGACCTGGACATTTTTCAATGAAATTCTTGCAGCCCCTTACAAAGAAGTCCGTCGCCCAAAACAATGACTGCTTCGGGTAGTGCGGTGATGCTTTTCTGAACTTCTTCTTTTTCGCATCACTTGTCATGAGGAGTAAGGTCATCAATACAAATGCTGTAACAACAAGAATGAGTACTTATTAAAAAACAAAAAGTCGACTGCAGTAATTTGAAAATTGTAGGTATTTTGATATTAAAAGCCTCCATTTTGAAGTGGTAGCGGCTAAGAATACTGCCACCCCTAGACCACTAAGGGTGTTTCGTAAAAGTTAACGCATTGTTTTTGACCTCGACTAAACATCTGTCGACTATGGTCAACCAAATGGTGGCGGTGATACCACCTACAATAGCATTCCCAAAGAGAGTTGACGTCAGGCAGGCGGCCGGTCATAAAACATAGCTAAATCCTTTTGCAACATGATTTTGTGTTCAAAGAAAATGTGTTGCGCCGTCCCCATGTAATTGGGATAAGGGCAGGAAGATGATGATGATATTGAATTTATGAAATTTTAATATACCCAGTATCACTTGCGCTGCTAAGATAAATCAAACGACACTTCTTTGTAGAAATCCTACTTGCAAATAGGGATTGCAATCCCGCACCTCATTCAATCCCGCGGGATTCATTTGCGGGATTGTTCCAATCCCGCGCGGATCCCGCGGGATCCCGCATCTTTGTAATAATGTTAAAAATCTAGTTTAAAATACAGATTTTTCTTTAACAATCGACTTTAGTAAACATTAACATGCCTGTCACGCGGAGCAAAAATATTTGTATTCAAACTGAATAAAACTTGAAATAAGTGTAATAAAATAACATTTATGTCGAATTTGGAGCCATGTTCAATTTTACCCTTTATTCTAACTACAACTGCTAATTATTTCTTTTAATTCCTCTCCCATACATAAGAAAGGGGGGCAAGAAATGTTTTTATTTGTCAGCAATATTGAGTAGGATATTGTTGAATAGGTATTTTAAAACTACGGACAAAAATGTTTATGTCTCAAGATAAGTAGTTACTTTTAAAAGGAGTGTTTTTGAGCCATAATTTGTTCCAGCTGTAAGTTCTAAAGCACAAAGCAAAATTTAAAAATGTAATATACGTCAATCTGAAGGTATGAAAAATTTAACGCATGCTGTACTAATTAATTTTTAAGAAAAATAAAAGATTTTATATCTGCGGTTAGTAACCAAACAAGCCAGCAACAAAATTAACTTTGTAACGCTGAAATACTAGATATTTAAACTACTAAACCCTTAATGTGGGCGTATCTGATACGCTCTTGGCTAGTTTTCTAAACAATATGAATGAACTCTAATATTTTATTGACTAAAGACCAGAATCAAGGAGCAAATTAGTCTCTTTAGATCACAACTTTCATTAGACATCAAATAACTTATTTTCAATTTACTAAAAATAACTGGGACTACCTATGGTAATAAGATAACTCTAACTTCTTTTAGAGTAGGACACTGAGTCGTTCAACCACCTGATGAACTCTGGTGTCAGTGTTTTTCAACTCTGGTGTCAGGATAACTGATAAGTTATACAAGAATGGGTATTAATGGTTTTGCGAGTATCACCCAGCCTAGATCTTAGCGAAAAACAAGTAAAACATGCTCTTTCAGCTTCTACGCTCATAGTTTAGAATGTTAAGATGTTAATAGATATTTTTAGGAAGTTTTCGCCATTTGGAAGCAAAATTTGACGTGTTTTTTGGTGCAAATTTTCAATGTGCGGGATCCGCGGATCCGCGTTTTGAAGGTGCGGGATCCCGCAAGGCCAAAATTAGCGCGGGATCCCGCGGGATTGCGGATCCCGCGGGATTGCGGATCCCGCAATGCGGGATTGCAATCCCTACTTGCAAATCATTAATAACTGTTTACCTACTGATTTTCCTATAAACGATAGTTAATAATGTAAAAGTGATCGCTATCATTTAATTTCCTTTGTAGGTAGATTTGCGGTTAGAAAGTAGTACCTACTTAAGAGTTACCTAGTTATTGGAATGATATCGAAAGTGACTTTAGTTTATATTATTGTTACGAAAAGTTTTTTTAAATTTTCGATTCAATGTATGGCAGCTCATTAATTAAATTATTTTTATCTACACTCATTTCGTAAAATTCGTTTTACAGAATCGAAATACGTACTGAACTGCATTAAGAAATATACAGCCTTAAAAATAATTTCCATACTAAAATTTAAATCGTAAAAAACTAAACGAATATGCCACTTTTTTATTACCTGAGCCAACAGTAAGACAATTAAAAAAAAAACAAGTGTCACCCGGGCGGGACGACACTTGAAATTATGACGACTTATTTATTATTAAATCTTTGCTTCAAATCATTTATCGAATTAAAATTTACCGAAAAATGCTTTTTAATTTTGAAAGTTGTTCAGTTTTTATGAGCCTCCATTTTAACATTTAGTTAAAAAGTTACTTATGTACAAAAGTCGTTCAGTTATATATCATAGTGCATTGAGAAGGTTTGAATTATTTTTCATAGTTTTTCGTGTAGAGTGTAGATAAAATAGCGTATGCAGCTGCATATAATTAGGCTTTAGAATGCTCGTGTCAAACTATTATCACACTCGGCTGCGCCTTGTTTGATAAACAGACACTAACATCCTAAAGCCTCTCATTATAAGGATGTTGCATAAACTACTATTTTACTTTACTCTAGTAATTTGTGGTTCATAAAATATCTGAAGAAGTATTTTTTACTCTAAATTATATAACTTTTTGTTGTTACGACCGCCCAGTACTCGTATTACGTTTACTTCAATGATTAACTGCTTAATTAACATTATTTTATTTACAGAAACTTAAACTAGTAGGCACTATCATATTTACAAGAAAAGGATATATACAATTTAACAATTTAACCTAATTATAATTACATGAACAATAAAACTAAAATCTAAAACCTAACCTAAAATCTAATCAAAAAGCCCGCCCCGCAGCGTACCCGGCTCAAAAGTGCCCATTATTCCAGCAGCGTTGCCGCGCTGGATGGCAAGCGATATATGCTGGATGAGGTACGCTCCGGAGCGAGGATCACATCCGCGGTCCCGTAGGCGGCGGCCTAGTTCTCTGGCAAACTTTTTGGCTTCCTTGGCCCAAGGGCCACCGGTTTCAACCGCAAAAGGCACGAAAATATAGTTTTGTGTAAGCTCTGAATATTTCACGTGCTTCTGAGCAGCTGCGTATTCCGCTGCGGAGCCTGCTTCCCTCGTCGTTCTTGGTAGGTGGGATGCTGCAAAAGTACTGACGCAGGTGGCGTCCCACAGCAAAGATCGTCCTTTTTCCCACGGGACAAGGGAGAGGCCATCTGGGCGTTTTCCGTCCGAGCGGCAAAGACCTGGAGGCTCCAGTGTGCAAGGAATATTTGCTGACACCAAAGCACGGCGAATAATGTCATTTAGTGCGTGGTGTCTGGGAAACCTTCCAGCACACTTTGCACAACTGAGACCATGATGGCCATAAACATCAACAGCTGCTCCACAGGGACAGATATGGGGCTCACAAATACGACAACCTAACCGTAAGGCCACTGCTACCCGTAAGGAATCGTTATCTAGGTGCGTGCCGAGTTGGGGGGAGGGGAGTGCCTGGAGCCATGCACCCGACTCAGGGCAAGTTGCCGCTTTAATGCGGGCTAAGCCCGTACCCGATTGAGATTCGATCAACTCCGACAGAATGAACTTTGACCGCAGATCATCCCAAGCTCTCTGTAATTCAGGCTTTGCCGGTGGCTCGACACCAGGACACGTCGCTGCCCAAGCCAGTAGAGCGTCGCCCTCGAAGGGGATGCTGAAATCGTCACCTTGTAGGTTGAGTATCTTAGTGACGAGGTCAGCAACCCCGTTCGAAGAAGCGAGGAAAGCTGGCAGACCGACGGCCTGTACACTCCTGATGCCTAAACCTCCGTGCCTGATAGGTAGTACTGCTTGGCGCCACTGGTTTTCATCAAGCGTGACGTTGATGATGCTCTCCAGTGTTACTCGGATGGCGTCATCAACTACAGAGACTTTAACTGGGTAAAGCCATGTGGGAGTTGTTCGAATCACATAGGTTAACTTCGGAAGGGAAAAGCAAGAGCGAAACAGAACGAGGGCAACATGGGCTGACAGTTGTGATAAATGGTCTTGAACCTGTACTATCATTCTGCTCTTGGTCTCTAGAGCCGCTGGAATCGCATTAGGAAAAATGGGTGCCCCAAGAAGCGCAAGTGTGTTTTCATTTAAAGTCCTGACGCCTGGCATCAAGGAGTTAAAAATTGCGATGTTGTTGTTTGCCTCCTCGCCGCATGAAAAAATTTCACACTTAGAGGGGTTAATTAACTTAATTAACTTATTTTATTTTAGCATATTTTAACAAGCGTCAATTAAAGTTTAAAGAGTCATTTAATTTTTATATCTATATTTTTTGTTTTCGTTTCATTGTACCTACCTAAATGTAAATATGAAAACTATATCTTCAAAATTAAACGTTAGAAATTACTACCTAATTAATACCAAATATCTAGTCTTGTCAACACCTAACATATTAAAAAAATCGTATCATATAAAGTTTTTGTGCCTATTCTTTATTATACGTCAAAATATATGACAATCCAAAATCTACGTCTTCAAAACGCAATTTGGCATATACGGCAGATTTCGCAGAACGAATCCTGTTTGAAACAAATAATTCTTAATTTTATTGCCATGTTTTCCGAGAGTACAAATACAAATGAAAATATTCTTTATTGCACACACAAAAGGAAAATATACATCACAATAGAAACACATAACCGAAAATAGTACAATAGTAGCCCACCACACCTACTTCTACCTATGGTGGGTACGAAATTCCCATAAGGCGGGTCGTAACGTCCGTTGCTGCGCATTTTTCGCAACACATGCGACTGTAAAATTCAAGGGAACTTGGAATTGCCCAGAGCTTTAATACAACTTCATCATCATCAGCCCATATTAACCCACTGCAGGGTATATAGGCTTCTTCTCTACTTCGCCACTCCTCACGTGCTACGTCATCGGAGCACTGGGCTGATGGTCTTCCCACTGGTCTTAAATAACTTAACCACAGTGAATGAATGGCTTAAACTTGGTAGACAGACGCATTTTTTGACGACAGAGCAACGGACGGTACGTGTAGGCTTACCCTAGACTCAAAGAAATAAATTCCAGGCTGAAGCTGAAATCGAATGAAATATTATATCACATATTTGTAATACGTTACCAAAAAGCGGTCTCCACATATTGAAATTGTTCTTGTTACTACATAAATATAGCCGCATTCAATTTGATTTGAACCATAAAATATTATATTGCAGGGGTTGCCAACCTGCTTTACCAAACGTTTTTATGTTTTCACTAAAAAAGGGAGAAAATAAACACTGAAATGCGACACTTCTTATACAGCTTGAAAGCCAAATGGCTCGGTATTTTTTACAGAATGAAAACACTTTAAATAAAACTCTTCACTCAGGCACAAAATTTGTCTTCTTGTTTTTATTGTATTGCAAAAAGTAAGCAGACTGATTTAATGGGGCAAACTTTTCAAACTTAATCCGCAGATTAACCGAAGTTTTAGCCAGAATTAATAGCCTCAAGTAAAACAGTTTTTGTGTTGAGTAGGTATTTAATATTGACACGGAGTATAACAAAGAGTTGTTTTGTTTACTAAAGTTTGACTTTCGTATCAACAGCAAATTACTCTCAAAGTTGATATTGATGAAAAAGTTTGAAATATTTGTATGGTGCCTATATGATCAAATTAGGATAAAAGTCTTTATCTACAGAAATTTACATTAATTTGATCATAAATCTAGACGAGTATAAGATTTTGATAAAAAATCCGAATGAATTTAGGTTTACGATCAAGTTGAGTTGGGATTTGTCAAAAGTCGATTTTAGCTTAAAAAAATCAATTTTATCATCCACTTACGACATTTAAAGTAGGTATGTGAAATCTAGAAAACAATATATGTTTTTGGAGGTTTTTGGCTTTAACGTAAAAAAAAAAAATAAGTAACAAATAAAGCAGTGATGCCGTGCCATGCTTCCCGTGAGTGACTGGATTGGATAGAATAGAAACTGGTGGTAAAAATCGACTAGGGGATTTGAGAGATAATGTCTTGCAATTTTAGGCAACAGGCCGACAACCTTTTACTATGGTAATACAGTCTTCTGAGTGCCTCTCAAACTTTTGTCAGAAGTTGTGTATATGGCTATTTTTTACAGCCTTTGCGCTCTGCCTACCCAGCAAGGGAAATAGGCGTGATATATGTAGGTATGTATATAATTAAACAGGAAAAACTGCCACATCAATACTATCACGTTACGACATCCATAAAAAACATATAAACAACCCTTTAGTCCTTCTTAATAAGGGCTCCTGTTTAATCTATTGAACACTGTTAATAGTACTTAACCATTTTTACTTTAGTACACATCGCTTTGTAGTCGAATTCCAATCATATTAAAAGAAAAAGAATTTAAACTGCTCTAAATCAACTTTTAATTAATTTAGGACTCTCACAGACCAGCGACAAGACACCCCGGCGCACTGTCTCCCTTATTTGTGCTACAGACGAGCAACGAGCGACAAATTTCGCCGACAGTCGCGCGACTGACAGAAACAGTGCGCGACAGCTTAATCTTTTTTTTTATAAAAAATAGGTAAGCATTTGTCCGCAATCTCACCTGATGTTAAGTGACGATGCAGACGATGATGGAACATGCTCGCCCAGATAATGCCTATTCACTCTCGCCTTGAAAAGGCCCACGTTCCGGAAACAGATCAGCAGGCAGGGAGTTCCACTCTTTAGCAGTTTGCATTAAAAATGTAGAATCCCAACCGGCGTCTCGTGCACCGGAGATGGAATGGTGACGGAGGTATCAGGTCATGGCGAGACTGTGCACACTCCCCGAAATGTATCCTGTAGAATGCCGAAATTACTTCTTCGAATGGACCACCAAGTCGTCTAACGAATCGATGAACCCTGGTGTCAGAGTTTATTTAACCACCTACTGCAAGTAGCAGGCCTCTGACAGCTGCAATAGATTGCAGAGAATCTGCGACCGTCGCAAACAGCTGTCGCACGTCTGGTGGGAAAACTGTTGCTAGTCTGTGAAAGTCCTTAGCTTTTAAGGAATTTAATTTGTATACCGTGGGTATTAAAATGACTAAGACCACGGGTTTCGAATAACTGGCCAGTAATAAATTTCAAACATTCTGTGATTACTACTATTTATTTATTTAGTTCTGTTTATTTTTATTGGTAGTTCTAAACACTGAAGCAGTGTTTTTATTTACGGGTCAGTAACTTATTTCAAAAATCAATTATCATATTTAAAAAGATTTAAGTTGTTAAAACTTGCAAAATTTTCTGTCTGTATGAGGATTTGAACCTGCCACTTTCACTTTAGTACTAGCAACGCCTCTACCATCTGGGCTTTTGCGGCTCAAACATAGCATGCGAAATTATGCAAGTGTAAATTTTGGTCATGATGATCGAGGCTCCATCTACCGGAATAGTTCTGCAATTTTTACAGACATCATGTAGAAAGAATACTAAATTTTAAAACGCTGTTGGGTTAAAACTTAAGAAACTTTGCAAAATTTTCTACCATTCCAAAATAGTGTATAATAATTGGCTTTTCCTAGAGGCAGATTTCTGCTATGTGGCTTTTTATCTGAGGTAGTCAGTAAGTAGTACATTTAATGGATCACATAATACAAAGGGAAACCCGGAAGGGATCAATGAAAAGAAAATAGACCCTCGTTCGCTTAAGTAGGGATTAAGTATTCTTTATCCAACCATATTATAATAGAAACGTACATTTTTTGTCAGAGGAAAAGTGGGTAAATACAATCGTGTTCCAGGAATGAAGTCATATTTCTTAAGTTTTATCAAATTCTTAGGCTTGAATACGATTTTATCATTTTATATTATTTTACCTCTTTTACTTTTTTCGCAGATTTATGAATGTGACAAGTATTTTCGAAATTTATATTTCTTTTAATAATTTCAAATTAATCACGTCATAAAAACCAACATAACGATATACACACACGTGGTTTACTAGATTCCTACCTACGTAGTATTTAGACGATATTCACTAGTCTTTTGGAGATTATGGTTGAGAATCTAATACCGAGTAGTTAACATTTGAGGCAGTTAGGTATAAGAAAAACATAAGATACCTACTTCGTAAAAAATCACATCAATGTATGGAGTATGTATTTATTAGGTATATCTGCGACGATATACAGGGTTATTTTTTATCACCCAGGGAAATTTGCAGGGTGATTTTTACTTACGATTCTTATCAACTTTTACTATGGGGCCCCCTGCGAATTCGCAAAAAAAATTTGGTTGTTCCATAGAAAAATTCATACCTACTCGGCAAAAATGTATGGAGAATCAACATTTTTTTTTAGATTTCGCGTGTAGCCCCATAATAAAAGTTGTTCAGAATCATGAGTAGAATCGCCCTGCAAATTTTCCTGAGTGATAAAAAAATAACCCTGTATTATTTATTATAAAGAAAGTCTATGCAGATCCTCGAAGCGGACTCACTCTCAATAATTTCTTGTTGTAGAAAGTAAAATTGTATGAAACTAGCATCATTACGCACAGATATACATATAATTTGACAATTTTCTTAATACAATTCTACTAACCTATTTGATATAGAAATGCAGCATTGATAATAGAAATGATAAAATATTCTGGCTAAAACTCTGAACTACATATTTGACACGATTCGTCGCCTTAGTTTTAACCATTAGACGAACATAGTGTGCAAAAGAGAAGAAAATGATTTATGGAAACTCAGTGAGATAGAAAAGAATAGCGAACCTTATGTCACTGTAACCTGTTTTGTATGACAGATCGTCCCAATTCAACCCGCTGGTTTTTACTTGTACATTATTTTGGTGTTTTTTTCAGAAATCCTGATTTATTTTTATAATTCGATTAGTGTGCAACGATGGTTATGTATTCAGGATGCGAATTTGACACGAATCTTCACATTTACCCGGAAAACTGCACATTTTACAGGTAAATTCTCAGAAAGTCGTCACTGGGATTACACGTGAATTTTTTGTTTAAATGTGCCTTTTTTTGTAAGTAAAATAATAAAATACGCAAATCCTTATATTTCCTTTCGTATTTTCGATATGTAAAAGTGTATTAGTTAGTAATTTTCATAATATTTGGGGATAAAATAATTTCGCAATTAGGCCAGGGATTGACTGCAATTTATCGACAAAGTTATCGATAGTTACCTAGAGGTACCTTACATACTTTGAATAGTATGACAACAAAAAATATGCAAATTTTAAAGATTCGCTAAATAGTTACTTGAACAATTCAGACATAGTTTTTTACAAATACATATAACATTATTTTCAACTACATCCAACAGATACACTTTAAAGTAAGGCCAGCCAGACGAGATAAAAAGTGTAAACAAATCTAAAAGAGACAGCTGACATTATCCCATATGACAAATAAGGACAGATTGTAATAACTGTCACCGAGTCATACAAAAGTTGTTTACATTAATTATCTCGTTTCGTTGGCCATACTTTAGATCCAGTTATTAGAGATCGACTCGGTGACTCATGCGAAATACTTATTAATACCTATTATTTTCAGGGTCGTATTAACGAGAGATTCGCATCATCGTACGTAAACCGTGACATAGGCCCATCTACGTCTCAACATTGAAGGATGAAGAAAAATGTGTTTGACCACCGGCGATCACTTGTCTGACAGATGTCATTCTATTTCTGGTTTCGCACGTCTTATTTGTGAAGATAGCGCCTATTGACCAGGATTCTTACGAACAACCTTCTCAGCAAATTCTATAAAGAAACCTACGTAGGAAATACGCTGACTGCAATAAAGGAAATGACCCGCCGCAGCAAAGAAAGCATTATGTCAACATTTCAATTGAACAAATAAATAAAGTTGAAATATTCATACCATTTTTTATTTGAAATTATCGATAACCCTCCAAATTGAATAATGTACATCACTAGCTGAGGTAAGCGCGTCAAAACCAAAATTGGTCACGCGAGATCGAGCTGTCAGTTGGTCTATAAACGCTAGTTTATATATATAAGTCTATGGTTTTAACCAGTTTCACTGAATAAAGATATTGTTAATATTTTTAAATAACGTAGGTAATAGGCACGTAGACACCTATTTTGTAATGTCAACATATTTTTAAATATGGAATATAAATATTAAGACGTTACTTGCGACACACATATTTTTATCAGATGTTTTTCGATAACAAATGTAGGTAGGTATTAAGATGTGATACCTTTGTGTGATACTGACTGAATTCAAAAGATGAAACAGAAAAAAGGAAGCAAATAAGGAAGCCATAAATTGTATGTTCCTGTTCATGTTTATGGGGAAATCTATCACTGCATTATTTTTATCCAATTGAGCGTCTATTTGAAGGCAATTCTTTGTAAATATTTATATCAAACAAGTTTTATGTTGTGCGAAAAGAAGTAAACAAATAATTGTATCAACAGTTACACATAAAAAAACATGGGTGAATGAAGATAAGTAGTAGATTTGCTTAGGTTTTTTTAAATCTGTGTCCAATTACGCAACTTTTGATACCTCTTCGAACGATAGCTTGAAAATAAGAAAATCTCATACAAGGACGGGACACCCCACTTTTGGGGCTTTTGGGTAATTTTTAGGGCACAATAAGCTTCCAAGTGAGGTGTCACGCACGATATGAAAAAATAGCAACCCTCCAAGTCAATTACTTTAAAAGTAACGCCTTGTAAAGCGGTAAAAAGGTTAAGGGGGGTGGTGGCCGCTGCGTTCCATGTCTAATTTTGATCAGGAGGTCATGAAGTACCTACATGCCGATTTTCAGCTTCATGGGTCAATCCGAATAGCTATGACGTTAGATTACTAGACTAAAAGGGTAACTTGAAGTTCATCGCCAACTATTCGACCTATCTATTCGCTTGAGAGATCAACTTAAACTGGTTTTTCTTAGTATTTGTATGTATTTTAATCCAGTATAAATTGGTCTCTTCAATGGTAGGTTGATGTGCTGGCGATAACCAATGAATACGTTTTAATTTTATGAACTACTTAACTTCGTGACCTTGACGGGGTCAGATAATTGTTGGCCTGCTTTTTACCTCTACTTTGGGTTAAAGTAAAAGGAAATTAGCATTTTGAGGAGAAAAACTTTAAGCGTTGATTTGTATTGCAATTTTATGCGACAGGCTAACAATCTGCCTCTATATGGTGATACACAGTGTTCAACTTTTTTAAGACGTCGTGTAAATGGCCGTTGTTACAACCATTTACGCTCAACACAAGTTTGATAGACATTCAGAAGACTGTGCATCATCGTAGTTCATCATCTTCCTGCCCTTATCCCAATTACTTGGGGTCGGCGCAACACGTTTTGTTGAACACAAAATCGTGTTGCAAAGGATTTAGCTTAATTTTACGACCGGCCGCCTACCAGACGTCAACCCTCCTTGGTAATGCTTTTGTGGTGGATTAATCGCCACCGCACGGTTGGCCCTGGCTGTTTGGGTCGGGTTTATCCCTCAGTCACTTCTTACGACCCCCACGGGAAGGGAGGGGGTGGTGCTATTCTACTCTGCCGGCACCACACGGCTAATTCTACTCTGCCGGCACCACACGGCTAACTCTGCCGGGTACACCACACGGCATCATCGTAGTTACAGGTTGTAAACCTGTCGCCTAAAATTATTGCAATACACATCAATTCTCAAATCCCTTAGCCGATTCTTACGACACCCACGGGAAAGATACCTTCGGGGTGATGCTAGTCTAAGCCGGCACCAGACTTAATTAAGAAATCACTTTACTTCAAAATCAAGTACGTTTCATGCCGTTCAACTGGGTGTTTTAGAGGTAGAGTCAATATTTTAATTTTCCAACTTAAAAGACACAGGTCTTAATTTTTCAATATTTTGCTTCAAAAAACACCATTAAAATTGGTTTCATACAATTATTTATACTTCTTTTCATCAATCAAGGAATTGGAGCTTTTAAGATTGATATTTGGCCATAATGTTTTTAAATTATCAAGTAACGGAAGTTAACCAAATCAAAGTACCTACCTACTGACTTTGTTGATATATAGGGTTATTTTTTAGTCCTGCAAAGTTTGCGCACTGACAAAAAAATAATCCTGTATATCATTTGATGTGTGTATTTAAAGAATTATTTTAAGTTTTTTATGTTTGTTTTCCAGCATTTGTACACCAGCATTTGTATACTAAGTATTAGGTACTTGTGGCTTGCAATAAATTTGAAATCTGAAATCTGATGTGCAAATACCTAAAACCTATTATTACGAATGCATGTTTACATACAAACTAATGAGTTCAGCCATTTAATAATCTACTTATCAAAATAATAATATGATATTCCAGTTTAAATCATTAGAACATGATATTTAGTAAATCAAAATAATTTAGCATGGATGGGTCCTTAAAATAATATCTACAAACCCGTAGGTAATAATTATGAGTAGTATATTGTTGAACTAGTTAGGTACTTGAATTAGTTTAACCACAAATACGTTTAACGGATAATATTGTGTTTTTCTATTACTAGATTTACTAGCTTAATTTCAAGCAAAAACCGGCAGTCGGCGCAGAAACAACTGAATAATGCTACTACTATCCTGCCGTACATTTCACAAAAAAATCCAATACAAAATTATTTCCGACACTTTTTCTATTTAGGGTTACATTTAATTTAATGTTGATAGGTTTTGTGAGTGGAACACACCCTTAAATATTTGTGCTTAATTAAATGTAACCTTATAAAAGGAAATGTTGGAAATGGCCTGCCTTCTCATCCCCTCGCAAGGGAAGTATCGAATTTCCTTTCACCTGTATACATTACCAATTTGGACGCCCTAAAATAAAAGTTATCTAATGTTTTCCATGAAAATGTCAATAACCTCAGGGCAATCACATTATAGAAAACAGTATGAGACCAGAAGAAAACGTAAGTGAAATCCTATACAAGGGAAACCTGGGATGATTATATTACACATCTAATATAAGACCGAACTCATTGGTCCGTCTGTCTGTCAATATAATAAGAGTGTTTAGACGACGACGAAAAATATAGTAACAGTGTTTTCTTGTAATGAATGGTTTTCACTGGTATTTGTAGGTTAGGCAAATATTATTATTGGATTAAAAGAAAGAAATGCCAATTTTGGCAAATAAATCGGATCGTGACGTTAAAAACTCAGTCAAAAATCCTTTTTTTTATTTTTTATTAATATGGCATTCTACCCGTCTAAGGTAATTATGCCAGTGTCAGTTTAGTAAGATTCTAGCGCTGCTGCGCCGGGGAGTGAGGGCACAAGCAGAGAGATGATAGTGTCTTCTACAGGAACCGGCGACATCCTCTTGATACCATACGTAAATGTAATATGCTCTTCAATTTCCATTTTCCATTCCGTGTTTACATTTTGGCACTGACTGATTAAATTCCTATCTAAAATTCAAATGAACTTAAAATATAAAAAAAATAGAAATACGTCTGCCATTGACGGGTGAAACAAAAGAAGTCTTCCGAACGAAAGTTCATTGACCTATCATGAAAACTGACCTGTCATAATACCTATGACGGATTATTAAAAAAAACAATTTGCAAACTCTCCTAAAATACGAGTGGGAAACTTTTTAGGCACGCGATTTTTACGGTTGAGAATTTAAAAATAAAATCCTACAGACATAAAGCCGATACTGGCTGGAATCAGGAAATAGGCCGGATGTCCCACGCTGCTATCGACTTTTATGTCAACTACGATCTAGTTCATTTCCGATTTCTAAAACGTTAGCTAAAAGCGCAGCGGCGTTAGTCTTTTCATAAAAATGTATACATACACAAACACGAGACCAAGGATCTATTTTCAGCAATGAAACCCTACAAAGGGTTAAATTTCATTAAATTGTTAAAAATAAAAGAGAATTTTAAACAAGATATTTTCATGTCTCAATTTTAATAATTATAGTGATCACGTTATCCATATTTTCTAACCAAATTCAATAGGCAAGATCGTTGTTAATATCCTTCTCAAATGTCGTATAGGTATTTTGAAACAGACACCAATAATATTGCCATTTCGTGTCCTTTTCTTTAGAGAAACAGTTTATACATGTAACTAAGAAAGGTTTTTTTATTTACTTTATTATTAACATCATAGTTCGAAAAATAAATCCCAAGTAAACCCGCGCGCAAACCCTAGTCGTAACGATTTCGAAA
This sequence comes from Phthorimaea operculella, assembly GCA_024500475.1. Classification (NCBI taxonomy): domain Eukaryota; kingdom Metazoa; phylum Arthropoda; class Insecta; order Lepidoptera; family Gelechiidae; genus Phthorimaea; species Phthorimaea operculella. The sequence goes on along the minus strand of JANFCV010000008.1, from coordinate 7,064,473 downwards.
ACATTGAGATCACATTATCAGTGTTCCAATTGAGTGACAGAATAATTCTAGATCATTTAAATAGCGAATCAGGAGCGTGCGCTTGACATTGATCCGCCGTTGACGGCTGCGCGCGCGTCGCCTTCGATATTTGAATTTTTGAAATTGGAAAATCGAAATCCGTTGTTTTGTGGTGAAATGGACAGTGATATTTTGTGCTGAGAGTTTGTTTTGTGCCATTGATAAATAGTGTAAGTTAAACTTATTTTCAGTTTGAGTTTTATTTCATTAAGTTTTCAAAAAGGATTATGAATGCGTACCTATCAATATTTAGTAAAATCCATCCATCCCAAGTTTTTGTTCCTTTGGTGACTGCTTAATGATTTAAGCAAATATACTGAAAATACCCGGCGAGTAGTTTAGAAAATTAAAATAACTTCAGCCTATACAAGTATACCTGCTGGACGTAGGTCTTTTGCAGGGTGTGCCATCAGGCACGATCTCCCGTTTCCACCATCCAGTCTCTACCAGCTGCCCTCTTTAAGTCATCAACTTTATGTCACGCTACGCTTGCTGTTCACCTGCTGTGAATTGAAATTGCGTAAAAATCAGTTTTCCGGGAAATAAATTACTCCATTACACCTGTTTTACGCATTTTTGGAAGGGTAAAGAGCCGTTTTGCTATTTCCGTATTCAATTTCCTTATTTTTTCCTTAAACGCAAAAAAACAGGTATTTTTTTGTATCAAATTGTATATTGGTTTTTGCGGAGATTTATTATCAGAAAATGAATTTTAAATAAGCATGAAGCAAAAAAATATTTCCTATTGCCAGCGTATTAACTGGCGTGTAACAGATTTGATAAAAAAAGACTCCAGCCAAATAAAAATGCATCTAGGTAGTTTTATTCATCACAAACTTTTATCAAAGCTTAGCTCCTTCTTCTTTGAGTGCGACACCAAGCCGTCCTACTGTCAAAGCTTAAAAACACATTACGGCCTAATACCTACACGGAGTAATATGAAAGATATTGGATAAAAGCGAAAAGCTTTGTGATATATCCCATAAGACTACCTTAATCGCCTGCTATGGCGTTCAAAATGAGGTTTTTATATGGGGTAAAAGAATGGAAAACTTAAAGGATAGTCAACATTGCTTTAAGAGTAGTAGCATCAACCGTCGTCACATCACAATAGTAATTACAACATAAGGGGCATTAAAAACAATAAAATTACAACTTTTATTTAATACTCTATAGGTACTAAAGTGCTTTTGGATGTTATTGTTTGATGACTATGAAAGTGCTGGTGACTTAGAAATTTTAGGCCAAGTTGTTTGATCAGCTTGCCAATTCATCCGGTCGTTTGACGACTCGAAAAGAAGGAGATTACGTACTTAGTTTCTAAAAGCACTTTTTTTGTAACTATCAGGCTTGCAATGTTTTGCGGTATCATCGTCCTGTACACCCGGTATATTAGAAATAGTTTTTGCAGATATTCTTAATCATTTGAAGCTTTTCCTCTTACATAACTATCATATATACATACACACGCATATATCCCTTGCGGGGTAGTCACAGCGTAAACGGCTGTAACAATTTACACTATGTCTGACAAACGATCAGAAGACTTTGTATCACCATAGTGACAAGCTCTCAGCCGGTCGCCTAAAATTGCAATACTCGTCAACTCTCAAATCCCTTAGAAACTTCTTACGACACCAACGGGAAAGTCATGGAGTGATGCTATTCTAAGCCGGTACCACACGGCATCCTTTACACCCGTTATATATAATCTATCACGCTAAGAAATAGTTTTTGCTGGGGTTCTCCACCATATTATGAAGCTTTCTTCGCTTTATTACATTTATTGATGAGTTTGTTTTTTGTTCCTCATACGTAACATAACGTCAATTCAATATACATAGCCCAGACCATCTGGTCCAATATCTAGGAATAAGCGAAAAAATAAAATCCCCGGTGACGAAATGTTGTGGATTTGTGTAGTGGTAGGTCCTCTTCACAACGTGTAGTGTAGCTGGGAGTAGGGGTTAATTATGTAGGTATCCCTTTTTTCAGTTTCTCGACTGTAACTCGTAAACGGTGCATTTAAATTTACTATAACTTTGTCATTAACATGAAAACGATAACATGAATGGTTTTAAAGTTATGGCCATTTCAAAGTCGGTAGTTTTTTCACTTTTTTATTACGACACTAAAATAATATGTTTGGACGTTTCTGTGAATCTTCGTTATCTTTAATGCAAACTATTTCAAAATTTGTGAGTTAACTAAAAAAAAGATTAAATACGTGTTCCCGCATTTTGTAAATTTTAACCCTGAACAGGGAAAAAAAGAGGTTAAGAGTTTGTATGAATAATCGGCATTTTTGATCTGATCTGTTTAAAAATTTGTAAATAAGCGAATGAGCCAAAATAGTTATACATGTGTTTCAGCATTTTGTAAATCTTAACCCTTAACAGGGTAAAGTAGAAGTAAGGAGTTTGTATGAAAAATCGTCCTAAAACCTAAAATATGAAAATGACATGATATCAATTTAATTTTATATCCCTTATTGTAGAAAATTAATAGAAATAAATTCTCATAAATACTTTTCGGTAATGCTCTCACGTGAAATACGAAATCTCAAAAAGGCGCCATCAAAAATCTCATATCAAATCAATACACTTTTAGAGTAACTACTACTAATATTGTAGAAAACGATAGAAGCAAACAAGCTTATTACAAGTCATCGGTAGTTCTATAACTGTTTCTCTCTTTGCTAATAATACGGGTTTTCCTCTACGTGGGTGAATGCGGAGCAATTTGCTTGCAATTGCATTGGACATTTTCTAATCATGGCTCCAGTTTGCAAACAGACTCGTAGAATAAACGATTATTGTCACGTGACTATTTCGTCAGGCCATTTACCTACTAGGTATATGATGCCGTGTGGTGCAAGCTTAAAATAGCATCTCCCCATATTTTTCCCGTGGATGTCGTAAGAAGCGACTAAAACTTTTGTCAGACGTGGTGTAAATTGCAGTTTAAAAACAGCCGGTTAAGCTTTGCCCACCCCGAAAAATAAATAAGCGTGATAATGTACTAAGTATGTATGTATACCTATGAAGATTTCTTCGCTGAAATTTCGGTTTGTGCTGCACAATGTAGGTTTATTGGAGTTCCACCATTAAGTTCGCCATACGAATCCTGTAGGAAGGATAATGCGCAGGTGGGGACATAGGTAAATCAGACAATAAAAGTATCTCTTCCCAATCGAAGGCGCCCTGCCCGTTGAGCCCACTTGCAAAATTCCACATCTCTGGAAATACTGGAGCGATTTTGATGAAATAAATATTGTAATGTCCCTCTCCTACCCTAACCTACTTTTTTTTTTTTTTACTAAGCTACCTACAAACGCGAAACACAGAATCCATATAGATAAAATCCTACTTGGCATGGTTACTAAAATTGGGTTCACTGAGGTTTATGAATCGGCCAGGTGATCGTCATCCCTACGTTGTGTATAAGTAGTGACCCAAACTTCTTTGCTGATAAGGAATGGTGTGTCCTAACTAATCTAACCACTATTTTGAAGAATAATCCGCTTAACGTAGCTTCATAAGAAAAATATACACCAATAAATAAATCATTTAGCAGCACAGTTAGAATATATGTAGGTAAAGGTACTTCAAGTCAAGGCACAACTAGCACATTACGACATAAAATAAAGTTAAGATAAGCGCTGCCGAATTAATTCTACTTAGAAGTCACTATGTCGCTAGTACTTGAATATTTTATTGGTAAGGCTTAAGGTTGGAGCCCCGCCCCGCTCCCTGGCTTATTTTATGAAATTGTTCACCAGTGTGCTTGTATTTTCAGATGTAGTTTTATTTATTTTAAGAGGTGGTAGGTTTTAAGTTTTCCTCTTTCTGAAAATATTCTATCCTCAAACACAAACCGTGGGTTTCGGCTTAGCCTGACTGGACACCCTCCGCCTTATATTATTCCAAACTAGTGCCTGAATTTACATTTACAATCAAAGTTACAAAAGATATAATGCCTTAGTAATTTAACTTAATTTTATTTGCAAAACCAAAAGAGGTGTAATAAAATAGATACGTATATAAGTAACAAAAAGGAGCGAAAGCTGGATTTTCCACGTCCAGATGTACTAGCTGTCCAATATAAGGCATTTTGTATCGCAAAACAAGGAAGCTACTTTTATGGCCAAGTGTTTGGAATAATTTTTCTTTTCTGAATTTACTTTTTACTGAATCTACTTGGAACAAGGAATCTACGTCAGATAGTCAGTCTGTCTCCCCGATTCCCCAAAGAATTAAAATTCGTTCTTACTTTTGAACCAAAGATGTGTGCTAAATTGTCACATCCCTAGAAAGCTTTCCATTTTTGTAGGTGTCATTATATTTTTATTTCTAAGCAAGTTACTAGTAGGACTAGAAGGTTGACAACAAATAACTATTATCTTATTGTTGATTTAATTTATAAATTTATATGCAAACCGAGCTTTATCAAATTATTTCAAACGATAAACTTTACCATGAAACAATACCATTTCTATTATTTGTCTACCCCGCAAGAATTATGAGCATGAACAGTAATAACCAAAAGGATGGGTGACCGAAAATGGATGAGTTACCTAAAATGGATGGGTGACCGCAAATGGATGGGTGACCGCAAATACCAATATTAATCTATATCTCCTCTTCTAAATATTTCCGCAGATTAAAAATGGCCTCAAAGGAAGGCTAAAATTGCCTGCTACAAAAAGCAACCTTTTCCAACCCTAAACTTGTATCGTTGGATACTAAAGTCTTCCCGTATCTCGTTTCCTATACATTTCCTCAGTCTAAGAATAGTATCAAACGAAATCTAAAATTGTCCCTTACAAAACTCAACCTTTATTGAACCTAAATTCGTACCGCCTGATACTAAAGTTACCCCGTAACTTTGCTTTTAAACGTTTCCTCACATTAAGAATGGTATTAAATGAATGCTCGAATAACCCCCTTCAGAGTGCAACCCTTAGTTCCCCCATATTCGGAGGTCAGTATACTAAAGTTACATCATAACTTTGTTTCTAAACATTTCCGCACACTGAAAATAGTATCAAATGAAAGCTAGAATTATTTCCTATAGAATGCAAACTTTAGCTACCCCATATTCGTGGGTCAGAATACTAAAGTTACCTCATTACATTATTTCTAGACGTTTCCGCACACTGTAAATAGTATCAAATGAAAGCTAGAATTATCCCCTATAGAATGCAAACTTTAGTTACCCCATATTCGTAGGTCGGTATACTAAAGTTACCTCATATCTTTATTTATAAACGTTTCCTCACTTTGAAAATGGTATCAAATGAAAGCTAGAATTGTCCCCTGAAGAATGCGACCTTTAGTTACCCAATATTCGTGGGTCAGTATTCTAAAGTCATCCCGTAAAGTAAGTTGTATGAACAAATTATGCTATTTCATCACTATCCACTACCTAATATGGGCATCACTACATCATTAATCGGTTTTACACACCTTTAAACACCACACTCCACTGCTAGACATGAGCTTCAGTAAATAATCTACCTACCTACTACGAAGGTTGGCGGTATTGTCTCACCAATCATCTACTTTACTTGCAACGCTAACCTATTATAATATGTACAAATCTTTTGTCCAAATAAACCGGATTGCGATTCCACTGCTGGACAGCTCGCCATTGTTCACAACAAGAAACACACCGTACCAACACCCTGATGTACATACAACTTACACACCTACTCACAACAATTTTCGTAGTCGGTTACTTGGGTTTAGAGGTTTCCCTTTACACACATATCGAAGTGACACCCCTGTTTTCAACAGTCGGTTAAAACGGTAACGAATTTTTTTCACCCCAACTTTGCCTATCGAGCCCACTGTCAATAATGTCATACTCACTCGGTTATCCTGTTTTTATCTACCTACTTTTCCATTTACCTGCAATATGCCATCTTCTCATACAAATTGTGTGAGCGAAAAATGCGCAGCGACGGATGTCAGGTGTGAGACCCGCCATAGGAATGATGACGCCACCGCGAAGCAAGAATAAGAGGGTAGAAACAAAACTGTTCGCGGCGATTTTCCGTCTTCCCGCTAGCCGCTATCACTCACGCACTATACATACTTGCAAAACAGTTAGAATTTATCAATGGCATGATTACGTTTATCACATACGTAAAAGACAAATGGGAAACAGGTAGAATAAACACGAGGTAGCAACACAATGAAAATTAATCTAGAAACCGCAAAATAGAACACACGCGAACTGCCAGCAACGTACATCCTAGGCACAAAATAACACAGAAAAATCAAAACCACTTTTAAATACAATGGAATAAAAATTGTAAAATCAGAGAAAATAAAAGGCCTTACCAGGGTTTCTTCAAATTTAACTAAAGGAAAATGGCGCCGCACCGAGCGTGGTGTCCGGGCAGCCGGCAGTCGCACCCGGCCGCGCGCTCAGCCGTCCTGAAAAAAAGTGCCGCGTCTCAGGCCGGCGGCCGCTCACGCCACGCCGCCCGCGCACCCCGCGGCGGGTATCCTACCGCGCCGGGCAGTCGGAGTCTGGTTGGTCGAAATAAGTAATCAACCAGTAGGAATTTCCCTCAGACCATGTTACGCCGCTGTTACGACCAATCGCCGCCCTTCTCACGTTAGTGAAATACAGTTCGATGTGCTGGACTGTTTTTCATTTTTTTCATAGAAAAAGTACACGCGCTGACTACACCAGCACGACCCACAATCAATCGGTTCTCTCTTTCTGACTCCTTTCTTTTTACTCAGATATCATTCGTAATACAACGCACTGACAATACGGCTCATGTTGCCTCACGTCACGAATCATTCGGCTACTTTCTGTATAATATCGATAGATGGTGCTACTATGCACGAATTGGCTAGATCAACATTAATTTGGGAATATGAAAATATTATTTCTGGTCTACTATGAAACATAAAGGGTTTCAAAAGATGATAAGTTTATTTTTTATAAGCTAAAGATCAATTATCTTTGGAGTTTCTGTTGCCACCAACAAAATGCATCGATTCTCATATTTGTGTTTAAACTGAGCGCAATTTATGGTATGAAAGAATTATGCATTATCGAAAGATGACTTTCATCCAAAATGTGCTCATAAACAAAGCATATTGTTAGTAAATATATTAATATTAAGGAATTATATTTGTGCGTGAACGGCTGAACTGAACCGTTACACCCGACCCCCAAATTTCTGGAGTTGATTTAAACCTTCAACGAAGGAAATTTTCCTGATTCAATTATATTTTGAGTTTACACAAATATAATTCGTACTAAATATTTTATCGACACTCTGCCCAGAATGTAAACAAGTGTATGTAAAATAATGCTTCAAAAGGTCAGCAACCACTAAAATGACAAAAACTTCAAGCTTTTAAATTATTAGCCATGAATAAAAAATCACCTTCACAAGGACAACATATTCTTTTATCTAGGGGAACTAGTTTGTGAAGCCAGCCGACCCGAGTGGTACTATACAAAGCCGTTTCAACCAATACTCTGAATCTTAGGATTTGAAATTGAACCAGCTTTGTACACCCGTGTCAGAACATGTTGACTTTAATAGCTCCAGTCATATTCATTCAATTGACTAAAACTCAACTCGAAATTTCGACCACTCTTAGCAACCACCAACAATCTAAATAAGTTTTCAAATAAACCTGCTTATTCACAACCAAGAATCTCAAGTGTGTAATATGTCACCCGATTTTCCAAAGGATTTAAGTTAGTTCTTTATTTTTGAACTAAAAATTATGTGCTTAAATTGTCACATCCTAAGAAAGACTTCCAATTTTCCTTTTATTGGTAGAATCGCAAACTTGAAATAACTCATCGCCCGCATGGTACGACTTTTCGAGTTATTGAGGAATATTTTTATTCTATTCCAAAGTTTTAGACTCTATTAAGTCTTCCTAGATCAACAACATTTTCTTTAATTTTAGAAAATAATTATAAACACAACGTTTGACAAATTATGAAGTTTGTAAATAAAGCAGATTTCTTTGAGTGTGGGGAAGTTCGCATTGCGCTGTTAGCTGCATGTAAGTGGAGTGATTTATGAAACAGACAGATAATTCTGTAAAACTTATATGCCTTGTTCATTATACTGACCAAGCATTTGACTCTAACCTAGCATCAACTTTTCATAAATCCTCATTTGTTCCGTGTATCTTAGTGTCTCTAGGCAAAATGTCAACAAAATATATCCAAGCTATAAATACTGTTAGCTTATTTATGTCCTTCAGGTCTGTATTAATTTTGTCATATCTAATGAGTAAATATGTAATTCTCTCCTTTTCCTAAATTTTAGTCAGTCGGTCAGGTTTTGTAAGAGGAACGCTCATGTACATCATCAAAGATCATTGAGTTTCATAACGTTCACGCTACATTGATAAGCCAACAGACCACAGTCATGGAAAAGTAAAATTTGGTTGCATTACACAAGAAAAAAAATCCTTCATTGATGAACTACGCAAAAGCTCGCACAAAAATGGTAGGCACAAATGGAAAGTCCATGTAAAATAATTTAACCAACACAAAAATTTAATTTAAAGAAATTGCATATCCCTCCGAAAATGTATCTTGTGTGGTGTGGAACTAATCCGAGTCGACAGCAGAAATAAACCCAACATGAAATCCAAAATTATTGACAACTCTTAGAGAATGAGCAAAAATCCATTCAGCGAGTTAAATCCCAGCTTTGCATAAGGAAGAGACGTGTGATAATCCCTCTGTCCTAATGACCCAGCATGCCGCATCAAGTCAATACTCGATATATCATGATTTGAAAAATGATACCGATGCTGCCCCTACGCAAAACAACAATACCCTATTGCCGAATATCTGATCGCGCATAATTCAGAATTGTCTATTCGAATTCCATAGCAAATCTACTTCGCTAACTACCCGGAATAATGTGTATCACCCTTAATATAAATTAAAGATGGTGTGTGGGGAAAAAGCGTTGGGTTTTTCCATCTTGCTTTGAGTGCTGCGTGTAAAGTGCAGAATTCATATGAAACATCTGTTAAACACAGAAATGACTGCTGTCTTATATCTACATTGATTTTAGGTAAATCAATGTATACCTACCTTCTAATTTTCATATGACTTCCTCTTGTAAGTGTAGTGTTTTCTAAAAGGACATGCAATATCTGTATTCACTAACAGGTGGCTATTGAAATCCTGAAAGAGCCTTCACAAGTTTATTTTTAACACTTCCATTATATCAGTCTGTCAAGGGCCTTGGCCAAGGCCCCTCATTCACTCACTACTCTCTAACGGACCCAAAAGCATACATTCTAACCTCCCATGCTCATCATCTGTCAAGGTACCCTCATTCACACATTCACTCTCTCAAGCAGGATCTCAAGGCCTTACTATAAGTAAATATTTTTAAGACGGTTAAATAGTTAAGATAACATTTCATTTTTTTATCAATACAGAAATGAAAAGTGACTACTTCTTAATAAATCTTCTAATGCTAGGTTCAATTATTTTACACTGGAAAATATGAAAATGTATCCATATATATTTTGTGCAATTTATAAAATTATGCCAAATGCAATGTTACTAATGCAAAACTACGCTTAGAGCTGCTGAGAAAGATGAAACACATATAAACAAAAAGGACAATCACAAGACAAACACAATCTTTTGTTGCAGCGAGTAGCCAAAAGTCCGAGTAAAAGGTCCAACAAAACCTCCTGTAGGTTCTGATTATCATCATCACCTAAGACAGAGGAGTCGTCACATCGAGACGCGTAGCTCTTAGACTCCCGCCCAATCTCTTAAATCTAAACATGTAACATAAATTTTAAAAACATAATAAGAAGGAAACACAAGTTAACTTGAACTTATGTGTTCTTCTTGACTGTATAAGTTATAAAATTAAAGTTGGGATAACTAACTACGTTTGCCATGCAAGAAGTTACGCCAAATGCAATAAAAAACGCGAAACTACGCCATTCGCGATACGATAAAAAGCCGCGACCTTTTTTTTTCTTCATAATATTTTCTTTTTTGTATGTATTACGCTACTGCATTAACTTTACTCATGTTAACTTTATACCTATCTAAAAAAAACAAGTTTCATATTTAATTCTTGCTAAGTAACGAAACATTTGACGCAAAAACGCTTAATCAAAAAGGGAGAAAAACTTATGTTTGTCGGTCATCTGTTCCAGGCAAACAACATTTGGAATGAATTTTACGCTTTACGCATATTTGCAAAAGACTAAGCCTAATCTGCACTAAATGATTCCCCGAATAAAACTATCTACCCTCAACCAAAATGGTTTATTCAAAAATGAATTTTCTTTTCGTCTCTCATATGGAAGGAACCTAGAAGTTAAAAAGAAAATTATTAAAAACTAATTAAAAGTCAATAAATTAGTAAGAAGTTCGCCTGATTAAGACTAATGCCTTAGATAAACATGTGAGCTAACGACCCCCATAGTTTTAAATGTGATTCCCTGTCAGACATTAACAGATTTCTTTTCCTACAAGAAAGCTTACATGACTCAAATAAATATAACTAACGACCCCCATAGTTTTATATAAGACGCTAATCTAGTGTTCACTTTATTCGAACGAAAACATAACCTATGAAGAAACCTTACTCCCGCCCATGAATTTATCTCACAGCTATCGCACTCACTAACAGCTTCTCATGCGACCCCACTTAGATAAGAATTATCATTAGAACGTTTACACGACTCATTTCAATATAACTAACGACCCCCATAGTTTCAAATGCGGCTCCCTATCAGATAACAACTACTAAAATGCTTACATAACTTAAGAACAGACCTAACGACCCCCATTATTTTATTTCAGACAGATAGGTAAAACATAAAAAATAACCCCCTAACAGATTTTTTTTTTGTGTCCCCCCCCTTTCAGATAAGTTTGAATATAACAACGTATGCACGACTCTTTTGACAACTGCCAATCCATTTAAGTTTTCTTTTATTTGACCCTCCATACAAACTATTTGCTTCACTAGAGATCGAACATAATACACTCTCTATCTTAAATAGTACCTGTTCCACTAGAACCCTAACATAATCCAAACCTTCCGTGATTTGTATTCGACCCCCTATCTAAAGAATACTCCTCCTATCCTCTCTAATAGATCAATAACCCTAACGACGTTAACAAAACATAAAACCAATTAAAACACCATTCCTATCATTCCTCTTCCACGGCAACAAATTGTGGCTACAAAAGTAACCACTTTGAACCAAAGTGTTCCCAACTCTGAAGTAACCATAAAATAACACTATTAAAAGTAAAGTAAAACATGTATATAACTAATCTGCGGAAACCCCGAAATAGCATATCCTGGTCACGATACAGCAAATTGTAACGTGACCATATTTGAGTTTATTTATGTCAAGAAAACCGTCAAAGTCAATTGATGAAAAGGACCCGTAATAACCCAGCGTTAGCTATCCTGGTCGCGGCACCGAATTGTAATGTCCCTCTCCTACCCTAACCTACTTTTTTTTTTTTTTACTAAGCTACCTACAAACGCGAAACACAGAATCCATATAGATAAAATCCTACTTGGCATGGTTACTAAAATTGGGTTCACTGAGGTTTATGAATCGGCCAGGTGATCGTCATCCCTACGTTGTGTATAAGTAGTGACCCAAACTTCTTTGCTGATAAGGAATGGTGTGTCCTAACTAATCTAACCACTATTTTGAAGAATAATCCGCTTAACGTAGCTTCATAAGAAAAATATACACCAATAAATAAATCATTTAGCAGCACAGTTAGAATATATGTAGGTAAAGGTACTTCAAGTCAAGGCACAACTAGCACATTACGACATAAAATAAAGTTAAGATAAGCGCTGCCGAATTAATTCTACTTAGAAGTCACTATGTCGCTAGTACTTGAATATTTTATTGGTAAGGCTTAAGGTTGGAGCCCGCCCGCTCCCTGGCTTATTTTATGAAATTGTTCACCAGTGTGCTTGTATTTTCAGATGTAGTTTTATTTATTTTAAGAGGTGGTAGGTTTTAAGTTTTCCTCTTTCTGAAAATATTCTATCCTCAAACACAAACCGTGGGTTTCGGCTTAGCCTGACTGGACACCCTCCGCCTTATATTATTCCAAACTAGTGCCTGAATTTACATTTACAATCAAAGTTACAAAAGATATAATGCCTTAGTAATTTAACTTAATTTTATTTGCAAAACCAAAAGAGGTGTAATAAAATAGATACGTATATAAGTAACAAAAAGGAGCGAAAGCTGGATTTTCTACGTCCAGATGTACTAGCTGTCCAATATAAGGCATTTTGTATCGCAAAACAAGGAAGCTACTTTTATGGCCAAGTGTTTGGAATAATTTTTCTTTTCTGAATTTACTTTTTACTGAATCTACTTGGAACAAGGAATCTACGTCAGATAGTCAGTCTGTCTCCCCGATTCCCCAAAGAATTAAAATTCGTTCTTACTTTTGAACCAAAGATGTGTGCTAAATTGTCACATCCCTAGAAAGCTTTCCATTTTTGTAGGTGTCATTATATTTTTATTTCTAAGCAAGTTACTAGTAGGACTAGAAGGTTGACAACAAATAACTATTATCTTATTGTTGATTTAATTTATAAATTTATATGCAAACCGAGCTTTATCAAATTATTTCAAACGATAAACTTTACCATGAAACAATACCATTTCTATTATTTGTCTACCCCGCAAGAATTATGAGCATGAACAGTAATAACCAAAAGGATGGGTGACCGAAAATGGATGAGTTACCTAAAATGGATGGGTGACCGCAAATGGATGGGTGACCGCAAATACCAATATTAATCTATATCTCCTCTTCTAAATATTTCCGCAGATTAAAAATGGCCTCAAAGGAAGGCTAAAATTGCCTGCTACAAAAGCAACCTTTTCCAACCCTAAACTTGTATCGTTGGATACTAAAGTCTTCCCGTATCTCGTTTCCCATACATTTCCTCAGTCTAAGAATAGTATCAAACGAAATCTAAAATTGTCCCTTACAAAACTCAACCTATATTGAACCTAAATTCGTACCGCCTGATACTAAAGTTACCCCGTAAACTTTGCTTTTAAACGTTTCCTCACATTAAGAATGGTATTAAATGAATGCTCGAATAACCCCCTTCAGAGTGCAACCCTTAGTTCCCCCATATTCGGAGGTCAGTATACTAAAGTTACATCATAACTTTGTTTCTAAACATTTCCGCACACTGAAAATAGTATCAAATGAAAGCTAGAATTATTTCCTATAGAATGCAAACTTTAGCTACCCCATATTCGTGGGTCAGAATACTAAAGTTACCTCATTACATTATTTCTAGACGTTTCCGCACACTGTAAATAGTATCAAATGAAAGCTAGAATTATCCCCTATAGAATGCAAACTTTAGTTACCCCATATTCGTAGGTCGGTATACTAAAGTTACCTCATATCTTTATTTATAAACGTTTCCTCACTTTGAAAATGGTATCAAATGAAAGCTAGAATTGTCCCCTGAAGAATGCGACCTTTAGTTACCCAATATTCGTGGGTCAGTATTCTAAAGTCATCCCGTAAAGTAAGTTGTATGAACAAATTATGCTATTTCATCACTATCCACTACCTAATATGGGCATCACTACATCATTAATCGGTTTTACACACCTTTAAACACCACACTCCACTGCTAGACATGAGCTTCAGTAAATAATCTACCTACCTACTACGAAGGTTGGCGGTATTGTCTCACCAATCATCTACTTTACTTGCAACGCTAACCTATTATAATATGTACAAATCTTTTGTCCAAATAAACCGGATTGCGATTCCACTGCTGGACAGCTCGCCATTGTTCACAACAAGAAACACACCGTACCAACACCCTGATGTACATACAACTTACACACCTACTCACAACAATTTTCGTAGTCGGTTACTTGGGTTTAGAGGTTTCCTTTACACACATATCGAAGTGACACCCTGTTTTCAACAGTCGGTTAAAACGGTAACGAATTTTTTCACCCCAACTTTGCCTATCGAGCCCACTGTCAATAATGTCATACTCACTCGGTTATCCTGTTTTATCTACCTACTTTTCCATTTACCTGCAATATGCCATCTTCTCATACAAATTGTGTGAGCGAAAAATGCGCAGCGACGGATGTCAGGTGTGAGACCCGCCATAGGAATGATGACGCCACCGCGAAGCAAGAATAAGAGGGTAGAAACAAAACTGTTCGCGGCGATTTTCCGTCTTCCCGCTAGCCGCTATCACTCACGCACTATACATACTTGCAAAACAGTTAGAATTTATCAATGGCATGATTACGTTTATCACATACGTAAAAGACAAATGGGAAACAGGTAGAATAAACACGAGGTAGCAACACAATGAAAATTAATCTAGAAACCGCAAAATAGAACACACGCGAACTGCCAGCAACGTACATCCTAGGCACAAAATAACACAGAAAAATCAAAACCACTTTTAAATACAATGGAATAAAAATTGTAAAATCAGAGAAAATAAAAGGCCTTACCAGGGTTTCTTCAAATTTAACTAAAGGAAAATGGCGCCGCACCGAGCGTGGTGTCCGGGCAGCCGGCAGTCGCACCCGGCCGCGCGCTCAGCCGTCCTGAAAAAAAGTGCCGCGTCTCAGGCCGGCGGCCGCTCACGCCACGCCGCCCGCGCACCCCGCGGCGGGTATCCTACCGCGCCGGGCAGTCGGAGTCTGGTTGGTCGAAATAAGTAATCAACCAGTAGGAATTTCCCTCAGACCATGTTACGCCGCTGTTACGACCAATCGCCGCCCTTCTCACGTTAGTGAAATACAGTTCGATGTGCTGGAATGTTTTTCATTTTTTTCATAGAAAAAGTACACGCGCTGACTACACCAGCACGACCCACAATCAATCGGTTCTCTCTTTCTGACTCCTTTCTTTTTACTCAGATATCATTCGTAATACAACGCACTGACAATACGGCTCATGTTGCCTCACGTCACGAATCATTCGGCTACTTTCTGTATAATATCGATAGATGGTGCTACTATGCACGAATTGGCTAGATCAACATTAATTTGGGAATATGAAAATATTATTTCTGGTCTACTATGAAACATAAAGGGTTTCAAAAGATGATAAGTTTATTTTTTATAAGCTAAAGATCAATTATCTTTGGAGTTTCTGTTGCCACCAACAAAATGCATCGATTCTCATATTTGTGTTTAAACTGAGCGCAATTTATGGTATGAAAGAATTATGCATTATCGAAAGATGACTTTCATCCAAAATGTGCTCATAAACAAAGCATATTGTTAGTAAATATATTAATATTAAGGAATTATATTTGTGCGTGAACGGCTGAACTGAACCGTTACAATATTAAAGTGATCAAAAATTATTTATAAAAGGCTTAAAGGTTATACTTATTTTGATTTCATTGTATCGTTCATTGACTCCTTAGTATCAACGGACATCAGGTGTGGTATTCGCCAAAGGGATAGATAGAAGTCTGTAAACTTGATTTTTTATTCCGCACCTTTAACTCGATTTTTACATGGAGCTATCAAAAATTCCATACGATTTGACAGTTCAACTCTCAGATCCCGTACATATTTTGACAGCCTCATGCGCACAGTTATAAAAATCGAGTTATACCTCCTACCCAGGTACGTTCGGCTCATAAAGAGTGAAATTTTACTAGTGACCGACAGCAAAAAAGAAGGATGAGTGATAAGGAACAACTTTCCCCAGGAAACATTAGGCAAAATATTTAAAAAAGTAGACCTTTCATACAAATTTGCGGATAAGCTGATTTGAGCTATGGAAGGTCCAAATTTTTTTTTATATTTCGACCCCTGTTCCTTAGGGAAAGCTGATTCTACTTTTTCGCTATCGGTCACCAGTACGGTATAAGTACGACATGTATTACAATAAAATGTTATTCACACATACACATAATTAATGAAATTGGTATTTACATAGCAAGCAATATTACATTTTCAATATTGACTTGTGTCACTCTGTGTCTACAAAATATAACGTGTTTTAATCTTCATAACGCTAATGAAATAAAATAAAGTAATTTAATATAACTGATGCAATATATTATAAATGAAATAAACTTGTATCTAAAAGTAGTAGTGTATTTCGTACTCGATTCGAAAACTGCTGTACATACCTACTTAAATGATGTACAATTACTGACTTATAACTTTATATTCAATGAAAAACAGACAAAACTTTTGCGACGATAGAAAATGAAGATAAGGTCCAGTTCACACTGAAAAATAAATTATGACGGAACAAAACAGTGCCTCAAACTAGAAAAAAAGAACTGAAAGTTTAGGTCGAAAAAAAAACACCTATGCAAGGTTGTTTACACACGCACTACATTCTTTTTCGGTATTTTACCGGGTCAAATTTTTGATGAAATTAGTTCTTAAAACCCGGTACTATTATGACACATGTCACCACATTTGTATGATGGCTGCCACAGTTTTACCACTAGCCAATACTTACTTTGTGGTTTTACTAGAGACTAGGGATGTGACATGAGAAATGAAAAATCGTTTTTTATAATCGATTATTTCTAGTCACATTAAAAAAATGTTACTACTATTCACTTTTTGATTATTTGCAAGATGTTTTAAATGATTTTTCTAAATACGCAATAAAATTTACCATAAGTAAAATAAAATTCATACAACATATTACAAAACAAAAAATAAACCCGAATGAAGATCAAGGTACTGATGAAACTGAACTACTTTCTCATGGAACATGGGTTGAAAAGTGAAAAAAAAATTGTCGCCCTACGACCCGATGAACCCTAGTGTCAGAGTTTTACAACCGTTTACACAAAACTACCCATCGGCAGTAATTGCCTATTGATAGTTCAGCAACGCTAGTCGCAGTGTAAGCTGACCCTTATATTAATAAAGCTTGGTGTGATATTAGATAGGAGAAGTTATCTTAGAATAATGATTAAAGCAAAGCCGCCGTCTTGTTGGTGAAACTTTTTAATTAATTCTAAACGCAAACTATTCAAAGTTAATAATGTCATCGAGTCTAATATTGATCAAGTATCTTTCAAAGAATAACCGTGTTTATTAAAATTTTGCTATAAAACTACTGGTTTTAAGTTACTTAATTCGGTACAAAAAATTTAGCATGGTTTAAATAGGGTTTTTAATGCACTCACAGTGCTATTATTATTCTAATAACTAAAAAAAAGGAACTTCTTCTTTTTTGAGTGGCACACCAAGTCAACCAACGACCCGATGAACCCTGTTGTCAGAGCTTTTCAACCAGCTACTGCAAGTAGCAGACCTCTGACATACTTGTGTAACGACCGCCATCATAGACAGCAACCGGGACTGACAGCTTAACGTGCCAATGTGGATAACGTGGACAATGTGGTTCAGCCTGCAATTTCCTAACCAGACTGGAAACAAATTCAAAAAGTGATAAATATCAACTTTATGAGTGTCCCCACCAGCAATTGAACCCAGAACCTTCTGCGTCGCAGGCAGTCGTACTAACCACTGCGCCATGTCTGTCTAAGAAATTGAAATCTAATGAGAAACTGAAAAAGAACGTCAAACGGCGTTGATATTTAGCGATTTAGTATAAATAGGTAGTTCCCCATCAGTTCGTTTTGATTTATGATTCTTGATCTAAATTCTTTATTTTATTTCCTATTTCAGATTTTCAAACAACAATGCCATCAAAAAGAACATCATCAGCTATATTCTTCTTTCTTCTGTCAATCCAGCAAATTTCATCATCAGAAGATGGCTACTTAAGATTCGTCAAAGATGGCTGCTTCATAAGAGGAGAAGCATTAGCGTGTGTGAAATATAAGGCTCTGAAAATTGCTAAGAGAACCATTTTTGGTGAAGACATGTTTGCAAATGAAACTATTAGAGCGAATAAAGCGATAAGTTTTGTGCCGTTAGACGAAGATATAATTAAGGAGTTGGCTGTGAAAGAGGAAGCTGAGGTAATTTTGTTTATGTTTTACAGGTGCCTAACGCGTGTCACACACCTAAAGTCCGTTCCTGCTCATTTTTAGCGCAGCGCTGACCCATTTTATTTCTGATGCAAGGAAATTTTGCACCCCCCATATTAAAGACCAACGTTGACGCAGGATCGTTCGTTAGCATCGATCGTTGGTTGCGTGGGCATCTGTTTCTGTTACAATTATCATGGTAGATGCAATACATCCTATCTCTTTAGCACGAACGAACGTGGGAGATCCGTCTAATATAAAGTTGCTACTTCTGCTTGATTGCATTTTGTCAAATGGCCTAACTACTTTGTAAGGACTAGCGCATAACTAGCGTTTGGCGTGACCAGAGTTCATGATTTGAAATGAATTAATTGAAAAAAGTTCATCGTTGATTTGAAAAATTGCCTTAGTGACGTCAAAAATAATAATTAGTTTGATAAATTAAAATATTTATCAGCGACCGCAGGGATTTGAACCCGGGACTGTGGAAAACTATACCACTGCTCTGCCAACTGAGCTACGGGCGCCTGGCTTACCCTGTAGGACTTTTTAAACTCTTGATGATTAATAGTTTAATTTTCTTATTGGCATTATTTCTTATGGGTCGCCTGAAATGGTGACAGATTTGCAACGAAAGAACCGCCTAAGGCTATTTATTCCCCTCTATAGCCCAATATTATCAATCAGCCAAAGTTTCAGAGTGTAAACGCACGAAAGGTTGGGGTTGTAGCCAGAGATACTATTATGGCTGTTAGTGACGATAATGATGATAAAAACCAAAATCTTACCCCTACAAGTAATTAAGTACATTAAAAAAGGTACAGGTTCTTTCAGCTTCAAATCACATCATCAGGTTTGGAATTGCCTATAGGTGCGACCACTTATTAGGATCACAGAAGACAAAACTCATAAGAGTTGTTGCAAAACATTTATGACTCATGGAAGTGATACCGCACGTTTTTGCAGAAGTAGTCTAACAGATATATTGCTAAATACCTACAAAAATAATAATATTTTTCCAGGTGCTAGCTTCAGAACCGAGAAGCATACTCTCCGAATGGACGGAGCTGGCGAAATACTTCCTGAAGCTGATGAAGGATTTCTTCAAGATGAAGGGTCTGAAGGTTGACCTGCCCGATGGCGCCAGGACTATTGAAGAGAAAGAAGACATTGATCTTGATGATGGTAAGTTTAAAGAATTAAGTGCTAGAAAATTTAAGCAATAGAAAACGAAGTAACCACTACAAAAAATAGTGTTTCAAGTTACTTTAACGTAAGTAGTAATGGGGAATTCAAAATTTGTATGCATCTGATTAGCGCTGTGCTAAACATGGTCTTGCCGTGAGAAAAATGGGTGTTTTTGAATGCATGCAATTTCGTAAGTAAATACGATATACAATAAATACACTTTTTTATGAAAAGGTCTGTTTAACACATTATTTTTTTTCGAATACGATACATCTTGTACTTAACCAGATTCTAGTCGACTTTTTTTGCTGAGAAGTTTCCAAAAGATCGCAACATCGTCAAAATATGGCGGTTCCTCTCTTTTTTCACACACAAAAATTGCCCTTTGTGAGAAAGGGACGTTTTGCGAATTCGATCATTCCAAAAATGTTTTCATTTCATTTTGTCTTCTCAAAACACGATAATGTTGAAACGTTTTAATTTCCTACTCCATTTTCCGTAATTAGGTTAAAATATGCTTCCGTAAAGTCGATCGGAGTCAATTCAGTGTCAACGTTGATTGATTTGTTCTCTTTTAGCGTTGATTGATTCGTGACGGTCAAGTTTCATTGATGGCTATTTATCATCATTAACGAAGAAAGTTTTGTTTGTTAAGGAGGAGTTTCGTGCTGAACGACAGACGTGATTTATAGCTAGACCGTAGATAAAGGAAGTCATGTCAACCCTACGGGGCGGGTGAGATGATGTCACTGGTCAGTGACGTAGATATTTTATTATCAGAAACCAATTTTAAAAACATTCTGTACTTTGAATTGTCGGTTTGCGTTTCTTTTTAACATTTTCCTAGGTACATTTAGCGTTAAAATAAATCCTTCTATATACCTACTTGCCTTAAAACTTTTAATCTTTTAAGGGATAAATCTTTTCTTACAATAAAGAATCAGTTTCTTTAAGCTAAAGTAAAGCTCATAATAAATATTTTTGTCAGAAAATAATTATTCAAGTCAACTCCGAGACGCAAAGCATGAAATGCTAACTTAAACAAAGTTTAATTTAATTTTAATTTAACTACAAGCAAACATCCATTTTGTTAAAAAGGTCAATACCTATTTTGCACCGTGCTTAGGGGAAAATGCACTTTTAGCAAACCTAAAAAGTATCTATTTGCCATAAATTGTTTATCAGGCACATGTACGATTTAGTGGCAGCCGTGTGGTAGCGTCTAAGAATACTGCCACCCCCAAGTCCACTCAGGGTGTTTCATAAAAGACGACGTAGAGTTTTTGACCTCGGCTTAATATCTGTTAACTATGGTCAACCGCATGGCGGCGGTGATACCACCTACAATGGCATTCCCAAAGTGGGTTGTCGTCAGGCAGGCGGCCGGTCATAAAACATTGCTAAATCATTTTGCTACATGATTTTGCGCTTTAACAAAACATCTTGCCCTGACCCCAACTGATTTGGGATAAGTGCAGGCAGATGATGAAGAGCAGCCAGATCATGATATACTTTTTTCATCATCTTCCTGCCCCTATCCCAATTTCTTGGGCCAGGCGCAACACGTTTCGTTGAACACAAAATGTTGCAAAGGATATGGCTGAATTTTACGACCGGCCACCTACCAGACATCAACCCTCCTTGGGAATGCTTTTGTGGTAGATTAACCGCCACCATACGGTTGGCCCTGGCTGTTTGGGTAGGGTTTATGATATACTTTTTGTCTTACTTAAACCTAGGCAGGTTCTCATTCCCGCGGTGTCCGCCCTTAATAGCCAACTTTACGTTTCGTTTTACGCACGGACCACAAATTAGTCGATTCGAAATTCAATTACAAGGTTATTATAAAGGTATAACGGAGCGTCATCTGCCGGAGATTCTCATGACACGACCTAATTAGTTCTGTAGCGGAGTTTTGTAAATATTATAAAGAGAGTTTAGTAAAAAATAAGGTAAGTTTAGCAGAATTGGGCATGTAAAGCTTAACTCGAAGACGTAAAATAAGAAATCCATTTGGAGATATTTTGGTCTTTTATAGTATTTTCATGTTTTTAGTTCTAAAAAGTTAAAGATCACTTTTATTTTTGAAAAAATCTAAATAACCTTAATTTGACCTTTGTGATATGCATACTGTGCAAAAAATTAAATGAAACTCTTTCGAGACGCCTATAACGAACTTCCTCCCCAATAAAAGTTACCTACTCTTTGCTTCACCCTTGCTTGCTTCTGCCATGTCAGTTGGACGTTTGATGTAGTGTTGCAAAACTATCGATAGTACCTACTACTATCGATAACACTGAATTTGCCAAAGACATTACAAACCTATGGACTGGCTGTACCCTCTGAATGTGCGTGAATACCTAAACAATGTTAGACTCACAAAATGGCGGATTTTTGTAGGGTTGTAATCATTTTGGACCCAAAAATCGATATCAATAGTCGGTAACTGTCTACTGCCTAGTTGGGATAAGGGTAGGAAGATGATGATGGTTTTGACGGGCATTATGCCTACGCTGTTGATATTTTTTGTGTAGGTACCTTACTACTGTATTATGCTTATGTTGTTGTGAATTTTCATAATACTTATCTGCTTTTTGTATGTAGTAAATGAATTGTTAAAAAGAAAAACAAGTTGTAGGGGTAAAAATTTATAATAATAATAATCAAACAAAAGCCAAAAATAATAATTTATCATAACTATTCATAACAAAATTTCTTGTGCTATTCCAGAAATTTTCCTTTTGCTTCCACTTTGTTCCTGTTGCTGGTCAGTCAAAACAGATCTATCATTTTCCTTAGGTTTTACCAAAAAGTGGTTGGCAAGGCAAGGCTTCTTCACGTTGGCATAACTTATCCAGAGTTCTGTTATAATAACACTCGACACCAGAATACAGGGAGCAATGTCAATATTTGTCCATGACGTGGATTTATATTTTCGGTGCCAATAATATCAAGTCATTTCCTTCTTTTAACTTCATTTTTTGGTTATCTGTAAAAAATATTTAAATTATTAAACAGGTATATACAAAATAACTTGGTAACTTTGGCACATTACCTATAACTTTCTGAATTGAACTCTCAAGATTCATTATTTCCTTCCATTCTTACGAATTCTGGCAAAATATATCGATACCGTGACTATGTACTACCCCAACCCTAGCCGACGATCAGTTTGTATGAAATCGGCAGAAATAAAGAAATTAATGATATATTGGGGAAAAAAACGTTTATAGTTTGCTGCTTTATAGCGAAAAATAGCTGCTCGTGGCTTTTATTACATATAATCTTATAAAGTTCAAGTAAAATAGCAGATTTGTGTACTTACGTGTGCAAACTAATTTCAGGGCGATTTTTAATAAGACGCACGCCGCACTGTATTAAGGAACAGCCAGCACAGCAGCCAGGCATGATGTCATTTCCTTAATTTAGTCTTTTATCACAAAAATGCACTGCTAAAATAATATTTCAAGAAAAAAACTGATAAATCGCACTTTGTTTACAAGACTTTGACACTTGACGTACCATAAATTGTTGACACTATAAAATGGCGAAAGAGTCGCGTTCGAAAATTAAAGGGATTTGACAGACAATATTTTATCTCAATCTCCTTACAGAAAACCGTTTGAGAGAAAAAGAAATAACTTTATTTTTCCGCATTCTACATTGACAGAACAGATCCAGGAATTTGCAATAAAATTTGCATGGTGGTTGTTCGCAAAGAGTATGTAAATAAAGTTGTTTGTTTCATTAGTTGCCCAGTAATGACGTCATCAATGAAAAACTTTTAAACAATTATAAAAAAATAAGGGATAGTCAAATAATCAAAAAAATCAAATTAGTTTCGTAAAATTGCATAAAGTTTTAGAAAAAAATATTAAACCTATACATTTTACATACCCAATTGAGATACCTTTTTTTTAAAGATCGACTTGCACTGGTTAATCGTTGGAGAAAATCCACTTTTTGGACGTCTAGATGATGTAGGTAGTCGTTGTCGAAACGCATAGACACTTAGACCAAATCAATTAGGGTCGGCGCAACATAACTTCTATACTACACATTACACAATTATCATGTATGTAGTAAAAGGATTTAGCAATGACCACATTATTCCGTTTTCAAACCAGCTGGCCAGCTTTCCAGATCTGACAGCTCCAGAATGCACCGAATGGTATTTTTTGAAAGCTCATGATTACAATAACAAGTGAAAAAAATTTTGAAGTTCATGGACTTTTAGGGAGCCACCACAAACGAAAAAAAAAACGTGGTTAACAATGTATGGAAATTAGCGTGTTTAAAGTTAAATCATACTGTAGAGGTGGCAATATTGACCAATGTCTTTTTTAAAACATAATCCCATAAATTTTGCATCTTTGAAAGATTTATTTCCGAAAACGGAACTCAATTTTAATCTATCTATACGTATAATAAAACAGAAACGAAACCAATTCTGTACATGGGATAGTTTGAAAAAAGGATTTTTACTTCTAACTGTGCCCATGATACAGATCTCAGAAATTTAAGAAAAATTTTTTTTGTCTGTTTGTCTGTCTGTTTGTTTGTCCATCTTTCACGCAAAAACTACTGGACGGATTTTAACCAAACTTTGTGTCATAATACCTTATTAGTCGGGTCAACATATAGGATACATTTTACCACTCTAGGGTCTGGAGTACTAGATGTAGACCACCAGAAGGACCATTAGGAGCCCGGCTAAACTATAGGATATAGAAATATGACTCCAAAGCAAAAGTTGTTCGGCTTGATAGGACGATTCTGCTGGCGAATAGACATCCAAGGTTTGGAGTACTTGATGTAGACCACTAGGTGCACCTACAGGAGCCCAGGTAAACTCTAGGAGATAGAGGTATGACTCCAAAGCAAAAGTTGTTCGGCTCGATAGGACGCTTTTGCTGGCGAATAGACATCCAAGGTTTGGAGTACCTTATGTAGACCACCAGGCGTACCAACAGGGGCCCAGGTAAACTATAGGAGATAAAGATATAACTCCAAAGCAAAAGTTGTTCAGCTTGATAGGACGCTTCTGCTGGCAAATAGACATCGAAGGTTTGGAATACCTGATGTAGACCACCAGGTGCACCAATAGCAGCCCAGGAAAACTATAGAAGATACAGATATGACTCCAAGACAAAAATTGATCAGTTTGATGGAACGCTTCTGCTGGCGAATAGATATCGAAGGTTTGGAGTACCTGATGTAGACCACCAGTTGCACCAACAAGAGCCCAGGTAAACTATAGGAGATACAGATATGACTCCAAAGCAAAAGTTGTTAAGCTTGATGGGACGCTTTTGTTAGCAAATAGAGATCGAAAGTTAGAGTACCTGATGTAGACCAGCAGGTGCACCAATAGCAGCCCAGGTAAACTATAGAAGATACAGATATGACTCCAAGACAAAAATTGTTCAGCTTGATGGAACGCTTCTGCTGGCGAATAGATATCGAAGGTT
Organism: Phthorimaea operculella; assembly: GCA_024500475.1. Classification (NCBI taxonomy): domain Eukaryota; kingdom Metazoa; phylum Arthropoda; class Insecta; order Lepidoptera; family Gelechiidae; genus Phthorimaea; species Phthorimaea operculella. The sequence goes on along the minus strand of JANFCV010000008.1, from coordinate 7,039,726 downwards.
TGGAGTACCTGATGTAGACCACCAGTTGCACCAACAAGAGCCCAGGTAAACTATAGGAGATACAGGTATGACTCCAAAGCAAAAGTTGTTAAACTTGATGGGACGCTTTTGTTTGCAAATAGAGATCGAAAGTTGGAGTACCTGATGTAGACCAGCAATTTCACCAACAGGAGCCCAAGTAAACTATAGGAGACACAGATATGACTCCAAAGCAAAAGTTGTTAAACTTGATGGGACGCTTTTGTTTGCAAATAGAGATCGAAAGTTGGAGTACCTGATGTAGACCAGCAATTTCACCAACAGGAGCCCAAGTAAACTATAGGAGACACAGATATGACTCCAAAGCAAAAGTTGTTCAGCTTGATAGAACGCTTCTGCTGGCGAAAAGACATCGAAAGTCTGGAGTACCTGATGTAAACCACCAGGTGCACCAACAGGAGTACAGGTAAACTATAGGAGATACAGATATGACTCCAAAGCAAAAGTTGTTTAGCTTGATGGGACGCTTCTACTGGCGGAAAGACATCGAAAGTTTGGAGTAGCTGATGTAAACCACCAGGAACACCACTAGAAGTTCAGCTAAACTAAAAGAGATATTGAAATGGCTCCAAAGCAAAAGTTGTTCAGCTTGACGGAACGCTTTTGCTGGCTTCCGCTGGCAATGCATCTAGAAATATGGTTCCAACAATTAATACATAATTAGGGTGATGGATACAATTTGAAGACGCTGGTGTGGAAATTTATATTTTTCAATGTAGGTATAGGGAACGAAACGACACGAAGTTCTTGGGGACCAGCTAACAATCAATACCAAATATCAATATCACACTTCCTACATTTTAAAATGCAATCTGTTAGTGTGTATGACCGACCTCATGAAAAAAGAAGACCTACCTGACCCGACAACCACAGAAACAACCTTATGGCGCCTAAAAATTAGAAAAGCAAACACCACCCAAAATAAGAAGGTGCAAGGAAGATGAAGAAGTCTGTGCGGTAAACCTAAATGTGCATGAATCACGCAAAAACTTTGCGATATTTTTTGATGTGTGGTATGATGGAAGATAAACGTCTTGATTATATTTTATGATTAGTGAGAACCTTAATCAGCACTGAAGGGCCTGTCTGTCTGCCTTTCTGACGGAACACATAGAGCTTGCCAAAACTTTAAGAGATAAAAAAATTCTGGATTGAAATAGTTGTTTTGCATGAAAGCGGCACATCATGCAAAACAACTTTTCTCATAAACTTCCCTTGGTGAAACGAAGTTCGCGGGCACCAGCTAGTTACTAATAAAAAAATGGGAGGTGAAATTACATTGTATTTTTTTGCTTAGTTTGTACATTTAAAAAAACTTAACAGTCTCGGTCAGCCTTCGTCTTGTACGTAATAATTCTAATTCTTATACTAAATTAATCTTCTTTGATCTTACTTCGCAAAAATAATTCTTTTGAATATTCTAATTCTTATCTCTCATAGGAATGGAATGTCAAAAATTTTCCTGTCCCAGTAATCTAGTACTTGTCCTACTAAGCTTTGACATTTCTTACCTTATTAAATTTCTTCTATTTAAGGCTCCAGGGATGTCTGAAATTAGATTACTTAAATAATTCGAAGGCTGCTTAAAAAGCTACGAGATAAGTCAATTCACCTTTTACTGCCATAAAATCGGCTATAATAGCCACCTACGGGTGCATCAGCGCCGACTTGATCAGGAATAGAAGTGGTCAGAATGACCGGAACCGACCGGAGAGACCATCATGAGATGTCTCATATTACCGGGGAACCGTTTTGAAGTACATAATTTATACACAATGGTCCGGCACCACAAATTAGGGAAAGGGCGCACGACAGATGGCTCGCTCGAAGGGTTGGTCTTACATAGTCTTAATATCATTATGACTGGTAACGATGATTTTGAAGCTTACTGACTTTAGCTTTAAATAACTGGAATCTCAAGGTAACTAAGAACTTGGTTGCCACGAATGTCATATTTCATTGAGGTTTACTGTTTTGTTATTATTATACCTATGTTGAGGTTTTTGACAGTAGCAACCCTGGTTATGTAACAATATCAAGTCCCAATCTTGAATATCCGAAATAGGGTCGAGTGAACCTTCTGTAAACTCTCTATTTTGTGCCGGCACCCTTCGTCCGCGAGTTTCAAATTGTTCTGTTGTTTCTTTTGCAGGCCGAGGAAGAAGAAAGAAGCTGGCACTGATCGTGCCTCTGATAACCCTTCTGGCTGCCGTCAAGACCAAACTGATGCTGATACCGATTCTTCTAGCAGTTTTGTTTATAAAGAAACTGCTCCTCATAGCAGCTCTGTTCCTACCAAGTCTGCTGAACACTTTGAAACACTGCAAGGTAGGACATTAGGTAGTAGAAGTTTGAAATTGTTTGTGCACCGAAATGGCACCTGTGATTTTCACCAAGCACTGTGCATGATATTTCTACACTACCCATTATCTACTCCGGAAACTTTTCCTGCCACCATGTATTACATTGACGTGTGGTGCTGGCTTAAAATAACATCACCCCATATCTCTCCCGTGGGTGTCGTAGGAATTGTCTAAGGGATTCGTGAGTTGATGTGTATTTCAATTTCCAATAATGAGGTCTCGAAGGCACACGTAATAGGCTGGTACTTTAATTTTCATCAGCTTTTTAAATGCTCTGCATTTTAAACTCCTGAAAAAGGATTTTCCGCACTTTACCTACGTACAGCTTAACACATAAATTTTTCAGTAAGTTTTAAAAGGTTGCCTTTTAAAAACCTTCATTTTCTTTTATATTCTTTCATTTAAAATTATTTGCACTTATAAAAACCTACTCACCATGTAATATTCTGAAAAGTCTTTGTTTTACAAAATCATTATAATATTTCGTTCTATAGAAACCTTACAATTAAATTTATTACAATGGTACTAATTAGAAACAGAGGTACTTCCGCCAGCACATCACTACCTATCCATTTAAAAAACCAACTTATGCTGGTTATTCTTAATATCAACTTCTTGCCTTTATCCCAGATCAGTTGGGGTCAGCGCAACATGTTTTGCTAGAACATAATATCGTGTAGCAATAGGATTTGGCAATGTTTCATGTTCGGCTGCCTGCCTGACGTCAACTGTTTTTGGGAATGCTATTGTAGGTGGTTTCACCGCCACCATGCGGTTGACCATAGTCGACAGATATTCATTTCACACAGATTTTAGACAGTCGCTGGATTTTCTTGATAATTGCACGTAAAACCAGTATAAGACGATCCCTTATATGGAAGTTTCATGTGTTGCTTATAGTATCTTTGTATGAGCAAATTGATAATTTGAAAATATCCTTGCATGTGAGAACTCGTGAAAACCCTTTTTTCGTCACAGCGGCGTCTAATCTTTGTTAATATTTGATGAAGAATTTTAATTCTAAGACCTTAATAATATCGTAGATGGAGTAAAGTATCGTTTCAAAGCTATTGAAACACGAAAAGGCAATACAAACTTCATGCACACAATTACACATAACATTAAAATGCAGGTATTTAAAATACAATTACACCTAATAAGAAAAACAGTCTAAGTTATTCTCTTAAATGGGTTTCTGAACTTCAGTTTATTAGTTAAACTTAATAACAGTAACGATAACAAAAGAAAATGCTGTATTGAAAGTAACTACTGTAGAAAAATGCATTTTTATAGGTAAGAGTAGGCACCTCTATCCAGCACACTTTCACATAATTTATAGCAATCCATTTGTTTTATAAGTGTGATCACGTATGTGTCATCAAAATGCTCCGTCTCCATTATAGTTCTCTCTATTTTCAATATAAAGAGCTCGTGATGAGGTATATGGCTAAGCAGATTAAAATTCCTTTGGGCCTGTTCTGTGCTATATTTTTAAAGGACTTTTCCACCCTCATTATTTTAAGATACGGCCAAGGGAGGATTATATGGCAATTGTAATTCCAGGGTCTTTATTTTTGGATGGAATCCTCTTTGTGTGGTTTTAGGGGGATCATGAGTGGTTGGATGAGGGTAGCCTGACTACTGTAGCTATCAGTTGTAAGCTCTTAAAGTCAAGTTAAGAACCCTGACTCAAAAGTGCGGTGTGGGTCATTTTGCGCACCGGTTTGGTTGTGTAATCTCCGGAACGACATGAAATTTAAATTTCCTTTACGTCACAAAACTCTGTTGAGTTCGACTGCTTTCAAACTTTGCTTACATTTTGTAATCCCTGATTTTCAGTATACAATTTCATTTTTCTTCAATATACAGGTCAAACTTTTTAGGACCCTCAGCATGAAGCGGTGTATGGTATTCTGACACTTATTTCACTGATATAATTTTATGGTGATACAGGTTATGATACTCCACGGTTTGCCCACAAACTTTACAACTACTAGGAGTAACCTCCTCATGTAGATACGTCAAAAGGATAGACAGTGGAACCTCTTGAATCGCTTGCTAATACTCCATCACCTTTTCCAGAAACATCACGGCAGCTACTCCTACTTCGGAGCCAACGACGCTTCTGACTTCAGCTCCGACTACGGCAGCAGTTACTCCTACGGCACGGGAGGCGGTTACTCCAAAGACTGGGCGTTGAACAGGGCTTACCAACTGTCCAAAAATAGGGCTACGCCAGCAGCACCTATGTATATGACTGCCCCTGGCGCTGCCTCCTAAAGGAACACTTTTTCTGTTAAACATGATAGTATATCATATAAAACATTTTCTAAATTGTAAACTTGTGAAGCACTAGCGGTGGTTTCTCCAAAGACTGGGCGTTGAACAGGTCCTATCAACTGTCCAAAAATATAGCTACGTCAGCAGCACCTATCTATCTACCTGGCACTGCCTATTAGAGGAACACTTCTTCTGTAAAACAGTATAGTAGGTATATAATCTAATGCATTTTCTAAATTAGAAACTTGTGAGACAATAGAGGTGGTTACGCCAAAGATTGGAACAGGGCTTACGAGTAGTCTAAGAACAGGGCAACGCCATGCGCCAGCAGCATCTATGTGTATGACTTCTCCTGGCGCTGCCTCATAGAGTTTTTCTTTTTTGTAAAACATTATAAAATGTAATGTAAAACAACATTTTCCAAATTGAAAATTACTTGTGCGGCAGTAGCGGTGGTAACTACAAAGACTGTGTGTTGGACAGGGCTTACCAATTGTCTAAAAACAGGGCAACGGCAGCAGTGCCTATGTAAATAATTACCCCTGGCGATGCGTAGCGTAGCTCAAGACATCTCAGAGACAAACCATCTACAACAAACGATGGAGCCTGAGATATTTTCTTAATTAATGAGTATTACAGTTGAGAAGACCACTTGCTATATTCGCCGCCGTATATATGTACGTATACACGACCGCAAATGCAAATGCAGCGATTGGTTTTCTCGACTGTTAAGACTCATCAACGCGGAGTTTTTCATTTAAGCATGAATTTGACAACTTAGGTGATAAACCTTTTATGTCATTAACTTAATTACACACTATTGTAAATGTTGTTCGACATATTGGTTAAACTGTCTTTCATGTCAAATTTATACAGTTTGGAATTCTGTGACTAATTCATGCAGACAAGTTTGGACCTTTCGTAACGTTTGTGTGATTATTTTGCTATTAACTCTAATTTAGGCAAATATCACAATTTGATACCGTACTTACAACTACTGGAAACTCATTTATAGAATTCGCAGTACAGTATACAACTGACAAGATATTATTTTCATAATAATAATATTGTGTCCATTTAGTTGATGTTTACAAATTCAATGCAAATAATGTAATAGGTACTTACTCAAAATAATTTGTATGTTTGTCGATATTAGTAAAAATAATAAGGCTGAAAATAATTTATATGGCATGGGAAATAAGTACTAGTACAACTTATGAAATCATCATCAAAAATATTTTATTTTATGTAATTAAAACTCCTTTCCATTGTTAATAAACCAAATGTAGAATCAAATCCCATTAGGTATAATGTTATAGTTTTCAATTTGTTCGTACCTTTGCGCAGGTATTAACATTTACAAAGCACATTTTTTTGGTGCAATCATTTTCTATAGTCTATGTAGGTGTACCAAGCAACTGATGTAACTATATTTGATTTGATGAAATAATTTGATTTTACTTTGAACTTGTACTTCAAAATAAATTGCATTTATAATGTATAGAGAAAAATATGTTTTTATGTTTTAATTTATTGCTTTTAGAGCCGTAAGACTATTTATTTGTATTTAAAGAGCTTAGATTGTAATAATTTATTCTAGTTATAACTTACAATTTAGTATTAAAGTTATTTTGATACAAATCGTTTTGTTGTTTCATTAAATTAAAAGTAGTGCCAAGACATATCGCACATGACATCCTAAACTGACCTAACTCAAAAAAATGGCAAATCTAGTTAATAATGTATTAAAATAATATATTTTTTTCTCTACAAATGGGTAAAACAATCGCAGCGCTAAATAATTTAGTTCAAAAGTTATTCAAATAAATGTCCATATTGCCCGCGCCACCCTTCACCGCCCCTGCAAGTCAACAAAGATGTTTCTGAGTTAGTGCGCTGGCAAAGGGACGGAAGCACGCTGCGCGCGCTACTATTCAAAAAAATACTCCCGTTTTTACGATTTCCGCCAAGATATGAAAGTCTATAGTGACAGTTTTTGAGTTATGCCTATTTATCCTGACAATTTTTTTGCTAAAACCGTGTATTATTTTGAGTTAGTGCACTGTTGCCTTTTTTAATAAATGCATTTGGTCAAATTTACTTCGTATTATTTGACTTATGCCTGTATAGCGATCGAAATTTTTGTGTTAGGCCGCTATAAACTTTTTAGTTTATAAAAAAATGTGTGTAGTTTTTTAGTTTTGTCAGTATTGGGTGTTGATAATTTATATTTTTTTTAGTTAAGGTAAGTAATTTTGTTGTACTTGTAGATCAAAATGGATCCCAACGAATGTGCATAGTAAACATCCAAGCTCAAGTAGCAGTGTTGTGGCTTTATTTTTCAAGAAAGGCGACAAAACGCTCCTCGAAAATTATAGGTCAATCACACTACTGAGCCACGTCTATAAGCTCTTCTCGGGAGTCGTAACTATTTGTATGGCATCAAGATTTGGCGCCTTCCAGCTACAACAGCTGGGTTTCGGAAGACTTTAGCGCTGTAGACCACACTCATACTGTGCGGCAAGTTATACAGAAGTCAGAAGAGTATAACCAACCGCTGTGTACTAAAGTTTTTGTGAACTACAAGAAAGTTTTCGACTCGATTGAAACATTGGCTGTTCTAGAGTCCTTGAAGCGGTGTCAAGTCGACTGGCGACATCATGATAGAGGTGCTGAGAAGCCTCTGAATTGGCAATAATGTCAGTTCAAGTACAAAACCACATCAAGACCCATACAGATACTCCGAGGTGTAAGACAGGGTGACATTATATCCCCAAAACAATTCACAATGCGCTGGAGGATGTATTCAAGACCTTACAGTGGGACAGACTAGGCATTCTCATTAATGGTGAATATCTCACACATCTCCGTTTTGTTGACGGCGTAGTTATAATGGCCGAATAACTGCAGGATATGCAAAAAATAATCTGTCTAGTCTAAATACGGCCTCGAGGCGTGTTAGACTCGGGAAGAACTTGGAAAAGACCAAGGTCATGTTCAATCAGCACGTAATCTCTGAGTTACGAGTAGTCTCCGCTGAAAGTGTAGACCTGAAAGTAGTTCAGAAGTATACCTTTGGCAAACATTGCAGTTACGAAGAGCTAACTTCGAGGCTGAAATTACCATGACATAGCATGACAGTTAAACTGGCCCAAAGGCTAGACGACACTATAGTGCCGTCATTCGAATAGGCCATATTTGACAGCTTTCAAACCCATACTAGGAAACATGTCAACAAAGAAAAATAGACCTTATGTCATAGCATTAACATGATTTTGACAGCTTTCAAATATGGCCTATTCGAATGACGGTACTATAGGGAACTCGCTAATGGATCATCATCATCTTCCTGCCCTTATCCAAATTCTTTGGGGTCGGCGCAACACGTTTCATTGAACACAAAATCGCGTTGCAAAAGGATTTGGCTGAATTTTACGACCGGCCGCCTACCAGACGTCAACCCTCCTTGGGAATGCTTTTGTGGTGGATTAACTGCCACCATACGGTTGGCCCTGGCCTGGCTGTTAGGGTCGGGTTTATCCCTCGGTCGCCTCTTACGAGCCCCACGGGAAGAGAGGGGGGTGGTGCTATTCTACTCTGCCGGCACCACACGACAGGATCTCGCTAATGGATAACGTCCGGAAAGAGATTATCAGCCAAAAGACTTGTCTGGAAATGTAGCAAACTGAAGTGGCAGTGGGTTGGTCACATTTGTTGTAGAACCAATTTTCTACACATAGTATCGTAGAACCGAGTTCTCGAGAGGAGGCAACGACTTAGAAATCGTAGCATTGGACGCCCTCCTGCCAGATGGACCGATGACTTAAAGATAGAAAGAGATCGGCTGGTAGAGACTGGATGGTGAAAACGGGAGATCGTGCCTTGTGGCGTGCTCTGTGGGAGGCCTATGTCCAGCTGTGTGCTGAAGTGATGTAATTATGAACTCGATATTTGAACATACTTTACCTAAATGCTATATAAATAATTTATACTATTTTTTCAATCAAAATGTAGTGTTTTAATAAGATTCACTTAGTAAAAAGATAAAATCTTTATTTTATTTTGCATTAACACTCCCTTATTATATTGTTATGAACCAGCTAAACTGACATATTTTGAATAAACGCGCTAGTTTTGAATAAAGAGTACAGTCTATAAAGGCATAAAACTAAAAAGATTTCAAAAATATCGGGCAGTAACGGCATAAGTCAAAGTGCTTTTTGAAAAATCTAATAAATAATAATTATTATGTTTAATATTAATATATTTTTCAATAAACAAAATAAAGATACTTTAAACTTTTTTTTTATATATCAATCAAAACTCCAAGGCATATAGTTTATTTTTAAGACGTATTAGAACTTAAAAATCCATTTTCCCACAAACTTGCTTTTTTGAGTTAGGTCAGTTTAGGATGTCATGTGCGATATGTAGGTATCTAAACCAACTTATACTGATTTTTCATATAAAGTAAAGGACATTTTGTATGAAAATATTGAGAATATTTTTAGATGGCATTTATAATTTACTTTTTAGTATGCACATTTACGCATACTTTGCACATTTGCGCAACAAATAACTACTTAAAAAATATTCTATCTGTCAATATTTTAAAAAATTATGAATTAATAAGTCTGAAGTATTTTTGCACAATAGTTTAAAGCATACAACTTTTGTATTTTATTAACGACGCAGTCAAGTAGCAAATTCTATTCGTAAAGTGATTTCGAGTAATGTCACAATTTTTATTGAGTCGTAAATGTGCTAAATTTTATTAAGGATCCAAGGGAATAAAACAAGTTTTATAGCTTCGAATCTAAAATCATGGATATTGAAAATTTGGTTTTTACATACATTATCACGCTTTTATCTCTTACGGGGTAGGCAGAGTGTTACCTTTACTCTACAGCCACAATAGTCTACTGCTGGACATGGGCCTCCCCCGTATTGGGGGGTATTGCCATACTCACCACGCTTGGCAAGCAGATTGGCGAGCGCAGTGCAAGATGTTTAAATTCACAGGGAACGCTGCTGCCCATTCTAGGGAATGTTATCCCTTAGGTAGTCGCTTTTTACGACACCCACAGTTAGAAATGGGGTGATGCTATTCTAAGCCGACATCACACGGCAGAGTGTTAACACCTGTAAAAACGAACACTCATACCACGTTTAAAAAAAATGAGAGTCATTCAGAAGACTGTGTATCACCATAGTGACTCAACTCTCAAATCCCTTAGTCGCTTCTTACGACATCCACAGGTGAAATATTTTGACTTGTTTCTTGGGAGTGCATCTTATTCATTTAATTAATATTAGCAGTTGTTTTTTTATTATTATTATTAACCGTTTATTGTACACAAAAACATTACAAGAGATACACATACAAAGAATAACGACACAACAGGACAGCTTATTTTATTTCTACAAGGAATTTCTTCCAGCTGACCTACAGAGAGTGAGACTTTATAAGACTTTTACATCTTATGATAATGACCGCAAATTTCATGAAAATGAAGCTTAAGGCCCAAGTTATTTCACATCCTTGAAACTTTGTTCCATGTTTATTACAAGCCTCGTATTCTACAGAACTCATTTAAACAAGAGTGACCTAGGGATTAACTGAAGAAAACTTTGGCTAAGAAACTATAGTCCGACAGCTTCGTGCGCGACCCTCCCTAGGGGTGACAGACGTTGGGGGGGGGGGAGATGTCAGCGGGTAGCGGGAGGTGTAGCGGGGAAGGGAGACGCGCGCCCCCCCTACCGTCTGTACCCCGCAGGAGGGTCGCGCATGAAGTTGTCGAACTATAGGTAGGTAGTTACTTATTCATACACTATTTCCAAAGAAGACTTATTTTGGTGCCGTTTGGTGCCGTCTTAGAATAGCTTCACCCCATATTATATTTCCATGCGTGTCGTAAGAAGCGACTAAGCAATTTAAGAGTTGACTATGGTGATACACAGTCTTCTGAATAACTCTCAAACTTATTTCAGACGTGATTACTGTTTTATGTATCGCCGCTAGTAGATAATGAACTGTAAACAACATTATTGGCAGTTTCTTTTTTAATTCCGTTGGAGTCTTGACTGTCCGTAGGTCAAAAGTTGAAACTAAAAGCAATTTGACATGAATAAGGTTTCACATCACTTTAGTTTTATTGCCTACCAAAATATTGCCTCTAGGTTACTAACTACAAACTTTGCACTATAAAAAACTTTAGGCGTTATGTTGAGCGCTATAAACATACACCAAGATTGTTAAGTTTACTGCATACATAAGTATATACCCACGGAGAAAAGAAATTAGTCACGTGAGAATTATGACCGAACTGGTCTGTGATAAATGACTAAAATAATGAAACGGGAAGCAGCCTTCCCAGTGAATGTCACACCTTGCACAACCCTCACTAATCCTACTACCTGGCAATAAGTACCCTCCGATTGGGGGAGGCCCATCCCCATGTGTCCATGAAGTTGAAGAAATGTGTATGTATACCTACTATATTTATTCTAATTACTTAAGAAGAGACTAGCATTTACAAAATAAAAAATCGTTACGAATCATTTTTCATTTTTAATTATCTTAAAACGTGAAACTTGAAGCGCCTGTGAAAAAATGTTGGCAAGAACTTGCGAAAACTAATTGCTTATTTCATCACGCCAGGCGCCAACACGGTGCGTCACAAGAAACTTAGTGTTTCTGAAAATTAAAACGTTTATTTAGAAAAAGTTGGGAATGCTTCCAAAAAAAGTGTTTTTAACCTCATTTTTCACCTAAAGATCTTACGCAATGCCGTGTGCTGACGGTTTAGAATAGCATTACTTATAATTTCTTTCCCGTGGGCGTAAATACCTCGACCTCGACCTCTTTACCAATTAGTCAGTTTTAAACAAGGGGTCAAAAGGTAGAGTATTTTGGGCGTTAATTAATTACAAAATGTAATTATTATAATAATTGATTCCAGGAAGCGTGGGTTCTGTAATAATTAGATACTAAATCTGATACCTATTATGTTTGAATTTCACAAATTACTATTTTAATTTAACTGTGTCATTTCGTTACCATTACTATGATAACGTGTATTAAATATATTATTTGGATATTTAAAGCTAAAAAACTGCATCTGAGGAACAAAGCTCTAACTAAGTCATACATTTTATTACGATATGGATTCTTATTTCATTTTTCCACCTACGCCAAAAACGGGTTATGAATTTAAAAAAATACCTTACATTTTACTTTTTTCTCGATTTCGTGCTACCAGTTTTTATATTAGATATTCACGGCTTCGCAAGACAAAGTTTTATACTAACCTAAAGTCTAGAACAAACCCGTTGCAAAAAAAGGGATTGAAATACTCCATTGCGAAGTTGCTAAAATGTTTGTTCATTTCGCATTTATCGGGTAACAAGTTACGCTTCATAGGAACTGTACACAAAACCTGTTTTAGTCATCTGACTGACTTATATCGTAAGGCAACGCGTTTGTAGAGCTTTGATAAGAATATTGAAAGCAGCATTGATACAAGAACATGATAATGATTCTGAGATAATTTTTATCCAAGAAATATGACGTTCGTGACAACAATCTCCTTATCAAGTCTGTTAAAAAATCGACGCTGGTAATTAAAAGTGACCCATCTGTAGGTACAGGTACAAATTCCTTTCTCAAAGATATAGGCACACTCTTCAGCCGAAATTCCGTAGTCAAAATTCGGTATAAAGTAATTTCAACGTGATTTGGGCGTAAATTCGGCGCTGTTAGCACAAATTAGGGAAACGGCGCGCGGGGCGCCTCTTATAGTGTGTCAACACTCAACTTTCAATACAACCGAAAACGCCAGTAACCGACGAAACGGAAGCCCAGCAGCCGAATTTCAGTCGAAGTGTGCCTAGGCCGTGTGGCAGAGTAGAATAGCACCACCCCTCTCTTCCCGTGGGTGTCGTAAGAGGCGACTGAGGGATAAACCCGACCCAAACAGCCAGGGCCAACCGTATGGTGGCGGTTAATCTACCACAAAAGCATTCCCAAGGAGGGTTGACGTCTGGTAGGCGGCCGGTCGTAAATTGAGCCAAGTTCTTTGCAACACGATTTTGTGTTCAACAACACGTGTTGCGCCGAACCCAAGTAAGTAATTGAGATAAGGGCAGGAAGATGATGGGTGTGTCTAGACACAAACGGACTTAATCCATTCGTGTGTCAGTGAAAGGGTGTCCATAAAGCTTTTTCCATTGGGACATTGTTCGTCCGGCATTATACGCTTCATTGCAACTCTACAATGTTTCAGAGACGCGTACAGACTGAGTGGTCAGGATAGAATAATCTGTACGACTACCTCGATTTAGTGGTTGAAATTAAGTTCCCCCTATTTTCATTTCTCATGTATTTTAGCGCATCAGTAACGCATGCGTTTGTGAGATGAAAACTAAAAACCGTCGTTGACACAGGAGCAATGCAAAAACTTGCGTTGGCATCTATCTCTGTTATATTTTTTTATTGAAGATGCAATAAATCTATTGCTTTTGCACGGATAAATGGACGACAGGTGTGAGCCCAGCTTTATCGCACAACATTGCGTAAACGGATGCGTCTGTTATAATGTTTGGCATAAACCGTATTTGTATAGAAATAAGTTAGAAATTCATAATTGCCTAGCACATGCGTTACGCAGCGCTAAAAGAGCTCAACAACCAACAACGGACGTTACATGGGATCTGTTTAGTTTCGTATCAAATGGGCGCGCGGCGCTGGCAACACTGTTCGTCATTGTCTCGTCCTGTGGCCGTGCGCTCGCATCGTTGATGCGAATTTTAATTATAAATGGTGTAATTTAGTGTGCTTTCGGTTTTCTCGTGTGGTTTTCCCTGTTCGGTGGGGAAGTGAACCAAGTGGATTTGGTTCCGGCGCTTTGATTGAGAGTCACGCGGCCGCCGGCAAAATATAACCTCACTTTTCGTTCGCTCGCGTCGTGGCTGCCGATAGCTACATATTTTTAATTGTTTTCTTGATTGGAGGCCAACGGGGCCGATTTCTCATTCGGAGAGAAATCTTTTAGTCATTTTGTGTTAAAAACATTATTTGATGTCGAACTATGAACAATAGTGAACCCAAGTGCTTGTGAAAACTAAGCTGTGAATCTGCGACTGATTGACGGGACGGAGTGCCACACGAGCTGGTGTCCGGGTGCAGTAAGTCTAGTACCTAAATTCCAATCCAAAATGTCTTCCTCCAAAACCTGATACCTTTTTTCCTGTCAAAAACTAGACTTACAAGGAAACGGCGGCGTCATGGTTCGCACGGTAAGCAATTCGCTGCTAGGCCCTGTTTAAGTAGACTTTGGAAACAAGAATTTCTCGGCCGGAAACTTTCCGGAACAAAATTCTCTCATTAAATTTATTTTATTTAGCTATAGTAAAGAGCACTACGAATCGTAGTCAAATGTTGTTCCGAGGCTGATCGACCATTTAGTTTTAGATTTTAAGATAACTTTAATTTGCTTCCACTGCGCTAAGATCAGCTTCGGAATCAAACAGGATCCTTGCCTATGGTCTGTACACATCCTCGAGCAAATACTATTGCTGCTTAATGTTGCTAGTAGTGTAGAGTTTGTTATTAATGGACCCTTATTGTCTGAATCTGAAAGCACTGAAAGCGAAACAAAAGGCAAAATCAAACGATCTCGATCGAATCACGATCAACTAATTGCATTTACTATAGGAATTAAAAATTTTTTCTATGAAAATTTATTTCTATGGGAAGTTGTTCAGTTTCATGGTCTGAATGCACCCTTTCAGCATTCGGAGGGCTGCCCCTTACACAAAGTGAAAAGGACCTTTGTACATTATGTACATGCCAGCCAGTTCATCGGCTCTTTAGTCGAATTGGAGGCCCATACCTACATTAAAAAAAAAACCGTTGGAATGCAAAATTACTTTGAATGGGACAATGATTGAAAATGCCTTAGATACCACATTGGAAAATATATTTTTTATCAAAAACAAGACATAATTTCAATTCTAATGAAATAAATTTTACGTTTCAAAATAATTTTGGGATTACAATTTAAAAACTTCATTCCATTTTGCTGGCTTTACTCTAACTTTGGTTAGGTAGTCTGTCTAAAGCTTTTATAAATTCAATTATCTCCACGTTATATTTCTTGATATTACATATTTGTGTACATAGCAAAAATATCTTTCACAATTGTATTACCTACAGTACTTACCTGTTTTAAAGTAATAATATAAATAGGTACACTTTAACCATACTTTTTTCTCGTGTACTTGATTATCCTAGATCGATAATATCCTTTCTTACGACCTTTATTTCCATTCTTTCTTTTCTTCTCCTTATTTTTTTGTGTGGGACTCTGAATCGTCGAACGACGCAATGAACCTTTTTTCTTCTGCGAACTTGACACTTTCTTCCCCAACAGCCTTTTTCTACCAACAGGAATACCCTTATTAGGGCTTTTATTGGTACTTTTCCTTTGCTTTTTGTTATCTTTGCCTTCCCGTAGAACAACATCAGAGTCATAAGACAAATATTCAGATAATTCTGGCTGAGGTGCACCATCCCACAAAGGCCATCTGTCGATAGGCGACAATCTGTTGTTTCGGAAATACTGGAAAGTACCATTCCATACCGGGTTTGGATGATTCTTCTTTATCAAATCATCGCATTTCTTTTTAGTTACATCCCAAACTCTAGGTATGACGGAATGAGAACAGTTGTACCGCTCGCAAATGGTGTGAAAGGCGTAGATAATGGCGAATTGGCAGACGTTCCTCAAATACCGCCTGTCGCATATTTGGTATCTGAATGTTCTGTCTTTTACGTTGATTGTGTCGTTGTAAAGTCTGGTAAAGCGTCTAGGAAATTTTGTGTACTTCTCGTAGAATCCTCGTCTCATGTTTTTGACGGTGTTAAAACTACTAGATTTAAGTGGAATTATATCTGCATCATTACCATCATCACGGACATTAGTATCTAGGTTTATATTGTTATTTGGCAGGAAATCAAGGTTCATTGTGAATATATCAAGCATATTGCACATCCCTTCTTGAATTTCGGGATCATTTGACTGAAAGAAAATATTTATTTATTTCATGTAGTTTTTTTTCCTGTGAATTCTTGTCTGATTTATCAGAATGTTGCCTTATAAATTACGAATGTCTATAAAAAGGTTCGAAACTACTTACAACCATGCTAGCTTTGATGATATCTTTAGTTGATTGTTCTTCGTGCTTGGAGTGGTATAGTTCTTTGGGCTCAAGAAGTGAATTTTGTTTCATATTCTGAAGTTCGTCTTTAAGTAAATTTTTAGTTTTTCGAACATGACTTTCAGAAACGCGATATTTTGGCGTAAATAACGCTGGTTTTGGTCTTTGCTCGCTCAAACCTTCCATTTTGGATGTTAGATGGGTTTGAAAACCGACCGATTTTGTTGTCAGAGAGCTCCATAATACGTAGTTCTGTAATTCCTTCGTTGTATATTTTTGTTCGATTTTTTCCGGCCATTCCGGTAGTTGTGGCTTCTTTGGCTGCACATTTTTCTGTACATTTTGTTGCCTTAATGTGTATCCAGGATATTGTTGGTTAAACAAGGGTTCAGGGCGTATGGAGTTCTGTGATTGGTTCACCCATCTCGTTTGTTGATTCAAATAAATTGATTTATGTTTTTCTTGAGAATGGCAGATTATGAAAAGCTGTTAAATTTAATGAATAAATTTATTGTACATTCTAATTTTAATCAATAAATTGTTGTAAAAATAGTCAGCAGAAGCAGAATCTTACCGTAAAATATACTACATCTATCACATTTATATGACTCATACTATTTTATTGCATGAAGGTTATCTTGAGTTGAGTCAAATGTTCTGCCATGAAAATCAATTTGATGGAGTAGAAATTGTAAAATAATTATTTTTGGGTACAGTTAGGACTATTTCAGTCGACATCGTATCGACGAATGTTTCTTTGTCATTTGGTTCCGGAAATTTCAGACTTGGTATTGAGTCGTGTGAGGACCGCCATAACATTTCATACATAAAATTTTGTGGTTTCATCTGCAATATTTACCGTTTGGGGTGCCGGTTTAAAATAGCATCATCCCATATCTTTCCCGCGGATGTCGTAAGAAGCTGCTAAGGGATTTGAGAGTTGATGCCTATTGCAATTTTAGGCGACGGGCTGACAACTTGCCACTATGATGATATACAGTCTCTTGTCAGGCGTGGTGTACATGACCGTTTTTTACAGCTGTTTACGTTTTACCTACCCCGCAAGGGATATAGGTGTGATAAAAGTATGTAGTATGTATAAAACCTACGATTACGCTGGCTATTCTTAGCCAGCATCATACGGCATATTTCATATACAATCGATTGTTCAAAAATGTTAGTATAAAGTGAGTGAATTTTTAAACGATCATGGTCGATCATGACATTGACCTACCATGACCCACAATGACGTGCACCTACCGTGTTGCCAATAAAATATTATTGCAAGAATTGCCAATTTCCTACATTGTGTGTAGAAAATTTAACTTTTAAGTGTCATCCCTGAAAATAAAGATTTTCTCAGCGCCCCCAACCCTATCCGCCATACATAATTCACCTTTGCATTACAGCGGGGAAAACTGAAGAAAAAAAATTACTTTCGAGTCGCGTAGACCGCATACAATTGGAAAGTGCTGTGTATGGTCACGCGATTGAATGCCTCACGTCTAATTATCACTGTATTATGTATTAGAGATACTTGGCGGATAACTCAGCCAAAATGCGTGCGCAAAAACTGTGAGCGCTAGTGTGAAAAACTGCCAAGTCCGGAAGATTTAAGTCGCTCATTTTAGTTTTGGTAATATTTGAAATTTACGAGTAGGAGGTGGTAATATTCATTTACTGGAAGCTGGACTGCATAAAGATTCATTGAGTTTTAGACGGAGTTTTTAAAAATACAGTTAATAACAAAGTATAAGGGCTTTTTACTAACGAAGCGTTCTTCAAAAGTATACCTAAAATGAATATTCAAAAATCTAATTTTGGTTTCCAAATAGCATAGGTAGTTAGTTCAAATTTGAATGAAATTGTGTTTAAATTTTCTATCAAATCAAAAAGGACAAGAGACTGTAATAAGTAGCAAAGTCCTAAAAACTTCTCTAAACTTCGCCAGTTAAAAGATGTTCAATTACTCTGGTAGTCAAGAACAAAGCTAAGTAAATACTATAGTTACGCATTTCGATCTCAAATTTACAAAGAATAACAATGTTATTAACAACTGCAAAGTTCCTTCAAGAACAACTTATTTATTAAATTTAGTTAGTTTGTGCCAATTCATCATCAAACTACAAATCTCAAATTGAATTACGTAGTAGTTAAGGCTGTTCATTTGGCTTTGAAATAGGCGAGATATACACGTAACCTCCCTTTGTGCGTATTTTTAACGCATGAGTTGAAACAATACGAAAATAGACCTTATTCCCAAACAAATACGGTTTATTGCAGGCTAGATTTGAACCAGCCACCTGCATCATCTGCGGCAGAAAATTATGCAAATGTTCTAAACAAAAAAAAAAACTTATGTCAGACGATTTGACAGATATCGACGCAGCGTTGTGCGATGCTTAGTGCTAGGCGGATGCATCTGCCAAACCTTTTGATATAAAACTATCAAATCGCATTTTCCTAATGCATGCGATACCGCTGCGCTAAAATTACGCACAAACGAACTTTACATGTGTTTCTCGACATAGGCTTGTCTGTTATGTTCTACACTATTAGGAGAAATTTACTGATCTTGAGCGTAATAGGTAATTTGAAACCAATTCCTGTTAACTCATTACTCTCATTAGTATTAATTTAACGGGAAGTTGTAGAGTCAATTAAGACAGGTTCCTACACAATATTATAAAATGATTTAAATGAAAACATAATGTATTTTTCACAATGGAACAATTTAAATGGAGTAAGTTGTGTTTATTTTAATTTAATTTTAAAACGTGTCCAAAACATAGGATAAATTAAAAAAAAACATTTTGAACATAATTTAAATCCCGTAAAATTATTCTATTGTAATGAGTGATAGTTGTGCACTCAAAAGAAAATTATAATGTATTTTTTGGTTTCGTGTAATAATATTGCTTCTTAATTTTTAAGTGGACTTGGCGCTTTCTCGCCCGTGCGCTTGTATTTATTATGTATACAGTAAGACTACACGAGTCCAATCGCCGGAGTGCGGGAAAAAATTGAAACTTTGCTGACAGCACGCGTGTCTGAACACCTGACGAAATGAAATTTTATTGACTTTTTCTGGTCGGGCTCATCATTTTATGATGACGCATCTTGCCGAGCGACGTCGCACAGTTCTACAGTAATATAGGGTTACATTTTACTAGTGACCGATAGCGAAAACTCAAAACCGGCTGGCGATAAGGAACAAATTTTCCCAAGAAACATAGGTCGAAAAACGAAAAAAAAATTTGGCCTCCTATAGTAAGTCAAATCAGCTGATCGGCAATTTCGTATGGTAAGTCCAAATTTTTTTTTCGTAATACGACCTATGTTCCTTGGGGAAAGTTTTCTTTATCACCAGTCGGTTCAGAGTTTTCGCTATCGGTCACTAGTAAAATTTCACCCCATATATTGGGATTTTAATGCACTCACAGTGCTGTATTAGGGGCAAGCTCCCACAGAATAGACGCGAGACGCGACGCGCAACATGACATCTGTCTGACAAGCGATCGTCAGCCATTATCGATTATAGTTAGATATCCAGCCCGCTGGGTTCCTATTTTTGCTATTAAGCATTCTTATTCTTTTGTTTAAGGTAAAATATATTAGCTCGAGGGATCGACGATTAAAAGGGTCGGTATCTTAAATGACACTCTTTCTTTCTAGCATAACAAGGCCTCCTACCAGATGAATTTACGACCTTGTAACCATCGGAAGCAGTCGTCCTAAAATTGTAGTCTATATGGAAGGAAAGTGGTGCCTATACCTACCTCGAGCACTCCCATAGCTGACGATGATGCATTGCGTTTTAGTTCATATCACGGCAATTCTCTTTTCTTCACGAGTTTCTTCCAACGATCCTATGAATCCTGGTGTCAGAATTTACCAACCGATGATAATGATAATTCGATTGCTTGTATCAGAAGTACTGTTCTTCTTCTTTTTTGAGTGGGACACCAAGTCGTCCAAAGAAGTACTGTTGAGACCATATTATTCAACTAAGAACCAGACAATTCAAACTAAGCAAAGCTTTTACTATGGGGATTGGACATCTGTGACTAATACATTTTTTTATTGTAAGTACATAATGATACATAGAAAACACCCAGACTAAAGACAAATAATATTCGATAATGACTTAACAATATTTGTGTCTGTGGGGATCAAACCCACAACCCTCGGCGTAGAAGGCAGAAGTACTATCCACTACAGTCTCACTTAGATAACAATATGTACTACTCTACACACTAATGTGCAAATAGCTAACCACTTATAGTCGTTTATAGTGAGACATTCCATTTTAATATCACTAATTGGCACCGCAATATCTAGTCAACTAGCGAATGTAATGGACCGTTGATTGTGAACATCATTTTCTGCTTCATGTATTTCAGTTTAGTTTAAGCTGAATCAGTCTATACTAGACTAATAAGTATTATTTATTTAATTATTAACTTTTGTAATTTATTTTATTTAAAATCCACGTGGTTTGCGCGTGCTGAGGCTTCATATGGCAACGCTGTTAAAATTGTCCGTCAAAAAGCATTTACTTGTCCACATACATAGCCACATCTATACTTTCTGAAATCATAATCCTTCTTGTGAGGTTGTGAGGCAGGTAGGAAAAAGATACACATTTTTAACGTGGCAACAAAAAACCTATAAGACGAAATGTAAAGGACTGCGTCTGCCAATACAAAACAAGGCGTTCTTCCAATTTTCAATCGTCACAAAATCAATTTCGCGTTATAGTTCTTTTTTTATAAGAACACAGCTGTTAAAGTCTGTCACCCTTTAAATATGCGTCAAATTATGTCTGGTGACCTTAAACCGTTGGGTTCAACCATTAGATCCTTCAGCCGAAAATCTAATTTTCATTTGCGGACATCAAAGTGATGTCCAATCACTAGCACTTCAAGCCTCAATGGAAGTGATTTATAGACACAATAATACATTCAACTTATTACCGTCTATAACTAAAGGTCCGTCCATTTCAGACACTATTACTGATTTCCACCTGATTGTCCGAAGCATGTCGTGTGATGCCAGCTTAGAATAGCATCACCCCAATTCTACCCGAGGGTGTCGTAAAAAGCAACTAAGGGATAATCATCCAGGGAATGGGCAGCAGCGTTCCCTGTAAATACAACATCTTTTACTGCGCTCGCCAGTCCGCCTGCCAAGCGTGGTGAGTATGGCAATACCCAGGCCCATGTCCATGTTATGGGTATGGTGGTCTAAAGCGAAAAGATAGTTCCATTCCGTGCTTCCGAGGACACGTTAAGCTTTAAGGCTAAATACGTTAAGATTATTCAGTTGCTTTTTACGACACCGACGGATAGAACTGCTATTCTAAACCAGCATCACTCGGAAATGCTGCAACTGAAAAACCACAGCTTTACCAATCTTCTCTACCAAATCAAAAGCTGAAATGAACAGCACAAAATGATTGATTTTACTTTTAAACCAACAACCACCAATCGCTTTTCACCTGGCGGGCCGTCAACCTCTTCAATTAGTGGTCTATGAAAGATTAAGAGGTTCCCTTTAGCTAAGTGGTGCCGTCGTCAGACATATATCAAGGCTATGAAAAAGTCGTTGGATGCCCCTAGTTAAACCAAATGCTGAGCTACTGGATAGCGAAAACGGGCAAATCATACCTTGAGTAGCTTACGTCCAGTAATGGATTGTTAGGCGCAAACTCCACCAAAAAGACGAAGGGCATAGGACGTAAGAATGACAGTTGACAGACAAGTGATCGTCAAACATTCTTCTTAGTTTTTGACGCTAGCTGTCATAGATGCGACGCTTTGGCGACGGTTGTGTGTGCCTTTGTCAATACTTTTTCGTATATTTTGTATGGAAACGTCGCCTATGTCCTCTCCTTGTCTTCTCTGTGGAGTTTGGGGCTTAAGCGTCGTCCGCACTACCGCGGTTTGACTTATGTCAAACTGAATCTAATCGCCGCGCGGGCGACCAATGACCTCTATTGCAATATACCTAGCTTAAAAATACCTAACAAATTGACAACAATTATTATTGATTACGAAGGACAAGTTAGTTGAAAGACACATGTGACAATGATCGGATAGCCGCCTGCGTCGCCCACCCAGGGTAGTGTGACTTATATTGTTGATTATTCATTCATCTTCATCACAGAATTTTACTTGATGGTTACAGCGGCAGGTATCCTATCATCAGACGAAGAGCTGCAAACTCAACCTTATTTGGTTGGATCAAATGAGTATGGAACTGTATTTTAATAAATTTTGAATATATTTTACTCTTTATTTTTTCTTTTTACTAGATTCAGTGGATTAAAAAGAAACTGATTCCCTTGTTTTATTTATTTTATTTTTATTAAACTTTATTGCAAAAACGTTTTAATGGAGGACCTTATGCCATGCCTAATTTTATACCGGGCAACCATATTTATACCGGTAAACAGAGTTCGCAATTGTTGTAAAAAAAGACAGTGGCGTCAGTTAGCCTAGTGTGTCTTAAAAACCGTTACAAACACGCAATGTACGTTTACAACTGGGTAGCTACTGTCCGATTACATAATTAATTGATTAATAATTATTGTAGTAGCAAAAATTTCGTGTAACGATATAAACTTTTTATTGGAAGTTATTTTTGTTTCATGCGAAGTTGTACCAGAAATAGTATTGTATTTCATGAATCGGTTAATAAATACGGAAAGTAATATCTATTTAAGAATTTAGTGAAGAAGTGAGTTCTTTTGGCGTGCTTAATAGAATAAAAATACTAACTTTTGAAACATTTCTTGTGTTTGGTACACAATTTTTAGAAATCTTGAATTTTTTTCACCTTAGGCATAATTTAAACCTGCAACTTTCGGCATCAGTTGGTTGAGGCGTACTGCTGTATGAAGTTTTAATAAATTAAATGAAACTACATACGTTTATAACTTTTTCCACTCATAAGATAACAAGTTATGGCGGCCTAGTGAACCACACTTTCGACCGCAACTTAATGCAAGTAAACGCACTTTGCAAACACAACAACCAACGATTTACATAGACAATAGGTATATTCCCAGTAATGTTATCAAAACTCCATCTTTAAAAAGTATCACTTTGATAATATTCGATTATTCAATGTATATCATTTTAATTAATATGAAATTAATCAAATCTTTTTTCGAATTTCACCTTTGAAATTTTTCTCTACGTACTTTACTCATACAGATTTTCGAATATTCTCTTGAAATCAAAATTATAGGAAACCAAATAAAAAACGCATTGAACTCAGAGATAATATGTATTTTAGGTTATGATATAACAGAATATTTATTTATAGGTTACAGTACTTTGACATCCTTGACAAGGATTTCGACATTCTATTCGCAGTCCATTCGTAGTCGTACAAGTCGCAGTAAGTATTCAATTATAACGATATTTTTTTATATTTCCTTGGATAACTTTAGTCTCTAGATAATAATACTTTTGAAAAAGTAGGTATGATTTCTAGTTCATATTTTTGCAGATCGTCACAATATTTTTAATCATCTGCATTACTTATCATCATCAATGGTTGTAAAATATTTACCTCGGTATTGATATACCCACTTAAAAATCATAATCAGGTTTATTTTTTTAAACTCATCGTTACGTGAATTTCAATTTTACGTTATTTATCAGTAGGAGGGCTAGGAATACTTCTTCTTCGTCGAATCGATAGACAACAACTAAATTTTATTCGACCAATATGGCTACATTTATACTGTCTACTCAGGATATTTCGTAAAAGGCGAAGTAGAGTTTTTAACCCCGTCTGAATATCTGTCGTCTGTTGACAAAGGCCTACTCCTAAGCGCTTCCATAAACCGCAATTTCAGGTGGACTGATTCCACCGGTTGCCCGCAACCTTTGTAATGCCGACG
Organism: Phthorimaea operculella; assembly: GCA_024500475.1. Taxonomy (NCBI): domain Eukaryota; kingdom Metazoa; phylum Arthropoda; class Insecta; order Lepidoptera; family Gelechiidae; genus Phthorimaea; species Phthorimaea operculella. Next base: position 7,015,909 of record JANFCV010000008.1, on the reverse strand, counting down.
GTCAACTAAGAGAACACCGTCCCATTCCAAACCTTCTGACAGGCGATGTGGCGCAGTGGTTAGTACGTCTGCCTGCGACGCAGAAGGTTCCGGGTTCATTTCCCGATGGAGTCACTTACAAAGTAGATATTTATCACTTTGTGAATTTGTTCCCAGTCTGGTTAGGACATTGCAGGCTGAACCACCTGATTGTCCGAAAAGTAAGATGGTTCCGTGCTTCGGATGGGCACGTTAAACCGTCAGTCCACGATGTTTATGATGGCGGTCGTTACACAACCATGTCAGAGGCCCGCTACTTGCAGTAGGTGGTTGAAAAACTCTGACACCAGGGTTCATCATGTCGTTGGACGACTTGGTGTCCCACACGAAGAAAAAGACGCTGCAATTTCCGACCCATAACACACCCATAACGTGATTTCCATTCCAAAACCTTCTGACCCCATTTCATTGGTTCTACGTGCTACTGTACCTACCTGATTTACCGTGATGTTTGATTGACCATGTGATGTCGGCTTAGAATAGCATCAACACATTTTTAACCATAGGTACCACCTACAATAGCATTCCCAAAGAGGGCTGACATCAGGCAGGCGGCCGGTCATAAAACATCCTAACAAAACGTTGCTAAATCCTAACCATGGTATAATAAGATACTCCGCCTGGTATTCCATTCCGAGACTCGTGAACCACGTGACTAACACAAGCCAACGTCATCATGCTTGTGGGTTACCAGAATTACTCACTCTTTTGATGTTTTTTGTAAATCATTTATGATACTGTTACCTAATAAATACAATTTAAGTGTTGTTGTAAAGTTCAAGTTAATACACACGTAAATCAAAATTATTAAGAAATATTTTAACAAATTTTTCTGAGATTGAATTTACCCCATAACGTATTTTATATTGAAATAAAGTGGCAATTACTAGTGACGTAGACTTGTGTTTCTCTGGGAATGAAAGACCATGTTTTAATAGACTATGATCCTAACAAAACGTGTTGTGCTGACCCCAATCGATGTGCAATATTATTAACTAGCTGCCCTTCAGCGGTTTCACCCGCTGCAACCTATTATTCCGCGGGAAAAAAGCATTACTCGCCAAAAGATGTCGCTGTTAGTTTTCGGCGAAAACGTTAAAACGCGAATCGGCTCAGTCACGCCACCTATGCAAAAATATTGGAATATGCGTGATCCCGTAGGAATAAGACATTTTCCCGTGGTAAAAAGTAGCCTATGTGTTATTCTAGATACCCTTCTATATTTGTGCAAAATTTCATGTCAATCTAATCAGCCGTTTTAGCGTGATGTCGTAACAAACACACACACAAACATCCGTCTTTATAATATTAGTAGGATTATTATGGACAGGAAGTTAAGTGCTACAACCAAGTAATATTTTTTTGTTACTTGGATTTGAACCACGATTCTTTAACTTACCTCGGAAAATCAATGTTACCTGTCAAACATTGAAATTAATTAAGACAATCAGTCGACCATTTGTCAAAAACTTGACATTTAACATCGTTTGAGGGTTATACACCTATCAATATGACGATCAAAAAACTGACACGACATTAACACAAGTGCAAAATTAAGGTTACTTTACACTAGGCTTACATTATAAGCTGACTGAATGAATGTATGTAAGCAATTTTTTTTTGTTACAGCCTTAAAGACTTGATAAGGTGTATTAAAATTCAAAATGGCAGATTCTAATCGTGTGAATTACTGCGGTCGGTTTTTTATAGATATTGTTCTAAATAAAACAATCTCAAGATAACTACCACTTCTACATCTTCTTCTTTTGAAACCGATCGCATCAAACCTTCTCTGCTCAAAATGAGCCACCAAGACAGCATTTGTTGTGTTGATATGGAGAAGAAGGTTATGGACGGTAGAATAAGCAGATTCTGGAGTTGACGCCTTGGCAATCGTAACGTTGGGTGCTCCCAGCCAGATGGACAACTGGCTTAAAGAGTGCGAATGGCAATAACGGTTATTATGACGTACTCTGGGAGATGCCTACGTCAAGCAGTGGACTGCATAGGTTGTTGTGACTGCTAAGGAGGTCCTGTTTTTGCGACAAGTCAGAAGGTGGGCCACTGCTTGAGGCGATGCGTATTTCAGAGAAGGCAAACGAAGAACGCCAGCTGTTATGAACGCTATCAGTATAACCCTAACAATTCAAATTGTCTTTGCAAATCGTGATTTGGGTTCTCAATCTATTTAAAAACTCTGAAAATCTTTACAATTCATACATAGTGAGCAAGTTTTTAAAGCTAACAGTTACGGAGTGCCTCTGCTTGTCAGTAGAAAAAGTGTGTCTGTGGGAGCCTTGGACAATGCCTATTCCATGACCACACTTTATCATCAAATATCTGTTTAATGTAACTGTGGTAGGCCTAGAAACATGGATTGAATATTTCCACCAAAATTTTTCCACACGTGTTGCCATGCCTAGTAATACATCACTGTATAAATTTATTCAGGCAGATAAGCCCCGATCCCGAAGAGTTCCCTAAATCCTTTGGTAACAGAAAATACATTCAAATATGGAACGCCACTTCATACAGACAAGTGTAAAAACTCCTTTAGAACTGCACTACACTGCACACAGGTGCAGCAGTTATAAGTACCCCTCTTCGTGTGCATTCAAGCATCGACATATAAAACTGTATTCCTACATTTTCTCCTACATTTGCTCCCCACAACCTCAGTCCGGTGGTTGTCAGTGCACATTAGGGAAAAGTGCAAAGTGACAGTGTTAGTGAAGGACTAGAAAGAAATAAACAAAAAACAAAATGAAGAACGCATTTTTGTTAGCGGTCCTCCTTTTTGGAATCGCCACCGGAGAACACAGTGACGTGAGTACTTGTGTGTTTTATGTTATCTGAAGACTAAAAAGAAGAAAAAAACTACGTAGCAAGTTACCTAAAAAGTTTAATTTAGAAAGCTAACTTAAAAGGCAGTGCAAAGTTGTGCTAATCTAACCTCTCTATGGTACACGCAACGCAGTTGTACCACAGGAATGAAATTGAGTGATACATACATTCATTACATACGTATATCACGCCTATATCCCATGCGGAGTAGACAGAGCCGATGATGATGCTGATTAGTAAAACGTTCGATGGTGATGCTATTCTAAGTCGATATCATAAGCAAGGCATTTTATTTTGTGACTTACTTACATAATTATTTCAATACGATTTTGACCTCTTAAAGTTCTATAAAACCTGTCTAACTATGTCCAAAGTTTTAACTACCTAATTGATTGATTGCTATCGATACACCTTTCAGGATTGACGTTTGATTTTTTGTCACTAAAGCTGATTTTTTTGCGATTGTTCTAGATTATTTTAGGTATAAAAAGTTTGCAGAATTTCTAACTTTTTCCAACGAATAATTTTATAACTTTTCCCGGGTTAGTGTTAAAAATTCTAAAACTTTCTGAATTTTAATGAGACGAGTATTTTTAATATAGTACAAATTATTCTGGATAATAATGGATGTCGCTTTTTAATCATGTGTGCATGTCTAATAATTTTACACGCTTACATACATAGATCGGGTAGGCAGAGCATAAGCGGCTGTAAAAAAAACAGCCATACACACCAAGTCTGACAAAAGTTTGAGAATCAATCAGAAGACAGTGTACCACCATAGTGACAGGATGTCGCTTTCGCCTGAAATTGTAATACACATCAACTCTTAACTCCCTCTTAGTGGCCTACAAACTTTCATAATATATAAGTATATTAGAATTAGAAAAGCACCACCCCTATTGTGGGTGTCGTAAAAACGATAAGGGATAATCATCCAAAGAATGGGTAGCAGCTTTCCCTGCTACTGCAACATCTTGCACTGTGCTCGTAAATACGCCTGCCAAGCGTGGTGAGAACGTTAATACCCTCCGATAGGGGGAGGCCCATGTCCAGTAGTGGACTGTTGTGATGTGACTATTATGGTTATAACCAACTTTGGAATAAAGCTAATCTTAAAATCAATCCGCCTGTTCTTTCCTTGCAAAAAATGTGATAGGTGAACGTACCTACGAAAATCTTCGAAAGTTATCAACGAACTCAGAAAACCAAGTATTTTTATTTTAAAACGATACCTACTTAGTTTTCTGGCGTCAACCAAAACCGATTTGACTATGGAAAACTAATCTTCTTCTTCGAGTGGAACGACCCTCCGAACGACCTTCGTGCAATGACCCAAAGAATTCTGGTGTCGTGACAAATATAGCCGGCCTCTGACGTGATTGAGTAACGACCGCAATCTAAATAGTCACAGACACCCGGACCATCCGAAGCACGGAACTTTGCTTGCTTCTCACAATCAGGTGGTTCAGCCTGCAATATCCTAACCAGACTGAGAACAAATTCACAAAGTGATAAATATCAACTTTGTGGGTGACCCCACCGGGAATTGAACCCGGAACCTTCTGTGTCGCAGGCAGTCATACTAACCACTGCACCACATATGCTGTCAAATTTGACCAATGGAATGGGGTGATATTTACTGTTCTAAGCATGCATCATGTGGAAAATAAAACCGACTCAGATTAATTCTCCGATAATCAAATCCCATTAACACTGCTTGTCAAGACTCAAATAAAATTAATGAAACTTGGGAAATTAATGAATCTGAAGGCATGTCAAAGATATTTTAATCATATTAATCTTCTTATCTTATTTTAGCTTCTATCGGCCCACTGTTGGAAAAGGCCTCCCTCTTATATGAATAGGTCAATGAAATTTTATTCATCGCCGAATTTATCGAAACCTTAGAGTATAGATACAAAAGCAAGCTATAGAGTCTGCATATTGTCAAACGTAAGTAGTTGTTATATAGATATATCCCTACATCAAATGTATTAGAAGTATTAAAGGTTCAATAATATTATTGTCACTGGCTTTTACTAATGTTGGACAGAGAGGTTTGTTCTTACTATTTCTACCCGTTCTAACTTTTTAGGCGCACTCTAAGCCTGCTTTATATTATACTCTACCCTAAAAAGTTACTAACTTAGTATTTTTTTTTGTCTTAAAATTCTTATACTCTGAAGAAAAGTACTACAGTATGCAATCTCTTGGTTATTACTCCATCCCAAATGAAAAAGCTATTTGAATAAAGTCACATCACAGGTGACGCCATGAAAATTACAATATTCTGTCTCGCATGTTACACAGGCTAAAAAAAAAACATATAATGTAAAGAGAACCTTTCGTAAAGAAAATGAAGCCAGGAAAAAGGCTCACTTTAGGGAGTGTATTTTCTACTTCATGATTTTGCTTCAGTTGACACAGATCAGGTTCACAGGTCAGGTAAACCTTAATTAGTAACCGCATGTAGAGCGTGATTGGGCAAATTGTTTGTAAGTAATGGACAACCACAAAACTATGTACCGGATGAGCACTACATCCTATAATTCAGTTAGGTGTAGGCGCGTCTCACAAATATCTTCCACTCGACGTGCAAAATTGGATCTGCTGCCGTCGAAATAATTAAAAAACTTTATTGGACCTCCCATTTAAAGTCTACAAATTACAGCTGATTTGAGTTACAATGGGGCTCTCATACAGCTGATTTGAGTTACTATTGGAGGACCATTTTATTTTTATTTTACGGCCGATGTTTATTGGGAAACGTTGTTCCTTATCACCAGCCTGAGCGGAATTTTTGCTATCGGCACAAAATAGACTTTACAGAAGGATCACAGGCCCCATTTCGGATTTTCGCGATTGGCACTTGTTAAATAGCCAGGATTGCTAGTGTCGTTACTGTCAAAAACCACAAAGTGTAAAAATATCAACACAGCAAAATCTAAAAAAGAAAGTCATAGGTAATATAATTCAGAATCAATGTTAAATCCAAGAAATATGACATTCGTGTCAACCACCTTCTTAGTTACCTTGACTTTCCCTAAGATTCCGGTTATTTCCAGTTAAACTCAGTAAGTGTTAAAATCGTCGCTAGTACTGAGTAAGCCATAACACCACGCCGATTCCTTAATTTGTGCGATCGATCAATTCGGTCACTAGTTACCTATTTTATCTCTATTGTTGTTCTTTTGTTTCTTTCTATCTTATTAGTAACTCGTAGCATGAGTATTACAATAAAGTAACATGCATGCCTCGCACGGTGATATACGAAATTGAAATGTTAATATTTTCTAAAGAGTTCTTGTACGATTACGAATAGGCTTCACTGTAGATAGACAGCCGAAATAAGAATATCAAAGAATTTAAAAACTGCGTGACTATTTCCAAAAGTTCAGTTCAGTTAAGTTTCAAAGTTTTTTTTTTCTAAAAGATAGAAGCATTTGTCCGCAATCTCATCTGAGTTCATTTCTATTTTGATGTATTAAAATACCGTAATTTCTTTACACCTGCGAATAGTTCTGTTGCAAAATTGTAGATCCTTTGCTGTCTGTGTTGTGTCTCCCGTAAAAAATTAGATTCCAACCGACCAAGTTTGGAAGAGGTATTTTCATATTTCGGCCTAAGTAAGTCCCTTGGGAAAAGTTGTGTGCCTTATCATCAGCACGCTCTGAGGTTTCAGTATCAGTCACAAGTAAAATTTCAACCTGTATTCATGTTTCGACCTATGTTCTTTAGGGAAAGTTGTTGTTGTTGGTAATTTTTGTATGGGAGCTCTAGTTTTTTTTTTTTCATTTTTTTGACTTATTTTCCTTGGGGACTGTGTTGCTTATCATCAGCCCCTCTCAAAGTTTCGGTATCGGTCGCTAATAAAAAATGCACCCTATAAAAAACACTACGTGCCTAAATTGTAGCGACAAAAATAAATGTAATTCCATGTCAATCACTTAAATAGGGTTGGGGTCCCTGAAAACCTTTACAGATGGCTAGCCATTCACTTAAATGGGGTAACATCGAAACCCTCTATAGGCTTAGGTAGGTATTAACTGTATTAAGCCTGGAGAGGAAAGTAATTCGATACGTAGGTACGTATATATCCTACCTATTTACTTCTAAAGTTGGTATTATTTTACTTGAAAGACTAGACAGACATGCAATTTTTTTCTTATTGACGTCTTCTTGATCCCCACTCCATCATACAACGTAGGTTTGCCAAAAATAAAATTATAATGAAATACTTTTTTTGTAATTCAAAGCCATGTTCATCAAAATAGTCTTGGAGTAAAAAACAATAGTGTTCAACTTATTAATTTGTGCATTGGAATTTTTAATGCACTCACAGCGCAATATTACCTATTCTCCTAAATTGAAAATGAGAAAATTGAAAATTTCGCTAGCGACCGCCAGGACTTGGAAGATTCAGCAGGGTTCGTAGCTTAGTCGGTAGAGCGGTGGAACGGTGATCCACAGTCCCGGGTTCAAGTCCCGGCGGTCGCTAGTGAATTTTTCAATTTTCTCAAGTTCAATTACGTACTTAGGTAAATTGTAGCGACAAAAATAAATGTAATTCCATGTCAATCAGTTAAATAGGGTTGGAAACCCTGAAAACTTTTACAGATGGCTAGCCATTCACTTAAATGAGGTACATCGAACGAAACCCTCTATAGGCTTAGGTAGGTATTAACTGTATTTATTAAGCCTGGAGAGGAAAGTAATTCGATACGTAGGTAGGTATATGGGGTGAAATTTTACTACTGACCGATAGCAAAAACTCAGAGGCGGCTGGTGATAAGGAACAACTTTCCCTTAGAAACATAGGTCGAAATATGAAAAATATGTTGGGCCTCCCATACAGAATTGCCGAACAGCTGATTTGAGTTTGCTACTTCTTCTTCATCAGCATGGTTTCTTAGGTATTTTTTCTTCCGTTTTTCGACCTATGTTCCTTGGGGAAAGTTGTTCCTTTTCATCAGCCGTTTCTGAGTTTTCGCTATCGGTCACAAGTAAAATTTCACCCCATATATCCTACCTATTTACTTCTAAAGTTGGTATTATTTTACTTGAAAGACCAGACAGACATGCAAAAATTTTTGTTTTTCTTATTAACGTCTTCTCGATCCCCACTCCAGCAAACCGACCAACGTAGGTTTGGCAAAAATAAAATTATGATTTAATTTTAATGCAAACGTCTTTTTTCAAATACTTTTTTTATAAGCCATGTTCATCAAAATAGTCCTATGTCTTGGAGCATATAAAATACAATATTCAACTTAATAATTTGTGATGTTGACAATATTAGGTACCTACTGTAGAATCTACTGCTTCGTCATTGACATCATGTCGGAGCGGAAATGCATCAATAAGTCAAATGACAAACAACCATCAATATGTTTTAGAAATTTTATCCAACAGTAAAATTTTGGCTTTGACTTTATAGAACTTCCAAAATGATTCCATTGAAGATATAACATGCGAGCGTACTCGCTAACTTCTGAAGCACTCTGAATAAACTTTAAGATAATGAATTCGCTCATCATTTATTGTTCATGAATTCTACCACAGATTCCTCTTCGAATAAACAGTTAAGCTGCATGCATGGTTTAATACAAGCTATATTTACCCTATGATATGCTCAAGATATGCATCTTGAGTTGGCACTCAAGCAAATCCAGGTTACTCCGCTAGGCTTATTTGCAAAATGTAGGATGATAGGATTCGCTCAAACGATTTCGATCCATTTTTTCTAAGAATTGATAATAAAGCTATATACCATTGGCATAAGATATGGTATGATATGCCCATGGGGCTAAAATATGTATCGGATCATTTTTATAATTCTCTAGCACATTTTGAAGTATCTGACAAGTGCGTGCGTACGTGCGAGGGTTATGTTTTTCGAGAGTATGTAAGAAGTGTCGTTAGATTTATCTCAGCAGCGCGAGTGACACTGACTACATTAAATTTTCATAAATTTAAGATGGCGGATTTTTATCGCAAATTAAAACTTTGAAATTACCGCAGTGGGGTTTTTTTTTAGTACATCCGCTTGTTTAGAAGCGTGTTCAAGGTGAAACAAACAGTGACATCAAAAGATAACATTAAAAAATCTTATATTGGGGGGTATCCGAATCACCCCCATGATCCGCGATTTCTGTAGTTTCTGAGATAGTCAACATTTGAAGTAGTATTGGGTAGACAGAGCGTAAACGGTATAGAAACAGCCAGTTATAAGTATTATACCACGTCTGACTAAAGTTTAAGAGCCATTCAGAAGACTGTCACTGAAAATTGCAATACACATCAACTCTCAAATCCCTTAGTCACTTCTTACGACACCAGCGGTATTTTTTTAAATTTTTTGAGTAATGCTAACAGCACTAATTTACAATTTTAGACACAAACAGGCTAGAAGCATCCAAGAATAGAAAGATATTGGGTGATGCTATTCTAAGCCAGCACCATACGGCAACAAGTCAAAATTTTCACGTTATTATTATTATAACTCGCCGTGTGATGCTGACTTAGCTAGGCGTATTGCTATAAAACAATTTTCCTCGCGAGCGCCATAACTGCCATAAGGGACGATAATGAGGGTTTCGTGCCTTGTAATTTCAACGTTTTTTATATAACATAAATCGAAAACAACGGTCTTTAACCCTTATTCACCATCTATTTTATATAGAAAACTTGCAAATGTGCCGCTAAAATTGGAAAGTAACAAATTTACAAGAGTAGGATATTATTTATCATCCCAATTCGCTACTTGACTGGGTCGTAAATAAAATACAAAAGTTGTATCCTTAGAACTATTGTCCAAAAATACTACAGATTTCATTTATCGTTCTTCAAAATATTGGAAGTTGGATTTATGAAACACAAAAATGATATAAAAGTTATTGTTCTGACTCCATCCAAAATATTGAAATATGAGTCATATTGCAATAATTATATACAAAATATCGTTTTCAATCGAAGTAGCTCATTTTACCTGTCAATTAAGTCGGATTCTTTCAGGGTATTGCCACCTCTTACACTGCTCTCGCCAATCCGCCTGTCAAGCATGGTGAGCAGGCAAAACCTTCAAATAGAGTTATGCCATGTCCAGCAGTGGACCGTTGTGGCTGTTAGTCCATAATTTTATGGCAGAGACTTACGTTTGAACAGGTAACAATGAAAGTAATGCAACATAATTGCCACGAAGTGAAGCATAAAATAGGGGCAAGTTTTTTCAAGCGGTGGCTCTGATTATCTATTTAATCACTAGATACAACATCCGTTTGGTGCTAGTTGAGAGAAAGCTATGGAAATATGGTAAATCATGCTACTACTACTGCTACAGCCACAACAGTATATGGGCCTGCCCAGATTGGGGGGTATTGCCGTACTCACCGAGCTTAGCACGCGGATTGACGAGAACGGTGTTGTACATATTAGCAGGAAATACTGCTGCCTATTCCCTGGATGAATCCTTTAGTAGGTACCAACATCATCACCTTTCTGCTCTTATCCCAAATCAGTTGCGGTCGTCGCAATATGTTTTGTAGACCACAAGATCATGTAGCAAAAGGATTTTTCATGTTTTATGACCGGCCGTCTGCCAGCCGACAACCCTCTTTGGGAATGCTATTGTAGATGGTACCATTCTTAAGTATTCAAGGGTAGAAAGGCTAAACTTGCATCACACGGTCACGGGAGTGCAGATGCCGTAGGTCGCAGGTTCAAATCCTGCCAGCGGTGGAAAACTTTCCAAAAACCACATGGTTAATCACACGTCACGGTCAAATTAGCAACAGTAGAACCAACGACAGGGGGTCGGAAGGTTTTGGAATAGAAATCACATTATGGGTCGGAAATTGCAGCGTGGGGGGGTGGTGTTCTATTTGACAGAGGACCTGACAAAGGTTGCGGGCAGCCGATGGAATCAGGTGGCCTGTAGTTGCGGTCAATGGAACTGCCTAGAAGCACAAAATAGAGAGTACACAAAAGGTTCCCTCGGCCCTATTCGGAATTTTCGCGACTGTCATTTGTTACATTAGCCAAGGTTGCTATCCAGTCAAAAATCTCAAAGTGTAAGAAATATCTATCAGCAAAATCTGATGCAAGTACGTCATAATATGATTCAAAGCCAATTCTAATCCAAGAAATATGACGTTCGTGCCAACCATCTTCTTAGTTACCTTGACTTCCCCTGAGATTTTAGTTATTTCCGGTTAAAGTCGGTAAGCGTCAATTTTAACAGTTTATTTTTATTCTTTTAAAAACTTCTATTTAGTATTCTCAAAATTATTAATACTATTGTGAAGCTTATAAAAAATAGTGCCATTAAGGTCTTGTCCGGCGTATCCGACCGGAATTGTGTCCATCCGGTAAAATCCGGCCAAATTGAGAATCATTCCGAATTGATTGAAATCTCTGCTTGAAGTAGATTTTTGTAGAGAAAGGCCTACTAAGTGCTAGAGTTGACCACAGCAAGGAAATACGGTTAAATAAATAAAATTCTCATATAATGCTAACGTCAAACATAAAAAATAAATGTTAATAGGACACTGTTTTTTCTCACCCACCTACACATAAATTGACCTCTTTGCGGATCAACACAATAGGTAAATCAATGTCAGGTAAATTGAATCGGATTTTTTGTGTATTTGTGGATATATGACAAAAGGTTTCCCGCACAATTCATCACTGTCAAATTGAAATTCAATTAGTATACGCAGGTAACATCCGAGTGTACCTCTACCTATACCTATGTAATTAAGTCGGTAGGTACTACAATCAGAAGCTCATCAATTGAGGGAGGAACGTAAACTGATGCCCAATAATTGAGGATAGTTATAATCCAGATGGACTAAGAATGCGAATCTGCGAGACATCGGTCTCACGAGTGTCTTGCGACAATTCTTGTGAGTTTCGTCCTCTACGATAGAGGACCCATTCATAATATTTTCTTTTGTTTGTACAACTATCACTCATAATTAAAACGACTTCAACGGATTTTAGTTGTATTTTATTTAGGATTGTAATTAACCCGACGTTTCGGACACTTTGCAGTGTCCGTGGTCACGGATGACTAAGGTGTTAGACGTCATTATTTAGAATTTAAAATTATTTTTGTTCTACCGCCATCTATTTCTTAATTGCCTAGCATAACGTTCCGGTTGTACGCAGAATGCAGACACCGTGTCTTGTGAAGTTGGTCTTGCAGTATGTTGGATTTGGTTCTTCCGCTGTGTAATCAGTGGAGTCCAAGTTGGTGAGATGCCCCATCCAGTGTCTCGGTTGAAATTCGGATGTTTTTTTGAATTTCTATGGCTTCCCGTACCTTCCTAGGGACAAATCTCTTCTCTCTCGCTAGGATTGCAGCCTTGTCGAACCTGATATAATGGGTGGGATTATCCATCACATGTTCACACACTGCAGACTGTCTGTCACGACGGTTTCTGACATCGGCAATATGTTCCTTGAGACGTGTAGATACATTCCTCTTTGTTTCCCCTATGTATGAGAGTCCACAGTCACAGTCAAGTTTATAAACACCAGGATCTTGGATATTGCATTTGACTGATCTGATGTACTGGCTGATCTTCTTTGGCGGCTTGAAAATGGTTTTGATTGAAGCTCGCTGCAGAATTCTGCCAATCTTGTCAGTTACTCCCTTTAGGTATGGTAAGTATGCTGGTTGACGCTCGACTGTGGATGGTTTGGCACGGTTTCTGTGACGTTGACGAGGTGGTTTCAGGTCATTTTCATGGAGTACTCGTCTCACATGATTTAGCTCATCATCTAGGTGTTGGGGGTCACAGATGCCGCGTGCTCTCTGAAACAAAGAGGTGCCAACGGCAGCTAACTGGCTCGGATGATGGTGGGAGTTACCATTTAGGTACCTATCTGTATGGGTTGGTTTTCTATATACGGAGTGACTGATTGTACCATTTGGGTTTTTAATTATTAAAATATCTAAGAATGCTAATTGATTGTTTTGTTCTGTTTCTATTGTGAATTTTATATTAGGATGGATTGAATTTAGATGATTTTGGAAAGCAGTAACTTTGTCTTGTGGGAGGATGGTAAAGGTGTCGTCTACGTACCTCTTATACATCTTCGGCACGACCGGAGCGTGCCTCAGGGCTCGATCCTCAAAGTCCTCCATGAAGATGTCAGCTACCAAGGGGGATACTGGAGAGCCCATGGCCACGCCGTCGACTTGTACATAGAACTCATCATTCCACAATAGGTAACCAGATGTTAGGCACCATTCCAAAAGTTCTGCATATTCTATTGCATCCCTCTCCAAGATCCTGGTGTTTATAAACTTGACTGTGACTGTGGACTCTCATACATAGAGGAAACAAAGAGGAATGTATCTACACGTCTCAAGGAACATATTGCCGATGTCAGAAACCGTCGTGACAGACAGTCTGCAGTGTGTGAACATGTGATGGATAATCCCACCCATTATATCAGGTTCGACAAGGCTGCAATCCTAGCGAGAGAGAAGAGATTTGTCCCTAGGAAGGTACGGGAAGCCATAGAAATTCAAAAACATCCGAATTTCAACCGAGACACTGGATGGGGCATCTCACCAACTTGGACTCCACTGATTACACAGCGGAAGAACCAAATCCAACATACTGCAAGACCAACTTCACAAGACACGGTGTCTGCATTCTGCGTACAACCGGAACGTTATGCTAGGCAATTAAGAAATAGATGGCGGTAGAACAAAAATAATTTTAAATTCTAAATAATGACGTCTAACACCTTAGTCATCCGTGACCACGGACACTGCAAAGTGTCCGAAACGTCGGGTTAATTACAATCCTAAATAAAATACAACTAAAATCCGTTGAAGTCGTTTTAATTAGGACCCATTCATTTAACCCTTAAATGCATACTGATGCAGATCTGCAACAGTCACTTTTAATTTTTTTATAAATACCTAAAACAATATTTTTTTGTTTTACTAAGTCAGTAATATTTAACAAACAAATAAAAAAAGTAAAGGTTAAAAAAATTATTATATACACATATTTTAGTCTTTTTATTTTTACATTCTACCCTAACATTGTCAAAACTAGCTCAAATACGGTCAGCGTTTTCAAATTTGACCATATTTGAAAAAATCGTAAAATAATTACCATACTAGATAGAAGGTCGAAATAAAAAAGAAAATTTCGCTAATGAAACAAACTATAATATAAATTTTGAATAAGTTTTTAATGAAAATTATGTTCTTAATTATAAAATAAAATAAAAATCGTCAGTTTAGAGAAAAAGTACAAAAATAATCAAAATAATTCAAAAAATATTTTTTTAAATATTTTTCCCGTGTTTTATAAACTTTTTACTATAAAATACCAAAATTTGGTACAAATAGGAAAATTTGTGCATTTAAGGGTTAATAAGAAATCTAGTCTGCTCGCGACCACGACTGGTGCAACCCAGTCGAAACGTCGAGTGTCCAGGTAAATCGCTTATTTACCTAAAAAACTATCGCGATAAGACTCGTTAAAGTAATTATTATGTGTAATAAGAAATCTTGTATGGAATGGTCCTTTAAAGTATCGAGGGGCTATACCTCATGGTACAAACGTTGATAAAATGTAAGTAGATATCACCACAACGATGCACACTTCATGAATAATTCGAAAGTTTTCCAGGAAATTGAAATTGAAATGTTTTTTAGCGTATCACTAGTTTTATAACTGAGTTGTGTATCATTAAAATACAATCTCTTGAAATTTTCCAAAAATATTTTGACCAGATTTTTAAGACCATTTCTTTTAATTTTAAAATGTATATACTTAACAGGCAAATAAAACACAACTTCTGATCGCATCTGTTGCACCTGCAACTTAGTAACAGTGGCAACGGTGGCAGCAGTAACACAATTCTTGGCCAAGGTGTCAATTAAACATGAAAGTGGAAAACTAGTACACACCTTACATTCTCAACGTCAAGGTGATACCTTCTCATTAAGGCGAGGAACACACGTAATATCCGTTTGTGCGTTATTATTGCGCTGCGTAACGCGTGTGTAAGGACAACACGAATTTCTACCCTATACTACACGAATATCGTTTGACATAAACCGCTAGAACTGCATATCGCACAATGCTTTGTAGACGGATGCGTCTGTCAAACCGTTTGCCATAAACCGTATTGGAATAAAGTGGAAATTCGCAGTTTCCTAACAAATGCGATAGCACTGCGCAAAAATAAAGCATTACGTGTGTTTTTCGATATATCTATCCTCACTTTAATTGCTAATTTGTACCTATATGTCAGTACTTATACGTCTTTTCCCAGGTTGCATTGTAGTGAAGAAAGTGATTGAATCATGTCACTTAATTGTTCATCATAATTGTAAGCTATTAGCATTTTAATGGCAACAGAAAGTTAATTTGTATAATATTTCTGCATAAATTCTACTTTCGCTTTATCGATAGCCTTGCATTATTAAACAAGTGCATTCCATTCTACGAACTCTCATACAAACGTTTCACCGCTTTTAACCCCCTTTAGGGGGTAGAAATTTAAAAAAATCCATCTAGTGGTTGGTTACGTGGCAAAATAAGCTTACTGCCCAAATTTCATGTTTCTAGCTGTAGTAGTTCATGTATAATAGGAATAGGTAGGTATACTCGTAACTAGCCTTGCGTTATTGTATCTACTAGTGCATTCCATTCTATCTGCACTGCATTATTACTTAGGTATTAGGTATTGCATAGCTAAATTCAGTCGCTAAATTCCTGACTTATTGCGTGTCAATTTATAGAAATGTCCTGCATTTCCAATCTGAGGGAATTGTTATAATAAGAGTCTAAAATAGATAAAGTAGATATCTCTCTTCATTATGGATACCGAGACGATGAACCAAGATGTAACTACTTATTAAAAAATATATGGTAAGAATTTGTCCGTACAGTGAATTTTATTCGCAATGTATTTTTTTTTGTGGGATATTTTTATTTTATGAAAAAAACACGCTATATTTTTCATCAGTGTGTCCTTAGCTTATTCCTAAAATAGCAAATAAATTGTATTAATTCGCAGACAAATAAGTTGACAGATTCTTCAATGTGGTAACGAAAGTTAAAACTTTGACAGATAAACCTACTTACTCGTAAATGACTTAGCTCTTCAAACCGAAACTAATAAATTTAATGGAACTCTATAAGTGCTGAACCAACGTTCAACCTTCGGCTTGTTTCTACGGCGACTATCTAACAAATTAATAGCCGAGCCAGATGGGATCATAATCGTTCATTTTGTTATATAAGTCCCGGATTCACTATCACATTACAACTTTTATTACTTGAATGACCATTTCCTCGCTTCCTGGTACTTTAATTTTTCAGTATTTAACTAGGTAAGAGCTCTCAGTCGAACTACTTTCCAATTGTTGACAATAGTAGAAGCTTTCTTTAGAACTACAAAATCCAACTATCTACTACAATGTTACGACTCGCATACTGAAATTCGAAGAGCTCTATTTCGATGAAGCAGTACGGCAAAGCCTCTTTACCTCAACACATTTTTATATTGTAGCTACTCAGTTCAACTCATATCACACTTCAATAAATACCTACCTATATTCAATCTTACTCTAACAACGAACTACTTCACTCGTTAAATGTGACAAAAACAGATTTGTTTAAAAAAATATTAAGTAAAACGAAGTACCTCATTCATAATAATAGTTGTGTAAGCGCAGAAAAACTTGAGTCAAATATGTTTCAACTGAAAATCTTTGATGTCAAATTCATGCGATATGAAAATCTACTATTACAATTCAGTCATTTAAACTCTGAAACCAGGGTTTCATTGAGTCGTTAGAAGACTTGGTGTCCCACTCGAAGAAGAAGATTTATAGTTTCGTCACTTCCTTGTTATAGGCCAAAGATAATAATATGGGTAATATTCACTCCCATGAATAACTTTCTTAATACAAACATTTTTTATAATCGCCACACTCTACTCAATTTAATAGTAATCTATTGTTTGTAGAAAGGTTAACAGCCGTAAAAACATAGTCACCTACTTTTTCCAGGTAAACCATTTATCGACACGTTGTCAATATATGAAAAAATATTTCTATTGTCTCACTATATCCGATTAACACATTTCACATGAATAGAGACATTATGCCAGAAAAAACTTTCCTACAGATCCCTATGTCAACGAAATAGAGCATGTTTAAGTATGGCATCGACACAATGTGGGTAAAGTGATAGGAAAATGTATGAAATGTGGCGAACGGGGTCACATTTCCGGAAGTGATGCGTATTTTTTGTTAGACAATAAAGGATTCGGGGAAAATATAGGGATTCTATTTTGGTCCCAGTATTTGGAAGCAGTATATAGGATACCCTCGGGCTTGGAGCTATGATATTTTCCGGTTGAATAAAAAAGTGGATAAAAGGCTAACCAAGGATTGCACTCAGCCAGTGTCATATGCCTTCCAGCGGTATTTGCCTTGCGAGTTTTTGATACGACGAAAGCAAACGAGGACGAAAAGCAAACCTATGAAATCACGTTATTCAGGTAGATATTTGGCACAGATCTACCAGAGCAGTAGTCGAAAAATATAGTTTTTGTAAATGGGTGACGACGATTCAGTGACTAGCGCAGTGGACTGATTAGCTGTTTTTGATAATGTTCATCATGTTTGAATCTAAAATCATAATTTCGTTTCAAACTAAAGATTGTATTCTCTTCCATTCCAGAGCACAGAAGAATCGCTCAAACGGGGTCTGAGCAATAAGTGCGCAGCGCGAGAGACTTCCTCATGTATAGCCTACGAGCTGGTCGGCTACGTGGACAGGATGCTTCGGACGGCCTCCTTCCAGCTGACCGATGACGTCATGGTCGTCGATGACAGGTAAAATTGACAGGAGGTGCCATTATGACAATGATTACAAGGACAGTGAGGACAAAGATCACGACAACGACGATGATCCTGATGATAATAATGAGGATGACGATAATGACGATCTTATTTGTAATAGTAATGATGGTGATGATACTTTTCCAGCTACTTCACACAAATACCAAACACAGACAGTCATCATTCAATCAAATACTTGTCTTAGATTTGATCCCGGAACCCTACGTAAGACAGATAGTTTTTTTATCAATGACGTAGAAGAGTAGATAAATGAAATTCGATCTTTATACCAAGATCCTGTTAAGGGAGGTTTGGTAAAAAAATCTGTCATGAAAAAACCTATTTCATTATTTTGCCGTTATCAAACAAACATGATATTTGAGCTCTGATCTGAAGGGCGGTATTGTTTCAGCAGATGACAGAGTGGATGATGTTATCAAATAAATTCATCACATTTTATGACAGAGTCGTTGGACTTTTTTTTATGCTATAAGAAAATAGGTTTGACCAAGGGTTGATGGGTTGCCTGGAAGAATTTGGTGCGTGTCTCAGAATAGTGTCATTCATTTTGTGAATATATTGTATCTATTCACTGATAATAACGCAATCGAATACCTAATTTTAAAACACTTCTTGTGTTAGGTATACAATTTTTGGAAACTTGCAAATTTTTCCACCGCAGGCAGGATTTGAACCTGCGACCTTCGACTGCCGACGCCACTACCAACTGGGCTACCTCGGTTCTAATCGAGCCTGCGAATTAGTAGTGGCGTGTGAAGTTGGTAGTGGCGTCGGCAGTACAGATGCCGAAGGTCGCAGGTTCAAATCCTGCCTGCGGTGGAAAATTTGCAAGTTTCCGAAAAAAAAATATGCAATCAATAAACTAAAGTACTATACAAACTAAAACCGTAGTTGAGAGGTATTTCACTGAATCAAAAAGATCGCTTTTGGCATTGCCTTTTGAAGAGACTGGAATGACCTGATTGAGTGTGACCCTTTCATTTTGGCATCACTTTGGCGAGAAACACACGTAACGTCTATTAGTGCGTTATTTTTGCGCTGCGTAATGCGTGTGTGTGTACAATACGTGTAGTACAATACGAAGTTTGACCTTAATCCCACACAAAATGCGGTTTATGTCTAACAGTTTGACAAACACGTCTACGCAGCGTTGTGCGAAGTGCAGCGCGAGCGAATACGTCTGTCAAACCGATTGGTTTAAACTGTATTTGTATGAAACAAAGGTGGAAAACCGCATTTTCCTATCGTATGCGATAGCGCTGCGCAAAACTAACGTACAATAACGCATAAACCGCCGTTACTTGTGTTTTTCGGCTAAGGCTTCACTTTGATGTATAAAACGAAACTAGGTCAAGTAAATTCGTCTAGGGAATCAGATTTCACCAGCTCCATTGCACGATTTGGATTGAAGAACTCACTTGAGGGTTGAGACACAAAGTAGTATTTGCGGGCGCCCGATACAGAAAGACGACTACAAGGAAACGTCACTATACTGACGCAGACATCTATACGCCGTCGTTAACGCGAGAAACCAAACCGGCATAGTCTAATAAAACATGGTCTTACATTCCCAGAGTGACACTTGCCTACGTCACTAGTATTGCCACTTCATTTCAATAAAATACGTGATGGGGTAAATTCAATCTCAGAACAATGAGTTAAAATATTTCTTAAAATTTTATAATTTGAATTTACGTGTGTATCAACTTGAACTTTACAACAACACTTAAATTGTATTTATTAATTATATATCACACGGATTTTAGCACTTACATTTGGATTCAATTGCGGTAGGTATCACGACGGTTTCGTCCACTCAGTGGCAGGAGAGACGCTAGCGCGTACAGATGTCACTCCGCCCGATGAAGGTCCACCAACTGGACCGAAACCGTCGCGATACCTACCGCGATTGAACCCAAATGTAAGTGCTAAAATCCGTGTGATATATAATAAAAGTTAAAATGGCGCACATAAGTTTAAACAATTTAAATTTATTTATTAGTTAACAGTATCTTATATGATTTACAAAAGAAATCATAAGAGTGGGTAATTCTGGTAACCCACAAGCATGATGACGTAGGCAAGTGTCAGTCACCTGGTTCACGAGTCTCGGAATGGAATACCAGACGGAGTATTTTATTATACCATGCCAAACTGGCTACTAGTTGAGTGTCAACAGCGTTGGGTGCGGGCGGACAGCAAAATGACGACTCAAAGTCACTCAAAGTGCTAATAAAACTGTAGTGTATATTATAGATAGCGTAAGTGTGATACACTCTAATGTAACGTATTTAACCAAGATACCTCATTTAAAAAATTCCTAAAGGAAAAGTAGCAACCTTACAGTGTAGGTTTAGATGATCGGAAAAGGGGCAAGCTGTCCTTCTGTAATTTTTCTATTTTGTGGTTCAGAGTGCAAATCCCCGATCGTTTCCGGTAAGTACGTGGTACTCCGCGGATTGAATTCCAAGTGGCATTGAGTTTTTTTTCGTAAGGAGTGTGAGCGATGCAATTCATTCCAGTTACTTATGTGGGTCAACTAGGTACGTGTTATACCAAAAATAAACGAAGCACATAAAGCAATAAAGTTCAGGCACAATAAATGCAAATACGTTCTATGGCTGGGAATAAAATCAGGGCTCACAAATATTGAGGGTACTTTGAAGAACCCTTGTGTGAGTACATATCAATAGTTGTGAGACCGTCACATAAAATTGTGGGCTTCCACACGTAAAGGGTCCAAGTGTTGGCATTTAGTTTCCGAGATATTCGCATTATTTTTTTAATTGTTTTTTTTTGGAATTACAACGTTGTTGGAAGTCTGTGTATTGATTTTTAATAGTCAGTATGTTAGAGCGATTTGACCCTTGTAAATTCCGAAACTGATTTTACTTCAATACCCCACTGATGGACCCTTTTTGCGTGAAAGCCTACAATTGTTTACATGTGAAGCCTGAGTTTCTAAGTCAAGTTTTACGACACCCGCGGGAAGGGAAACGGGTTGTCGAACAACTTGTTGGTTGACCCACTAATACGAGTTTCCCGCTTTGACCCAAAACTATTTTACCCCATATTGTCCTAAATTGTAAATAATACGACCCCTGACTCTCTTTAAACGCAAATGATTTGACGAATTGGGATTGAATTGAATTAAAAGAAATTATGTAGGTTGTATTGCTCCAATACGGGGGAGGCCCATGTCCAGCAGTGGACTGTTGTGGCTGTAAAGGTAAGGTATTGCTTACTTCTAGAACTTGACCGAAAGCGATAAGTTTTTGTTCAGGAATTTGAAGAAATTCGTTAGATCTTCTTTTGTATGTGGGTGGGCGCTTCAAAAGGATCCGGGAAATCCGGACTATAAATATCTATGAATTTGAAAGTTTGTAGAGAAACTTTGGTTAACCTCAAAACGTGGCTTTTGATCTCCTGGCGAAACCAAAATATATTTATAGAATACTTCAACAAAACCTGCCGCGGGGAGCTGGCTTAGAATAGATCACCCCGTATCTTTCCCGTGGGTGTCGCAAGAAGCGACTTAGGGATTTGATTTGAAAGTTGATGAATTTTAGGCGACAGACTGATAACCTGTCACTACGACAATACACAGTCATCTGAACCACTATCAGACGTGGTGATAATGCGGCTGGTTTTCACTGCCGTTTACGCTCTGCCTGCCCCGCAAGGGATATTGGCATGATGTATGTACTTAAACAAAAAAATGTTCTCTTTTCAGCAACGGAGCAGCAGCAGAGATCCCCGTCAAGCCTGAATCCTTGGCGAGGTCTGGGACCTCCCTGGAAGACCAGGCGCAGCAGGTGATCCAGGAGAAGCTGTTCAACTTCGCCACCACCAGGTCGCTGCGGTACAGGATTCTGGACAACGCTGACCTGGTCATCTCCGGACAGCAGGAGAAGGACGGCAGTCTTGGAGTTGGTGAGTTAATACAAAAAGTCGGTTAATTTATACTGTGAAAAATCTAGCTTGATGCCTGCGACAGTAGACAGATTTAGGCAAATCTAGTTTCTTTCTTACTAAAGACAAAGCAGTATGGTCTAAAGACCTTCGCCGTTCCACAAAGCACAAAATAAAAAAAAACTGTTTTTCTTTGTTTACTTCTGCTTTAGTATGGATATGTCGCAGTACGATGGCAGAATCAGGTTTTTGGCCAAAAACCTAGGTTTTTGGCCAAAAGCCGGCATATGGCAAAATCGTAGACTTCTTTCGGCCATCGTCCTAAGCTGATCCAGGTTTTTGGCCAAAAAACTAGGATTTTGGCCGAAATCCTAGATTTGTTCAGTATTATGGCTTTTTTTGTATTTCGGGGAAACTTCTTCTTCTTCGACTGGTACACTAAGTCGCCCAACGACCCGATGAACCCTGGTGTTAGAGTTTTTAAACCGCCTACTGCAAGGAGCAGGCCTCTGACAAGGTTGTGTAACGACCGCCGTCTAAGTGATCATAAAGAGCAATCGGGACCGACGGCTTAACGTGCCCGTGTAGTTCGGGCATACACTTCGAAAGGCAGGAGGTAGCATTGGACGTTCTAGAGGGTGGGAGGTAGCGTCAGACGCTCTGGAGGGCGTGGGTAGCGTCGACACTCTGGAGGATGTAAGATGACGGGCGTTGGATTTTCTGGGGGTCCGACGCTACCTCCTGGTCTCCAGGGCGTCCAACGCTACCACCAATCCTCTAGAGCGTTCAGTGGTACGTCCTGCTCTTATGGTGTCTGAAGCTCCCCCCTGCCCTTCAGGGAATCCGAGGCAATCCTGCTGTTCAGACTGTCTGATGTTACCCCCCGTCCTTCAGGGTGTCCATTTACGGTGTCCAAGTCTACCCTCAAAAGATCAGAGGGAGGTGCATAAAGTACCTCTCCACTCCTCGTTCCCCCGAACCACACGGGTACGGTAAGCCGTTGGTCGGTCCCGATTGCTCTCTATGATCACTTAGACGGCGGTCGTTACACAACCATGTTAGAGGCCTGCTACTTGCAGTAGGCGGTTAAAAACTCTGATACCAGGGTCCATCGGCTCGTTAGATGCTGTGGTGTACCACTCGAAGACGAAGAAGTTCCCCCGAAATTCAAAAAAAGCCATAATACTAAACAAATCTAGGATTTCGGCCAAAATCCTAGTTATTTGGCCAAAATCCTAGGTTTTTGGCCAAAAACCTGGATCAGCTCAGGACGATGGCCGAAGGAAGTCTACGATTCTGCCATATGCCGGCTTTTGGCCAAAAACCTAGGTTTTTGGCCAAAAACCTGATTCTGCCATCGTACTGCGACAGATATAACTGACTCCCACAGAGCTCAAGCTATATTTTAAGTACTATAAATGTTTTCACAGCCAAGTGCACCCGTATATTTTCTCTGTGTTTCCACTCTGGTTGACCGGTAGAGAATGCCGCGTGGCATTAGAATCGCCTTTTTGTAAAATGAGCAATAAAGTATAAAAATAAAATAAAAGAAAAAGGCTGCAAGAAAAATACTAACATTACGCGTCGTACGATCGCCAGCACATCAAGCTATCCATTTAAGAAAACAACTTACACTGATTTATTAAAGACATACATAACAAGTTTAGATAGATCCCTTAAACGGTATGTTTCGAAGTCAGCATAGCTGAAGTGAAGCAGAATAGCGACTACTCTACCGATAAGAGCAAAGCTCTCAAACAACTAAACTGTGTTAAAATAATTAGAGGCGTTTACTTGGGATCTCAAGAGTCATACAAACAGTATTCTACGGGGAGGTACCGAACGACCTACTTTCCGAAAAACGCTAAGCTTAACAGTTAAAACTGAAAAACTTCCCCTAAGGATCAAAGTTCAAGGCCTAAAAAATGGTCCACCCATACAAAAAAATTGGCTGTTCAAGCAATTTTGTATGGGAGGTCCAATTATCTACTAGCTAGGCTATGATCTTTGGTCTTTAAGAGGAGCTGTTCAGATTGATACATTGAGTTTAGCGTTTTCGGGATAGTGGGTCATTTGCTACCTCCCCGTAATGGCTTACTAGCTGCCCGTCAGCGGTTTCACCCGCTGCAACCTATTAATCCGCGGGAAAAAAGCATTACTCGCCAAGAGATGTCGCTGTTAGTTTTCGGCGAAAACGTTTAAAACGCGAATCGGCTCAGTCACGCCACCTTTGCAAAAATATTGAAATATGCGTGATTCCGTTGGAATAAGACATTTTCCCGTGGTAAAAAGTAGCCTATGTGTTATTCTTCTATATTTGTGCAAAATTTCATGTTAGTCTAATCAGCCGTTTTAGCGTGATGTCGTAACAAACACACACACAAACATCCGCCTTTATAATATTAGTAGGATTCTAATGTCTCATCGATGCAGAAAATCATTCTTTGCTGGCACCTATTTGTAGAGGTGTGAAAAAATATAACTAATAAAAACCGGCCAAGAGCGTGTCAGACACGCCCACAAATAGGGTTTCGTAGTCAACGTTTAAATATCAGGATTTTCAGCATTACAAACTTAATTTTGTTGCTGGTTTGTTAGCAGCAGTATGATGACCAACCGCAAATAGAAAAACTCAATTTTTTCTGAAACCTTTAAGGGTACGATATCCGTTATAGTTTTCATTATAACTTCAGATTGTAAGCTATATTTCATATTTATTTCAAATTTTTAGCGTTTATACTTTAGAAGTTACAGCTGGAACAAATTATGGGTCAAAAACGCCCTTTTTAAAAGCAAATATCTCGTGACAGAAACATTTTAGTGACTTTGTTTCAAAGAAACCTCACCTTAGTTTTAAAAGACCTATTCAACGATACCCTACTCAATATAACAGAAGAAAAAAATTTTTTTTGCCCCCCTTTCACTTGTATGGGAGGGGGTCCAAAAAACATTTAAAATATTTTTTTCTTAACATTTCTATATTTGGGTCAACACGATCTATCTTCTCACCAAATTTCATGTCGATAGCTCTAAAACTGACGAAGATATGAGGGCGCGGCATACAGACAGACAGACAGACAGACAGACAGACAGACAGACAGACAGACAGACAGACAGACATGACGAAACTATAAGGGTTTCTAGTAGACTACGAAACCCTAAAAAGGAACTATGTTTTTCGAAAATTATTGGGTTTTAAAAATTGATTGATTATGCAATTTTGATTAATCATTTTTTGTTACTAATCCCTGGCATACATATAATAAAACATACTGATATCTTCTTTGGGACTCTTTTAGCTAGCTAGCTAGAATGTTTTATAGTTTAGAAATGAATAATTGTGTGGGTACCTAATTGTTATTGAAATTTAATTGCGTTTTATAATCAAAATATTCATTCCTTTCATTAAAATAATAAAAGGCTTTCATAATTTTCAGCAGCCAATATGCGCAGTCAATAAAAGCTCAGTTTTTGTGCTACGAACAATACATTATTTTATTTGAAAGAACTGAATAATTTTCCATACAACAAAGGTCTTTTCAATAGAAACTCTTTGAAATCCAACAAAAAGCCTGAACATATGCTTTAAAACACTATAATGTTGAACATTAGAAAAATATTTAGATTACATTGGTGTTAGAATACTTTATTGCAAATAAAGAAGTTACCGATTAAAACAAACCGGCCAAGAGCGTGTCAGACACGCCCACAGATAGGGTTTCGTAGTCAACGTTTAAATATCAGGTTTTTCATTATTACAAACTTAATTTTGTTGCTGGTTTGTTAGCAGCAGTATGATGACCAACCGCAAATAGAAAAACTCAATTTTTTCTGAAACCTTTAAGGGTACGATATCCATTATAGTTTTTATTGTAACTTTAGATTGTAAGCTATATTCCATATTTATTTCAAATTTTTTGCGTTTATACTTTAGAAGTTACAGCTGGAACAAATTATGGGTCAAAAACGCCCATTTTAAAAGCAAATATCTCGTGACGGAAACATTTTAGAGAATTAATTTTAAAGAAACCTTACCTTAGTTTTAAAAGACCTATTCAACGATACCCTACTCAATATTACAGAAGAAAAAAAATTTTTGCCCCCCTTTCACTTGTATGGGAGGGGGTCCAAAAAACATTTTAAATATTTTTTTCTTAACATTCCTATATTTGGCTCAACATGATCTATCTTCTCACCAAATTTCATGTCGATAGCTCTAAAACTGACGAAGATATGAGGGCGCGGCATACAGACAGACAGACAGACAGACAGACAGACAGACAGACAGACAGACAGACAGACATGACGAAACTATAAGGGTTTCTAGTAGACTACGAAACCCTAAAAATCTCTTCCAAATACGAAAATCGAGCTTGTCTTAGTAAAGAAAATAATTATTATCTTGCTACTCATTGCTTCAAAATTTTGCAAACTCACTCCACAACTTCAAACTATCGGTAGTAACAGAGTTTCATTTCAATCAGAGAAAAGTGCACGTTACACGTCGTAGTGACACAAAATACAGAGTATACAGAAGGATCACTCAACCTTATTCAGAGTTTTCGCGAATGTCACCTGCTACACAGCCAGAGTATGCTACTGTCAAAATCTCAAAGTATAAGATTATGAGAACAGCAAAATCTGATACAAGAACGTCACATGATTCTGAGCCAGTTTTAATCCAAGAAATATGAAGTTCGCGGCTACCATCTTACCTTGAGATCCGTTGAGTTTTCAGTTAGTATTTCCAGTTAAAGTCAGTAAGCGTCAAAATCATCGCTAGTCGTTATTAGAGTTATCTGTAAAGGCACCCCATGCGCCGTTTCCCTAATTAGTGGGTGTCGTGCCGTGTGATGCCGGCTTAGAATAGCATCACCTCATTTCTCTTTCCTGTGGGTGTCGTAAGAAGCTACTAAGGGACTTGATGCTTACATGTTTATTGCAATTTTAGCCAACAGGCTGACAATCTGTCAGTATTGTGATACACGACAATAGCTAAAAGGGCCCTCAAATATTTGTCAGACGTGGCGATATAGCGACCGTATTTTTACGACCGTAACGTTCTGTCTACCCCGCAAGGGATAAAGGCGTGATTTATGTATGTATTTGTATGTATGTGATCCCAATCGCCTGACTTTTTTCTATTTAGACAGCACCTATATTGCTGACATTCTTTCATTTTATTTCGCAGATTTCTATTTGTACCCATTCGAGAAGTACCCAATCTGATTGAAATTCCAAAAAGGGGTGATATTTGATTTATTGCATCCGGTCTGGCTCTTTCTTTTGTTTGATTTTTCAAAACGCTCCTATGAAAAAATTGTTTTCTAACTGAATATGTGAAGATAATACTTTTTTCACAAGGCAGGCAAAGTAATATCATTTTTGTGAGCTTTCCATTTTCTACATCATCATCGGCCTGCCCTTCGCTTATCCCAAATCATTTGGGATCAGCGCAATATGTTTTGATCGGGCACAAAGGCAAATGTTTTATGATAGACCGCCGTCAACGTTCTTTGGGAATTCTTTTGCAGGTACGATTGTCACAATAGATTAATGCATAATAATATGTTCCACATAATCATTTCCGTATAAAATAAAAATAAAAAAATTGGCGGAGTCCCAAAAATAACTTTTTACTGTTTTCTTTAAACTTATTCTTTCGTGTTTCTTTATCAATACTGAACCAATACTGCTTCAACGCGCATTAAAATTAACACCCTGTATAACAAATGCCGTTACCGGTCACCCATCCATGCCTTGCGTGTCTTAACTTCCGTAATTAGCAAGCTCGTTGCTTGATTCAGTTACCGCTAGACCATTAGTGCTTCTAACTGGCAAAGCGCTTGTTAATTGCCGATACCGCGTTTCGCCTTCTGGATGTAGTCATTACCGTCTAATTGGGAAGTAATTCAATTTTGGATCGTTAAGCTCGATTTAGTTGGAATGGAATATATTGAAGTGACCAAGTCGCTAGCCGTACTCGTAAGTTTACAGGATTCATGTGTAGATACCTATTTGGAACATGCTCATTCGTGTAGATACCATACTATCTATGTGTGGCTGGCTCTGCTGTATGGTGCCGGCTTAGCTGTATCTTTGTGTATTTGCCCCATATCTTTGTGTATTGCAATTTTAGGTTGACAACCTGTCAAAATAGTCTTCTAAATGACTCTTAAACTTTTGTTAGACGTGGTATAATTGGCCGTTTTTACAGCCGTTTACGCTCTGTCTACCCCGCAAGGGATATAGGCGTGAAATGTGTATGTATGTATGTGATGGGAACTTTCAGCATGGTTAGGTATGTAATTTATTTGGCGTTAATAAACCTAGTCATTTAACCGAAATATATATATTGCTTCTGTTATAAGTACCTAGGTATATCAAACAGCCAATAAATAAAGTAATTTGAAAAATATCATCTTATAGTATTCCCCTTATGAGCTTAACTTAATTGCCAATTATTATGATCTTCAAACATAAAATAAAAATTCTTCTTGATTCAGTAAAAAAAATAAGCTTGTTTGTTTTCTCTTGAGAGTAAGTTTGAAGTTTGTTTACTAAAATATCTTCACTAATTAAACAAATACCTATCAAATGTTAGAGAATATCAAACTGAGCAAAAATATTTCGATCTTTTGTTTACACTGGATTCTGTTATAAATTAAATGTTCCATTTATAGAGCCATCTTAAAAGATAAAAAAGTACACTGCTGGACATGTGTTATCATCTTTAGCTTAATTCGCAGACGGATTATCGAGCGCAGTGTAAGATGTTGCATCAGGGAACGCTGCCACCCCTATCCCTTAATAGCTTTTTATGACACCCATAGAATTGTGCAGACGGTATTCTACACCAGCACTCTAAACCCGATCAAGAATCACCCCACCCCAACTCATTTAAAAATATTAACAATAACCATTTAACAACAAATTGTCTTTTCCTAAAATTTCAGGCGTATCCCTCAAAGCGCCCAGACAGATGGAAAGCGGTAGAGGGCGCCAGAAGAACGTGGGCCCCATCCTGGCGGCAGCAGCCATGAAGTTCGGTCTCCTCGGAGCCCTGACCTTCAAGGGTCTGACCCTCATGGTCGGGAAGGCCCTCCTCATCTCCAAGATTGCCCTGCTCCTCGCGACGATCATCGGACTGAAGAAGCTGTTCTCACATCAGGTGGATTATTGATGATGATCACTTTTACGCTTTTTGGGCTTTTGGTGCATGGTACAAATTTACAGGGTTACTGTTACTGATAATAATATCGCGAACCCGTCAAGGGGTGAACTAGCTCGTAAAACTGAACGACTATCCGAAAAAAAGCAATGATACTCGGTCTATTAGTAGTACATTTTGTTTGGCAAGTTCGATTGGTTTTAATATTCTAGAAAAAAATCTGAAATGTACCTAAAAAAAAGTAGGCATTTCTTAAAAATATCCATAAATAATTTTAAAGTTTAGAAGCTTTACCCTGGCAGGTACAATTTATTTTTAATATTCTAGAAAAACTATCCGATGACGACGACGACAACGACGATGAGTACAATGTCGACGACGACGATGTCGACGACGACAATGTCGCCGGATATGACGACGATGTCCCTGACCGGTTTCGATCGTGGCTTCCACAACTCCTAATCAAGTCAGCGCCTGTAGATAGCTGTCGTAGCTAATGCTGAAGCGCTTGTAGATGGCTAACGTAGTCAATTTTGGCAGTAAAATATCGTTCGCAGTAGGGCACATAAGTTTGCCATTGACATAAGCAAAGTTCTTGGCGACGGTAGGACGGGTTTCCAATTCCTCGCGTCGAGGTCTGCTTTACGCTGCTTCTCTGAGTCGGATAATTGCCCCATTACAAGGCTGCGCAATTCTGGCCACTATGCTGCCAATCTTTAAATTGAGAGGACTCGATGCTCCACCTTTTTATGTGTCTCTTCTAAATTTTCTAAAGGAGTTGACCGCCACGCTTTCGCTTGCCTTTCTTTAGCTCGGAATAAAAGATGCGCTTTACCATATGCTCCACCAACATTCGGAGTACGTGACCCCATCACCGAAGCTGTTGACGCATCAAATAGGCTTCAATGCCACTGACATTGGCTCATCTCAGAACTTCGGTGTAGCTCGCTTGGTCAAACAATATGCTCTTCATGATGTGGTGAAGGCATTTGAGGTGGAAACGTACAAAATTGCATAATAATGCGGTGGGAGCAAAAATACACTAGTCAGGTCGTCAGGTCTTGAAAGTATACAGAAAGTTTGGCAGGTCAATATTATAATTCAAATATGTACAGAGACATCTCTGTGGTTAGTATAATGTGTAGCCAAATTTGCAACATGGTTGATGAAAACTGGACATCAGTTGTTGCAGGCCATCTGGATAAGTATTTTTAAAATAAACACAGGTTATCGACATACACCATTTCAGTAAGCGAGGCATGCAAGACTTTGGTGCACAATTTAAATCTAGCCAATTTGAAAAGACTGCTATGCCTCGGTCAGATCAGAATTTAAACGGAGTTTCAGGCCAAATATTTTCTGACAAGGTCTCCGGTGGTTTAACTAACTCTAACAAAAGGGTTGAGATAATAAACTGATATGATGCGGAGTAGCTGACCGATTTACCTACATAAATAAAGTCGTTAAATTGTTCAGCCAATCCTTTGAGCACATCTTCGTTGCTGGTCAGGAATTGAAAGCTATCTAGAGAAATCATAGACACCTTTGCTTGATAGGACGTACCTAACAGCTTACGCACGTACGCAGTAAAACTCCCTAAGCTAGTTCGTATTGCGAGGAGCTATACATAGTTACTTAGTATTCTTTTGATAATGATCTTCAAGCCAAGTAGAAGTATTGTTTAGTATCGGCAAGACACTGTATCTGAGAAGCTTTGTCCTGCCACCACTTCTCTTTTATTAGCTGCGATAGTCTACGTAAGTCGTGGACACAATTTGATTGCCGCTACAGTTCCAATTCTCGGACCATGTTATCGCAGAAGCTCCCGATGTTTGTTGATTGCTGCTCTGAGAATCTCGTTACTGTCATCTTAATAATTTTCTATGTCATAGTCTTTCATAAAGTAACATGACGAAGTTCTTCGAGCAGCATATTGACATAAAATATAGTATTTAAAAAAATATACTTCGCAAAATGAAGTTCGTGTTATGTAAAAAACCATTCATTAATATTTTGTTTACTCTCATTATCATAAAAATCTTTTGGGTAAAGTTGTTTAGTTACATGAGCTGGTTCACGCCGTGACACAAGGTGATCGTGACACATTACTACTAAGTAATTCTGCATATCCCGAAACGAGTTAAGATTTCCTACGTCTTTGTAGACTTCTTTTTGTATCGTGTGTGACACCGAGACGTCGGTATTGGATTGGGATAGCCCAAATATTTGAACAGTCAATATAAATATCTTTCTTGGGTCTGGGTCTTTGTGCGTATTTATTTGTACGTCCGCGGCATGCCGATTGAAGAAATTCTATCGGCGGCTATTTCGATAGTTCGTATTTTACCCGAATGCCTCATTGTTATTAAAAATATATATAAAAAGTTTATAGTTTTCAAGTTCTTAACTCGTATCGGGACCTAAAATGCTTGATATTTACTGGTAAAGTAACTAATGATTTCTAATGGAATTAAACTTTTTGGTCTTTTACTAACAATGTCTTTAATACCGGTGAATGCATGCCCTTTTGTCACATCAAAGACTTCATTAAACTCCATGCAAAGTCATGCTATATGATGCAATAGATTAGAAAAAAAACAAGAAACTATTAACTCAAAGAATATTTAGCATATATAGGTATATTGTAGATACTAACGGATGGTCTATCAACTTCACCAAGTTTGAAATTTTTTCCAAACCTACAATGATTTATTATTGTCAAAAGACCAAAACTTTCGATACAATTTCACAATATCTTCTAAAGTCACCTTCGTTTGTAGAAAATCTGAATATTCTTCACAAATTCAATAAAACACAGATTGATCCTTTCATGAAAATTTTGTATATTGTTCAAACTCATTTTCTTTTTCGTGCATGTTGGAAAGTAATTGCATTTGGGATTGTTATTTCTAAGTAATCGTGTTTAAATTGAATACTCTAGAGATTATTTTTTATTAAACTCGTAGATTCAGTGACTCAATGTAATTTTAACATTTCTTTTTTGACGTGCCTTTGAAAGAAGTTTGTCAAAAATATATTACATTAGGTTCAATGTATTTACGAGGAAATTGATTTGACTTTCTGATATCACGCACTTATACAATTATTTCTACATTGCATGCAAACTTATAAACTTAGGATAAAATATATTATCATCTTCATGGAATTTTTGATTGCTGAATACAACATCAAAGATTTTCTGAGGAAGTTGACACGTTTAATGCACATTCTAAAATTTCACAAACTATACGTGAAATATATGAAAGTTACCATGTTGTAAACTATATATTTATTATTTTTGTACTTATTTATTTATTTATCAACTAGGGATCGGCAGGAGAAAGAAAATGGTAGACCATAATACCAATTAAGGATGTTTCATAAGTGAGTATGTATATAGAATACTGTAGATGTTGTGTACATACAAACAGTATATAATAGATGTTGTATGCATACCTTTTCAAATAACATATTTTGATGAGAACTGTTTTCAGTAGCAAATTGAATATTTACAAAGGGTGTAAGGGACAACCCTCCGAATACTGATAGGGTGCATTAAAACTACGAAACTGAACAAATTTCCGTAAGAAATCGACAAACAATATTTCTAGGGGAGTGTTGTCCAGTTTTATGGCCTGCATGCTGTCAGTATGCTGAAAGCTGTTCCCTACATCCCGTACCTATACTATATCCTTATTTTACTAAGTATGGCAATGGTTAATGAGAATGACCGTGCAAGCCATTTTACGATCATACAAAATAGACTAGATTTCAGGAACTTTATTAACTGTAAGTTGACGCGTTATTTTGAGAAAGATATTAAGAGTCTTACTACAAAAAGTTAGACCAGAGCGTTGAACGCATGTCTAGCAGGTTTATTGTATAAAGTTTTACACGCTTTTTAAACGCTTGTGTAACTTTTTTAAGCTAAGGCCATAATTAATCCATACCAATGTTCAATGTCATTTCAGTTCATTTCCAAATTGTTGCTAACAAAAGAACTCGTCAAATACTTCTAGAACACTGCCAGTCTTTAGTAGACATAGATGGTAGAGCTTGGTATGCAATCGTAGAAATTGAACTTTCAATTTTGTTAAAAAGCAAAACGATTATAAAATTTTACTTTGTGTGAAATGGAAGTGGTTTGTTTCTAGCTTTCTTGACATATGTATTTGAATGTAAAAAAATAATTGACTCTTAAATAAATGCTTGTACGTACCTAGATTGAAAAAGGGTTTACAGTGTGTTACCGGAACGAGGGCATTTATTCAACCTGTTGGATGATTTTAGACATCTATTCGAACAACTTTTAGTACCTATGGAGCCATCTGCTAAATCAAGAAAATTAACAACAGGATTACTTCATTCAAAGCGGAAATTTTTCGATCATAACAGCACAATTTATTCATATTGTTTCATTTGTTTTGTACGATGGAGCTGTTTTGATTTACTGTGTAGACAAAGAAGGCTGTAGCGATGGTCAAACAAGTCACAATGTAATTGTATTTTTTTCTGTAGAAGCTTAGCATTTTCTTTATATAATGTTCTTTTTTTTAGAGACGTTTATGTAGCAATTTTGCACATCCGTAGACAAGCACCAACCAACACAGAACTTGTACAAATACGTCAGCTTCTTCACCATACACCCGGTAAATAAGTTTAAAAAAGATTAAATGTTCGAATACTTTCCAGGCTATCGTCAAAAAGGAGTAGATCTTAGCTGTGTCAGGAAAATTATGACGCAGGCGATCAGCTGACTGATACACGGACTACAGTACACCGACTAACAAGATAACCCCCCGAGGCCAACGGAATATTAAATAATAAATTTAATGTCAAATGGAGCATTTGAAAGTAAACTGACTGAACACGAAATGAAAAATTCGATTCTCAGAATGTCGAGAAAAGAAAAAAGAAATATAAAAATTTTAACCTTTGTGCACTTAATCGCAAGTGTGGCTATCTCTATAGATACGTTGACAGTATTAGAATAATTGCATATAAAAAAACGAAAGAAAGGCAAAACGAATATATATAATTTAATAAAGCCTAAGATGATATAAGTACTAAAGGTAGAGCAGGGGTTTAGAGGTAATTTTCGTCTGTCAACGTCTCCAAAGAGATATTATATCCCAAAGAGTTTAATAGTCACAACGCATATGTAAATAACACATTATTTATTTATTTATTATTTAACCTAAGTTATAACACTGATGTACTAACTTGTACAATATAATGTTGATTTCGCATTTAGACAAATTAACTGAGCATTTGCCTTTAATATAATAAATTATGTATTTTATTGTTAATAATTTATTAATTATGCTAATGGTTATTTATTGTCAATAAACGATTTTGATCGCTGATCTGCTTGTCATTCTAACAACCTAACCAACCTCTAATACTTAATATTCATACAAGCCTGTTAATTATTACTTAAGTATAATAGCATATAACATTAACATGCTGTTTAATACTGAAAATTCTAATGATACTAATGATAATTAATTATAATAATAACTAACACAAGAACAACGATAACAGAACTGTAATTTTTTGTAAAATAAATGGTACAGTTAAGAACGTCATTATCATATCAATATAAACATAAACAGCATGGTATTTTTTAAACAGATAGATAAAAGAAGTAGTAGTTTATTCAACTGTCATATACTTAAAACATTAGAATGCGAGTGCATTTTTTAAAAGTTTGACACGAGCTTTCTTGTGCCTAAACAGTTGCATCACAAAATAAAATGTTTACAGATTGATCACTGGATCCTATTTAAAATTTTCTCGATTGACACTTATATAGCCAGGGTTGCTACTGTTTAAAATCTCAAGAAGAAAAATATCAAAATATCAGAGTGGTTTAATATTAAGCAGGAAAATATCAAAGTAGCAAATTGAATGACAATAAGTTCGACAGCTGTCATCTGAAATGTAGATCCTATCAATAACTTGCTTTAAAATATAGGTAGTCTAGTATGCACTATGCATAGTTTTCTAAATAAACGTATTATCAGTTCTAGAGGTACAATTCCATACAAGAACTTTTATTAGTTATAGCTAAATTAAATACAAGGACGAAATATCTGATACCCAAGAAGGTAACGATTCTAAGCCAAGAAAAAATATTTGACGTTCGTGGCAACAAAATCGTCGCTAGTACTGAGTGAGCCGTCCGTAGCTAATTTGTGATTGCATACACGAGGTAATTTATTTACACTCAATACTTACTTAAAATTCATGAAACAGGTTAAGTTCAATTTAAAGTTTTAAC
Organism: Phthorimaea operculella; assembly: GCA_024500475.1. NCBI lineage: Eukaryota > Metazoa > Arthropoda > Insecta > Lepidoptera > Gelechiidae > Phthorimaea > Phthorimaea operculella. The sequence goes on along the minus strand of JANFCV010000008.1, from coordinate 6,980,746 downwards.
AACAATTTCTATTATTTTTATCGTGGCTAGGCAAATGTCTTAGAATCATCCTCATTAGCAATTATAGTGTCATGAATAGACCTGACCAGCCTAAGAGAGAGGTCAAGATACGCTGGTCGCAATATTTAGATTTAACACGACCAGCGTAACTTGGCCTTCCACTTAGGCTGTTATTGACACTATTATTTTGAATTAACTTACCACATCACATTTAAGTCACGTCCCGGCTGACATTTTTTTATTCAATTGGCTTATAACTGGCACAGGAAAAAATAGGCGCCAAATACGTTTCATTTCTCCAAATCTAAAACTATAGGTACCTACCAAATGAAAAATTGTGAAGGAAAGTAAATTCTAGACTGCTTTAGATTAAACTAACATAGATTGGACAGGGTGCTGGAAAATTCAAGTACCTACCTAATAACACGAGTGATATTTTAGGGGACGTATAGGTAATGTTTTTATTTTTTAAGGTACTAATAGTAACGAAATAAAAAAGAGCAAGGAATCTTGAAATCGAATCAAAAAAATATTATTTTAAACCTATTAACCAATACTCACCTATTGAAATATGCAAGTAACAGTTTTTATTACTAATTTTCACTCCTTAAAATCCATTAGAGTGAAATATTACAGATAAATTCAATCTATGCAGTTCAAGTGAAGTGATCTATATAATAATTTAAAAGCTTTTCTCAGTTGACAAGTACAATTTATTTTATGAGTAACATGATATTATATTATATAACAAAAAACCCGACTGCAGTGATTTCGACGTTATATTTAATATTTTATGTTTAACTCATTAGATAGACGGAGTTTTTGAAAATACAAGAGGGTGTGCTATTTACGGACTAAATTGACTAACGAAATGGGGTTCAAATGTGTAAACATTTTTAAATCAAAATTCCTATGCCATATGGCAGCACTAGTCTAAAATGAGTTGAAATCAGATATTTCGATTTCATGATTTTTTTGTATAACCAATGTCACTTGAGCTGCTAAAACGAATCAAATTACACCTCATAATAGGTAATATGTCAAAATACGATAAGCCGTGTGGGTTTTAGCCCGTGAAAAACAATTTTCTTGTCCACATACCTACATACCCACCACATCACACATAGTTACATATTACATACTCTCGAAAAACATAACCCTCCGTCGGCAGTCGGGTAAAAATGGATTGCGCTTGTGTCGCTTTCAAATTGAGAATAACAAGTCATTTAAAATTAATACATCAACTTAGATTTTAAGTGCAAAATAGTCCTAAGAATCCATTTCCATTACTTAAAAACAATTATTTTATTCAAAGATTTTAAGTTGAGCATCACCGTATCTTTCCAGTGGGTGTCGCAAGAAGCGACTAAGAGATTTGAAGATTGATGAGTATTGCAATTTTAGGTGGCAGGCTGACATTCGGTCACTATAGTGATACACAGTTTTCTGCGTGACTCTCAAACTTTTGTGGTGTAATGGTTTACACTCTGCCGACCCCCTAAAGCAATAAAGGCGTAATAAATGTATGTATGTGCAAAAGTATCGAATATTAATAAAAAGCGCCTTTATAACGTAATAATAGCTATGTATAGGCACTTATTATATATTTCTTCCTTTTTGACTCTTGATGATTGGCAGGCGTTAGAACATCAAAGGCAGCTGTAAAACGATGTTAGATGTGAAAAGATTTGATGAAAATATTTTATTAAGGAACCAGATGACTAAATTGAATATTTCCGTATTATGTAAAAAAAACAGGAAATGTAGGTTAGGAATCTAAGTGGATTAAATAAAAGTCTCACGGTTTGTTTATGTTTATTGGTGAGTTATTAAACTTTTTAAGGAAGGTCCCCTTGACAAAATTCAGAAAATTTTAGCGATATTTTTGTTGCTTATTTCTTTTTTTACTGTTTTAGAAAATAGTGATCAACATACGTCTATTTTACGGCTGTTGCTGATAACAAGATTTCATTTGGCACGATTAGGTACTCTGTGGATAGCTAGAATGGATTTTCGAAGTGGGACCTTCTGGATTTTTGCAGTTGATTGTAATAAATAAATAAAATAAATAAAATAATTTTATTTTCGTTAACAATTGGTATACCTTAAATAAACGTGGCCGGAGCCTCCTTTTAAGCGTGAATTGCCTGTGACAGGAGCCTCCGCTCTTCCCTACATTGGTTTTCACAGCTAGGCATAATTTAAAAGTAATGCATATTGATCAAAAACAAAAATAAAAGAAAAGTTTAAGTTACTTATGCGTAAATAAAATATAGAACAGACTGAGATTAAAATAAACAAAACTATAAAATCTAAACTTAAGTGCTAAATAGGTATGTAACTAATAAATGTGTGTGCGTGTGTGTGTGTGTGTGTGTGTGTGTGTGTGTGTGTGTGTGTGTGTGTGTGTGTGTGTGTGTGTGTGTGTGTGTGTGTGTGTGTGTGTATGTGTGTGTGTGTGTGTGTGTGTGTGTGTGTGTGTGTATGTGTGAGTATGCGACTATTATGTGATTTGTTCCAGTTGCTCCTCAATGTCATCATAACTCTTTTGCTCGAGCCAGCTTCGTATAAGTTTTTTGCAATCATAGAACTTTTTGTTATAAATGTTAAGTTCTCTATTTAGAATGTTAAACAAATGCGCCGAACGTTTGCTAAATTGTCTAGTGGCAAATGTGGTCTGCGTTCTAGGCACTAGCGCTATTCTGTCGTTCCTTCTCCTTTTATTGTTCTCTATATCAAAAGGCAAGTGTTTATATTTTTTTAGTGCTATTTGGAGAACATAAAGTTTTCGAATAGAAAGTAACTTGCTCAATTTGTACAAACTGTCAGTGGAGAATCTCATCTTTTTAAAGTACATGACTTTTATAAGACTACGTTGGGCACGCTCTACGTCAAGAAAACGGGTTTTAGCCGCGCCTCCCCAAATGGGTATGCAGTAAACAATAATTGATTCTACTAGAGAAGTATAAATTTCCTTTAAAAGGTCCCTATCAGTGCCCTGCGGTCCACCGACTGATCTTGGTACCACATATCTTAGGGTCTTGAATATCCACACTAACTTTCTGATACGTTGAATCACATATTCAAGATGTGGGTACCAAGACAGCCGCTGATCCACAAGAACTCCTAAGTATTTAGTTTTTTCAACTTTCTGGATAAGAGGACAACCACAGAAACTCATCGTTGATAAACTACGGTTACAGGTATGTATTTTAATATTAAAATCAATGGGTTGTGAGTCGTTATTTATTGCGAAACAGATATAATTTGTTTTTGATGTGTTCAGGGCAAGTTTATTATATCGTAGCCATTTATCTATTTGTTCTAAACCTATCTCAGCGCTTGTTTTAACAGTGTCCCACGATTCAGCAGTAAAGACTATGGCGGTGTCATCGGCGTATGAAAAGATCTTACCACGTTCGATTTGCATGTTGCACAAATCATTTATGTACACAAGAAACAGTGTTGGTCCAAGAACACTGCCCTGTGGTACGCCGTATGACACTTCCGCGTTTTCACTAATACAGGAGTCGAGTTTGACTCTTTGCTGTCTATTAGACAAGTAGTCCTGAAATAAGCGGAGTGGTGTTCCGCGTATACCAAGTCTTTCCAGTTTGTGAACAAGGATGGGAAGGGAGACAGTATCAAATGCCTTTTTCAAATCTAGGAAGACTGTCATACATTTATGCCGTTTATCTAGTTTCTCAACTACCAGCGAACTCAGTGCAGATACGGCATCTTCTGTAGACTTTCCTTGTCGAAAACCATATTGGCAAGGTGACAAAAGATAATATTTTTCAAGATATTTCAGCAACCTTGAATTTAATAACTTTTCCAAAATTTTTGAGATCGCTGGCAGTACCGAGATAGGCCTGTAATTGTTAATATCGTCTCTCTCCCCACCCTTGTAAACAGGAGTAATAACCGCTTGTTTGAGTTGATCTGGAAAGATTCCTTTTTCAAAACAGAGATTAGCAATATGCGTAATGACATGCAATAATTCATGCATTGCTGATTTTAGAAACAGTGTGGGAATATTGTCCCAGCCAGGGGCACTATTTGATTTTAAATTCGTTAGTATGGCTTTCACTTCATTTAAATCTGTTGGTAGCAAAATAAAAGAGTTTGGCTGAGCAGGTAGTTTTCGCAAGTACTCATCAACGTCGTTATTATTGCATTGTATACCCTGGGCAATATTTTTTCCAACATTTAGATAAAAGTCATTTGCGTAATCCGCAGATTCTTTAAAGGTTGGCTTTAGATTAAGTAATTCATTATTAGTGGTTGTAGATTTATTGGTGTATGTGATATTTTTAATGTTATTCCATAAGGCTTTATTGTTTTTTATATTTTTTGCTATTAAGTCTTTCTCATAGTTTCTTTTTATCTTTTTTAGAAGTTTATTGCAGTAATTTCTATATCTGGTATAGGTTATTTTTGTTATTTCGTCAAAGGGGTCACTTCGAACTTTTTTTGTAGATTGTTTCGGTTTCTTATACATCGTAACAAACCCGGAGTTATCCACGGTTTAATGGTACGATATTTCTTTGGGATACTAGTGACGATTGTATTTTCTTTTAAAGTGGACGTAAGAACATATATAAGTTGGTTAACCACGTAGTTAGGGTCATCGCAGTGTAATAGTTCAGCAAGATTTTTGTTTTTTAGCTCGCTAAGAGCATTCTCAAAGTTAACTGACGTTTTTGTTTTTTTTGCGACATAAATATTTTTAACTTTAGTCAACGATAAGAAAGTTGTGTAATGATCTGTAGTGGTGGTTTGTAACACCGCTATAGATGCTTGGGTTTTTATTTTATTAACTTTTATCATATCATATAGATTGTGGAAGGGTTTTGAAGGTTATAATTTCTTAGAGCGTTATGGTTCTTTCCTAGCCATGTTTAGTGTATTTTTTTTTAATTTACTTTATAAATTCAATTTTGAAGTAAATAGGTATCTTTCAATGTAAGTAAATGAAAAAGTAGAACAGGTGATCAACGGATGTTTCTAGTTTTTCTTCGTCCTTTCTATATTCCTACGTTCCTTGAGGATAAATTTCTCAGACTGGTTTACCTCTTAAAGTATTTGCAGTAAATAGTATTGTATCTCGTATTTTTGGTACTTACATTATTTTGATGGGAATCGTCGACGAGGTCAATGCCTACCACAAAGACTGTGGTGGGTGCTTGCACAAGACAGAATAATCAGAAGAAGGAAGGGGAGGCCTTTGCCTAGCAGTGAGTCATAATAGGCTATTAATCATAATAAACATTACTTTTAATACTTCCAGCCGAAGAACGTAACATACGAGATATGGACCGGCTGGCATCCGCACGACCACCACCATTGGAGGAGGCTTCAGGATAATATGATTAAAAAATGAAAAATAAATAACAGACTAAACACAATATACTTTGTTTTATTGTTCCTTTTCAATACCTATACAGGGCTAAGATTTCCCTATCGCTAATACTTAATCGCTAAACATGTGTATAGCATACAGGAAGGCACTGAACGGTATACATTTCCGAAAACGCAAAAGCTCAACCCAATGGGCTTAAAAACTTTGCCCATGAACCTGTGAGCAAATTAAAAAAAATATATTTTTTTTTGGAAGATAATTTAATTATTGAGTTCTCTGGACTGCCGGACTATGCCGGCTGGCATCCACACGACCATTAATGCAATATAGTTTGTTTTATTTTGTTACACTTCTGACAGTCTCTTGTTTGATACCACCTAAGGATACTACCGGCTGGCATCCGCACGACCCATTTGAGGAGACTTCAAGACAATACAGTGAAGAAATGAAAAATAAATAATATACTGAACGCAATATAGTTTGTTTTATTTTTATCTTCGGGGGTCGTTTAGGGCGAGGAGCACACGCAACGTCGGTTTGTGCGTCGTTCATTCGATTCTCCACCCTACCTGCATAATTATGACTACGGTTTGTGTCAAACGGCATCGCACAACGCTGCGTTGTCTGTCAATCGTTTGACATAAACCGTATTCGTATAAAAATAAGGTGGAAAATCGAACAAACGACGCACAAACCGACGTTGCGTGTGTTCTTCGCCGCTGACAATTCGTCATTTACAATGAAAATTCGATTAACATTGCGAATCTTTTAAGGATAGTTTTGTTGCTGGTAGCGAATCGCCTCGCCTACGAGGCAATGTATACCTAGGTATCGAATTGTTTATTGTAAATTACATATAGGCCCGGTGTGTAGCGCCCTTTGACTTACTTACTGTACTTAGCCAATAAGTTTATGTTTGAATAGCTATTAACTAACTACTAAAAAAGTCAGTAGATACTTAATTAATAATAATTAAATTGATAAGCTGCTCGCTCTACAAATTTCAAATTGAACCGTATTATTTAGTTTATGAATTAATTTCCTACTTTTTTCATAATATACAATCGAAAAAATATCAGCAGCTCATATTAATTACGAAAGTTGAATGCTTTCGGATAAACAATAGAATATTTTACGAAAACACGAAATGTACGACATGCAGATGTATTAAAATAAAAACCAACTGCAGCAATTTCAAAGTTCTATTTTGCGATACAATTCCGTTATCTTGAATTTATGTTTTTTTAATATCTATAGCCAGTGTCACTTGCACTGCTGATACAAATCTAACTACACCTCAGATGCCAAGAACCGTCGATCCATTTAGGCTTGTGAAAATGAATTTCTTGTCTACATATATACAAACTCTCGAAAAACGTAACCCTTGTCACATATGTGTCTCGGCCTTTATTAATTAATATGTGTTTCGGCCTTTATAAAGATTTCAAAACAGCGACATCTATTGATATAAGATGCGATTAGTATTTGGTTCTGTTCTGTCAAAATTGTTATAGAAGTTCAGGAACACAGCTGATAGATGGCGCTATGTGTATGAAACAGTGACGTTGTAAGTTATTTCTTGGTTTTCCCATCATACCGTTCATATTTGCAAGTCTAAATAATTTTGGATAATTGGACGCTGTTTAGCATTCATGTACTAACCCACACAAATTGAGGTTTTGAGTTATGAATGCAGTTCTATGCGTATTCACTTAAGCTTTCAGATTCTTCAACTCTTATCTTTATAAAAAAATTATATAATTAATAAAACCCCAAAAATTGTTATTGCGAAATTCACAACAACCCTACTTAATTTTGCAATAATGTACTATGCACATACACTGTTATTGCAAAATACTTTTTGGGAATTTCAAAAAAGCAATAATGTACTATACCATACAAGGTTATGTACTATGCACATACACTGTTATTGCAAAATACTTTTCGGGAATTTTAAAAAAGCAATAATGTACTATACCATACAAGGTTAAGGTCAAAAATATGAGGCAATATTTTTAGTGTGGCCTGTGAGTGTGGCTTAGAAGATTAATACAAAATATTAGATATTCCTGGAGAAGATAAGTTCATGGGCGGGTTCTCCCCGCACTTAATTTATGTCGTGGAGCTGATTAGCAAAGGGTCCACAGGACAGGTCCACTTTACGGTGAAAGCTATACGGACGATGTGGCTATTGTCTTTCCGGAGCCGTTTGAGAGTATCTTCTGCAGCTGATCACTGAAGAACTTCAAGAATGGTGCACAAAGCATATGAACTTATGTTCACCCACAAAAGTATTCCGGGTGTTTGCGGGTTCCGTTAATTAACTAACAAATCAAGCATACAATTTTGGAAATGCAGAAGACTCCTACGGAAGATCTGGTGCTTATCGCCGAAGAAAACTCCATGAACTATGGCTTTACAGAGAGTGCAGTCGTTTGGTGGCCCAGAAACGAACTCATAACCATGAAGAAAAACTGCTATCATTTCAGTGACTAGCCTGCTAGGCCGTTGCTAAATGCGTACGAACAACGTCGTCTGAAGTCTTGGAAACACGGATCGGCCTGCCTGCAGTGGACATCTTCATTCAACAGGAAGCCCGCATAGCGGCTATCGGGCTCAAGCATACAGACTTTTGGCCCAATAACAGGGGTCATGAGGAAAAAACGCTGAATAACTAACCACTCACTAAAGCGCCTTGTAATAGAGTCCCAAAAATACACGTGTTTGACTAGCTATACTAAAACTTCGAGAGCACTGTCACTTCAGTTCCAGTGATTCTCGCTGAGTTTAAGGACATGAGCCAAAGCTTCAACCTAACGCGATGAACCCCAGCTTTCCTCGCCACTTTATGTACAGATGATTTCACGGATGTAGATAGATAAAGCTATATCGGCTGCTCAAAAATAAACAAGTAAAAAAATTCCGGAATAGCCATTGAAACAATCCCAGATGTATAGAGAAGAAGTGTTGTAACATTGTAATTCAAGCAAGGCAACAAAACGCTGCTCAAATACTTGCCTATCCCACTTCTGAAAGCTGTTCTCGAAAGAGGTAATAAAGGAGATAGGAGTATATCCAATCTAATCGTAGGGATTACGTCAAAATTTTCGAGGAGTATGACATGGTGACGTTATATCCCCGAAAATATTATTCACAAACATACGGGAAGATGCGACTCCGACGTGATCAACAACGACAACATGACGGACAACGCGACCCTCATCAACGGAGCCAGACGTCATCATCATCAGCAACCACTGCAGTCACAACATCTCCAGCACCTCTGTGGTAACACCCCTGTCTCCATATGTCCTCGACGCCTTGAAGACCTGGAGATAGTCATCAGTACCTGCATGGCCCTATAGAAGTCACTTTCGAAGTACTCACTCCAGTAACTTGTCTCTGCACACTTGCTCACCGCATCGCCTCGTCTGACTGAAGCACCACCATCAACAACATGACGTCACCAATTTCAACGGACATCAGCGAAACTTAGATTCCATAAACTCAACGCATCATCAAGCCACTTGGTCCTCGGCAAACATCGCAGTACCAGTAACAGGTGTTCTGTACGACATGAGCTCTATCCTCGGTTGACACTCAAGAATCTCATCCACACACTCCAGCGTGCAGCCTGCTCTACCATTGCTACACGCCTGACAGCACGATTAAGCGGCAAGACATCAACGGCTGAACAGATTCTTCAATATTTCAAAATGGGGAGTTAGAAGGTGGCGCGCATGTGGTCGACGAGGAGGTACACAGTCCAAAAAAACGCAGTTTCTAAGTGTTTTTGCCGATCGCTAAAATACAACTTCCAAACATGTCGGTTCCCTGGTCACAGCACCCGACCAAGCGGGTAGCCTACCCTTTTCCCTCCTCCGTCGTCACTCGGCCAACTGGCCCCATCATCACTCCTCCTAAAGATGTCTTCAAGACTAGGCATCCTCATCAACAGCGATTGAGTCATCCATCTTTGCTTTTCTGAAGATATTCGTAACAGCTGAAACGCAACGACCTACAAAAAAAGATGTTCTGCTGAGATGAACTTGGACAAGACTGAGGTCATGCTCAATCAACAATTTATCATGGTTACAAATTCATCTATCCACCCAAATCCATCACACAAAACTATAGTACTTTATTTCTTAATTTAAAATTCCTGTCAAATATTTAGCAATAATGTGTTAAGCCACATAGTACATTATTGCTTTTTACGAATTACGATGTTTTAATTTTGCAATAACAGTTTTTCTTGTTTATTTAAGTAACTAACCATTTATAACTTTAACTAATTAAATAACCTAAATCTACTAATTGAAACGCAACTAGTGATACTAAATAATATAATCTCACGTTTAAGGACACTGAAATAAATCGAATAATCTCTTAAAAACTTTAAAGGCGCGTAGCTCGTTTTAGTCCAAGTGTGGGTTAGTACATGAATGCTAAACAGCGTCCAATTGGTCTGGTGGTTGCACAGCGTTTGCAGTGGCATTTATAATTTTTCGTGCTTATATGATACAGGACATAACATTTTGCTATTTTGTTTAAGAGCCATCTATTGTCGAGTAGCGGAAACTGCAAAGTGTCACCTTAGACAGGGTCCTACTAGGCCTATTATAGTGCCATAGCGACAGAAATACCTAAGGTTTATTCTATTAGTCACACTTTCGGTTTATAGAAAATTGATGTATTTTCTAAAAATTCTATAAACCAACAATAAATGTTTAATAATATTGGTAAACCCATGATTTACTCAATATACACTAAAAGTTTTTCTTGGATGTCAGGATGGGTCGTGGCCCCTTCCCTGAATTGGTATCTGGCAACAAGTAGCGAAACAAGACATTCTAAAAAATTCTAGAATAGTCGAATGTCTTCTAAAATGTGTATGAAAGAGAGGAGAATATCTTCTTTCGTGATGAGTAGCAGATTTCTAGAAGATTATTCTTCTCGTAAGTTCGAAGCTTTTTGGTATAAATAAGCGAGCCATACGGCCTGCGTTCAGTTTTAGTTCTAATCGTGGAGTCTCCCGGGACAGAAAAGGAATACCTAGTAAAAGTGCTGTAATTAGTTTATCAGTCCTGGTGAAGTATCGCGCCGCGGACCAGGGAGTATCGACGTTTGCCTGGTCACCCCTCGATTCGCGAGTGTGTTTGGTTTGTGAAAAGTGCTTGGAACCCGTGTAGCACGTGGAGGGTGTGGTGTTGGATGCAGAGGATGCGTACTTCAGCGTGCACTGGAGTCTGCCAGGTGGAAAATGTCGCGAGAGTAAGCAGTTGGGTCTCTGGGTGACGTCAGCTTCCTGCAGGCGATGGATAAGTATAATCTTTGCTATTCTCTTGTCTTATCAGCAGTATGTTCTTATATACAGGTGTACAGACATGCTAATGAGTCATAATAGGTAGTAGTTTCTAGTCAATTCAGCATTTACAATGCAGCTGATAAGATGAGAAGAATCTTCGCTTTGAATCTTTATGGTTTTAGTAGATTCTTCTTATATTCATTCTGTTTTGTTGTCGGGTCAGATGTGTTAAAGGATCTGCGTTCTGATAGACTTTATAGTATCCACATCTAATCATAAATTAGGGAAATCTGGGCTAATTAGTGTCGTTAGATAGCTTAGGTTTCATCTTAGTATTTAGGAGTAGGTAGGATAACCTGTAAAATCCTATTATTCCTATCTGCTTATCCGTTTGCCAGCCATATATTACTTTAATAACCAAATTAATGTAGTTTCAATTAAAATAATTTATCTTAATTATTATTGCTATGCGACTAGGATAAAGTTCCTGGGTAGATATTGTTAAGTATCTACATAACTATTATTGGCTGTGGTCATCAGTCATCTATTCTTGCTGAGCGATTAAGGATTTAATTGATAAAGCTCCTAACATACTTACATAATGTATTTACTTATCTACTGTTTGGCTTAGCCCACCAGTGGACAGATTTCTATTTTAAGTACTATGGTTGCTGAGCGACTATGGACTTAATTGATTAATGTTTATGAAATATACATAAATAGATATTGTTAAATATCTACTAATTTATTGGTTATGTCCAACAGTGGACAAATAATCATTTACAACAGTTTCTTTGTCTTACAAAGAAAACAGTCTTCAGTATTGGAATATGTCCGGCAGTGGACGAGCATTTGTTTATAACAATATTTTGTTATACAAACAAAATGTTCTTCAGAATGGGAATGTGTCCAGCCGTGGACAACTTGTACTTACTACAATAATATTTTATAGTACTTGGTATGTTGCTAAGTACTGTGTTATCTAAGAATATATGTATGGCTGGTAGAATGGATAATATCCTTTCCTATCATCCTATCCTATAACAGATTCAGATGAATCATATCTAAAGTAATATTCTAGTCATGAAGTTCTTAAAGTTTTTCTGATGACTGGCTAAAATGGTGCCCATCATAGTAAAACTATGACTACAACTTACCTACTAATTACAATGGTTGTCATCAAATGTCATGGGACAACTTTTATCATATCTTCATCGAATACCTATCTATTTACTATCTAGCATTCGATATGGTTGTAACGGCAGCTTCTGGTCGTAGAAGCCCATATGCTCTCAGGAAGTTTATGTGATCAACATATCCTATCTACTCTCTATTGGGATGGGCAAAATATTGCTCTCTCGTCTACAACAGATAGGAATGTATGCTCACATGTGATTTGGGAATTGCATAAAGCATCTTATATTATAACCTGACTTCCATAGGAGTTAAAATGTGGGTGGAGGCTGACTGACCGGTGCAATTTCATATTCGGTGCTTACCGGCCTAGCCGGTACCTCTTTAGGGAAACCTAAAGATAATTGTTGAAATCATGTCATTTGACTGATAACATAATTACAACATACTTACTCACTTAACCAACTAGACACTTGGGTGTTGGTTTGGTCAGTCATAAGACTGTTTATTCTAAACTACTTTACTTGTTCTGCAAAGGACATCTGAATCTAATGATTCCTATACTCCTTCGTGGTAGTTATACCACAAGCGCCTGTGGTTTTGGCGCATCTATTCACAGAGACGCAGGTCTCACCATATTTATCCTTCTTCTGGGGGAAGCAGATAATTTACCGTTTGTATTTGGTGGACGCTCTAATGGTTGTCTTTACAATGAAGTTTTATGCATGAAGAATTTGCATGCGTAGGGCTGATTATGTGGGAATGACCGTGGAGCGTTTATGAATACAGATAGGTATATATTGGCGTGGGCTTCTACATTCCTCGGGCGTAGCAGTGGGGGCCCGTTTGGAGTTCAGTTTCCTGCCCTTTTTCCTCTCCTGTTCATCAGAATCACTTTTATTATAATAGCTTGTACAGGGATGTCTCAATTACCTTTAAAAGAACTTATGGGTTACATATTACTTTATTTAAACACAACGTATGGGTCAATAATTAACTAGACAATCACTCTTATATCACGAGCCATGCTTGAGGTATGGGTTTCTATGAAATCTAGAACTCAAGACATCATCTTCATAACAACAGAGGCTGGCGGCTGGAGGCGTATAAGTCCTTCATAGGCCGGGTTCGAGTTTGTTACACCCTCCCTCTGAAACCAGTCGGGTGAAAATACGAAAACATACCTATTTACTAGCCTGCCTTGTTAGTACTCATTAAAATATTCAGTTATCCCCAATTAATTGGACAATGCATATTCAAAGATATGCTTTGCGGTGCAGGCTTAGAATAGCATCACACCATATTTTACCCCTGGAAGTCGTAAGAAGCAACTATGGGATTGAGTTGACTTGTGTCTTGTGAATTGTAATTTTAGGCGACAGGCTGGCAACTTAACAAACTTTTGTCAGACGTGGTGTATTTAGCAGTTAATGCTCTGTTATATATGAAGGTATGTATATTCAAAATTCAAGGGCGCTACATACCACCGCACCCCCGTGTGCATGACGTGCGCGGCACCGTTTAGAATCATGGGCTTGTTCAATAATTCCTTGCAATACTTACTTTATTTTCGAGTGGGACACCGAGTCGTCCAACGTCGTTAAATTTTATACCATAGTTTTATGAATATTATTTACTTATTCTGAATATACGCAGCTAAACTTGATCCCACCAAAAACATTAACTTGTAAAAAGAACCAAGTCTCGCCTCTCAGTTCATCTACTGTAAAAAGTTGTGAGATCCATTTCATACCAAGTCGGTTATTGATTTATTCAAGGACTACTTCAGGGAACTTTCATCTTAAGCTATTGCGTAATTAGGTAACAGACATCATCTTACAGTAATTATATCGATATTTAAAAACTTTTATATTTACAATAACTAGAATGTCCCGGCCATCGCACCAGACCATCGTATCTTACAAGCAAATAGTGTGCGATAGCCAAGTCATTCTAGTTATTGTAAATATAAAAGTTTTTAAATATCGATATAGTTACTGTAAGATGATGTCTGTTACCTAATTACGCAATAGCTTAAGATGAAAGTAGTCCTTGAATAAATCAATAACCGACTTGGTATGAAATGGATCTCACAACTTTACAGTAGATGAACTGAGAGGCAGACTTGGTTCTTTACAAGTTAATGTTTTTCTCATTCTTTGTAGATAGTCTTTCTCTTTCTCTTATCTGGAACTACTTCTTGAGCCTCAGCTACAGATTTCCTCGAAGCCCATCCGCAAAGTTAACTTTGTAATCCTATACATTTGTATGGAAATACAAAGTTAGTTATGCGGTTGCAACCGAATTTGCAGAATGTTATAGTTTTCCCTTTATTCATACACTAAATACAAGGTGTATTCTAAGTTTCAAGCTCCTCAGTCTGCTAGAAGTACCTTAGAATTTTGATGATCGGTCAGTCAGTCAGGCAGAAAATTAAGAAACTTTGACTAACTATAACTTCTAAACTACTGGTCCAAATTAAATGAAATTTGAAATGTATCGTGTCTATGCAGAGCTTGATAAGATATTTTAAAATGAAGGTTCTAAACTTATCGACAAGAGAGTTATGGGGGGGTCAAAAATGGCCTGAACTGGTTCGAGAAAAGGATGGTACGGCCGTGCCGCTTTCAGCTCGACTTGGTGGGGGCACTGCCGTGCCCCCAGATCCAGATATAATAGTAGTGTGTTAGTAGTACCTAAAGTAACAAAATTTTGAAAAATTACACGAAAAGAGGATCAAGCTCTTTTGGGATTTAACAGACGCTTTTGCATACCTACTAAGCCAACATGAGCTCAACAGAGCATTTGTAAGCGTTGGAGAATTTCAAATCCTACTTATGCGAATTCAAAATATTCTACGAAATATACTTGTACAATTTATCTTCATGTAGGTACGGAGATTAACAAAACACAACCCATTCTCTGTGCACGTTAGATCGCAAAGTAGTTTATCTAGGTCAGTCGCACAATAAAACAACATCACGCATTTGTCATCGCATTTAATTTTACAAATTGCTGAATAAATAATCCTTATAACAACACTTAACATTAAAATAAATTAATATAATTTAAATAATAAAGTCGACGGGCTCGCGCTAGGGAATCTGACTTTAGAATAGAATCAGTCTTAAATTAAGCCTTTAGAGGCGGGCAGAATTAAAGCAGTGTCTTAAATCTCCTGGACGAACCAAAAATTTGTATACAATATATTTCAATGTATATAGAGAGCAGAACAATTTAAAGTCCAGCAAATTTAAGACACTGCAGTTGAGTTTGTAAGCTAAATGCCAGATCACCACGTTACTTAAAGAATTATCGAGACAGATCAAGCAACGTGGTGATCTGACATTTAGCTTGTGTAACACTAAATGACGCCACTTGATCCATTAATTATCGTTCGAGTGTCCAATTTTGTTACATTTGCTG
This sequence comes from Phthorimaea operculella, assembly GCA_024500475.1. NCBI lineage: Eukaryota > Metazoa > Arthropoda > Insecta > Lepidoptera > Gelechiidae > Phthorimaea > Phthorimaea operculella. Next base: position 6,965,516 of record JANFCV010000008.1, on the reverse strand, counting down.
CATTTGTTGCATGGGCAGAGCCACCTGTTGGCCAATCTGCGTTGCTTGGCCAACCTGACCCATTTGGCCGTACATCTGAGGCATTACGTACATGGGCATGGTCATGGATCCGGCACTCAGTGGTGATATGGGCGGTAGGCCAAATAGGATTCTGAAGTAGCGCGCGAGGTTCCATAATGCCTCCGGTATCCTGTACAACATATTAAAATACAGATTGAAAATATCAATTTAAATATGCTTCGCCATGTTCTAGGAAGTGATGACGCCAAAGCATACAATTCATCTCTCTTCTTGTAGAGATTTACTTTTAATTCTGTAACAGCAGTACTTATAGCAAAAATCTAAAATAATTTAGACGCTAGATAAGCATGCGTTCAGTAAGAAATGTAATATAATTTATTATTGACACTTCAGCATCAAAACTTCTTCAAAGAACATAAATAGAAAATAGTTACTATTTTGGTGAATGAATTACTGTGCTAACTTTAGGTATACCGATGTAGATTTATCTGTTCAAAACTTCAAAATAATTCAATTGTAACAGACAATGAGGTTGCACCAAAACAGCTTGAAGTTTAACTTAACACAATTATTTTTTATTCACAGAAGTAAATTTTAAATATCTTTGTCAAATTTTACTACATCAGTATTTGAACTTCGTGAATTGAGTTAAAACAGTAATTCAACCAATTACATTGACATATTCTGATTGATATTTACAAAAAAGATTAAGTACCCATAATTTTACAATACTACATAATGACAATAGCTACTATCCTTCTAATTCAAATTATAAAAAGAATACCATCACCAAAATGTATGTGGAAAATTTTGATAAAATGCTTAATTAATAAATGCACATTTTACAAATGCGTCTTCAAAAGACTCAATAAAGCTAATGATATTAACATTATACAATGCATGGATGATAATTGTGTTACATTGTCAATTATTAAAACAATAAATGCATCATCATTTAGGCCAAGATCCATGATAATAACTAGTACTAGTAGTGTGGGTATATATTTCTTAAAAAGAATTAATGATTATGTACATGGCAATCAGCCTAAATGACAAGTGGTAGGTTGGTGCTTTGCGCAATAAGCTAATATTAATTTTATACATCTTCTACTTCTCTGCTATAATTAATTGTTGGCGTGTGTATCTCTGATTTTCCGGTAAACAATGCTCTATGTATTTCATTGTGATGATAAACACTATCTTTTTCGATTTAGGTTACTTCCTTTTGTCTCGTATTTTTGAATCTAAGAAATATTCTTCATTTACTTCATTTTGATTTTGATGGTTGGGCCTCTGACTTTGATTGTGTGGTCTCTTATTTGGTCTTTGATTCGATTCCTCGCTTTGATGCTGACTCAAATTTGATTGTTCATGTTGAGGTCTTTTGTTAGGTCTCTTTCTTCTCTTCTTTTTGTTTTGATTTCCATGTGAACCGTGATTATGTAAGTTTGCATGAGGTTTTTTCTTCTTTCCCAAATCGGACAAGAAATAATCGCTCATTGCTTCGTGTACTTGTACTAACCCGTCTATGACATCTAGAGTCATCATCACTAGTTCGTAAGTGATCGTGTAATATTTCGGAGGTGAGCTATTTTTCAAGGAATGTTTGATTGCTGTTTTTGTGTACTTTGAAGCATAATTCATCATACCTGTAATAGGATCTGCATCGATTAACGTTTGTATGAAATCGACGAATCCTCTGCCAGATATGCTTAGTACCAATCCATTTTGCTCTACTTTGCTTGAGTTGTGTGTGTAGTAATTTGATTTCGTTGATACGGAAAATGCATCAAGACTTCTTTTTACTCTATCCTTACGAATTTGAGTACCTGAGTGCATTTTTGGAATGAGTTTAGTAACATTTGCAACTTTAGTAAAATTTTGATTGTTATAGTACGATGACATCTTGGGTAATCTTTTCATAACAGTTGAAAAACTTGAAGCATTTGAAGCAAATATTGGATATCTTTGCATCAAACTTTTCGAAACATTTGCATACTTTGAAACATTGAATACTACATATGGAAGAGGTTTTGGTGGACCATATGTTCCATTTGCCATATTTAAAGTATTATTTAAGTTAGTAGAAAACTTCTGTTGCAAACTTGAAACATTTACGTTTTTTGTAAAATTTTGAGCTAGCACTGGTACCATGATTATAGGTTTCCAGTCTGTCAAAGGGATTATTGTTGCATTAAAAGATCTATTAGGAACAGTAGCTGGCACGTGATAAATGTTTTCTTTCTTGTAAGGAACAAGCCTATTTAATGGCCTATTCATGAACGTGTTTGGATTTACAAAATACTTCACACGAGGATAATAATACGTGTTTTGATAGTTATATTTATATTTCTTTGTTTTGATGTAATCATACAAATCTTTATTCTTCTTCAGTTTATCTAAATCAACTTTAAGTTCAGTGTACTTCTTTGGTCTAGATCTGAATGGCGCCTTTCTGTAAGTAGTTTTTCTTTGAGCTATAAATCTTGGTTGTGGCATAAGTATTTCCCTTGGCTTCTTAACTTCGTCTTCCTGTTCCAAAGTTTTCATTGTAGTGACGTCCGAGGAAAGGCCTCTGAATGTTGCAGGCATGGAGTAGAATATATTAGTTATCGGATCGATGTACCTCTTGATCCCTTCGACTATCGGCTCTAGAAGTTTTTGTAGTGTAGACTTACCGTCCCATCGCTCTGTCGCTCTGGTAGAGTTGAGCAGTTGTACGCTGGGCGCCTCTTGCGACTGCTGAGCCGATGCATCGTTGTGTGGAAGCAACTCATTCTGTTGATGTGATCCCATTGCGGTAGGATTGTACATCTCCGGAAATTGCGGGCTCATTCCGCTTACGGAATATGCGTGCGAGGAGGCGCTCGGAAAATCGATCGGGTATTGGGAGTAAAGGTATGGGTGGTTTTGTAAACCAGCACTGCAATGTAAATAAAACCGCTTTTAGTGTCGCAACCAGCTTTCATCTAGCTTAAATATACTTTGTTAGGCGTCCAGTCAAGTTCGGGTCTTCGTCGATTGTCAGCTCCTGTAAAGTCTGGTTAGTACCTAGGTAGGGTTTGTCAAATTTAAATAAAGAAATAAGCCGTTTTAGTCATAGTTTGTTTGACGGTTGTGCAATGTTAAAATAAAAAAAAATACTTGATATGATTAAACTATTATAAAATAAATTGTCAGATTATTAAATTATAAGATTTAATTTGTATTTTGATTCTGGGTTTGATTATTTTCTTTTCTACAGTTGAGCGGTTTACTTTATTTAAATTAGGAAAATTTCATTAAAAATTAGAGGTAAATTTTTTATTTGTCATTATTGCCTAAGGTGATCAAAACTACTTTGTATGACTGCCTTATGCCTATTCGCAAATGATGCGACCAGAGTTGATTCTTATTAAATGTTGTTTCTCAAATGCCTTTAAACTAAAAATGTGATGCATCGCGAACTATACAAACAAACTTAATTATATTTATGCAAATTTTTCTAAACATGTGTTTAACTACAACAAGCACTTTGTATATTTTATCTGCACGTAAAATTGCATCATCAAGATACGACTTTATTACAGAGAATGTTCAATCTCCATGCGACTTTCCTTTGCTCCGAGGTATTAGCACTTTCCTTTCAATTATCTTTTAAGAAATCATGATCGTCACGGTATTATGATTCGAAGTTTCTGAGTGTAGTGTAGGTAATTATTTTTTCGCTGTTTTTTTATCCGATTGCGAGCGTCGCGATCACGATACTGCTAAATAGAAAATAATAGGTGAAGATTGGTTTAAGTGTAACGCGATTCTTGGTACGAGTTTGTTTTTTATAGTTAATAATGTATATTGAATGAAATGATGACTTGAGTTTATTCTCTTAATTAAACATACCAGGTTCGTTATACAGCTCCTTTATAATTAAGACGAAGAAAGTGGTAGTGTAAAGTCAGTTATTAAAATGAGTTGTGTCTTTGTAAGTCTCAGTCATGCTAACTAATCGTTAGCACCAAAAGTCGATGAAAATATTTCAGTCATAAAGAAACAAAAGCTAGCAATGATTGTGTTTTTGTGTAGGTGCAGTATTAGACCCATATTTCAAAAAGTGAAAAGTATTATCTACAGAATATTAGAGAAAATATTCATCAACTTTTGATGTCAACTGTACATATAAAATTTTCAGAAATTGGTGTAAAACTGTATTTCAATTTTATGCTACCCACTTTTTTATATTTAGCCGTTAGTATAGGGATTTAAATAAACATTATTATTTTTAAAATTACACGAATTTCAGAAACAACAATTATACACAATAAATGTCCAGTAATGGTGTTTCGCTGAAGACAACATTTCCAGACATTTAAAAAAATATTTGTAGAAATCAAGAGAATCAGGAAACTGCAATAGACTGGTGAAACCTAGAAACATGAAAAGAAAGAACATCATTTCATTATTAAACAAGAAGGAACTATAGGTCTATGTTTTGATAGTTTACACAGAAAATATTTAATATTGTTAAATATTTAGTTCTAAGGTGAAACAATTATATTTTTAAATATTGAAAAATTTTCGTACTGAATCTACTGGTATTAAAATTTTGTAAAAGAATTTATGTAGCGAATTTGTAATACGAATATGTAAATTTGTAATTCTAAATCTAATAGGTTAGTTTGGAAAAACAAACTAGATGCACCTCATTTTTTGTACCGATGACAGAATAGGTAATTCAATTCACTGTGAACCAAAATCATGGTCAACTGAAATGCAAAAAGGCTACATGATTTCAAAAAGGATTTGATAGATTATAGTTTGTGCATCAACAACTGTACAAAAAAGTGAAAAAGATTGTGATATTTTATACAAACATACGTCTTGCGCCGTGCTTTTTGAATGACTAGGAATTTTTGAAAATGTCTCGTAGGTATACATTTACAGTGAAGAATACATTTGTGAAACTAAACTACTTTTAGAAAAATCAAGTTCTATTGAACTCACCCCCCAGTCAGTCCTAGGCCACTGAAAAATCACGGTGCATTTGTTAGTAAAAAAACTTCAAATTGTTTAAAAATATATTATAATAAAAAGGTTATATTACTCCACCAAGTTCACAAGACTAACATGGTGCGAACTATCATTTAAAATAAAAAAATTCTTCTATTTATTTTTTTACAGATGATCCATTTATATGTAGGAATAACTTCAGAATTGAACAAAAACATTCTGACAGTACAACCTTGCTGGTCCAGTTAACATGGCAAAGTATTAGGTTTGAGATGACTTTGCTTGATCGTCGGTAATTTTATTAAAATATTTATCAGGCTCAGATTTCAAACTCAAATTATTAAAAGATAATGATCAAACGATTTTAGTAGGTTATTAAAATTTTAAATAGCTTCTAAATAGAGGTCTTTTCTCCGTTTTTTAATGAACCCTTTAAAGTGTCAATCAAAAACACCTGTGTATAATTTTATCGTGGAGTAATGTTGTATGAATTTGACATTCAGTTGACATCAAAGGTTTGACGTATATAAAATTTAAAATTCCACGACCAAACTTTAGGCATGTCAGTTTCTTTTCTACAAGTGACACATCATCTAACTAAACTATTAAGAAATGTACTAAAACTAGTGTTTTAAACATTTACTAAGAATAACTTGCCTTAGTTGATTCCTTTAAGGAACATATTGATTTGTATCTATTTTGTAAATCTTCGTGAAAAGATATTATTATTATTATTTTGACATTTATTTTAGTTTCCCTCACCCCTTTCGGAGGTTTTTTCCCACCCCACAAGCCTATTATTTATTATATCAGCCAAATAAACAAGTGAAAATAAAAACTAAAATAAAAATAGTAAAGAATAAATATATGTCTTACCCCATACTGTAGGATTCGTACAGCCGCTTGATGGCCATGCCCACCGTCACCATCAGGGCCAGTTTGCTGGCGACGTATGCCTTCATCGTGAGTACACTGACCACGCCCATGGCGAAAATGACTGCCGCTGACGACTTCATGCCGAAAAGCATGGGTATGACCGCTTGAATGATCTTCTTCTTCGCTCGGCGTCGTCCTGGAATTAGAGAGAGACGGAATTTTGTTTATTTTATTGTATAACCATTTGTTGTACACGAGAAACATTGTACAACAAAAAGAAAATGGACACAAAAGGCACTGCATATGTTTAAAAAAATCTTACAGAAGATCTTATTCTCATAACAAAGAAAACAATAAATAAAAAAGTATGCAAATTGGACCAGATTGTAAAACGTAAACCACTTTTGAAAGATGAAATCATCAGAAATACGGTGCATTGAAACCAACAAATCGAAAAAGTTTAAAATTTGACTTCAAATAAATATGACGCACAATAAATACACGGCCAAATCAAAATATTATTCTTGTGTATATTTCTGTATTCAGATAAGATTCTTGAAGTAGATTTTAAACGAAAAATAAAACAGTTAAACAAAACAAACACTTGAAAAATGTTTTATAGCAATCTTTTCACGTTATTTTTTTCTTAAAGAAGTATGATCGTCACCTCAAACAGCAGCAAACTAAAGCTTGGAGTTGCAGAGAAATCTGATAATTCTATTCGCATTGTAAAAGCGAAAACCGCAGACCAACAACGTTCATTGGTTTTCATAATTGAACGAAATAGGAATAAGCAGCTAACGCTAAAGGAGACAAAACCACTTAATATAATAATAAAAAAAACAATAAAAATATAAGTAAAATAATAATTTAATTTTTTTTTTAAGTGGGTAGTGATTAAATTTATTTAATAGAACTTAAACTTGTGTTAATGTACAATTACAGACTTACGTGCTAACTATATACAGTAAACCTATTTAAACTATAAATTTAAATTAATATTTTAATGTTACTAAAAGTCAAGTAGGTTAAGTCGCTCTTTGTGTGGGACACCAAGTCGTCAATAGATCCGATGAAATGTGGTGCGAACCACTAGAAGCAGGCCTCTGACATGGCCGTGTGACGTTACGGGTCTGACTCTGAAGCACGAAACCGTCTATGTTTCGGGTCATGTGGTGGTAGGTGGCGTTCAATGTCCTAACCAGACAGGGAACAAACTCGATAAATAGGTATAAATTTTGTGAGTGACCCACAAGGACAAGAATCGAACCCGGGTCGCAGACAGTCGCACTATGAAATCTACGACTGCGCCACATCATCCGTCAAATCCATGATTTACATTGTAAAAGCGAAAACCACAGACCAACAATGTTCAGTGGATTTTATAATTGGATGAAATAGAAATAAGCAGCTAATGCTAGAGGAGTCAAGACCACAGATTTGAAGAAAAAAAGTAAAATATAATATATCAATGTTGCTAGAAGTCAAGTAGTTTTAGTCTTTCTCTTCGTGTGGGAGTTTTAGTCTCTCTCTTCGTCCAACGACCCGATGAACTCAGGAACTACAATCAGCAGGCAAGGACAGCCATTTAAGCATCTCGGATTCGCGTGCTCTCCAAAGCACGAAACCTATTTCTTTGCGGACCACGAGGTGGTTCGGCCTGCAATGTCCTAACCAGACTGAGAACAAACTTTAATGAGTGGCTCACCAAGACAAGAATCGAACCGAGAACTTATTGCGTCGCAGACAGTCACACTACCACGAATCCATGATTAAGATACATTGTTAAAGCGAAAACCGCAGACAAGCAACATTCACTGTATTTCATAATTGGACGAAATAGAATAAGCAGCTAACGCTAGAGGATACAAACCACAAATTTAATTTGAAGAGTCGAAACAACCGCGGGAAGGTACAGATTAGTATTAGGAATTTTCTGCAAACTAATTTGAAATTGAAATTTCTAATAAACAACATTTTAATCTACTAAAAGTCAAGTGGTTTTAGTAGAAGTTACTGGTGTAGTAATTTTGTTTCATCTTTTAGTTTATTTTATTCAGTTTTTTAATCAGAGTGTTTATGGCTATTTGAATCGATAAAAGTTTCCTTATTATATTTTACTAGCAGCGGGCCGTTAGCGGTTTCACCCAATGCAACTTATTTTCCTGTGGGAATGATGCCGACATGTGATAGGCAAACAAAATTTCCTTTTGAATCATTCATACATTCTATTACAAAAAATTGCATCAAAACCAGGTTTAGGAACACAGCGAATTCCACGACAGACAGACCGAGAAACGCAAAAAGCGACTTCACTTGGTTATTTCTATTTCGGATGAAAAATCTAATAAACTAGTCTTAGACAAACTAACCAGCCAAAAAACAGGGTGTAAGGGACGGTGTACCGAAAACTTTGCAGGCATGATCAGACCATGAAACTGAACAACTTTTACTATGGAGCCTGAGCCAATGTTGGTAAACGAGAAAAAAAAATTTACCTCCCTTGAAAAATTTACGATCAGCTGACTGACTTTGTATGGAAAGTAAAAAAAAAATTTCGTTTACCGCTATAGGCTCCATGGGGAAAGTTGATCAGTTTCATGGTATGAGCACATCTGCAAAGTTATCGTTACACCTTCCCTTACACCTCGTTTAAATAATCATTTATGTTTAATGTATTTACGTATGCCGTGTGATGCCGGCTTAGAATAGCATCACCCCATTTCTTTCCTGTGGGTGTCGTAAGAAGCGACTAAAGGACTTGAGGGTATCATGTGTATTGCAATTTTAGGCGACAGGCTGACAACCTGTCACTATAGCGATACACGACAATAGCTAAAACGGCCCTCAAATATGTGTCAGACGTGGCGATAACGACCGTACTTTTACGGCCGTCGACGCTCTGCCTACCCCGCAAGGGATAAAGGCGTGATATATGTATGTATGTATGTATGTATTTACGTACATACATACCTACATACATAGCATAAAAAACTTGTTTTGTACGTCCGTCTTATCGCTTGAACTAATAACCGATTTTTTGCGCCGCGCCACGAAAGCAATTAGTAACGGTCCAATACTATTACGTCCGGTATCGAAGAAAGTCTACAGTCAATAAAAAAAAGGAAAAGAAAAATAACTGAAGTCATTGGCCTTGATTCCGCGGGATATTTACTAAGTTAATGCTAAGTTATTTCACTCCCAAAAAAAAATGGTACACGACTGATGATTTGGGTACAGCTTTCATTGTGTCGTTAAATCCATAATTTGTACCAAAAACAAAAAAACCCTGACTACACCATTGATTATTTTGCGGTGTTCAGAGGTCTTTACAAAATTCATCTTTGTGTTACCTTCACATAGATCAGGAAACTGATCTTCTACATCGCTACTCCGTGTACTGTTGTTATAAAAACTATCTATTTAAAGTTAAATAATTTTTGGAAAAATTGCAAAATTTTCCACCGTTGGCTAAATTTGATCCTGCGACCTTCGGCATCTGTACTGCTGATGCAGTTACATACTGGGCTACCGCGGTTCTATCCTAGCCTGCGATTTAAGAAAGTAAATTTTGGCCACTAACGCGTGGCAGGGCTCTTCGTATCTATCGGGATAGTTTTGCAACTAATTCCCAGCGACTAATTTATTCTTTGAAGAATGTAGTTAAAACGATGAATTAATATAATGTTTTTATTTTTAATGTAATTTTAAACAATCAAAAATTCTATTCGAACATTATAAGTTTTATGCGCACTGGCATGACATCAGATTTTATACAGTTTTTAAAGCCACTCGCGAGAATTGAGTTCGTCTTTTTCCGGTAGTAGGTATAAAGAGATGGAATGGTTGAGTTTTCACAGTTGGAATGTGGTTGTAAGTCGAAATGGTCTTGACAGCCAGTCATTTTGTTTCACAATTTTTAAAAGCTCCTCGAGTTACTATTACAAGATTAACCAATACTGGTCTTCATCTTTATCTTTCTTGCGATTATCACAATAATTTGAGGTCGGTGCAACATGTTTTATTGGAACAAAAAAGCATGTTACAAAAGGATTAAGCAATCTAACTGACGTCAACCCTTTTATGGAATGCTATTGTAGAGTTGTTGGTATCACTGTCATCATGCGGTTGACCATAGTCGACAGATTCAGCCGATGTCAAAATCATTACGTCGCCTTTTACGAAACACCCTGAGTAGAAAACGGGTGGCAGAATTAACCAATACTGATCTTATTACCTCAATTTTGTTTTCAGATAGATCTCCCTAAAAAAATATTATCGTAACTGTGCCATGAGAAATCGTTCCTAAATTACCTATCCAAAAAAACTTGTCTGAAAAACATATCACAAAAAAGATAATCTAATCTATCTTTCGGCTTTCCCCATCAATTCGACAAACACAAATTGACTCATAAATTCATCCCCAGACCAAATTGTACACCAATAAAATTCGTTTATTTCATTGGAATAAATTTACTGGCTATCTTTGAAAAACACCAATGTTAATAAATCAACTAAAACCCTAAATTATTAGTCTTTCGTTCTCAATTTTCGATTATTATTCAGTTGAGTGCGAAACTAGAAAAATAAAACTTTAGGATCTTACTACAAAAAAAATTTACGTGCGTTGAACGCGTGTCTAAACTTTTTCTATGTGGACATCATCACCATCTTTCATGGTGAGGAAAGAAAAAACTAATAAGTAAAAATTTTATCACTGCCATCACCTCGACGAAGAAGAAAAAATAAATGGTAAACATGAAATGAACAAATATGTATGAAGTATAGGTACTGGCATAAATTAGGAAGATGGCGCGCGGGGTAGGTACTGGATTAATTAAGTCCATGGACTTACTTTTGGATCGAAAAAGAAAGTAGCTATAGGTAGGTAATGAGGTCGGTTATATTTTAAGATTATTATATTCTACTACCGTGCCTTATGGCGTTCCCTGGGGGAGGCCTACGTCCAGTAGTGGACTGCAATAGGCTGAAATAGATAGATAGATAGATATTCTACTACTCATATAAAAAAGTACAAAAAATCTCTGTACAATTCACACAACATCATCAGCCTTAATCTAAGAGCTCGTCAGTTTATTGGTAGGTAATTTTGGTATGTATGTCAGGAAACTTGTCAACAAAATGTTCACACGAATAGAATTTGAACCTGTGCCTTAGTGACATAACGTATCGCTTTATCACGTTTCCAATATCATACATTTTACAAGCGAGTGATTTGATTGAACTTACGAAAGCGTGATCACACAACGGCTTGGATCATCGGGAATCCCACTTGTGTCACGTTTCATCAGAAACAGCCCATAAAAATGAAAAACTACCCCTAAGAAAATGTTTCTGGAACCGCAAAAATAATTTTCGCATTTACGTGCATTTATCCCATCTAATGGGTGTCAAAATTTTTACTACGTCTATAATAAGCCGACTACACACGAAAATTCAACTGATTTATTTAGCTAATAAGTTCCAGCAAAGGCAAACGGAAAAAAAGCGTCGGACGTAGAAGATCAGATATCTGACACGCTATTTCTGAGAGTCAAAGTGAAAACAGCATCAATTAATGCAAATGACTTGTCGCGTTTTTACCCGACGTCGCCAAGCGAAGGGGGTAACGTTTTTTATGCATTCTTCCGAGAAAATAGAAATCGTGCTGTAACTCTAATTGCAAGATTTGCTTTCGTTTAGGAATGTGTTTTTTCGTTCTTGGATTCCGATAAAGAAACCTAATCATTGTTTATGAAAGATAACTAGCATTTAGTAAAAGTGAAAGCATGTGTCATATTATTTTGGTGTTCTAATGCATGAAAGAATCACTTTTCTTACAGAATCGAAAGGTACATTGTGTTGCACGATAAATCACTGATTCAGTTTTTAGAAGCTTTTGTGTGGTAGCGGCTAAGAATACTGCCACCCCTTGGCCACTCAGGGCGTTTCGTAAAAGGCGACGTAGGGTTTTTGGGCTCGGCTGAATATCTGTCAACTATGGTCAACCGCATGGTAGCTGTGATACTACCTGCAATATCATTCCCAAAGAGAACATGATTTTGTGCTCTAACAAAAGATGTTGCGCTGATCCCAATTAATGTGGGATGAAAGCAGGCAGATGATATGGTTAGTTAAAAGCTTTACCCTTGGAAAAAATTGCAGTGGTATAAAAACTGATAAATATGATAAAAATTAACTTGTGACCGATATCGTAAACACAAGACGAGTCGGTGGTTGATAAGGAACAACTTTCCCTAAGGAACATAAGATGAAAATATAATACAAAAATTAGTACCTGCTATACAAAATTGACTTCGTTTGTCAGCTGGTAGGTACAGTACGCGAACGAGTTCATGACCATCCTGAAATATGCGCCTCCTTTTCATACTCGCAGTGCTGCTGGCGTGTGCGACATGGATGTGCATATTTCAGGATGGTCATGAACTCGTTCGCGTACTGTATCTTTATTTTGTATGATTTTGTTTATCTTGTATAACGCCTAATAATCAAGCCAGAAAAACATATTATTCATAAAAATAGGTACTTCAAAAAGTATACCGGCATTATCTGCTAAATACGAAAGCGCCCAATGTAACAAGGGGGCCTAAACTGTTAGAAACGACAGCTTTCCGCAGGCTTGTTTCGTATGGAAATAAATTTCACATGCCTTTCGCCTCTGTTTCGCCCTAAGTTCTAGAAAGATGTCAAATATAATGTGACAAGTACCTAGAAAACACGTCACGTAACGGATATTTTGTTCCTTTCTACGATTATTTTGGACACTTTGTATATGCTGTATCGGATTAGAATTGAGCTATGACAGCCGTGATTTAGTCACTGTGCTCGGCCACGGACAGTCTCAACCGTCAAGATTTTCCAATGAAGTTTTTATAATCAGTTCCAAAAGTCCCTTCATAATCAAACCAGAGTTATGTATGAATAATATATTTCTATTACTCATTCATGGGAAGTATTGTGGGGGTGAAGCATTTAGAAGGAATTTTGCCCATTCCGATAGACGATTTTTACAACACCCACGAGTAAAATTCTGTCAAAACTTCAAAACTCGAATTTAGATGTTATCTGTGGGTTTTATCAAAGAGCAAAATAATGATTGAAGCATCTCCAAGAGAATTTCAAGTTTTATTTGGAAAATCAGAAGAAATATGAACGCTTATATTCTGAAATACAGGTATGAAGCTAAGGACTAGAAAACCGAAGCTAGACAGTGACATGACAACCCTTTTTAGGCCAGTGGGTTTATGCAAATATTGGTTCCAATTCTGCCAAGACATTTTCTGTGCAAATTAACTCTCTGGAAATAAAAATAAGAAGGACAGGAAAATTTGCTCATTCAATCAGTCGGAGTCGGTTATTTTCCTGCTGAAGTGTAAATAAGTACCTTCCTTCGTCTTGTATGTTGTATAAGTAATGAATAACGAAAACATTACAACAATCTGATATGGGTTTAAGATTTCTTAGATCAATTTGACGTTTATGTGTCAGCTATGAAGATAACACGAATGTGGTCACAGTCTTTTGAATAGTATGAAAGATTAGAAAAAATACCAAAACCTGAGATTACCATTCCCTTTGTTTTGCTTCTTTAGGAAAATGATAATAACTATGCATTTGGTAGGTAAGGATCAGTTCTATCAGAATTGAGACCTACCTACCTGTATCCCTTATTCGTTTAGGACATATTCCATCTATGTAGGTAAGGTAAGTTACTCTGCAATCTGAATGAAATATTTTTGTGGCTTCTTTTTGGGGAAAGGTGAGATTTTATTTATAAGAATGCTTAACATAAAAGCAATTCGTAGGTTCAATTATCGTATTTATTTATTTACCTCACCTGCGTGTTAGTCAGTCGCATAATTTTATTAAAATCATTTAGAAGATTCTGGATCAGAACCTACATATACTTCATAGGTAATTCAAGAATTTATTTTTTATTTGTACAGACAAGTCATGCTACTGACACTGACACAGTTACATACGTCTTTTAAAAGAATGATATACCTACATTTTCATTCTTATTCATATTAATAAACTTTTACTAAAATAAAACTACAATTGCCGACCATAATGAAGTAGATATTAACTAACATTTTATTTTTATTGTACCTGTCTACTAGGAGCAAGTTTCTATCAAGAAAGTGATTATAATATTTAATACAAACACAAGTAAAAAAAGTTACGTGATATTTTGTGCTATGCTAGCATGCGGCCCACGACAAAAAAATATCTCTACACCACTAACGTTCAAACTCAACGTAAATTGATTCGGAACTAATTTTAATCCAAGAAATATGACGTTGGTGGCAACTTTTCTCTGAAATTCCAGTTCTTTTTAGTCAAAAAGTCAGATCTGTAAGTCGCACCGCCCCGTTTATCTCATTTTGTGCTTAAAAGCCAAAAGTCTGCACTTGTTTTGAAGAATTCTATACGATTTGACACTTCTCGCGCACGATTAGATAGTCTCTAGCACATGAACGTGCTAGCTAGTGGAAAAATTGTGTTATTACTTTATTCCCATACCTTAACAGCACCAAATTTTTTTATTTATGGCTTTACATTGCTTATAATTTTCTATGGTGAAATTTCGTCATTTGATTTTGTAATATTCATACGATTTGACTGTTTTGAAATCTCGCGTATGAGATTGGTAAGACCATTATAAGCCTGGTGGATAGGCAAACAGTCGCTGATATAGGGCACATTTCCAATTTTCGTGAAACATGACCCTCGTATAGGATCTATATCAAATTACTGTTAGGGACCCTTATCCTGCTAAAATGTGGGTTATAACCCACGTTATTGATTTTCGTAAAGCAATTTATATTTTCTGCTGACCTAGCAACAAAATGACTCATCACAAAAAATGTGTTTTTCAGTGTTTTGTGTGGACCACATTTGACGTCCGTTGCTGCAATATTTTACGCAGCGTAGGGCATGCGTTAGGAAAACGCTGATTATCACCTTATTTCCATATAAATACGATGTCTTTCAAATATGGTTACGTGTTACGTGTGGAAATTCTTAACTCATGTGTTAAAGCTTCGTTAAAAAATCGCAGCAATGTTTGTCAAATGTGATACCCACCTTTGCCTCTTTTGTGATGAAAGTAACTCCAAAATCGTTATTTTTAAAACGGTTTTTAAATGGTTTTGTGTGATCAATTCAGAATACCAAAGCTATTTTAGTCACTATATAAAAAAGATATATTTCTGCCACTATATTAAATTGAGTACCAAAAATAGCGACACTTTAATATATCGTTGCCATCTTCATCTTCTATGGGCAGAATGGATTATTTTTGGGGCAGAAATTCAATAACTTAATACCTATTACCTACTTGGCAAATTGTACGAAATCTATCAGCGCGTTCAGAAAAATAGAAGTTGTAGAATAAAAAACTAAGAAAAATCGTAAGATAAATGTGCAAAAAACATGTTTTTTGACTTTTTGACACTTAACTTATATTTTTAGTTTTACTATTAACGGTTCACGAGATGCAGCCTGGTGACAGACGGACAGACATTGAAGACTCAGTAAAAGGGTTTCGTTTTCACCCTTTAGTAGTCTAGTAACTAACGTCAATAGCTGGTTATAACTATTCGGATTGACCCATGAAGCTGAAAATCGGCATGTGGGTACTTTTTCACCTCCTGATCAAAATTAGACATGGAGCCCAGCGGGCACCACCCTCCTTAACCTTTTACCGCCCCCCCTCTTTTACAAGGCGCAACTTTTGAAGTAATTGACTTGGAGGGTATTTTTTCGTTCATATCGTGCGTGACATCTCACTTGAAGCTTACTGTGCCCTTCAAATTACCCTATAGGCCCCCCGGGGGGCCAAAAGCCCCAAAAGTGGGGTGTCCCGTACTTGTATGAGATTTTCTTATTTTCAGGCTGGGAATCGATAGCTTGAAAATAAGAAAATCTTATATAAGAACGGAACACCCCACTTTTAGAGCTTTTGGGCCCCCCGGGGGGCCTAAAAGGTATTTTTTAGGGCACAATAAGCTTCAAGTGAGATGCCGCGCACGGTATGAAATAAAAACTACCCTCCAAGTCAATTACTTCAAAAGTTACGCCTTATAAAGTAGGGGGGGTGGTAAAAGGTTAAGGAGGGTGGTGCCCGCTGGGCTCCATGTCTAATTTTGATTAGGAGGTCGAGAAGTATCTACATGCCGATTTTCAGCTTCATGGGTCAATCCGATTAGCTGTGACGTTAGTTACTAGACTATAGATACAGAACTAAAAAGTAAAGTGACAGCGCTAATTAAAAGAAAGTTTTTATTTCGAATGGGCACAACTCCTACCTCAATCGTTTTAATAAGCAATCATGACTTTTTGAGAAAACTGTCAGTCACAGACTTTGAACCCTCTTCAACCCTTACAATATTATTTGCGATTTCGTACACCCTTTTTTTGGTGGATTTAGTCAATACACGATTATTTCGGTCAAACAAAATTTCCGCCTACTGCGGCCGGAACTTTGGTAATTTCTTGCCGGAATTCCGAGTTATTTGAATATGACATACATATAAATCTGAACGAAGTTGTCATATTATTCAATATTATATGAAATTTTGCGGTAATACGCAAGTAATATTCATTAAAATAAAAAATATCATACGGGATCGGTGATTGCTACGCTGCCAAGCGTTTTACCGTATTTGTTGACATTGTTTTTAAATGTGACATAAAAGACTAGTCTAGGAGTAAGTAATGCAATATTATAGATACCTACACTCTCTCAAATTATAGTTCTAGGTTTATTTAGCGGTTTTATTTTGATAATGTTATTATGTTTTGATAATGTTTAGTATTTTAATTCAAATTTATACTGCCATTTGATATTTTATACCTAAATAAGTAGCTATAATGAAACTTATTATAATTTTAATATTTAAGATCTTGTAAAACTTATAGCAGAACAATAAATTATTTGATATTTTTTCTGGCATGTATCGTTCATAATAAACTTTTGTTTTGAACTGCTCTATCTATTTTCTATAAGAGACACCGAGTCGTCCAACGATCCGATGAACGAATCTTTTAAATTACCGTAATATTATTTTTTGCATAGTTTACTTAGAAGAATTAAGCGTAGCTGCGTATTGATTGATGTATCACTAAAAAGTACTTACTAAATGGTCCCTTAGCATTAGGTTTTGGTTTTGGTGTTTGTTTTGTGACATCTTCTTCTTCTTCCTCTTCTTCAACCTTGCTCTTTGATTTCTTCGGAAGTTCCTCCGAAACATCTGGAAAAAACAAAATAATGATATTAAAATCAATAATATACTGATTGACTGAATATCAACTCGGCAAGCGTAGCGTTAGGCGCCTTTAGGCTGCAGTTAGACGACACGAAAACTTTTTTGCGGCGGCCGCATTTATTATTAGCTAGTTTAAACTTTATTAACATGACCACAAAATCCAATTTTCTGGTAACGATCTAACCGCGCGGCAACTGCGCGGCGACCACGCGGCGGACGCGAAATAATTCTTGTCATATAAACGCGCCCTTAAAGAGAGCCCAGGTAGTGACTGTAAGACAAAACGGAAGATCGTGCCTTGTGGCGTGCCCGGTGGAGGCCTATCTCCAGCAGTGGACGTGTTACCTGCGTAGACGTCTAGTGTGGTGATGATGAAATAACTGAATATCATAACAACATAACAAAATTCTTTATTGTACTAAATACAAGGAATAATACAACAGAAAAAAAACACAAACAAAAGAAACAGTACAACATTAGGCGGCCTTTATGCTAGAGTCTGGCCAGCGAGTCTTTGGACACGGAAATGGCGCCAATTTTAAAAATCTTTCACATGTGAACACTGGAAAACTACAATAAAACAATTTTGATACTTACTATTTTTTTAATTTCTGCTCTTTAGTTTGTGTTTACCTTTCCTACCGGTATGTAGGTATGTATGATGTATCTACCGGGAGTAACAGAAAGGGTATAACAAGCCGAAAGGAGGTCAAGGTACTCATGAAACTGAACAACTTTCCCCATGGAACATGGGACGAAATATGAAAAAAAATTTGGACCTCTCAGAGTAAATCAATCAGCTGATCTGCGATTTTGTATGGGAGGTCCAAATATTTTTTTCATATATCGACCCATGTTTCATGGGGAAAGTTGTTCAGTTTCATGAGTACCTTGACCTCCTTTCGGCTTGTTATACCCTTTCTGTTACTCCCGGTAGATACATCATACATACATACCGGTAGGCAAGGTAAACACAAACTAAAGAGAAGCTAACAAAAAAATAGTAAGTATCAAAATTGTTTCATTGTAGTTTTTCAGTGTTAACATGTTGCCATTTGAAATATTTGAATTATTTGACGTCCAAAGACTCGCTAGCCAGACTCTATCTGCCAAACAAATTGGAAAGCCAAACTTCAAATTAATTTTTAGGGTCAGCGCTACATGCCATATCTTTCATTCGTCTTAATCAGCCGTAAAATTATTGTTTACACCTTTTTGAATATACATCATCTTTCATAAAATGCGGGTCTAATGTCAGTGGCAGTCTCATAAGAATAAATAATAACACTACCGTGTAGAAATGAAACTCCTTTGTCTGGGCCCGAAAAGCCGCGCTTTAAATACCTACTTCCCCCCTCAGCCCGTAACGGCCCGCGCGCTACCGCACTTTAAGCCAGGGCTATCACGTGCTAATAGTTTTATTCCAAACTAGCATAGCGGCTCGCCAAGCACTTGCATGACTTGCGGTGTAGTATTTTTACACACCTACGCGCCATAGGATGAAAAATCGTGCAAATGAAATTATTAAAAAAAAAAGCGATGGATACGAATTTGTTTGTTACCATAATCAGATAACAATAACTTAACTTAGACACCTACCTACCTAAGGTAGGTAGGCAGGTATGTCGGGTTAGAAAACTGAAACTATGTAGTAGGTACCGACGTAAGTAAAAATAGGAGAACACAAAACCAATACGTACCTATTAAGAATGGTAGGTACCTATTTACTGTACCTAGAACCTTTGCTCATCTTTAGGCAAATTAAAAAAATAAGATGGAGAGTCATCCTCGCATCAATTTTACAGCCATAAGCACCATAGTCATTCGGAAAGGCTAAACATTTCCGAATATACAGAATTTGACCCGCGCGACGAACGCTTACGCGGCGAAGCGCACTCCCGGCCGAATTGCTCGCACTGCGAGCGCCAGACTGTAGGCAAATATAATGACCTTGAGCGCGTCTGGAGCGGGAGTGTCGCCTCTAGGTGTGTTTACTCTTATGGCAGTCTCTACCTGCCGACTATAATCATTTTTATGCAAAACACCATATTTGCATATACCTTCGTCTCCTTTTTATTTATAATGATTACTTTTTCGTCAAGTTTTGATATTTATCTCTCCTCACAAGTCTTATTTTGATTGCAAGGAGGAATAAATATTTCTTTATTACTGATTCTTTGCTCATTTTCACCTACATTTCTTTTACTGTAACCTAGCTGTCAATACGTCAATCCGCATCTTCCACAGAAACGGTACAAAAATCTACCGCTAAACCGGATCTTTGTAACATTTACTCGCAATATAATTTCTCCTCGTTGCAACAACTAATTTTTATGTTCTACTTACTTCGGTTGCGTGTTCTAACACTATATTGAATAATTCATCCTATACTGTCTTCAAATAGGATGTGATCTCAGACTTAGAAATTAAAGTAAAGAGAAGGCTGCAGAGTCCCAATACGAAACGTGAAAAATAAAAGCTTAATAAGATAATAATTAGGTATTATTGAGTAGAAATAGCACTACCCCCTCCTTTCCCGTGGGAGTCGTAAAAGGCGACCGAGGGATAAATGGCGGTTAATCCACTACAAAAGTATTCCCAAGGAGAGTTGACGTCTGGTAGGCGGCCGGTCGTAAAATTCAGCCAAATCGTTTTGCAACACGATTTTGTGTTCAACGAAACGTGTTGCGCCCACCCCAAGTAATTGAGATAAGGGCAGGAAGATGACGACAATGCTGCAGAGTCCCAATACGTAGCGTGAAAACCAAAAGCAAACAAATCATTATTTTTATTGCAGAAGCTGATAACCATGCAAAGCTCTAGATAAAAATACGAAACAACGCCAATGACTTGAAAGCTTCAATGCAAGGGCAAGGAATCCTTTTGCTAAATAAGAAATTAATAACCCAAGGTAAATGTGTGCACTGATATTGAAACATTATCTAAACTAACCTACATTTAACATACAAAATACTATTTACATGATTGCGTTCAATTTACAATAATATTTGCAGAGAATGTACTCATAAATCGTATAAATGTAATACGTATTTTACAGCTGTCAAAATGATGTCATAAGATCTATCTATACTTTGTTGACATGTTTTCTAGTATGGGTCTGAAAGCTGTCAAATGTGACTTAATCGAACGGCCGTTCTGTAACATTCTACTCGAACATGAAGTGTCTATGATTACTTAGACGGCAGTCGTTACACAACCACGGTAGAGGCCAGCTACTTGTAGTCATCATCATCATCATCATCTGCCTGCCCTTATCCCAATTTATTTGGGGTTGGCGCAACATCTCTATCAGCAGTCAAATCCTCACTTACGCCTTTATTTTTCATATCGTCATTTATACAATCCACCCAAACTTTTTTAGGCCTTCCTCTTTTTCTGCGTCCATCCACATTCATGTTACTTTCTTTGTTACATGCTCTTCATCCCTCCTCATTACATGCCCATACCAAGATAAACGGTTCCGTTGAAAAATACCAGGGTTCATCAAGTCGATGGACGAATCGGTATCCCATACAAAAATAGAGAAGTAAACCATAAACAGAAATGAGCTTCACTGTAAATGCCCACATTGGTCTATCTTCTTTCTATAATTGATCATAAGATGTAGTAGCCGGATTGGAGATGTGAATGTGGTGAAAAAGCGTACTAAAAATAATATGCGCCGAATAGTGTGCGAGTGTTGCTCCGTTTGCTGTTGATTAGATTCCTTATATTGAAATCAAAATAAATTCAGTGAGAGCATAGAAACAGTGCTAATAGATGTCGCTGTTTTAAAATTTATTTATTTTTAATTCCAGGGTGGTATTTATATTAAACCACGTTTTAGAGCCTGCAGCAAGTGGACAACCGAGTTTCAACGAAGTTAATTCTAACGCAGTGAATTAAAAACTATCATAACATAATACTAGACATCCTAGCAGCTGTGAAACTTTTGTTCAACCCTTGTGACAGCCGATGTGGCGCAGTAGTTAGTATGACTGCCTGCCTCGCAGAAGGTTCCAGGTTCAATTCCCGGTGGGGTTACTCAAAAGTTGATATTTATCACTTTGTGAATTTGTTCCTAGTCTGGTTAGGACATTGCAGGCTGAACCACCTGATTGTCTGCAAAGTAAGATGGTTCCGTGCTTCGGATGGGCACATTAAGCCGTCGGGCCCGATTGCTGTCTATGATGGCGGTCGTTACTCGTTACACAACCATGTCAGAGGCCTGCTACTTGCAGTAGGCGGTTGAAAAACTCTGACAACTGGGTTCATCGGGTCGTTGAACGACTCAGTGTCCCACACGAAGAGAAAGAGAGAGCTGTGAACCCTTTGTTCAACCCTAGTGTTGTACGCTGCCTTAATGGGCTAACTAATTAAACAGAAACAAGAGAAGATACCTTGTACCTTTCAACATAAGGGCTCTAAAGTTACAAACAATTTTGTGTTTAGGCCATTAATTACCACTATATTATTACACTAGATTGAATAATTACTATATTGAATATCTCTATATAAAATAATTGTCCTATATCTAGTTTGGTACTTCTTCTTCTTCTTCTTTTCGTGTGGGACACCGAGTCGTTCAACGACCCGATGAACCCTGGTGTCAGAGTTTTTCAACCGCCTACTACAAGTAGCAGGCCTCTGACGTGGCTGTGTAACGACCGCCATCATAGACAGCAACCGGGACCGACGGCTTAACGTGCCCATCCGAAGCACGGAACCTTCTTTGTTTGTTTGGTACTGAAGCAGCTGCTCAATCTACCTTTTTAAGAGACAACAGGCTTCGCCAAGTGTTTTGGTGATTTAGTCAATTATCATAAATTCATAACTTACTTTAAATTGGCGGTGTCATTTTCCTTCAAACAGATTTAGAAAAGGGTGGGAGAATACTTTGATTGGTTTTTTACTGACATAATTTAAGGTATGTGAGGTTTCCTAAAAAGTCTACTGTAAGGCGCTTTACACACATAACGTCCGTTTGTCCGTCATTTTTGCGCAGCGCTATCCGCTAAAATACGATTTTCCACCGTGTTTACATACGAAACGGTTTGACAGAAGCATTCGTTACCGCAAAAATACCGCACAACGCTGCGTTGACGGAAGCATCTGCCAAACAATTTGACATAAACCATATTTGTATGAGAATAAGGTCGAAATTTGTTATAAAATGTAAATAATACCACTAAAACCGAGTTTAGATGTAAGCAAGACAGCTTATTTTTATTAGAGTGATGTTTATACATTCTCTATCAAAGTGACAAAGTCACGTTTGAATATATACAATGGCCAGGGTGTGCCATTATGTAAAGAGTATTTACAACACCTCCCCGTAATGGGACATCCTGTACCTATATACAAATAAATGACGTATCAAAGTTCACTGTACAAACACACGAAAAACACAACACAAAATTTACACTATACACGAACAAAAATAACATCAACCTGTATATACACTTCATTAAAAAATTCATCCTGTATATACACCTAACCTAGAGAACTATTTACATACCTACCTAACGATGATCTGAATCCTAGCCTAATCCTAATGCACATGAAAATTTACAATGTCTGATTTTTTGAAGAGGCTTGGTGAGGATGTCTGCGATCATGTTATGTGTCGGTATGTATGTAATGATGTAGTCCTGTTCTGAGAGTAGGCGTATGAAGTGGTGTCTAATGTCGATGTGTTTTGTGCGAGCGTGGAATGTGTTGTTGCGAGTGAGTTTGATGGTGCTTTGATTGTCAGTATGAATGGTGAGTGGCTGTATGACGTTGTACACTTCTTTAATGAGGGTGCGGAGGTAAATGGCTTCTTTACAGGCTTCGCCTAGAGCCATGTACTCTGCTTCTGTGGTGCTCAGGGCAGGGGTGCGCTGTTTCTTGGATTCCCAAGAGATGGCAGCACTGCACATCTTGAATACGTACCCCGTGTACGAGCGTCTATCTATAACGTTGCTGGCGTAGTCGGCGTCAGCATAGCCGGTGGGATACCCGTCACCATTTTTATAAGTTAATTTAAGGTCTTTAGTAGCCTTCAGGTACCTTAAAACCCGTTTGGCAGCCCTAAAATGCACCTTAAATTTTCATGTGCATTAGGATTAGGCTAGGATTCAGATCATCGTTAGGTAGGTATGTAAATAGTTCTCTAGGTTAGGTGTATATACAGGATGAATTTTTTAATGAAGTGTATATACAGGTTGATGTTATTTTTGTTCGTGTATAGTGTAAATTTTGTGTTGTGTTTTTCGTGTGTTTGTACAGTGAACTTTGATACGTCATTTATTTGTATATAGGTACAGGATGTCCCATTACGGGGAGGTGTTGTAAATACTCTTTACATAATGGCACACCCTGGCCATTGTATATATTCAAACGTGACTTTGTCACTTTGATAGAGAATGTATAAACATCACTCTAATAAAAATAAGCTGTCTTGCTTACATCTAAACTCGGTTTTAGTGGTATTATTTACATTTTATAACAAAATTCGTATAGTCCCACCCAACGCACGCGTCACGCAGCGCAAAAACAATGTCGTAACGGAATCGAAAAACATAAAGTAGCAGATCTTTATTTGTAGAGTGTAGTATACAGTACGATATGACAGTATTGTGGAATTCTTCAATTACCTAATTTTAAAAGACACAAAATATACAGGTGACACTAAAGCTAATTATAACCTAGATATAACAAAAAATAAATAATGTGACAATTTAGACGAAAAATCCTCAAAACATGTCCATAAAACACACCTAAAACTGGGGATGTGAAGAAATAATCGATTTTTAAAATGATCGATACTTTGTTTGAATAAAGAAAAACGGTACATCAATAAAATCAATCATGCACTTTTATTTAATTCATCGATTAATTTCAAATTATTTTTCTAACTTTTTGGTACAAAACTTAGTTTTTTTTGGGGCACGTATTTGCAGCAACGAATTATTTAGGGTCAAAACACACGATAACGTATTTTGGATCTTTTTATAATTTTTCAACGGTATGAGCTTTTTTACCGTTGTCAAGTGTCAGAAATGATGAAGTGAAAAAGTTTGAAAAGTGACACAAAATGATGAAGTGAAAAAAGTCAACAAAAGGCGACATCAACAATTGATGTTGTTTGGATTAAACAGATTTTCACTGAATAGATATAATAGATAATTGATAAATCGATTTTTCTATATCCCTGTTTAAAACCTAAATATCCCAAAAAACTGGTATCAAATGGCTGTCCTTCATCGGAAATCCTTTCATTCTAAAAAAGCGGGATTGAAAATTCTTGTCGCAGTTTTCATATTCCCAGCAGTTGTTTATTTATACAAGCTTCATCCACAAAGCCTGGATAGCCAAAGGTGTGAAATTGTAAAAAAAATGGCAAACAATATTTTCTGTGTGCATTTTACCGCAATGTCAAGTTTGTTTCTAGCGAAAATATAAGATGTACTGATATTCTGAAATATTGCACAACATTTTCTACATTATTCGCATCGCTTGGGGATTTGGTTGAGCTTTTTACAACACCCGCGAGTAGAATTAGGGTGATGCTATTCTAAGCCGGCGTGAAATGGTAAGCGCGCATTTCTTGGAACTAGTGATTCAGTGCATCTTTATGAACAAATTTTACCATGGGAAGCTATCTGCAAAAGATGTTCAGAATCACCAGTTTGAATAAATGCCTTCTAGCTGGTAACCCGCTGTATATTTCTTTATATAATGCGGTTTATAAATACAGATACAACATCTGACGAATACATATATTATCACAATAAAAGTAAGAAAACCCTGTCACACTTCCGAACATATCTTAGATCCTGACAAAGGAAAGGTTTCGCAAAATAAATAGCAACATTTACTGAGAATAATCATCAGCTTACTGAGATACATACGAGTAGGTGCGTTGAAGGTGTGCGAGAAACGAGGTTAAGCTTTCCTGACTGGTTTAGATACAATTCGTGGAAAATATGGGGTTAAAACTGAAAGCACTTATGTTTATAGGAAATACTACAAATATTGTATGAAGAGAAAAGTGTTTGTATTTTTAACTCATGCGATAGGATAAAACGAAATTACACCTTATTATCACAATAATTAGGGAAACGGCGCGCGAGGCGACAATACAAATGGGTCACTCAGTACTAGCGACGATTTTGTCGCTTACTGACAAAATCTGGAAAAAACCGGAATCTCAGGGGAAGAGAACGTGTTTAACACGAACGTCACATTTATTGGCTTTAGAATTGGCTTAGATTCATATAACGCTCTTTGACAGATTAATATTGTTTAGTATTTTTTTAAACTATTTATCTAACCTGTACCTACCACAAAAATACACCATAAAAAATCATTTTTACAGGTATTTTATCTGCTAACAAATACAAATTTATATGTACGTATCGATAATAGACCTCGTAAGTTTACTTAATTACCTCATCCATCATCTGTCTGTCCTTATCACAAATTAGTTGGGGTCGGCGCAACATGTTGTGTTCAAGCATAAAATCATTGGGAATGCTATTGTATGTGGTATTGTGGTATCACCGCCGCCATGCGGTTGACCATATAGTCGACAGATATTCAGCCGAGGTCAAAAACTCTATGTCGCCTTTTACGAAACATTATGTGTAGACTAGGGGTGGCAGTTTTTAAGCCGCTACCACACAGCTAAACTTTACCTTTACCTACATGTACATAATTACTCTGATTGATAAATATTTTTTATGACTGATGGACATTTGAATGGAAGCCATTAGCTAGATGTAGTTAGTAGATAATAGCTGGTATAGAAATGCGTTTACATATCAATTATTTCAAACGGAAGTTAATCGGAAGTGACTTAGCATGTCCGTGTTCAGTTAATCGTGATTGATATATCACGAACGACAAAAAAGTTTGTTTACTTTTTAAAGAAAGGTAGGTCTGACTACGTTGGGGTCAAGTAACTTTGCATTTGATTGTATTTAAAGTACCTATCATCATCATCATCTTCCTGCCCTGCTCTTATTCCAATTGGGGTTGGTGCAACATAATATTTTGCTAGAACACAAAATCATGTAGCAAAAGGATTTGGCAATGATAAACGACCGGCCGCCTGCCTGACGTCAACTCTCTTTTGGAATGCTATTGAAGATGGTATCACCACCACCATGCGGTTGACCTACCTGTTAGAACCTATATTTACGCTATTCACAAGAAAGATAGGTGGATCACGCACGAGACTATATTGAAGATCGTGACAGCTACCATACAAATGACAACCTATGACAGCCGCAAGTTTTTGTGGCAACGTGTGCTTTAATAACAAGTTCTTGTTTGGGACTTCGTAAAATCCTTCTGTCAATAAATCGGATACGTTCCTGCAAACCTGAGTACGTGGGTAGGTACGTGGTATTCTGATTGGTACAAATTGTCAAGCGATGGAGTTCCGCTACCCATACACGTACCCAGCCGGATACTACTGTAGTTTGTATAGGGCTTTAGATATTCTTTTTAGGGTTTCGTAGTCTACTAGAAACCCTTATAGTTTCGTCATGTCTGTCTGTCTGTCTGTCTGTCTGTCTGTCTGTCTGTCTGTCTGTCTGTCTGTCTGTCTGTCTGTCTGTCTGTATGCCGCGCCCTTATATCTTCGTCAGTTTTAGAGCTATCGACATAAAATTTGGTGAGAAGATAGAACGTGTTGACCCAAATATAGAAATGTTAAGAAAAAAATATTTTAAATGTTTTTTGGACCCCCTCCCATACAAGTGAAAGGGGGGCAAAAAATTATTTTTTCTTCTGTAATATTGAGTAGGGTATCGTTGAATAGGTCTTTTAAAATTAAGGTGAGGTTTTTTTGAAACAAATTCTCTAAAATGTTTCTGTCACGAGATATTTGCTTTTAAAAAGGGCGTTTTTGACCCATAATTTGTTCCAGCTGTAACTTCTAAAGTGTAAACGCTAAAAATTTGAAATAAATATGGAATATAGCTTACAATCTGAAGTTACAATGAAAACTATAACGGATATTGTACCCTTAAAGGTTTCAGAAAAAATTGAGTTTTTCTATTTGCGGTTGGTCATCATACTGCTGCTAACAAACCAGCAACAAAATTAAGTTTGTAATGCTGAAAAACCTGATATTTAAACGTTTACTACGAAACCCTATTTGTGGGCGTGTCTGACACGCTCTTGGCCGGCTTTTTTTTTTTTAAGTAATAAAATAGGTATTTTTGAATGAACGCAACACATATGAGCGTGAGATTTTCTTGTACAGTATATAAAAAAATCAACTGAAAATATTTTAAGAGGTGAAGCAGCCCATGAAACTGAACAACTTTCCCTAAGGAACATAGGTCGAAATACGAAAAAAAATTTTTGGTGTTCCCATACAAAGTGTACTAGTCAACCGAGTCAATTTGACTGGGAGGTCCATATTTTTTTTCATATTTCGATCTAGTTTGATTTAATATACCGAAATTATAACTGACTAGGTAAACATTATTTAGTTCATGTTTTAGTTTCGCAAATAACCTCATTATATTGAATGTTGTGCTTCAAACGTGTAGTTTAATTATAGTTAAAATCTACTACAATGTAAACACTTACTTTTACTATTACTATATTCCTTGTATTTTAAGAAGTACTTATATGGACAAGTGCCTACTGCCTACACAAAACACCCACGCTTTCTTGAGAACTTAAATACATGCTTCCTATAGGATTACATTTTCTAGTAACCGATACCGAAAGCTCAGGACCGACTGGTGATAAGGAAAAACTTTCCCAAGGAATCATAGGCCGAAAAAATACGAATCTACTTGGTCGGCTACTACGTTTTCTATGAAAGGGTATCATTATTCTTATATTTCGACCTATGTTCCTTAGGAAAAGTTCTTTAGTTTTAAATATGGAGTGGTTCACCCCTTACAATGTTTGCTGTTGATTTATTTACAACTTATATTTCTTTAAGATTGGTTAGGGGAGTAGGAGTAGAAGTGGTCGCCATTGCTGAAATCGGTCGGAGAGATCATCATCATCATATTATGATTGTCTGACGTTGTAATGGTGAACGCATTTTTACGGCCGGGTCATAACACGATGGTTTTCATTGTAAATAAGCGATTTACCGAAAAACTCGACGTTTCGACTAAGATGCATCAGTCATGGTCGGTCGCAGGCAGAATAAAGTAGCTGCGAGTTGTTGTCTGCTACCCACATATTGTCTTAATAATTTAAATTGTTTGTACCTAAACAGTATACATTTGTTAACGCTCTTCCTACCAAACAAGGTAAAAACGCGACATAACGTGTGATCGTGTCTGTGTTTTGTGTGTGTGTGTGTGCAAAAAGAAAAGATCCTCGCCACGGAATTCTCTACTCGAAAGTAGGAACATTAATTTCATAGTTGGCTGTGTTAATTACCTAGATGCCGACATGGCAACGTCGTTAGGCTTTGTGCACATGTACACATAATTTTATTTAATAGTTTTTTCGACTGGTTGATTCTTGATCAGTGTAAGTCGGAAGTGATCGGCCCAAATATCCCTGGTGTCAGAGTTTTTCATCCGCCTAACTGCTAATGCAGGGCTCTGACATGGTTGTGTAACGACCGCCTTCTAAGTGATCATAGAAAGCAACCGAGATCGACGGCTTAACGTGCCCTCCTAATCAGGTGGTCATCCTTCAATGTCCTGACCAGACACGGAACAAATTCACAAAGTGATCTATATCAACTTTGAGAGTGAAACCACTAGAAATTGAACCCGGAACCCTCTGCAGGCAGTCGTACCTACTAAACACTGCACCACATCAGCGCCACAATATTTACTTAAATTTACATTCCTCTGATATATCTATCATCCCCAAGTATGTTCTACGATTGAAGTTGATTTTTTCCATACAACTTTAAAAGTTGAATAACTTCAAAAATCGAAGAACAAACGAAGGGATGATTCGGATACCCTTTTGTATAAGGAATTTAAATTTCGTCTTTTGCCGCCACTGTCTGGTCACCCTGTATAGGGTAAGTCCTATAATCATACTCTCTATACCTTTTATACCTATAGATATTCTGTTCCGTTTCCGCACCATTTACGAGTGATCGAGTGGTCATGTCATGAATCAATTTCAGTTTTTCAAGGGTCTATGGCGGGTAAAATAGAATTTACTGCCAGCCACGTACATTCTCTCCCGCTCACTCATGAACAATCCAAAATGTAAGGTTTCGATTTTTTAAGACTGCTATATTTTACAGCGATAATTGATACTTTTCTAGCAGCAACATTTATTGAATTGTACAACTTAGTTTTTGTCCGGCTTGTCGATATCAATCACAAGAAAATCAAAACCTTAAACATTGAATTGTTCATGAGTGCGTGAGAGACTAAGTACCTAAGGGTATGGTCAATGTAACTGAAACTGCTAAAACCTCTATATATGGGTCAAACTGTTTAACAAGTATTTGTAAGATTAACAGAGTTCAATTACGACTAATAAGAAGTTAAGCCAAGAGTATTACCGGACTACGACTTGAAAACCGTGGCAAAACTTAGTAGCTATCACACTTAATTTTAATCTTAGCTGGCCAAAAACAAAATAAAAGTAACCTATTTTCAATGACTGTCAATATCGGGTTGAATTACTCGTGCGTAAGTCAAACACGTATTTTGTATGAATATGACATGAACAGATAATCTTATATTTCTACTGGAAGCTGTCAAGCGTTCATGCTCGTCAAAAATATCGAAATGTAGGTATAGTTTGAATGAAGCTCGTACTAATATCAAAATCCGTATTATTGCAGATCATTACCAATATTTCGGATCATATTTTGAATAACTTACGCAAGTTTGTCATCAGTCATACATACACTCGTACCCACTACAAAATATAACGAGAAAGGACAATACGAAACTAAGAAGGTCCACTAAACAATCTTATACACATAGGTTTCTCAAACAAAAATTATTTTAATATTCACATTTCTTACTATAGAAAAAGTCTACCTTAATCTGATGAGATTGGAAACAAATCACCTAAAAAGTGATATAACTTTTACCCAAACACGTACTTGTCGGCTATTTCCTACAACTTTGCCCTCATTGCGTGGGAAGTTTTGCGTCAGTATTTTATACCAATATACTTTGAGAAAACCTACAATTTTCTGGAAAACACGAACAGAAGAAAAGTTGAAAGTAACTTAAGGTGCGCCTCGAGCAACCTACTTATGAGGTCAAACTTATACTGGTAAATTTTAGCAATCGTACGCAAAACCAGTTAAGCTGAACTCTTAACTTCTTAACTTCGAAGGCTTCTAACAGTACGGGTTTTTATGGAAGACCACCCACGAGTTTATTTAAGGAAAGGATCAGAAGGGTTTTTCTCTGTACAAATACAATGCAATAAGAACTACCTACTTGACCCCTTATTTTGTAAGAAATTTATTGCATAAATGTGTTGTACTACTTTCCTTTCTGAGCTTTTGAGTTTTTATTTGGAATTGACCAATTTTGTAATGTTACTTGTTCTTTGATAGCATAATAGTATTTTTGGTCAAGATTTCAATAAACGATTTAAGCAACCTATTTTAGAAATGATTCTTTGTCATGAAAAAAACATCCCCGAGACTTGAACCTCGGGCGTTGGATGTTTTAAAGCTGAGCATAATCTTTATGTTGAAGAAAGGAGTACATACTTTCTGACTGAATACTTATCTTATTTCTATTTGGTACATTCCAGAATAGTACAATATTACAAACCTTTAGCAGTTCTGCTCTCCCAAACTTCAAAATCCAATGCTCCGTCGTTCCTGTTCTGGTCTTTCCATATTCTGAAGGTGTAGGGGCTCCAGTCGAAGCTGAATGCGTTGTGGTTGAAGATGCTCTCCAGCAGGCCTTCGCTTGACCTCGCCTGCCGCGTGTTCAACGGCTCCACCAATAACGTGTCGAAGAGCCGCACTGTCTTCTGCTGTCTGACACTCCTGACAAAGTCATTTGCTAAGTTCTCAAAGCACGTAGCATTGTCACTACAACTTAGTTCTACAACAGCCGCTCGAGCGGGACCTAACAAAGCCGCGGCGATCAGAAAAGCTGTGGCGGCCATTTTTAACACCAGGTCTTTTCACAGCACCAGCACTTCACCAATCCATTTGTAGGTCACACCTTCTGATTCCGTACCACCTGCATCGGTGGATGTTTCGTAAATGAGTCCCTCGTATGCGTCGCTGATGATTTTTATCCAGCGTCACGCTGCACTGGCTCCGGTGGCCTGTGTGCGCGATTTTTTTCATCGATTATACATGTGTGCTCTATTTTATGTGCAGTACCACTTTTCTTTCTGACGGCACGCTACCGTTCGACAATTTTCCGTGCAAATATCGTATGTTAAGGTGCAATCTCGTGAAGCACGGTATGAAAATGCATGCTCAGAAAAAAGTCGTTTGCTTTGTAACGCACTTTACGGTTTGGTTAATAGGTCTGGTGAAATGATATTTTACTTTCAAGTGTGAGTAGTGTTAGCATAAGCGACAAGTGAAAATAAGAGTAAAAATACGAGATGCAGAAAAACTGGAGCATGGGAAAATGGGTGATTTATTATTATTTTACGGTTATGGACTTTTGTTGTTACATTGTAGCGTCTGGTTTGGAAATACATGTTAGTCGAACAGAGGATGAAATCTTGGAATGTAGGTATAGTACGTATCCTCGACAGATTGCATCGTGCCTGAAACCGAAACACCATGTTTAGAATGATGATGAAAACAACGAAATAGGAAGAAAATGTTATATTAATCCAATAAAACCAGTCCAATCTTAAAAAATCTGATTGCCTAGTACTAATCTGGCTTGATTTTAATGCGATACAGCATCGATCGACAAAATGTCAAAATAATCTTAAAAAGTAACAAAATCTCCAAAGACATGACCAGTTTTTTATAGAAATTACTTGTCACACTCTATTTGACTTCTCGCCAGGACTTTGTAAAGGCCTGTGATGCGGATTTGATTTCCATACAAAACAAATATGGCGTTTTTATTTGGCGTAAGCTTATGCCGACCCCTGGTGACAAACTAAACAATGTTTTTGGTGCGTGCCTTCAAAAGAACGGCACTGATTAATATTCCTAATCTTTTTGCCCTTCATACTGAGCCGTAGTCACAGTGAATGTATGGTTTCGCTTGCGCTCAGCAGTGAGGAAACTTCATACATAATAGAAAATTTTACATGATGTAACTGTGTATACATATAAGTCTGGGATTTACATGTTCTGAGCCTGATGTTTTTGTTTATTTATTTATACTAACGCTCAAAACAGATGCAAAATGTTCCCCGAATTCTTGTGGAAAGAGAATTAGGTGCCCTTTCCATAGTAATAAGTAGCCTTTGTTACTCACAGAGATAATGCAGTTTAAGAACAGTGATTTTTTTTTAAAGTTATTTCAATTTTATAATTATAACTCTTGCTATTCAAAAGAAACAGGTCGAGCTTCTTTACTGTAACATCTATATACTGTGCCGTACTTGATTCTATTTTCAGCGAATCACAATGTTGCCCCAGCTGAACAAAATAATAACTGGGTAGTTATATGGGTTTGGCATTAAATACTTTGTTTTAGTTTACACAAAATCTATTATAATTTAAGTTATGAAAGAAAAGCCTTTCAATGATTGCTTCTGTCTTTGAAACTTAACAAGTTTCTTGCAAGAATTAAAAATACCTACTCGTAGAATATAATAAAAACTATTTAGACCTTCCACTTCTAGTACAGCTACAACAGTCCACTGCTGGACATGGGCCTCTCCCAATAGGGGGGTATTGCAATATTAACCACGGTTAGCAGGCGGATTGGCGACCACAGTTCGAGGTGGTGAAGATAATTTACAGGGGACGCTGCTGCCCATTCCCTTGAACCATCTTCTTTTTACGACACCCATGGGTAGAAACGGGGTGATGCTATTCTAAGCTCGCACCACACGACACGATAAAATTTGGACTTTCAAACATGTGTTAGGTAAGCAAATTTTTTGGTAGACATTGTGAGGACCTAATTGTCAGAACGCAATACTTATTCAAAGTTTTAAACTGACTAAAAAAAAGAGGTTCTCCATTCGACGTAAACTTTTTATGCTGTCCGTACTAGTTGTAAATAAATGAAACTTGTTTGTCCGATTGTGTCGCCAGCACGCTACAAAGACAGTAGTAAGAAAAATTATTTTTTACTACTTTTTGTATCAGTAAACAACACTCGAGAATGGATAAATAAATTGTTCAAATAAATGATCCGAGAAATGCGACTGCGCCCGGGAGTACTTTATATTGGTAAGTTTCTGTTAGAATATCTCTCTTTATCACTGAAAGCTTATGACTCGGTTATTAACTTAGAACAATAACTAAACTATGCTTTCTTCGTCTACCGGTAGTTTAATAGGATGTGGCGCAGTGGTTAGTATGACTGCCTGCCACGCCGAAGGTTCCGGGTTCAATTCCCGGTGGGGTCACTCACAAAGTTGATATTTATCACTTTGTGAATGTATTCCCAGTCTGGTTAGGACATTGCAGGCTGAACCACCTGATTGTCTGTAAGTAAAATGGTTCCGTGCTTCGGATGGGCACGTTAAGCCGTCGGTCCCGGTTGCTGTCTATGATGGCGGTCGTTACACAACCATGTCAGAGGCCTGCTACTTGTAGTAGGCGGTTGAAAAACTCTGACACCAGGGTTCATCGGGTCGTTGAACGACTCGGTGTCCCACACGAAGAGAGAGAGAGAGTTTAATAGGATTATAATCCGGAAACCCTGTATGGGTCCTAAATCCTGACAAGAGTTAACTTTTAGAAGGTTTTCTTAGTTTGTTTAAAGAGTTATTGATAAAAACATTAAAGCCATTGTAACCATTGAATTGATGAATGCGTCTGTAAAACAACGGAAGTCTCTCGTTTGCATTGTTTTTTAAGTTGAGTCTTGTACTATTATGTATTCTGTGGTTGGGTTTTAGCATGGGGAATTCGAAGTTCCCTTACTTTTGACATACGCATGTTTCAACGCTGCACTAAGCGCGCAGCAACGGGCGTTACGTATGAGCGGCGTATAAGCGTCGCTTTAGACGTAATGTGAAAGACACTTTAAAATCAAGTTACTAAGTCATCAGTACGGGCAGTCAATGTTTACTTAGATGAAGATAATCGTCAGGGGATTTTTAGTAAACTTTAACACATTTATTGAAATGTATCTGTGTACTGTTTCTTTGAATTGTTGTTTCAAACAGAAAAGAAATTCGAATTGTTCGGAATTTTAGTTTTATGATCACACAAATATACAAATATATTATAATATATGAAAAGTTAAATTCGGACAAAAGTAGACTGACTCTCTACTCAAAGTTGTTACAACATGTTTTTTCACTAAATATAGCTAACATCAAGGCAAGGAGTAACGCGGTTTATGCAAATATTTTAGTGGGTAAAATTTCAATAGCTTGAGAACATGATGATACATACATACCTACCTACTTATAAAGATCGTATCGTATGGTGATGAAGTATGGCTACCAACTTGAATATATTACAAAGAAGGGTGCATGCATTATCTGAAGACACATTTGCATATCCTGAAAGGCGCATAAGAAATTCATATTGTGACGAACCCCGTCATAAAAAAAATCATCATCGTTGTGTAGGATAAGTTGACCAAGTAAAAGCAGCATATTAATTTATCCCTTTAAGTGATATATCACGCCCTTATCCCTTGCGGGTAGCAGAGCATAAACAGCTATAAAAAAACAGACATTTATGCTAGGTCTAACAAAAGTTTGAGAGACGTTCAGAAGACTGTGCATCACCATAGTAGCAGGTTGTCAGCCTGTCACCCTAAATTGCGATACACCATATAGAGTCTCAAATCCAATAGTCACTTCTTACGACACCAACGGGAAAGATATGGAGTGACGGTATTTTAAGCTTGTACCACACTGCAAATACACCTGTGCTGGCCCACTAAGGTGACGGATGAAAAACGATTGCATGTAGCTGAGATGAGTTTCAAAGTAGCGCCGGTGACAGAAAATATGAGTACCGTTTATTTTGGACCTTGGGTTTATTATTACCGTTTGTTTAAGTGAGGATTTGGCTATTGATAGAGATGAATGGACGATAAAGATATGTCGACTGATGTTGATGATGACTATAATGTATTATTACTTTTAATGTACGATTGTGTGTTACGTCAAAGATTTGTTTTTTGCTGTCATTTTTAAATTTTATATACATATTTATATTTTATCCAAGTATTTTATTTTCCATTGGATGATCTAGTAAGTTCATTCAGTTTGGCAATAGAATAGATACTTGAAGTGAGGATTTTGTCACATATGTGTCCCGGCCTTTATTAATTAATATGTGTTTCGGCCTTTATAAAGATTTCAAAACAGCGACATCTATTGGTATAAGATGCGATTAGTACTTGGTTCTGTTCTGTCAAAATTGTTATAGAAGTTCAGGAACACCGCTGATAGATGGCGCTATATGTATGAAACGGTGAAGTTGGAAGTTACTTTCTTGGTTTTCTCATCATATCGTTCGTATAGGCAAGTCTAAATAATTTTGGATAATTAACTGATCGTTGCACAGCGTTTGCAGTAGCATTTATAATTTTTCGTGCTTATATGATACAGGACATAACATTTTGCTATTTTGTTTAAGAGCCATCTATTGTCGAGTAGTGGAAACTGCAAGGTGTCACTTTAGACAGGGCCCTACTAGGCCTATCATAGTGCCATAGCGACTGAAAAACCTAAGGTTTATTCTATTAGTCACACTTTCGGTTTATAGAAAATTGATGTATTTTCTAAAAATTCTATAAACCAACAATAAATGTTTAATAATATTGGTAAACCCATGATTTACTCAATATACACTAAAAGTTTTTCTTGGATGTCAGGATGGGTCGTGGCCCCTCCCTGAATTGGTGTCTGGCAACAAGTAGCGAAACAAGACATTCTAAAAAAATCTAGAATAGTCGAATGTCTTCTAAAATGTGTATGAAAGAGAGGAGAATATCTTCTTTCGTAATGAGTAGCAGATTTCGAGAACATTATTCTTCTCGTAAGTTCGAAGCTTTTTGGTATAAAATAGCGAGCCATACGGCCTGCGGGCAGTTCAGTTCTAATCGTGAAGTCTCCCAGGACAGAAAAGGAATACCTAGTGCAGTGATTAGTTTACCTATCAGTCCTGGTGGAGTCACGCCGCAGACCAGGAAGTATCGACGTTTGCCTGGTCACCCCTCGTTTCGCGAGTGTGTTTGGATGGTGAAAAGTGCTTTGAACCCGTGTATGGTGTGTTGTTGGATACAGAGGATGCGTGCTTCAGCGTGCACTGGAATCGGCATTGTGGATGTCGTCGTTGTTGGTTCTTCGTGTGCTGGTGGCTTCAAGTTCCAGATGGATAAGTACAATTCATGCTTTCTTTCGAATCCTATCAGCAGTATATATTCCCTATATGAATGTTTACAAACATATTAATTACCTATGCTTGATAGTTTTGTATTCATTGAAAGCTGATAAGATTCGGAACATGGTCTTATGCTTTGGTTTTTAGTGCTAAGGTCATTTTATTGCAATAACTTTGTTTTGTTGTCGTTTTAAAGAATCTGCGTTCTGATTGTTTCATATAAACTTTGTAGTGTTCACGTCTAATCTTTAATTAGGGAAATTTGGGCTATTTAGTGTGTCGGTAGATAGGTAAATTAGATGTTAGGAATAGGTAGGATACCCTATAATCCCATTACTCCTATTCCTTACTTGTCTATCTATCATGCCATATAGGTATATGACTTTAATAACCAAATTAATAACATAATTTATTATTGCTATGCGCTACTAGCATAAAGTTCCTGTGTTAAAACTTACATAAGTAGATATGGTTAGGTATCTACTTATCTATTAATTGCTGTGGTCATCAGTGGATAAATTACTATTCTATAATTGCTGAGCGATCAAGGATTTATTTGATAAAATTCCTGTGGTTAAAACATACTTACATATTGTATCTACTTACCTACTGTTTGGCTTGGCCCATCAGTGGACAGATTTCTATTTTAAGTACTATGGTTGCTGAGCGACTATGGACTTAATTGATTAATGTTTATGAAATATACATAAATAGATATTGTTAAATATCTACTAATTTATTGGTTATGTCCAACAGTGGACAAATAATCATTTACAACAGTTTCTTTGTCTTACAAAGAAAACAGTCTTCAGTATTGGAATATGTCCGGCAGTGGACGATCATTTATTTATAACAATATTTTGTTATACAAACAAAATGTTCTTCAGAATAGGAATGTGTTCAGCTGTGGACAACTTGTACTTTATGGTACTTGCTATAATATCTTAGTTAGTACTCTTATCTAAGAATATGTATGGCTGGTAGAATGGATAATATACTATCCTATATTTCTGTCTATCAAGCATAACTGACATAATTGTCTATTCTATAAAGAATGTGGATATGACTGTGTGTTCACAGTAAATTTGCTCTTACTTGTTAATTCAAGTAAATATTTATCTGAAGTAATGGATATGTTTGGTAGACAATACCTACAATCCTTATTCCTACCCTTATTTGGGTTCTGATGCTTGATTTTGTATCAGTCATCTAAATGCTTATATTATTTACTAAATTATTCATGACTGGCCCATAGATGCCTAATAAATCTATGACTAAACAACCTATCTTTAACTACTAATTGTCCTTGAATGTCATGTGACAATTGTAATCTATCATCATCACTGATCTGTTCCAGCTATACTATCATTTTGCATTCGATATCTATGCATTAGCGTTTCTGATCAAAGACCATTTATTCGACCACAGGCGGTCATATGGGTTTTCATAATTGCATCAGCCTATTTACTACTTATATGGGATTTGCTTTTAGCTTTCCCAGATCACCCTTTGGGCTCGCAATGTGAATCTCATATTTAAGGAATTGAATATTCCTTCCCTATCAGACCTCCATATGGATTTGAATAAATGTAGACAGACGTCTTTTGCATAAGTATATCTGGATGTTCTGGCCTTCGGGTCACTACCCATATCCTTCAACGGATTTCAGTTGGAATCATGGCATTCAACTGATAATATACATTGAACTAATTTTACTAAACTGATACTAAGGTATCTATTTTGGGTTAGTCATGATGAGACTAACTACATCAATTCTACATGTACTACTCCATGAGTATCAGAATCTAAATGATTCCTATCACCTAGCCTTCTTCGTAGTGCTTTTTAAGCACTACAAGCGCCTGTGGTTTTGGCGCGTCTATTAGCAGAGACGGCAGGTCTCACCATATTTATCCTTCTTCTGGGGGAAGCAGATAATTTACCGTTTGTATTTAGTGGACGCCCTAATGGTTGTCTTTACAATGAAGTTTTATGCATGAAGAATTTGCATGCGTAGGGCTGATTATGTGGGGATGACCGTGGAGCGTTTATGAATACAGATAGGTATATATTGGCGAGGGCTTCCATATTCCTCGGGCGTAGTAGCGGGGGCCCGTTTGGAGTTCAGTTTCCTGTCCTTTCCTTCTCCTGTTCATCAGAATCACTTTTTTATAATAGCTTGTATAGAGATGTCTCAATTACCTTTAAAAGAATTTTTGGGTTACATATTACTTTATTTAAACACAACGTATGGGTCAATAATTAACTAGACGATCACTCTTATATCACGAGCCATGCTTGAGGTATGGGTTTCTATGAAATCTAGAACTCAAGACATCATCTTCATAACAACAGAGGCCGGTGCCTTTAGGCGGAGTCCTTCATAGGCCCGGGGTCGGGTTTGTTACAATTTGACTATTGATAGAGATGAATGGAAGAAAACGATATGTCCGCTGATGATGATGATGACTATAATGTATTATTACTTTTAATGTACGATTTTTTTGCTGTAAATTTTAAAAGCGTTTGTGTTATACTATTTATATTTTATTTTTCTAGTAAATTCATTCAGTTTGGCCAAAGAATAGATACTTGAAGTACCTACACTAGCAATGTGACATTTTGAATGAAGAAGGTTTGACAGACAGTGAAATTCCGTAAACTTTTGCGGTAACAAAGTGATATTAAGTTTAAATGTCACACCAAGTCCTCGTGGGTCGACTTCGACGTTTTCTCAAACTTGGCACTTTCCTATCTGGTCTTTCTTATTACTTTAGGCGCAAATCTCCACAGAGTAGAGTCTCTCTCTTCGTGTGGGACACCGAGTCATTTACCGACCAAGAGAACCTTGGTGTCAGAGTTTTTCAACCGCCTACTGCAAGTACCAGGGCTCTGACATGGTTGTGTAACGACCGCCTTCATAGATCGCAACACGCTTGAAACCGTTTCCATACAGAATATTAAAAAATCAACTGCAAATATTTAGAGGGGTGAACAAGCCCATGAAAGTGAACAACTTTCCCCAAGGAACATAGGTGAAAATACAGAATATAATTTTGGACCTCCCATACAAAATGTAGGGACAAGCCGACCGTACATATGGAAAGTAGAAATTATTTTTTTATTTCGACCACTGTTCCTTGGGGAAAAATGTTCAGTTTCATGAGCTGGTGCACTCCTTAAAATATTTGCAGTTGATTTTTTTACACCTTATACAATTTATGAAACAGTAGAAACAAAGCTACACGCGCATCCTTTCGATAACGGCTGACGATCGCTTGTCTGACAGATGTCATGTTGCGCGTCGCGCGTCTATTCTGTGGTGCTTGCCCCATAGCATGCGATCATGCAACATATAATTTTCTCTACACTAGTCTTCGCTTGTTTTGATAAATTCCACACAATTTGATCCATTATTGTTTTCTCGCGCATGAGATAAGTCTTTCTACAGCATGCTAGCCATACCTTCTGGGTATCTACCTTGTCTGTTTCTTAGGTAGAGTATGACCTTGGCTCTAATTCTGAAGACCAATTGTAAACCGCATAGTGGCGATGGATCTACCTACAACAGCATTCTCAAAGAGGGTTGACATCTGACCGCAAAATAAAGCTAATCCCTAACATAAGCAACTTAAATTCAAGTAGATAAGTAGGTAAAAGCACACAACAAAATGACCTCAAATCTTATAAATGCTTAGATTTAAGGCAGAAAACTATTTATACCATTTTGGCTACACAAGAGTAACTGTCATACTATAGGGTGATATTTTACTAGTGACCAATAGCGAAAACTCAGAATCAGCTGGTGAAAAGGAACAACATTCCCCAAGGAACATAGTTCGAAATACGAAAAATTCGAAATACATAGTAATTGAAATCAGCTAATCGGCAGGTTTGTATGGGAGGACGAACTTTTTTTTTTCATATTCCTTGGGTAAAGTTGTTGCTTATCATCAGCCGATTCTGAGTTTTCGCTATCGGTCACTAGCTCGGATGGTCACTAGTAAAATTTAATCCTTTATATGTAAACAGTTTGGCGAGCGCAGTGCACGATGTTGCATTCACGTGGAATGTTGTGTTGCGGGCCATTCACTGGAAATATAAAATTTTATTAAATACAAATATTGATACAAGATAAAACTTAAAGAAACTATGTAGAATGGATGAATCTTTCAGTCACTGTTAACCACGCCCATTTGTAGAATTGGTGTAAAGCTATTCTAATTCTGGTGTGATACGGCACTTCAGTTGACAGCCGATGTGGCGCAGTGGTTAGTATGACTGCCTGCCACGCAAAAGGTTCCGGGTTCAATTCCCGGTGGGGCCACTCACAAAGTTGTCATTTATCACTATGTGAATTTGTTTCCAGTCTGGTTAGGACATTGCAGGCTAAACCACCTGATTGTCCGAAAAGCAAGATGGTTCCGTGCTTCGGATGGGCACGTAAAACCGTCGGTCCCGGTTGCTGTCTATGTTGGCAGTCGCTACACAACCATGTCAGAGGCCTGCTACTTGTAGTAGGTGGTTGTAAAACTCTGCCACCAGGATTCATCTGGTCGTTGAACGACTCGATGTGGGACATGAACATGAAAAGAGAGAGACAGTTGTAATGAAACATTTAATGAAAATGTAAAATAGTGCAAACAAAAGGAAATACCCTACAGTATAAGCACTTGAAACCCTTTATAGAGAGCGTGGGATGGTTAAGTCTTTCTTATTACAGAAATAGGTTCAGGGTCACTAGAAGATAAACATCCTAAAACAACTTGACTTTCGGACTCTTGCTTCTAAAGTCATCATCATCACTCGTGAAAGGCCAAAATTCCAGATTTTAAAGTTATAAACTTATAACTCTAAGATCTTTTGTTTCTGAAAAGACTGTGGCCAGTAACGGTTTTCTCTTTTTTGACCAGTAACTGGAGGAGCTCAGTATGCAAAGATCTTTGATGGAGTTTGTTGATTTGTTATTCCGCCAAGCCTGAGTTCTGAGACAATACATATAAGCCAATAGCGATCTTCTTAGATAGAGAGGTGGCAGTGACAATTCAGGTTCCATGACATGGATCGGAGTGCTTTTTATGAATCCTCCGATGACCCGCATCGCCTGATTCTGAAACTTATCCAACTTGGAAAGGTGTGTTTTAGCACTACAATCATACAATATGCTACCGTAATCTAACCTACTTCGAATTAGTGCAATATATAGTCTCCTCACATGTTTCATATGAACACCCCAACCAGGACCTACTAGGGATTTAAGTATATTCAAGAATTTTGAGCATTTTTGTATTGTTTCGTTAATATGTTTACCCCATGTCAAACCACGATCTAGCCACATTCCCAAATATTTAACTATTGCAGTGGATGGAAGTAATTGGTTATTTATAAGCAGGTTAGGATATTGTACATTTCTTCGCCTACTGAACACGCACAGCTGAGATTTAGCCGGAGATACCTCCAGTCCAACATCTCGAAGAGCGATAACCAAATGATCTAAGGCCCTTTGTAAGTAGGTTTCCGAGAGACTCGGATTTGGCTCAGAAATAAAAAGAACTAGGTCGTCCGCGTATTGAGATACATTTACGTCTCCAATATTCGAGAAGATATTATAAGTAGTAATATTAAACAGTAAAGGCGAGAGCGGATCACCCTGAGCTAGACCCCGATGTGTCCAACGGGTAACCTTATCAATACCATTGTTAAGGAGGATAAACAGATGCCGCTCTATCAAAAAGGAATAAAGATAGTTACAGACTTTAGATCCTACTTTGATTTGATCCAGGATCTCTACAGTTTTGTGAACTAGCACGTTATTATAAGCACCTTCCACATCTAAAAAGCAAGCAAATGTGGGGGTGTTATTAGAGAATCCTTTTTGAATTTGCGAGGTTAATCTACAGAGGGAGTCTAAGCACGATTGAGCTTTTCGGAAACCTACAGTAAACTGAGATAACAATTTTTGTTTCTCTACAAACCATTCAAGGCGCTTACCGAGCATACAGTGAAACAATTTACACAGACAATTGATTAAGGATATAGGCCTTAGTTTTGGTTCTGTATTCGGATCGGTGCAGGGCTTAGGAATCGGAAGCACAT
Source organism: Phthorimaea operculella (assembly GCA_024500475.1). Taxonomy (NCBI): domain Eukaryota; kingdom Metazoa; phylum Arthropoda; class Insecta; order Lepidoptera; family Gelechiidae; genus Phthorimaea; species Phthorimaea operculella. The sequence continues at coordinate 6,922,820 of JANFCV010000008.1, read as the reverse complement.
GGATGTCGCGCCATTGGTTTGGAATGTAACCAGTGTCAAATATCAGGTTGTACAATTGGAGAATATACTGTTTTACGATCAAGGGTGTATTGTAAATCATAGAATAAGTAATTGAGTCGTGACCTGGTGCAGTGTCTCTTTTCTTTAAACAGTTTTCTAGCTCTTGAATTGTAAAATCGATCTCCAGGGGCTCTTTGGGGATGAAAACGTGGGTTTATCTAGGTGACAAGATCAGGAGTTAAAGAAGTGAGTAGCTCCATTTGTTTCTCATCTGAAAAATGTGCTCTTTTCCGTTTGTACCCTTTCATCCACCTCATTTTTCCCCATAGGTCGGGTGCAGACGTCTCCTCGTCAATGGTATCGCAGAATTTATGCCAGCTGTCCGATTTTGCTTTTCTGAACTCTCGTAAACATTCTTCTACTTTATTTTCAAATCGAGATAAGTTATCTGGGATGGGATTTCGCCTAAAGTCCTTCAGGGCTAGCCTGCGTTGGGCTACGAGTAGAGATAGATTAGGACTCCAGTATGGTTTGGCTAAAAATGTGGAACTGGGGTTTATCGATATTTTGTAGTAAGGTATGCTATAGTCGGCAGCTTTGTTTATTTCTTTGATTAGGAGATCGTACATATTTTGTACAGAATCTGGGGACCGATCGCGATTGAAGATAATTTTGGAAAACGAGTCAGATAGATATTTTGTGTACTCAACCCATCTAGCCAGCTTTAGATTTCGTTTCCGAACATATTTAGGACAGTCATAGTAGTTCAGTTTGATTTTGATCAGTACCGATGTTTGGTTTGAGTGTCTGGACATCTATAGTAAATACTCGAGAAATAATAGACACCAAATTGGCTTGTATGATCCACCCTAAGAAATCATATGAGAGTCACAACATAAATATGGATGTCAAAATTGAACTTCGAAATAAGTATTTAGGCTGGGAATCTGTGTTCACTGACGGGTCAAAGTCCAGTAGCGGTGTTGGCGCTGCAGTGTTCCACCATAAAAGTAATTTTAGAGGCCGCTTTAAGCTAACCACTGAGATATCAGTTATGTCTGCCGAACTTGTAGCTATATCAGAAGGTCTCTCCTTTATACTGCAGCACCAGTTACATAGATGTGTAATATTTTCAGATTGTAGGTCCGCATTGCAACATATAATTCGATGTTCTGGTACAGGTTATAGAGGGATTGCGATTGCTTACGACATCATTCACAAAATGTATGAATGTGAAAAGAAGGGCTACCTCCTAAAGATACAATGGGTACCGTCTCATATTGGCCTAAGAGGCAATGAGGTGGCTGACGAACTAGCCCGTGATGCTGCTCTCCACGGAATAGAGTATGATATGCACCCGGATTATTCCGAAATATTTGCTAAATTCAAAAAGTATAACTACCTTAGTTGGAAAGAGTATTTTAATTCAAGATCTCTTGAAAAGGGAATATGGTATAAAACAATTCAATGTGAGCCACTTCGTATTCCATGGTTTTCCACACTCCAAATTCCCCGTAAAGTTATTAAAATCTTACTTAGGCTCAGATCAGGTCATGTTCCGTTTAATAAGTTTGGTTATCTAATGAAAAAAGTCGACTCTCCATACTGCAGTGATTGTAAAAATATAACAGAAGACGCTACCCATGTGCTCGAGGAGTGCAGCCGAAACAGCCTGCGCAGAGAAATCTTATACAAAATATTAGAAGTAAACCCTTTAGACCTAGGATCCTTTCAGGTTTTGCTATCAGATCCAAATCTAGAAAATATTTTCCAAATTTACAGTCTCTATAGAACGTTCGAAACAAACCGTCCTGTGCAGACTGTTTCTAACTGATTGTTTTTTATACTTTATTTATTTATTCATTTTATATATTATTTTGTAATAGGAGATAAGATTGTGGTTCACGATGGGGAACAATAGGGCTGGCGTATACTTAATGTATTAAAGCCCTTTACCAAATAAACAGAATTAAAAAAAAAAAAAACTTATAACTCTAAAACGGTAGATATTAAAGAAAAAATATCTATGGCCTCTTCTCTAGTACAGATAGGTAATCACTTTTTGAGTGGAGCATTGGCGATTTTACTATTATATTTAATATTATATGATGTGGCTTACTCGGAATGGTGTGATCTTACTGCGGGCGTACCTCAGGGTGGCGTCCTTTCACCTCTTCTATTTTCTATATTCATAAACACAGTCACTTCCGTCATCTCCTCCAGCTTCCATCTTTATGCAGACGACTTACAACTGTACCGCCATTTCAATGTAGCTGACATCGGTAGCGCTACGGAAGCCATTAATAGGGATCTTCAGAATATAGCTGACTGGGCGGATTCATTTGGGCTTGTAGTCAACCCCAACAAATCTCAGCTGATGATCATCGGTAGCCAGTACATGCGCGGGCAAATAGATGACACTAGAGTTCCACCTATTCGGTACAATGGGACACCTATTGCTTTCACCAAAACTGCAAAAAATCTTGGCGTTTTACTTGACTGCAACCTGAACTGGACGGCTCAGGTCAATGATGTCAGCAGACGAGTATTCTACGCTTTTCATTCCCTGAAGCGTCTCCAAAACTTTCTGCCCTTGCAAACTAAAATTACTCTTGCTCAAACACTACTCTTCCCTATTTTCGACTACGCAGATAGCTGTTATTTAGATGTTACCGAAGAACTGCTGAACAAACTTGAGCGTCTACAAAACTTATGTATCCGCTTCATATTTGGTTTACGTAAGTACGATCATGTTTCTGAGTTTCGTAGACAGCTCAAGTGGCTTCCGATCAGACTTCGAAGAAACTCTCATGTACTTTCTTCTCTCTTCAATATTCTAAATAGCCCTTCTTCTCCTTCGTATCTTAAGGAACTCTTTCACTTTTCACGACCCCTGGATAAGCCGTGTCGCTCCCATGTCAGGACGATTCTCACTATTCCTCTTCATCACTCTGATTTCTATACCTATTCATTTACTGTGCATGCAGCCAGGCTGTGGAACTCTCTTCCGCACACAGTGCGCGATAGTCCGACTATCTCTGTGTTCAAAGGACGAGTTAAAGAGCATTACCTATCTCTTTCTCAGTAATCCATTAAAGTAGGTATATATATTTATATTATGTATATATATATTTAGTATATGTAGGTCTATGTAGTAATATATATTATTGATAGGTATTGTATGTAAGTATGTAGTTTATATTAAAGTAAACTTTATTTGATTGTGCACGCCTTATCTGCCTCACTCTATGCTTTCTCACTACCTTAGGTCTACTGGAAGAGATTTCTTTTTAGAAATAAGTAGTCCTGTTGTAAATTGTTCTTTATGTATTTGTCCTATGTGTTTTTCATGTGTACAATAAACGGTTTAATAATTATATATCGGTCATTATTTTAGTGCTACTTCCTAGACTTCCTACGATAAATTCATTAACACACATTTCCGATAATAACACAATGTTTAGCACCTCGCGTTTTGCTGTTATGCAAACACATTTCTTTTCATATAAATAAAAAAAAATGTGTGTAAAATACTTTGAAAAATTAACATTTAGCTGTCGCATGTCTACACGAATTGCAAATTAGGAAGCGGCGAATAGATAGGAACAATATTACCGCACGCAACGTGTGGCCTGCCTGCATAATAATCAATTTCCTACAGGCGCGTAGGCGATCGCAGAAGCGTCACAAAATAAAGGTACTTACCTACCTACTGCTATTTATTTATTTATTATGAATAGTATTAGTATCATTATTTATAATTATAATAATAGTATAGCATTAAAATTCCAAACAAATGAAACAAAAAGCCAAAAATTTAACAAATGTGCACTATAAAGACATTATGTCCATAAAGTTAATTCCAGCACCATTCACCAACACTTAAGATACAAGAAATAAGGCACAGATCCTCTCTACCAAATATAGATGCTCTCCGTCAGTGTTAAGAGCACAGACGCACAACCAGCGTTAAATGCCGTTTTAATTAACATAATTACCTATTTTAGACGAACTTGAATGGAAATAAAGTCAATATTCTATTCGCTGGAATGAGCAAACGGCTCCGGTCTTCGAGCCATTTGCAGTAGATTTTATTTCAATAACGATAAAGTTTAATTTCAATTTGGCACTGAAATTGTCTCTGACTTAAATTGCCACGCCTAATTGTTTGCGGCGGCCTGAATTTCAAGATTTTCGGGGTCCATTTACCCCATGTTATTTACTTTGTCTCTTAAAATAGAACAGTGCAAAACTGTACTTGTTGAGTTTCTCAAGTCTCAGATGTGTCTCTTCTGTTTCGTGTTTATTCTTTGCCGTGTACGGTCGAAGTGTTCCTATGGTCGAGTAGGCAACTCATAATCATACCCCTGACATTGTGTTTCCTTTCCGTGACTTTGCGGAAATTATGATTATGAACCATCTTTAAAAAACTTATTGGAATAGATTGTGTGCTAAATAAATCTAGAAGGTTTATCTAACACAGGTTTTTTATTAAAAACTGTTAGATAACATTTAAATTTGATTGTAGGACTACTTATTTGAGGTTAACTTTTCCTTTTAACCTGGACAGGTTGCGATGAAAATGGTTATAGATGATCAAATTGATGTAGAATACTGGATAACTAACGGCGCTTACTCTTGAGTGTGCTTTTTGTCAATGATAGGCCGAAAATATGTCAATGTAAAAGTTCAGTTACTTCTTATTGGTTGTCTGTCGTTACATAATATCTAGGCACAGTTGTTGCTATCTGCAATAAATTTTAATCGAGGCTATGAGTACTCCTCCCCATTGATGTAGATTGCCATTAACAGGGACTTCATGATTTTCCGCGCTTTTATTAGCCTGCTCTCGAGCACGCCCAAAACATGACTCGTTGACATGCTGCCGACCGCAGACATCGACTTGTTGACGTCTACCGCTGAATGATGTCGACAGCTGCTGTCGACACAGTGTCGTTTGTCTGTAAACAACCTATTTTATCATTAAATAAAGTAATTATCTACTCATTTTTTTGCCAAGAACTTTTTCATGAACCTACTGTGTGAAATGTACAGGATTCACTAGTTCAGATGTTTGATCAAAAACCAAGATTATATTTGTTTTGTTTAGATTTGTTGGGTTTAGATTTTATCATTTGCTAGACTGGCAAGTGGGTTGGCGAAAGCAATGGAAGGTGATCTGATCACAAGAAACAAGCTACTCCCCTAAATTCACCTCTTTCATTCAGTTTTTTACGCCTCCCACAAGTAGTAATGGGGTGATGCTATTCTAAGCAGTCACCTTTCATATTTCTAGTTGTTATTCTTGCAAGCATACTAAAAATAATTTTGATTAACTGCTTAGCACTCAATGTTTGAGCTTAACTTAATATTATCCTAATTGCTAATTATGAAGCGGTTCTTAGAAATAATCCAGAGCTACGAACCTAATTACAAATTACAATCAGATTAGATACAGGATTTTCTATTTTAAGATTCAAAATAAGTGCCTACGTAAGTTTGTAGATAGTCAAACCATTCGTTAAATTCTTAAGTAATTAGAGATGTAGTTAAAAGGTATATGGTTGCCAGGTCCTCATACATTAAAAACCGAGTAAACCTACGAGTTTGCCCTAATTAAGTAAATAACTACATATATTTTACCTGGATATCCAGCTTCTTCAAAGATTGCTATAATATTATACCTACTTTTTATTTAGAATTTCGCGGTTGTTACAACAATCATAATATTGTTTTGAACGGGATGTTTACTACAACAAGATTTTTAATTACCTTGATATTTCGAAGCAGTTTCACGCTCCGTCCATGGTTACGTATAGACTATCAGTCTACTCTAAATATCCCGTTCAAAAGAACAATATAAATTGAGTTACTTACTTACTTCTAATAAAAGTACCCGTAAGCTCAAACCATTTTACATCAGACCAAATAATAAATAACTTTCGATTTCTGTCACGCAAAAAGAATGGTTCAAATCAATACCTCAAGCCCGCCATTGTTAACATAGAAAAAGAAAAAAGGAGAAAAAGAAAAGAAATGTACCAATTTTAGCTTTCTATCGCCTTTGGCTGTAGGTAAAACTTTCACTGTTATCGATGAAATAAGAAAGAGAATTTCTTTGTTGGTTAAAGAGTAATGGAACGGGCAAGCTCCACAGATTAGACGTGCGACGCGACGCGCAAGATGACATCTGTCAGACAAGCGATCATCAGCCGTTATCAATAGGACGCGCGTCTCACGTGTGTAGCTTTGTTTCTTTTCTTCGAGCAACGCATCTTCCGTCGGTTTCTTTTGTTTCACATATTTTCGTCTTAGACGTTACTTGTTTGTCAGATTTCTTCTTACTCTGTGGAGCATGCGCCTAAAACTTTTATTTTCATAATGGAACCAAGGTGCAGCGAGGTATACCTATTTTTCTTCCATTTGCTCGGAAACGACGAAATTATTTCAAAAAAGAATCAGCAAATCGGCTTCTACAAGGTGTCAGAGACAAAAACACGACAACAACGAAATTCCATATAACATTATGGGACTTGTCACTGAAAAAAAGGATTTTCAAAGGTGATAATCAAATGCCCATACAAGGTTAGGCCCCTCGAAAATCGAAATGGCTAGTAATTAAACTCGTAGTAATGTATTTCTTACACTATCTAGATCATGGTGGCATACTTAGTTTTTAATTATCTAACCGTAAACTAATGAAACGATGCAAAATAATTCTTAACCTAAAATGGCATAACCTAACTAAATATTTTGATAAGAGTTATAAGGTGAAAGTATTTATACCCGCACACCCACAACGCACTTGCCGAATTTTGGATTCTTTGTATGAAATCTGTGGAACCTCGAAAATATTGCCGAGCCGCACGCGCCTAACCGAACGGATTCCCCAGCCAGTGCTAATCATAGACTATAATGCTGATGACGTCATCAGCGCTCGCGGACAGTGTAACCATTTAAAAAGATTTAGTTTTTGTCAATGCTGCCAGACTGTCCCATTAACATTACCTCCCAGTAAGTCTGCTGTTCACCGTCCGTGTTCCAGTTTTTCTTAACGAAAGTTTCGAAGTTTTTGGAGTCTATGTCACTCTTAAAGAATAACCAAAAGACATTTTCACATTTTGCTTATTTGACATTTGCCACTTTAATTTTAAGCTTTTTTGACATTGTAAAATTTGAGATTCCGTCCTTTTAAATTAAATAGACATTCTGTTACCTTAACATTTAGACATTGGGACAAAATGTTTTCTGCTTCTTCTTTACATTTTGTTACGTTTACATTCTAGCAATTTTACATTTTGCTACTTTGGCGTATTGGCATTTTGCTTTTCTAAACATTCTACTTCCTTGAGCAATAATATTTTTTAAAAATTGAAACAGCGGGACCTGTAATATGTTCAAAAGTTTTGTTTCACCGTTGAACATAGAACGTACTTGGAAAATATTCCGACCTGTTCTATTGTAGAAGTGATCAGTTGGACATAATGGGAACAAAGGGAAGCTGCGTGGTGCACGGAGAAAGTTCTGCAGTTACGAAAGTTGGCTGCTTGAACGTGCCTCTGGCGTAAAATGACAGCAATTATTATTTGAAATAAATTTCCGAAAAAACACACATACGGCAAAATTACACATTAAATTGGGAGGAAAGTACTCTCTTGGCAACACCAATTCTATTCGATGCGGCTGTGCTTGCGGCTAGGTGTGCGAGGCCAACCGCATTTTCAGCGCGTACGGCGAGTACGTTGCGGGTGTGCGGGTATACTTCCTTTTGCCAAATGACAACTTGATGACAATAGCAAAAGAGGAAATGCAGAAGTATGGCAGAAGTTTTATTCTCTATGAGAGTTTCAAAGAGTATGTAATACTTGCAGGGTAGATGGGGTAAAATGGTACCTACCCCTGATCAGAAGTTTAAAGACATTGTTGAAAGAAGTTTCCAAATACGAATTTATATCACCCTATGCAGTTCCTGTGGCATGGTCTGTTATATTTTTGCCGTTGTAATGCCAGTGGCAGCTTGCCTATTATTATTATTTATTTAATAAAGTCATATAGATCATAAAAATGTGCAAGTATATAGATCATAAAAATGTCATTAATCATTAATCTATCATTAATGTTGTTGTAGTCGCTTTTGTTGCTTGTCTTACGTACGAACCCGGCTATAACATAACAGCCACAACAGTCAACTGCTGGACATGGGCCTCCCTCTATCGGGGGGTATTGCCATATTCACCACGCTTCGCAGGCGGATTGGCGAGCGCAGTGCATGATGGTGCATTAACAGGGAACGCTGCTGCCCATTCCCTGGATGAGTATCCTTTAGTCGCTTTTTACGACACCCACGGGTAGAATTGGGGTGATGCTATTCTAAGCCGGCATCACACGGCATACACAGGAGATTGTCTGCGCTGTAGTTGTTTTTACGCATCCTGGGTCCTAAAATCTGCTCCATTTTACCCTTATTTCCTCTTAGTACCTACTTTATGTTTGTGTCACAGATGTCAGCAGAATCAAGGAACCGGAGTTTTGACGGAATAAAACACAAAAATATACTTTTTAACATATATTGTGATTCCCGTTTGGCCTAAAGATGATTAATATAAGATTTTGATCCAAAAAACGTATCATCTTATTTACATTTCATGAGATTCTTAGCCGTTACCGAAAGGGGGGCCTAGATTTGATTATTGCCTTTACACTTCATGAGTTTGTTTGAAGTAGGCAACATAATACTAAGACTGATGTGACTTTTTTGTGCATTCTTTTTTTTCTCAAATGGAACGAAAACAAAGCCAATGAATGCTGAATCGGCATTTCGGAAGTATCAAAATTTCAAAAAAAAACGGGCCTCATTCGCGGCTTTGTTTAGTCCTTCTAATAGGTATTGGCCACGGAAATAGTGTAGGTATTATAATAGGTGCTGTACAATAGCTGTGTCCGTCCATTCACAATCTAGTGCCATGAAATGACATGACCAGCCTAAGCGGGAGGCCAAGTTACGCGGGTCGCAATACTTAGATACCTATTAAACGACCATCGTAACTTGGCCTCCCGCTTAGACTGGTCATGACACTAGGTATAATTTTGAACCTACTATTAATTATACTGTGTTTGAACGGACTGGCTGTCTCACTTGTTATACCTATTATAATGCAAAAAAAACACAAAGATAATTATTTTACGTAATTCAAAGACCGAACGCTGTGTTTATAAAACCTTTCCAGACAGACATTTCATTTTCTTTAATCATATCATAACTATGACAAATTTAAATTCACAAACATTTGCGTACCTACATTATTTGCTTCTATTTTACAAGCTAAGTCGTAGAAACATAATGTAATTTATGAGGTAGATTTCACAAATAGCGAGGTATGTTGTTTGAGGCCATTGTAAATAAATTTTATGGGCAAAGTTTAATTGAATATAAAAAAATACAAAATAAAAGCATGCAATTTTTTTTGTATTTAATCAACCTTCCTAAGTACAATTTTTCTATCACAATGTTATGCCATTGTGCCATAGCCTGTAAGCTTCCCAAATCAAATAAAACAAATTTAAAAAAAGTAGGTAGATCAAAAATCTGTCATAATTTCATTGAACTGTCAGCAACAAACATTATGCCACAGTTAATCGTGGCCACTCTAGGGTGAGATTAATAACACCTAATAAGTTAACTATCAAGAACAGTGCAGTTATATTAATCACTGTAGGGTAAACAACGACTTTGAGGAGCAGCGTAAAGCAGACCTTGCCGCTAAACAAGATGAATAAATTGAAAGATGGCAAACTCACGTGCCCACACTGTGCACGGACGGGAGTTTACCGCCAAAATTGGACACAAAAGCGACCTGGGCGCATCAGCCTAAACTTGATTAGACGTAGAAGTGATCGCCACGGCTGAAATCGGTCGGAGAAATCATAATTAGTATCATCACATTCTGCTTAATAGGTTTAATTTAACCTTCAAGCAACGCGGATCATCCGTCTTGTTAAATATTAACCCTTAAAATATTATCGTTATTTTTTACGTGGTGTACTTGTTGTGGCGAAAAATAATAATGAAAAGGCAGATTAATTTATAACTTTAATAAAAGAAACATGCTTGCAATTATTAATGCCGACGAAGGAAACCAAGGAAGAAGCGGTTAATGAGACTTGGCTAACGGCAGCTGAAAAGGAAACAAGCTTTATTTGACACCATAAAAAATATTATGGCAAGATGTTACAGTGCTAGAGTATACATAAGCAAGCTATAGAGTGCGCGTATCGCCCAATAAAAGACAAAACGAATTTCATGCTCATTCTTATACAAACGCCGTTTGTATCAAACGGTTTGACAGACGCGTCCGTAGACGCAGTGTTATGCGATTCGCAGTGCTAATGCATGTGTCTGTCCGTAACCGTGTTTGTATGAAAATAAGGGGGATAATCTCATTTTTCTAACTATGCGATAGACACTAATTGTTTTCCAAGAATAACACAATAGCAGTAGACACTTGTTTTCCTTGCCTAAAGTTTAGTGCAGATTGTGAAACAAGCGACCTGTCGTTTTCTCGTGGGATTTTTATAAGACGTTTTCCCGGCATGTGTCATACGTTAACCTTCGTTTGCATTACTGTATCAATTAAAAAACCGCATCAAAATCCGTTACGTGGTTTAGAAGAAAATAACGATGTCGAAGACAGACAGAGAAATACAATTTTATAAAATTTGTTGATGCCACTGCTGTACTTAGGTAAGCCATTTTGGCAAACATATTGCGCCCTAATGGCTGATTTTCCTGATATTCAGTAAATATACGATTCGGTTCCGTGCTTTGAAGGGCACTCACCTGAAGTATTTTGGTAGGTAATAGACTTTGTTGGGTAACTTTTCGACTCGCAGAAGAAGAGAAAAACATTACAACACGAAAAAAGATATTTCGACGTTGTTTGTGTCTCTGTTTCAAAGAGGGAAAAGGAATATCCCTTTTCAAAGAATCATTGTTTTTGGTTCTAAAAAAATCTGAATACAAAAGTAATTTTCCCAATAAGGAGAATTGATTTACCCAATCAAAACAGCTGAGTGATAGGCTTACAACACAATTTAAAGAAATGGCGCGCGAGGCGCCTTTACAGATGGCTCACTCAGTACTAGCGACGGATTTGACGCTTGCTAGCTTTAACTGAAATCTCAGGGGAACTCAAGGTAACTAAGAAGATGATGGCTGCGAATGCATATTGCTTGGATTCCATTGCCTCAGAATCATATGATGTCTTGTATCGGATTTCGCTGTTTTAATATTTTTATACCTACTTTGAGATTTTTGACAGTAGCAACTCTAGCTACCTATGTAGGTAACAAGTGACGGATGAGTGAACCTTCTGTAAACTCTCTAAGTATTTTGTTTTTGTGGCTTACAAGTTAAATTTGAATGTCATCAAGAATATAATTTGTCTACCCGAAAATGTTTTTATCGGCATTTATTTATTCAAATTCGGGGTTGGCGATGAAAGAAATGAAAATATTTCTTCCTTCATCAATCAAAGCTGAATTTCTTTTTATTGCCAAACCAAACTTGCTCATTTATCATAATCTTCAAATCTGTTTGATGTGGTTGAAAACGGCCACAAACAGACGGATATGAAACAAACTGGACCAAACAACATTATGAAATAATTTCGTTCGATGCTATACATATTCAACGAATTTCTAGATAGCAAAAAGTACTGTAGATATTGTGGTTACAAGGCTGGAAAAGTTTTATGACTTCTCTCGTTCACAATTGGACGGTCTGAAAGAATGTTGGTATTTGTGCCATCTATCCACCGAATACATCTATTTTATTTGACGAGACAGACATATTGGTATTTTGCTGAATGGCAGATACATACGTTCACGCTACGAACTGTTATTCAAAGCAATTGTAAAGCGCGAGTCCAACTCGGGTGTGAAGGGAGCCGTACTTTTATTTTATAAAAATGGCCGTGAGGCCGTGTGGTGCCGGCAGAGTAGAATAACACCACCCCCTCTCTTCCTGTGGGGGTCGTAAGAGGCGACCGAGAGATAAACCCGATCCAAACAGCCAGGGCCAACCATATGGTGGCGGTTGATCCACCACAAAAGCATTCCCAAGGAGGGTTGACGTCTGGTAGGCGGCGGTCGTAAAAATAAGCCAAATCTTTTGCAACACGATTCTGTGTTCAACAATACGTGTTGCGCCGACCCAAAGTAATTGGGATAAGGACAAGAAGATGATGGTATCCAAATTACGTTTGTTGAATGTTAGCCTTACAGACTATTTATTTTATTCTTTTTTTAGTATTTTACGTTATATTACCAAAAGTCGCACATGTTCTGTGAAAACTTAAACTGTCTAACATTAACGGTTGATGAGATACAGCCTGATAATAGATAGACAGACGTACAGGCAGCGAAGTTTTACTAAAATGGTGCCGTGTGGACGTTTCGGGTACAGCACTCTAGAGTTGTTAAAGTGACATAACTACTTAAACATTTTATAGCTGAGAAAATGTACTAATAAACCACCAATTACAGAATTGGCAGTTAAAGTGCTTCTGCTGAATTCCCTGTATGCACTTTCATGCCTGTGAACGACCTTATAAGCGAATAGCATGTATACTCTTCATTTCCTCAATAAATTTTCCACAAATAGTCATTGTTCATCAATGTTATTATGTAGCACAAATTAAGGAGACGGCGTGCAGCGACACCTTAACAGATGCCTCACTCAGTACTAGCGACGATTTAGATGCTTACTGACGTTTACTGAAATAATCTGGAATCCCAGAGAAACAGTAACTAAGAAGATGGTTACCACGAACATCATATTTCTTGGATTAAAATTGGCTCAGAATCATATACTTCGAGATTTTAACATCCTTTTTGGTTGGGTGGAGTGATCATCCTGTAAACTCTCTAGTTTGTAGATTGTAACACATTGTGATTGTATCACACATGTAAAACATCACAATCAATCACGTGTATACTCGAATAGATGACGAGGAAACCCAAAGAAAACCTCATTATTTTCCTTTCAGTACATTTTGCGGTGACATTTTGTGATAAAGTCCCTCTTAATATTATGTTGTGTACTGTGCTTGGTATTGTGTATGCCTGACAGATTATCTAATACAGTGATAGAAGAACACATTATTGCTTTAGGCGTAAGCTCCACAGAGTAGATGAAACGTAAGACATAACACGATATCTGTCGGACAAGCGATCATCAGCCGTTATCGATCGATTATACGCGCGTCTAACGCGTGTAGCTTTGTTCCATCTGTTTCATACATTTCATTTGCATTTTATATGGGAACCGAACGGTTTCAAGCGTCGCGATGTCGCACGTCTTACGTGTCCGACGATCACTTGTTGGGTAGATGCCAAACAAGTGATGCGATGCCAGACGTCTCGTGTCTCTTTTTATGTACTCTGTGAAGCTCGCGTTATAATAATCCGTCCGCCAGCTGTGATTACCATACACCAATTATAGCCTCCTGAGTCCTGAGCTTTCTAATAGAATGTAGTCATTAAGCCCTAGTGTACTTTATATAGAACAAATTAAGAGGCAGTAATTTTTTTTGAGTACTAATTACAATTATTTTTTCAAATTAGTAACACATTATTATTTAATAGTTTTGATTATTCATTTTGTGTAAAAACATAATCAAAGGTAAAATGTTATATTTTTTGTTTCAGTTTTCCTATATTTACAAAATTCCAGACTAGCATGATGAAAAGTTGCAAAAGCGTCAGGACTTAACACAGTACAGGAATTTGTTCTTTGTATAGGACGCAGGGACTCAGGAGGATAGAGCTGTACTGGCTGTACTACCTAACTGTGATGCCATCTCATTTCATCCATCACAATTTTGAATTTGACCATGTGTCGTTCTATAGCTATCATGTCATTCCCATAATTTTCCTTATTCACCTCCAGTACTTCGAGCAACGCAGTAGGTATATGCAGCATTATGCCAAAAGAAAAATTTATCTTGTGCGTGAGAAGACATCAGACGTGTCAAATCAAATCGTATGGAAATTTATCTGAATATATCGAAACTTGTTGATCGAAACAAGTAAAAAAGATACATACAAGTGTAAAGAAAATTTTTGCTGTTCTAATCCTAGTCAAAATTACAAAATTTAAAAGCATAGCAGCAACACAATGCTTAAGAAAATAAGCATTTAACACTTGTAAATAATTTATGATTACATAAACACGTAAGTGACTCATCTAGAATCGCAGCGTCATGCCATAACCGGTGTAACAGTTTTGCTTTTATTCTGTCAACGGTTTCTATGGAGATCAACTGTTTGGGCTATTCTGTAAAACTAGTTCGCAAGTTATAAATCTCTTTTGCAACGTTTATGGTAATGATCTCTAAAAACTAACTTGTTTTAGAAGTCGTGGCTTATGGAATTCCGACGTGTAATTTGTTACTAGGTAAATATATCAATGACATCGATAATAGTACCTGAAATACAGCAAAAAACAGCCGATGTGGCGCACTGGCTAGTATGCCTGCCTACCACGCAAAGGTTCCGGGTTCAATTCCCGGTGGAATCACTCACAAAGTTGATATTTATCACTTTGTGAATTATTTGTTCCCAGTCTGGTTAGGACATTGCAAGCTGAACCACCTAATTGTCCGAAAAGTAAGATGGTTCTCTGCTTCGGATGGGCACGTTAAGCCGTCGATCCCGGTTGCTGTCTATGGTGGCGGTCGTTACACAAGCATGTCAGAGCCCTGCTACTTGCAGTAGGCGGTTTAAAAACTCTGACACCAGGGTTCATCGGGTCGTTGAACGACTCGGTGTCCCACACTAAGAGAAGAAGAGCAAAAAATGAGAAATATAAATTTACCATAAAAATGTATTGTTCAAAGAATATTATCAGTAGGTAGCAACATAATTTCGTAGTAATTACAAGGTCTAAGCTATAATTTGATTAGATAGAAATTTGCCAGAAATTTAAAGATTACCTCCGATATTAAGGAAAGGACAGATAAGGTCAAATTAATTTCAGAAAACCTTTTATGGAAAATTATAAAACAATCAAAACTAAAAGAGCTCTGCTACCTAAATGTCGAAAGTTCAATTTGTAATATGTTTACTAGTTAATTAAGTTTGTTGGGCTTCCTGGCAAACTAATTCTATTATGTTAACTTCTGTAATCTTCTGATTTCAAAACAGACCGTTAAAATTATTCAAATTTCACAACGGAAAATTTTGTATATTTTTATCAAGCTTCTCAACTCATTACACTCATTCGTCAAGACTGTCGGTTGTTGCAGAATTAACCGCCGTCATTCTTTTTCCTTTTATCCGACACCGAAGCAATTCGCTCTTTGAGGTTCTCATTTTTTTGAAAGCTATCACTATAAAAGAGTTTCTATCTCCCTTTCTTACTTATTGCTGGTTTGGACTCCGAGCAAAATGAACCGGGACCTTATGAGTTTGTTGTACGTTTTAGCCCTTAGCAGTTTTGCTTTGGGGTCGTTTTTGGACGGTGACATAGATTTGGCCGATGGTGTGAAGTTAGTTAGTATACCAGTGTCGAACAGTATTGAAGGTGGTGGCAGGTCGTTTGGGAATACTATTGTGTCTCGGATGGCGAAGTTTCTCCAAGGACATGAGCTGCACATCAGTCTGCCGAACCTCATTGAGAAGGAGAAGGTGACTCAGGCTTTTGCTGAAGGCTTGAAGGCTGTGGATGAACAGTATAAGGAAAGTGCTGCGGGTAAGTTATTTTACACTTTTTACTATTTTAAGGTCCGAGCACACTGCCTGCGTATACGTGACGTGCCATCATGCATGTCACCTTGACTTTGTAATGTTAGAGCCTGTATAAGATACGTCACATTGTTCGCCAATGCTAAGCATCACATACGCAACGCAGGAAGTTTGCTCTGTCTTTATTTAATAGGCTTGGGATGGGAGCTAGTTTTAGTGAATAAACAAAGTGTTGAACAAAATATAGTGCATCATGTTTTTCTTGTGAGATTATTAGTTCTTCTCCGTTTAGTAAAGATCAGTCATATTATGTACTATAGGTGTCAGTCTATTCGCATTCATAGTGTCTTGAAAGGACATGGCCAGTCTAAACGGGAGGCCAAGTTACACTGGTCGCAATACGTAGATAAGTACTATGTGACCAACGTAACTTGGCCTCCCGCTTAAGCTGGTCATGACACTATGATTTTGAATAAACAATCGTTGATAGTGATAGGTAGGTGATTATTTATTACTAATTTGCACGGTTAAACGGAGATATGAAAAATAAAAGCAGATATTCAACACATTGTTAAATATCAACAAAAAGTTTAATATATTTTATTTTATAAAACTTTATTGCACAAACGTACAAATGGCGGGCCTAATGCCACGCAGCATTCTCTACCGGCCAACCATAGGGAAAACAGAGAGCTCAATGCGGGTGCACTCAATTGCGAGGAAAAAAGAAACTTAAATTATATGAAATAATTAACAATAATAATATACACAGAAATCGGAACCCTCTTTAATGAACTGACGTTTACCAAGCAATATTTTGTCATTCATTATAACAACACGTGAAAAATATTTAATTAAAAATTACTGCCATGTTCTTTTCAAAATATTGTAAGAGAAAATGCTTTATTAATTCGAAGGGGAAAATACCTTTAGGACCAAAATGTTGAATTCCTAAAATGTTGAATTCTTAAAAATGATGAATTCCTAAAATGTTGAAAAATTTCAACATTTTGCGAATTCCCAAAATGTTGAATTCTCATAATGTTGAATAAAAAATTTTCTAAGTCCCAAGTGGTCTTGATACTGTTTCTACTATAGGTTTTCCCAAAATGTTGAACAAAATTCTTCAAAGTCCTAAATGGTCATCATACTGCTTCTAATATAGGATTTCCCAAAATGTTGAAAGTGTAATTTTTAGGGTTTCGTAGTCTACTAGAAACCCTTATAGTTTCGTCATGTCTGTCTGTCTGTCTGTCTGTCTGTATGCCGCGCCCTCATATCTTCGTCAGTTTTAAAGCTATCGACATGAAATTTGGTGAGAAGAAAATAAAGGTTATCGGTTTTTCTTGATTCAATGAAAATACAGTAAAGATGTTATTTCTTTATTGATTTTCCTATAAAGTAACATTATGAACTTGTTCATTTGCTTTTGAATACTAATAAACATTTAAAAAACTGCAGTTTTATAGCAGAAATCACATACAGAGTGTATCACTACACAATTAAATCTGGTGATATACAGGATGGCCCAAGGAGTGATTCAAAGACATAATACTAATACTTTAAATCCCTTTACTGAGGGGTATCCGAATCACTACGCCATGATTTTGTATGGTTTTCGAGATATTCGACTTTTAAAGTTGTTTTGAAAAAGTCGATTGGAAAGATTTTTTTCTCTTTTGTTTGTTTCTTTAATAAGGATTTTCAAAAAGGTTAATTTTGCATCATAATTTTCATGATACCAAATCACAATCATTTATTAATACAAAAATTACAAAAAAAAACAATACACAAATTAAGCTTAAAACTACAAATATTCATTATAAGTAATCATTCATCATGATACCTATATTTTTTATTTGTGCACAAATAACAATTCTAACCAAGTACATTTTTCCGATACAAGTTTTAAGGCACAAAATGTTGCGGAACATACATGGGGGTGATTCGGATAGTACCTCATAAGGATTATTGTCTTTGGACGTCACTCCTTGGGCCACCCTAAATAGGGTGAAACTAGTGACCGATAACGAAAACTCGGAACTGGCTGGTGATAAGGAACAACTTTCTCCAAAGAACATAGGTAGAAATACGAAAAAAAATTTAGGACCTCCCATACAAACTTGCCGATCAGCTGATTTCAGTTAATATGGGAGGTCAAAATTTTTTGATTTATGTTCCTCGGGGAAAGTACTCTTATCACCAGCCGATTCAGAGTTTTCGCTATCGGTCACTAGTAAAATTTCATCCAATATAATATGAAATTAAGCCTAGAATTTTATCAAGACTGAAATTTTCGAATAATTGTGTATATGTATTATGTGTGCCGAGGGTCGTAGGTTCAAATCCCGCAGGACAAATATTTGTGTTTAGTCTGAGACTTTATTTACTACGTACAATAGATAAATGTACATATTTAACTACAACAAAAAAACTGTGTAAGTTATCCTGTTCTCATAGCTTTGTTTAGTTTGGTTTGGCAAGATGGCGCTGTGAGAATTGTTCAGGTTTTTATATGTAAAGCGTGGTGCCGGCTTAGAATAGCATCACCTCATATGTTTCCTGTGGGTGTCATAAGAAGCAAGTAATGGATTCTTTACCTCATGTGTATTGCAATTTTAGGCAACATGCTGAATTGCTGACAACCTGACACCTTGGTGATGAACAGTCTTCCGAGTGATTCTCAAGCTTTTGTGAGACGTGGTTTATATAGCCGTATGCGCTCTGCATACCCCGCAAAGGATATAGGCGTGATGTATGTATGTAAAGTTAGTTTCCCGCTGTGATTATTTTTTGCACAATATTTATGTATGTCTTTCAAGTACTCTATTTTCTACTCGTATTTGCTATTAATTGGTCGACGTTGTTCTTCTTCTTCTCAAGTCTCAAACCCACCTGAAATCAAAAGAATGGACGTTGTGTCCTTGAAAGTTTCACCTATTTATTACATGGAAAATTTCAGATTCAAATACTTATTTGTTAGGGTCTTACAAGGACAATTAGTGAGAACTTCGGAAAGTTCTGTGTACCGGAATTTTCGGTTTGCATGAATCAATGGGTACAATAATTAGACAGACACCTCCGAAAATAGACAGTACTGAAGAATTTTTAAAACATACAGCGACTGTCATCATAGTACTAAGTCAAAGTTCGGTTATATTACAAAAGGAAAAATGCGTACTGGTATTTCCATTAATCCTGTGTGGTTCATGTAAAATTTATAACTTTTCTATAGTTTGCTGCCTAGTTTCAGCCTAACTCTATATTACGCTGTCGTTATCGGTTAGATAATATGATAACTTTATACTTCTAAACGCG
Organism: Phthorimaea operculella; assembly: GCA_024500475.1. NCBI lineage: Eukaryota > Metazoa > Arthropoda > Insecta > Lepidoptera > Gelechiidae > Phthorimaea > Phthorimaea operculella. The sequence goes on along the minus strand of JANFCV010000008.1, from coordinate 6,903,758 downwards.
CTAAACTCCTATAAAAAACCGCTAAACTACTTAGTATACTTTACACTGTATTTAAGCTACGTTTCCCATGTGACAATTTGTGAGAAAATTCCCATAAAGGCGTTTTCATCTAGAGACAACTGCTTACGCTTTGGCAGTACGGCGCCTTATGCGCACACTATAGCTTGCTTATTTATACTCGAAGGTGGGAGCCCGAACATTTAATCATTTTACTCGACGAAAGAGCAGATGAAAGAAAACGCTTTATCTCTTTCCGGGCAGACTATTTGCAGTAAAGTGGTTTTACTTGGCACTTTTTTACAAGGTCGTAACAAACTGTTGTTTTTGCGTCATCATTACATAGTATAAAGTAAAGTCTCTTCCCGTGTCTGTATGTATGTTTCCTTATATCTTTAAAACCCCTCAACGGATTTTGATGCGGTTTTTTTCATTATATAGAGTAAGTTAAGGGGCAGGTTTTTAAATATTTTGTACCTCAAATTTTAACCCCCAAACGGGTAAATAAGGGGTTAAAAGTTTTTATGGAAAATCATTATTTTTAAATGCGATCTGTTTCAAAATTTGTGATTATATCAAAAAGCTAAAATAATTAAACACGTGTTTCTGGGATTTTCGATTTTTAACCCCTAAAGGAGTAAAAAAGGGGTTAAAAGTTTGTATGGGAAATCATTATTTTTTTAAATGTGATCTGTTCCAAAATTTGCGATTATATCGAAGAGCTAAAATAATTAAACACGTGTATCAGGGATTTTCGAGTTTTAACCCCTAAAGGGGTAAAAAAGGATTTAAATGTTTGTGTGGGAAATTATTATTTTTAAATGTGATTTGTTTCAAAATTTGCGATTAGATCAAAGAGCTGTAAAACTTTAGTACGTGTTAATAGGATTTTCGATTCTTAACCCGTAAAGGGGTAAAAAGGGGTTTTGTATCGAAAATCATTACTCTTAAATGGGATCTGTTTTAAAATTTGTGATTAGATCAAAGAGCTAAAATAATTAAATACGTGTTTCAGGGATTTTCGATTTTTAACCCCTAAAGGGTTAAAAAAGGGGTTTAAAGTTTGTATGGGAAATCATTAGGTATTTTTAAATGTGATCTGTTTTAAATGTGAAAATTTGCGATTAGATCAAAGAGCTAAATTAATTAAACACGTGTTTCAGGGATTTTCAATTTTTAACCAATTTTTAAATAAAAGGTGTAAAAGATGGGTTGCAGCGGGTGAAACCGCTGACGGGCAGCTAGTCTCATATAAATTGCAATGCTCTTTCCGGAACTGTTTATAATAGATGTTTGAAATTGGGAAGGAATTACTATTTCATAGAAATTTAACTGTAGCTACGGAAAATAAACAGAGTGATGCCATTTTTAGACCATTAGGCCTTCTAGTTTGTCAGGTCGTTTGTGAAATCTGTCACACGATAACGTTATTAGCACTGTTATTAGCCTGTATTATTTAGGAAAACTTGCAAAATTTTCGCCGCAGGCTGGATTTGAACCAGCTACATACGCCATCTATACTGGCGACACCTCTACCAATTGAGCTGCTGTAGCCCGTATTAGTTGTAGAAAATTCGCTGTATTTTAAGGAGTGGACCAGTCCATTAAATGGAACAACTAGTCCCAACAAATACGAAAAAGAAATCGGATTTCCCACATATTAAATGTAGGTACAAAGTCAATTTGTATGGGACGTCCGAAGATGACTTTCATACATAGTTTGAGCTACATTTCTTGGTAAAATTTTACCCGTTTCATTGACTAGTTCATCCCGTAAAATATAGGATGTAATTTTACTAGTGACTGACAGCGAAAACTCAGAACTGACTGGTGATAAGGAACAACTTTCCCCTTTTTATTTTTTTCAAACTTTAATTCCAGGCACCGGACGAGGCAAAGGCGATGGCGGCGCCAGCGGTATCGCCATGCTTGGACTGATGATGGCGAAAGCTCTCGGGGCCGCCGGTCTTGGTGGAGTCGGTCTTCTTACTGCTAAGGTAACGTCCAATATTACTTATCTGCATTGCTGATATATTTTTTTGCAAACTTTGGTTTATTTGGGAGGCTTGGATATTATGGGGAAATCCTACAAATATCGACTTAGTTGTTTTGGAAAGAAAAAATATCGGATTCTATGCAGTTTGTCTCGTTTTTAGGGGGATCTGTCTGTCTGTTTTAGAGTTATCGACATAAAAATTGGTGAGAAGATAGATCGTGTTGTATAGAAGTATTGAGAAAAAAATATATTTTAAAATAAATATTTTGGACCCCTCCCATAGAAGTGAAAGAGGGACGAAACAATTTTTGAGCGTGTCTGACACGCTCTTGACCGGTTATTGTTTATACAATTAATATCAGTTGCAGTTGTATACTCCAAGATGTAACATGACTTATTCATAATTTTTCATACAGTTATTTGAATTAAGTATCTAACAGTATAATGATAGATATCTTGAACGAGTTCCGCTGGGTATACTTCTAAAATTGCGTTTTTCTGTCTTTCCTTCTTTATTCATCCGGCTAAAAGTGCTATTTACACGCTCCAAACTAGCAGAACGTATTAACGGTTCCACCACTATAGAATTATAGCGGAAATACTGTATTCTGTTTGCACGCAGAAAACTACATATCGATAAATAATGGTGCGTAAAAAGTGGGTGACACGGAGGTAAGAGTGTTAATAAAATGAGAATTTTTCTACTGGGTGAAATTTTATTAGTGACCGATAGCGAAATCTCACAACCGGCTGGTGATAAGGAACAACTTTTCCCAAGGAATACAGGTCGAAATATTGAATAATAAATCAGACCTCCCATACTAGCTGAAATCAGCTCAGAGGGCGTTACCTATACTAACATGAAAATTTCACGGTACATATATCAATTAATCAGCAAAATTCAATATGGCTGACGGCAATCATGTTTTTTTCAGGTTCCGTTTCACGCTGTGTTCGTAATTACTAAGAACGTAAAAAACGGTTACACCACGCCTGAAAAAAGTTAAAAAGTAGGTAATAATTGAGAAGACTCGTTAGCCTTAGAGACAGCTTGTGTCAGCCTGTCGCCTAAAATTGCAAAACCTATACACATTTACTCTCACTTACGACACCCATGTTTCTTTTCAGACAGGGGGTGATGCTATTCTAAGCCGACAACACGACATTACAAAAATTTTACTCAAACTATTCATCTTTCACGTAGCTTATTCCTTGACGTAAGCATCATGTTTGACATGACATGATTGCTGTTTACGCCAGGCTGTCAGTTACACGTGTGGTTTATTGTTTGTTACACTTGTGACAACAACATGATGTGACTGGATGACTGGATCACAAAATAGAAAATATACAGAAGGTTCACTCCTTATTTAGGATAAGGGTAGCTACTGTCAAAAATCTCAAAGTATAAGAATATCAAAATAGCAATATCTGATTTGAATCTGATAAAAAACGTCATATGATTCTGTGCCAATTTCAATCCAAGAAATATGACGGTCGTAGGAACCATCTTCTTAGATACCTTGAGTTCCCCTGAGATTCCGGTTATTTCCAGTTAAAGTCAAAATCGTAGAAATGAGTGGCCCATCTGTAAAGGCTCCCCGTTTCGACTATCACATATTACAATAACTTAGCATCAAGTTGACGACAAATTATAGTTGACGTCAATTTCGTGAACAATTATTAAATACAACAAATTTGTATAATTATAATTAATTACAACCTGTGCTTTTGTGATTAACTTTGTTGCACGTAAAGCAAATGTGGATGAACGTTATATTTAATTATGTAGAGCTGTCAATTTTTAAATTGGTTTTGTATAGAGCTGTCAATGTAGTGTCGAAGTTAATAGTTTCACAAGTTGGAATATATAAGTAGGATAAAATGAATAAAATATAAAAAGCAATCTTTTTTCTGCTTTATGCATGACATAAACATACTACAATATCTAAGAAATGCTTTAAGTCGTATCTAAAGATGATAGCCTGCAATAGAAAAGATGTGAGCTATCCATTTATTTATTGTGGTATGGGTATATTATTATATGAAGGAATGAAAATCATGTCACGATAAAAGGTTTGAATATAATGTGGATGGACGCAGAAGGAGAGGAAAGCCTTTAAAAGTTTGGATGGATTGTGTAAAAGGCGAAATAATTTGACGGCTGATAAAGATGAATAAAAGAGAAAACATGTTGAACCTATCCCAAACTAATTGTGATATGGATAAGGGCAGGCAGATGATGATATCTTAAATTCGACGTATTTCTATTGACGATCGCCTTTGCTTCTTTTATAGCATTATTTACATAAACATTTCTTTTTACTGTCTCATTTCATGCAAATCAAAATAATCAGAAGCATAAATCACTTTCAATCAAATTCTGTAATAACGTGTGCCTACATTTCCTGAGTGTTAACAAACTTCCTAGTAGCACTGAACGAATGCCTTCCTTTCGTTTTGCCCAAGTAGGTATGTGAATTGTCGTATTCTTACGTGGAATAATAAGAAAGTTGATTTCATTACTTGCTCTGAAATGTTTGAAAGATACATTTATTGAATAATTTATAGCTCAAATAGATTTAAATGGATACACCTGTTCTTGTAACGGAGCAATCTTAAAGAACAACCTAAGAAAATCATTATACCCTTCCATACCTTAATTAATTTGGGGTTGTGGCAACAGTGAAATATTTTTTGTATGAGGTTTCATTTTTCCGCTTTTAACCCTTAAGTGCATACTGTATCAAAAATTATACCAGGTATTTAAATTTAATTTTTATTAAATATATAATTTCAATAAATCACAAAAAAGTAAATATAAGCTCTTGACATATTACTTAACAAAGAAAACAAATTTGCTGTGTGAATTTATAAAGTATTTAGCATAAAAGATTATTTTTTTTTAACTTTACCTGATTTGCAAAAAAAAACGGCATACATTTTCAAAATTGACGTTTTTTGTAAAAATTGCCAATAATTCACCAATCCAGAGAGAAACTCAAAATAAAAAAGAATATGTCACGTGTGTAATAAAACGTACTATAATTAAATTTATTTATTAATTATATTTTTATTTAAAAAATCAAAACCCTTATTTCTAGGATAAAAGTAGAAAAATAGAAAAAAAGCAAAAAAAAATTTTTGTATTTTTCCCACATTTTATACACTTTTTTCTATAAAATACAGAAATTTGATTAGGATTAGGAAAATCTTACGGTGAAAATTGTTCAGAAGGATGCACTGAACGAGGTGTACAATTTCTCTGAAACAAGGTGTATTATTTATTTTCAAAATAAAAGTAAATAAAATGACCAACGTAGTTTCGTTCTTATACGGGTAGCGGATGTTGATCGGACGGATGCCAATACTTAAATGTTATAAATCGTTTAGAGATCCGCATTTGAAATTGTAGTTTTATGTACCAACCGTGTTTAGGAGGAAATGCATTGAATTTGAAACGTCGTTTAGGGCATCGTACTAAGCATTTTTTAGTATGGGACCGACCAATGCTGAAAAACCAGAAAAATAATCGATTTGCCATTAGAAATAAAACTGGGAGATTGAAAATATTTTCTGGTTTTTCAGGATTGGCCCTATAGTCTTTTTCTTCTCCTAAGTCTTATCTCATCATCTAAGGTCAGCTCTCCTTGTCTGTTTTTGGTCCCATAGTGAAACAAATAATCCTAAACAACGGCGTTTACGTAGAGTTACCAACTTATGTTTTACGCAGAAAATTTACATAATATTAAACTAATAAAAATGTTTAGGTAGAAACACAAAACTCTGTCTAGTAGAAAGACAAAACTGCTAAATTGAATATAATAATAAAGCGAGCTATATCAAAAATCTGAAATTAGAAAATTATTTAAACCTATCAAACTGTGTTTAATTATTTTTAACCTATTTAGTTGCCAACCTTTCTAAATCTGGATGTGATATGAAAAAGCATGATCAAAAACGTTATCAACCGCCAAAACTATAAACTACGGAACTCTACTTCCGTTGTCCAACTCGCACTTTCTCCATATTTAATTGGTAAAAGTGAATAATTGGTGTTCATACGTGTACTTGTTGCTTACACCGTAACGAAACGCACCACTGATTCTTGGACCAGATATTGTTATTCTTATATCGGTTTTATTATCTCCATAAACGCCTCGTTTCTGAGTTCTGAGATCTGACAGGCCTGTTAGTATTTTTCTTTGATTAAAGCGGTTCTCTGCCGTGTGATGGCGACTTAGAGTAGCATCACCCCATATCTTTCACGTGGGTGTCGTAATAAGCGATTGAGGTATTTGAAAGTTGAAGTGTATTGCAATTTTAGGCGACAGGCTGACAACCTGTCTCTATAGTAATACACCGTCTTCTGTTTCTTATGGGACTCAGAGTCGTCCAACGAATGTAAAACCAAACCATACGTCGCCGCATCAAATTTTAGCTGTCCTGTCATATTTGTACGGTGGCTGTTATAAATCGCAATTTCTTCCGGTGCGGAAACGATACACCTTCTGCATACACCTATCTGGAGAATAATATTGATTGTGGCGTTTCAATTTTCTTTGTAATTGTATATAGATATTATTATTTCAAAATTTTCGAGAAAGCCTGGGAATTGACAATACTACTGATTGTTGAAAAATAGGTACTATGAAAATACTAGGTAAACTATATTTTTGAAGATTAAAACTCGAAATAGATTTTCCTATTACAGAAGGTTTATTTCGAGAGTTTCCTCTCAAATTTCCTTTCCTAGAATCGCGTGCAATATTAGATATTCTCAATACAATTCCTAAAATTGAATTGTTCTATCGCAAGCAAATTCTATACTATTTAAGGGACCAACTTAGGCTGGTTTTTCATACATATACTAAGTAAAACCAATATAAGTTAATTAGGGTAGGTTTTCTGACGATAGTACAACATCCAAACGGGTTAGGTTCGATCAAATTTCTGCGAATTTTTAAGCTTCTATAACTTTTCAAAAGCTTTTACATAGCCCTTAAAACGGAAACCAATATACCTGTTTTATTGCTGTAAAAATAAAATGTGTTTTTTTGTTTTACGAAATATAATAGTAATAAAATTTTATTGCAGCGCAAGTTTTTATTTATATAGATTTGAACAACAAACATAATATATTTCCCAACATTGAACTTACACAAGTTTTAATTCCAGAAAATGGGCTTAACATTATTTCAGTGGGTGTTGACTTTCATAATACTACTACAGCCATAGCACTCCACTGCTAGATAGGCCTCCCGCTATCAAGAGTTATTGCCATATTACCACGCTTGACAAGCGGATTAGCGAGCGCAGTTCGAATTGTTTCATTCACAGAAAACGCTGCTGTTCTGCCCTAGTTCAATATCCCTTAGTCGGTATTACGACACTTATGGGTAGAATTGGGGTGATGCTATTATAAGCCGGCTCCAAACATTCAATCTTACTATGGGTCACTATCATTAATATCAAGAATCTCTAAAGATAGATCTCAGGCACTAACTACAACTCAAGAGAGTTATTAGTTTAGATCATCAATCATGTCTTAGTTACCATATTATTAGATAGCTTGCTTTGCAGATAGCATCTTCTAAACATAGCACGAAGATCTAATCTAGCATATTGGATCCCCTCAGATGAGTTTATTAATCATAGACTTGGTATACAGGGTGTAAGGGATGTTGTTCCGAGAATTGCATGTCTTGTTTGCTTGATTACCCAATTAACTGACAACCAATGTTGCGCAGGGGTAGTGCGACAGCCTGCGACGCAGAAGGTTCCTGGTTCAAATTCTCAATAGTCTTATCACATATTACTTGATATACATCACTTTTTGAATTTCTTCCCAGTCTGGATAAAACATTGCAGGCACCTGACTGTCTCAAAAACAGGATGGTTGAATTAGGCCTTCTTACAACTGGTCAAGACATTGCAGACAGAACCACCTGACTGTTCGAAAAGCAAGATGATTGAATTAGGACTTCTTTCATCCTATAAATTATGCACATTTTATCACACTCTCTACTCTCCACTGTTTTCCGGAATTATATTGTAATCATTGCAGAAACGTCCATCTTTCTGAAGGAACCTTTAATTGGCTGTTTCAATGGTTTTCAAGTATTTTGTTTGTTCGATGTTGTTTTCTTATAAAAATAAAAAAGGAAAAAATAAAAAAGCTGATCATTAAACATTTTATTTTTCACCGTTCTTCTCAGTGTTTATTTATTTTTTCAATCTGATACTTCTCGTTCCAGGCACTGTCACTCTCAGCGCTCGCTCTGGTCCTGTCAGCGATAGTCGGAGTGAAGAAGATGACGCAACACGAAGACCACGACGACCACCAAGTCATCTACGCTGATTCTCATCACGGTCACCACCACAGGAGACGAAGACAGCTGGAGACGCCCCTGCCTTATCAGGGATGGAGGGAATACCGAAAGAACCAATAGACTTAAGACTTCAGCAAGGCCTGACGCTACGAGATATCAATGAATGAACGATTGAAAAAAAGATGAAAAAACGTATCTCTAGAAGACAATGAGGTACCCGGTATGCACTATGTCGTAATTTAGGTTGTAAATACCAACGAAATTATTTATTGTAATTTATTTCTAACTTTGTTATTAAATTATTTGAACGAGTTGTGGTTTACATTATTTTTACTTTCAATACAATGATCCTAAAAATTATTAAAATTTAATTTTTAATTTTAATTTTTAATTTTATTTATTTGGAATAACAAACAGCTGTGTACAAATGTAGGTTGTTAGTATTAATTAAATAATAATATGTTAGTGCACAGCCAACGACGTTATTCACATGTTAAACAAAAGTGGATAGTAGTAGTGCAAGCAAACAAAATTACAATAAGTTATATAAGTAGTTGGTGATACATTAGATTTCTTTTAACTTCTTAATAAGCAAACTCCTAAATCTAGGTTTAGATAATCAAAATAATATGTCAATTTGAGTAAAGTGCTCGTTATAAGTCGCAGTGATACGTCTAACAGGGGATCTCACGCCTGCATTGCTTCTGCTAATCTTTGTAGTGAAGAGTTTGTGAGGATTAGCTTTACGCTGTATTCGAGTTGGAACGCTATAGCTTATGTATGAATTTATACTTTGACAGTCAATTAGGTTGTTACAAATCTTATAAAAGAACATAATATCTAACAATATGTATAAATTTTATTGAACAAAAACAAAAAATACAATAAACAAACACCAGAAATAACAAAAATAAAAAACACTTAAAAACTAAATTACAAATAAAAGACATCCTCCAGCGCTCCGCATCGAGGCAAAGACCCCAGTAGACTCGCCGCATTCCCTCTCTGCACAGCCAGACTTATCCGCTGTGCAAAGAAGGAACCCGCCCTCTGGTCTGCCGTTGCCTCGATGAGGCGCACTGAAATGCTTTTAAGAAAGCTACGCGCCCCCGGACCCCATGTGCCCATCGTCTCTATCCCGAATGGGAGGAAAATGTAACTGTCTCCCAAGTCTGCATATTTCCTCTTTTTTGCTAGCTCCGCCGACAAAGCTGCGCCCCCAGGAGAATTTGAGGTAGCTTGGATGTGGGAAGGTGCCAGTGTGTCGACACACGTGGCATCCCACACTAGGCACTTCCTGGCTCCAAGGGATAAGGGTCAGCCCGTCTGGTCTTTTCCCGTCCGACCTAACAATGCCGTTTGATTCGAGGACTGCTGGAACACCAACAACACCGAGGGCTCTCTTTATTATATCATTGATGGAGGAATGCCGCGATATTCTCCCGGCACTCCTCTGACATGATAGGCCGTGGTGTCCGAGCTCGTTTACCCATTGCCCGCAGTGACAGAAATGGGTCTGATTGGTCTTGAGTCCCAACCGAAGGCAGACTGCTAAGGAGAGCGACATATTATCGAGTAGCGTACCCAAAGAAGGAGATGGTAGGGCCTGTAACCAATATCCCGATTCTCTTTCTGACACCGCCAACAAGCGCGCACGATCAGTTTGGTTTGGGCAGTTCTCTAATAATGACTCCTGCACTTTTTTGCAGATCGGTTCGTCCCATCTCTTCTGTACCCAGGCTGCTCTCGGGAGTTCGTCTGAACAAGCCTGCTGCCATGCGTTCTTTGCCTCGGACAAGTGAGAAACCTCCACGGGACCCAAAGCAGGGTAGATAATTTTTCCATAAAGTTTCTCACAAGCAAACCCGGAAGAAAGAAACGCAGGCAAAGCTACCGCAGCTGTTCTTCTAACTCCTAGTCCCCCAAAACGCACTGGGAGAGTAGCCTGGTCCCAGGCTCTTTCGGAGAATGTGCAATTTAGAACCTTTGAAAGGGACGTTCTGATCAGTTCGTCGAGGGGCTTGAGCAGATTCAGGCATTTCCACATGTGGCAGCAACGCAGAACGTACATGAATTTCGGTACAAATAAACAGTATTTAATTATGTGTAATGCCATGTGGGAATTAATTTCCATAAGTCGGTCTGCTAATTCTTGGTATGTATCAATTTGCTTTTGCACAAAATGCGGAAATGCCTCGTCCGTAAGTGGTGCACCCAGGAGGGTTGCCGTCTCTTTAGTTAAAAATTTAATACCCGGAGCGCAAGTTTTAAAATCCTGGGCAATCGATTGTTGTGTGTCCTCTGGCAGAGTGTTATTTATGAAAAGTTCGCATTTGGCGAAATTTAAGTCTAGCCCAATCTGGGCGAACTCTGCACGAAGGGCAACTAAATCTGCCATAACAGTGTTTGCATCACCACCGAGCGTTCCGTCATCTAAATACCATATATTTAGCCTAGATTTTAGTTTGGCAATAATAGGGTGGATCGCAAGGCTGAAAATGGCGGGTCCCAGAGGGTCTCCCTGTTGGCAGCCTACGGTCGAGTCAATACAGGTGTCCTTGTATATTAGGTTCGATGGAGCAGCGTAGCACTGCCACAGGAAAGGGAATAATGCTGGCAAAAACTCTTTTATTTCGCGCAATAAGGCCCCTCGATCCACTGAATTAAACGCATTTCGCACATCCACCTTTAATAGAACCTCCCCGCTGTTGTTTTCTAGGTAAGTGCGCGATGCGTGGACAGCCGCCTCACATCCACCCTTTGAGCCAAACCCTAGCTGTATAGGTTGGAAGCGTGATGATAGCTGGGGCAAGACCTTTTTGCAGCAAATCTTTGAAGCAATGCGACGAAGAGTACTTCCAACCGCTATAGGCCTGATGCTACCATCCTTTTTTTTCAAGGCGCACAGATTTGCTCCATAGAGAACGGGCGTTATTTCATTAGGGACACGACCGGACAGTATCAAATTAAAGAGAGCAGCTAAACTTTCCAATAGGACCTTGCTGTTCTCTCCTAACAAGCCATTAATCATGTCTTTTAAATGTTGCGGTGACAAGCCGTCAGGACCGGAAGCAGAACCACCTTTGAAGCTAATTATGGCTTTGGACACGTCCTCAGCAGTTACAATGGGGGTAGCCGCTGGCAATTGGGGGGGTTCAGGGAGTTCGTCTATTTTTAAGTGTCATTAAGGAGTATTTAGCCTGTAAGTGATTGTTGAAAGAAAGTTTCTTTCGAAAGCATTTATAATGTAACGAACGGTAGAACTTCCTTTGAATAACTTCGATTTTATCTATATATTTAGTATATATTGGGTTCCAAACCTGTGATGCATATTCCAAATTTGGACGCACTAGGGCATTATATAGATGCACAAAAGTGGCAGGGCGTTTGAAGTCTCTACAGGTCCTCATAACAAAACCAAACATTCTATAAGCATTGTTTATAATTTTATCAATGTGTATGTTAAAGTGTAGCTGACTATCTAAAAGCACGCCTAAGTCACGTATTGTGGCAAGTGACATGAGTTTAGTATTATTGATTTCATAGGGGTATTCAATAAGATTTTTCTTCTTCGTAAAAGTTATTTTGTTGCATTTGGGTAAACTTAAGTGTAATTTGTTATTTTGGCAGTACTCAGACAGTCTGTTTAAATCATTTTGGAATTTCTCACAATCTGATATAGAACGAATACCCAGGTATACTTTCAGATCGTCAGCGTAGAGAAGAAAGTTACAGTTTTGAAAACAGCTTAAAATATCGTTTATAAATAAGATAAATAACAGGGGCCCAAGAATGGATCCCTGTGGGACGCCTGAGGAGACTGTAACTAGTTCAGAATTGAAGCCATTTATTACCACTCTTTGCTTTCTATTTACTATGTAGGATGCAAACCATCTTAAAAGGTTTCCCTTAATACCATTGTAGGCAATTTTGTTCAGGAGCATTTCATGGTCCACCTTGTCAAAAGCTTTTTTAAAATCAGTATATACTGAGTCAACTTGTATGCGATTATCCATATTATCGAAAAGGTAAGTAGTAAAGAGCGTTAAATTGGTAACGGTAGAACGATTTCTGACGAAACCATGTTGTTCCGGGATAATGATATTATGCAAAAGGGGATATATCGAGTTATGGACTAGTCTTTCAAAAAGTTTTGACAAGGTGGACAAAATAGATATAGGCCGGTAATTGTTTACCTCGTGTTTGGGGCCACTTTTATAGATCGGAGTGATATTTGCCAGTTTCCAAACCTGAGGGAAAACTCCATCCTGTATACATTTATTATAAATATAGAACAGAGGATCTAATATAGATGACATAGACTGCTTCAAAAATGAAGGTGGTAATCCATCTGGTCCGGCACCTTTGCTACAATCCAAAGATTTTAACTCCTTGGCAATTTGGTCAATAGAAAAGTGCAAGTTATTTATATTTAAATCATTGTTAAAGTTGTCAGCCGGAGGTAGCCAAGTATTTAAATCAAGCGTTGAGACCTCGTACACAGAGTGAAAGAAGTTACAGAACATATTACAGATAGTTTCAGGATCACTGCTGGCCGAGTCCTTATAGTGCATTGTCGAGGGTATAGTGTGTCTGGCTTTGCGACTACTGACATAATTCCAAAAACATTTCATGTTGTTATTATAAATACCATCTTCTATAGAGTCTCGATAATGATCGAAACAATTTTTACATTCAATTTTAAATCTTTCACGATATAATGAGAATTGTTCATAATCACATATATTATTATATTTTTTCCATTTTGTCCAAAACTTATCTTTGGAATTAAATATTCGAATCAATGCACGTGTAAACCAGACTGGATAGTCGCTTTGTTTAATGACTTTGGTAGGTACATGTAATTTTATAATAGCATAAATTTTCTCATAAAATAGGCTGACGGCTTCCTCCGCAGAAGTGTTATAAAATAATCCAAACCAGTCTATATTTTGAATATCATTATTTATTTTAGTATAGTCACCTTTGTCAAAACAAAATTTTATTCGTGTTTGTGTGGGCACGGAGTTAAAATCTGTGTCAAGAATTATGGAAGACATGAAATGAGGGTGATGACGGTCCAGAGGGAGCAGAGGGTCAGGAGGCAAGGCACAGAAGCAATCCATATCACTTATAAATAAATCTAAGGTACGATCAATACTATTTTTAAAGAAATTGTATTGTGATGAATTCGTTAAGGAGATAAAATTTAAAAGGTATTTACTAGCAGCTGATATACTAAGGCTTGATATTGATTCAATATGGCAGTCACCCTTACTCCACGCCAGGTCTGGCAGATTGAAGTCCCCGATTACAAAAAAGTGTTCATAAGAAGCAATCGTCAAAACATCATAAACCATGTCCAAATACTGAGTGTACACTTCCTGGCGCTGACTAGGTGGTATGTAAACGGCACAAAAAAGAATCTGTGTGACTACGCCAGATGCCGATCGGGTAGGTAACTCAATCATGACCTGGTCCAGGATGGCGGGGAGAGGGGCGGCGGCGGCGGGCGGCAGGCGGAGCGCCGGCCGCAGCGAGCGCAGCACCGCCACCAGCACGCCGCCGCCGTCCTCCTTCCCGCACGCGTCGCGGTTCCTGTCGCAGCGATATACTATATACCTATTGTCTATGAATTCATTTTCAGTAATACTGGGAATTAGCCATGTCTCCGTCAAAATGATCAGATGGTATGAATGGGACAGAATGTTCATATAAAGTGTGCTTAATTTGGAACGTATTCCTCCGCAGTTTTGGTAATAGAGTGTTAATTGGTTACTTTTATTAGATTGCATCATTGGTTATACGAAAAGTAATAAGTATAAACATTTGGGTGAAAATAGGTACGCGTAGGTATTGCCGGGCGCAGCGCTGTGTACCTGCTTGAGTTATGATTATGTAGGTAGCTAGTACGAAACAAACACAACGCATGGCTGGACCTCATCATTATGCTACAATAAAATCCAAAGATAAATGATATTGTAGTATTAATATAAACAGGCCGAAACTGTACCACATTTCCGATTGGGGTACATCCACCGTAGTCGCAGGTAGCTCCTGTGACATATACTTTCCCAGGAATCAATTCCGACATACAATGATATTGATAGTGATACCAGTATTTAAAAACAGTTACACACCGTAAGTATACAACTTTCTTCAAGTCACACATAATATGAAGCATATTTGTAATAAATAAAGTGGTTAAAAAAGTTACGTAAGCATTATGTTGACATGATATTTTTTTGACCTCGAAGCATGAAGCTAATAATTGACTGTTTGGTTTTGTAAATTTGTAAGTGGTAGTTATATTTTGAGGTTTAAGCATCTTAAGAGTGACAAGAAAAGCGAAAATCTGAGATAAAGTTTGTTTAAAATGATTAACAGTGTCATTGTGAGGGTATTGCAATTTGTAAATTGCAATTGTAATATCGGCAGCACCTCAAACTATCCAGAATAAAAAATCTGTATGCATTATAAAAGAAAATGAAATCTACATATCTACTGGTAAGGTCCACACTTTAAATGATGATAATCAAAACCTAGATCCTCATTAGCACAAAGACGTTGATGAGAATGATGAAGTGAAACAAACTTAAGTCCCTATTATCAAAGAGTAATAAAACAAATATGTTAGTGTTCTAACGGAAGAAAATATCACCGAATCTGATTGACAGATTTCCAAATTCTCGTCTGCATTGTTTATCACACTGCTCTACAGTCCAGCAAAAAAGGGTAGAAATTAAATAAAATGCAACTAAAAAATTTTCATACTAAATTGTTGAGATTCATAGTCAATGTTGCCATTTAATTTTGAAATTTCATACCTACAAAGTGGCGCCCTCATTTTTTGTCTACTCTTTTTTGCTGGACTGTAGAAGTAAAAAGATGGACGCGCCAGTGACGGACACTAAGTTTCAAGGGTTCCGAGGAAACAGCAAACAACTGAAAACCTTTATTGGTGTTTTGACTACACCACAGGATGAACTTGACTTCGGTGCAAGAAAAAGTTATTACGTACATTGCTGGTTTCTAAAGCGAGATGTCTTTACAAAAAATGCTAAAATAAAAATTAAACTAAATTACGAAGTGAAGACCACTAATCAATTTTAGAAACTTAATGCTAGGAATCACCAATAAAACAAATTGTCACAGAATTATTTTGACAGTTGCCTATATCTCTGTAGCCACTCTGACTCAGACATTATAAGGTGGATGCGGCAGTGACGGACGCTAACGAGTTTCAAGGGTTCCGAGGAAACAGAAAACAACTGAAAACCTTTGTTGGTGTACTTACTACACTCCAATGCAATAATAGTTAACATACATTGCTGCACTCTAAAGCAAGGTCCAAGCATATCAATCTGACATCTGTCGAATTAACAAAGTGTAAAAGAATGCTGAAATATATATTTTTTACGAACATGTCTAATGTTCAATATTAGATACTTAATGCTAGGAATCACAAATAAAACAAACTGTCATCGAATCAGATTGACAGGAGCCTAAATCCTCGTAGATCACACTCCTGACCCAGACATAATAACGACGGTCCCTACGTATAATGACGTAATTGAAATTAGCAAATTTTACAGGAGAGCGTTTTCTAACTTCAAATTAGTGTATCTCTAGTAATATTATAGACAGAGTTATGAAATTTGGAACATAATATATTTATTAGATCAATATTATTTAGAAAAATAATATAACATTTTGAAAAAATAATTATTTGTATATAAATAATCTTATACGTAGTTTTACGACGGAAAAACTGTAGCTGTAGAAAACCTATGTGGCACTTAAGTTCACATGGGAGTGTATCGCCAACAAAAAATACAACTGTCAGTTAAAGGATTTTACGTTGGTTTTATTGCGCATATACCATATTTCAGTTTGGATTTTACCTTGTACTTTTACGTTTTACAAGTAAATTCAAAGAGAAACCTTAAAAACAAATAATGGTTTTCAGTTAAGAATAGTTTTTTGTTTCA
Source organism: Phthorimaea operculella (assembly GCA_024500475.1). Lineage (NCBI taxonomy): Eukaryota > Metazoa > Arthropoda > Insecta > Lepidoptera > Gelechiidae > Phthorimaea > Phthorimaea operculella. The sequence goes on along the minus strand of JANFCV010000008.1, from coordinate 6,887,442 downwards.
TAAAATCATTGGTACAGCAAATATTAACATAAATATTTTTATGCAGTAAGTGCCAGATACGGGAGAGAGCGCAGCGGGGCGTGTTTACCTTCCGGAGTAAAATAACGTAACTCAACTACTGTCACTTTACGTCGGAATATGTGCAGTTAAGTGGGTTCCTAACTACCACTACCGCAATTTTACGTTGGAATTGTGTAAATTTTGTAGTTAAGGTGTGTAAATTTCAAGTGGAATTAGGCCATTTAGAATCATGCTGTTTTTACCGAAGGTAGTTTATGACAATCTAAGGTGGAAGCAAAGAAAAAAGGCAAATGACTTAAGTACCACTTACGGGATTGTACGTAGGGACCGTCGATAAGGTGGACTCGCCAGTGACGGGCACTAACGAGTTTCAAGGGTTCCGAGGAAACAGCAAGCAACTGAAAACCTTTGTTGGTGTGCTTACTACACTCCTGTACAATAATTGTTGACGTACATTAACGCAGTATTTATTTATTTATTACACATGGATAATATTGCGTTGTATATAAATTACGAAATTTTGTATAGAGAAAATGACATATCCTCATCATTAAAGTACCTTGGTTTACCTGCGTATCACATGTTCTCTGGGTCTTTCAAAGGTTGACTGGAAGAGATCTTTTAATGGGATAAATAAATGGCATTTGTGCCTGTATCTTATTTTTGTATTTTTTACTTTTAAATGTTTTGGTAAAATAAAGTGATTACATACGTACAAACATTGATGTCGATTACATAATAATATATTTTAACGATAACTAGCGCTGCCATTTTCTGGTAATAGGTTCAGAAAGGATAAGATATAATCATAGTTAGTTTTATAATTTTTTTTAATCAATGATAAATTTAAATAAATATTTTTAAAAAATTTACGAAAATAATCTTTGATTTTACTAGGAAATAATATTTCTTACCTTCATAAATTCAAAAGCACTAATGATAACAGTCAGAGTATTTCAAAGTAAAACACCATTATAATAATGTAATTTGATATCATCAAAATAAAACAAATCGGTTACAAAGAAACAATGGTGAAAACAGTTAATGTACATCAAAATACACTAATGATACACTCCTGCATCAGACGAAACAAAAGTTACTACAAAAGGGAACTTGACATTAATTGGGACACTTACCTTCGAAGCTATTACGAACAGAGAAACAGTAAGTAATAAATACCTAGCTCCTGTACTATTACTATTGACATATCATCATCAATACATAGTATAAAATGAAGTCGCTTTTTGTTTTTCTCTGTCTGTCTGTCGTGGAATTTGCTATCTCCTACTAAATCTAATTTGATGCATTTTTTGTAATAGATAGAGTGATTCAAGTGGAAGGTTTATTAATGTGTAATACGTATCGAGAAAATGCCTTATTTTGTGGAAAAATATTTTTTTTATTTTTTAGCGTTGTTTCAAACTTTGTCGCAGCCTGACCACAACCAGATAGGTACGAGTCTGACAACACTTTTATATATTTTATTACATTAGATTACTATCTAAAAAACTTAATCTTATCTTTTATCTAAAATACTTAAGAATTATATCTGACTCCGCTTATTCAGTTAAAACTGACAATAAATGTAAATGGAAATGCAATATTGCCACCTATCTACCATATCAGCATTTCAAGCCTAGGTATTCAAATTACGGCAGTATCTGTATACCTGGGTACGTGGGCAGCGGATCTCAATCGCTAGACAATTTGCGCCAATCAGAATACCGCATATCCACCCACACAGGTTTGAATAGGGCCTTATCCACTCCAAATGAAACAAAAGCTGTTACAAATGAGAACGTGACGTGAATTGGGACACATACCCTCGTCACCTCGAGGGCGTAAGATTTCGTTAATTATCTTCATTTGTTTCGTTAATTTGGATGTTGTGTATCTTTTGGCTAGGAGTTGGTACAGACGTGACTTAACTTACGATAAGTATTTGTTTTTAGTTAGCTGACAACAAACTAATATACAACTTTCCTGTACATTATTAACAGCGACATCTAGCCGAGTTGTGACGAACTTGGGACGACGATTGCAACCAACAGATCGCCAAATAGAAAGGTCTAATAACTTTCTCCGACCAACTGAGTTTAACAAAAGTTCTTTTAAGATGGCGTCCAATTATTTTTGCAGAGTTGTTAAAGCATAATCCGACAATGGAAGATTTTTTACCAATAGCATTTTTGAGGGAATGTACTGAAATTAATTTTTAATTTTGTAGTGACAGACGTTATTAACATTGATTCATGTAAAAGTGACATCTACCAGTTGATATCCATACGAATGTCGTAGAACCAGTCTCGAGCAAACGCGACAAAGTGAAAGCACCTTTCTCCGTATTCCTAGGTTCAATTTAGTTATGACTTTAAATTATAGATGGCGTACCTTTTTTAAACACAGGCTTCTCGTTCCCAATGTTCGATAAATAACAAATTAGTCTTAGAGTACAGCCATATTTTACGGGTCCAGATTATAACATCGAAGGTCGTTACATGGAATGTCGCAACATGTGGCGATACGATGTGGCGACCATTCGATGTGGCGACCATTCGATGTAGCGACCCTTCGATGCAGCGTTGTCGATGTTGCGACATTCCATGTAACGACCTTCGATGTTATAATCTGGACCCATATTTTACAGCTGTCAAAAATTCAAAATCATGTTAATGCTATAGCATAATGTCTATTTTGCTTATTGAGATGTCTTCTAGTATCTATGGGTTTGACAGCTGTCAAATATGCCTATTCGAACGGCTGTACTTTAGCAACAGCTTAAAATTATAGAATGGAAAATACAGGGTGTTATTTTAATGCGTGCCATAGTTTAAGGGTAGATTAAGTATCAATAAAGGAACCGTAATAGTAGTTTATGCAACTGCCTAATAATGAGACGCTTTAGGATGAGAGTGTCTGTTTATCACACGAGGCGCAGCCGAGTGTGATAATAGTTTGACACGAGCATTCTAAAGCCTAATTATTTGCAGTTGCATACACTATTTTATCTACACTCTACAAGAAAAACTATGAAAAATAATTCAAACCTCCGCACTGCACTATGGCGATTGCAAGCCTATCTACTGAACCACCAACTGAACGACTTTTGTACATAAGTAACTTTTTAACTAAACGTTAAAATGGAGGCTCATAAAAACTGAACAACTTTTAAAATTAAATAGCATTTATCGGTGAATTTTAATTCGAAAAATGATTTGAAGCAAAGATTTAATAATAAATAAGTCCTCATAATTTCAAGTGTCGTCCGAGGTCGTCCCGCCGCGGGTGACACTTGTTTTTTTTTCATTCGACTTACTGATGGCCAGTGTCAAATTGGAACAGATTATAATTTGGTACGCGGGTCAATTCGTTTAATTTTTTTTCAAATACTAGAAATCGAGTTACTTTATGTAGCTGCCAGTAGTATGAAAGTTTTTTTTAAAGGCTGTATATTTGTAATGCAGTTCATTACGTTCGTACTTTCGATTCTGTAAAACGAATATTACGAACTGAGTGTAGATAATAGTAGTTTATGCAACTGCCTAATAATGAGAGGCTTTAGGATGAGAGTGTCTGTTTATCACACGAGGCGCAGCCGAGTGTGATAATAGTTTGACACGAGCATTCTAAAGCCTAATTATTTGCAGTTGCATACACTATTTTATCTACACTCTACAAGAAAAACTATGAAAAATAATTCAAACCTCCGCACTGCACTATGGCGATTGCAAGCCTATCTACTGAACCACCAACTGAACGACTTTTGTACATAAGTAACTTTTTAACTAAACGTTAAAATGGAGGCTCATAAAAACTGAACAACTTTTAAAATTAAATAGCATTTATCGGTGAATTTTAATTCGAAAAATGATTTGAAGCAAAGATTTAATAATAAATAAGTCCTCATAATTTCAAATATCGTCCCGCCGCGGGTGACACTTGTTTTTTTTTCATTCGACTTACTGATGGCCAGTGTCAAATTGGAACAGATTACAATTTGGTACGCGGGTCAATTCGTTTAATTTTTTTTCAAATACTAGAAATCGTGTTACTTTATGTAGCTGCCAGTAGTATGAAAGTTTTTTTTTTAAGACTGTATATTCGTAATGCAGTTCATTACGTTTGTACTTTCGATTCTGTAAAACGAATATTACGAACTGAGTGTAGATAAAAATATTTTAAAAGCTACTCGTCATTTTTTTATTTCGTACTTAGCCGTTTGATTCAAATGCCTATAATCTCAGCCAAAATTCTTTTAAACTCAAAGTTGATTTGGCAAAAATACAAGTAATATTGACACTCTATAAACGACAATAGTTATGGAAAATTATTTTTCATAAAATAATGTACGATATTTCAAATATTTCTGCTGAATCCAAAAAAATGGGGAAAAATTTTCTGTTTCATGGTCGGAGCACTGGGAGAGCAAAATTTCTTTACAGCGCCCCCTACTTACCTACTAATAATTGAAAATGTAGGTACAACTTGGCATTCCCATAAACGCTTCATCAACATTCCATGGTATCATGGCTGTTCACATAAAAAGTTATTAATTTTCAGTACATCCGCCGCGATGATGAGTCTCTGACATTTATCTCACACTTTATGCACACTTTACTAGGCTTTGTGAAGCAGGTTGTAGAGATGGGTTCTGTATGTTGTCGATGAAAGTGGTGTGAAAATAAAATATTGACTCATCGTATCAGACTTCACTTACTAACTTACTGCTGAGCCTGTTAAAGTACCTACACATACTAAAATAACTCTCACCTCTTTTCTAGATACTACATACAATACAATACAAATATGCTTTATTGTACAAGAAAATAAAAAATACAATGTACATCCTTGCACTTATTACGATCTTTGTAGATTTTATTCGTATTTTATTTGTTTATTCGTATTTATTTCCTACATTGAACAATCTGAATGTGTGCGTACTTTAAACTTCAACTTCGAACTATGTTGAACTAAAGTTGAGAACCAATCTCCGTATATTTAAAACAATCGCTAGTTATTCGTTTAGTACTAGGAGGTATTGCCATTCTCACCACGCTTGGCTGGCGGATTTGAGAGTGCAGTGCAAAGTGTTGCAGATATTCACAGGACACGCTGCTGCCTAATCCCTGGATTCATCCCTTAGTAGGCTTTTACGACACCTACGGATAGAAATGGGGTGATTCTATTTTTAGCTATTACCACACGCTAGCAAAACAAGTTACCTACTTTTTTCGTGAATTGGTTCTCATCACTGAAAAACGAGTAGCAGTACTGTTTTAAAAGCTGGATATTCATAACATGCCATAATCTGGTGTGGCTCATTTTATCAATACTATCGATAAAGAATTCATAGCATCACTACACTGTGGGAGACTTACACTTGCGACTAGGTTACGAGGTGACTCAATACTGTGTTTATAGAGCCTGGCCATGAACTTGATATCAAGATCAGTTTTTCTCCATGTCTTTGATTGGAGTTTTCATCTTTGAAAGACTAATGGTGATTGAAAGCTTCTGATGACGGCAGTTATTGGTTGTTTTATGTATGCGGAATACGGATATGAGAAAGTTGTATCCGTGGGTGAATCACGATTGGTACCTACCTACTTGATTTGCAGATTTCCATATGATTCATACGACGCCACGAAGCACTACTTACATGTCAAGTTTATGTAGGTTGTTTAAATGTTAGTTTATTGTAAAGTATTTCTACGCTTGAGTATTGATATCAAATTGATATATAGGGTTACATTTAATTAAGTACAAATCTCTTGAGGGTGTGGTAAAAAAAATTGGACCTCTTATACTAAGTGACACACTTTTTCAACATTTTTGTATGGGAGGTCCAATTTTTTTTTCTTATTTCGAAGAAAAGTTTCTAACAAAAGTTGTTCAGTTTTGTGAGTAGACCACACCTTCAAGAGATTTGTACTTAATTAAATGTAACCCTATATTGGACCATAAAGAGATAGGTATACTGTCTGAAATTTTATCACTAGGCGACAAAACTTACCTTTTGCTTTCATTTACCTTTTGACCAAATTCAAGAAGGTTTTGATGTGAGAGAGAGGAAGTGAAGAAGTGGCAGTGGATCTTCACGATCTTCTTGCGAGAGATTTGCGAAGAAACAGACAGGTGGCGAAATATCGTATCGAAGGCCAAGACTTACTTTAGGATGTCGAGCTGGTGAAAATCAAAAATCAAAAAATCAAAAGCATTGATTTCTCAGTAGGAATTACAAGATTCACTTTAAGAAAGTCACATTCTAATTCAAAATTAAAAAAGGGAAGTAGTGCAAAATTTTCTCTTCTTTAGGACAATTTGTGTTCCTACTCTAAACGCGGCTCGGGCGGGATAAAAAAAATAAAAATAAAGGCACTGCCTCGGGGCTGGCCAGGCTAACCACACAGCATGTATCTTTAAGCCTCAATAAATAACAAGTAAATGGAAATAATCACTAAGTCAATATTGAAGTAAGAAAGTAAGTATCTACTTAGGCAGAAAACTTTGACTTCAGGGTTCATCGAGTCGTTGGACGACTTGGTGTCCTATTCGAAAAAGAAGGGAGAACAGTAAACTTGACTTCTGAAAGCAAGATCTATTACTCCCGGCTATGTAAAAGAAATTGTAAGCAAGAAGGTAAATATTAATAATAATTAATAATATTTATTTATTTGACAACTTATGGTCCAATTTTTAGTACTACATGGCACACTTAATAACTATGTTAGTCAGACTAAACAACTAAAGTAAAAGAAGAAATACGTATAAAGCATAAAAAATAAAATAAAAAACATAAAAATAAAGAAAGAACAGATCAATAGTTAGGCGTGATTCTGACCTATCACCCTTCTCACCAAAGTACTCTGCCAGTGTTCCAGTATTGGTGAGTCAGGTACGGCCGCCAGAGTTTTTAGTATGCTGCTGCCGCTGCTACGCCACCTTGCGAGTACGGACGATGTTCTCTTGCGTATTATGGCAAAGAAATCATCCGTCCTCGCATCAGCAAACATCCCCGACGCGCTGCAGTAGCGGGGCCCATTATTGTATTGGATTCGAAGAGCGTTGAAGGCCTTCTGCGTATAATCGGTCCACAGGCTACACGTGTAGAAGGTTTGGCAGTAGGCTTTAAAGAGTGTGATCTTAACTTCTTCACTACAACGTGCAAACCTGCGGGCCAGCATATTGCATCTAGCCGCCAACGCCCTTCGCTCCCGATCAATATCCACATTATCCCTAAGGTCCTCGGTAATGTAGTGACCCAGGTATTTAAAGCTCTCCACTCTTTTCAGAGGAACACCATTCAGTCGAATCACTGGGTCATATTTGATTCTCCTACCGGGGGCCTTAAGGATCATGTACTCGCTTTTTTTAACATTATACAGGGTGTTAGGCAGAACGTTGGACATACGAAAAAGAGTGTTTCTAATCATGATTCTGAACAACTTTTACTATGAGGCCACATGCGAATTAGCATAAAAAATTTTAGGTGTTCCATACATCTTTGCCGACTAGGTATGAATTTTTCTATGGAAAATTCAAATATTTTTTTGCGAATTCGCAGGTAGCGCCATAGTAAAAGTTGTTCAGAATCACGAGTATTAACACCCTTTTCCGTATGTTCAACGTTCTGCAGAACACCCTATATAATAGTCCGTGCTTCTTAGCATATCTCTCGCATATACCAAGAAGATCCCTGATTGAGCCGGCCGTGGGACCCAACAACACCATGTCGTCAGCGTAACTCAGATTATTTACGCTGACCCCGCCGATACGACATCCGACTAGTTTGTTACTGAGTTCCACGATCAGCTCATTCATATACAGGTTAAAGAGTCTGGGGGACGTCAACCCTCCTTGACGAACCCCACACTCCAACCTGTACGTCTCCGACATGGCCCCTCCCCACCGCACATTATTTTCCTGACTCTCATACCAAAACTTGAGGACCCATATCAACTCCTTAGGAACACCTGATCCCTCCAGTTTTTTCCACAGAACATCGTATGCGACAAGATCAAAGGCCTTGGAGAGATCAAGGAAACACGCATATACCGGCGTGTTTTTTCTGGTGTAGTATTGTATAGTCTGCTTGAGGCTAAGTACTGCGCTTTCTGTAGAGAGATTAGGTCTGAACCCGAACTGCGCGTCATGTAGCTCAATGTACCTGTCGAGTTGCTTGTCAAGCAGACTATCCAATACCTTAGCCAGTATCGTGGCGAGTGATATGGGTCTGTAGTTGGCATGATCCGAGATATCGCCAGTCTTGTTTTTTACGATTGGTACTACCACGGTCCTCATGAGGGTAGCTGGCAAGTAAGCATGACTAATGCAGAGGGAGAACAACATAGCCAACACTCTCGGCAGATGGACACCCGCGCACTTGAGGTGTTCCACACTGAGACCATCGTGTCCCGGTGATTGACCCCTAGTCATGCCCTTAATCACTGCGGCCACCTGTTCACCAGAGAACCTCAATAGTTCCGTCCCGTCCAGGTCTTCATGACTTACAGCCTGTTGAGATGGCCCTAGGGGAGAGGATACCCTGAAGTGCTGTTGGAACAATCCGGCAATGTCTTCTGGCGTCTCACAACCCGACACACTCACCGGCAGACTCGGCCCAACATTCAGCTTGTTAGTTGCTTTCCAAAATTTACTGAAATCTTTCGCGGCTCTATGTGATGCCAAAATGTCCATCTTTATTTGGTCTTGATGATTTTGACACCACTTGAGTCTCCCTTTAAAGATTTTTTGGCTAGTACGCATTAAAGTGTAAAGTGTAAAGCAGTAAAGTGCCTCCCATGTCATTTTGTAATATCGGTTTCACTTGTACAGGTTTCGCGCTGCCACGCCACTGCCCATATCCTGAGGATATGTCCATTACTGGGAAAGTGAGACATTTTCTAACATAACACGCTATCTTAGTTGATTGGTACTATCAAGAACACTTCCAACTAGGTAAGGGATAACCGTTTATTTGATCTCCAATTCCCCAAACATTTACAATAATCTAATAGATTGGCTGGCGCCATAAGAGGCTATCTTCACAAATGAGACATGTGACTTATCTCCTCCTGTGTAAGGGGGCGTAAGTACTAGGACCCCTAATGTATGGTTAACACTGACTTATGTCACCATACACGATCGGTTAAGATGTAAGTTGACATTTTGTCAGACAAGTGATCGTCAATCGTCAGTCATCCATGTGTAAGTAGTTGGCGCTTGGCGCATCTCTTTTTTTCCATTCATTTTATATCCAATAATTGTTTCATCTCGAGTATAGAGGGTGTAACTTACCCTCTGAATACTGGGTACTGGGTACAAGGTACATTCAGTCCATGAAATTAAACAACTTTCCCCACGTAAATTTTTAATTAAATTTCCCGTATTTAAAAAGTGGCTTTTCACACTGAGATAATCGTGATTTGAAATATTTAGGAGACCGTTTTTCTCGTTTCTTGACATAAATGTTCCCAGGAGAAAGTTGCTCAGTTTCATGGTCTAAGTACACCCTCTCAGAATTCGGAGAGTTCTCCCGTACACCCCAAATTTGACCAAAGGGCCGTTGAATATGGTCGTTGGCCATGGCATTATACGTAATGGAGACAAAATTATTATGATGGCGACTTTCTCAAAACAATACGTGTGGCTTAAGGTGACCTTTGTTATCGTGATGATCACATAAGAGTATGAACCTAGTATATAAGCAAGCTATAGACATGGGCTATAGAGTAGACGTATCGCCTCGCGCCGTTCTGTCAAATTGTAAGCTGTTGCTCCATAGATATCTACGAGAGGTTGTGTGCTTACTACTGCCAACAGTTCTTACCTTTTAGGCGCACTCTATATCTTGCTTATAGTACTCTAAGATACTATACCTTTGTCACTTTTATATTTATTATGAATATAAATTATTGCTTATCGTGTAAGCCAATCATCAACTTTTTGTAACTAAACTACCCGTTTCTGTCAAGAAACAAACGAGGGATCTCAAGCTCAGGGTGCTAAGGCTGAATCCGAAATACCAGTTCAATTTTACAGCTATGTGTTTGTGTTTTAAACGTATAAATTGTTTTTACTTACATACATACATCACGCCTTTATCCCTGGGGGCGTAGGCAGAGCGTTAACAGCTGTAATCTTACGCTTCACGTCGCACGTCTCTTATTTGGACGTCGCGCCTTAAATATTAACAGAGTAAGGGAGTTCTAAGCTGCTATCTATTTAAAGCGCTACTGGTCCAGTTTCTACACGGACCAGTATTGTATACCAGATAACGTCGTGATGGAAAAGTGGGGCAAGAAAAGCTGGTCGCGTGTGATGGGAACTTATAACAAGAAAATGCATGCTCGTTTTAGTGATAATCATAAGTAAAGTAAGTAAAATATAATAGCATCACCCCTTAACTGTCCCGTGATTGTCGTTTGAAGCGACTAAGGGATTGGAGGGTTGATAAGTATTGCATTTGTAGATGACAGGCTAACAACCTGTCACTATTGTACATAGTCTCCTGAATGACTCTCAAACTTCTGTCAGGTGTACCTGGCCGTTTTTTACAGCTGTTTATGCTCTGTCTACCACGCAAAGGATATTAACGTGATATATGTAAGTATGTTAAGAATAATTTACCTACATAAAAAACAAAAATATCGATGTTCGAAATGATTCGGTGGCCTTCTTTCTTGTTGGTCAATAAAACACTAATATTTCTTGTAATGATGTGCCGAAGCACCTTTTGGCGAGTGACTCGGCAAGTCCGGTTGGCAAGCTCCGAGACGAATTGCAGTGTCGTTACTTTCTATGCGGCACGTGTTATTGCTTGCGGAATAATGCATGAGGCTTTTGTTATAACTTCTCCTATTTGTAACAGATTTAAAGCTACTACATTTGTCTATGCTACTACTACTACCATTACTACTACTAATATACAGCTACAACAGTCCACTGATGGATCTGGGCCTTCCCAAATTGAGAGATAATGCCAAACTTGCCAAAAACCGCGCTTGGTTGGCAGTTTTCTGCGAGCGCAGTGCAAAGTGTTGTAGATATTCACAGAGAACCCTTATACCCTTTCCCTGGATCCATCCCTGCTAGATTTCCATCCTTTTGTCGGATCCAGATGTTGGACGAAAGGATATCATAAATTAAACATAAACTGGACAATTTGACACACGTCAACGGATCGTCACGTATTGCTGGTGGCTGTCACAGACCGCAAAAGTAATTGCCAGTTATTTCTTATTAGGGCTGCAGTTTAGGGTAATACAAAAGTGCCCACTTTAACACAAATTACATAAACGGCGCGCGAGGCTCAGATGGCTAGCTCAGCACAGTGACTTTAACTGGAACCTCAGGGGAACTCAAGGTAACTAAAAAGATGGTTGGCACGAACGTCATAATAAAATTTGCAATAAAAATTCTTGGAATAAAATTTGCTCATAATCATTAGGTATCAGATATTTTTGATAGTAGCGACCCTGGCTTTGTAACAAGTGACAATCGCGAAAATCCTGAATAGGGTTGAGTTGAGTAAACCTTCTGAAAGCTATTTATTTTGTGCTTTCATTCCAAAAATTCAGAACATTCTTTCTTTAAAAAATCGGCAGAAATAAAATTCGTACCGTTGGCCAGTCTTACGTCTATGGCGTTAATTTCCATATTACATTCTAAGTGAAAGTACGTTTTTTTACAATTATACTTTAATGACAGGTCATTGCCAGTAATTAAAACTCTAGATGCTCGCAGTTTCATAGAGCATGGCCTTTGGTTCCCATTCCCAGACTTATTATGAACTTTCTTTTGCGCGGAGTTCATTGACCTTGGTACTGTATGAGTATCTCTTTGCAGCTTCATAAATTACCATTGTAAAGGATTTACCTACCTTATTATCCTTTAACTAAACGGAAATTTTAAATCCGATAGATTTCATGAATGAGTCGAGTTTATTTCTGAATTGAGTTGTAAATTACCTAAATCGATTTGTTACTCATTGTCAAAAAGGGAGAATAGAAAAAATAATTCATTTTTTTTAATTTTTGATAGTTTATTCAGAAGAAGCTATTTAAAAAATAAGTTTTATTTAATTTAATAAACTGAAACGAATGGTAAAATTTGATTTTATGCCAGATATAATATTTCACCAGTGTTTTACAAATGACACTTTTTATTATCAACTGATGTATTCGCAACCAGAAAAAATAGAAGAAAGAAAATATCTTTCGCGTCTTTTACTTTTACAGCTTTTCACTGATAAGCGGAAAACGACGTCAGAAACATACATAGTACATTGTAATATGTAAATTGGAGCCATTGTAGGAAAGCAAAATCACAGAAAGTTAAGATTACAATAGAACTTTATATGCAAATAACTAATGATTAATTAGAAAAGCACCAAGTTATCACCTAGTAGTGAACGGTTTGTACAGTCAGCGACGTACAGCACTATAAATGACAAATATTTTTTAAGTTGACGTTATTGCAAGTAGAACCACTTTTAAAAAACTGTAGAAATATCAAAACCTCAAGGTAAATACAAGAATATAAACAGAAAAAAAATCAAATTGGACATCTCTGAAATCAAAAGCTTTCTGGTTGTTTTACTCTACGACGAAATATCGTATACAGTTTTCCAATTTACGCAGCATATCTGCATTTTGAAAGACCGTCATATCCATCATCTTCATTTACCCACTGCTGTGTATAGGTAAGGTCTTTTCTTTTTGTCACTACTTATCTACGACGGTTCTGTGCCTCCCGAATCAACTGCTGGCCAGCAATAGTCACGTCCCATGCTAGGCATCAAACTTCAGGACCGGATTCGCAACGAGGAGATAAGACGCAGAACAAAACAAAGAATAAAAGTCTTCAATGTCCCGAATGTTTGACTGTCCCGATGGCGTAGTGGATAGTACCCCTGCCTTCTACGCCGAGGGTCGTGGGTTCGATTCCTACCAGACACAAATATTTTTAAAGTCAATTTTCAAATATTTGTGTTTAGTCTGGGTATTTTCTATGTATAATATGTATTTATTTACAAAAAAAAGTATATAAGCATTGTATCAGTTGTCTAGTTCCCAAAGTAGCAAGTCTTGTACAAGGTTTGCTTAGTTTGGGGCTAGATGGCGCTGTGTGTCTCGTCCAGGGATATTTATTTTATTTTATTTATTTAATGTCTGGAAACAGACCAAGAGACTGAAGTGGGACAGGGCAGGACACTTGGCTAGACGGACGGTGGACGACAGTTATGTAGTGGCAGCCGAGAACAACTAAACGTCTGGAAGGCAGACCACCCGCCAGAAAGACAGACGATTTAGTGACCATTTCTAGCAAACAACGGAAGAAGGAGGCACAGGATTGGCGTAGATGGCGAGAAAAAGAAGTGGCCTATACTCAGAAGTGGGTAGATATGAGCTAGTATGACGATGATGATGGACGTTTAGTTGTTCATTGTATGGATACTTCTTCTTTTTTTCGTTTGGGACACAGAGTCGTCCGTGAACTAAACTAAAGACATGTCATAGACTGTATTTCCTAACAACACTACATGCTCATTACAGTTTTGTATCGAAGCAACAAAGTTCAGTAAAGCGTGGAAATATATTTTTTCCCCATACAAGCATGGGGTTAAGTAACGGAGCCATTGTTGGCAATGATCGGGTTATGGTGTTTATGTGTCGATGGGAAATAAAAACTTTGTAACCGAGTTATATGTGAACTTGCCATTGAATCGTGGAAATAGAGTCAAAATACGACATTGATTCAAGAATATTGAGGTGCTCAATTCAAACCTAGGTAGGTTGGTACCTACTTTGTACCTTTTTTAAACAGATTGCTTAACATAGGGCAGAAATGTTTTTTTTTTGTGACTTGAACTTTTCATTTTATCTTCCTTTCTAAACCCTGAATTCAAAATAACCTTTGATCAACGTGACAAACTGATAACAATTTTTAAAATATCGACACGTAAAGATGATACAAGATTATAAAAGTGATCCAGAAAAGTAAAAAAAAAGAAAAGAAAATAAACCGACGGCAGAAAAAAAAATACGATTTTATGTCATGATTTCGTCATTACCCTATTATTTTGAGAACCTGAAAAAGTTCTTTATTTTGAGAACTTGAAATACCGCCCAAGGCCTTGTTTTTGAAAAAAAAAAGATAAGTGTCTCTGAAAGGCGCGTCAAAGGTAGCCTCGGACGCCCTGGAGGGCGTGGGGTACCGTTGGACACTCTGGAGGGTGAACAGCGGCGGGGGTTGGACTACTTGGGCATCCGACGCTACCCCCTGCTTTCCAGGGCGTCCACCGCTACCTCCAGCTCTTCAGAGCGTCCAGCGCTACATCCTGCCCTTCAGGGTGTCTGATGCTACCCCCTAACCTCTAGGGTGTCGGAAGCAACACTGCTGTTAAGGCCATCTGACGCTACCCCCCGCCCTTTAGGGCGTCCGACTCTACCCTTAACAGACCACGGGGAGGGTTCCTCTCCACAATAAAAGCCATATTACTAAACAAATCTTGGATTTCGTCCAAAATCCTATAATTTTTGCAAGAACGCTGCATTATCTTATGCTATGACGATGGCCAAACGAAGTTATCAATTTTGCAATTTTTCGGCTTTTGGACAAAATCGTAATTCTGCCATAGTACTGTGACATATAATATACTTTAAGGGCCAACCCTACTTCCTTTTTTGATATGGATAAAAATAAAAACGTGATGTGTAGCAAGTTAGATCCAGATCTAACCAAGTGGAGCGTTCTTCAGTAAACTCCAAGTGAAAGTAGACAAAGGCGAAAGCCCTTACAAATTGTACTTTAGCCTTTTGTCTACCTTTCGTTACCATCATAGTCTTCTTGCTCTTAGCCCAAATCAGATGAAAGTAAAATAAAATCACGGAGCAAACGGATTCGGCAATGTTTAATTATCGGCCGCCTGCCTCATGTCTACACTTTATGGGGGAATATTATTGTAGGTATCACCGCTGCGCTTATGGAAAAGCTACCACTACTCAGAGCCGCCATACATTTGAAATAAGGTAGCTTTTTTGGCAGCCAAACGCGAAATATGTCAATGGAAAACCTACCTGAATAGGTACAGAAAATTGACGCCATTTTGAAATCGCCATGTCACATCGCTAGGACAAAGAAAATTCTATTTTCAAAACTACTTCTATTTCAAGTACCAGTATATCTTGTTCAAAGTCGTAAGATGTCATATAAGTACATAAAACATAATCGTGTATCTACCTATACAATGACAAATAGGAAGAAGAATTTTGATTCAAAGATAAAAGATAGTATAAAATCTCTTGGGTAGCTTCGGTAGATTTCCAGCAAAGGAACTACTAGAAGTGATGTTCAAATATATTTTTACTTTAGTGCATTGGAGTTTTTTTTTACTTGGTAGGGTACCATCAGCAGAAGGTCACCTACCTATTTCAGAGATCAATTTGTACTAGTTTGTATGTTGCTATATTACTGATACAACCTACCTACTATCATTAGTACCTCGTTCTTTAATAGTCTTGTAATTTAGAATAATCTTATCCGGCTTTTTGATTAAGGTACAAAGGTTACCCAGTATTGATTGGCAGGTAAATCAAGGTGCTGCAGATAGTACCTATACTTCCTATCTACAGTCAAGCTCAGATCAGGTAAGATAATGGTGTTTTACCTGACCTAAGCTTATCTATAGCTTAGATTTAGAAAAAGGCTGTTAAAGGTTAGGTGTGAGGTCCGAGTTGGCGCGGAATGCTCGCGAAAGCTTGCATTCGCGCACTCACCGTGCACATTCCGCACCCCATCGCACCTTACCGCGCCGTACCGCGTCTAACCACGCCTTACCACGCCACCTTACCGTGCTGTACCGCGCCTGATTGGACATTTTATTTGAGAGTCATTCAGAAGAGTGTGTATCATCACTATAGACAGGTTGTCAAACTGTCGCCTAAAATTCAATCAAATTGAATTCACATCAACCCTCGAATCACTTAGTAGGTAGCTTCTTACGACACCTGTGGGAAAGATATAGGATGATGCTATTCTATACCGGCATCACACTGCTAATTATAATGTACCTATCTAAATATTAGAGCGATAGTCACGGTTTAATACTTAAATTGTGTAAAAGTAATTGCGAGTGCTTATGAAGTTAACATTCGTACCTAGGTAATGGGAAAAGTCCTCCTAACATTGCATCACAAACGCTCTGTATTCGCGGTAACTCTATGTGTCTTAATAACCATCATAAAATGTTAATAAACTCGTTAATATCCTAATGCCGTGTGATGCCGGCTTAGAATAGCATCAACCCATTTCTCATTTTAGGCGACAGGCTGACAACCTGTCACTCTCACTATAGTAGATAATAAACGAAAATAGTTAAAATTGCCCTCAACTATTTGTCGAAAGTAGCGATAACGACCGTATTTTACGGCCTTTTACGCTCTGCCTACCCCGCAAGGGATAAAGGCGTGATTTATGTATGTGTATGTGTAATATCCTAATTCGTACCTTATAAGGATCTGAGTAGCGGTAGGTTAAAAACAGTACAAATCTGGAATGACACAAAGAAATTGCTACCGCTACTCAGATTGACGGCGATCTGAGTAGCGGTAGGTATTACATAAGCGCATCACCGCTACCACGCGGTTGACTATAGTTGACAGATATTCATCCGAGGTCAAAAACTCTATGTCGCTTTATACGAAACACCCTGTGTGGTGGCAGTATTCTTCCCCGATACCACATGGCGAGCCTTTTGTCTATCTGTGCCTTAAGTTAATAAAAAAAGTCATACATAACTTATACCACAATTAATTAGCAGATAGTCGTAGCTTCGCTTT
Source organism: Phthorimaea operculella (assembly GCA_024500475.1). Classification (NCBI taxonomy): domain Eukaryota; kingdom Metazoa; phylum Arthropoda; class Insecta; order Lepidoptera; family Gelechiidae; genus Phthorimaea; species Phthorimaea operculella. Next base: position 6,870,580 of record JANFCV010000008.1, on the reverse strand, counting down.
CTTGTTTTTTATGATATTTTTATAACTTTTTTTTATTTTATTGCTGCTTATGATTTTATCTTATTTTGGTACTCCATGCGATATGATTGATGGAAAGTGGTAGTGGTTCGCAATCGCAACTAAAATAGAGATTCCTTTAAGATCGGTTTTTATTTTTTGTCAGTATAACTTAATTTTCATTTTCGAATCAAACAATGATAGCAACATATTCACTCAACGTAATAAAAACGATTAATTTAAAATTAAGAAGTGAATTAGTTAATTTATAAATAAATGAAATATATTAAAACAAAAATAATTAAAAAAATATCTTTTATTTATTTAATACCAATAATTAGGGGTTTCCCACTACTTAAAGAGAAGCCTCCAACAACTATGTTAAATAGGATTTTTGGAAATAAAGATTTTTTATTTTTTAATTTAATTTTAATTTTTGATACCGATTATTTTTTGACGTCCCTTGGTACCTATACTTAATACCATCTGGTTTCTTATTTTTCAAACTGGCGTGAGATACAGTCGAATCAATGTAATTGAAAAGATTGTAAAATTACACGAAACAAAAGACGACAGAGGTGTGAAAGTATACCTATCTACCAATTTAAACGACACAAAGTACCGTTATTATTACCACGACAAAAATACGTAATGGTAGAGCTGTGATGTAAGATGATGATAGTACTTTAGAGTTTGACCTTTTGACTTTGAGTGAATCATTTTGTCCAACTTCGAACAGATAAGTTATTGAGTCGAATGTGAAACGAAATGATAAGGGTTTGTAGTACCCTATTACTACGAAACCCTAAAAAGTACAAGCGCTGTTGTTTAGTAGATCCATTTTTCTATTGCAGACCGATTTCAATTCCAATTCCTTGTTATAAATTGTATTATAATTGACTTTTTGCTTTACCATCAAAGACATTTAATATCATTTTAGTTTCTAACTAAAATCTTTCTTCTATATGTGCCATTTCTTCTAATTGAAACTCGCACCTGTTTGTCAAAACTATGATCATACTATACTTATAATTTTCAAAACATGGTTTCATAGTTCACATCTTCTGACAGCTGCTCATTTGCACTCATCATAGCGTTTATTATTATACTCTTTACTTTCTCCATCGAAATGTTCAAGTACTTATATTGCGATGGGACATTTGTGTCACATTGTTTTGCCTTTTTGATTTGTACAGTCCACAGCACAATTTCAAGCAAATTCAATTGAGTTTTGCTACCCTACACCACCCTAACGTCTATCTGCTGCAAAACATATGTACTAGCGACAATACATAGGTTTGTGAGTAACCAAAATCAAATTTATCTGTACATTAGTGAAGCTGGTACTCTATCCAAAATTGTGATAATAAATCTCGCATCAGATAGTAAATAAAGATATCTGATATTTAAGAATGTCTAAAACGTCAAAACTAGCCACAACTAAACATTTGCTAGAGTCAAAAGTTCACGTACCTATCTTATAATCGTTAATTTACTTTCAATGTAATGAGGTCTTTTTAAAGCCTCGCGCACTTATTCCTACATTAATGCTTTCAAATGTTTTGACCATCTGTGTCAAGTATACAAAGCACTTTGATGCAGGTTGTCAAAACATTTCCAGATCCGCCTTGGGCCTTGTCATCAAGCACATCACAAGATATTTATGATTCAAGTCAGAAGAGCACAATCTACCTCTATGAATAGAAATGAGTAAGCAAGCAAGTTATAGAGTGCTCCTAACCAGGTATGGACTGGTGGCAAGAGTTTGAACACATCCTCTTTGTCCATCAGTAGCATTTTGACAGTGACAACACTGTTGAACAAATAAACTCCTTCATTTGACGTACGCATCTAAAGAAATTTTACTTATGCTAGTAACAATGACGGGTGGTGCCAGCTCAGAATAGCATCGCCCCATTTTCACCCGCGAGTATCGTAAAAGGCAACTAAGAAATAGATCCAGGGAATGGGCAGCAGCGTTCCCTGTGATTATCCACAACACTCTGCTCTGTGCTCACCAATCCGCCTGCCAAGCGTGGTGAGTTGGGGGCAACTGAGGTATGCCCATGTCCAGCAGTGGACTGTTATGGTTGTAGTAGCAGCAGTAGTACTTCGTAACAATGACCCGGAGCTATAAGCTTACTCTATAGCTTGCTTATGTATAGTCTAAGAGCGCAATCCTAACAAGTGATCACGGATTAGAAGAAGCCATTGAACTCTTGAAAAGTGAAAGGGTAAGACCTGGGTTCCAGATATGTCCGGTCATGCGCGAATTCATGTTCCATTACGTGGTTCAGTAAGGCAAAGCTCACAAGTAGGTAACATTTATTTCTGCAACATTTTTGCATGTAGGTATGTCAGATGCATACAAATCTCAAATCTATACTGAACGACTGAACCGACGTCAAGATAACGTTAGTTTCTGCACTGCTTTGTTTCTACGCAAGTTTCTGCGTTGCGTTATTTTAACTTCGTTTTTAACCGACGAAACTCCAAAGACGGTTCTAAGTTTGACGCGAACTTTTCTTACGTATGTTAACCGATTACTCAGAGACGCCTAAACCGATTTGACTAAATCTTTTTAGTATGGAGAATTTGAAATTTCTATTAGCGCAGCAACGGACGTTACGTGTGGGCCTCGCGTAAGTAACGTTTAAGTTTCATTACTGCATCCTTTAATAAAATATCGCTTTCTAAGGAAACGTTCTAAGTCTTTCCGTTTGCAAAAGATTTCTAACTATTATAGCAAAAAAGCTAATTTCGGGAAACATAATTTTTAATTTATAAGTCAATTGGCCCTACATAAGACGTGAGACTTGCGACATTACGACGCTTGAAATCCTATGTATGTAATTGAAGAGCCAAAGCTATACACGTAAGACGTGCTTCGCATCGATGACGGTTAAAGATCACTTGTCTGACAGATGTGACAGACTTGTCTTAATCTTATGTCAGACGTCTAGGTACCTACTCTATGAAGCTTGGTATTTTGGAAAATTGAGGCTTATTTAACTCGTCATAGTAAGTAAAATTCATCGCCGTTTCTTGGAACCGTTTTACTACAGACAAAAAATAATAATTATTGGTAAACAATAGTATTAATTTACTATTACGAGAGATAAGATACTCTTACGGAACCCTAAGCTAATCTAAAAACTTGGTCAAGTGCGGCAAACATTGTATCTTCTGTGAATAGACGCACATTGTCTGTGACGCAGGTGCTTGAGTAGTTAGGTACTACCTAAGCCTCATTTTTAGGCAAAGCCGTATTAAACGCTTGCTTGTGAGATGCCCATTTAAGTCAAATTCCCCATACGAAAACCGATGTCATAATATCCGATGTTAAAACAGCGTAGTGCAGATAAGTACCTTGCGTTGTAATCTTTTGACGTCAGTTTTGGTATGGGGAATTAGTCAACAATGTTTTTATACTGTGTTAAAAATCAATTTTTATTCCGATTCTTTCGTTTGACTCCTGTAGATAGAAATTATGTAGCGCCATTATAGTCCGGTACCATCTGTGCACAAAATAAAGAGAATACAAGAGGTTCAGTTGACCCTATTTAAGATTTTTCATTATTTTGTTACATTTATACAGGTTTGCTACTGTCAAAATCTCAAACTATAGGAAAATGAAAACAGTAAAATCATATACAAGAACGTCATTTGATGATTCTGAGCCAATTTTCAATCCAAGAAATATGACGTTCGTGGCTACCATCTTTTTAGTTACCGTAAGTTCCCATGAGATTCCTGTTATAGCCAGTAAGTGTCAAAATCGTCGCTGGTACTAAGTGATCTATCTGTAAAGTCGCCCTGCGCGCCGTTTCCGTGTGTATGTTTTACTCATAGCGCCTACTTATAATTTTAATGGCTGTCATAATTTGAATGCTATGGTAATTTGCCTATGCAAACACAATTGAAAATTTATTCCAACCCAAAATTACCATTCGTTAATATTTTTGTCACGGTTAATAACTAGACCATAACAAGTGTAGTCACATAAAAATAATAGCATTAGAAACTCATGGTTTTCTCCCAAATCACTCTTTCTGGCACCTGCTCGAAAACAAACAGCTATTTATACTTTACCTATTAAATGGTCAAAGTTACAATAACAATACTTTCTTTGCATATTAGTTGCGACATGCTCAAATTTTATTTCAAATTGCAAAACACCGTATACTACACAAATTTATGTTTCTCTGCGCACTTAACTCACAGAACAAAATAAAAACAAAATGGCGGCCTGAGCTGGTTAGTTTTTTTTTACTTTTTGCGCCGGAACTGGAGCAGTTGGTTGCGTTTCATAATATCTCGTAATGTCGGCATAATTGTCTCCGGTTTCAGCTGGGGGCATTGGTCTCGTGGCCTTGACTTTGATTTCAGTTTCACTTATATACAAAAGTAGGTCATGAACTTTGATATTTGGGAAGTCGACCTCTGGCGCAAAAAGGAGGAAGGAAAGGATAATTTTGTTTCAGTGCTGGGAGGTCCAAGTTTAGATCGAAAATTCTCTTAGTAAATAAAAACGTTATGTAAATAAGTAAAAATATTACGCTACTCCCTGAAAATCTTTAAAATTGATAATAGAGCTGCGTTTAGTAAATACACTGTTCGTCTCATGAATAACGACTATTTTCGTACCGTGTAAACTGAATAGATTTTCCATAATCATAAACAAACGACCAATTGTATGTCAAAATTAAAAGAACCGCACTTAATGCATAGGCAAAATAGGTAGTTTTATTTACAACCTACAATTCTTACCGGAAATCATCTCAGTGCATCGTAAATTTATTACATACGCAAACCTCAAACCGCATCGATGCGCGATAATTTATTACACAATAATCAAGTTCGTGAACTTTGCGATGACCACACGGGCTTTCACGCAATATTATGAAACCTGGACTTTACTTTTACTTCCAGACTGAGAAAGTCTCAATGCCCATTAATTCGGTGCGTTTTTCAAACTCGAGGGGTGCGGAGAGGTATATAAAGATGAATCCATTGCGGCGGGCACAGTTTATTTCCACCGTAGACATGTGGCGGACGCTCGCCATAGTCGCGCTTCTAGCGTCGTGCAAAGCGCATCCCGCGCAAGATACGGGCCATTCAGAAAACGACTTAGAAGGCATCAATGACTGCCTACGGAAAGATTCGACGTCATGCCTCAAATACAAGTTCTTCTCTTTCGTGGACAAGATGATCGGACAAAAGGACTCCTTCGCGTTGACAGATGGTGTAACAGTTGTGCGAGCTACGGATGTTCCCGCGGAAACTGGTGCGCCGAGGAGCTTGGATCCTCTGCAGCGACTGAAGAGGTACTTGGAGACCCATTCGGTGAGGGTTGAACTGAAAGGATCAGACGTCATCGATACAGTGTCAAATGTGGGCAGAGCTTTGGAAGATACAGTGTCATCGTTCACAGAAGATGATGAGGTCGGTGAAGGGAGGGGGAAGAAAAAGAAAGTTCAAAAAGTTTTGGGGCCGATCATGATGATGATAACGATGAAGTTAATGGCGTTGATGCCGATAGCGATAATGGCTATCGCCGTGATTGCTGGAAAGGCGTTGCTTATTGGAAAGATAGCTTTAGTACTGTCAGCGATCATAGGTTTGAAGAAATTGCTGTCTCAGCAGAAGCACGTGACATACGAAGTGGTGGCACATGCACCGAGTCATAGTTCAAGTCATTCGTCGTCATCTGGGCACGACTATGGTGCGTCAAGTGGATACGGTGGTGATTCTGGTGGCTACAGCAGCGGCGGCGGCGGTGGAGGCGGCGGGCATGGCGGCGGATGGGGTCGATCCATTGACGCTCAGAGCTTAGCTTACTCAGCGCAAAAACCTTCGTAAAGCTGCACATTGTCCTACATCGACGACCTCTTTGCAGTGCGATTTCTCCGACACCCATCGTTCAATTGTTTTTACTTTATTCTCGTGTGATAGTGAGACGTAAGATTGTATTTATTGGATGTATTCTTGGTTGATGTCAGTGTCTTTGCCATTCGCTCAATTTATAGTCATTATTTATTTATTTATTATCCTTCTCCTAGATCTTATAGGTCATTTTGGTAACTATTATTATAGTACTATGATATTGACGACTGTTATTGTTATTTAATATTTGTGATATAAATCTTATATAAGTACGTATTATGTTTATGGTATATTTACAAAGATATAAATATGTATGTATTGTGGTTTATTGACCAGTACCTGGCTTTAATATTATTGCTTAAGAGTTATGTAAGATATTATTTCTAAATTATGTAGAATAATAAATATTGTAAGTACCTATATCAAAGCCTTGACAGTCAATGCATTGCATTGTTGAGGTTATATTGCATTTAATATCATTATATTTGTATTAAAATAAAAGTATATATTTTTGTAATAATGTTGTAAAACAAAATGGTTGAGTACAAAAATGTAATTGTTAAACTATTGTCGTTTTTATTAAAAGAATGAAAATTTGTTGCGTGTTTTTGTTTCCTGTTTCAGGAGCAGCATTGTTAATGATTTTAATGACTGATTTATGTACTATCTGCAAAGAAAGTAATATGCTCTTTGCACAGTATAAAAATAAAAATCGTATATGTTATGTAACACGGCCAAGAAACCGTAGTATACAAACCAATTACAGCAAAGTGAGCTTTCAACAATATACACATTCTCACAAAGAGACGTTTTCTAAAGCATTTTCTCATAAGACACATCACAATCATCTACATGCTGCATTATAAAGAACCATTAAATCTCTTCTTACTCACGATTGTCCATAACCAGTGAACCAAGACACTCGGATCTCTACATTGTTGCAAATGACAGAGGTCTATGAAACACTACTAGAGCTAGTGGTGGTAAAAGTGATATGAGAAAAGCGGAGGGACATGTAATAGCCATAATGATGGCAGTAAATTATAGCCCGGGGTTTCTTACGGATACAGATGATAAGGCATTACCGGTTTGTGAAACCTGGTAACTGATGTCTTTCCTTATATCGCATGTATGGGATACCAGTATAGTAACATTACTACAAGTTGTAGTTGAAAGCTTACAGTGTAAGTCCCTACGTTTTAGTCCTTAAATTATTATATTCCGTAATGCCTATTAAAAAAAATTGAAGGTGGAGGATATAGGTGAAGAAATATCTGGTTTTATTGTTATTGTTTTTTTTTTTTATTTAACTTTATGCAAAATTTACATGGGCGGACTTAATGCCAAGGGCATTATCTACCAGTCTACCTTAGGGCATGTGGAAATGGACGAGGCAGGTGTAAAAATAAATAAAAGACGGCACTTAGAACAATTATATCAGAAAAAAAAGAAATCTACATAATTCATATATAAATATCTATAAATATGTAATATAATAAATATATTTATATAATATAATACAATAAGTATAAATACAATATATAAAAATTAGTTATACCTTAACAAGGAGCATAATGAACGGACAAACTAAGGAGGATAGTTGAATTAGAAAAATAATTCATGTAGGTAACTAAGCAACCGAGTGTATGTATGAAACAACTGATTACGACGACTGGAGCGACTTGAGGAAATGTTCACGCAATCTGGTCTTGAACACCTGGCGACTTTAACTTTTAAAATGCATAATTGTTATTTTCTTTTTAATACTATAGTTATCTTTGTGAATATTATTTTGTTTTTGTTTAACAATATTCAAATAATATAATTATTCGGTAGGTTCTGGCTGGTTATAATCATCATCATCTGCTTGCCCTTATCTCAATTTACTTGGGGTCAGCGCAACATGTCTTTTCTTCCATCCATCTCTATCAGCAGTCATATCCTCACTTACGCCTTTATGTTTCATATCGTTTTTATAGTACAACATTTATATATTTTAAAAAAAATTGGATCAGTTTTTTATAGCTTGCACCACAAGCAGCTTTCCTTCAATCCAGGTCGGATTGTTGCCCTCTAACACTAGAGAAAGGTACAGTCGTCAACACTGCAGCTTCCGACGTGACTGTTGTTATAATTCCCACTAGTTTGAGTGAAATGTTGATGGTATCTACATGCAAGCATAGTCTAATAAAACATGGTCTTTCCTTCCCAGAGAAACACAAGTCAACGTCACTTAGTATTGCCACTTTATTTTAATAAAATACGTTATGGGGTAAATTCAATCTCAAAACAATGGGTTAAAATATTTCTTAATAATTTTATAATTTAGATTTAAGTGTGTATTAACTTGAACTTTACAACAACACTTCAATTGTATTTATTAGTTAACAGTATCATAAATGATTTATAAAAAACATCATAAGAGTGGGTAATTCTGGTAACCCACAAGCATGATGACGTAGTCATGTGTTGGTCACGTGGTTCACGAGTCTCGGAAAGAAATACCAGGCGGAGTATCTTATTATACCATGCATGCAAGCACATCACACTGATGTTGATACATCTGCGCATCGTATACCAGTAGCAGAATTTGTGGTTTGTTTGACTATGACGCCATAGAGTTAAAACACAAGTTGTCAAATTTCTTGCATGTAATCATTCATAATGAGAAACTGTCCATGGCCGCGTATTTGAAAAAAAATATATAGATGGCGTGGCCCTGGAAAGTTCCTCATCCCTCATTCAAAGTAAGACAAGCTTTCCTTAAGATAAGACTTTTAGATCATTCTTATCAGTGGTATTGAAGTATGCCAGTTGCTCATTAGTAGCACATTTAAAATAAGATTTTTTTAGAATCTCTAAAAAACAAATACCTTAGACACTTCTCAGTCTACTGAGTTCTTGACACTGTAATTTCGATAAGGTTTCAAAATATTATATAAAGAGAAGATGACTGATTGATTGGTGATGAATTGATGATGGATGAGAGTGATGTAGAGTACGAAGAAATCAACACAAATACGAAATAAATCAAGTAACGTAACTTACTCTACAATGGACAATTTGTTCACTAGTAGGTAACAACAAATGTACAAACGCTTTGTCAAACTTTGCATGCTAACAATCACTTTACTCAACTAACAATGTAAAACAAATTACTACACAACTAATATTTACCCAAACAGTCAGTATGAATCACCGAAATTGCAAGCGCCGGCGCAAAAGAAACAAAAAGATCACACTTACGCCATCTTCTTTTGCACAATAAAACTACTGCGGTAGAGTAACCTTGGCAGTGGCAGACAGGTGGAACTATTCACTGGCAGGTTGTAAACCAGTGAGGCAACGCAAAGCTCCATTCATGAGGCGAAGGAAAAACAAGCAAAACGACGGATGACGCCATCTTGTGTTGCAATAAAATTTAGTTGGCTGTAATAGGTGAACAAGGTATGGATATTGTACAAGACTAGTCTGGTTTAGTAGCTATGTTTCATAATATTATCAGCCTTTATTTTTAGCTTCTTTATTCAAATTTGTTCTTACAATTTGAAAAGGTTTACAGAAAGGTTACACTTTAAATTAAACTATCTAATTTTCTTGCCTCAAAAAGAACTAAAACAATTTTTAAGTATCTTACAATCGACGAACTTCCATTGACAACAAAAAAAACACACAAACAAATAAGTCATATAATCAAATACATTGACCTTGAAATTGTGCAACTAAATATATTTAGAAATAAAAAAGACAAGTCAATCCAATAAAACTAAAACTCTCACGCCATCTCGTCCGCACAAAAAGAAACAAAAAGAAAGTTCCAAACATGAGCTTGCATGCACTAAGTCTTCTTTTTTTCTTAGCCTAGCACAGTTACCTACATCAAAGCTGAAAAAAGTAAAAAAGCTGCAGTAGCTGTAACTGGCAAATTACACCGCAAATAAAAAAAGAAGCAAAGTTGAGTCACAAAGTTCAACGTCTTGATCTCGACTAATAGGCGCTTGCGCACGTGGTGGTAAGCCTTGAACGAAGGCTAAGCTTGTTTGTAAACAAACTTGGCCGTGATGTTAGTTCCATGATGTTGTAACAGATGGCGTTATAGATGAATTGTGAATATACTAACTTTTTTTCGTCGGTTGAAAATTATTACTTCTTAGTTGATTAGCCTGATAAGATAAAGTACTCAAACAATAGATATTTTAAGTATCTTTTAACTTTTACGAACTTCCATTCACAACAAAAAAGCATACACATACAAATTAATAACATCAATCGTATACCTTGATATTGTGCAACTAAAGATAATAGGAAGAAAAAAAGACAAGTCCAATCAATAAAAACAAAACAACACTCACGCCATCTCTATCTACGGCACAAAATATAACAAAAAGAAAGTTCTAAACATGAACTTGCATGCGCTACGCCTTCTTTTTTTCTTAGCCTAGCACAGATACATCAAAACTGAAAAAAAGTAAAAATGACTGCAGTAGCTGTAACTGGCAAATTGAATGAAAATAAAAAAAAGCAAAGTTGAGTCACGAAGTTCAACGATAATAGGCGCTTGCGCACGTGGTGGAAAGCCTTGAACGAAGGCTAAGCTGCTTGTTTGTAAACAAACATGACCGTGATATTAGTTCCATGATGTTGTCACAGATGGCGTTATAGATGAATTGTGAATATACTATCTTTTTTTTGTCGGTTGAAAATATTTACTTCTTAGTTGATTATATTAGCCTGATAAAATACCCAAACAATATTTTATGTATCTTTAAACTTCAACGAACTTCCAGTCACAACAAAAAAACATACACATATAAATTAGTAACATCAATCGAATACCTTGATATTGTGCAACTAAAGATAATAGGAAGAAAAAAGACAAGTCAAATCAATAAAAACAAAACAACACTCACGCCATCTCTAGCTACGGCACAAAATAAAACAAGAAGGAGGTTCTAAATATGAACTTGCATGCGCTACGCTTTCTTTTTTTCTTAGCCTAGCACAGATACATCAAAGCTGAAAAAAGTAAAAAAGACTGCAGTAGCTGTAACTGGCAAATTGAATGCAAATAAAAAAAGAAGCAAAGTTGAGTCACGAAGTTCAACGATAATAGGCGCTTGCGCACGTGGTGAAAAGCCTTGAACAAAGGCTAAGCTGCTTGTTTGTAAACAAACATGGCCGTGATATTGGTTCCCAGATGTAGTCACAGATGGCGTTGCTTGAAGTCTAGTGGGTGCATCAGCTTATTCACATCAACTTTTCCAAGTAGATTCGCACAGAATACTTTTAGTACAACTTCAATACAAATCTACTAGTGCTACTTAGATGCTGATTTTTTAAAGAAGTTGTTTTTAAATTATTTTACCTTTTGAGCTTTAAAAGTCATGTTAGTCATTGGATGCGGATATTCCTTCTAAAATGTTTGGTTCTTCGAAATATTATTAAAAGTTAATTTAATTTTTACGATCGTTATGGGTTTCAGTAAACAGAATAATCAAGGTTATTAAAAATCATAAAAGTTGTATTCGAACTAACAGCCCAAGTCGTATTGTGTACCTAAACCCTAGATTACAGATATCAGCCGTGTGATGCCGGTATAAAAATACAATCACCCAGCACCCTATATCTTTTCCGTGGGTGTCGTAAGAAGGAACTAACTAAGGGATTTGAGAGTTGAAGTGTAAGTTTTGCAATTTTATACGACAAGCTGTTTGGTGAAACCAGTCCCCTGGATGACTCTCAAACTTTTGTCAGACGTGGTGTAAATGGCCGTTTAGTAAAGCCGTTTACTCTCTGCCTACCCCGCAAATGATATAGGCGTGATATGATTATGTATGTATAAAAGCAGTAGACAGAATGGATTAACTGATTGATTGTCACTGATCAGCTGATCTGTATGTATCAAGGTCGGAGGTAGTTGTGAATGCAATAATTCGAGGCGCGCCTACCAACAAGTTCCTTAGTATGCAGGTTACCGTGTTTTTGCAGTGGTTAGTGGTTTAGATTTAATTGTACCTATGCCTTGGGATGCCGACTTAGAATAGCATCACCCCAATTCTAACCGTGGGTGTCGTAAGAAGGGACTAAAGGGTAATCATCCAAGAAAAGGGCAGCAGCGTTTCCTGTAAATGTAACATGTTCCACTGAGCTCGCCAATCCGCCTGCCAAGCGTGGTGAGTATGGCACTCTAATAGTTGGAGGCCCATGTCCAGCAGTGTGGCTGATAAGGAGAGATTGAGTATTTTATTATACTGTTTTCTATGTACGGCCGAGGTGGATAAGACACAGTGGTAGTGCACCTGCCTGCGACGCAGAAGGATTCGGGTTCGATTCTTAGTTTGTCACTCACTAAGTTAATATTGATCATTTTGTGAATTTGTTCCCTGTCTGTTTGCATGCAGGTATTCGCCGGCAGGACCAATTCGGAGGGTATGCGTCGTCGACTCCGGTTGCTGTCTATGATTACTTGACGGCGGTCGTAACACAACCATGTCAGAGGCCGGCTACTTACCTAACTAACTCCGGTGGCTCAGCGACCCGAAATGGATCTTGGCCTCTGAAACAAGCCTTCGCCATTGATCCCTGTCCTGCGCGATCTCTTACCAGTTGTTGACTTGGAGATCGCGCAAGTCAGTGTCCACCAAATCTCTTTAGTGGTTTGGGGCGTCCCAGGCTGCTTACCTAGGCGGTTATAAAACTCAGACACCAGGGACAGGAACTCAGACACCAGGGACAGGAACTCAGACAGCTAGAAACGAAGAGAGAGAGAGAAAGAGAGAGTTTTCTATGAAAGTTCTTATAGGTACCTACCTACATTCGTACTTGCTGGCTAATTATGGTGTACCTGCATACTACTGACCACATCTGATGGGCAAAACTCCATGTGAAAAGGTAATTAATGAGAAATTAAATTTCTCCTAGTAAGTAACTTGCCATAATTAGTTTTAGTGAACGTGTTCAACTTTACTTGGCTCCGTGTATTGACGTCATATCATAAGTGTCAGTCTTCCGTTTATTACACAATTTAAGATTTGTATTTGGAACAGTCTTATTGAACAAGAAGAATGTTCCAAAAATAAGAAAAATTCCATTAAAGAAGTGAAAATAAAAATAAAATATCCTGCCATACAAAGTATACAAACTGACTCGTTCGTCTGCTGGATTTTTATGGGAGGTAATTTTTTTATTTTGACCTATTTCTGTTGGGGAAAGTTGTTTAGTTTTTTAAACTGGTTTACCCTCTTAAATATTTTCAGTTGATTTTTTTACACCTTGTATAGTATTATCCGATTTTGAACTGATTTAAAAAAAATGATATTTTCAATTTCATTTCTTTGACATCTAACCGACGTCATACTTTCATGAAAATATTGTCAAAGAAAATGACACACAATCGTCAAGGTATAGCGCAAAAAATACTTTTAAATTGTAAACATTTCTTCTAAAATCGGTCAAAATTGACGTGCGTTCTCGCGCGCAAAGCGCGTTATTATAAAATATAAGAAGCTTCCGTTCAGCCGGCCAATTTGCACTTCATATTAATAAACTTAATACACGGAATAATTTTACTATGTATCATAAATTTATACGTACATAGTTACTTTCTCATTTTATAGTCTCATCGTTGTATGAACTTAGACCTCCAAGATGCCGCGTTTCTACCGACCGTGGAAATGTGAAACGTGGATGTAAAAAAAAATTGCCAAGTTCTGCTTTTTGAACAATAGATAGCAAAAGCATAAAATTAAAAAATGCATAATTAATAGATTATTTTGCAAAAATACTAAAATATTCCATCCTTTGAAATCTAATAAGTAGGTATTGCAATGCATAAAAAATAACTTTATGGATACAAAGTCAAAAAAATTGCTGTCATTAATTTCAGAAACAATTTTATTTTTTATAAATATGTGTAGGTACAACTAGATTGTAATAAGTAACTTACCTATTGAGTCTCAGTGTCGAAACTTATCTGCGAAAGTTTTGTGTTATTTATTGTAGAAGTTCTATAGAGTCATAACCCGGGGATTAAAAAGTACTAGACTGGACATCCTTGAGTTGATTACCTTAGACTCGAAATATGTATTTAGTACATACCTACATATAAGTGTAAACCTTTGAAGAAGAACATTATTTGTAAGAACTTGGCTAGAGCACTACCGTGCCTCGTTATCTGACTAGGCTAGACTTCAGGTAATACATTATAGTCAAGCCTTGAATATCCACTTTCTATCCGTATGCCTTGCTAAGGCAGTGGCATTTAGGCTTTAAGCCCTACCAAGGGTATATTATTGACCTTAGGGCAGGAAGACTGAGTGAACCATTGAAATAATGAGTAGTTTTAAATAAAATACACGGTTTAACATGGAATAGATGAAAGAAAAGAAAACAAATCACATCGTGGAGTTGTATATCCCATAATAATAATACCAATATCTTTGCAGTCTATTCCATTCTAGGTGACAGATTACATGCCGGCTTAGAATAACATCCTATTTGATCCATCTTGATCGGGGAATGGGCAGCAGCTTTCTCTGTAAATATTTTTACCACTGCGCTTGCCAATCCGCCTGCCAAGCGTGGTGAGTAGGGAAACACCCCTATGCCTAAAACAAAAACTACGAAGGTATGTATCATATATTTTTGCGTTGAATTTTGGTTCAGATGAGTAAGTCAATTACGAACGATAAGATAATGTCAAATTTCATTTCGTGGAAAATAATTTTATATCCAAGAAAATTGTTGTAAGAGTCATCGAACGAGATGATAGTTGTAAATATCTACCTAGGTATTTACGATTTATATCGACAGTTAAATAAAGTATCATTTAGAAAACATAAAGGTGATAATGTGGATTACATTCAAGCTCGTTCACATGAAATGAGAGGGAAAGTGAGTTTACGAGCCATTGTAAATATATGCACTCCCGTTTTCCGCTGTTCGAGATGACTTGTGATGTGTTAAATCGTATGGGATTTATCTTAAGAAGTGAAGACTTATAGTCTCTAGCGGCCCACAAGCAGTATCATTATATTGCCTTGCATTTGAAAAATTTTAGCTCCACACAGTAGTGTAGCTATTGTCTCGCAAACGGGGGCTTAGCAGGGCCCTCTGACTCCTGATTAACGCTCTAACAATTCACTATTTACCTAATTACTTGTCATACTCAAAATTTGTAAACTGGGCTTTCATGAAACATCGAGCTCGCTTCGTTCGCGATACGTGCCAGTAGCAAGCTATTTTTCTTATTTATACTAAAGCTAAGGCTCTTCACCTGTTTGTAGCGTGAAAAGTTGAGCTCGCTTCGTTCGCAAAATGAGGCAGTCGGTAGTGGTATATTTGACATCGCGTTGCGCATTAGTTGACGCTGCTCGTTCACGTCAAACGTAATGTTTACGTGTGATACATGTCTCTGGACGATTCGCGACTTGGGCCTTGATCGTCATGAGATCGGAATTCGTCCGAGTGGCCCGTAGTCCCAATAAGCCTGTGCAATCATGCTCCCTAGCTAGAAATGGCCTTCCCCCAGGGGCCTAGCCATGCTAAAATACCCCACCCTTCTGAGTTTCAGCCCAGGAGGGCAGAAGCACAAATTTTAATAAGGTTAAATTTTTTGGCTAACTGGGCCCTAGCCTAGAGCCATTCCCTAAGTATTATAAGTATCAAAGTACAAATTGCCTAATTGGCCGCTAGCAGATTTCGTTGTGATTATAGATTGCGGTACTGGGAGGGTATCTTAGTACTGACTGATATAGAAATTTTTGATAATTTTTTGTTATCGTTCAGTTATGTAGGGAAGGCAAGGAACACACGCGACGTCGGTTTGTGCGTCGTTTGTTCGATTTTCCACCTTATTTTCACAAAATAGAGAGTTAACAGAAGGTTCACTCGGCCCTATTTCGTATTTTCCGACGTTGCGTGTGTTCCTCGCCGAAATTGGTAAGCGCGCAGGACGAATCAATCATTATCAGAAGTAAAATGTAAAATGGTTTTATAACCACCTAGTATTTAATACTTTTGTTGTAGCAGATTTCATTGCATAGTTTACGTCCAGTATAATGATCGATTTATTTGACAGGCTTTAAAAATCATAAAGTTATGTTCCATAAAAGATATTGTATACTAGTAAGTTACTAGCGTAATTTTTCCAAGCATACCTAGTTGAATTGGGTAAGTACCTGTACAGTCCAGCAAAAAAGAGTTAGAATTAAATAAAATGAAACTAAAAAAAAAACATACTAAATTGTTGCCATTCATAGCCAATGTTGCCATTTCATTTTGAAATTTCATACAAAGTGGCCCCCTCATTTTTTGTCTACTCTTTTTTGCTGCATTGTAGTTCATTTCCGGAATTAGGGGCTGTATATGACTTTAAACAATCAATTAAAAACAGTGACGGACGACATTTTTCTTTAAAGTTTCTTTAAGTTTTATCTTGTGTTAAAAACATTCCAAAACGGATTATGCAACAGGTTCAGCTAGTTGTTTAATTTTTTCTAAACCAATAACTTTGTAATTACTTATAATTGAATTTTAATATGTTCGGTTAAGAGGATAATATTGGAAAATAGTGTATATTGTGTATATTAATCAATCAAAGACATCAAATAAAATTCATTCATATATTTTTTTTATTTTTTTTCTGTTGGTTTATAAAAGTTTGTCTACAAGATTTAAAAGATTTGTACATTTCAAAGATGCATCACCTAATAAATACATATGAAATGAGTCATGGATAATATCACATAAAAATGATAAAATAATACAAATATACACAAGTAATAGAATACGTAAGAAACTAGGATAAATATGTAAAAATATAATAAAAATAGATAATAAATAAATACGAATAATATACATCAAACAACAAGTGCAAAAAACAATATTTTACGTAAATACTTTCATATGAAGCATATTTACAAAAGCTTATAAAGAATAAGATAATAAATGAATAGATAAATTGACTATAAAATCAGTACTAAATAGTTATGAACACAAATAAAACTTAAACGTAACATAATGAAAACATATAACATATTAAAGCTTCAAAAACTTAACAAAATAACAGTTTGTACTGAAGACGTACTTAAGAGTATAATAAACAGGTACATTGAAGTAAATAAAATAACAAAAAAATAACAATAATAATTACATAAAATGGCGATGCTTTGGATAATCGAGACAAGATTCACTCGTATTACAATAAATTATTCTTAAACATGTGTTTAAATAATTTAAATAAATTATTAAATAAATTAGATTAATAAATTAAAATCTCGGTCTGAGGTCCGTACTAGACTAAGATAGACTAAATCCTGCGCAAGGATGACAGAGTATTCTTAGGTCTGAGTTCAGTTCGAGTAGGCGCTGTAGGCCAGGTTCTGGGCATCGACTGATGACCTGCCCCAGCCTCCGTGGTGCTCCTCGTGGTGAGGGTGGGCTACAACTTCGTAACTCTCGTGGTGCTCATGTTTGGACAGGAGCTTCTTCAGTAGGACCAGGGCAGAGGCCAAGAGAGCGGCCTTCGCGATCAACAGACCCTTGACAGCAGCAAAGGCGATGATGGCCAAGAACAGAGGGATGAGGGACTGGATCTTCAGCTGGAGGAGGGCGAAGATGGGGATCAGCTGCTTCAGCTTCTTCTTCTTGCCACGGCCTGTAATGACAACCGAGGTTGAGTAATCCAGTTAAATATAAGTGTGCTATTTCTAAAGAAATTTCTCACAGCTCCTATATCCGTTTAGAAACTGCAGTAATGTGTCGCACTTACGGCGACATGTAACAATTTCAACTAATGAATCTATTTGAAACGAAGTAAGTAGACAAGTGGCAAGACTAGTCATTTGTAATAGCTACTAACTATAACTAACGACCATAAGAAAGTTACGGATGTGTTACAAGTAGGTACTAGAGTACAAGATCATTAGACCACGTGTTTCTACGATAAAGAAAACAGGTAGTACCTACTTGAGAAAATTTATTAGACTCGTACTGTCAATGTCCTAGTGTAGTAGGTCATTCAAACTCGAAGTAGACTAAGACGCGTTTGCATTTGAGGGCAGGCTTAAATTCCCTTTCCGGTACTGCGATGAATGAACAAGTACGTTCGAACGATTCGAAAACTAATTTGGATTCCACATGCGGAAAGGCGGTTGCGTGCAAAACCATTTCTGAAATTTAAAACTGGTGTCGCTTTCATTGAAATTCACAGTGTTACGTCCAGTTTGCATAACAAGCCCGTTCATCTAGAAAGTGCATCGATTACCGGACGTTATTCGAAAGCTCTGAGCCTACTTCCATATTTCGTTAACTAGAACCCGCCTGGAGCGCGACTTTTACTCGATTCTCAATCGAGATTTCGATCACGCCGACCGGTGGTAACGGAACACTTAAAACTAGTTACCTACATAGTCCCACATACTTGAGCAAGTGTACTATGGAAATCTAGCAAAAACTAGACTTGCCCGCTTTCCACTATCAACCTTGTTAATGGGTTAGAGAAACTCCTGTTAAAACCCGTTTCTTGTACGATTTCTAGCATCTTCTTTTTATGGTGGCTCCTCTATCCGGATGTCCGTTTTGAAGATTCTAGGACTCGTAACGCAATTTCTTAGTTTCTCTTATACATTTTCTCTGCAGACTCCTTAAAATTTTTATGTAACTTAATTGCTGTTAATGTCTATCACGGCATGACTTTCTATTTTGAAATTCTCATTTATGTGATTTTCGAGTTGAACCGGTTGCAAAAAGTTTTTAATTTTTAATTTGGCGAGAGTGGTGGTCAGGATTATTCATCAGCTTGAGGGCTTTACGCAACATCGAGTTAACTTTTTTACAAACTATTTCATATCAGGCAGATGTTTTATATTATATTAAAAATGCAACTTTGATTGGAGTGACCAGAACAGATGTTAAATAGTATTTTTACATCTTCTTTCCTGTCTATCAGAATCGTTTACTATTCAATTTCATTATTAATAACTATCTTGATCTAATTCCCATGAAATTCGATCTTCTGATATCGCCATCTGATTCTTTCCGCCATTCACTAAAGCTCGTGCCAAACCAGTTATACAAATATCGTCGTTAAAAGCGTCGTTTTTTTATCGGTTACCTAACAATGCGAGCGTGTCATAATGATCTGCAACTAAACGATGGCCGATAATATTACGTAAGACCGGAAAGAATAATATCGTTAAGAATAAGCTTTTGTTGGGCGGTGTCTTTAACATTACGAATATTTTTGACTTTGTCACCAGCACTAATATGTTTCTTGCTTTAACAACAATTATCGTCATCTTCATTATCAGCTCCATCGTGGTCATGAATGAAATCTTTGAAAAGAGAGTTTTTTTTACTATCTTGTTAAAATCTTTAAACGTAATTACAGTATATGTTTCGTGATAAATGGTTAACTAGAGCATAATCTTAACTTTCTTTGACCGTCCGAAACATCCGCTCGTATCTTCAAACGCAACGGGTTCGCTACTTATAATAAGTGGGCATGGTTAAACTGTACTTAAGAAAATCAAAATTTTAGAGCAGGTTGCTTTTCGACTTTCACTCATGGTGTATGATTTTACCGAACTGCCTTTAGGCGGTGCAGGTGTTTAAATACAAACAACGTATTATACTACCGCGATGAAACTGGAGCAGTTGAAATGCGATACTCAATAGTATCTGTATCATCGCTAGAGGAGATACTATCACTAACATCTTTAAGAATGAGTTAGATATATAAAAAGTTTCGATCCTCTGTTAATTTTTATCTAGAAGATTATTGTTTTCTAACTTAGTTGAGATATTATCTAACGTGTGGTTAAGTTAATTGTTACATAGTAAGGCGATAAAAATAATACTTGTATGTTCTGGCGGAAATAATTGAGATCATATTCTCTTTTTGTGCGTTTAGAGTCATTATCATCATTTAGCATGTATTATGTTGATTTACACTGAGTGAATTATTACTAGGCCATTTAAGACAAAGTTTATTTTTAGTCTATGTTTATTTTTACTTTTTAGTAAATTTATTTCGAACTTTAGTGTATCAAACTGTGTTGTCTTAGAAATTTTCATGAAATAAGCAAATTCATTACTTCGCAAACGATATTGTGCCAAATTTTTTAGACCTAAAATAGTTTAATAAGTTTTTGAACACGAAAATTAATTAAAATTATTGGCCAATTCTTATTCTTCAAGTGGGACACCAAGTCGTCCAACGACTTGGTGAACCCTGTTGTCAGAGTTTTTCAACCGCCTACTGCAAGTAGCAGGCTACTGTAAGATATTAACCAAACACAATCGCCCATGTAAGTAACAAAACAGTACTGACCTTCCTCAAGAGACCGCTTGACGTCTTCCACGGTGCTTTTAGGCACTCGCAGTTGGATGACATGGTTTTCTAAGAAGTCAGCGGCTGCGTCCAGGAGCCTGCCTTCGACTTGGTTCTCCCTGGCTTTGGGTTCTTCAGCGAGTGGTTCGAAGGACCGAGCTGATCTGGGACTGCCGTTTCCGATTAGACTGATGCCATCTGTGATGCTGACTTCCCGGGCTGAGTTGAGGTTTTCGACGTATTTTAATGCTCTCTCCTGTGGACAAATTGGTTTAGTTAGAATTGTTTTTACTTTATTTGATATGGATCTATGAATTAAAAAAAAGAAGTTTTGTGATGATGATAAATGATTTCATTATTTGCAGAAGTTATCTGATAGATCGCATTGCAAAAAAGCAATATCTTTTACAATCAAAAGGGTTCACAGCTTTTTTTATAATCTGTTCGAATTTCTTGTTTGCACAAATGGGACTTATTCGATTTGAATTGAATTTTTTAAACACTGAGAGAAAAAGCACTGAAGATCACTTTGTCACACACAACACACCTTTAGGCACAAGGAGACATCTTCTTCGGCACAACTCTTGACCACGCTGACCACGGACGAGACAACGTCTGCGTCTTCACCGCTTGCGGGCTTGGCCGCAGCCGCAGCTATACACAAGGAAAACACAAGGAATGCCTTCATCTTTGGGTCCTGTGCTCCTTCGTGTTTGTCAGTGAAATGTAGTGATGGTTCAAGGCCTAAGCGGTTTTATTCCGCGTCCCCCCACTGAGGCGCTCCGTTTCCGCCAAAATGTAGCTAGCGCTGTGCAGGCCGAGGCTTTGGAATTGCGTAGAGGAGGCGCTCGATTACATATGCAAAATTGCGAACCGATTTTGATTTCTAGATATTAATTTATATGGTTTGTTGGTAATTAATATACTACACAGGAGAGTTCGTAAGAATTCAGAAAGTGAACTAGTTTGGCCAGGTTCAAATATTTGGATTAATGATTTAATGTAAAATACCACCAGTAAAACTTGCACCACAGTTTAATGTTTAAATATTCTTTTTGTTTGAATTATAACATTGATCATCTGGAATCATAAGTGTAGATTTCCAGTATTTTGATTCCAAATCTACCGTACCGTAATGTACCGTACCTACTTTTCAACTACACTTTTGATTGTATTTGTATTTATTTTTATTCAACAACTTATAAATAATATTTACACAATCTTGGCACCATTAAACCGAATACGGTTTGTCTTGGTGCTGCACACTTCTCTTTATACTTAGGTACTAAATTCTTAAATACTTAAATAAACTAGGTTGATCTATAATAATATGAGTGAAATTTATATAAAATAAAATGCTGATCATCAAAACACAGTGAAAAAAAAGTATCTTTATCCCACCTAAAACATACATGAACGAGTGTGCGATTCTATATCACAACTGTGTTCTTAATATATCTTTGACAATTGTTTTAAATATGATTTCAAAAAGATATCATTTGAAAAATCCGAGTTGCACTGCATAAATGGCGTTTTACAATAAGTTTGACGTGTCTTACTGATTTTATAGTATTAGTGATGTCGAAGTAATTCATTATCCAAAAGTACGATTGGGATCATCCTCTTCTCTGTAAATACACTTTTGTTTGCATTGGCAAAGACAACACGAAACGTATAAAAATTTGGTTTAAATTTAAAATATTTATGGAATGATTTAAAAACCTCTTCATACTCACAATTAAACTGAATCAGAAATGTTATCTTAAATACCTAATCACAATTCTCTGATAAATTGATTCTAATAAAACCTAAACTTGCAAAGTGTCTCGATATTTGTGGTGAGGAGTATATATGTATTATACTCTGTCATTCTGAAGCAAGTTTTTATTTATTTGCACTTGTGTGTTTTAAATATGGTGTTATATTTTTGTAGCACAAGATATGCGGTTTCTGGTCTGTAATGCTTTATCTAATTACATTTTTGTGTTTATCATACATAATACATATATCACGCTTATATCCCTTGCAGGATAGGAGGGCGTAGACGGCTGTAAAAACGGCCACTTTACGCCACATCTGTCAAATTTTAAATCTTACAGAAGACTGGGTATCACTATAGTGATAGTTTGTCAGCCTGTCGCCTAAAATTGCAATACACAGAACTCTCAAATCCCGTAGTAGCTTATTATCATCAATTTTATCCCGTCTTGGCATATCTAAATGTTCCTAAGCCGCACACGAGCGCAAGTTTACGCCGTACTAGTACTACGGGACTCGTACCATTGGTTGCCTCTCTTGTTGAATGATCCCTCTCAATGGCGATTTACTACTCAAATTAATATGCATACGATGATTTCTAAAATTACATAACCCACTGAAACTTAAAATCAAAGTGTGACCGCACGAATATTATAATTTTTCAATTTATTACGTATAATTTTATATAAAACCTGCTAGTTTATTCTAATGACGAACTCTGATGTAATATTACTCTCTATTTGACTGTGCTTTATGAATCGTAAATCATTATTATACGCATGTCATAAATATTAACTAACACATTCATTATATACACATCTATATCATATAGGAACCTACATACCATAATGTTCTAAGTTATAAAAGTACAGAATGATTAATCAACATGCATAATTTTAATATAAATCAATGATATAATATATTCTTTATTGTGATGAAAACCTGCCAGTTTGCAAAGTTTTGACTAAATATTTCTACGTATTCATTCATATAATTGAGTTTCAGTTAATGATTAAACGAACGCAAATATTTTTTCTTGATTCCATTTAATTTGATGTTTTACAAAATATACTTTTACTTTTTGAAATTAAGTTTTTTAATGATAAAAGTTAATTAAACCTGTTTAAATATGAATTTACTTTTCGTTATGAGTACTTTACTGACATAACACTGCCGCTACTTAGGTTAAGTTAACTCAGACCTGACTTATTTACTTAACTGGAAAGTAAAATATCGAACTTAAAAATATTATGTTAAGTACCTAATTGAAGCACTTCTTCAGAACGTTAGACGAGAAAACCTATGAGAAGATAAGGTCTACTTTTCTGTCAATATTACTTAATTAATGTTAAAAAGCCGAGCTTGGTTAGTATGGAAATAGGCCTCTATACGGGTGGCCCATGTCCATTAATTGTTGGGGCTGTAAGGGATACTTTTAGTTCACAAGATTTCGAGCGTCGACAGTTTGGCACACAATATAAGTCGAAATTGAAATTGTTTGAAATCCCTATCGTATATTTTATTTCTCTATTCTCTGTTCATCAAAATTAGAACACCCCGTTGAAAGTGAGCTTTATCGATTAGGCAAATAAATCGAAAGCAAGGAGTGTCGTCACAAAAGCGAATTTTCCCTCACGTTTAGGCCAGTATGCCGAATACACATCGACAAATTAAAGAATAGCCTTTGAAAGAACGTCTTTGATGCGTGATTGACAAGTGTATTGCCTTATTAGTGGCAAGTTGTATGGCAAGTGACGTGTTTACAATAGATACAGTGGCGAGCCGCTAAATGTTTGTGTAAGAGGTGTGATGTTTAACTCTATTATAGGTGGTCTAAGTGTCGAAATCGAAACACACTAGTGTTTATGAGGAAGCTGTTATGAGATATAAGAAACGGAAGAGGTATTGACAAGCTGAAAGTAGGAAAATGCGGATGAGAATGAGGATTCATGATAAATAGGATGCGGATAAGGAAGTGGAAAAGGGAACGGTTCAAAACGATAAAAAAACGAAAAAGAGAGCGAATGACTACGTTAAATTCTTTACACTCTGCATATTCTGTTATTAGGACACTAATGCATTGGAAACTGTGCGATTTATTATCTCTTAATCTCCTGAGAATACCTAAATAAGGAAGCGGAAGTGGAAGAGGAAATTTGAACTTTCCTTTTTAAGGAAGTGATAGCGGAAGAGGAACCTCAAAAATTGAGGAACTTCCGAGTTATGAGAATGCAGTAGATCATCCTCATCAACACCAAAACAGAACAAGTTGTCAGGCTGCCGCCTAAAATTGCAATTGCAACACTCTCAAATCCCTTAGGTGCTTTATACGACACCCAAGGGAAGGATATGGCGTGATGCTATTGTAAGCCAGCACCATACGGCAAAATACTATTGCTTTAATCAATTTAAGTTCCAGGCCATTGACTTGCATTAAAAGTCTTTGACCTAGCTTCCGTAACACGTGACTAAATTATGCACGAAACTCCTTTCTGTTTTAAAGCAAAAAAAATTATTTGTTACTTTTTAAATTTGATTTCAGTTTGGCCAAAACATATATGCTGAACTAAAAGTGTTCTTAAGAATGATGGTTTTGGTTCAATATTTCACACGCTCTGACGGGTCCCATACCTCACGTTCGTTTGTGCAAAAGAGATAGGTATATTTCATTGACCATAACTAGTGTAACAACGACAGATGAAAACGCTAGCTTTTGCGTTTCGACTGCGTCAACTTAGGTTTCTGGTGCCGTGAAATTCGAAATTTAATGCGTTACGGATGCGCTCAAAATGCGCAGCAACGGACGGCCTATGAATGAAAGGCCACGACCAGGGATGACTAGCTCAGAAAATATTTCCTTACCTACTTACAGGCGGCGATCGCACGTGACGTCCGTTGCTGCGTTATTTTAGCGCTGCGTAACGCATGCGTTAGGACAATACGAATTTTTACCTTATTCCCATTCAAATAGGTACGGTTTATGTCAGACGCATCTTTCGACGCAGCGTTGTGCGATACGCAGCACTAGAAGTGCTTAAATTACACTACGTGTGATATCTGCCTAAACTGGATTCGAAGAGTCTTCTCATCATTAGACTTTCAACTATACATCCTGGAAGCATTTCCAATTCTGTAGGTTGGGTATGTTATTTGATATCTCTATAATTGAGAGTAAAAGCCATAAAAACTAAGCACTTGCATAGATCTGTTGCTGTTGTAAATGTCGATAATTGTGTGTAAATTAGCTAATTTTCTACCATTAGAAAAGCTTGGCGTGCGAGGAATTAAATATGTATACTCAAAAAAAGCCGATGTCTATTTACGTATTATAGGGTAGTTTATACGTGACTGGGAAACTTTTAAAATATTCTGTTTTAGCCATGATTAAATAATATTGCCACAAAAATAATCACGTCAAATGTTAGTATTTGCATACAAAATAAGGTTTTAAAAAGAATTTCAATTTACCTGTCGGTCAAGTACCCTATTACCTACCACAAAATAGAGAGATTACAGAAAGATTGTTACATAGCCGGAGTTGCTAGATCCAACGTGAGGACAAATAAATATAATTAGGAGCCGATTTGAATACAACAAATATGACGTTCGTGGCAACCATCTTCTTAGTTACCTTAAGTTCCTCGGAGATACCAGTTTATACCAGTAAACGTCAGAAAACGTAAAAAACTACGCTTAAACTGAGTGACCCATCTGAATAGGCGTCACGCGCTCCGTCTTCCTAATTTGTGCTATTACTGACTCGTATTTCAACTAACATTCGTCATAGGTTCTCCAAATAACATCATCAAAAAGGTAAGTACTTTAGACGTTTGAAAACATGCCAACCGTCTTTATAAACAGCTGTGAGACATCCACTTCTTAGCATAGGCTTCCCTCAGGCGCATTTATGAATCACGATGTTAGGTCAACTTCCACGGCTATCTGCTACCTTTCCAAGGTCAGTGGTCTAACAGCTCTTCTGAGACAATACATTCTACAATGGTATTATTCCTTAGGCATATCAGACTGCTTTTCCTTTTCTTGTTTATGAGTTGTGAAGAAAAACTAACGTGCAGATTTTGGGACACGCAAAGCAAAGTAAGAAATGAGGCATGCTTTGTGAGACGGCACAAGGTAGGCACTATTTGGGGTCTGTAGCACCTCTTAATCAGACTTTACAACCATGAGCTGATCTGTGGTGGATGCTCCTAGAATTAAGCCTCTATTCCCATTGATCACTACTATGGGAATGTAGGAGGAGTGATGGAGGCCAGTAGGCCGAGTGACGACGGAGGAGGGAAAAGGGTTGCAACCCGCCTGGTCAGGTGAGTTGTGACCAGGGGAACGACTGTTCCAACCGGACATGTTTGGAGGTTGTATTTATAGCGATCGGCGGAAACACTTCGATACCGCGTTTCAGGCTTCGTCTTCTGATTGGCTAATCTTCTCTCAGAGTGTGACGTAGCTTGTTATACAGTTGCTAGGCAGCTTAGGACTTGGCATGTGGGGCGCATGCGCGCCGCCACATCACTCCCCCTTTTTGGAGTGTCGAAGACGCTGTTCAGCCATTGATGTCTTGAGGCAGAGATGATTCATCGTGCAGTCAGGCGGTGAGGCTAGCAGGCATGTAGCAGTGGTAGAGCAGGCTGCACGCTGGAGTGTGTCGACAGTCGTGGCTGCTGTAGACCCTGAGATGCTTGAGTGCCGACCGAGGATAGAGCACATGTCGTACTGTAGATCCAATACTGGTACTGCGATGAATGCCGAAGACCAAGTGGCTTGATGATGCGTTGAGGTTAAGCAGTCTAAGTTGCGCTGATGTCCGGTGGAGTGGTGACGTCATGTTGCGTGGTGCTGCAGTCTGGCGAGGCGTTGCGGCGAGCAGGAATGCAGAGGCGAGCAGGATACTGGAGGTTGTTACTCGAACAGTGTCAGCTGCTACAGGCCGTGCAGGTGCTGGTTCTGGCTCCAGGTCTTCGAAGCGTCGATGACATATGGAGGCAGGAATGATGCCGCAGAGGTGCTGGAGAAGATGTGACTGCAGTGGTTGATGACGTCTGGCTCCGTTGATGAAAGTTGCGATGTCCGTCACGTCGTCGCTGTTGATCACGTCGGGGTCACCAGTGTAGGAGGAGTGATGGAGGCCAGTAGGCCGAGTGACGACGGAGGAGGGAAAAGGGTTGCAACCCGCCTGGTCAGGTGAGTTGTGACCAGGGGAACGACTGTTCCAACCGGACATGTTTGGAGGTTGTATTTATAGCGATCGGCGGAAACACTTCGATACCGCGTTTCAGGCTTCGTCTTCTGATTGGCTAATCTTCTCTCAGAGTGTGACGTAGCTTGTTATACAGTTGCTAGGCAGCTTAGGACTTGGCATGTGGGGCGCATGCGCGCCGCCACAGGAACTATTTGCCAGCACAATATGAGTTCGCTTTACATTGCTCGTGTCATCGTTTTGGAAACTATCCACCAATGAGCCTCAGTTTAGGGTCTTATCACACTCGATTGAGAAACGCGCCAAGAAACTCGTCGCTGATAGGGCACTTATTGACGCAAAGTTGCAGAGCCTCGAACACCGTCGCAAAGTAGCTTGCTTGTCGGTATTCTACAGGATACATTTCGGGGAGTGTGCACAGTCTCTCCATGACCTGATACCTCCGTCACCATTCCATCTCCGGTGCACGAGACGCCGGTTGGGATTCCACCCTTATATCGTAGACATCCCGCAAATTCGCACAAAGCGCTTCGATTCCACATTTTTAATGCGAACTGCTAAAAAGTGGAACTCCCTGCCTGCGGATCTGTTTCCGGAACGTTATAACCTGGGCCTTTTTAAGGCAAGAGTGAATAGGCATTATCTGGGCGAGCATGTTTCATCATCGTCTGCATCGTCACTTAACATCAGGTGAGATTGCGGACAAAATAAATACTTAAACCCATTATTTATAAAAAAAAAGCGGTTTGAGGAGTCCAACGCCTATCTTACTAGTCAGTTCAACACTGTAGACCGTTTACGGCGTAAACAGCCGTGACGATTTGCATGCCGTTATGTTATTACTCAATGATTATCATTCACATAACTATCGGATACGGACGTGTTCTGATTCTGCTCAAGCCTATAACAGTGCGAAGCGCACGCTTCTGGCCTAAGACCATGTAAACACGCGCAGAGCAGTTTTCCGCATATTATTATGTAGTAAGATGCCGTGTGGTGCCGGCAGAGTAGAATAGCACCACCCCCTCTCTTCCCGTGGGGGTCGTAAGAGGCGACCGAGGGATAAACCCTACCCAATCAGCCAGGGCCAACCGTATGGTGGCGGTTAATCTACCACGAAAGCATTCCCAAGGAGGGTTGACGTCTGGTAGGCGGCCGATCGTAAAATTCAGCCAAATCCTTTTGCAACATTATTTTGTGTTCAACGTACCGTGTTGCGCCGACCCCAAGTAATTGGGATAAGGGCAGGAAGATGATTATGATATTATGTAGTAAGATCGGAACTCAACTGAGTACATTAGTTCTCATCGTCAGTCTTTATTAGTCCACTTCTGGACATAGACCTTTTTCGAAGATCAACCTAGTTCGAAGATGGTCTTTAGGTACCTATTGTTTTTCTGATCCGAAGTTATCGATGAAATAATGTTAGGCAACGCGGTGTCTCACGCAAAAAGAGAGAGAGAGAGAGAGAGAGTACCTAGCATCTAGATAATCTGATGTTATTCATTACTAGATAATCAGATTTTATTCATTATTTAAAAAACGCTACTAATTTAGTGTCATATCTCCTCCATGATCCAAGACACGTCTATGGTACCCTTATTTTCCAAGCGTCGCGACAACGACGCCGTCAAATTTTGACGGCGTCGTTGTCGCTGCGGTCTTGTAGATAAACCCGACCGCATCCAATACAAACCCTGAGCTTCTCAGCGCGCTGTCAACGTGACGGCGACGCGGCGGCGTCGTTGACGCTGACGCTCGGTCTTTCTGGTTCCCCATACAAACCCATACAAACCAGTCATTTGACAGCGACAACGATGCGCGTCGTTGTCGTTGTCGCTTGGTTTTTAAGCCTACCAAAGGTCATAGCTAAAACCTCTCATACAAGCCTGCCGATATCTAAAACATCGTTGCTTGAAAGTAGTTCACTACGTGAAACTAACACACATTAAAAAACGTAGTCCAGCCATTCATAATCACATAACAAAATAAAAGAAACTTTTATGATATAAAAAATAAACTAGACGCAACACTTACTTACATAATGTTACGATTATACTATACAGTGACTCAGTTTCTTTAGCTCTACTGCGGTCTAAAATATTGCGTATTCGTTTTGTTTACCTTACTCTGGATGAACCGAAGAGCGACGTCTCAATTCGCCTTATACTTATTAGCATTTAATAAGAATAAAATGCCCTTCCACCAGTAATATATTATTCCGACAAATGAGACACTTAAAAAATTTCAAGCGACGATCGATTTACCAACTGCGACTAACCTTACCACTCATTTAACCATTTCATCGAAAATTTTAGAACAGAAGCAAAAAATACCTGCCTGTTGATTTTCTAGATAACTATCAAAGTTCAAATAAAAAAAAGTTAAAATAAAAACAAATAAAAAACACTAAACTTTAATAGCTCTGAAACTGCAAGAAATTGCGAAACATACATGTGTGAGACATAAATACCCCTCAGTATAAGGATTTTATACAAGTTTAAGTTCTGTAAAATAAAAGAATTACCTCCAGGGTTTTATAACTTTGATATTACTCTCAGGTCCACCCGCCAAAATCGATTCAATAAGAAGAAAAATAGATACCTAGGTACATTTTTAAATTATTGGAGCCAAGTGGAAACACCCGTGGTCGTGAACTAGGTAGATCTAATTATAGTTTACTTTTTTCTCTCTTCTTTCTTTTTGTGTTGCGTTTTTGGTAGTAGGTAAGTAGTTAAGATAAATTCGTAGTAGATGTTTTAGATGTTTTGTTAGTTGAAATAATGTTTGGTATTTACTTACAAATGAAAAAAAAAATACTAAAGATAGACTGCAATGAGCGCAAACTAAAATAAATGAACATAATTTGGTTAAAGGCGACTTATTTTAGAATCAAGAAACAGCAGATTAACCAATCAATAAATTGCACACTCAGTAGGTGGGATTCGAAACTAAATCCAACTTCTTCTTCTTTTTCCGAGTGTGACACCGAGTCATCCAACGACCCGATGAACCCTTAATCCAAGAAAGAAAATCAAAAATTTTGCTACGGCAAAAAAAAATAGTGAAGTTATCTACTATTTACTGCCATTTTTTACGCTTTATGTGATAAGTTGTACAATATTACTTAGTGCCATTTTGAACGTAGTGTAAAGTTAAACCTTAGAAAATGCGACGACGTTGATGTCTTTTGTAGGCACAATCTTCAACAATTTCAGCTTTGAAACAAGATGTTTTGTGGTTAATTTTGTGAGATTCATTTACAGCTTAATATGTTTGTGGTTTTGTTTGAAAATTTGTGAGCTAAAATTTACAGACTAGCGCATATATGTATAAACTGTTTGATAGAGTCCCAGACGGATACTGACTGACAATTTTGATCATCGACCTCAAGAGTTGCTTGGGTTTGATGTATTTTTTGCCGATAACATATTGACGACATGATTAACTTAAACTTTTTTGTTTTATTCAGTATCCAGACATAGACTGGAATCTTACCACAACACGTTAAACGCGTGTCAAACCAAAATTTTGTTCAAAACGCGCTAGACACAAACAAATTTTTAATGCTAAGACCCTGATTGTCTGGGCACTATATAAAAATCTTTTATTGTTTTGTCAGCGTCAAACAGTCTGCTACAATAGTCTGCCGCTCGGGTCGTGTGACCAGGTCCGGTATACTGGTTATATCTTGACCTGTACTCGACTCGGATCTGTGAAAGTGGTCGCATGAAGCACGCGCACCTGTGTGGGCGTATACGGGGCTAAGTTGTGTCGAGCAAGCTTGAAAATAATTATCAAGATTGAACAAACAAAAATGAAAGACGGAAGATGCAAGATGCAAATGAAAGATAAAACTTGCAAGATGAAATATGAAAATATGACTCATGAAAGATGTAAAATACGATAGTCTGCTGCTCGGGTAGTGCGACCAGGTCCGGTATACTGGTAATATCTTGACCTGTACTCGACGCGGATTCTGTGAAAGTGGTCGCATGAAGCACGCGCACCTGTGTGAGAGCATACGGGGTTGAGTTGTGTCGAGCAGGCTTAGCAGAACTGACAAACTGCAAAAAGGGATGAAAGATGCAAGATGCAAGATAAAAGATGCAAGATGCAAGATGCAAGATACAAGATGAAAAATTAAATATGGAAGATGGAAAATGAAAGATGAAAGACGAGAGACGAGAGACGAGAGACGAGAGACGAGAGACGAGAGACGAGAGACGAGAGACGAGAGACGAGAGACGAGAGACGAGAGACGAGAGACGAGAGACGAGAGACGAGAGACGAGAGACGAGAGACGAGAGACGAGAGACGAGAGACGAGAGACGAGAGACGAGAGACGAGAGACGAGAGACGAGAGACGAGAGACGAGAGACGAGAGACGAAAGACGAAAGACGAGAGACGAGAGACGAGAGACGAAAGACGAAAGACGAAAGACGAAAGACGAAAGACGAAAGACGAAAGACGAAAGACGAAAAACGAAAGACGAAATACGAAAGATGGAAGATTGAAGAAGAAATATGCAAAGTAAGTATTCGAATATATTTTTTTAAAATTTATCAAGTGTGGTGCCTCAAATTCTTTATTTTTACAAAAAATATACAATTCAATACAAAATTTAACTTAAAACCTAAACTTAAAAAAGTGTGGTTAATAAATAAATTCATTTCGTGGGCTCAATAACAATAGAAAAAAAAGCGCTATTTTCCTAACTTTCTGTCATAAAATACATTTGTCGTAAAAGGCTTACGTATGTTTTCATGATGAATGATATAAAATATATCGACTCGTTTTTTGAGTAACCGACAGGACCGGACAAGTACAAAAAATGTTATGTACTTGTAGTTATTTATGTAACAATTTCTTTAAAACAATGTAGTTTGTTCACATCAACAGAAATTAACAAGTAGGTAGGTGGGTATTTAAGTATTCATGGGAATGCCTACGTAATTGGACAATTATTTTCATTTTGATCATATGTTTAGTTTCCTATTTTCAATAATATTTTAGTTATTTTAAACTCTTTGATATATTTCTAGTTTATATACCTTTTTCTTATCTACAATTTATAAATTAGCGACCTGGCCGTTTCACTGTCTGCAACTCATTTTCCGCTACTTTTCTGAATGTGTTTACATAAAAACCTTCCTCTTGAATCACTTTATCTGTTACAAAAAACCGTATCAAAATCTGTTGCGTGGTTTAGGAGGAATTAGCAAATTCCAGGACAGACAGGCAAAAACTGACTTCATTTTATACTATGTATGTATTGATTACTCTAACTCACTCAATATACCTACTATATTTTTTTTCGATCACCTTATTCTAAAAATACACTCTATAAAAAATCTTCATTACCGAACAAAAAAAATCAAGTTTGCATTTTTGTGATCAGCGCCATCTAGCGCTTTTAAAAGGAACTTTCAAGGCCTCTGACATTGAAACGTGCGCTGTGAAGGACGCAAAGTGCGTGCGCGCATTGTAGAGCTCTTTGTAGCGATCTCAAGGCCGTGTTGTTATACACTTTTTTTCCGCTAGAGAGTGCTGTTGTTATGCTTTTATTTGTTTCATGCTTGAAGTTCAATTTGCTTATAATAAAACTAGATAATATTATTAACTGAACTTGTACTTGAACTGAACATTATGCAATTATTTTATACCAGTTAGGATGTATTGTTTCTTTAGGGGGAAAATAATGGTGGTCAAGTTCGTATAAAATACCTAAGGGGTAAAAAGAGTGGTGATTTGTTTAGTAAATAGATTGTACTTATTAGATTTTCAAAGTCCGGCAAGTTCGTCGTCAGGCAAGTCCAGTGTTTAATAACGACTGCCTTAAGATTTTTGGTTCAATCCCAGTGGGGTCACTCGAAAAGTTAATACCTATTTATCATTTTGGAATTTGTTCCCAGACTGGCCAGGGCATAAAAGGCAGTACCAACTTATTTTCTTAAAAAGAAAAATGGTTCCGTGCTTCGGAGGGCACTTTAGACCGTCGATCTCGGTTGCTCTCTATGGTCACTTAGACGGCGGTCGTTACACAATACACAACCAAGTCTTCGAGAGGCCTGCTACCTGCAGTAGGCAATTAAAAAAACTTTGACACCAGGGTTCATCAGGTCCTTGGACGACTTGGTGTAGCGCCCGAAGAAGATCATAGCATATCTACATACAGCTATGTACTTGCATTGGAAAATGTTTCGAAACGCAGGAAAAGCCGTAGGGTAAACAGTAATTACACTTGTGGTTGGCCACGTAGTTTTCACTCCATTTAAGTGTTTAACATTCCGGATTTGGACTCAATACGATTAATAGATTCCAAAAGCTTGGGGCTGTTTGAAACCTTTTTTATCCCTCTGCAGGGAAAGTCCTCCCCTCTTTCACGCTATCCGTTTCGATCCTTACCTTTACCTTTACAGCCACAACAGTCCACTGCTGGATATGGGCCTCCCCCGTATTGGGGGGTATTGCCATACTCACCACGCTTGGCAGGCGGATTGGCGAGCGCAGTGCAAGATGTTTAATTCACAGAGAACGCTGCTGCCCATTTCCTGGATAATTATCCCTTAGTCGCTTTTTACGACACCCACGAGTAGAATAGGGGTGATGCTATTCTAGGCCGGCATCACACGGCACTATGAGGCCCATGATCCGTTTTGATCATGGGCCTCCAATTGCCAATTTTTGAGAACTCATCAAAATCATCTTTTAACTCTATTTCCTTACGACCGTTACACAATAAGTGATCAATAATAATAGAAGTGTGGTGCCGGCTTGGAATAGTATCACACCATTATCTTTCCCATTATAGTCATGAAGCGACTATAAGATTTGACAGTTGATGACAGTGATGACAGATGACAACCTGTCACGATGAAGATGCACTGGCTTCTTAATTTCTCAATCTTTTGTCAGACGTGGTGTAAACAGCCGTTTACGTTTTTTCTACCCCTTAAGGGATATAGGCGTAATATATGTAGGTATGTATGAAATAGTCATAGATAGAAAGTGACTCTTAGGGAGTTTTCGTATCAACCTATTTATTAGTCCATTGCTGGACGTAAACCTACTGGTATGCAATAATCATAAGGAATGATCTCCCGTTTTCGCCATTCAGTCGCTACTAGTTGCCCTTGAGTTGCTTTCTTTAAGGTTGTTGGCCGACAGGTTTCCAAAACATTATACAGGGTGTTAGGGACGGTGTACCGAAAACTTTGCAGGCATGATCAGACCATCAAACTGAACAACTTTTACTATGGAGCCAATGGTGGGAAACGAAAAAAAATTTCCGACCTCCCATACAAAATTCACGATCAGCTGACTGACTTTGTATGGGAGGTCGGAATTTTTTTCGTTTCCCACCATTGGCTCCATAGTAAAAGTTGTTCAGTTTCATGGTCTGAGCACGCCTGCAAAGTTTTCGTTACACCGTCCCTAACACCCCGTATTTTCCCAAAGAACAAACAAACATTATTTTCTTTACCCACCGTGGGTACCTGCCTATTATTCACCTATTACTATGCTATTACCAAATTTACCTCACCACCAGTAATAACAGTCTTCGCAAACACGTAATTATTTCAGGGTCGGGCCCGGCGTGTCCACATACCTCCGGCACGGCGCCGGCGCCGTGGAACGTCACGGTGCACGCCGTGGCACGACACGACGTCGTGTCGTGCTACGGCACGGCGCCGTGCCGGACCACGACGCCGTGCCGTGATAATCCACGGCGTGACACAATTCTCAGTCACCAAAGAGATTGATTCTCTCAAAAAGAGAAATAATTATTGGTATGCCATAAATTTCGATTGGCGACAAAAAGCGACTTACAAACTTTGGGCAACAATGTAATAACTTAGTCCGAAAAATAACATTAGGGCTGCAAATAATATTAAGTGATTATCGGGGCAGCAAAATAATAATTTGAGAAGCAAGTTTTTATAAGCAGCTTAAGTGTCATGCGGGCAATCTCTCATTTCTTCTATCCTACCTAAGGTACATTAGGTCAACGAACGACTTGACGAACCAGGAGACCTCTGTCAAGGTTATCTCAACGTTGACTAGGCCTCTAATATGGTAAAGTAGGCCTCTGACATGATTAAGTACATGACAGAGGCCTGACTTCTGACATATTTACAGTCCAGCAAAAAAGAGTAGAAATTAAATAAAATGAAACTAAATTTTTTTCACTAAAACTATAAGACATTATAACGGGTTTTAACTCACGGTAGGGGTATATCGAGCACCCAATATTTCGGCGATGTTACAATCGCCATGATCACGGGTAAACTGGAGCGGCTGCGGGTGACGGCTAAGGGCAAACATATCTGTCTACCCTCATTCTTCTGCGTTTTTTCGGAACACTTTGGTCACTATCGGAACTCACTCGAAAGTCATCTCGACAACACACACTAACGGTATCGCATGATTTTATTGCAGGTTTAGACACAAACTTATTTTTACACAAGTTTACCACTGGATTCCATGTACTTGACAATTTTAAGCCATCTTCTCTATTGAAATTTTTGTACTTGGTGATTTCAATAGCCTCGCTTACCAGTCTTGGTATGTAGTGGCGTTCGGTCGAAAGTACTTTTGGATCAAGTGTTAAATTTTTTTCATACTCAATTGTTGCCATTCATAGTTAATATTGCCATATAATTTTGAAATTTCTTACTTAGTGGCGCCCTCATTTTTTGTCTACTCTTTTTTGCTGGACTGTAAGTATAGTTGAGCATGCCCATCGACATGATTGACATGGCCTCTGACACGGATAATATTGTGCTTAGCAAGTACTTTGACTTTCGTTTTATTTGGACGGAAGAGGAAGACTGCCGTAAGCAATTAAAAACACTACCATTGTGTATTTTTTGAGGCTCGACCTCGACATATTTGATTGATTATTAAGTTGCTATTTAAATTAAAAATATATATATATTTACGTGCTGTGTAATCGCATAACAAAATTTTTATACGCATGACACGCGCATTGAAGTTTTCTTATTACCTATGTTCACATGTCTGATAAAATATATTGTTGTTCAGAAATATTTACTGTCCAAGAGTTGCTTAACGATTAGCAATTTCTGCTTAACAAAGTTAATTTTTAGCATTACAAATAGCATTTTTTTGCTTACTGCTTAAATAACACCCGAAATATCTTGCTTTTCATGGATGGAAAGGATGATGGTCAAAATGTGCCCCCAAGCTAACAAATGGTAAAATATTGACCAACAGGTTTGTGATGTATGTCAATAAAAAGAACATAGTAAGGAGTTCATTTATTACTATACTGACATTTCTCTAATGTGTAGCATAATTCCTAGAAAAATCAAATTTTGTTACTACGTATTCATATTACGACACAGAATACTACAAACAGCTGTATTTAAGCACTTGTTGATTATGCTAAAGCCTTCCACATATGTAACTATGACCACGAATGAAACATATGTAACTATTTTTGAATAAGTTTAAAATTACAGTCTGTTGAGCAAGCTTCCTCCATTAAACGTGGTGCAAGCAAGGAAATCCGCTTTAACCTAGACATAAGAGCAATTATTTCAGAAACTGACATCTACACGGTAGCTTAAATAGTAGGTTATAAACTCCATAACTAAGCGCGTTAAGCGTAAAATAGAACTAGATACATAGTCTCTATCCAAAACCACTCTTTTAGTTCTATTTTACGCTTAACTTGTCAACTGGGGCATCAGCTGCATCAGTCGACGGCCGCCATCTTACTTAGGTAGGCTATACTGCGGAATCGACTGGATCAGTCGATGACGTAATATAAAGTGGTGTCGGATTACATGCGGGTGTTATGGGCTTATTTCTCGTCGTAGAAACTTCGTTTTTTCAAATAAATGTCGGAATTAAGACTGAAATTTATAAAAGAGCCCAAAATAACCCGCCACAATAGTAGATTTCAACAAAATCCGTATTTTTTTCGACCGCTCGATTGTTTGCTGTCACGGCGCAAGGTTCGCAGGCCTCATGTAGGAAGGACAATGAATAAATATTTATTTTGTTCTTTTCTTCTGGTTCTATGTTTTATTCTTATGTTAAATTGCCAATAAAATCATCAAACAATTTTTTAATTTATAAACATGATGTTTTTCAAAAAAATACGACAAAAAACTTAAACAAACATTTCTCAGTAAAAGTGTATTTAAACACGCAACCGGCATGTTTATATTATCTTACAACAAGCTTGCTTGTTTATTCACGAGTTCAACACTCAAGTTACAATGTTTATCTTTCGATAACAGCCGAGAACTTTTTGTTTATGTTATCGGATATCTTAAGTATCTCAAGTGGCCGCCATTAATCGCAGAACAGCTTATGTCAAGTGCGCCGCCATCTTTTTTTGTACGCAGTGGAAGGGTTAACGCCAAGCGCGAATAGAAAATGAATGGAAAAGCTACTGGCCCATTGAAAACTTAATTAAGGGAGACCCATTTGCTTAAAAGGCAAACTTATCCACTTGCGCATCCTTCCCAGCTAAAACAATGTCTTACAATATAAAAAAAACTAAACGGGTAACTAGTTTTACCGTAGGTCAATCAAGGATTATTAATGCAATTTGTTTCAAACTTTGTGATTAGATTAAGCAGCTAAAAACCGCAAGTGAAACCGCAGGCAAAGTGTTTGACAGATGATATGCATGATGAACCTCCATGTGAGTAGATTTAAATAGAAAATAATGAAGTATTAAAAGACAAAACACTGTCTTCAGGTCTATGATGCAGATAAATCGTCTGTTGGATGTTCATAGCTAGTACTGGTAGCTGACTGATGAAAATAAAAGGAATGACTTCACGACAGGGACCGATATGAAGTCAAATAAAAAAAATGTGATGGATGAAATGATGATGATGTCTGTCGGAAAAACTGCCGTGACTGCAGATCAGTATTGCTGCAGCGGCCGTGCGATTCGCAGGTAGGTATCTATTTTTGCTATAAAACATTAAATGTGTGGTTCAGAAATAACTAAGCAGTAAATAACTATCAAAATTATTAAAACACGAAACCCGACAGCGGTAATTTCAAAGGTACCTATTATACCTACCTAGGTTCGAGTTACGGTACCTACACTGAATTAAACCAAGTAAGTACATACTTACAGTTCGTGCGTGAGTTATCTGTAGGTACCTATGTACCTACCTGCTACTCTGCCGTGTGATGCCGGCCTAGAATAGCATCACTTTTTTTTATAGTTTATTTACCAAAAACACAGAATTACAAATAATAAATAATTAATCTTAATTAATCTTAATAATCACTCCATATTTGCCTAGGAGTGTCGTAAGCAGCGACTTGAAAGTAACATGTGTGTTGCAATTTTTGGCGACAGGCTGACAACCTGTCACTATAGTGATACACGACAATAACTCAAATGGCCCTCAATATTGATAAAGCTAGCGATAACGACCGTATTTTTTGAAGCTCTGCTTACCCCGCAAGGGTTTAAGGCGTGATTTATGTATGTACGTAAATCACGCCTTAAACCCTTGGTACCTACTACCTGTAGGTACCTATCATATCTACCTAAGTGTACATGCAACCATCGGCAGTCGCGGCATGTGCCGTCGGCTGTCGGCTGTTGGCCGGTGCCTTCGGAATCGCATCTGCTGCAACTGCCGCAGCATGTGCTGCAACTGCCGATAGCTGCGGCCCTTGCAGTATGTGCTGTCGGCTGGTCTGTTCGGAATAGCGGCTTAAAGTTGACACGCACGATGGTAACGGATTATTAGCTAATATAAAACGAAATTTTGTTTTCCTTGTAGGTTTACTGTAAAAAAAGACAATTGAGTCTGAGTAATAACATAATTGGATTTAAGAATAAAGGCACGACTGGCGAAGAATAGAGACGACTTTGCGATGGTGGTTGCCGACGCCCATTAGTGTATGACACTAAGATAAGAGCAGAGGATTTAAGAATATCCTGCATGCTAGAGAAATGTCGCGATAGTAAAATATAAACACTTGAATGACTATGTTCTATGTTCATACAATTTAATTCTGCTGATCAATATTTTTTTAGATTTTTTATATATATTTAGTTAGAGGAAGAGCATAGTTCTCATACAAAAATGTTCCAAGTCCTTTAAAGAACAATATCTTAACTATGACTGACGTAGCTTGTCATGTGGCCTGACATGCGCTGTAACAATTATGCCAAAATAAGAAAAATTTAAATGTGATGTACCCTCGCCCTCGATAACAGATTTGTCGATATCGATAATATCGATTGGTGAGGACTGTTCTTCCTCTGAAGAAGAGTATGCTTTTCGGGAGTTATTATGTATGTATGGGTTGCATAAGTAAATACATTCGTTAGATTTGTCTCAGCAGCGCATATGACATTGATTATATGGGTTGAAATTTTACTAGTGACCGATAGCAAAAATTCAGAACCGGCTGGTGATAAGGAACAACTTTCCCCAAGGAACATAGGTCGAAATACGAAAAAAATTTTGGACCTCTCATACAAAATTGCCGATCAGCTTATTTCAGTAACTTTTTTTTTCGTATCTCGACCTTTGTTCCTTGGGGAAAGTTGTTCCTTATCACCAGTTAGTTCTGAGTTTTCGCTATCGGTCACTAGTAAAATTTCACCGTAAACATATAACTATTTCTTAAGGCGAGGATCCACGCCAAAAAATACGATTTCAAGATTAGGGTTAAGGGGGGGTGAGATGCGGGGCGGGAGGTCAGCGGGAGGCTGGTTTCACCGCGAGGACCGTCCGAATTGTTGAATAAAAATGGGTTTGTTGAATTAAAATTAGTTACCTAATCTGCTAAAACCTTACTGTATTAGCGCTCGGGAATTAAATGAGGAATCTTTTGCTATAAAGAACGTAAGGAAAATAGTTAGTTAACTACATAAATATTGATCAAAGTTTTTTTATTTTTACTTTTTTTGTGATTTTTTTTATTCCAAATACATTATGCAAGCCAAGAAAAAAAATAGTATTTGCTCCAGAGCATTTCTTACGTCGTACATTTTTTGAGGTCACAGTTACCACAGTAAAGAGGGTAACTTAGACGGCGGTCATTATCGTTACACAACCATGTCAGAGGCCTGCTACTTGCAGTAGGCAGTTGAAAAACTCTGACACCAGGGTCCATCGGGTCGTTGGGCGACTTGGTGTACCCCTCGAAGAAGAAGAAGTTCCCCCGAAATGCAAAAAAGCCATAATACTAAACAAATCTAGAATTTCGGCCAAAATCCTAAGTTTTTGGCCAAAATCCTAGGTTTTTGGCAAAAAATGGATCAGCTTAGGACGATGGCCGAAGGAAGTCTACGATCTTGCCATATGCCAGCCTTTGGCCAAAAACCTAATTTTGCCATCGTACTGCGACATATCGATAAATTAGAGGCAACCCTATCGTTCCATTTTCAAAATGAAAACATGGATTCCTTTTAAACACTTTTATGTAAAATGTTGCCGGGCAAAAGCATACAGTCAATTCGCAATCTTTGGGTCATTTATTGAAGAAATGACATCATGATCAGCCTATGCGGGAGGCCAAGTTACGGTGGTCGCGATACTTAGATACTACGCGTCCAACGTAACTTGGCCTTCCGCTTAGGCTAGTCATGATGACACATAACATGACTATCATTTTGAATGAAGTATACTCTGTAAAAAAGATATATAAATCATAAACAGAGTCAAGCATCTCAATTTATACGCCCTATTACACTATTACATGTGTCTGCATACCTATTATCTGAACCCTAGTTGAACTCTAGCATAAAAGTGAAACCTTCATAACAACCGGGTGGTGAAGAGGAGATGAGAAATTAATACAAGTTGTTTTTTTTTTTGCCACTCGCATAGTGATAATGATAATTTTTATTTTACACACAAAATTTCAGCTTCTTATTACTTTAGAAAGTATCCTAACAATTTGATGATCCTCAGTGTCTCAGTGAGTCAGTGGTGAGTAACAAAATCTGCGTAAGACATAAAAAGTATTAGATTTATAAAATGTATGCATTGTACACGGTGATAAAAAAGGTGAACCCCATTTTTATATAAAAATGCAAGAAATGCACTTAT
Source organism: Phthorimaea operculella (assembly GCA_024500475.1). NCBI lineage: Eukaryota > Metazoa > Arthropoda > Insecta > Lepidoptera > Gelechiidae > Phthorimaea > Phthorimaea operculella. The sequence continues at coordinate 6,829,316 of JANFCV010000008.1, read as the reverse complement.
GATAATTATATTAATTTGGATATGGGATACTTACAAAAATGGCAGGGCCTATACTATTTTTACCTGTTAGTATCGCTAGAATTTTATAAAATTCTCGATAATCCGCTAAATTTAGATATATGTTGTCGACTCAAAAACAATCATTTTTTATGTGTGATTACTTAGAAAACAGAAAACAGGGGGTAACCGTTACCCCGGCACGAAATTATTAATATAGATGCGCATGCATATTTTTTGCAACCGATGTGCAGCCCTACAATATTACCCCATAACATAACCACGCGAAGGCATAAGCGTAATAGGCCGAGAGGGCACATTCAATGTTAGTGTTGGATTTTAGTACACTTAGGGCGTAAATAAATTGGGATAGTTTTGATTTCCAGCAAACGTAGGTATCAATGGTAACACCCAACAACGTGCACGAATGTACCTCTTCGATTTTTAATCTTGCCGTGGTGGCTTCCAAGCTAATAGGTTGTCTCTGATAGTGCCGAAACTGTATTATATTAGTTTTATCGCTGTTAATTTCCATATTGTTGTCCTGTAGTCATTGTCATTTTTGTGACATTGGAGTAGAAGGAAAATATCATCAGCAAAGAGGGTGCAGTGACAGTCAACTACTTCAGGCAGGCCGTTAATGTATACTAGAAATAAGGTACATTCTAGCACACTTCCTATAGCGTAATCTTTATTTCTAATGTAGTTCATTGCCTCTTGAATATAAGTGTAGACAGCCAGAGTTGTGGTGCATTTTTTCCTAAAGCCGTACTGATCATTATCCAATAATTTATATATTTCTAGGAAATCGTTGATTTGATTTGCCATGGCCCGTTCGAATATTTTTGACACTGATGGTAAAATCGCAATTGACCTGTATTGACTAATATTATTTGCAGCGCCGCCTTTTTTGAGGATAGTTTTAATTACAGCTATTTTTAACGCGTCGGGAGAAATGCCTGATTCAAATGACTGGTCAATTAGAAAAGTTAGCGGAGGTGTGAGTACGTTTGCACATTTCTTTATCAGCATAGGTGGAATATCATCCACACCATTGCAATACTTGCTTGGCAATTTTTTTATTATATTTGATACTTCCCGCTCAGAAACCGATCGCAAGTAAGTATAGGGAGTTGATAGCTGGCGAGCAGGCCGCTATCCCTGCCACAACTCAGCGTAGCATCTGTTGTCGGAGTCGGTGACTCACCCACAGTCGAGAAGTACTCATTAAAGCAGTTAGCAACAGCTTTGGGACATACAATGGATTTGTTATTATAATTTAGTTTTATGTTCTTTATGTCGTTTTTTTATAGTTTTTCTGTTTATGATTGACCACATAGTCTTTGTTTTATTTTCAGAATGTGACATTATTTTGTTATAATTTAATTTAGATGATAGTCTAATACTTTTGATGATAGTCTCGTACTCATACTCTCATGCTTTTGCCCTCGCGATATCTATTTCATATTTTTGCATGGCTTGTCTTGGCCGGAGCGCGACCGTGCCCCCGATAATACTTGCCCGTCTTAGTGGCCAGTGTCAGTAGCAACAACCAAAGAATATATAATACCCGCGTCAGCTTTGTCGCCGTGACGCTAACGTGACGCACGCCGTGACGCCGACGTGATGCACGCCGTGCCATAGCACGGTGTACACCGTGGCACGGCACGGTGCCCGCCGTCGCCGTGACTATCCACGGCGCCGGCGCCGTGCCGTAGGTCTGGGGACACGCCGATACCTATAGATATTCCGTCGCGGTTCGTAACGATGTCGTATGCATTCATTTGACACCACGCTCCACGGTATAGTACTGGCAGGACAAATTCTAGGTTTGAACTATTGACACGAAGAAGAAGACCGTTTTATCCAAGGTAATGACATAACATAACAAGTAGATCTAGAATTTATTTATTTCAATTAAATATTTAAGTTTCATTTAGTTTATTACTAAAGTATTGTGAAAGAAAACTGCTCAAAATTCTTTTGAATAGTATCAACAGTTCAATCTAAACACGTTGGATAGTTGTTCTATTATTACGCTATTTACGCTACTAGATCCACTACTTTTCAGTGCGCAGTCCAAATAGATTTTTGAGATTAAGGCTCTTGAATTGATGTGAACTGTAAAGTATGTGAACTGGACATACTGATCTTAGGAAGAGGGGGAGAAAACACTATTCGTATTTCAAGCGGAACATATCACCCGACCCTGTACCACAGATGTGTCTTAACTTAACTTAGCACTAACCTAGTAGAAAACAGAGAAACAGATGCGCACTGGGAATCGCGTTTTAAACACCTATTGTTGGACATACTTGTAAGAACGTATCATTTGTAAATAAAGGCTAGAGTTGTTCTAGACGATTCTTGAATAAAAATGGGAATATGTCGATAATTTTTGTGTAATTCAAAAAAATAAATAATAAACAAAAAAATACCAGTGTCCAGATGGCTTTGAATGCAAATCTGCGACGCAGATACTTTGTCTCAAGAGTATCTTACTCTAGTGAATTTTGTACTCTACAGTAGGTTTTAATTCTTTTACACAAAAAAGGAGACAAGGCTGATATCAGCAACTATCGTCCAATAAGCCTTGTATCACACCTGTACAAAACATTCATCAAAATTATAGAACGTCGTATATCTGGGAAATTAGATAAACATCAACCCCCTGAGCAAGCAGGCTTCCGACCTGGACTTTCTACTACCGACCATCTGCATACAATAAACCAGCTTATCGAAAAACACCAAGAATTTAATCTACCACTCTACCTTGCTTTTGTAGACTATTCAAAGGCCTTTGATAGTCTACTCCATACTGCTATGTTTAATGCCCTACAGAATCAGGAAATAGATCAAAATTATATAGATATTCTGAAAATCATATATTCAAACAGCACGGCTGCCATCAATTGACTGGCCCGATGGCGTAGTGGTTAGTACCCCTGCCTGCCACGCCGAGGGTCGTGGGTTCGATCCCCACCGACACAAATGTTTGAGAAGCAATTTTCAAATATTTGTGTTTAGTCTGGGTGTTTTCTACGTATAATATGTATGTATTTACAAAAAAAAAGTATATATGTATTTATATCAGCTATCTAGTTCCCATAGTACAAGCTTTGCTTAGTTTGGGGCTAGATGGCGCTGTGTGAAATGTCCAGGATATGTATGTATTGTATTATCAAGTTAGAAAGTACAGGTCCTTCATTCAAAATCAGCAAAGGCGTCAAGCAAGGAGACCCTCTGTCTCCGAAGCTATTCACTAGCGCACTTGAGGAAGTTTTCCGAGGGCTTGCTGATACCTGGAATGGGCGAGGTGTAGACATTGGTGGAAGAAGATTAACAAATCTTCGTTTCGCCGATGACATCATTCTTTTTTCATCAACAGCGTCAGAACTACAACTTATGCTGCAAGACCTGAGCACTGCGAGTCTTGGGGCGGGACTAATGATGAATATGTCAAAGACCAAGCTTATGACCAATAGCACAAAGTACGGGGTGACAGTGGATGCTGGGAGAATGGAATACGTCAATGAGTATCTGTATCTGGGCCAAATAGTCTCTTTCCAGGCACGTCAAGATAAAGAAGTTGCTAGACGCACCGAAAATGCCTGGAGGAGCTATTGGTCTATGAAAGAGCACATGAAGGGCGACTTGCCGATCTCATTTAAACGAAAACTCATGGACGTATGCATTCTCCCAATCCTCACCTACGGTGCACAGACTTGGTCTTTGACGGAAGCTCAAAGGTCCAGCCTCAAGGTTTGTCAGCGTGCCATGGAACGCAGTATGTTAGGCCTAAAGTTGGTGGATCGAGTCAGGAATACCGTACTGCGTTCTACGACAAAAATTTCTGACGTTGCCCATACTGCAGCCAAACTCAAGTGGGATTGGGCCGGTCACGTTCGCCGTATGCCCGAAGAACTGTGGGCAAAATCAACAACTTTATGGAAACCACCGATATCACGACGACGCCGCGGAAGACCCCGTCGCAGGTGGCGTGACGAGTTAGATGCTTTTAGCAAAGACTGGCACCTGGAGGCCCTAAGCAGAACGGGATGGAAGGAGAAGAGGGAGGCCTTTGCCCAGCAGTGGGACAATGTATAGGCTTATTAAGATAAGATAAGATAAGACAGTAGGTTACCGTACCTTGGTTGGCAGGTTAGCTGTCGTGGATATTTATTATTTCCAACTGTTTATTTATTAGATTGCTCATGGAAAATCAGTGACATTGGCGTTGGCAAAGTTTTGTATTTTACAGAATATTGTTTAATTGAATATATTTCTCTGGACTAATCCCTTACTCGTAATGACCTTATATTTAGGCACCCACAGAAAGTAGTTTCTATTCTAATTCAGTAGCAAAACATCACCTACAAAAATTATAAGCAAAATAACTGACCATCTTTACAAAGTATAATAAAACAAAATAAAAACTTTACACTCATTCATTGCGTTATATCATTCACTTTTTGCTGCACTATAAAAAGAATTGAAATAAAACCAAATACTCACAATAAAACGACTCGAAAGTTGATTGCGGTTAAAGATACACTTACCTATTTTTTATTACTATTATTGAGCCACAAAGTATAACAGAGCTATTTTACTAATGGATGGTTTTACAAAAAAATGAACGAATGAATAGTTCAATGGACTTGGGTGTGATATTTTTTACAAAAACAAAAATTGGGTGTTTCGTTATTTTACAATATTGTTTTGGTTTCTTTATTTTTGTCGATATTTTCATTCACAAAGGTATGAACCTCGATAAATCTTGGTGTTAGAGTTTATAATTCGCATACTAGGTATCTAACAGGGTTTTTAACGTACAAACGCCCTTGTACAGTGAGAATAATCTTGCATAATTTAAAAAAATAAATTTGAAGTCATTTCACCTGCCAATCTTTTTTCTTTTTCTGGTCTACTAACAACCCAAAGCCGCCATATTTTTCCAACTGGCATCACCCGGTATCCTATACAGGAAGTAACGGAAAGGGTATTTCGGGCCGAAAAGAGGTCAAGGTACTCATGAAACTGAACAACTTTCCCCATGAAACATGGGTCGAGATATGAAAAAAAAATTTGGACCTCTTATAGTAAACCAATCAGCTGATCGGTGATTTTGTATGGGAGTTCCAAATTTTTTTTTTACTATAAGAGGTCCAATTTTTTTTTATCTTTCGACCCATGTTCCATGGGGAAAGTTGTTCAGTTTCATGAGTACCTTGACCTCCTTTCGGCTTGTTATACCCTTTCTGTTGCTCACGGTATATTGTATCGATATTTATATCTTTACCGATTAAATCCCATCTCTAGTGAAGAAGGCGCTAATTTCTATATAAGTCACACCATTGTTTAAAGCTATGGGAACAACTCACTTTCCTTTCAATTAAGAGTGATAGTGGTGTATTATCCCACATGATAGTATAGTAAAAACGTAATCCCATAGTAAAGATAATAGTCATTAGAATTCTATTGGCCATCGTCTTACTTATCGTACTGAAATATCATAACAGTTTAATTTATGGTGTCTTGAGGTAAAAGTGCCTATAATTGAAAAAACAAAACTGTATATGAATAACTTAAAAAAGTTAAATATACGCTTATTATGTCTTATTTTTTATACAAATTTGTGGTAAATAGTATTACATTTTGTCATAAGATAAGCAGCAGCAACAAAAACAATAACAAAAATAACTACCACCAGCAAAAAAAGTAGCAAATACTAAGAGACGCTACATTTCACATCCCAAAATGTCAAATTAAAAAATAGGATGCCCTGTCTCTTTAGTAGTTTCGTTTTCATTGACAATAAATAATACTTAAATAGCAATGGCTATCAAAACATTTGACCCTGTCGCTATTAACTAAACTTAGTAATATTTATCACGATTTTTTTCCGCGTGTGGCAATATCAGTAAATTTTCACTCTAAAAGAATTTAATTGGCAAAGATTCAGTGTTGTTCGAAAGGATAACTTGTACGAAAATCTTTTTCGGTTATTTATTAAAATATTGTTTTATTTCTCCCGCAGGTGAAAGAAACGCGAGTAGGTACAGTCAATACAAAAGGTTGTGAAAAGCGTTCTCGATATAAGATGAATGACCAAAAAACCTCAACCAAATCCAGTTTGAATGCTAAAACTCCTTCTAGCGTAATAAAAAAAGTTTATCGACCTCAAATCCGTTTCCGGTCTGCAAAATTACATGACGTAACGTAAAAGAAATAGATGCATCAGTCCCATGATTTGGGTGTTCAAAATCCAATATGATATTCATGATCGGAGGCACGGTCACGCCCTCGCCAAGATGGGCCAAGCAAAGCGTGATCCGTCTGGTTTAGCTCGAAATTTTTGGATCTATCAAGAATTCCTGGGATGTGTGCTCAATAGGCAAGCTCTTTGTTATTGGACGTACAATATTTCATATAAATAGCTATGGTACCTTAGATTATATTGATATCTTAAATACGCTGATTTTGTCACTCACTTACTGACACACTGATGATTATGAAACGTTTAAGGTTCTTTATGAACTGCTTGAAAGCAGAAATGTAATAATATGTAGACTAATTAAGAATACAAAAAATAGAGTGATATGTTATATGAATTGGTTTTAAATTATGGCCTAAATCGGCCAAACCGAGACCATCACCCGGCCATTTTGACTGAGATGTAAAGGAGAGTTTGTGATATTTAGGTTAATAGAGATTTTGTTTGTAAAAGGTAGGCTCTACTTGAAATCGGATATCTATTTCAAAGGGTAAGCTATATGTGCTCGTCTTGGCGACATTTTACATGTCAATGTTTTTCGTGGGTATTACGTGAAGCGAAAAGTTGTCTCACAATTATAAAACTATTACTAATGTGTGTAATTTAATGTGGTATAAGTTATAAAATCTAAATTTGCACTAATGTTATCGATAACAAAAATTTAATAAAATTACCTTCTTGCTAAACTGGTTATCAATGTTGGCACAAGTGTTTTTTATCATAGTTTATCTCTGTAAACAGGCATATATATTTTGGAATGTGATACCACAGAAAACTGCAAACAACTATTTAATATTTTAAGGAGTATACCGGTCTATAAAACTGAACAGTTTTTATGAACCTAGGTCGAAAAATCGACTCGGTCGGCTACTAAATTTTGTATGAGAGGTTATTTCTTTTTCATATTTCGACCTTTGTTTCATAAGGTTCAGTTTCATGGACTGCTCCACCCCTAAAAATATTTGGTACTGTTTTTATCACAACCTGTAGATGGATAATAAATAATCATTTTGGAAATGCGCAGCAGTGTTCCCTGTAAATGCAACATCGTGCACTGTGCTTGCCAATCCGCCTGTCTAGCAGAGGACTCTTGCGGCTGTAATGGTAGTGAGTTTCTGAATCAAGTGTACAATACTCAGGATAAATTATGTCATCAACTCATTGGTGTTACTCCGCGGGGCGCCTGAATAGATGGGTCACTCAGTACTAGCGACGATTTTGACGCTTACTGACTTTTATTGGAATCAACTGTCATCTCAGAGGAACTTAAGGTAACTACGAAAACCGTTGCCACGAACGTCATATTTCTTAAATCATTTCACGTTCTTGTATCAGATTGAGAGCCGTATTTCATCCTCGTATTGAATCTAGCAACTCTGGCTATGTAACAAGTGACGATCGCCAAAATCTTAAATAGGGTCGAGTGATTCTCAATCTTTTTGTGGTTATTACTCGAGTTGTATGTAAGCTCACTAGTTATTGTCTTAACTTTGAACTAATTAACACTGCAGGCAATTATCTAGTAGCTTGTAAGTGTTATTTTTTCTCTCTATAAGGTGTCTAAGTGTCTTTTAATTATAGTAGCCATGAGAATTGTTATTGATTATTGTCAACAAGGGGTGAGGTAATATTCTCAATAATATAATTACTACTTAGATACCGGCAACAGCAATCAATTAATTTTTTAGCCGTCGATTGAGAAGAATACACATATTATTATTACACCGTTAACACAGATGTGGCGCAGTGGTTAGTATGACTGCTTGCCACGCAGAATGTTCCGGGTTCCATTCCCGGTGGGGTCACTCACAAAGTTGATATTTATCACTTTGTGAATTTGTTCCCAGTCTGGTTAGGACATTCAGGCTGAACCACCTGATGGTCTGAAAAGAAAGATGGTTCCGTGCTTCGGATGGGCACGTTAAGCCGTCGGTCCCGGTTGCTATCTAATCTATGATGGCGGTCGTTACACAACCATATCAGAGGCCTGCTACTTGCAGTAGGCGGTTGAAAAACTCTGACACCAGGGTTCATCGGGTTGTTGAACAACTCGGTGTCCAACACAAAGAAAGAAAACCGTCAACACATAGGTATGAAGCGCCTATTTGCAGATCTTTTAAGATTTGGTACAGAAATAAGGTTTGTAATTTTACCTGATTGCCTCAGAAGTACGAGTGCCAATATATATATGTGTATGTATGTTTGGATGTAGGTATGTGGGTATGTATATGTGGACCGGAAATTCATTTTCACGGGCTATAGCCCAAACGTGTAGCATCTTGTCATGTGAGGTGTCTTTAGATCCGTCTCAGCAGCCCGAGTGATACTGGCTATATTAGAAATTCATAAATTCACTATGGCGGATTTTACAATTTTGAAATTACCGCATTCAATACCAAATTTTAAAATACTTCTCGTGTTAGGTAAACAATTTTTGGAAAACTTCCAAAATTACACCGCAGGCACAATTTGAACCTGCGACCTTCGGCATCAGTACTGCTGACGCCCTAACCAACTGGGCTACCACGGTTCTAATCGAGCCCGCAAAATTAAGGAAGTGTATATTGTCCACTATCGCGTGGATGGGCTCCATCTACCGGGATAGTTAGTAATTACCGCATTCAAGTTTTTGTTTCTTAATACATCTGCTTGTTGCATAGACTGAATTCCTATCTGTAACTTTTCTGCTTCTTGTTGTATAAAACACCGCAGCGAGTCAAAGAACGTCTCGATAAGTCGATTCTTGAAAGTTCGTCTTAGATTTGTATGGAGTCGTATGAAATCACTAAGTCACAGTGAGTAAGCATGATTTGCAAGAACATGAGACTGTGAATTCTCTATCGAAAGCTCATACGGCTATCTTTAGGCGGGTCATTGACCTTAGTAAAACATCATACGATTATTTTTCTAAATCTAAAAATCACTCAGTAAAAGCGACGATACTAGAATAAACTGGAATCTCAGAGGAACTCAAGGTAACGAAGAAGATGATTGCAACGAATGTTATATTTCTTGCATTGGAATCGGCTCAGAATCATATTAAGTTCTTGAATCAGATTTTGCTGTTTTGATATTCATTATACTTTGAGGTTTTTGACAGTAGCAACCCTGTCTAGGTAACAAGTGACAATCGCGAAAATCCTAAATAGGTTCGAGTGATCCTTCTGTAAACTCTCTATTTTGTGTTAGCACCAAGTACTTGTCGGCGAGTTTCACTAATTGAATATGACGTCAAAGATTAACGCAAGTTGTCTCATATTTATATGACATACCTACTATGAGACTAAATAATGCACACATTTGATAAAAAATATTTTATAGAACAAATCATCAGAACGAAATCATTGAAATTACACCCACAGCTATCAAAGCCATGCAAACAAAATAATTAACAAAACCTCCGTATCATTTTAGTTCGTTTTTATTGATATAAATTACAGCTATCGGAAATTCAAAGCAATAAAATGTGCACAAAATAGCAGGGTAGGTACTAAAATCCATGGAATGTCCGTGTGTTCTAGTTTGGATAGTAAATAAGGCTCTAAAGGTATATTTTTAAATCAGTAGAAAATTCGTTCCCACGTGCCAGACTGTGTGGAGTGGTGATTTTACGTGCGACTACTCGAAACCTCAAGTGTGTTTGTAAATGAACTTATTTTTGAAGAAGTAGTAGTCGGTGTGATGTGATGCTCAATGTTAATCAAATTAATATTAAAAGGAATCAAGTAGATACCTTGTTATACGAGTGACAAGACTCATTAGACTTGGCATGTATTACCTAAAAATTTAGATATTGTTTAAATTATTTGTCCATACGATTTGACGTTGTCAAGCGACTGATACTATGTCTGACAATTTTGTAATAATACAGTAATTTAGGCTAATATGAAAAATATCAACATGTATGTCTGAAGTAGTTTCAACTTGTCAGTCTATCACTTGCATTGAAATGCACATTAAAGATCAGATTTGGACTGATTCAAAAATACGCCACCTGAGTCATTGAAAGTAAAATTAGATAAGAAATGAAAAGAAAACGAAAGTTCCGAGCGCTTTGCGATCTCGGCGAGCACAGATCGCGTTAACGAGTATTGAGAGGAGGCAACGGCCATAATGCTCATGAGAGACTCTTTATAGCGAACGATGGTAATATTTCCTTTTTTTCGCACAACTACCAAACGGATTTAAAATGTGTTTACCTAGTCAACACGCCTTAGTCAGCGTCGTCGTTGATAAACATCAGAATTATAAAAAATGTCTGGCCATAAAGCTCAGAGTCGTTATAGCGAACGATCGTCTTCTGTCATATGGGAAATAGAGCCACTGAAGATCCCTGGTGTGAAGAAATTTTTAACCACTTTTATGACTAGTGGGCCTCTTATTTTGTGGATCAAATGTTACCATCCAAATGATCACAGAGAGCGACGATACCGATAGCTTAGCTCCGAAGCACGGAATCATCTTTCAAAGGAAAGTACTAAAACATTTTAGAAAAAAGAAAAGTTCCGAGCGCTTTGCGATCTCGGCGAGCACAGATCGCGTTAACGGGTATTGAGTGGAGGCAACGGCCATAATGCTCATGAGAGACTCTTTATAGCGAACGATCGTCTTTGCTTAGTCGGTTTTTACAATACCCATGGATTGAATTGGGGTGATGCAATTCTAAGCCGGCATCACACGGCAATACTGAAACATTTTAGAAAAACTAATGTTCCGAGCGCTTTGCGATCTCGGCGAGCACCGATCGCGTTAACGAGTGGAGGCAACGGCCATAATGCTCATGAGAGACTCTTTATAGCGAACGACCGTCTTCTGTCACGTGGGATAGATTATAATTAAATCTCGGGAAACTTATTCTTCTTTGAGTGGGACAGCAAGTCATCGAATGACCTGATGAACCCTTTGAGGCGTTCAGCTTGCCACTGACACGAAGAAGAAGAAGAATGAATCCTTGTGTCGGAGTTGTTTCAACCGCCTACTGCAGGTGGCAGGCCTCTTACATGTTTGTGTAGCGACCATCGTCTAAGTGATCATAGACAGCAACCGGGACCGACGGCTTAACAAGGCCTCTGACATGTTTGTGTAGCGACCGTCGTCTAAGTGATCATAGACAGCAACCGGGACCGACGGCTTAACAAGGCCTCTGACATGTTTGTGTAGCGACCGTCGTCTAAGTGATCATAGACAGCAACCGGGACCGACGGCTTAACAAGGCCTCTGACATGTTTGTGTAGCGACCGTCGTCTAAGTGATCATAGACAGCAACCGGGACCGACGGCTTAACAAGGCCTCTGACATGTTTGTGTAGCGACCGTCGTCTAAGTGATCATAGACAGCAACCGGGACCGACGGCTTAACAAGGCCTCTGACATGTTTGTGTAGCGACCGTCGTCTAAGTGATCATAGACAGCAACCGGGACCGACGGCTTAACAAGGCCTCTGACATGTTTGTGTAGCGACCGTCGTCTAAGTGATCATAGACAGCAACCGGGACCGACGGCTTAACAAGGCCTCTGACATGTTTGTGTAGCGACCGTCGTCTAAGTGATCATAGACAGCAACCGGGACCGACGGCTTAACAAGGCCTCTGACATGTTTGTGTAGCGACCGCCGTCTAAGTGATCATAGACAGCAACCGGGACCAATAACTTAACGTTACCTCTGACATGTTTGTGTAGCGACCGCCGTCTAAGTGATCATAGACAGCAACCGGGACCAATAGCTTAACGTTACCTCTGACATGTTTGTGTTACGACCGTCGTCTAAGTGATCATAGACAGCAACCGGGACCAATAACTTAACGTTACCTCTGACATGTTTGTGTAGCGACCGCCGTCTAAGTGATCATAGACAGCAACCGGGACCAATAGCTTAACGTTACCTCTGACATGTTTGTGTTACGACCGCCGTCTAAGTGATCATAGACAGCAACCGGGACAGACGGCTTAACGTGGCCTCTGACACGTTTGTGTAGCGACCGCCGTCTAAGTGGTCGTAGACAGCAACCGGGACAGACGGTTTAACGTGGCCTCTGACACGTTTGTGTAGCGACCGCCGTCTAAGTGATCATAGACAGCAACCGGGACCGCCGGCTTAACGTGGCTTCTGACATGTTTGTGTAGCGATCGCCGTCTAAGTGATCATAGACAGCAACCGGGACCGACGGCTTAACGTGGCCTTTGAGATGTTTGTGTAGCGATCGCAGTCTAAGTGATCATAGACAGCAACTGGGACCGACGGCTTAACGTGGCCTTTGACATGTTTGTGTAGCGATCGCAGTCTAAGTGATCATAGACAGCAACTGGGACCGACGGCTTAACGTGGCCTTTGACATGTTTGTGTAGCGATCGCAGTCTAAGTGATCATTGACAGCAACCGGGACCGACGGCTTAACGTGGCCTTTGACATGTTTGTGTAGCAATCGCCGTCTAAGTAATCATAGACAGCAACCGGGACCGACGGCTTAACGTGCCTTCCGAAACACGGAACCATCTTGGGATAAGGACAGGACACCTCGCTGTGCAACGATGACATTTCTAATTTATTTGCTATGTGGGAAAAGCGGGTTAGAAAAGCATCAACCCGTTTTTATCGAGTGGTGTCGTAAAGAGCGGCTGGGGGTCTCGATTATTCAATGTGTATTCCAGTTTTAGTCGACAGTCTGACAACCTATAATATAGTGAATAGTGATATATTATAATCTTCAAGTTCATGAAAATTATTTTTGAGAAAAAACACGTACTAAATATGATAAATTATTTAGGATCTAAAAGTGTGGAAGATACAAAAAATTTTGATCATGATTCCTTGTTTTTTTTCGATATTTTAATTGAAGTCCTGTCAATGCATAGTAAATATTTTCAGTACATAGTCAATTAAATATTTTTTTAAACAGAATGATATGATACAGTGGACGAGGGAGTTCATAACCATCCTAAAATATGTGCCTCCTTGTCACACTAGCAAGGATCCTAGCGTGTGTGACAAGGAGCGTATAATTCAGGATGGCCGTAAACTCACGCGCGCTCTATACTTAAGTACCTATCATAATCGTGTCATGTAAAACAGCTTCTAATCTAACGGTCAACCTGTCAATGAAAGCTTTCGTAAGATATCGAGCGTTGATCGGAACTCCATCTTTCTCTATCTCGTTCCAACTTTTCTATCTTTTATCTCTTTTTATCTATCGCCCCCGGGTAGGTACTTACATACGTAATTGTCTTAATTAATGTTACTTTCATCGAGATACGTATCAAAATAAAAGTGTTCTTAAAATAGCCGTCGGCGGCATAATTGTTTATAAAGAGTACGAGTAACTGAGCAGCCTTCAAATTAAAGGTTACTTTTTAGGGTTAAGTGCCCAAAGGGTCAAAATCAAAACATACTAGTGAGGATGGGTTTTATATAGGCGGAGACTTATTGTTAGCATATGTTTATTCAAAATTGTTAATACGTTAACATATTTGGCTGCCAGTCTTCCTAAGAATAATAAAATAAATATAAAATAAATAAATAAAATACACTTCGCGCGCGTCATGGTCATCTTAAAACGTGTGCCTCATTGTCGAGCACATCAGAACTACGGCGAGAATGATAAGGAGGTACCTACATATTTCAGGATGGGTTTTACTGACTTATTATGAACAACACCCAAAATCTAAACAACTGCTGTACTGAGACTTTGTCATCTAACCGTTCATCTTTCATCAGACTGTAGGTATCTATAAAATCGTGATAGTTACAGAGCTGAAATTTTCAAACGACCTGTATTTATATTGCTGCTATAGCAACAAAAGCTAAAAAGCTTGAATCAAATATTTTAGCTTGCTACTGCTACATCAAACATGATTTCATATATAAGGTCCTATTAAATTCACTGCAAATATTTTAGGGGCAGATCAAATAAAATATATGCATGTACTAGGCAAAGTTTTAAAAAAATCTACACGCAAGTTTTCCAGTTTTCAAAAAAAAACACGACGAAAAAAGTGCAGCCTGTTTGGCCTAGAAACACACTTCTAAAGCTACTTCGATGAATTTAATTTACGCGCCAAAAGAAGGTGCTATGATTGGTTGGTTGTTAGTGTGCGTGCCGTGTAAATGAATCCTGTCTAAGTGGTGGAACGTCAGTCGGGTCAGTCCCTTCGACTGAAAAATAAAATCTATAGAGTGTCGATTTTATTTCAATGCCTTAGATGTTTTTCTTATGCATATTTACGCATGCCCTTAAAATATATGCAGTGAATTTAATAGGACCTTATATAACGGTACGGAACCTATCGTGCGAGAACCCGAATATTACTTACCTTTTTTTTCTTTTGTTAAAGTTTGACAATTGTGTTTTTATACCTACTAGAGCCTAACGCCTGTTCATTAAAAACAAACTTGGTTTATTATAAAGCTAATCAATATGTTGTATACTTAACACGTTCCCGGACCACACGACTTTGACACTGCTTTTTTGTATGAAAAGCTATAGCAGTTCTGTCACATAGGTCGCAATACGCGTAATTAAATTGTGACACTAACTGCTAAAGCCTTCAACTGCTACTGCAACTCTGTCATATGCAATAGTAAGTAGACACTGTTAAGTGCGGCAGAACGGCTATAACAGCGAATGTTAATGCAGTTCTGTCACTTGCTACAGTCAGATGTTGCTATAAATCGCGACAGAACTGTTCTAATAGCTGACCTGATTACACTACCACCAGGCTCTTGGAAAGATAGGCGTCTCCCAATATTGTCTGCTAATCATGGTTTATCATCCATGTTTGAACTTATATCTTGTTTTGATCAGAAATGTCTTGCTGTTGATCAGGAGATTCCTTTAGACAAGAACTCGGGTGGCTCCCTCCAATAAATCATTGATTCGGCAGGATCTTTGGAAGATACGCCTCGCACAATATCGATTTGAGGATCTTGGATCAACGTTAATGTTTCTACTTCCATCTTGTTTTCATTATAAAGTAAATATTTTTCTTATCAGGGCAATTATGAAATTCGTTATCTCAGAAAGCTGTAGTGTGGATTTACAAGTACGTAGAAGTAAGCAATCTTTCCGTGATAAAAAGCTACCTTTTTATAATCTACCAGTTTTATCCAAGCTACAAGCCATAAGAATGTAAATAAGTAACAAGAACACATACTCAAACCCTTAAAATATTATTCAGTTAGTACAAGTGGGATGCTTACCAATTTCTATTATAGAAATTTGACATTTTATGGAGAAAATAAGTAAAATCATAAAAATCAGGGTTAGTCTAGCCTTCTAATAGTCAAAGACTTTTTGAAATTGGTCTGTATTTACGGGAAGTATCGATAATATTTTGTACACAAACGAACCACAAAATTGATTATTTTCTTACAGTGATCTATACTAATTTGAAGTGCTTAGGGTATAAAATTGAATTTAGGATAGAGTATTGAATTTACACTACAAATCTAATGTTATTGCATCATTATAAAGCTAAAAACAGGCTACTGGCATCGATTAGAAAACCTTAAAATTTGGCGCGAAAACGGTCACATAGACACGTCTGCTAAAAGTGACACATGCCAGCCAACTGAAGAAAATTTCATACAACCGGGAATGGTATACCCGCTCTGTCATTTTTGGGGGTGAGGGGGGAGACGGGTAACACGAAACTTTGAACACATGTAAAAACTACTCTAATTGACACTGACAATATTGGAAAAAGTTGCCCAGTGACACAAAAAAATGCTCTTCTCATTTTTGTATGAATGAAGCGCATGTCTGGGCAGCTCTGGCTAAAAAGTGACCTTTAATTTGGTAGGCTATAACAGTTCTGTCACTAGACGAAGTGCAAAAGCGAATGCTATGACCGTTCTGTCCGGGAACGTGTTAAAGATAACGATAAGAATATTTTATTCTCAAGCAAACACGCTTCATAAAGTTCTTATAAGTAGGTAATAAATAACATTATCTACATTTAGCACATGCGTGATGCACCAGGATTTGGCACGCAAAATAAAATGACCTTCATTAAAATCAATGTTCAGAAAATTAATAGTCCTTAAATGAAAATAGCACTCATGGAATTCATTAGTCACTTTAATGTCAATAAAATTAATCAATAATTTAAGTAGTGTCATAGTACTTCTGCATAACTTTGTGCGTATAAAATAAGTCATCAAAGCAAAATGTCATTATGTTAGCTACAAAGCATGAAATCAGGTACCTTACATACAAAACAGGTATATGGCAGGTGCTTACTACGTAAACATTGTAAAGTAAGATGAAAGAGCGAGATATGCAATTTGCTCACTTGAGACACAATTAAGGGTGAAATGTCTCATTTGTGGGCAATTTCACTAGCTCACATGCCCTTCACATGGTTATTTGAACTCACAATTGTTTATACAAGGCAACATTATTATTTTGCCTTTTAAGTATTAGTGAAGTACACTATTACAAAATTTAAAGGCCTGAAGATATTGTTCAATTTTAATTTTCATTGCGTTTTCGTAATTTTTTAGTAATTGCGCAACTTTTGAGTGATTTGCATTATCAGAACCAAAAATAAAATTGTCGTCACACTCCAACCTACACTGCACAGTGCACACAATATTCAAAAAGAAGCATTTCATTTTAGCGTGCTATACCATCGTTTTGGCATAATATCGTCTACGAAATATTACATCGATATGACTCTACTTACGTCTAACGTTCTGTGAGGCCGTGACAAATCTTATCCATTGTTATCGAAAAATAAAATGCCTCTGTGATGCCGGCTAGGATAGCATCACATCTCCCCATTTCTTATTCGTGGGTGTCGTAAGAGGCTAGGTTTCTAGTATATTTTAGGTTTACAACCTGCTGCTATAGATAGTGATACACGATTTTTCTAAAACGGCCCTCAAAATTTATCAGACGTGGCGATAGCGCCCGTATTTTTACGAACATGAACGCTGTGCTGTGTGAAGGGATAAATGCGTGATTTATTAAATTGCGATCCATCCCAGCGTGCTATACCATCGTTCTGACTGATCTGACATAATACCGTCTTCATAACATTACATCGATATAGTTGTACTTCCGGTTATCATACCGTGAGGCCGTAACTGATCTTAACTATTGTTATCGAAAAAAGTAATAGACATGCAAGCTCGCGAGTGACTTTTTTAACGACTTCAAAAAACGAGGTTTGGAATGTAACCTCAAAGAGTGTTTATTCCTGGTACGTCCCATGTAGAAATCCATCACTTTGAGTATGTGGTTGATAAAAAAAATAACACACGAAAACCATCATTGTCAAGACACTGTCTACCAAATAAATATTGCTGCAGAGAGCCTCTCTGCATAAAGCGTATGCGATCATCTTTTCTAAACTACAAAGTCGACAAACTTAGTGTATCTGCATACTTGAAAGACAAAATGCTTGATAATTTTTTGCATAGAAATCAGTTGCTCGCTTCGTGTCGTGGTTCTTGAAATCCATGATGGGGTTTGTTGCAGAGAACCCCTCTTTGGCTAGCCAAAAGAACCAGCTTATAACTTTTGAACTATATCATCAAAGTATCAAAACTATTTATTTGGATACGGTCAATTTTAAAAGAAAAAGGTTAATTTTGGGCTAACCAAACCGGAACTGTGTCTAATGCAGCGTTGAAATTTAATTTAATGATATCAGGTAGGCTTACTTTGATATGGTACTTGTCTTACTAATGTTCAAGAGTACGAGGTTACGATAATGTTGCACCCGCAAAAACTATTATAGTTAGTATAAGATCACTCGCTGCAGTCAAGTTAATGTTTTTTTATCATCATCATCACCTGCCTGCCCTTATCCCAATTTATTTGGGGTCGGCGCAACATGTCTTTCTCTTCCATTCATCTCTATCAGTCATCAAATCTTTGTTTACACCTTTTTGAATCATATCATCTTTTACACAATCCATCCAAACTTTTTTAGGCCTTTCTTTTCTTCTGCGTCCATCCACAAATCATATTCATTACCTTTTTCGTCACATGATTTCCATCATCGTACCTTTAATACTTGTTGACATGTTCATACATTTTGATCTAAAATATCAATTTGTATAAATATGACGGCCGCCTAAAAGAAAATGCCGGTAGTTGTCATATTTTACACTGTTGAAAACTCCGCGCCTGAAGTACTATTGCTTTAATTGAAGTTATAATAATGCTTTTGAACTGTATCAGATCTTCGATCAGAACAATTTTAGAACAATATTTTTTTTGTTCAAATTGCTCGATACCACCGTCGGGGCCATTGTCAATGGGCCGTAATTGAAACTATACTGACCAGCCCCCAAACTTTTTTTTATACCTAGTTTAATAATCATGTATTCAGATCGGTGTGGCGCAGTGGTTAGTATGACTGCCTGCCACGCATAAGGCTCCGGGTTCAATTCCCGGTGGGGTCACTCACAAAGTTGATATTTATCACTTTGTGAATTCGTTGCCAGTCTGTTTAGAGATGATGGTTCCGTGCTTCGGATGGGCACGTTAACACGTCGGTCCCGGTTGCTGTTTATGATGGCGGTCGTTACACAACCAAGCCTCTTGCAGTAGGCGGTTGAAAAAATGTTGTCGTTGAACGACTCTTTGTCCCACACGAAGAGAGAGATAATGTATTCATTCAGATACATAGGGTCAGCCCTAACCACTAGCTAATGCTGTTAACCTGTATAAGAAACTCATTAGGGAATGGAGTCAATGGCCTCAATTCTGATGGGCATTTCCGGTCACAATTCTAAGATACTCTCGTCTCGTCGCTTACTTAAGGCGAATCGTCATGTCATATAAACGAAAAACTGCTTTTTAATCGACTTAAACATGAGTAGCAGAGCAAATTTTTCAATAAAATATATATTATTGCAGCAGTAGCTCCATCTATTTTCGTAAAGTGGCGACTCGGTTTTTACGAGGAACTCTGATAGTAAAAAAAAATATCTTTAGTATTTTGCAAAAAAATTATAAAATTTTGGACTCCCCATCAAGTTTTTAATCAGATTTTCGTTTTCTTTACAGACGTAAGTCCATTTATCTTCTGTATGGAAAACGGAATGCCACAACATTAAAGGGACAGGTAATCTCTGTCTTATGTTCTGTTGTGGAGAAATTACTTCTATGCAATCTGAAAATTACTTAACAGATACTCCTAGATGCTTTCAAAGAAAATCAAGCTAGTTTTCTTATTGTTTATAAAAACTTTCGTAGTAGTCTGTGTGATAACAGTGCAGAATAAAATTAGGTACCTATAGCTCACATTTATTCTTGCCCCAACTTCTTTGGTGCTTACCTACACGATAAAATAAATAAAATAATCAAACACTTTATTTTCCATAAAACAAAATTTTTGTCTTTCATGTGAGACACCGAGTCGATAAACGACTCGGAAACGTTGGGCAATCGTTCCATTGATATGTATCCGAGCAAGGCCAGCTGATAAAAGAAATATGATGAGGAGCGTTCTTCAAATTGTTTTGAATAGGGATGGCATAGGCAGTATCTTACGTTAATCATACTGCCTATGCCATCCCTATTCAAAACAATTTGAAGAACGCTCTCATCATATTTCTTTTCACTGGCAAAAGCTACATATTATGATTAACGTAAGATACTGCCTATGCCATCCCTATTCAAAAAAATTTGAAGAACGCTCCTCATCATATTTCTTTTCACTGGCAAAAGCTACATGGCCAGCTGATAATATGATTAACGTAAGATACTGCCTATGCCATCCCTATTCAAAACAATTTGAAGAACGCTCCTCATCATATTTCTTTTCACTGGCAAAAGCTACATGGGCAAAGTTTTATTAACGTCCGTCTTTTATTGTGAACGAAGAAGAATAAAATTAACACGCCCTATAGTATTTTGTGAAGTCGGCAGCGTAGAATAGCACCACCCCTCTCTTCCTGTGGGGATCGTAAGAGGCGACCGAAGGAGAAATCCGACTCAAGCTTATCAGGATCCTGGAGAAGGAAAACTCCACACACAAACCCGGAACGGGGTCTCCGTCAGGCGCGAGTGACTGGTAATAAATCGTGCGGCAGACTCTTGCAGCCGACGCTCCACACGTATCGACCCGTCATTCCTGTGGAGTCAGCTAGGAAGGCCGAGAGGGTGGCGCAGGTCCTGGGCAGCCCTGCGTTTTCCATAATTGCGTCCCAGGCAACGCAGTGTCTGTAGAGAGCGTGCAAAAAGCCATGCCGCTCCCGCATCGGCTTATACAACCATGAAAAATCTTGCCTCGGACACTGACGTATGAGGCCAATGATGAGCTTCAAAATGTCGTCAGCGACTGCGTGCGTGAGGATCGACACCAATGTCACCAGCTATCTGGTGTAGTTTTACCACAACCTCGTCTAACCACATGCACCGGAGTATGTTTATTTAAGGCGGGGATCACAAGCAGCTTCCGTTGCTGCGAAATTTCAGCGTTACGTAGCGCATGCGTTAGAAGAATACGTACTTGCATCTTTAAAAAAAATGGTCTGCATTTGTCTGCTATCTCACCTGTTGGTAAGTGAAGTTATAATGTTCCGGAAACTCCACTTCTTAGGCAGGAAATTCCACTTGTTAGTCGATCGAATGATAAAAGTTGAAGCAGAAACGAGGTGCGAATAGTCCGAGCGACGGCAGGTCTCAACCATATCTCACAAAAGAATAGAATATTTTAGCTATGTACGGGTAGAGGAGAGTACTTCGGATTGGTCGTGGTCTGCCGCGGCGCAGCTTGGCACGTTTGGCGGAGTAGCTAAAAGTTTGCCCTCTGAAAAAAGTTAAAAATATCTCATCGAAGAATAGAATGAGACATGGCTGTAGCGATAGGAGCAGTTTAGTAAAGCGTATAAATCTTGGTCTGCCGGCTGCTATCTTGGCACGTTTTGCGGAGTAGCTAAAAGTATGCCCTCTTAAAAAAGTAAAAAATATCTCATCGAAGAATAGAATGAAAATATATCGTACCGATAGCTTGCTTGAGTCTGCCTACATATATACTGGTCTGCCTGGCCACAGCCTGGCAGTTTTCCCGTTCCGACCACTTTTACTTTTTTTAGTAAAATTTTTATCCCTTCGAATAAAAGAATAAAAATATGGCGTACCGATAGCTTGCTTAAGTCTGCCTAGAAAAATACTGGTCTGCCTGACCACAGCCTGGCAGTTTTCCAGGTCCGACCACTTTTACTTTTTTTTGAGAAATTTTTATTCCTTCGAATAACAGAATGAAACTAAGTTGTAATAATAGTTTATTTAAAGCTCAACACAATATCCCTTGGTCTGCCTGAGCTCAGTCCGGTAGTTTCTCCGGTGCGATCACTTATCACTCTCAGTAAAATTCAATTTTAAAGGACCCTGACTTTGTTTATTAGGGAGTGGGCCCCGACAATAAAATGAAAATTTGTCAGTGTATAGAAGTGAGATTTACAGAGCTGTAATCTCTCAATGTCCAGATGAAGAAAATGTTTCCAAGTATTATATTTTTGAAATAATTACTACGAATACATCTGAAGTTGTAGATTCTTGAAATTAACATTCTTATTCTTACTTCTACTTAAGGTGGTCATTCCACATTTTCTAGCCGTGTGGTGCCGGCAGAGAAAATAGCACCACCCCCTCTCTTCCCGTGGGGGTCGTAAGAGGCGACTGAGGGATAAACCTGACCCAAACAGCCTGGGCCAAACGTATGGTGGCGGTTAATCCACCACAAAAGCATTCCCAAGTAGGGTTGACGTCTGGTAGGCGACCGATCGTAAAATTAAGCCAAATCCCTTGCAACACGGTTTTGTTTTAAACAAAACGTGTTGCGCCGACCTCAAGTAATTGGGATAAGGGCAGGAAGATGATAACATTTTCTAACGCATGCGTTACACACTAAAATAGCGCAGTGACGGACGTTACGTATGATTACCGCATTACAATCTAGTTTTTATAAATGACTGGTTTTAAAACACTACCAAGCCGTTTACTTGTTAGTTTAACTGCCCTTGTGGCCCAGTCTTAGATCGTTATTAATTGTAAATAGTTAAAATCGTTATAGTTAGAGAGTTGAAATTTTCACACATACAATATTTCTGTTTCCGCTATAACATTGCTAACAGATCAGATGTGTATGAATAATTTTAATATAGAGGTGTGTACCTTAAATACACCATGAAATAGAATACATTATAGAGTGATTATTAGGGCTTCTGGTTGGAAAATCCTGGACCATCAATTTTACAACTATACCTTGTTTGGGCTCTTATGGACAAAAATACTGAAATACCTCACTTCTCTGAGGCTGGGCGCCGTGGGGGAAACACAAAAACGGTCGAAAATTATGGTTTTCTGCTTTTATCTGGAAAACAATACGTTGTACAAAATGTTGGTCCATGTTTTTTTGAACATGAATCATTCATTGACCACTCTATTATAATAATATAAACAAAGTATTAATTTGGCAACATAAATTTGACAACTCGTAATCTGTTACCGATAAATGATTTGTGTCACACACAACAGAAAATTGACGAAAGTAGGTATATTATTTAATATACCTAGTAATAAAAAAATAGTTTACCTTACTTAGGAAAATACTGAGTGCAAATAGATGAGCCTTTCCAGAACCTGATTATGTTATAAACAACAGAATTAACTTCACTTTCGTACACATAATTTTACTTAATCCTATAAGTTCATGAATAAAATTAACACACTTATTTGAGTTTACTTAAAAAACCTATTTACATAAAGCTCTTGCTAAGAGCGAAAGTGAAAATTCCTCAAAAATCATTCTAGTTTTGTATGGTAAAGTCTACATTCTTAAAAAACCGGTCTCCAAAAGACTACTAGAGCTAGACAGAAATGAATTGACATTAGATAATGTCTAGACGTAACTGAAAAAGAAAATTACGTGATATGCAAAAATTACATAGATATGTGCATTTTGGCATCAACATATGATTAAGACGATGACTTTCAATATGTTGCCTAAAGTATAGACTTTTACGAATAAACAAGATATATATGGACGAATTTTACATAAATTATGGATTACACTCTATAAAAGTAAAGAATGTTCTAATTAAACTTTGCAACATTCTATCAAAGAAAATTAAAATAGATCAAAAAGCTCATTACAAGCTGTTCAATTTAAAGTTGTATCATTTCTTTGAGACTAATTGAGACTAATAAAATGTAATTTGTACTTGATTGTTACTGGTGCAATTCAGTTGTAGGTGTAATAGAGTAATTATGATTTTGATGTCCAGTAATCTTAAACTCTACTTAGATAATAGAAATCTATTCAAAATATTCAAATATTGATTTTTTAGGTAAACTACGGTCACACCCAGACGTGACCCTAACGACCAAAAATTCGTATATCGAACACGTGTTAAAATCACCTCTTTGCATATGGATTAGGGTCCAAACTGAATCAAATTTCATCTTAACCCAGATGGTAGCTCAGCGTGAGTATAGAGACAAGCCCACGGTGGGGGGGATCTGATAAAACTGTATAGCGGCGCTGCCTCAACGCCAAACATTGCTTGACATCCCTCGATGTCAGAAAATTAAACTCGGCCATAGAGGAATATCGAAAAACCAAAAATGAAATATACTTTCGCTCTTGTTCTTGCCCTAGCGGCGTTCGCCAGTGCTGAAGACAGTGATAACACAATGGAAACGGCGATTAACTTCATCAAGGATTGCCGAGGAGACTACATATTATGTGTTAAGGTCAATAATTTTTCATTATACTCCAAGTGAAAGTGCGCCAGTGTTAACGGAACGTGTTACAGTGCAAGTGGTTAACTAGAGGACTGATTTCATGTAATTTCACCCGATGCGAACCTGTTTATCACCGGATCTGTGGATAACCTAGCAATTTGCCGCAAAGCAACCTGTTTTATCTCTATCTTTAATCCAATTTCTTTTCTTTTCATTTAGTCAAAGTGTGTGTATGTTTTCTGTACAATGCTTTAACGTTATTTTGTTTTCTTTACAGGAA
This sequence comes from Phthorimaea operculella, assembly GCA_024500475.1. NCBI lineage: Eukaryota > Metazoa > Arthropoda > Insecta > Lepidoptera > Gelechiidae > Phthorimaea > Phthorimaea operculella. The sequence goes on along the minus strand of JANFCV010000008.1, from coordinate 6,805,064 downwards.
AAAATGCTGAAAATTGTAGACAACCTACGGGCATCACGAAGCATTGCAATTGCTGAAGGTGTCGTCTTCAAGGGTGAGCCCGATGTGAGGACGGGCAAGAAGTTGGACGCTCTGCCTGTTGACCCAACTGCCAGAGATGCTGAGGTCAACTACAGACTTCTGGACGGTGTCGTCAGCCTGTTCGAGACCCACGCCCTTGAGGTCAAGATGAACAAACAAGACAAAGAGACCGTGGCCAGGTCCCTTGAAGAAGGTAAGAATCAAACAAAACACTTTTTCAAACTTAATGTAATTTTGATGTAAACAATAACAAAACAATTTCCCGAAATGACGCACAAAATTACAGTTATAAAACTTAATCCCACTGAACCAGTTAGCAATTAAATACTCTTGGGAATTCACTCCATTCAAAACAACTTAATAGATAAATTGACATGCGTGGGAATCGAGTTCACGACCTACACTACGCGCTTTTCTTGATCAATGGTATTGTCAACAGGTTTTTATATCTAATGATGCGCATTGTTGTTTCAGGTCGTAAGAAGCAGAAGGGAGGCGGTATGGGAGCCCTCATCGGTCTTCTCGGAGCTAAGGTGTTGTTCGGCAAGCTTTTCATCGTCAAGCTCATCGCGCTGAAGGCTTTAGCCACCGCCAAGATTGCCTTAGTCCTCGCTGTCATCCTCTTCGTCGCCTGGTGCTTGAAGCATGACCACACGAAGACCACTTACGAAGTTGTTCCTCACGCTCACCACCACGAAACCCACCACCCAGTTCATGTAGAACATGTATCTCATGAACACGGTCACGGTGGTTACGGAGGTGGCTACGGCGGCTCTGACTGGAGCAAGAACCTTGACGAGGCCCAGAACCTGGCCTACAGCGGGTACGCGCATAGCCGCAAGTGAAAAACTAGCGTAGATAGATGAATACCAATGACTTCTCTCAACTCTGAACCCTGTTGTACAAAGACTTATTTATTTTATTTATATTAATTTATTGTTATTAATTTATTGAACGAATTATTGAATAAACCGTTGTGTTGAAAATGTTGTTTCGATTTGCATGACCGCTATTACACCCCTATTAAATAATTCACAACAAATCTATTCGTTTTATTGCCCAAATTACTGCATAATCTTATAGCAATATAACCGATATCGTACCAATAAAGAAACTTATAGAAGATATGAGAAATCAAAAGAAAGGAAAAAGCGAAAGTTTCATAACCGAGTCATCGACATAAGTAGGTGTATACTCGATAAGTATACTGTCATTAGTGAGTATTGTAAACGAATTGAAAAGAAATCAAAACTGCTAGTAGTAGTTTTAAAAAACTAAAGCCCACTGAATGTAGATAAATTGATAGATATTATTTTGAATGACCGGACAAACAAGACCATTAGATTTTTTTTGTTTAGACTGCCGAATTTCTTTTCTTTATCTCCGGGCGCACCCATCTTCCAGTTCCGGTCACTCATTATGTATTACTTCACAAATTTACATATTAAATCTAGTTTTGACTCTCTCTAATATTATTATGCATAATTTATGTATGTTCCACATTTTTGTATCAACATTATTAGGCTGGAGAGATTTCTCGCCGCATACTGGGTCGGTTAACGAAGCAAGTTGTTTGTACCAAGTGAACAGGTTCCGAAGCTGATATTGAAGGAACTTTCTATAAATGGAGTTTCACGTGTTTCTGCGCAATTTCATCTTCAGACGTCCAAGTTTAAACGATACTAGTCCGTTATATAATAAACGTGTTGAGACCCGTTTCAAGTTCTCAACCGTTGAATGTTTTCTGGAGAAACTCACGAAAATGTAAATTTATTATTTTTTAAATAATTGAAAGTAGTTTTCTCTTTATAAGTTTTGCCGTTTTCACCTCCGTCTCGGGTTTCTTGAGATATATTATATGTGTTGCATTAACTCATGCGTTGTAAACAAAATGCGAAGGAAGGCTGCCATTTTAGTGAGAGTGATAAATCGATTTTTTATTGACCATAACATCAATAACTGCACAGTGTATAACTTGTCTTTCAAGCTCATTGTTAAGGAGTTGTAGAAACTTACGTTTTGATTGCTAGTTTTTAGCGCTGGTATTTTCTAAGTACATTTTCATCGTTGATAAAATATCGCTATCCCACAAAATACCAGATATTAGAATTTGTATATTTTGTTAAGATAGAAAAGATTTCGCGAAAATTTAAGCGCGTAATTTGAAATTGCATGAATATAGTTTTAAAGATTTTACGTATTTCAAATGTCTAAAAAAATATGCTCGCCAAAGAACTGCAGCTAAACCATTCTCTGAAAAAAAAATCGCTTTTCAGGTCAGCTTACATTCAGCAATACAATAAAACAAATATGATACAAAGCTGCTGTCAGTCTGCCTCTTAGTTTATTTACATTGTGTCTACATAAGTGTCTACTCAACACTCTTTCGACGCTTTAACATTCCTAATGACACTTTTACAAATTTCTAACAATAATGTGTGTGACAAAAACCTTTCAACAGATAATTTATCAAAGACCAATAGCCAAAGTCACATGCTCATAGATCTCTCCCGAACAATATTTCACTATCATTTAACATACAGAATCTAGTGACATAATGTCAGCTATAACCGGTAACAATCGATACTTCATTGTTAGATGTGACATCACCAATTTGCTCTGTAACATCAACGTCAATGACAGTATTGACATCATAGTCAAAGGCTTCACTCTCGACATTGGCATTGCATTGTATACATTTTACATCATAATTTCCACGGTGGTTTGCTTTTACGTGAATATTGCCATGCAAATGTTTGAGTTATGTTTTTACACGGTTTGTTACTTACACACTGTTAACTTGGATTGGTTGTAGGCTATGTTTATGTTTGTTTTCAGTACTACCTAGTCATTAGGTGTATGTGTATGTAACAACTTTACTGTACCAAGAAATCGTTTTAAATTAAGATTTCATCACATAAACATTTAAATTAATCAATTTGATCTCGGTCATTTGAAAAAGTTTTTAAATTTATTGTTTACACTGATTTTGTTGTTTTCTTTATGTTATTTATATTTTTATTGGACTAGGTGAATTTAATACTTCTCTTATCACAACTCAACAGAACTGTTATTGAAACCTAGTCGTTCATCAACGGAGCAATCAATATTAAACCATGATACTCTTATGGTACGAAATGATGGTTATTAATGTTTTATGAAGTAAAAGGTCTTAATGCGTATAATACGACATATCTCGTGAAAGTCAACGTAAGTAGATGAAATAGAAATTCTATAATGCACTATAATGAGCGGATCACCGTAAAGTAGGTGAGACAATTCCTGCAGATATCTCATGGTGGAAGAATTTATGGTCAACGTTTCTAGTGGAACCTGATCAACATCTACAAAGTGCCTGGAAGCTATTGTAAATCTAAAATATCGATTTAAAGGAAGGTTGGTATTAGAGAGTGCGATTAGATGAACTTTGAAAACAGGATATAAAACTGAATATAGAACAAAAAAATTATAAGCTCATACAACTGAATATTTTTGGTAAAAAAATACCTAATGATAAATTTTACTTTCATACAGATCAATATTTAATGGAAACTATTCAAATTTCTATCGTAGATCCTATGTTGAGTTGCTGGTTATTTAAATATAAAAACAAGTGTCTTCTTTATAATTAACTTAAACTTTATTAACATTCTGCGACCAAATATTTTGTCGTTCAAAACAAACACAATACAATCTGACACACAAAACTATTATATCAATAACCAAAAGTAGGACCACAAAAAAACAATGCGCCATTGAGTATTATTTTATAACAAGTCGAAATTGCACGCAACGGAGAGCCTGCTCTCAAAAAAGATGAAAATGAAAGTGCCTTACTACGAGTAAAAGTTGTTATTAAACATGTGCCGGTGGATTCGTATAACATCATCTAAATATCGACCGGCGATGGCCTGGTTATGCGAGATATTTTAGACGATGAAAATATAAGTATGGTATTTGAGAAACTTCGAGAATGTTAAGAAGAATTTTGTTAATTGAAATATAAAACTGATAAAAGGAATGTAGTTGTCCATCCAGAAATAGACAGAAGCGTATACTGTGAATGCAAAATCTTTCTCGTCGTGAGAATTGCAAATGCTCCCATATGAGTTAGGCATAACATATCTAACAGAAGTAGTTGTAGCTTTTATACGATTTCGTTTGCATTGAATCAATTTTAAAATACTTTTTTCTGATTTACCACAATCGATAGTGTTTAGAAAACAATAATATCGAAAGTGGTTTATCTACTCTTTGGTGTATGCCTTTATAAAGTCGTTTTCTTACTGTTGTTACTTTCGCAGACTCATACAAGGTTTAGCAAATTCATCTTAGAAAAGTTAAGTCTTAAAGTAATATTAATAGTATATTTAGAAGCAGCTCCGCCATTGTATAATACTTTTAACCATACTCATATATTCTTTTTTAAATACCTCTCAAGACTCTTATGTCACGATGAAAATTATGATTTGGAATTTAAGGCGTATTTAATATTTCAGCAAAGATTTGATTTTCTTGATGACTTTCTGTATTCCAAATTATTGCATACTTTTGTTCACGGTAGAAACCGTAGGTTCAATAAACTTACAATACCTATAATACTAGATTATGCAGACAAACGCTAGACTCTTCCTTTGAATGGTTCATCTCGAATCCATACACAAATTTGTAAGAGAGCTGCATGATGCAAGACGGTCCATTCACTGATCATTCAAGAACCGGAAACACAATACTACTGGCGAATCATTACAGCAATGGTCGTTTAATATCAAGGGTCAAAAGTCATACTTATACAATAAACTCTGATATCATATTAATAATATAGTTTTGTCGCTGAATTTTAAATTAATCTATCAAAATATAGAAGTAAAATAAAAATAAGCTGGTACTCCATACTTTAATTGTAATTTGAAAATAAATTAGGTGGAAAGTAATTTATACATTGATTTTTAATAACTGCCAGTAAATATTACCGTGAATGGTTTGCTTTAGAATTTGTGAAAAACATTTATACCAGCGCAAATTTTAAAGAGTTGTTTTCGAGAGTAATTTTAGATGTGCCTTGTACATTATACAGTAAAATTAGTACCTAAATGAAACTTTTACTACAGACTTTATAATTAATGTGAGCAAATTGTGAAAAGTAAACTTACGTTCAACAAAGATACGTTCATTGTTTTGGATGATAGTATAATAGGGCCGACACGCTTTTGGTTTTCGTGGCCAGGGTCCGATGATTATGACTGTTTTCGAATCAAAGTACCTACACTAATGTTTTTGAATATGAAAAGCATGTGTATCCAGTATCCGCCAACTTAAAATAATATGCCATACTTAATACCATCTAACAAGCTAAATTGTATCTAAATGTAAAGTTTATATATTTATTGGGGTTTATATATTATATCAACTTTCTTCGGGAATGCTTGTGTAGATGGATTCATTCTGTACATTCCTGTGTCACCTGTACTATTGCTGTTTTTCAAATCTAAGATACTACCTTGTTATTTTCTTGTTCATATAGCGCCTGCAATAAAATCTTCAGCAAATCACTTTCTGTCAAAGAGATAGTTATCTACTTCTCCGGAGAAAGGTGAAAGACTTGGTCAAATATTAAACTTTAGCTATGTTTATTGAATAAGGCGTTTTTTTTATATCTGACGGGAAGTTTTAATATTTCTTCTTCTTCTGTTTCAAATCGTCCAACGACCCGCTGAACACTGGTGTCAGAGTTTTCAACTGCCTATTATAAGTAAGTAGCAGGCCAGTTTTATATTGTGTCTGAGAGATATGGCAGGCAGCTAGGACAATTTTTGATGTCATATTACATATTCAAACCTTTTTCAAATTCCAATCTCGTATTTTTTTACACAGTGTAAACTCGCTAAAAAATTTCATAGCTTTGAGTAATTTTCAAAACTTAAACATCAGGGGCCTTACCACAAAAAAGATAGACCAGCGTTCAACGCGTGTCTAGCGTTTTTTTTGTATGAAGTTTTATTTTAAACACGCGTTCGACTCGCGTCTAACTTTTTTGTGGTAAGGCCCCAGATGTCGCTCGGAAAGAGAAAGGTTCAAGATGTAACAATAATCTTGCGCAGTTGGCACACAGAAGAAAGTTGTTTCGTCCTTGAGTGAGTACACAAATTAGCCGTTAGATGACGCTCTGCAGCCGGTAAAGAAAGATTTGTCTCAAGATGTTTTTTTTTTGCTACTGATGCCAATGATTTCAGCCCAGGGACTATTAAATCTACACGTTACTATTTGGTGGGGAGCAGAAGGCTCACTCGGAATTAATATGAATCTTAAAATGTTGCAATTACAACCAACTATCGACCACAAGTAGATAGTTAAGCAGAGCGTTCTCTTACGGTTCTGCTTTGAACTTTCTCGATGCTTGCTTAGAAATCATTCGTGATGGTGATGCGCCTAAATTTATTGCGACATCAGGAAAAGAAAGTTTGGCCTTGAGAAACTTCACACTATTGCCGTGAGATGGCGATGCGTTGTAGAAGAGACGGGAAATAACCACATAGCGACATCAGAAAAAGAAAGTTCGGCCTTGAGAAACTTCGCACTATTGCCGTGAGATGGGGCTGCGTTGTAGCAGAGACGGGAAAGTTATCATAGACTGGTATCGGTTCATTGAGAAAGAAGAAAGTTCTCGTAAGTTCTCGAAAATTTATGTAAGTAGCGTAAGATGGCGCTGTTTTCATTTCTTATTACTATAAAATTGAGCGACATAAATGTTGTGCCCATCAATACCATAGATCAAGTTCCGTTTTTTTATTATCTTCCATTTATTAACAAAACGGGAAGTGGGTAATTTAGAAATGAAAATAACTTTAATATTTCTTAGGTCTGGATTGCCCTGTGATGTAATCCAGACCTAAGAATGATGCCAGCTTAGAATAGCATCACCCCATTTCTTTTCTTTGGGTGTCGTAAGAAGCAACTAAAGGACTTGTCAGACGTGGCGATAACAACCGTAATTTTACGGCCGTTGACGCTCTGCCTCCCCGCAAGGGATAAAGGCGTGATTAAAGTATGTATGTATGGACAAGTGAAAATCTTTTTACAGAGTATTGTGCTATGCAGAGGTATTCTAAACGAATTGACATAACTACATTTCAAGTGAAATATGTGCGATATCGCGAAGCTTGAAACAGTTTTCATACAAACTGCATGAACCAGAAGAGACGCCGTCTACACACGAGAGACGCGCGTCGCATCGATAGCGGCCGACGATCACTAGTCTGTCTCATGTGCGAAGACTGCGCCTATTTTAAACAAAACTGATACCTACTACCTACACCTTTTGACTGGCCCGATGGCGTAGTGGTTAGTACCCCTGCCTGCCGCGCCTAGGGTCGTGGGTTCGATCCCCACCGACACAAATGTTTGTGAAGTCAATTTTCAAATATTTCTGTTTAGTCTGGGTGTTTTCTATGTATAATATGTATGTATTTACAAAAAAAAGTATATTAGTATTTATATCAGCTATCTAGTTCCCATAGTACAAGCTTTGCTTAGTTTGGGGCTAGATGGCGTTGTGTGAAATGTCCAGGATATTTATTTATTATTATTTACACAATAATAGGTAGGTGACTAATCCGTCATAAATGATACTTAGATCGTGCTCGCTGATTAAAATGCGTGTTGAATTAAACGTTTTGAACGTGTTTGAAGTAGTTTTGTTTATACAAGGTGTAAGTGATAGCTCTCCGAATAACGAGAGGATGCATTCAGACCATGAAACTGAACATCTTCCCATATTCCCGAGAGACGTAAACTTTTTTTTATTTGCCGTAGTAAAGTAGTAGTAGTAGTAGTAGTCAAACGTAATTTACGTCTCTTAAAAATATTTTCTTAGTAGAAGTTATTCAATATAAGTATCTATTTGGAGAGCTGTGCCATATACAACCAGTAGGTGTATTTTTCAAACACATGAAACTTTTTTTATGTAAGGCTTGTGGTGCTTTCCTAAATTTTGGATGTTGTTAACATACTTAGTTGTGTTGCTTTTCGAAACTTTATTGGATAAAATATATTTAAAAATATCATCAAATGCAATAAACTGGAATGAGTAAAAAGCTGTTTCGTGAAATGCAGTTTGGTTTATTTTTCAATATCTATATAAATTTATTAGCATATATCTACATAGCAAGATTACAAATAAATAACACATACTCTCACACATTCACACAGGAAAATAAATACCTAAATAAATATTTATATTACACCGTGATACACGGTACAGAAACGATAACAAAAAAGTTATTTTGCAGAGATCAACTAATAAATAAATACCTATTTACAAAAATATAATGAAAATAAAAATAAATACTAAACAAAACATAATACTTTAAAAATATATACATAAAAATACTGATTTAAAAATATTAATAAAAACAGTCAATTGATATTTGTAACATACTAACAAAATACTTATAACATTAAAAAAGATAAAATACATAAATACATTTAATAAAATTATTATATACAAACAAAACAAACACAACAAACAATTCCTTTTCGATCAAATTAACAATCACATTACTAAACCAAATAATAAATGTAAAATGATCGAAAAGAAGAAAATAGAACCATACTCTTAAATAAATAACAAGACTCAGTATACGGGCAGACATAAATACTTACTGACTAAAAACAAATTCATCGTTAATCTGTCGCGACATTTTTGGTATAAACTTTTACTGAGCGTAGGCGGAGTAGGCAAGGTTGTTCGCCTCGTTCCTCGAACGGGACCAGCCGCCTTCCCAGCCACCGTGGTGTTCCTCGTGGTGGGGAACCCAACCGTGTTCCTCCTCATGGTGCTTCTTGGCGAGCAGGTGCTTGAGGATGGCGATGAGCTTGGCAATGAAGGCCAGTTTGGCGAGGAAGGCGAGCTTGGCGAGAGACGCGGCGATGACCAACAGGGCGATCACGACTAAAGCGATAGCTTTGGCCTTGGCTAAGATGGCGAGGGGCAACAGCATCTTGATCTTCTTCTTGATTTCCTTCTTCTTTCCACGGCCTTCTTCAACTGTAAAAATAATATTCGAATTAAATCTTTCATCTTTTTGTAGGCGTGTACAGAATATTGAAAGTAACTTTTTCCTGTTCAACAATTTTTAAATAAGAATTTCTTATAATAAGTGCCAAATATTTCTGCTCTATTATAAAAATTTCAGTGATCAAACTTTCACGACAAAAAAAAAGTAAATAAGAATGTCATTAAAAGGTTTTTCTTAGTATTAATCTATATTGTTGTATTTAAAGGATGGTCATGATAATAACAGTCATACAAACCGTTGTCGACAGCCCTTGCGCCTTCTTTCTCAGGAGTCTCATCGGTTGAAGGGTCGAAGCTGACTTCGAGTTCACTGTTGTTGAGGAGATCAGTTGCACTCTCCCACAGCTTCTCGGTGACCTGACGCTTCCTGACCTCGGGTTCGGTAGCCAGCTCCAAGCTCTTGGCCTCCTTGGGTCCATTGTTCAGGATGGTCAACCCGTCAGTCAGTTTCAGCGACCGGATCGATCTTAGCCTCTCAGTGGATTTCAGCGCTTGTTCCTATGGGCAAATCGTATTGGTTGATTACTATACGGTTATTTGAGTGTAGCAAAGTGGATCTGACAAGGTCAAGTTTAGCTTTAGCTATAGGAATCATCAAATAAATATAATAAAGATTAAGATGGTATTTCTAATCAAAGAAATTACTTAAGAGTAAGAATAGTTTTGAAAAATATCTAATTACAAAAAATATAAAACTGAATTAACTGAAAATTACGATTCAACACAACAAATGTCATGCACATTTTATGCAATCTGCTCTATGCACAATTGCAATGAGAGATTCAGTAATTTAAAGTACTATTTTATTATAAAAACAAAATTGCGAGCTTTCACAAATTTCTACGGTAAAAACACACTGATGTCACTTTTTCACCGCTTTGGAAGTCCATGTATGATATCACTTTTAAAATTTCACTTGTGTCCTTGAAATCCTTTACAACGATGACACTCCACGTACCTTCAAGCACAATCCAAGATCTTGATTCACGCAATGCACTATGTTTCCAAGGAACAGACGGATCACTGAATCTTCTTGTGGCACTGGGGTGGCTGAGGCAAAAGCCAACACACTAAGAACGATTAAGAACTTCATGTTGTTTTTTTTTGTTTTGTTTTTGGAGCTGTGCTCTACCGAAACCAATTGGACTGTGATGTTTGTTAGCAAGGTCAACACTTTTTTATCTAAACTCTCCCCACTCGATAGTTTAACTTGATTAGCATTTTTTAGTAATATAATTCCGTTCGGAACTGAGATGGCACTATGCGGTAGAGTGACACACATATTATTTTAATTTTATTGTCATTAGTTATTATAATCCCAGCGAGAGGCTTTTTCTTTCTTTGGTATGTTGATTTCGATGGTGTCAATAAAAATGAACCAAGATTGGTGACAAAATCCTAATAAAATGCGAATATCCTCATAATAAACTTTTGTGAAAGTCTATTATTATTGCACTGCAATACACGTAAATCTTTGATAGTGTAACGATGTGTATAACATTCAAATGACCATAAGTAAGTAAGTAAGTAAAAACACTTTATTGCACAAAAATAAAAAGACGAAGTAAAATAACATTTCAACGTTACTATGCGCAAAGGCGGCCTTATCGCTTAAAGCGACCATAATTAGGGTAATAATAAAATGAGTGACTACCATCTTGCCTCATACCCTCTCTCTCCTAGCTTTACCCTTTTCACCTTTTTTAATCTTGTAAAATGATCAAATAAGCAATCTATTTAATAAACAGTAGGTATGAATTGTATGAATATGATTGTCACTCCAAATTTGTGTGTCTACCTTTATAACTTTTTTTTTTAATTTCAGATGGTGCGTTCAATATCTATCATCAAAGCCTATGTGAAACGGATTACGAGATTTTATTAAATTGTTGACAGTTGATTTAATTTGTTGACATTTTATGACTTTGTAATGATTTAAGGAATTAGGTAAGACTGCTTTAAAGTCTTTATTAATATCTTAGGTTAAAAATGAATAATTAACAAAATAAAAACAAATAATTTATTCACACATAAATAAAAATAAATAAAATAAATTAAAACTGAGGTAAACATATGGCATCAGGCAGATATACATCAAACATATAAAAAACACAACATACATAGATACATACATAAAATAAATATGACTCACACATCACGCAAATAAATAACAAACATACACATTTGTACAATTGGAACATCCTATATCTTGTTCATGTCTAGTTCAGGTGACCAGAATACGCAAGGGACGCAGCGTCGTTGGCTTGACGGCCCCAGCCTTGGCTGGCTGGTTCGTAGTTGTACCCAGGGTGCTCTTCATGGTGGTGAGGAGCGCCGTAGCTGGTGCTAGGGGCTGAGTGACCGCCTGAACCTCCCTTGGCGGCAAGGAGCTTCCTGATCAGGTTGATGGCGTTCATGGCAAAGGCGATCTTGCCCAAGAAGACGGCCTTGACGGCGACGAAAGCGATGATTCCGAGGAACAGAGGGATGAGGGCGGCCAGCTTCAGTTTCAAGAGGAGGAGGATGGGGAGGAGCTGCTTGATCTTCTTCTTCTTCTTGCCACGGGCTGGAAAACGGAGAATATAGATTTCATTACTACTTGTTAGGCAATGGATGCAAAAGAACTACGATAGTTTCTTTTTTTCCGATAAATGTATGTTCGATTTTTTATTGTAATACCTAAGTGTATGTAAAATTTGATGAATGTGAACAAACACACACCTATGATTGGACCATAAAACTTGTGGTCAGTCACTTAAAGCTAGCACCATAAAAGCTGTTTGACAATGCCTCCTTTTAGCACGTTGTTGCTATTTGAATGGCCCTTTTGACCATTGTCTGAGTGAAGTCTGTTTTATGTATGTAAATTTGTTTAGGAGAGAAAGCATGCGGTTTGAAAATACGTGACACTAGAGCACCTCTAAGATTTAGAGATTTATGGACTTTGTCGTGTTATTTAATCTTGCCTGGCCTTTGTTTGGTGAAATTTCTTGCAATGTTTGCTTAGTAAATAGCATTGTCTGTATATTTTTAGATTTCATTGGATTTCTTTTCATTTTTCGTCACAATTTCTATTCAAAATTTTTGTGTTTTAGTTAATACACAAAAACTGAATTCGCCTTGATTCAAAGAAAAAGGAATGATTTTTTACTTGCGTGCTCTATGAACTGATGAGAAAAGAATATTGATTGTTCACGCACTTCTCTGTCAGGTATAATGACAAGTGATATAAGATAAGCTTATTGAAAAGATAGTATTGTAATAAATGTTCCTCCATGCAGGTCACATTTTTCGTCTATTGTCAAATATGTTTGAGAAAGTTGGGGTCAATTATTGACATTTGATGTTTTTATGGGCGTTATTTACATGTATTGTCGTCATTCTAATTGGAAATATCAAAGAAATAAATCCTCTGGACAAGACATTAATGCCAGAAAGATGTTTAAGCTAATCTGGTAGCCAGGTACATATAATGCAATCACTAATCACGTTCAGATTTAGGGATGCCCTCGTGACGTTCCCATGTGATGTAAAAAATGGAAATTATTCAGTCGCAGAATTGCATAGGTTTTCAAATTTTTGAAATACTGACCTTCCTCGTCAAGACCTCTGGACTCATTGTCAGGCTCGGAAAGACGCAACTGCAGTACGTGGTTTTCCAAGAAGTCTCCAACGTTGTCAGCGATCCTCTCTTCGAGCTGAGCTTCTCTGGCTTTGGGTTCCTCAGCCAAAGGTTCGTAGCTTCGGGCAGAACGAGCTGATCCAGTGTTGATGAGGGTGACGCCGTCGTAGATGTCCAAGCTCTTCGCCACTGCCAAGCGGTCGGTGAATTTCAGTGCCTTTTCCTGTAAAAGAAAAGATCTGATTTGTATTTTGATAATGTTTTTGTTTTATGCTTCGTTTCTATTTTTTGTGTTTGTTTAATATAATTTCATGGTATTCTATCAAAAAAGGTTTGTTCTTGACTCTTATTTAAGTCCAAGATGGCTGAGATAAGAAATTATTGGGCTTTATAATTTTGATAAAATATGTTCATAACTGATTTTTAAAGAAAAAAATATATTTGGAAATCCTTTTCAGTATTTCCACTTATGTCACACTAATGACGCTATGAGTCTCAATCAAATAATGCTTTTAAGAATAATACGTCTGTCATTCAAAAACTAATTGCTCTACGGTGACTCTTATTTCTTTGAATGCACTGGCTTTGAACACTTAAACGATATCTGCCAACGTAATGATCCGCAACCAATTTCAATTTCACTGCTGTCAATGGCTAAACAATGGGCTAAAGCTTCTCCCAACGCTTTCGTTTTCATTGCAGTATTTTCCACACATCACTTTACACTTATAAACACTGTTTCACTATTGTTCACCTTAAGACATAACGATGTATCGTTCTCTATGCACTTCGATACGACACCGACAAGATTCTCGGCAACACCACTCTCCTGCACTGGACTGCACGTAGCCGAAGCCAAAAAGGCGAGAACCACTATTTTCTTCCACATTTTTGCAAATTTATTCACAGAAGAAGTGGTTGTTCTTCGCCGACGCTTGGCAAGTTATGATATGTTCCCAAAAAAACTCTTGGATTTTATCCTTCGACCCCCCACTACGGGTTTGTCAAAGTGATGCAAATGCGTATGTGTTGTTTGACGCCCGCTAACTGATAGGCCGTGCGAGTTCAGACGTATGGTGTAGGGATAAGTAGAAAAACAAATATTTGGTCTTAGAAAGCGAAGTAAAGTTTGCATTACGAGAACCCAATACTCGCTTATGGCGTTTGTGATATTATGCTAGTGCAAATGAAACGAAAGAAAAAGTGTGATTGTTTGATTTTTCTTACGAGGCAAAGTGAAATCTAACATAACTCTATTGGTGTTTCGAAATTTTTGGCATTTTTGGGAAAACTTACCAAAATCTTAGCATATATTTGTCTATTATTGCATGATATCGTCCCATCTAATATGAAATGTAGCTATTTTCCGATTCTACGATTCGAGGCCAAGATCGCATATGGTTAAAAACCGGTAAAGCATCAGATGACCCTAAAAGTGACTTTCTGTCGCACAGCCGTATACTTTTCCCAATATTATTGACCTCAGCTTTTTCCATAGTTTATCTTTGGAATTTTAGGTAGGTGTGTATGGTTACTTTCGTTTTCAAACTGGCAGAGCTTCCTTCAACGGTACCAATAGAACAAACTTTTAGGTGTTTGACAGAGTTTTGTCAGAATGATAGGTTCATGTCACTTTATCTAAACAAACTTTAGTTTTCCATTAAATATTACTTTTTTAGGCCTTAAAATCATCAGTTGCGGTATGAATAAAAATAAATTAAAAGCATCAAGTTACAATGTCCTAGGTTACAGGAACAAGTATAATTTTTTTTTATAAAATCTTACAACTCGAATTAAAGTTTTGTTTAATTAATATGCACATTTCTACATGAAAAAAACTAATAAGAATCATTTATTTATAACAGTCAAAAATTTATTGATTGAAATATTGCAAAGAGAAGTGAGAAGAAAATTAAAAAACAGGCATCATTGCGGCATTTATGGTTGACATCAGAATTCACCTGTGTATTTTTAGACGTTGAATCTATTGTATTTGAATATGATAATATATAACTGCTTAAAGTATATTGTATGCTATCAATGCAGTATCAATCAACAGCAAAATTTATGCTCCCCCAGTCCCCATTTTCGATCATTATCTGCCTGCCCTTAACCCAAATCAGTTGGGGTCGGCGCAACATATTTTGTTAGAGCACAAAATCATGTAGCACAAGGTTTTGGTAATGTTTCATGACCGGACTCCTCCGGACGTCAAACCCCTTTGTAAAATGCTATAGTAGGTGGTATCACCGCCACCTTGCGGTTGACTATAGTCGACAAACTTTCAGCCGAGGTCAAAAATAAAGAAACACCCTTAGTGGACCAGGAGTCGTAGTGTTCTTAGCTGCTGCTACAAGATCAACCTACATAAAAACGAGATCACAAGCCCTCATAAACCACACATTACGAAACCGTTGAACGATTCAAGTTTAAGTGTACTATTACTGATACACTCTTGTCATCGTTGATGTAATTTCGTTACTGCACTTCTTGTAACAGACTTTCACTACGCCGTGAGCAGACTTTTTTACCGACTTGAGTTATAAAAAGAGGAAAGGCTTTTAGGACACACATTTTATATTTTACAAGGCAATTTAAAACAGTAGTGTTAGATTAGGAAAATTGTAGTAAAAGACTCAAAACACACTTTGACAGTTTGATCTAGTTCAGTTACAGAAATTGGCGTTGTTTATATATGATATCATGATTTTTCCACGCGAGTTGTCATATTCCATACCTATGATATGGAACTCTGTGTCATACATTTCATAACATAACTATGCAATTATTCGAAAGAAAAAATATAAAGTCGGATTTGTAAATGTTGTAAAATTTATTTTAAGAAGCCGGTTTAACAATAAGGTCAGGTGCCTTTTGAGAATCTGCCGCAAAGCACATTATTATGCTATGTCCTTTTTTATCCCGTTGCCTTTCATGATATAGAAAATCAGTACCTACCTACTCTACGCTATGTTACTACTCAACTTCTCATAGTTTTGACGACTGTTCGCTGATTGATACGTGATATATGCTATTATGTTTTTTCACGATATATATTATTTGAAATGTTAGACTTGTATTTCGATGAAAAAATTAAAAAGGAGTAATTATTTGAGAATACACTTTTAAAAATATTTAAAAAATCATTGTAATAAGTTGAGATAACGATTATCTTGCTTATCTACAAACCACGTGCAAAGAATAAGAATAGTAAGCAGAACCTCAATTTTAAAATCAAGTCACACTCTGCGGAAGCTGCATCAGAGAATTTTGTCATTCACTGCCGCACGCCCTTAATGGCATCAGTAAATATGCGAAAGTGAAACTTCAATGAATTCCTTCTGTCCGTTGATGACCCTCAGGGCGATCATCTTTGAAATTTAAGAAGGTACTTTTGTTTTAAGGTGCCGTAGTCTAAGGATGAAAACGGAATCCTATTACTTAGGCAGTATTTCATAAACCGTAATAGTAAGAGAATTAAAATTTTCACAAAAGCCGTATTTCTCTTGCTGCTCTGATGGTTCTGAGGCTGTGTCTCATGAACTACTTACTTGGGCGAGATGCCTCAAATAGATGTCAGGAGGTCACTGATGATGATTTTCTGGAAACCTGTCGGCTGGGTTAAGTAAATGTGTACTTAAATATTATTCGTCTTCTGCCTGCTTTCACCCCTGCATATTTTAGCTAATTATTATTCCTCGGCACAGTCAAAATCAACTACACATTTTTCATATTAGAGTAAAAAATTCTGAAATATTATAATGTATAAAGTGACCAAGAAAACAACATTCTAATAACTTTTTTGTACGTAGGTAATGTGTCTTGAAATAAATATTTTCTCACCATGGATGGGAGATGATCCCTTTAAAAAATGTGTGTTATAATTAGACGCAAAATGCATATTACTTTTCAAAATAAGGCGATGATTAAAAATATGGTGACTTGATTACTGTGAAATATTGAAGATTATATTACTCATAAATTAAAAATGAGAAAATTGAAAAAATTACCAGCTACCACCGGGACTTGAACCTGGGACTCTAAATTTATGAGAATAATATAGCGCTGTGAGTGCATTGAAAAATCCAATACGATGATATTAGTTTTCATTTTTTAAACCTATTTGACAAATAGTAACAACGTAAAGGAAGTTAAGCGATTATACCGATTTGACCCTTATTGAACCTTAAAGTGGCCGTGCCCTTGACTAGTACTTGGCCCTTCGGAATGCACTGCATTGATGTCAAGTGTCATTTAAGTTAGCTGTTATCAGTAACCGTTAACACTTAACACCAAATTGCTTGTCATGATACGACGGGTAAGCCTGTTAGTAACCTTATTAT
Organism: Phthorimaea operculella; assembly: GCA_024500475.1. NCBI lineage: Eukaryota > Metazoa > Arthropoda > Insecta > Lepidoptera > Gelechiidae > Phthorimaea > Phthorimaea operculella. The sequence continues at coordinate 6,787,963 of JANFCV010000008.1, read as the reverse complement.
AATGTTACAATTTTGTTTATTTTTTTCAAACGAGTTCTACGGTAGAAAAAATGAACACATAATATTATGTCCCACTTGTGCTAAAGTTCAAATTTTGCGAAAGTTCGGGACTGAATTTTACTATTTCTCTTTTGCGTTATTTTTGCGCTGCTTAGTAAGGCATGTGTTTTCAACCTTTTTTTAAATAAACATACATTAAAATAAAAATTTGATCATTGCCGCAAACAACATCATCATACTCGCCAAAAATATCATTTTTTTTTTCGAAATTTGAAGCCATTTAGGCGCCTCGGATGCTAACTTTTTCAGTTTCACTGTCATTATCACCTGGGTCGGCATCACGTAACCATGTACCACGAATATTGGCATCATTCAGAAGAAAGTGTCTTGAGTAACGTGCGACCTTGAGTAAGACTTGGGCGATACGTAGCGTGCACACACTGGGTGGTTTTTAGTGGGTAAATTCGGGCAAACGTTGGCAAGTTTTAAAAGAAACAAAAGAAATTGTATACCCTAAGTTTTATAATTATGTTTTTTACAAATATAACCACATATAATGCCAATCTGCTATAAGAAAACTGTGTATCTCTATAGTCGGCCATCGTCTAAAGGTGAGCACTGTTATATTTCTTTATACTGTTGTATATTAAAAAATTTGCTAGGGATGAGATAACCATATAATTTGGTCACTTTCTTGCTTAGTTTACCTATATCTGCAATTTTTAAAAGATGTAACAACACCCAAACATCTTGCCTACAAAAACATAAAGCTCATCAGTTAAAACCCGATTTCTGTAACAGTATTTTATAAATAATAACAAGCAGATGTATTAAAGAACAAGAGCTTGACTGCGGTAATTTCAATTATATTTTGCGTTTGACATCCGCCATTTTGAATTTATGACATTTTATTATAGCTAGTTTTACTCGCGTTGCTTAGACAAGGCTTATGTCACCTAGGTATTTATCAAGATCCAGCTGTTTAGGCTATAGCCCGTGAAAAATATTTTCTTATCCACATACATACTCACACATACATACATACATACTCTCGAAAAACAGAACCCTCTTTCCCAGGCATTCGGGTAAAAAATCATCCAGTGTGTGTCATTATAGGTGTGGTCTGTATCCACAGCCACCTTACGGCACTTTCGCGGAAGTAGGCGCATACCGCACCTTACGGCTTCGGAAGAAATAGGCATTTAACTTTGGCACACGTAAAGGGAGGGTCAAATAGGTAAGTATGTCGACTTATAAGTTCGGAATTTTCGGGTGCGGACTTTCTGACAGGTATTTAAAATGTGGACAGGAAATCTTTCACGTCATATTCATACACATTCCATGCGTGATTGAAACAGATTACTTAAACCGGTTAAACCTTTAAATAGGCAGGTTGATGTACCCCTGATAGTACTTTTCTAGAGTAGGATGTTATAGTTTTTCCAAGTCACTGTTCTAAGGTAATATAAATAACATTCTCATAAATTAAATAATGAGAAAATTGAAAAATTCATTAGCGACCGCCGGGACTTGAACCCGGGACTGTGGATTGCCGTTCCACCGCCCTACCAACTGAGCTACGGGCGCCTAGCGGACCCTAGTGAATCTTTCAACCTCTTGATGCTCGTCTCGAAGCAACGATTAAGCGACATCTAGTAGTTATTACAACTAAATACTTCGGTTAGTCCACGTTACAGTAGGAATTCAAACCATCTGATGAAGCTTTTTCCTTCGATATCAGTCTTGTTTTGTTGTCTACGGCATATCAAAAACAATCTATCACTCTGGCACCAGGGTTCATCGGGTCATGCGTTGAATCACTGTCCCATACAAATACAATATGAATGAATGAATCACAAAAAGAAAACTCCCACCCACGATTCTAAGGCGAGAAACACATGCAAAGTCCATGTGCGTTATTTTTGCGCAGCGATATCGCTTATTTTCATACTAGTACGAATAGAACAAACGCTAGCTCGTACGTACAAAAACGTGACAGATGCGTTTGTCAAACCGTTTGACACAAATAAACCATATGTTACTGCGCCCTTCGGCAGTCGCAGGTTCAAATCCTGCCTGCGGTGGAAAATTTTGCAAGTTTTCCATAAACCATATGATATTGTGCATAAGGTTCACTCGGCTCTATTTCGGATTTTCGCGATTGGCAATTATTACATAGCCAGGGTTGGTACTGTTAAAAATCTCAAACTATAAAAACATCGAAACAGCAAAATATATGAGCCAATTTTAAATCCAAGAAATATGACATTCGTTACAATCACCCTCTTAGTTACCTTGATCTTCCCTGTGTTTCCGGTTATTTCCAGTTAAAGCCAATAAGCATCAAAATCGTCGCTAGTATTGACTGAGTGAGCCATCTGTAATAGGAGCCCCGCGTGTCGTTTCCCTAATTTGTGGTATGGGTATAAAATCAAAATTTGTATTGCTCAAACATAACGCACAAACGGACATTACGTGAGCTTCTCGTCTAATAAAAAAGTCAACTGTGTCACACCTGACAGCTTGACCTAAAAATACTTTACACTCTTCCGTTCACAGCAAATCTGCCTTATTGTTATTACGCATATTTACGATAATTTCAGATACCCTGAATGAAACATGGTGATTTCTGACCACAGGGGGGCGAGAAAACACGATTCTCACACACTCCGCGTCATTTTCCGGTGTTTTGCGGGAATATATTTCAAATATTTTGCCGTGTGGTACCGGCTTAGAATAGTATCACCCCATATCTTTCTCGTATTTGTCGTAAGACTCAAGCCCAAGCTCAAGTCCGTTCCTGCATGGTGTATTGCTGTCACCTGTGGGACGGGTCTGCCAAATACCAGCTGGCAGCCCTGGACTCGATTGAGAAGCGCGCCAAGAAACTCATCGCTGATAGGGCACTTATTGACGCAAAGTTACAGAGCCTCGAACACCGTCGCAAAGTAGCTTGCTTGTCGGTATTCTAGAGGATACATTTCCTGATACCTTCGTCACCATTCCATCTCCGGTGCACGAGACGCCGGTTGGTATTCCACCCTTATATCGTAGACATCCCGCAAATTCGCACAAAGCGCTTCGCTTCTACATTTTTAATGCGAACTGCTAAGGAGTGGAACTCCCTGCCTGCGGATCTGTTTCCGGAACGTTATAACCTGGGCCTTTTCAAGGCGAGAGTGAATAGGCATTATCTGGGCGAGCATGTTCCATCATCGTCTGCATCGTCACTTAACATCAGGTGAGATTGCGGACAAATGCTTACCCATTATATATATAAAAAAAACCGGCCAAGAGCGTGTCGGACACGCCCACAAATAGGGTTTCGTAGTCAACGTTTAAATATCAGGTTTTTCAGCATTACAAACTTAATTTTGTTGCTGGTTTGTTAGCAGCAGTATGATGACCAACCGCAAACAGAAAAACTCAATTTTTTCTGAAACCTTCAAGGGTACAATATCCGTTATAGTTTTCATTGTAACTTTCGATTGTAAGCTATATTCTATATTTATTTCAAATTTTTATCGTTTATACTTTAGAAGTTACAGCTGGAACAAATTATGGGTCAAAAACGCCCTTTTTAAATGCAAATATCTCGTGACAGAAAAATTTTAGTGACTTTGTTTCAAAGAAACCTCCCCTTAGTTTTAAAATACCTATTCAACGATACCCTACTCAATATAACAGAAAAAAAAAATTTTTTTTGCCCCCCTTTTACTTGTATAGGAGGGGGTCCAAAAAAACATTTAATATATTTTTTTCTTAACATTTCTATATTTGGGTCAACACGATCTATCTTCTCACCAAATTTCATGTCGATAGCTCTAAAACTGACGAAGATATGAGGGCGCGGCATACAGACAGACAGACAGACAGACAGACAGACAGACAGACAGACAGACAGACAGACAGACAGACATGACGAAACTATAAGGGTTTCTAGTAGACTACGAAACCCTAAAAAGAACATTATCCAAGATAAAAATGTGACCCGGTGTGTGACATATCATAGGTGTGATTTGTATCCACAGCCACCTTACGGAACTTTTGCAGAAGTAGGCGCATACCGCATCTTAAGCCCTATGGAAGAATTTGGTACATAATCACTATAATGTCAGGCTGACAACCTGTCTCTATGGTGATAGGTACACAGTCTTTTGAATGACTCTATACTTTAGACAGATGTGGTGTAAATGGCTGGTTTTTACAGCCTAGCCTGCAAGTGATCAAGGAGTGATGATTGTATGTAAGTATGGAGATTGTCATGAGTCGCACTATTCTGCGGTGCGTGTGCTCACATGTACCGACAAAGTAATCACTCCTTTTGACCTACAAGCTGCTGCTTGGAATGCTACTCATCCACTTTTATGTCGATGACTTGTTCAGTCGATTAGGTCTTGTAGTTCCGTTTAACTCATTCCAGGCATATAAGTACCTACAAGTGCAACTACAATTTATGAAGACATAGTGGGTAGGTTTACGAGTATTTGAAGTATTCTTGTTAGATCTGTGTTTTGTTTTTGCCTACATAAAAAAGAGTCACGCTATTCCTTTTCCGCGTATGTAGCTAGTGGTTAATAGACACCGTTTTATGCAAGTTTTACGTTATTGACTAAAAAGTTTGACAACCTGTTAAAGTGAGATAGTATTTTTCCGAAAATCGTGTGTATTATTAGTTACTTGAGTAATTAATTGGTCACTATCTATGGATGGATTGCATAAAAGACGATATGAAAAAAAAGGCGTAGGTGAGGATTTGACTGCTGATAGAGATGAATGGAAGAAAAAGACATGTTGCGCCGAAAATAAATTGGGATAAGGGCAGGCAGATGATGATAACAAAAATTATTGTAGGCCAACAGGCATCCAATACGACAGGCAAAAGAGAGTACAAAAAAATAAATAAATTGATATTTGATAAGCAACGTTAATCGGCTCACATACGAGTATTTACCAAGTTGTTACAAAAATGATGTAACCTACTATTTAGACAGCGAAATAAGTAGGTGTCTTAAATTCGATTCACAACTCTTTCGAGCCATCGCACCTTATGTGTTAAAAGCTGTTAAGATTTCTATTCCATCTGCAACCATCCGTGTGTTGTACTGTCGTCCGCTTTCAAAGCAAACATAGTATTTATTTTGCGTACCTATTCTGTTTCGTAATACATTATATACAGGGAGTAACAGAAAGGGTATAAAAGCCTAAAGGAGGCCAAGGTACTCATTAAACTGTACAAGTTTCCCCATGGAACATGGGTCGAAGTATGACAAAAAGAAATTTGTCCCCCCATAAAAAATTGCCTTGGTTGATTTACTATGGGAGGTCCAATTTTTTTCATATTTTGAACTTAAGACTTTGTAAAAATCAGGTCTATATCACACAAATTATTCGTACATTTCAAACCTTTGTCATGAGAAATGCATGCATAAGATAGGCTCTTTGAAAATTTGGCAAGATTTGGTCAGGTGCGTAGCTCAGTTGGCAGAGGAACGTCCCTCTCGGTATCAAATGGTTCCAAATTCAGTTCCTATCCCAAACTAATATTTTTTTATTTTCTAATTTTCTTTTATAAGAATGACATAACAGTTTTGTTTGATATATCTATTATCTTCTGTGTCTTTTAATATAGAGATATGAGAATCGTTTAAAATTAGATATACAATATGCTCCAAAAATAGATTGAGCATAAATGTAATGTAAATCCAACGGTATCAGGGAAAATAAGCTAAATGTCTTCACCATAGGACAGGTAGTATTTACTTTGATCCTGAATAAGATTTTCTAGAAGTAGGTAGGTATGTTGCATTTGCATCTACATCCGTTATTTCCATTCCAGAGAGAGTTGGCAAACGTAAAGCAAAGCAAACGCACAATTATGCGTGTACTAAGTATAGCAGTAGGTATACCATCTAGCACCTGGGTATTACTTAATACCAGAATCTAGAGACGAACATTATTGACTAGTTTTTATTAAGTAACTTCAAAAGTCTGTATTATTGGTCTTAAACATTTGAAAAAATGGTTACAAATTTTAATGGGTCCTAGAAAAATTACATTGTTAGGCTGAAACCTTCTACAAAATTGAAAATTTTACCCAACACCTCTTAATAGCAGAATGCCGGCAGAGTAGAATAGCACCACCCCCTCTCTTCCCGTGGGGGTCGTAAGAGGTGACCGAGGGATAAACCCGACCCAAACAGCCAGGGCCAACCGTATGGTGGCGGTTACTCCACCACAAAAGCATTCCCAAGGAGGGTTGACGTCTGCTAGGCGGCCGGTCGTGAAATTAAGCCAAATCCTTTGCAACACGATTTTCTGTTCAACAAAACGTGTTGCGCCGACCTCTAAAGTAATTGGGATCAGGGCAGGAACATGATGATGGATCTTAATAGCAGAATGATAAGTCTGCAGAAATTCCAGTCATCGTATATTGTTTAGGTTCGATTAATCTACAACAAATGATAAAATTAATGGTTTGCAAAATCCGTTACGAAAGTAACAAAACAAAAATGCATTTTTATACGGACATACCACTAATAAATTAATGTTAGCTTTTGTATCTAATCTACCATTGTATTTCATAACGGTGAAATTGTAGTTTCTATTGACGATAACTTACACATGAAAGAACAATCGAAAGAAAAGTCAAAGTCTTTTGTGACTATCTGCATAATCACGCCTTCGATCACATTTGTTTTAGTATTCAACCATGTTTGATGTCCATTACTGCCTGCTAATAATAAGCTGGTAGTCATTCATTCTTCTTCTTCTTCTAATAGTAAACTCCAACTCCCTCGAAAGGTCTATGTAGGTAAGTACCGATTCGGTCAATGGTCTCAAAAACTGATAATTAAAAAAAAATATGACTAAAATCAGAAAAAAAAAAATTTTGACTGGTATATTTTTTAATATTTTTTATGGCATCACTAATCGATACTATACCTACCCTGAAGCTACAGCACGCATTTAAATGAACACCCTGTAGAACACCTACACGTTACTTACTCATGAAATAATTTGTTTTAGTGTCCTATTCTGAAAAGATTTAGAACTGTGAACGTTTATTTATTGTCATTTAACTTTTTTATAATTTTTGTCAATTGCATTATCCTTGTACATTTTTGTTCAGTTTTAGTACAGTAACCATGAATTTGACAATGTGAAACAAATGAATCTAATCTATTCGTAATCACCTTTCTGTATCCTCCGTGAAAGGCTTGCTAAAATACAGTTTACAGTACGAATCGCTTCTGGAAGCTTGCAAATTTGTCGAGGTGGTTAGAAAAGGTAAAAGGAAGAAATATAAAATTAATAAATATTGGAAAACGAAGAAGGAACAAGACGCCGCCTTGCCGGTTTGATTTACGGGTTCAAAATATTATTTTCAGGCAGCAATGAATATTAAACTACGTTTTACATGTCAAAAGACTCAAAACTGAACATCGGTGTCCAGTATTGTGAACAAATAGTGCCATGTCATCCTCAAATGACAAAACAAAATATAACAAGTACTATTTGATGTTCATTGCCGAGAGAGTATACCAAAAAATACCAGTATAGTTTTCTTTAGTACCTGGATATGCAATGTATATCGAATTTCATTCACAAGTTGTAGTTTTGTGCTACAACCTGACTAGGCGTTATGATTTGTTGTTCTAAACTGCATATCATTGTAACTGATTTCACTTGTTTTTGTCACTAGCTTGTTAAGATGATCAAAGAGAAAAAATACTATAATGTCAGCCTTTACTCATAAAAAAAATTGCTCTTTAAAATGTTTAAAAATACCGAGATTTATTTAGTTTAGTTAATGAAATGTAAGAGTTGGTCTTTATTTTAGTTACGCCAGATGATTTTATGAAAATAGATATGGGTTGGTTAGGTTCAAAGATACTTACCTGCAAGAGTAAATTAAAATACTTTGTCATGTTCATTTGAATAATTTAATAATATAACAACGGTCCGTCGTAAAAATCCATTTTGTATGTACATCGTTCGTTTAATAAATAAATTCGCTGGTTATTAATAAAATTATTATCACTCACACTCATCTCATCTAAACCAAAAAATACATAATATAACACAAAACTATACATAAGTCTTTGGAACTAAAACTTAAATATAAATTGTGGTAAAATATATAGGTAACTATAATATAATACTTAACGTATTATAAACAATCAAATACGTAGTCATATTACATACACATACATAAAATACATATTAATAATTAAATCAGTCGTCATGAACTTAAAAATATAATTAAAATACTGGTAAAATAGAATACTGTCAACTAATTAAGAAAAAAATATATCACACAAACACTCATACAAGACGTTAAAAACGTAAAAATAGTATATGGTAGTAATGGTAATAACGGTGGTTATAATGATAAATAAACATACTTAGATATAGTGCAATATAAATGTTATAAATGAAATATAATGTCATGAAAATAGAAGACTAAAGCTAAACCTTGGCATAATCAGGTAAAATATAAATTACTGACCTTTGACTGGGTAAAATAAATTATTATACTTAACTATCCTGTCACATGCACTACATGGCAACTAGAATAAGAGAGTATTAAGTACATTTTCATTCATAAAAGAAAAACAACTCCTGACGGAACATACATAAATCCAGCAATTCGCTCATTCTCATCCTTCTGTTTGGCTAGAATAAACTCAAAGTCACAATAACTAACATGGTAGGTAATAAATTAAATAAATAATAATTTATCTAAGTCTACGCCTGCTTGATGTGAGCACCGTATGCTAAGTCTTGGGCGTCTTGCGACCTTCCCCAACCACCAGAGCTTTCCCAGCCGGAACCACCTGAGCTGCCGGAGTCAGACCATCCGCTGCTGCTGCCACCTCCCTTTTTGTCAAGGAGTTTCTTGAGGGCACCGAAGGCAGCGGCGATGAAAGCGATCTTGCCGAGGATGTAGGCCTTGAAGACGGCAAAAGCGATGATACCAAGGAACAAGGGAACGAGGGCGGCAAGCTTCAACTTGATAAGGGCAAGGATGGGCAGGAGTTTCTTCAGCTTCTTCTTCTTCTTGCCACGGCCTGGAAAGGAAAAAACAAACCTTAAGAGTTTACCGCCGCATTGTCATTTGATTTTCATACTTTACCATATGCTATCGATTTATCTTTGAAAGACAAGACAAGGGAAAATTTATATAATCTCGAAAAGTTGGCGGTTTCCTTTGTTATAAAGAAAAAAGATGTCTCAAGCGTATCCCTATAACAGAGGCAATACAAATCAATAGATGTCCGAGAAAGCAGAAAGTTGATAAATACTACACATAAGCCTCGGGTCACTTTCTGCTTGAGGCATGATGTGACCTATGACCTTCCGCCGTGACCAGCGTGACAAACAATCTTGATGATTTATCACCAATCTCTATTCTTAACAAAAGGTACCTACGGTAGATAACAGTATTCAAAGATTGGCAGACGCATCAATAATCAATCCTAAATGCCAAAAGAGAAAAAAAGAAAGACGAGACTCACTTACATACACTTGAATAAACTGTAAACAATAAAGTGAAATGTACTTCCAACGCTTTTTCTTAACCAGCTCTAAATGAAACCTGGTTTGTAAGATAAACCTTCAAAGGCGAGATCTTCAATACAAGTCAAAATATGGAAATGATTTACCATGACATGCAAATAGGTAAGTTTATTGGCACAGTATGATATTGTACATGCATGAGAAACTTTGAAGAAGCACTCAACGGCGCCTATTAATTTTGCACGGTAGATTAAAAATTATGTCTAACTAACGGACTATTGACCGGAACATTATGTTAGAATTCAAGTTTATGACGATAAATGTGAAATTAATCATTTTATCAATTATTATTTTTTATTTTATTTATCCACGACGGAACAGAGACCGTATAATTCGTTTTTTGGGGCGAGAAAATCTTTGTGTGTATGTTTATGCAAACCAAAATTACCAATTTATTATCTCTAAAACCACTGGTCTGATTTTTATACAGTTTTCAGTGATGGATTGAGATTTCATAGAGGCATTTTTCGTAAATTGACTATTGCGGTTTTTCAAAATTTTGATTCTGATATATAAAAATTTAAAAATCATGCAAAATCTCTGTAAAAATTCGTGAGCAACACAAAAAAAAAACGGTATACTTTATTTTACTTCATCGGCCTATCTATGCAAAATTGTTGCCCTGTATCTTGCAAAAGCTATGAATCAGTATGTTTTATAGCACAATAAACTTTGCTACGACGGATATTTGACCACGGATGAGGAAAATTCATAAAACATTACAATGTTTGAGGTCAGTATTAAGAAGAATTTCTTTTTTCGTGTGGAACAACAAATTGACGAACAATTTGATAAAATATCGAGAGTTTACTGGGAAAAATGGTAACCTGCTACACAGTTGTACAACAGATCCAGACTGAACCCTGTACAGGATCCTCAACATTTTGGTTTTATTAACAAGTATTACTTATTAAGTGGATTTACGCGACTTGCTTGCTTAAAGCTCTGCCAAAAAATTGCGTTAACATAACGAAAATTCTCGTAAAATTCTCTTACCTTCTTCTTCAACAGAGTTGTCTTCTATGAAGGATTTGGGCATCCTCAACTGCATGACATGGTTGTCGAGGAAGTCAACCACATTATCGAGGATCCTGTCTTCTACCATGGCTTCCCTGGCCTTGGGGTCATCGGGAAGTGGTTCATAGCTGCGAGCTGACCGAGGGCTGCCAGTTCCAGCTAGAGTAATACCATCGACGATCTTCAATTCCTTTGCGCTGGCTAGGTTTTCTGTGTATTTCATTGCTTTTTCCTGTGGGAACAGATAGATATAATTTAATGTTATGAAAAGTAAACAGACAAAAAGATGTGATATAAAAAGTAAATCTGTATTTGGTTGAACAATTTATATTTTAGGCTTAAATCGTGACGGAGATTTATCTCAAATCTTAAAGTTTTCTTTTTAAATGTAATGACTCTAAACATGAAATTTCCCAGACTTGTAAAGATTCTTTTTTCGAGTAAGGACAGCCATTGCTATCTCCAAACTTTATCAATTTGTAAATTCATCATCTTCTTGCCCTTATCCCATATCAATTGGGGTCAGCGCAACGTCTTTTGTTAGAACATCAAATTCTAAATTGGTTTAAAATGTTTTGATTTTTCTTTTTCTATAAGTGTGGGACACCGAGTTGTATAACGACCCGATGAACCTTGAATGGAGTTATTGATTTTGTCACAAATTCATTTATATGATTATTGTAGACGTATGCCAAAATTCGTTATTTCTGTATTTTCAGATATTATGTAGAGACATCGTCATTTTAAAGAAATCTTAAACATTATTTGGATTTTATGATTATTGAAATTTATGCAGTCTATAAAAATAATCACTTTAGAAAAAAAGGTAATGCATTAACTCGCAAAAATATGCAAATTTAGTTAATAGGTCACTAATTTTAGATAAAAAAGTGATTTATTTCACTTTTTAGATCACTAATTCTATAAAAAAGTTATTTATTCCACTTTTTAAATAGGTCCAATTTGTCTTCCGGGTTAAGTAGCAATTGTATTTTCACAAAATATGACAGGACTCTAGTATATGATTTAAAAGCTCTGACAATCAGAATTTGTCAAGCCGTCCGATGATTTCATAAACCGCACGAGAGAACAAGATGTAATTAGCACAACGATCACATCACACTTGTCACAGAAAAATCCTTGTTTGTCACTTCACTGCACACACCTTTAAACACAGCATGGTGTCTGTCTCCAGACAGTCCCGTAAACTTGACGCGAATCGCTCCATCACTCCTTCCTCCTTCGACATGGGCTTGGCCGCAGCCACAGCCACGAGACACAGAAGTGCGAACGCTCTCATCTTGGGATATTCTGAACAATTGTCAATGGTGCCTGTAAAGCAGACAGTTTTATTTTGAGCCTCCCCTCTCAAATTTCCATATGTCACGTACCCGAGGCCTCTGTGTGTGCGCATGACGAAATGCAAAGGCTGCAGGGCGGAGACTTTTGGAGAAAGCTTTTGTGACTTAGCGTTTTTGCTTGGAGACAAATTTTGATTCAAACTCTTCCGATAGCTGATCATGATCGGTTCTATCATCTGAACCTATTGTTGTACTTTGGAAATTTGATATCGTGTTTGAATAATGTGATTTATGTAATTGGCAAGTGTTGTGGATTAAAGTAAACGTCTAGAGTGGTTTGTAGTGATGTTGGTAATTGTCATGTAAAATACAATTTTTCATAAACAATCTATTATTTTCCGTTAATTCAAAAAACTTAAAATTAACTTCAAGTTCTTTTACAAATTATGCTAGTCTCTAATATTGCTTTCATAGTTTACTCCAAAAACGATAGTTATATTTCTTTCTTCCATAGTAAACAAACGAAGCTTAGTCAAACATTAAAGCATATTAACACGACTTTGCGAGATTTAATGGAATTTTAAAAGTGTGTTATTATGGCGTTCTTTTAGGGTCAGTTTATTCTTTCTTTAGTACTGTGGTCGCCACTCCTATCACTTTCAAAGTTTTTCTATTTCTTATAAGATTACAAGACTATTGTTAAGTGTAAGTAGGTACATTTGTCTTTTGTATACATACTGTAATCAGTAGGACGATAAAATTATTCATCAATCAAAGGTGTTTTTCTCCAATGGTTTAGAAGATATTTTATTTTATTACTACGAACCTTGTTCATTTTAAACGATATATTTTTGATTTTTGAGGCCATTGTTTTTCATGATTATGATAACTAGGTACGTCTAATAGAAATAAAAAGATGTACATCATACTTTATTAGTTATCGAACATAACTAGATTCTCATTACAAACCATGATACCAGCAAAATACTTTCTATATCTAAAATTCTATAGCTTTTTGATCACATAACTGATTTTCTATATATTATATGCCATTTGTATTCGAAGGACTCTAATATTACCCATTTAGAGGCAAAACGCGAGCTAAAGCGAAAGTCGTTACATACCTATATACACGCAGGAACAGGATCAAATAGGTGTGTTATGGAATGTGACATGTGAGTATTTAGAAATACATTCATAGCCTTCTTTTTTTTTTTAAAGTAGAACATCCAATATTTTTTATTGATCTGCAATTTCTAGATAGTTTTGTTCATATTTATTTATATTTCTTAAACCAGACGCCTTTTGTTTAACGATATTTAAATAGGCATCCTAAATGTTTCCAAACAGCCTTTTTAACCCTGTTTTTTTCTTTATTTCTTATCATGCAAAAATATATACCTATTTCATGAAGGTTGTCGATATAAAATCATTTCAAAAATTTAGTTTATATTGATGATTTGATAAAGTATTCAGTTTTCAGATTCAATCTAATTAGTGTCAAAAGGATCCGGACCAATCAGGATATTCTGATTTTCGTTAGTTGTTAGCTTGTATTTGCAGTCAAGTCAAGAGGCTACTAAGGTTTGTATGGTGGCATCATCATCATCTTCCTATGCCCTTATCCCAAGTACTTGGGGTCGGCGCAAAATGTTTGAACACAAATCCATGTTGCAAAAGGATTTAGCTATGATTACCGGCCGTCTGCCTGACGTCAAACTATTGTAGATGGTATCACCGCCACCATGCGGTTGACCATAGCGGACAGACGTTCAGCCGAGGTCATAAACTTTACGTCGCCTTTTACGAAACACCCTGAGTGGACTAGGGGTGGCAGTATTCTTAGCCGCTACCACAGTTTGTATGGTGGCATACAGGCATATTATTCTTATCATTAGCTCATCACGTGTAGCACGTGTAGCGATACCTAGTTGAAAGTAAATATTTGATTTCAAACAAACCAAACCTTTATGACTGAAATCCGACTCTCTTGTACATACTTATATTTATAAATCAATTTCCTACGAAGAACCGTTAAGTAAAGACTTCATTATAAAACTCTTCTTTGATGAAATTCTTTTTTTATCGTACACCTTACTTCATAATGGATTCTTTGTACAAAAGACCTCCCAAAGTGTGTATTCGTCTTCAGCGATTGAGGTCAAAGTGACGCACTTAAATTCCTTTTCCTTCAAAATTGCGTAACTTATTTAACTTTCTTTGATGATGTTGTCATACCGGAAAGTGAAGACGGACGTAAGGCATTTTGTAAGTTGGAAAAGAGGACACCACGTGGTGATGCTCCCACACTAGGTACATTTTTGCCAAATGATCGCCAACAAATTGTTTGAATGACATCAAATAATTTTGTCACCTGGATTTTAGTCAAACCAAAAATAGCTCGTTTTGTATCTAGATGTTTGAAGATATGAATCGAAACAAAACATATTTGCGTACTTCTAGTTTGGTATGTCGCAAAATTATAAATTGTTTAAATTTGATATCAAAGAATGTTGCGCATGCTGTCACATCAAATAATAATTTGTGACTGAACTGTAAATATGTGAGTTGCAACCCCAAATATCAATAATAATGCACATTGTAATACACTTTACCTTCTCGCCTTCTCATGGTCGGTCATCAGTCTATCTCTTTCTTTTAGTCTTCAGTCTTCCAACGTTCCAACGTCTCGAATTATTCACAAGTGAAAATTACTTTTTCATCTTCGATAATACATTCTATTAATAGCATCTTTAACATCAGTAGATAGTGTTTTGGTCATGTTTTTAACACAAAGGTCGTCAGTCACAAGCAAGTCAAATCAAATAGGATGACATTTGCGCCTATCTTTGTCTCATCCCGTTTCGAATCAATCGGTTTGTACTCTCCACCTCATTACCATGCATTCAACTTTACTATTGAAAATGTACAGACAAAGAAATAATGGGCAAGCAAGAGATTTGTATTACGTTTAGCCAGCGACGACTAAATAAATTACAGGCACAGGCGTCAAAATCTTTTGTTTGTAAAAAATATCTAGTCGGTTTCAGTTGCATAATTATTTTTTTGTTAGCCGCAATAAAACGGTAAAACTTTAAATTTATTTGTGTCAAAGCTTATTTAAAATTGAGTAATTTCTTGAAAACGTATTCAAAACAATTTAATCCCAGTCGTTTTGTAGCAAGCGTGAAGGTTGTATAACAAAACCACACGGAAATTTCGATCATCGTAGTTCGACAATGAATAAACTCTGCATAGACTGTGAAATGTACCTTTTGCAAATTAAAAAAATAAAACATAGACATAAAAACCTGTGACACGATAAATTTTCAATAGAAACCACTTTGTCACACGCTATTTATTATCTCGTCGGCGCTAATTGACCTCTGGCTTTACATTATACAAATCTCTTTACACTACCAATGGTAAGAAATAAGAAGAGAGAGTGCCCATACAAAGATGCCGCCCAATATATCCATACAAAACCTGTCGATGAAGGCGGGACCGAAAACGAAATGAATGAATTCCCTGGGCCCATTATGTCATGCTTACGTCCGTAATGATCCATCGATCGATGTGTGAGTACGTTCGTACAGGGTGTTAATTTTAATGCGTGCCACAGGTAAAAAGGGTTGGTTCAGAATTGACGAAGGAAACCCAAATTTTTCTTTTCGACTGCAATATTCGGTAGGGTGCCGTGTGGTGCCGGCAGAGTGCCGTGTGGTGGCAGCAGAGTGCCGTGTGGTGGCAGCAGAGTGCCGTGTGGTGGCAGCAGAGTGCCGTGTGGTGCCGGCAGAGTGCCGTGTGGTGCCGGCAGAGTGCCGTGTGGTGCCGTGTGGTGCCGGCAGAGTGCCGTGTGGTGCCGGCAGAGTGCCGTGTGGTGCCGGCAGAGTGCCGTGTGGTGCCGGCAGAGTGCCGTGTGGTGCCGGCAGAGTGCCGTGTGGTGCCGTGTGGTGCCGGCAGAGTGCCGTGTGGTGGCAGCAGAGTGCCGTGTGGTGCCGGCAGAGTGCCGTGTGGTGCCGGCAGAGTGCCGTGTGGTGCCGTGTGGTGCCGGCAGAGTGCCGTGTGGTGGCAGCAGAGTGCCGTGTGGTGCCGGCAGAGTGCCGTGTGGTGCCGGCAGAGTGCCGTGTGGTGCCGGCAGAGTGCCGTGTGGTGGCAGCAGAGTGCCGTGTGGTGCCGGCAGAGTGCCGTGTGGTGCCGGCAGAGTGCCGTGTGGTGCCGGCAGAGTGCCGTGTGGTGGCAGCAGAGTGCCGTGTGGTGCCGTGTGGTGCCGGCAGAGTGCCGTGTGGTGCCGGCAGAGTGCCGTGTGGTGCCGGCAGAGTGCCGTGTGGTGCCGGCAGAGTGCCGTGTGGTGCCGTGTGGTGCCGGCAGAGTGCCGTGTGGTGCCGGCAGAGTGCCGTGTGGTGCCGGCAGAGTGCCGTGTGGTGCCGGCAGAGTGCCGTGTGGTGCCGGCAGAGTGCCGTGTGGTGCCGGCAGAGTGCCGTGTGGTGCCGGCAGAGTGCCGTGTGGTGCCGGCAGAGTGCCGTGTGGTGCCGTGTGGTGCCAGTCAAAATGGTCTCAGTTTCAAGAAATTTAAAGGATGAACTCAAGGATTTTCCTTAACTGACTGTCACAAAATATGTCTTTGATATTTTCAGTTCATTTAATTTTTTTCGAACCTTGGCTCCTCTTCTGACCTGATATTATAACTAAAATTTCTAGAGTTCAGTATACAAACATGTCTACAGCATCAACACTGTTAAGTAGAAAATCTTGTAAGATCCGGTATAAAATATATCCTACTTGTCTAGCTAGACTCAAGACCTGTTGAGCCCACACCTTATGGGCCACTTTCTTCGTTGTCATTGACCCTATACGCTATGTTGAGACGGCCCCACTGTTTTCAAGTCTATTCCTGCTAGTTTTTATTCTAAAACTTTCATATACGCATTTTTATTTGCCAGCCAATACTTACTCTGTGTTGCCATTTTGATGTTTTCTTGTAAAAAGTATCTTCCTTGAACCCAAAAATCAAAAATACCAACAGATAACAGAACATGATTTAGAAAAACATTAAATACGATTCAAATAACAAAATATATCCCATATTGAGACGAAATAGACGCAAATTTTCACATTGAGACTGTCATATAGCTATGCCAAATTAGAGCTAATTATCCCTTATGTCATATTTATAGCATCCGAAATCCTGCTTCTGAATTTGTAGGCAGGTGTGTTTTAAAATGCAATACTTATGCAAACAAGTGTGGTTCACTGTACCATCACCCCAATTCTACCCTTGGGTGTCGTAAAACCAACAAAGAGTATATTTATCTAAAGATTGGGCAGCACCGTTCCCTGTGAATGGAAAATCTTGCACTGCGCTCGCCAATCGGCCAGCCAAGCATGGTGAGTAGGTATGGCAACACCCCCGTAAGGTGTAGTAGTAGTATGCAAACGAGTAGGTAGGTACTAGGTGCAATCAACTTTGGGTTTTACCACTGATAAAGTATCGGCTTAATGCTCACTTTCCTCATGACGTAAGCTATAGTAAACTCACTTGTTGTTCACTGATAATGAGCTATTGTTTCTGCAGAAAGCGGCTCAGTGAAAACCAATGCTTGGTATAAAGGTGTCTTTATATTGACAGGCTTTTTCAATGCGCCAAAGAATTTGAAAAATAATACCTTTTCAAAAGTCAGGCAATGAGGCTATCACTTTTTTGACTAGATTTCGCAAAACCTTTGTTATAAGAAACTTTTCTGGTAAACCCTTGCGTCGCATCGCAACACAGCTGCGAAGATAATAGTGCGAAAATTTGAAAATGTTGGAATTTGACGTCAATGATTGTAGCTATCTCAAATTCATCTAATGAACTATAAGTAGGTGAGTTCTAACACGTGAGTCAATCAAACCAATTTGTTACTGAGTTCACATAACCAGCAAAAAGAAGAAGTGCAAGCTAAATTATAAACAAAAAATTACTAAGTAGACCATGCTGACTCATTTCTACGTACGTTTGGAATGGTAACGGTTATGCAAATCACTTGCACGTTATGATTGAGCTTGAACTAGTATCCCACTATTACTGGTGATAGGCTATTGGTACTGAATAAGTCGAAAGTGGAATCTGACGTCCGCATTCTTGACAACCTGACATGTGTGTACAGGTCATAAGCACCCGAGATCCGGTTTCAATGTTGAACAGGATGATGTGGGTTGCAATGTAAGAACTCAATCTTAGAAGATACATAATGCAATACATGCAACTGATGATTATTGTCAACAATGTATTTCTGCTTGTGTTAGATCATTTGATCACTTTACTCACATACAAGACGAACATGAGAAATTCATTAAAAATAGGCTGTTTTGATTTTAATATTTTTTTACTAAATATGAAACTTAGATAGAAATAGAAATCTTTCACATTCATTGATAACAAAATCACCAATTTTTATGAGCTTTTCGCTGGCAAAGCTCAAAACGATAAGGATGTCAAAACTATGAAATAAATACAAAATTAACAATATTTTCAGTTCTTTATTTGTACGAATCATTGTTTGAGCAATAAATAAACTAAAATTATATTATAGGAAATATTATAAAGGTTAAGGGAAATATCATACAAAAAGGTGTATAAGACTATACACAAAATATAAAGCTCGCGACCAAGTAATAAACATTGAGATGATAGCACATAGATAATAAAATAAATATACTTACCTATGTGTATGTACAAAAATGTTAATAAAAAGATAAAATAAGATAAACAACTAAATAATTAAATATCACAGAAATAGACGAAGTTTCAATTTATAATACATAATTAAAATAATAAATACGTATGTTTAAATTGTTAAATAAATTGAGTGGGGAGAACTTAAAAAACTAACTAAAAATAATAAGGCTTAGTAAAAGGACTAGATTATCATAAAAAAATAATAATAAGAGCCATGAGTATTATAGTACTTGAACATTTGTATAATACAATATACACAAATACGGATACCGTATAAAGTGTGATAAATATACTAATATAGTACAACAAAGAAGGTCATACAAACTCAGAACAAGGTTTATGAAAACAAAAACAACAGTAACAGGAAACAGTACGAATCCCTCACAAAGGGATCTCAAATAAATAGTCGAATAAATAATTCTTAACTACAATAAATAGATCGTTGTACGTTTTTGACTTCTATGAACAGAAGTGGTCCTAACGCGCTTCCTTGCGGTAATCTTAGTCTGATTTGGCGTGGGCGGCGTATGCTAAGTTTTGAGCATCTTCGATTGATCTGCCCCAACCGTGACCGCTGCTGGCGTAATGTTCCTCATGATGGGGATGCGCAACCACCTCATAGCTGGTCTCGTGGTGTTTGTGGTGGGCAAGGAGTTTCTTGAGGGCAATGATACCGGCGACGAGGAGGGAGATCTTGGCGAGGAAGACAGCCTTGGCAGCGGCGAAAGCGATGATACCGAGGAACAGGGGAATGAGGGCGGTGATCTTCAGCTTGAGGAAAGCCAGGATAGGGATCAATTGCTTCAGCTTCTTCTTCTTGCCACGAGCTAGAATCAAAAGAAAAAGTCATGCTGAGAATACAATTGTATATGACATAGAAATCAAGACAGGTAAAATACAGGTTTAGTTAACAAAGAAAGTCTATTTAACGATTGTAATGAAACTATTGTTTTGCACCTCAAATTTTTCTATATTTGCTGCATTTTTGGTGCAATTTGCTATTTTAGTCACGTACCTATCAAAAATTCTTTGATTAAGGATGCATACGTATAACTTTGACCCAAAAGTCTGATCGGCTACGTTTTGTTATTCACTGGGCAGTCGTCTATTGTATGGTAATGTTTCACAGCTTTCATACAAATAAACCTTTACTTATTTTGCTTGCGCCTAACATCGTACGCATTACAACCCATTCATTAATGTCTTGTTTGATGGACTGTAATTGAGCAGTGGTTAGAAATATAAACCACACATACTTAAAGTAGGTACCTACTTGAGTAGGTAGAGCTTTCTCACCTATTGTAATAGCGCAATAAAATGTCCGTGCTACAACTTCATTCTACGTCCTTATGCCACAACTAATTATATTAATACCATAAACATTATTACGACCAATAAACCTGACATCTTATGAGAACTCTTTAGTAAAGCATGCCTATAATTATTGGGAATTGGAAAGGCAATTATATACAACTTTCTTAAGCGTAGCCCTGGCTTGGGAGTGGCCAGTTATGGATCGATTTCACGATGACTTGCTTCGTATATAGTAAACTGGTTTGGTCATGAAAGTTCAAGAAGAGCATCAGGGCTGGCGAGTTTGAGATTCCGGCTATAAATGGCGACACTGGAGATATGACTGATGACGACATTCCAAGCGTGTCACTGTCTAATGGAAAACTTACTGTACATCAGTGACTGATTGATGGGATTAATGACTCTTTACACGTTTATAGTAAAGTATAAAATCATGACATTTTTTCCAATATTACAAAATCATACAACGGAGGTATTTTGAATGGTGTCATAAATATTAAGTTTTAAGAAATAAGTGAAGTTGAACATGATTTTGCACAGCAGCCCTAATGAAGTCCGAACTTTGACAACCCTAATCAGACCAAGTACAGGTTCTCTAACGACTATACCCTGTATTCCAGTACTACTTTCTTGACCTGGTGACTGTCAAGTGCATTAATTTGCAAGATCACGCGCATAAACATGGTGTGAATGCAAATGCCATAGTGATTAATTTTGAGATTAATAGTGTGAATGCAAATAACAACAAATAAAATGATTAATTTATATGACAAGAAGATTAAAATGATAATAAATAGAGTTGAGGTTAATAGAATATTTATGAACAGCTTTGAAAAACATGCATGTCATTACGACGATGCTTAAAATTTTGTAGCATTTAGTGTAGTACGGTCACGCATATTTTTTTTATGTTGCACTCAAAGTCTATCGGGTCGTTTATTGACAAAGCATCTCATTCGACAAGAAAATGAAGTATGAACAGGTGGTCATCAAGAATCGCGTCTGAATGCAATCTACACGTTCCAGATTCAAGTGAACGATAAACAGGCTTTGAATGTGGGAAATTCTAATTAACATGCATTTGAACTGAGCCAATAAAATTATGTAGAAAGCAACTATGTCAGGTACGGAAAAGTTACATCTGATAGAGGAAAATTTATGCTCATGGGATGGGAACATAGATGTACTTTACAATGTACCTACCTCCTGCATATTTTTAAAGGAACAGAAGTCAACTTTTAAAACCTGGAATTGACGGACGTAGACTAAAAGAGAGTA
Source organism: Phthorimaea operculella (assembly GCA_024500475.1). Classification (NCBI taxonomy): domain Eukaryota; kingdom Metazoa; phylum Arthropoda; class Insecta; order Lepidoptera; family Gelechiidae; genus Phthorimaea; species Phthorimaea operculella. Next base: position 6,766,750 of record JANFCV010000008.1, on the reverse strand, counting down.
GGTAATGCTTTTACTTTATCAAACGGGATACAGCTATGGACTAGAGACCTACCAGGAAACTCGTATCCAATCCAGTGGTGCAGGTCAGTGCTGTTTTAGAAAACAACTTGTCGTTACGACCTAACTTGCGAGTGGTCAACAGCTTTTACGCTACTTTCGAAAATGCCATTACCTGGTTTGGCTAAATGTGGGTAGGAATCGACATCCTTAATGTAAACGAGGAACATGAACAAGAGAAAGCTCGTAAAGCAAGAGTACGAGATATATTATGCAAGTGAAATCAAAGATAGGAGTAAGTTTGTAAATAACTATTTTGTATGTGAAATAAATAAAAAAAAACTCCGTAATATAACCACAATGTAGATTGATAATTATGAAAGGAAAAGTAGGTTCGTAAATAAATAAATATATATATTTCTTGATATTTACGAAATAAAAAAGTTAAGCAAATACAATATTTTGCAAATTATACATAATTGAGTTTTCATCCCCTCTATTCAAAAAACTACGCTTTGGTCGCACATAAGTGGGATTAAAATAGGTTATTTAATCCCAAGGGATCAAAATTCATTTGAATTTGGAACACAAATTTTTGCAGCCAATCAATCGAAAATTTACTACAGATGGGTTTTTTCTCTGCAACACTACCTGTTATCTGCTATTTTATTGAGTGTTTTACACCTAGTATTTTGCTATTAAAAGACTAGCAAAATTTGAAATTAAAAAGTAATGTGTCAAATTTTATTTTTCTTTTGGCGCGATAACTGGCCAGCAATGGGCAACAACAATATTCAGCCTTCAATTATATTGCAATAATATGAAATGAAATGAGTGATAATGTTTTGTAAATATTGGATGTTATATTGCAATTTATAAGATGTATTGTAAAATAATGGACAATAGAAGGCAATATTTAAAAAACTTCGTAGATTAAGTAAGTATTTATTGTTTTTCTCATAGAGGGGGATGAAAAGTAGTATGTATCACTCGGGTATAAAGTTATTTATTCTCGGGCGACTTACATTGAATCCCTCGCTTCACTCACGATTCTACTTTAAAATCCCTCGCTACGCTCGTGATTTTACTCTAGAATCCCTCGTTCCGCTCATGATTCAAACTAACGCCCTCGCCCTAAATATATCACTTTATTCCCTTGTTATAAAAACTACTATTTTAAACTCCTAGCGATTTGAACCAAAACAAACCATTTAAAACCTTTGTCCCTAACAACCCGAAAAAACATTTAATTCTGTCTATTTACATAAAAACAAAAAGTATCTAACACACTATTATCAAATCATCGTCTCTGTTACGATACGAGGTCAATGTTTTGTCTAGTCATTTTCGTTTATTTGTTAAAACATACCGGTTGTTTTGTTTCGCAGCTCGTTTGTCTAATACGATTAAACAGATGAGTGAAAGATTTCTTTTATTTTATTTTCTTTTGATTGCGTGACTTGAATTTGAATAACTTGATCGTAATCATGACGTCACATTGGTCATAAAATTTTTGTTATGCAATTGTCTACGATATAGGTTTACAAAAATGTTACTGTCTCAATCCTCATTAATTTATATTAAGTGAAATGAATGAACATCTTTTAACTAGAACCTAGTCTATTTCTATAATCTTTATCAATGACGCGTAAAATAATAACAAGAAAGTAAAAACCACAACTCATTTTATAAAGTGATCTATATAATAATGTTGATGCTTCAACTACTTAGCCTGCGGGAATGATAGAGATATAACATAACGATGAAAGTCGATACCATTCAAAGCTCATTGTCAAGAATGAAAACATTGTTTTCTCTAGTTTTTAGAAGCCTGAAGTTCATTTAGTTTTTATATCACACTTTCTACATAACAGAACTTACTCTTAAGTACTTTGAAAGATTTCGATCAAATGAATAAATAAGATGATTTTCACATACCTTCTTCAAGGGACCTCTTCATTCCCTCGACGGTGGAAGATGGAAGTCTGAACTGGATCACATGGTTCTCCAAGAGATCAGCAGCAGAGTCGATCAATCGAGCCTCGACCTGAGCTTCCCTGGCCTTGGGTTCCTCAGCAAGAGGCTCCAAAGCCCTGGCGGACCTGGGTGACCCAGTTCCAATCAAACTAATGCCGTCCGTCAACGACATCTCCCTTGCGGAAGACAACGTCTCCACATATTTCAATGCCTTCTCCTGCAACCAAAAGATACAATTAAACTCTGGAACACTTAGCACTTTTCACTTCACATCACAGTTCGTCGCGAACCTTTAAGCACAAGGACACATCTCCTTCGGAACACTCCTTGACGACTCCGATGACATTCCCAACTAATCCAGGGTCGTTGGCTTCCTTCTCCACAGGCAAAGCCCGCGCCGTCGCGACCAAAAGTAGGGCAAGAACACACGCCTTCATCGTAGCTTTCCTATCCAACCCCTACGTGTACAAGATCAGCACAAAGTGTGACGGCGTGGTATAAGCCTGACTGTTTTAAGGCTCTCACCCCACTACTTGATACTTGCCCGGCAAGAAAAGTGAACCCAAAGGCGGCCGATTAAACTGGAGCCTACGAAATTGTTTTATGTTAATAATGCAGTGCGTGTACGCAACCGACGGTGGTTCATTCACACGGCGGACGCGGCACCTGCGGTTGCATGCTGACCATACCAAATTTTGGTGGTTTCGGTCACAAAAAATAGTATTAATCAAAGTAATGCGATATTTTTCTTATCAGTTAGTTATTAGACGACTGATAGAATCAAAGTTTTTTTAAAATTGGTACAATTCCTTCTTAAATTTTGCAATCCAAAATTATTACCTTACTTATCGTATTTACAAGAAGTCTAAGAAATCAAGTTAAGAATGCAGATTTATTTCTCTTTGATCGAAAATTATGTAATGAGCAGGTGATGACCAAGATGCTATCTATTTTAAGCATCATTAAAAGTTTCGTTATAAGTAGATAGTAGTCGCATATTTATGACGATATTTCCGTTTTAATGCTCAGGTGGGTGACCATTATATTTTGACATACAATTTTGATAATTTTCTATTCTTACTTTCAGCCTACCATGATTATTGACAACAATGTGCGTTGTTCTCATGGGAAACCACCCGTCAATCTAACAATCTATCCAACAACAAATAGTTTTCCTCAGAGATGCTATCTTCCTCTAACTATAGAATTAATCACATTTCACACACAAACAATACACAAGCAATACTTATAAAAAGCTGCCTATTTTCACTTTCCTTTACTCAAACCTGTACTTAAATGATCTCATTAAAGCTATAATTCGTTTTTTCTCTCGACTTTTCGTGTGTGAAGAGAAAGTGAGAGTTGATATTTCGTCAGAATTAATATAAATCAAGAGGAATATCATTAATTTGCAAATTTGTGTCGTTGGCCACGATCGACAGCTTTTGATTACTAATCAAATAAAAATGTAGCTATTTTAAACCTGATTTTTTAAAATCGATCAAATAACAATGATTTATGTAATCAAATTATATCTTCCAAAAGCTCTACAGGGAACAGTACCAATTATGGATTAAGTATTATGTGCTTTTATCAATGACGGGTTTTTTGCCTATTCTATCACCTAATAGATAACCAAAATAATATCATTTGAAAGTGCACAGTGCATTACTGCTACAAAAGTAGTTTGTATAAACAAACAATTTCAAAATCGGTTTTTTTCCACATCAAAAACAGTTTAGCTAGACTAGTCACCTGTCTGATTTCAGAAAAAATATCATCTACAATATTATCAGTTTCATTTGCAACTTGGTAAACTTTATCAACTCCACCTCACATTTTACAAGAAATTTGTGTAAAAACTTGTTGTCTTATCTCGTTTTTAGGTCCTGGATCTCCAACATAGGTCCAAGAGAGCGTTTGTTCCCACCTGTCCTACTGAGTAGTTCTACTGTAGAACAGGTGGGAACTTTTGTTCCCACTAGTTCTACGGTGGAACAAGTGAGCACATTTTAAGTCCCACTTGTTCTACGTTTTAGAAATATTATTTTTCATGGGAAATTTGCTTAGTGTCGCGGAGTTAATTGTCAAAAAATACTAAACACATTCACATTTGGAAGCACATTTTTATTGCAAAAAGTCAGTGTTCCGGAACATAATGTTGATTCTGATAATGTTGAATCTCTAAATGTTAAATTCTCAAAACGTTGTGGTGTAGCAACAACATGCATAAAAAACATACATATTTTTTGTGCGCGATCCTAGATTTCCAGTTTCTTTGAATAGTTTTAGGCCCTCAGCAGAGCTACATTCAAGATGACAACTGTCAATCAATCTGGCATCTTCATTTTTTGAGATGAATGAGTTTTAAATGTGACAGCTGTCATCATAAATATAGATCTTTTCAAGGTCTACTACTTTATTAAGGAAATAGTAACGTGCATAATTTCTGAAAGAAACTAGTTTTATATTTGACAGCGGTTGCCTTATAAATTGATCTTCTCAAGGCGTTTAATTTTTCCATGAAACTTATTGGATAGTATGCACGATTTTCGAAATCTACGAGTTTTTAGCTTGACAGTTGTCAGCTGAGATGTAGATCTCTTCAAGCCCTACATTGTTTTTGACCAAACAGATAGTCTAACATACACAGTTTCCAAAATGAACGAGTTTTATGCTGTCATCTTGAATGTAGCTCTCTCTGCTCGAGGCCTACAACCTTTTCAAGAAACTGGAAGTCTAGATCCGTCCATTAAGCATTTTGTTTGTTGTTACGAACTCCTTGTTCATACCTAAAGGCCATTAGGCTTGATTGGTATTTTGATAGACCATGTAAATATGACTTTGATATTTTTTTTTTTTTTTTTTTTTATTTATGATGGGCTTACTCTTGACCCCAATCTCACCCTACAGCAGAGATGGGATCTACGGTGGAGCGAGCTTGCCCAGAAGATGCCTATTCACTCTAGACTTAAAGAGATTCAGGTTATATGCACTCGGAAATACAGACGCAGGCAGGGAATTCCATTCTTTAGCCGTGCGCATAATGAAAGATGATTTGAAGCGCTTAGTGCGTAATGTGGGTATATCAACTAAGAACGGATGGTAGCCGGCCGTGCGTCTGGATGTCCGATAGAAGAAAGGAGACGGTGGTATGAGCTCATGCAGCTCACGCGCACACTCTCCGAAGTACAATCTGTAGAAGACCGATAGGCAAGCAACCTTGCGGCGGTGAGCCAGGCTGTGAAGCTTGGTCGCCACCAGTTTTTTATCGCCTATTAATCTCTTGGCTCTGCGTTCCACCGAATCCAGTGCAGCAAGTTGGTATTTAGCCGAGCCATCCCAAAGGTGACAGCAGTACTCCATGCAAGATCGGACTTGAGCTTTATAAAGAGTTAGAAGCTGTTCAGGCGTGAAGTACCGCTTGACTTTATTCAGGACGCCCAACTTTCTAGCTGCAATTTGAGCCTTGGACTCGATGGTGGTGCCGAAGTTGAGGTCAGAGGACAACTCCATGCCAAGGAGTTGAAGAGTGTTGGTCACTGGAACAGATGTACCCCGAAAAGTAGGAGAAAAGGTGAAAGGACTCCTTTTTGCGGAGAAAAGACACGCCTGCGTTTTTGAAGCATTAAAGCTGACGAGATTGTCTTCGCCCCACTGGGAGACGTTACTTAACGTCAGGCTCGTACGCTCAATCATAGCCTTTCTCAATCTTTGGATTTCATCACCACTGGCTCCTGCGCCGGACAGATATTTCTCGGTGACAGTACTGTCATCTGCGTACCCAACAATTCCTGAAGATAGAAGGTCATTGATGTGCAGCAGGAAAAGCGTCGCGAGAGTACAGACCCTGAGGAACTCCGGCGTCAATAGCCTTGAGGTCAGAGGAGCAGCCGTCTATGACCACTCGGATCGACCGTTCACTCAGAAAGTCAGCCACCCAGCTACAGAAGCCAGTGGGTATGCCGTACGCTGGAAGCTTGCTCAACAGACTCGCATGCCACACCCTATCGAAGGCCTTTGAAATGTCCAGCGAAACTGCTATTGCTTCGCCGTGGTTTTCAATGGCCTCGCCCCAGCAATGCGTTACGTACACTAGAAGATCTCCCGTGGAACGCCCTCGGCGGAAGCCATATTGACAATCACTGAGAAGATCATTGTCTTCGAGGTACGAAAGCAGTTTGCAGTTCAGAACTCTTTCCATAACCTTACAGAGTACGGAAGTGATGGCGATCGGTCGATAGTTGCTAGGGTCGGCACGGCTACCCTTCTTGGGCACAGGTTGCACATTGGCAAGCTTCCAAGATTTTGGTACAATTTTTGACACGAGAGAGGCGGTACAAGCGTGTCAGTACAGGAGACAACTCAGGCGCACAATACCTCAACAATCTTGCTGGTATGCCATCAGGACCACTGGCCTTGTTCACGTCCAGACTGCGAAGGGCTCTACGGACCTCTTTATTGTGCACTGTGATCTCAGACATCAAAGAATCGCAGTGAGGTAAGGTGGGTGGATATTTCGAGCCAGCGTCTATACGAGAGTTGCTCGCAAACAGATCGGCAAATAAATTTGCTTTCTCTGCCGCGGTGTGGGCAAGCGACCCATCAGGTTTCTGCATTGGAGGTAGTGAGGGACGGCAGAAGTTGGATTCGACTGATTTCGAAAGGACCAGAACTGCTTACTACCCGGTGGGTGTGATGCAAGCTTTGCCCCAATACGGCTAATATGGTCGAACCTAGCTTTTCGTAGCACCCGTTTGCAATACCTGGCGGCGGCATTATATGCTCTCTTCTTTGCTCGCACTCTTCTCGCTCGCACTTTTCGATCACGAGCTTTTACCCAAGCTTGGTAAGCGGACTGTTTACGAGCCTCAGCTCGAGCACAGTCCGCATTGAACCAAGGTTGGGCTTTATAACCGAGCGGGATATCGGAGAAAGGAATGAAATATTCCATTCCTGCCGGATTACAGCTGTGATCGCATCAGCGACGTATGAGGGTCTTCCGAAGAGAAACACATTTGCCGCCACGGGTATGAAGCAAAGAAAGCACGCATCTCGTCCCAGTCTGCTGACTCGTATCGCCATACTCTCCTCGTGCCCCTAGGGTGTAATCCGGAGGAGAGCAGATGGACACGGATTTCACCACACAGTGGTCGGATGATCCCAGCGGAGCCGAGACCGAAACCGAATGTCTGTGCGGATCAGTTGTCAGCAGAAGGTCCAGGCAATTGGGTGTGTGGTCTGTGATATCTGGTATACGCGTCGCTTGTTCCACCAGCTGGGTGAGATCTAGCGCCAATGCTAGTTTACGCGCCTCTCGCCCAGCATGGTCAGTTTTCTGGTATGGGAACAGCCACTCTTTATGGTGAGCATTGAAGTCCCCCAGAAAAACAAGCTCTGCTGTTGGATATCGCTGAATTGCTGTATCTGCCGTCTCAGAGAGGTACTCCATGAGTCTAGTCGTCTCCTGATCTCCGCTGTGCGAACGATAAACACTGGCGTAGAGTTTTCTACTCCAGTGTCAACCAAAAGCCACAGCACGGGAAACCCTGAATTCTCAAAGCCACGGAGACGCTTACAGCAAACGTCATCGCGAACATACACACAGACCCCTGCACGCTTCTTAAACTTGTGCTCAAGAGTGTAACCAGGGTAGTTGAGGTATGCCACGTCCAACGGTGTTGCTATCTGCGTCTCCGTTAAGAAGAATAAGTGCGGCTTCTCGGTCTCCAGGTGGTGATGGACCGGGTCTAGGTTTGTGTGTAGACCTCGGATGTTCGTGAGGTGCACTTTGAGTGGGAGGAAGTGTTGCCGTTGGTCAAACTTTTTCTTCTTTTTTAGCTTTTTCATGTTTTTAAAAGAGTTTTGTGGGGAAAGAAAAGATAGTCGAGGCGCTGCTTAGAAACCCTACTCGTACCTTTCGGTTCAACTGATCAGAGAGGAACTCGCTTGGAGACTGCGGGGACGCCCGAGCCCCCCCGATAACACTCCACCGGGTCCTCCCATCCAGCCGCCAACTGGCACGGTGGAGTATACCGGGATTTTTCACAGTTGGCGGGGCAGCCTTTGCGCGTGGCTAGCGCGCAAGTCGGGCCCCCTACTGACTGCGGTCGGCCAACGGCTAAGACCGTGCCTCGGATCCCGCTACCCTCCAAAACGAGTTACCGGATACAGCATCACCTAAAGACAAAGACCGGTTCCGGCAGCGCAACTGACTACATTGCTACCCCCCAATGGCACTGGCAGTCCCGCACACCGACGGAACACAGCAAGGCTGTTTGGCGCCGGACTCCGGCGGGATGGTGGTCGCGAGCCAGGCGGCCCCTTTCATGGCCTACCACCGCTTTTGGGATCTTCAGCCGCCAACACGTATTGTGAGGACGTTGCCCGGGGTGGACCGCTAGGAGGTAGACCCCACCCACCCCGCACCCCCATATGACTACATAAAGAACAGAGCATCGAAGGAATTAAAGTATTTTTATTTTTATCTACCAATTGTTTACATTTGTTATTTTTGTTGCATGTTGTTACTACACCACTAAATATTGAAATTTAAACATTTAGAGATTTAACATTATCACAATTCAACAATATGTTCCGAAACACTGACTTTTTGCAATAAAAATTTGCTTCCAAATGTGAATGTGTTGAGTATTTTTTGACAATAAACTCCGCGACCCTAAGCAAATTTCCCATGAAAAATAATATTTCTAAAACGTAGAACAAGTGGGACTTAAAATGTGCTCACTTGTTCCACCGTAGAACTAGTGGGAAAAAATGTTCCCACCTGTTCTACCGTAGAACTACTCAGTAGGACAGGTAGGAACAAAGGCAAGAGAGGCCTACTTTCATCCAACCGGTATTTCAAGGGGTTTGTGCAAAGAATGCCGGTCATCCATATAAAGATGTCTGATACATGAAAGTGACTTCAAAAACATTGCCTTTTTTTATAAAGTCATCATCAAGATTTAATTTTTTTGTTGCTTTGATCCTATTGAAGTAAAGTGATCATCAAAACAAATAATTAAACTACAGATTTTTTTTCAAATGCAAGAGAACAGTATATTTTTCTGTGTTTCTTGGCAAAAGTTGTTCAGTTTTATAGATTGCTTTTTTTTATTCCGATTTTTTAAACAGGCACTCCTTTGCTTACCTACATACTTAATGCATGTATAACAAAAATATTGGTAATATCATTACCATTCTTGTCACTTGTTCCTATTCTCTACGCTGTTTGAAAGAGCGTAACGTATCCAAATTCGGTCAAGATCCGTTTTGCCTACTTTTGTTATGTCACTATGTTGACTACGTCACATTGCTAACAATGCTTCACTGAATCATATACAATACTGCCTTTGTATTGGCACCAATTTCACAGTTTTGTTCTCGTGTGTGCCCTATTTATTATGTAATAAGGTGGTTGACTATTGGTCAAAGTATCTTCTTTAATTTATAATTCACACGAAAATATAATTTTTGAACATCACGATAAAGATTTTTAAAATATTTTATTGTGACACAATCAATTTTCAGCAAACAATTTTGCACTCCATGAAAAGTATGATAAAATATTGAAAAACTCTGAAAGCAAGTGTGTTTTGACTTACCTTCTTAAAAATCTTTCAGAGTGTGATGAAACTTCAAATGAGGTTATAATTTTGTTTTCGATAATTTTTTTGACAACCTTTTTTCTTTTCATTTCCTTCTTTTGTTTTTGTGTTTGTTTTTTTTTTTACATTAGATACAACATACTTTACTCTCTTTTAAACGTACCAAAGATTCTAAAATAAAATAAAACCGATCAATTTCTTTCTCGTTTCGTTTCTCATTTCATGAATCAACAATAGAAATTGGATCCAAATTCCTTGGCGTTCTGACTATCGCATACTCAAGGTCCGACCGAAGGAATTTTCTTACATAGAAACTCGAAAGACCACTTTCTACAGCGGTCAAGGACTTCTTAACTATTATCATGATGGTCAGTTTGATGTACCTATTTTGTTCTTTAAAGATGATCGATGTGGCGCAATGCAATGGGTTCAAAATGGGTATATTCCACTGAAGCTAAACATAATGATTAACTTTATTATCTGTTCCAACATTCAACTATAATTTAAATAGCTTTTGTGTAAGTTCAAAATAACAGAATACATAGAATCACGACTTTGGATGTGTCTGTTGTTATAATTGAATGTGTCCGAGACTAAAACTGTTTTGCGTAGCAAGACGTCTACATTTAATTATAAATAGTACACTTTGGCATAATTGAAGATAGTAAGTTTTCATACTGGCGCTAAAAAGGATGTGTTGTATAAACAGATTCTGTCTGTTTATGAGGTAAAACTATTTCATAACACTCGGACAAAACACTTATAACAATACTATGCACTCCCCAGCTGTGAAATAGAAAAAGTATGCAAAATAAGTAGGCCACTGTCACATTACAATTTCATCGCTACACGTACTACGCCATATTTCACATCTGTTTTGGCAGCGGCGCGTATTACACCTATTACATTATTCATTACTGTTTCATTCTTTTTGGTTTGTCTTCTGTCTAGCGCTTTATTGATGTAAGTCGCTATGCGGGTATGTGTGCCGGAACTTGATTGGGTAACTTACCTTTGCAGAGTAGCTAAGTCTTATGGGACACCGTTTTAAAGTTTGATTCTTTAATTCAATCAGTTACAATAAAAAAAATATGACAGCAAAGATTTTCCTAGCGAATTGTCACATTTCATGCGATCCAATATTAAACATAAGGTTATTTAACAACGAAACTACAATGACGTCTGTAAGACGATTTGAAGTCGGGGCTCTGCAAAATAATCAACGTAAAAATCACGATAAAAAGGGATTAGTAGTAATTTTTATAGAAAAATTATTTTAATAATAAAAATGAAATCCGAGTATTCAACAGTTTATTGATAACATTTGATTATGAATAAGTTAAGTTAAATAAATTAACAAACTGACTTGGAACACATACAATTACGAAGAAATAAATAATGATATTTATTACATTTAATATTATAATTAATATTTACATAGTGTTCATCGTTCACCGTCAAGATTATTAAAGTAAATAAATATGAGATCGATGGAAACAAAATAAAGAAAATATATACTTGGATTAAATCCATACATGAATATACGTAAGTGTTTATAAAAGTATACATTATACATTAACATAAATAAATAAATGGCAATGTAATATGTATAAAATAAATGCATATTTTATTTACATATGTACAGATAAAATATACTTACAATACTTACTAAATATACATAAGCAATAATATTTGTATTTCGTTTTAATATGATTATATATTTATATTTAAAATATGTACTTGATGTATATTTAAAATTACATTTGTATTTAATAAAAACTAAAAAAATATTTAAATATTGCAAGCATAAATAAAAAAAATATTTATAAATAAACATATGAAATAAAATATAAATGTTAATAAATATGAAAATAAAATAAATACAATAATTTAATTAGATATAACACACAACCGGGATACTTCGATGATTATATAAATATTAAAGCAATTCCAAAGACTCACGTAATAAATACACTCATTGCACATACATACACTTATATAATATCGTTGGGACCTATATATTTGTAGAAAACACTAAGATTTTTGGTACCATACATTATTATCTAATATACACGTCATGCAACGATTCAGTCTTAGTCTTTTTCATTCTCTAATAATTCATCGGTTCCTAGATCTTTAAGCCAAATTATAATACTGACCTTACTAGCATATTCATCTTTAGCAGATAAGCTTATTCAAACAAACGTTTCAATACTGTCCTCTCCATGAACTGAAATATTTTCCTAGCAACCCTAAGCAGCCGAAAATTATTATAATAAATAATATTAACAAGGCATGCACTTAATATCTGTATACTATACATAATAACAAAGTCAACTAGCTCTGACAATTAGTAGATGAGTCTTTTAACGATCATTCCTTATCATTTGCATTTAAAAATAATTTATTTGGTGGCGGTTTGGCTATTGCGGCGTGTATGCGTTGTATGCTAAGTCTTGTGCCTTCTCCATCGACCTGAAATGATACACAGATTCCAATTTAAGTTTGTTTTCTTCACATATTATATATTTTCACAGATTGAATCTATTTTTTTTGTCAGCTTATAAAACAAATACGAGGATAACATATTAAACAGTATCCTGATATTGACAAATATAATTTTATAATCTTTCAAAATTGCAAAAAGTTGTACTTTAGGGCTTAACCTCTACACAAAATTTATTGTGGTTTTCCAAAAGGGCAGCCATATCAACAGACTGTATTCGCAGAGATAATGTACTGCAGTGAGCCATCCTAAAACATACCTATCATTTATCTTAATATCATATTGTTCTCACCTGCTCCAGCCAGACCCTCCGTGTCCAGCAGAAACGACAACCTCGTGCGCTTCATGACCACCTCCTGAAGGGGACAGCAGCTTCTTCAGACCAATAATACCAGCCAGGACAAGAGCCAGCTTGGAGACAATCAGGGCCTTGCCGGCGAGCAGAGCGAGGGCTCCGAAGGCCAGAGGAACCATCATTCCTCCGATGAGGAGGGGGATGGCGAGAAGAGGGGCGAGCTTCTTCCTCCTGCTGCGGCCTTCTTCCATAGAGCGTTCAGAGGCGGTAGGGAATTTGACCTGGAAAAAAGGAAACAGATTTTAGATGATTTCCTTTTTATTCATATACGTGCCCACTATGAATTTGATGTCAAAGCACGATAGTTTAAAAACTATTTTCACTAAGTCAAAAGATAATATAAAATAAATGTTGAGAAAAATTTTAATCAGAGAAAATCAACAGGGAATTTTGCAATATAATAGTCTATTGGACTGTTCTTATGGGTAATAAAATATAATAAATAGTGTAGCGTGTGGGCATGTTATTAGGACGGATGATACTCATGTAACAAAAAGTTCATAATGAATGGGAATGTCAAATGAGAGTAATGCCTAATAAATTGTATAAAAGATAACAATATGTAGTAAAATGATGAAAGCGAGAATTAACAGACCAAGTTTAGGACTACCACACAAAAAGTTTAAAAGAGTGTGTGACTTCGGAGAATCATTTTCTTTTTATATATCGTAAAAAAGATTCAACGTTAAGTAGTTCAGCTTTACGAATAAAACATTATTGAAAAATGTTTGGCCTCATACGTCTATATCAGACGATTTATTCAGTGTCAGAAGATTTTTCATGGCTGTATAATGCCGATACGGGAGCGGCATGGCTTTTTGCACGCTCTCCACAGACACTGCGATGCCTGGGACGCAATTTTACCCTATAATAGTTTTTATTTTAAGTGAAAGATCGTCATTAGTCATCATCTGAAGTTCAAAGATCAGAATCCTGCAACCTCCATCATTGGTAACAATTAAAATTGTTGTTAAAAGCGTTAGTATCATTACGCTACAACAACATTACTTTTTCAAATACCCACAACCAATATAAAACATGAAGTCCGTATTGACCGGAAACAAACTTATCACGAACGTGTTAGGTTCATTGGGCCAGTCCATCCATCCTTACCACAGTGATTTAAATGTCTTTATAAGTACTACGCAATTTAAATATTTGAAGTAGGTTGTTAGTGTTATTTTCCATTAGTATAATCCTATTCAATAAAAACAATAGAATACGCATTTATTCAAAGACATAACCTAGTTTCTTTTTCTGGATCCAAAACGCAATAGTATTATATAATGTCATACGAAGATTTGGTTGTTACGGTGATCATCCTTGTTTTCTTGTCCTTATACCAAATCAAGATCCAGAACAAGAAAAAGATAGAAAGCACATGTAACATTTATTTTGGAATAAAAAGGATTTGAAGTAGCTGATTAGGTGAGCTGTGTAACTTTACACAGGTTTTTTGGTTCGCAGTTTTTTTTCATTAGTACCTAAAGGTACAAACCAAAACAAAAACGAATAGAGTTCAACTTGGCACATCTGTGTTAAGAATCTAATGGTAGTGACCACATCCTTTTGATCGTATATAACCTAAACTAAAGCGTGACTCAGTCCAATTTTTCCTGTCCAGACCAAGTTTTGACTGGGTTGGTTATTTGAACAAATATAAAACTATCTCCGGGTGAGGCCAATCAAACCTGCTGTATTATGTTTCCTTAACTTTTGTCAGTTTGAACTGTGTAATATGTCCGTCCACGCAACGTGGTGCGAGGCAAACCATTTGACATAAACAGTATCTGTATGAGAATAAGGTCGAAAGTCGTAGGTTTGTCCTATAGCGTATGCATTATGCAGCGAAAAAAAAAACGCACAAAGAGACGTTACGTGTGTTTTTCGCCAAACTATTATGACCGGATACGAAAACTCGATCACGAATGGGAGACTTGACCGAGCATGTAACTTCTTTTGAATTCCGTGTGATTTCATAATCACCAGCTACACTGTTGCTGTGCACCACGCAAGTTTATTATTAACCGGAAACAAGTTTTTTTTTAAATAATAATTGAATGATGTTAGGAAATTATTAGCTACTTGTACACAATATTACATTGTGTATGAAATTATGCAAACTGAAAAAGCTTGTGATAAGAGATGCAAAAGCACCTGCAACAAAGTCGATATGATAGGTGCTAAAGCTTACAGATATCGAATGTTTGTCAAAAAAGCTGATTCATTCCTTAGTTAATACATGCTTCAGATTGAATAACCAGAACCATAACATAGAGAATAAATAATAGTTATGATAATACTGGTTTGATATCCCGGAAATAACATTCGGCTTTTCTTCACTACGAAAGTGTTAATGTAAAAATTATTCAAATTTCCTCCAATAAAAATAATGTAAACTTCATTATGAATGTAAAATATTTATGGGCTTCCGCTCAAGAAGAGTCCATCAGTGTTGTATCAATTTCAGAATCTACAATAGCCCTTCTATCATACTGCGTATGAAAACTTCTTGAAACTTTCAGTTTACAGATTTCCAAAGTTGTGACTCAAAAAACCTAAATTCATAAAAATGCAAATTTTTCGGAGGTCCAGTTAGCCGATATAGAAAGATGGCAAATTTCGGAATCTAGTATAGTCCCTCAATTATAATGACTACAAAAACGTTAATTATTCAACTTTTTTTTGCACCAGCTATCCAAAGATGTAACCATAAAAACACCAATTTTACAAATATTAAAACTTCTTGGAAACTAAATGCCGACACTTGGACCCTTTACGCGTGGAAGCCCACATTTGATTATGTAATAGATCTGAATGTAGAATTAATGTGTTTTAATTTGAATGAAACAGTATAATCGGATGAAAATGGTACGATAAGTTTTTTAGCTTCCACGTAACCTTTGACCTATGAATAAAATAATAATAACCAAATAATATTACGTTAAGTCTTGTTATAAATTATATGTTGTATTCATGTTACTTAAAACATATAAAAATATGTCATATTGTTTAGGTTAATCAATGTTATATTATATCATAATAGTCATAAAGTAGATTTAAACATACAACTTAGTTGACTGTTTTGCTATCAAATAATGTACTTCAATCAGCTAACATACGCTTTCAAAATTATGATCAATATAATTTTGGGGCCAGTTAGATGTTTTGTAAACAACTTCCTACTGTCCTGTGATAAATAAATTGCAATAATGTTTCTTGGACAACATACTTAATCAAATTTATGCGACAGTAACAAAAACTACTAAAAAAGAGATGTTTCAACTCATACAGTGTACATTGCTTGACAACTTTACGATATTACAATGTAAGTAAGCATGCATCACTGGTTCGTGATTAAGATACTTATTAGACCACCATCACGCGTTTGCTGACCAATTAGCAAAAGAAACCGCTATAAGTGGGTCGAAACAAGAAAACTGCTTAATAGAGTGTGGCGAGCGAAAAAAAGTGAAGATACATTAATTGCATGCAATTATAGAGATGCACTGAGAAAGCGGTCACGCTGCGTCGCCGTACGGTATGTGCAATTTTTTCAATGCACTAAAAAATGATAAAGATAAAAATACATGAGGCGCAGTCGCTGAATAAATTGATTGGAAACGTAAGATCATTCGAAACTGTTAATTTGACGATGATACTGTAAATGTAAATGATAGCAATAATGACGTTAATGATACCAGTTATAATTATGTGTGCATATAGATAATCTAAATTGGAGCGCGTTATACTAAGAAGAGCTGTTGCTCTTCATGCGTCGTGTAATAAGAAAATTGCGGCAGGAAATGCTATCATATATAGATGACATAAAAATATACCATAATCAGAGCAATGCAACGACGTAAGTTAACGATTTCACATAAGAACTTTGTAGAAAAATATTTCTGTGTTCTTTTGTTTACGTGGTGCTTACGCTTATCCTGACTGTGGTGGAAAACTGTAGAACTTAAGTGCACCAGCAAAAAACAACCTAAAATTTTAGATGTGCATGACAATGATATTTCATAAAAATTTTTGATGCCGTTTTCTAACAATCGCAAATTTTCTGAAGTTCTGTTAATGAAATATTTGGCAAACAAGTTTATACCCTAACATTAACAAGAAATTGATTTTTACTAACATTTGAAAATCTGAGCATCTCCAATGAAAAGTATCAACATTCTTCAAAAATAGATGCACTTATACAATTCTTTACTTGACAATCTACTAATGGAGTTAAATGGACTTATCAATTTTTAGTGTCCTCTAAGTAAAATACAATATCACAATTTTGAGTTCTCTAGTTTAGTAAACGAAATACCTACTGATATCCATTTCCATTTTTACTGATTTCCAGAAAGGTTCCGCTAGTCGTTTTAAATACATCTTCAGGTCAATGTCATGATCATGATCGTCACGTGCAAAAGTTGATGCACTTTGTAATATTATCTAACGGTCATTAGCCTGTCTTTATATAGAGCGTCTAAATTACTTTCCGTTTTGAACGGCAATCAAATTAAGTCTAGTCTGACATTACCCCCATTACCTTACTATGAACATGCCTGGTAATAATTCAATGGTTGAGTCATACGTCATTTGTGGCTATGGGATAAACTTGACCACGTGGTCAGTAAACTGTTTATCTATAATTCGGTTTTTATAATACAGTTCTTTCAAGATTATTGTAATGGCTTTTCATGTATGATACCTACATGTTTTGAAAAAGTTTGAGTCTGGCCAATATTGCTGTGACAGCGTTTTATTCTTTTTTATGGCAAAATTTTAAGGACTCGAATCACTTTTATACTTTTTAGCATCATGGATTCGTTAATCAGTTCGCAAAGAAAATGTTGATGAACTTTCGTAACTGATTGACATTAGGATGTACTTGATCCTGAGGCATAATTTTAGATTAACTTTTCTTTCTGGTCTGGTAATCAGATAATCAGGTGGCCATAAAAGGGGTGTTCCAGGCTTATACCGTAAGCTCGAAACACATACCTATACATATCAGTTACGGTTTTTTATAAATGTCAAAAAAGTTTTTCCGCCTGTCATCATCATCTTCTTGCCCTTAGCCTAATTACTTATGCTCGGCGCAACATGTTTTGTTTGAACACATAATCATATTACAACAGGATTTGGCTTAATTTTGTGACCGGTCGCCTGCCTGATGTCAATCATTTTTGGGAATGCTATCGTAGGTGGTTTTACCGCCTCCATACGGTTGACCGTAATCGGCAGATATTGTAGTCAAGGTCAAAGTTTTTCCACTTGTGTTGTCATAGTTCCGCAACTGAACAATACAGGTGATTTTAAGTTCTTATCAGTTTAACCTCAAAATATCATTTTAATATGAGGTTAAACTATATGACCAGCTCAAGCCGTGTGATGCCGGCTTAGAATAGCATCACCCCATTTCTTGCCTGTGGGTGTCGTGAGAAGCGACTAAAGGACTCGAGGGTATCATGTGTATTGCAATTTTAGGCGACAGGCTGACAACCTGTCACTATAGCGATACACGACAATAACTAAAACGGCCCTCAAATATGTGTCAGACGTGGCGATAACAACCGTTTTTTTTTTACGGTAGTTGACGCTCTGCCTACCCCGCAAGGGATAAAGGCGTGATGTATGTATGTATGTATGTATGTATGTATGTCAAACTATAGATGGTCGACCAAAATAAAATACGACTTATCTGAAAGAGAGAGCAAAATTAAGTCAAAGCTGAACGTGGATTTTACTTTGGTTGGATGATAAAGTTATCCAACCCATTATTTTCACGTTCAATTGCTGCTATCCAGATGATCGATTTAGCAGAAAATTGCTTTGGACAATATGAAATGAAAGTAAGCGATATTGCTGTCAAGCATAAAATTGTATGGTATGTCAACAATATGGCATGGATCTTCTTTTAAGCCTTTTGGTCCTTTCTCTATCAAGCTGTCTATATTAAACATAATCTACTTTCTCGTTTTTCGGTTGCTGACCGTCTATGTTACACTTCAGATAGCAAATATCCTTGGAAGACTTCTCTCTTTTATTAATCTGCTGGCTTCCATGTCAGAGGACTGCTACTTGTTGCAGTAAGCGGTTGTAAAACTCTTACACCAGGGCTCATCGGTTCCTTGAACGACTCAGTGTCCCACACGAAGTAAGAAAAAGATCTACTTAAATAAAGTACCAAATATAGCAAAGTCTGCTCCTTCCTCAGTTTTCTTCTCATCTTAACTGCCAGCCATTATCTCGTTCACCTCTCTTCTCAATTCACCTTTTACACTGCTATTCACAATCTTGAACTTAACCTAAAAGCTTACCTGGATGGTGTGACTCTGCATGAATCCAACAATTTTGTCCAAGATAAGGTTGTCCAAGGAGCTCTCATCAAGACCTCTTGGGATAGCCTCTTCAATTTCGTTTTCGATCTTTGCATCCTTGTCCTTTACAATAGTAACTCCACTTAGCAATGACACTTCATCGCTCTGTGATATTCTGTTCAAAGCCTTGGCCAGTTTGACCTTTAGGCAGTTGGTCATCTCCCCCGCACTGCATTCTTTGTAAGTGTCGTACGCTACTTTCAAGTCCCCAAATAAGGTGTCTTCTGAACTTCTGCCTTCATCTACTGTGTTCTGGTTGGTGGCTGCCGTTCTGGCATTGACCGCAACTGCTAAGGTCAGAACGAGGAGGTAGTGTGGTACCATTTTGACGTAGTGTGCGCGTCGTTTCTGCAGGCACTGTGTTTTAAAATAGAACACGTTTAGCGTTTATATGCGCTTAGTTTCACGGTAGACTGGCGTCGGTTGAGAGGAATGTACCGATGCATTTATGCAGTCCAATATATGGTTGCAACTGAGCTCGCATCGTGGTCTATGCTCAATATGCTCATTGTAACGAGGTATCCAAGGTCCGCGAGTGATAGTTCCGGATGAAATTAGAATTCCGTAACCCTGTTATGCATTGGCTTTAATCGGAAGATCTTGTCTGGTAACGGATCTCTTACGAGCAATTCCATACTTTGAATAGCTCTATTGTTATTTTTTTACTGAAATGTAAGTGATCATAAAAATAAAACTGTAGTAACCTTATTGGTTATTGAATAGCTTTAGTTTCCTTTCTATGTTTTCGTGTATCTCTGTCTATTGCGTGTGACATTATGTCATGTCTGCTGGAGTGTATAAAATACGTTGGACACATCACATCTAACGTCTTGATTAACGAATTCGTTTGACGATTTTTGACAGGCAGCATATTTCTTGAAAAAATATTTAGTGCTTTTTAATAGTAATAATAATTGATAGTACCTATTAGTTATATTTTATTACTTTCTGTGAGTGTCCACTGGTTAGTTGACTTAATGCTTCGGAGGGGAACGTCCAACTTGGAAACTTAGACATAAACGTTTTGCAAAAATGTCAGCCTTAGTAGAACGTGGTTGGTGGTTGATAAACTCTGACACCAGAGATCTATGGGTCGTTTTTCAACTTGGTATACTAGATACTCAACGAAGGAAAATATTACTAGGTACTCTCTCTCTTCGTGTGGGACACCAAATCGTTCAACGACCCGATAAACCCTGGTGTCAGAGTTTTTTAACCGCCTATTACAAGTAGCAGGCCTCTGACATGGTTGTGTAACGACCGCCATCATAGACAGCAACCGGAACCGACGGCTTAACGTGCCCATCCGAAGCACGAAACCATCTTACTTTTCGCACAATCAGGTGGTTCAGCCTGCAATGTCCTAACCAGACTGGGAATACATTCACAAAGTGATAAATATCAACTTTGTGAGTGACCCCACCGGGAATTGAACCCGGAACCTTTGCGTGGCAGGCAGGCATACTAACCACTGCGCCACATCGCTAGGTACTAAGTAATAGTAAACCAATAAAGACGAATTTATTTTAACATTGTTGCCTGTCTAACAATGTACACGATGTTTATTGATTTACTTTCTACGATACTTATAAAAATCGTTATGTTATGAAACGCAAGGAAATAAGCAGTTACCATATAACTGTTACTTTCATGCTTATTGCTAGCCTGGCTTTATTTTGTGCTTGTACTATATGATTGAAAGGTTAAACTATCACTTTTTTATTACTATTTCATCGAAAACTAAAGATTTAACAGGTAACACTATGGCAAAAATAGAAAACTTTTTTTATTATTATTTACGGTGTTGCAAAAACAAGTGAAATGGTCATCACATTTAAGGCTTTTTTTCTTGTGTTATGACAATGTAATACATTATTATTAAATTGTGTGCAAATGCATTATGTCCTTCACGTGAAATTTTATAACTTTTCCCAAAGAACATAGGACGAAATATGAAAAAATAAATTGGGCTAATTGGGCTCCCACACAAAATGTCAGTCGACCGAGTCAATTTGTATGAGAGGACATCTTCATTTTGCTAACTACAAAGAATTTACAAACTACTTTCTTTGGCATAAATCAACCTCTTTATGATTCATAACCTGTTGATACGTGTTACTAGCTAATTTGGTTTGGCAGGCCCAATTACAAGCCACACCTTAGGCGTTGTAAAAGTAGAAGCCTGCGGTTACTAGGGTGGTCGTAACAAACGCAAACCATTGGCATTGGAAGCAGTTATCTTTCTAAAATACAGAGCAGACTAATCAGAGACGTCAAAAGACAAAGGAGACAGGGCGGCGGCAGTATGGGACTTGGGCTATGACGATATATCGAGAATGTTACGATATTTAGGTTCGATATCTTATCTATGCCTTCGTGTAAAAGCGCATCAAAATCAATTCAGTGAGTATTGAGAAAATCGCTTGTGAACTTTTGTTTTTTTCATGGATCTATGGTGCATAGCGAGTTAGCAAGGGATAATGAGCTATCATTTTTTGAATTATCATGGCCTATTTTGATTTTCTTAACACATTGTATTAAGAAAAAGTGTCATAGTCATAATTATCCTAACTAGGGTGACCACGTTTAACGTGACGTCAAGGAATACATAATTTATTTTTATTTCCAAAACTGCCAGATTTGATTTATATTTCCTCTTGAACAATGTATAGATTAGAGGTCACATATCGTAACTAGGGTGAACACATTTCTATTGAATCCAAGAAAAAATATTTAAGAGAACTCGGTACTACCGGATATGATTTTTATTTTAGATAAGAGGTCACCTATTTTTTCTAAGGTGACCACATTTGAATACCAAATTTTAAAACACTTCTCGTGTTAGGTAAACAATTTTTGGAAAACTTCCAAAATTTTCACATTTGACCACATTTATATTGAATAAAAGATAAAATATATTGTTTTTCTCGGTAGGGTCAGATTTTCATTTTCTCTTAAGCATGTGTAGTTAAGATGTTACATATCCTTACAAGAGTGACCACGTTTATATCAAATCAAAGAAAAAATATTATTTTTTTCTTAGAAGTACCAGATTAGATTTTTATTTTCTCTTGAACATGTATAGTTAAGAGGTTACCTATCCTTACAAGGGTAACGTTTGTATTGAGTCAAAGAAAAAATATTTTTATTTTTTTTCTCAGAACTCCCAAGTTAGATTTTTATTTTCTCTAAACCATGTATAGATAAGAAGTCACTCATCTCAACTAGGGTAACCACGTTTGTATTGAGTCAAAGAAAAAATATTTTTATTTTATTTCTCAAATCTGCCGGGTTAGATTTTTGTTTTCTCTTAAGCATGTATAGCTAATAGGTGACCTATTTTAACTAGAGTGACCACGTTTGTATTGAGTCAAAGAAAAAATATTTTTATTTTATTTCTCAAATCTGCCGGGTTAGAATTTTGTTTTCTCTTAAGCATGTTTAGTTAATAGGTGACCTATTTTAACTAGGGTGACCACGTTTGTATTGAGTCAAAGAAAAAATATTTTAATTTTGTTTCTCAAAACTGCCGGGTTAGATTTTTGTTTTCTCTTACGCATGTATAGCTAATAGGTCACCTATTCTAACTAGGGTGACTACGTTTGTATTGAGTCAAAGAAAAAATATTTTTATTTTTTTCCTTTAATCTGCCGGGTTAGATTTTTGTTTTCTCTTAAGCATGTAAAGCTAATAGGTCACCTATTTTAACTAGGGTGACCACGTGTGTATTGAGTCAAAGAAAAAATATTTTAATATTTTTTCTCAAAACTACTGGGTTAGATTTTTGTTTTCTCTTACGCATTTATAGCTAATAGGTCACCTATCTTAACTAAAGTGACCACGTTTATATTGAATCAAAGGAAAAAGTTAGGCCGTATTCTAATGAATAATGTTTTCTCGAAATTGCTGCGGCAAATTTTTATCTTATTGTAATCATGTATAAAGGATAGGTAACACGAAAGAATAAGGGTGACCATGTTTGTAAAAAGTCAAAGACTAAAAAAAAAAAATTTTTTTCTCTACTCTCCCGGGACGAATTTTTTTTTTAATTCTCAATTTTTAAAATGATGATGTTACATAACATAATTGCAGTGACCACGTTTGTATTGAATCAAAGGAACTCAAATTAGGGCCATAGCCCAACTTCGCCCAGTCGCCTTTATATGCAAGTTCTACGTTTTGGTATATCATCATAATATAAACATTGGTTATATTTTTCAATTTTACTTTGAAAGTAAAATAACTCAGAAACTACCAAAATAAAATTGAATACACCTGGATGTGATTCGAATTCCTCGTATTACATTTTTCTTTAGACATCACTGCTTGTCCAACATATCAATACCGGTCAATGCATAGTATAAAATGAAGTCACTTTTTAAGTTTCTCTGTCTATCTGTCTGAGCTTGCTAACTCCTTTCTACTAGTTTAGGAGGAAATAACGAATCATAATGAATTGCAGACAGAACATAGAAACGCAAAAAGCGACATCATGTCATACCTATGTAGGTATTGATTTTAACAAGGACTAAACCTTCTAACATAGTTCGTCCAATGTTGGGTGGTCATGATTGTGATCTGCCACATGTTTTATTTTAATATTTGAAATACATAATCAGAAAGGCTAGTAGATACAAATGCCAACAAGGTTCTAAATGGCGACAGTAGATTAAGTAGTGAAGTCGGCTTACAATTTGTACGTTCACCTTATATTCGTCTTACAAGTTGTCTAGACGAAGCATACTTTGTAGTATGATCATGCATACATAACTCATTCATAAAAATGTTGGACGAAATATTAATTTGGTCTTTTTATATTAAGACTGTTGAGTCAAATAATCAACCCATATTATGTTATACTCTATGAGACTTTGTATTTTTTAAATTTGTAATGTTTTAGTCTTCCTTGGTGGTTATTAGGTACTAATGTGCCGTCATCCGAATAGGCCATATTTGACGTCTGTCAAAATCATATTAATGCTATGACATAAGGTCTATTTTTCTTTGTTGACATGTTTCCTAGTATGGGTTTGACAGACGTCAAATATGGCCTATTCGGATGACGGCACCATAACATTCACAATTTTATATGTTTATTAAAAAATAACATCGTGTTTCGGAGAGAATTCATAAATTTGGACACGTTGTTCAGGGCATCATAATTTATTCGTCCTAAACAATTTTCATTATGGGACCAATGCTGGAAAACGATAAAAAATATCTAAAACTTACAAAGACAAATAGCTGATCGTCAATTTCGTACGGAAGGTCGAAAACTTTTGCCCTTTCCCAGCATTGGTCCTATAGTGGAAAATTGTCCACTAAGATGTCCTAAACAACGTGTCCAATTACATACATCTTCCGAAACACAGTGCATAGTATAATAGACTTATTTCATGTCTACCACTCAGATGATGTCACATCTTCAACCAGATCTAAGATTTCATAGATAGCGGTGCAGTGATTTAGATCACGCTTGTAAAGTATTAGTGAAAAAGAGTGGTTATGCGCTACAAGTATAAAGCGCGTGCTCTATTGTGAGTGGCGATTAAGATCAAGAGTTGTGTGCGAGGCTTGAGCAGGTCTAGGTAAAGGAAAAGTTATTTAAAATAGATATGTTATTTCTTGTTCTAATATTGCAAAAGCTTTCCTGTTTTTATATCACAGCTTACGGTTGCTTCTGGAATTTCTAAATAGTGATTTAGATCACGCTTGTAAAGTATTAGTGAAAATGATTGGTTTTGCGCTACAAGTATGAGGCGCGTGCTCTATTGTGAGTGGCGATTAAGATCAAGAGTTGTGTGCGAGGCTTGAGCAGGTCTAGTTAAAGAAAAAGTTGTTTAAAAGTGATATATTATTTCCTGTGTCCAATTTTGCAAAAGTTTTTGTGACTTTTATTTGCCCAGCTTTTAATTGTTCCAACACTTTTTAAAGACGGCACGTAAAGGTATTTGAATTTTTTCCAATTAAGTCTCATATAGATTTAGGTGTTTCTTCTTTACCGAAGGTTTTTTTTTATAGAGTCTAATTCTACTTAAATTAGACATGAGCCAATTTTTCTTTAATTAGTGTAGGTACTATTACTCAAATTTAAATTAAAAACGTCTAACGCTAGATGCTGGATTATCATTGAAAAATTGTAAAATGTAAAAATTTGCATTATACAAATATGAACGACAAGCCTTGGGCAAGCGTAACCGATGCAAGATGGACCGATGACTTAGAGCCTTTTGCAAACCTGACCTGAAATTCAATCGCTTGACAATTTGTACCAATCAGAACCTGCATATCCACGTACCGCGCCGGTTCCGCTCGGGTTTGCATAGATCTTTAAAGAGTGATTTGTATGGAGTGGATGTCAAAAAGGCGAGATCATGCCTATCATGTTTCCAATAGGCCAGTAGTGGGCTGTTTTGGCTGATGTGATATGATGGTGTGATGAAAACTGTTTAACCAAAGCAATGCACATATGGGTAACTGAGTAGGTACCGTTCGCTAAATGTGGGGCAATCACGCTAATGAAGCCGAGTTTTGTATTATCAAGTTAGATGAGTTGAAAAAAAACTGGCCAAGTGCAAGTTGGTCTCGCGCATAAAGGATTCCGTACCTGATGTAAAAATTTCAATGTTATTACGTTTTTAGTATGGAAGCTCACCAAAATAATAATATTATTCTATTTACTAATATTTGTCCTTAATACGGAGAAAACAAAACCAACTGTCTAACTATCAAGGTTTAAATTTTCAAAAGTGAGCTGTATCCCGATTGTAAATAATAGGTACAAGAAATATCACGTATAGTCCGAGCGACGGCAGATCTCAACCATATCTCACAAAAGAATAGAATATTTTAGATATGTACGGGTAGAGGAGCTCTAGTACTTCGGATTGGTCGTGGTCTGCCGCGGCGCAGCTTGGCACGTTTGGCGGAGTAGCTAAAAGTTTGCCCTCTGAAAAAAGTTAAAAATATCTCATCGAAGAATAGCATGAGACATGGCTGTAGCGATAGGAGCAGTTTAGTAAAGCGTATAAATCTTGGTCTGCCGGCTGCTATCTTGGCACGTTTTGCGGAGTAGCTAAAAGTATGCCCTCTTAAAAAAGTAAAAAATATCTCATCGAAGAATAGAATGAAAATATATCGTACCGATAGCTTGTTTGAGTCTGCCTACATATATACTGGTCTGCCTGGCCACAGCCTGGCAGTTTTCCCAGTCCGACCACTTTTACTTTTTTTAGTAAAAATTTTATCTCTTCGAATAAAAGAATAAAAATATGTCGTACCAATAGCTTGCTTAGGTCTGCCTAGAAAAATACTGGTCTTCCTGACCACAGCCTGGTAGTTTTCCAGGTCCGACCACTTTTACTTTTTTTTGAGAAATTTTTATTTCTTCGAATAACAGAATGAAACTAAGTTGCAATAATAGTTTATTTAAAGCTGAACACATATCCCTTGGTCTGCCTGAGCTCAGTCCGGTAGTTTCTCCGATGCGGTCACTTTTCACTCTCAGTAAATTTAAATTTTAAAGGACCCTGACTTTGTTTATTAGGGAGTGGGCCCCGCCAATAAAATGAAAATTTGTCAGTGTATAGAAGTGAGATTTACAGATGAAGAAAATGTTTTCCCAAGTATTATATTTTTGAAATAATTGCTACGAATACATCTGAAGTTGTAGATTCTTGAAATTAACATACTTATTCTTCTACTAGAGCTCCTCTACCCGCACATAGCTTAAATATTCTATTCTTTTGTGAGATATGGTTGAGACCTGCCGTCGCTCGGACTAGTAGTCATGTGCTACATAAAAGTATAGTTTGAATAAGGCTTTATACGATATAGCCCGTTAAAAAAGTAGATGGACACTAATGGACAGACAGCAAAATATCAGTAATTTTTTTTTTGAGTTCTTGCTGTTTTTATTAATGGTTTATCGTGCTTGGTCTTGGTATGGACATGTTATAAAAAAGGATAAAAATAGTGTGACAAAAAAGTGGTGATGGATGTGAATGTACATCAAAGGAGAGGAAAAAGGATGGATTGTGTGAAAGATGATATGAATCAAAAAGGTATAAACAAAGATTTGACGGCTGATAGAGATGAGTGAAAGAAAAAGACACGTTGCGCCGACCCCAAATGAATTGGAATAAGGCCAGGCCAATGATGATGTTAATGATGATATCTTACTGTTTTTATCCTTTGAGTATGGAACCCTAAAACTGAAAAAAAAAGAAATAATAATGGCGGTCCATGGAAACCACTACTTGTTAAGATCTACATACTCTCACGCCGAGTGAATATATAAGAATCCTACGTGATAATTGCTTTTGAATGCTACTTAAAACTGCTTCTTTGTCTATCAGTCTGAGGACAGCCAATGTGGCGCATTGGTAGTGCGACTGCCCGCGACGCAGAATGTTCCGGGTTCAATTCCCGGTGGGTCACTTAACAAAATTGATAATTAATCAATCACTTTGTGAATTTGTTCAAAGTCTGGTTGGTACATTGCAGGTTGAACCACATGATTGTCCGAAAGCAAGATGGTTTCGTGCTTTGAAGGGCACGTAAAGCCGCCGGTCCAGGTTGCTGTTTAAGATTACTTAGATGTTGGTCGTTATCAACCAGCCGTGTTAAAGGCCTGATACTTGTTGTAAGTGGTTGAAAAACGCTAATACCAAGGTTCATTGGGTCTTTGAAAGAAGTGCCCCTTTCGAATAGAAGAAGTCTAAGTTTAGTCTCAAGCTCCAGTCTTCTTTTCGTGTGTGAATCTAGTCTACAAACGACTCGATTAACTCTGGTGTCAGAGGTTTTCCACCGCCTACTGCTGGTAGGCCTCTGACATGGTTCATTAACGACCGCCAAAAAAGTAATCATAGACGGCAAACGGAACCGACAGCTTAACGTGCCGGAACAAACCATGGAAGTAACTAGCTTTTTTGACATTTAGGTGGTTCATTCTGCAATACGACGCGACGCGCGTCGTTGTCGCTGTCGCTTGGTTTTTAAGCCCACCTTTATGGTGAAAGAAATTTGGAAATCAGTCCAGTAGTTTCGGAGTTTATCGATTACATACATACAAAAAAACAAACAAAGGTTTCCTCTTTATTATGTTAGTGTAGATTGTTTTATTAAAGAGCTTACGAAATTCTCTACACGTTTAGTTTCGACGCTTTTTACCTATTTCCAATAGTCTTCCATTTATTGATCTATAAATTCTTACGAGATTTTCTACACGTTTAGTTTTGACGCTTTTTACCTATTTCCAATAGTTGTCCATGGCGTTTTCCAGATCAAAACTGATGATAATTGTGTTTTAAAAAAGTTGCAGACAATTTGTCTTACAGGTCTTATGATATTAATATACAATAGCCACCTACAGGCAAATCAGCGCCGAATTGATCGGGTGTAGAAGTGGTCGCCATGATGCTTACATCTCAACTTTCTACAGTAATATATTATCAACTCGTCGACTTGGTTTTATAATATGAACAGACGGAGTGGCGACTATTATGAAATCATCAAAACTTGTTACCTACTTGAGCTTCTTTCTTTAGAAGCTTTTCTAATTGTTTTTAATTACATTTGTAAGGGTATAATTAAATAATTTAATAATTGGTTCGCTGTTTAACATACTGTTGTAGCATTTTTGTTTAACTTGTTTTATGATTCGTAATCATCTTCATCATATCAGTCTTTACCACTGCTGAGTGTAGCCTCTTTTCGTCTCTGCTTATACTTATTCCTTTTTATTCTATGAAAAATAAATGCAAACTATTTTAATTTTCTATTTGTGGCACTTATAATACTCGATTTGCGATTACTGAAAAGGTGCATTTAGACCATAAACTTACTTAGCGAATTTTGGAGTCTTTTAGAACTTAACAACTCTTCTTTTTATTTGTTTTCTTAGCCTAATCATCACCATCTCTCCTCATCTGTCTATTTCGTCTGAATAAAATAACACAAACAACTCTCAGAGAAAATCTTTGATATAACTTATGTCTGAGCCGAGACTGACCTATTTGAAAAGAGTAGAAATCTGCGTTCCCACCTTACGTCACATCAAAAATATGTGTGTCAAGCAAGGCACCCACGACATCCTTTTTAGAGAAGAAGAAAAAAAAAGAAATTTCTCTTCACACAAGCCAACGTCCGGTTCACATCCGACAATTTTCCTTTAAAGTACATAACCAACTTATTTCAGCCAATGATAAAACGTTTAACTCCGAATTTGAACCTTAAAGCGTTGTAAATAAGAGTCAAATACCAGAGAAAGCACAAATCCAGCCGCAAATATTTCATTGTCAAGGGCGTGTGTATCGTAAGGTCTACCTGTCATAACACTTTTGAACTTACGGAATAGATTTAAGACTTATTTTTCTATACACTACTTCGAATCAAGCTACGCATTGATTTTGTTCGACAATCTTATATTTGCGTAAGAAAAAAAGAAACCGTAGCGATTTTCAACTATACTTCTTGGTAATAAGAGCTTTGTTGAGAAAATTGTGAGGTTTTTGAGGGATGTGGTTAGGTAACGTGCGTAAGATTGGAAAGAGGGGGGTTACATAAAACACGCGTGTCCCTTCAGGCGACGATAGCGAAAGCCCGGCACCGACTAATGTCATGCCGTGTCATGGACCTCTTCGAATCTCGGTCATGAATTCAAGTACCTACCTATAGTCCGGCAACTTCGTGCGCGACCTTCCTGCGGGGTACAGACGGTAGGGGAGCGAAGAAGCACGTCATTTTAATATGACGTGCGGCGAGGATGCGCGCCTCTCCCTTCCCCGCTACACCTCCCGCTACCCGCTGACATCTCCCTCCCCAACGTCTGTCACCCCTAGGGAAGGTCGCGCACGAACTTTTTCGGACTATAGGTACCTTTCGTAAAAAAGGTTTTGAGTTGCTACGAGGGGTGAACTGAAAATTGTGGGAATCAAGAAACTGATAGAACTGTTATTGTGGAAAACATATTTATTGCTTTTCGAAGTATGTTTCAGTGAACTGGCGACATTTTTCCATTCGATGGAACCAATTATTTAAAGCACTCTTGCCATTCTGAAGTTGGGGTACTCAAAATGGCCATTTTGTAGGCATCTGCTCATAGTCAACAATTTGC
The DNA here is from genome assembly GCA_024500475.1 of Phthorimaea operculella. Classification (NCBI taxonomy): domain Eukaryota; kingdom Metazoa; phylum Arthropoda; class Insecta; order Lepidoptera; family Gelechiidae; genus Phthorimaea; species Phthorimaea operculella. The sequence continues at coordinate 6,736,809 of JANFCV010000008.1, read as the reverse complement.
TACACAATTAGTTTCAATATAATATGAGAGAGCAGTATATTATTATAAGTATTAAGATTTGTTAATTAGTACTTTTTTAATACTAGAAATGATAACATTTCATTTACTATTTACTGAAAAAAGTTACTCGGTAAAGTTAATTACTGATACAAAACTGCCAGTCTACTTAAAATTGCTTTAACAATAATAGTGTCATAGTAAAAGATATTTTAACATGTTTAACTAGATTTCACGTTGAACACCTGCGTTTTAAAATATATTTGTCATCGAATATGTATAAAACTTGCATCATGTATGTATATGACATGACACCTGCCGACGAAAATCTTTGATATCAAGTGATGCAATCAATTTAAAAATAAAAATAAAGTACATTTTTTAAATTTCACCGTAAAACTGAAAACTAAACAAGATAAATTTAATGTTTTTTAACTATTTTTAATTTTATGCAAAAACTCAACTTATTAATTACAATTTTATTTATATTTTCTTGAATGAACGATTGAAATGAACGACTTTTACTGGTTTTGTAAAGCAGCGAGTGTGATAGGCAACCGGAAATATTTGCATTCCAAGATGGTTTTCTTTGACTAAATAGTTGTCAATTTTCATTTTTAAAAACTACTTGTAGTTGTAGGTATAAAGACATTGTTTAGAATCAAAGAGCTATCCCAATTATTACGTAAGTAAAACTCCTTTTAGGAAACTTGTTAAAATTAACAAGTTAGAAAAAAAGTTCTTGAGCGTAAACAAATAATCATTTCCGCCACAACCATAACTCTACAGCGTAATAAAATACAAAATGTGAAAACGGTATACACTTTGCCATTGTGAACTCGTGTAATGTGTGTTGCTGTAAAACTCGAAATTCCGGTAAATTCGAAAGTGTCCGAAATCCATCATAATCATTATCTTTTTCTTTTCGTGTGGAACACCGAGTGGTCTAACAACCCTATAAATCCTAGTGTCAGAGTTTTTCAACCAACTGCTACAAGTAGCAGCCCTCTGACGTGGTTGTGTAACGACCGCCGTCTAAGTGATCATAGACAGCAACCGGGACCGATGGCTTAACGTGCCCTCCGAGTCACAGAACCATCTTGCTTTTCAGACAATCAGATGATTCAAACTTGAATGTTCTGACCATACTGGGGATCAATTCACAAAGTGATAAGTGTTAACTTTGGGAGTGACCTCAACGGTAATCGATCGCGAAATCCTTTGCGTCGCAGGCAGTCGCACTACCACTGCACCACATCGGTCGTCATAACTATTAACAGCTGAACAGTTGTGGGTATAATGACTTTTTATAATGTTTGTATTTGACACTCGAAACTATTAATCTAATACACAACGCAACAACAACAAAGGAACAGAGATTGACATCAGTTTTTTTTATCACGTGCAGTCCAAATCATATTTTATTGACTTGCTGTCAACTATAGGTATTTCTATATAAACTTAAAAACACATAACAAGGCCGTCATTACTATTTTAATTCAACAAATTTAAAGGCTCGCCTAAAAACCTTAAGATATGCCGCATTTCACGCTTTGACAGTGACATACGTATTGCGTCATACAAACAAAACTTTTACTCAACCAAGCAAGACCCAACCGGACGTATAAGAAAAAAATAACTTTCTCCTTTACACACACTGTCTCGAGAACATCGTAACTGATTGGTGCTGAGAGATGTTATATTGTTCCTTTAGGCTATGGTGTTAAAGGTGAAATTTGATTGAGTTTGAAACAGAGTTTGAGTATTGTTAGATGGTAGGAGGATAGGTTACAAGACAATAGAGAGGTCAAGAGTCTCAAGAAGAATCTTTGGGATTCGATTTCGATTGGTTACATGGTTGTTAGGAAGCTACCTATTGTCAAAGTTTTTTTTGTAGCCTATAACGTGTCCCACTGCTGGGTGAAGGCCTCTCCTTTTTTTTCTCCAGGTTTTCGTTCTTGACACTCTACTACTACTACTACTATAACAGCCACAATAAAGTCTACTGCTGAACATGCTAGTAGGGGAGTATTTGCCATACTCACCACGCTTGGCAGGCGGGTTGGTGAAAATGCAAGATGTTGCAATACGTTTGCGAAATTCATCCGGGGATTGAACCCCTGGCTGGACCCATGCGGAAGACATGTCCTGCTCAGTCCCATTTAAGCTTAAAGTAGTAGTAGTAAATGACCTACAAATCTAATTGCTTAGACTGGTACTATCGCCAGCAAATTCACCTCCCCATTTAAGGGACCTATACCTATATACTGCTTTTGCTTAGTATGTGTATGAATAACCACTATAAGATGTTAAATTAAATGGATTTGTAGATTTGCTGGCTATAGTATTAACAAGTACTCTAGCACTTGGTTGGGGAGTTTATTGTCTCGAAACAATAAGAAAAACGTCTCGAATTATTAATTACTTAATTTAAGAGATCATCTTCTGTTAAGTGACATGAAGTTGTTATATGTTCTCATGATTTCTTGTTTTTCATCGCCAACCCACAATTTTATTTCATTCAAACAACAGCACATCAAGAAAATATTTTTATAACATGGAACATTAGTTCATTGACTGTGAAGATGTTTAGACACCTGATACTTTAGCCTTCTCTGAAAGTAACATGTAAGTATAAGTGTGATGTCAAGTGTGAATTTATTAGAAAACTCATGGTAACACAAACTGACAGCATAATAACTGTACATACAGAAATTATATGTATGTCTATAATATTTAACGATAGCTACGTCATCTCAGTTCTTCTGTTAGTTGTAGGTAATAGAATAAAGAGAAACCTCTAACACCAATAACACAAAAAAAAGAAAACAAATTTAATAAGTAAAACAACTACCTACACGGGTCATTGAACGATTCGATGTCCCACTTGAAAGGGAGAAGAATGAATACTATAATGGTGCACAATAAAGAACATATTAAAAGATAAGCAAGACTTAGGAATAGCAATCTCAATTTAATTTTGTCAAAATAATACATTTTCAAAATATGAAGACTTTTAAATTTGTACTATTTTTGGTAATGTGAGGCTTCTTGCTACACATCTTCTAAATACTACTATCAGAATTCATTCTACTGACTTCACAATCAGCCATTGTTATGAAACAAAAAGTCGTCCAAATAGCAGGTGAACCTATGACCAAACGGAACCAAGTCACCGCTGACTCGATTACACTGACAATACCACTATTACCGCGCCCGACTTCCAACATTACGTTACATGACGCAACAGACGAATTGCAGATCACTCACAAAGATAGTTTGCAAATTATCTACATCGAATTTTCACCCCATTGTAGTTCCGACGTGGGAACAGCCCGTGACGAGACTCCTTCGCGAAACAATGGCAAAGTTCACCGAGACATAACAAGGAAAGTCTATATAGAGAACGACCCGCTACAATTTTGTTTATACGTAATTTTGTTTTCATTGAAAAAGGTGGTGTTTGTGCTATTTTAGAAGAAAAACATCCTGGAATTGTTGCTCCGACTATGCGTTGAACAAGTGCTCCAATAAATCCTACTAAAATGTTTTCCCCCAATCCTCCAAAATTCGTTCTAATTTTAATTTTATCGTTAACAATAGAAGTGATACCTATACAACTTCAACAAGGGGAAGAGATAAAAGAAAATAATGTAGAAGATTCTCAACTGAATCAATGTATAAGCGTTCGAAGAAGTACAGAAGTTGGAGTATGTTTTGCCAAAGAGCTGCTGCACAAATTGAATCAATATGAAGAATCAGATGAATTCAGTTTGGCAAATGGTGTATCGTTTGTAAGGGATGAGAAGACCCCAAGAGATATTGCAAGTTTTCTAGATAAGGATCCAATGGATTTTCGGTAAGGGTTTGAGTGGAGTTTACCATTTACATTTCTTTGCAGAATTTTACGTATGAAAACCAACATGCGTTGAAAAAATGTAGGTATGTTATATTAAATGTTCCTATGTGACGTTATTGAAATAAAGTAACGCAAGTATATTAAAGACTCACCAAATAGAACACACAGGCAGTGGTATGGTGCTCCCTTACCCACTTGGTGGTAAACTCTAGCGAGAAAGGAAGCGATACGGTCGCGAATGCAATGAGTGATTTTCTTTACTATAAACAGCTATTATATCTACGAGTACGTCATACTCAATTTATCAAAGGAAAAGATATCAACGCGTTCACTGGCTATTATAATTGTGTCCTTTTTTTGGTACTTCAGTGATAAAAGTTTATTTTCGGTTATGCTTTGTCTCAATATCTATTTATTATTATTAGTCCGTGTCGTCCCACTACACAGCAAAGGCCTCCCTCCCTTTCTTCCACTTCTCCCGGTTTTGGGCCGCCTCCATCCAATTCTGGTCTTGCGCATTATTTTCGTCAATGTCTAGAATGTAAATAAATAACTTACAAATCACTGTAGAACAAGGACAATCAAATGAACAATGATCAAATTACGCCATATTAGTCATTCGATATGTTGGCGCCCTAAACTAAAATAAAATGTCTTCAATTAGTAGAATAAAACAATGAATTTTTTGATTTACAGATCAATTATGGAAGACGCCAGCAACCTGATTTCCAAGAGATCCCTCCATTGGGATCTGAGTGGGGTCTATCCAGGGCTGGTGATGAGGATTGGCCCAACCTTGGCCAATGGTGTTTTAGAATTCGTCATGGACCCTAGAATCAAGGACAGATCTTCGGCGTACCATCAGCCTCATGGTGAATTATCGACAGGTAGTTACATATTATATATATCACGCCTTGCGGGATAGGCAGAACGGCTGTATCTATAAACAGCCATTTACACCTCGGCTAACAAAATTTTGAGTATCATTCACAAGACAGGTAGTTACAGGTAGATTTAATAGAATTTAAGATCATAGCTGAAAACATTTCAAATCCCCTTAGTGTACACTAGTGTACACGTGACTACCTAAATGAAAAACTTATATGAACCTTTAACACAAAATTTGTCTCAGTCACAAGCACATTTAGTATATTTGCACAAAGTTGGTCGGTCAGTCCATGAGGCCCTTTGAAATATTTTCAGCTAATTTATTACACTTTATAAAATAAAATGATTTATTCAAAGTTGTTAAAACCAAAGGTGACGCCATCTATACACAAACATTGAAACTAAGTAAAAGTGCCATCAACTCTTGCGCAAAAGAAAGTTATGGTTCAAACTTGCCCTGAACGAAGTTGCTCCGCAACGCCATCTCTGAAAATGATGCAAAAGCTCTTTCTCGACTACATAGACTAAAACGTATTTTTCTAGTATGGCATTGTAAGCTTAGGTGTGCTGCTATACTTACAAATATTCATACTTCTTCATAATTCCGTTACCCACTTAAAATAGATGCAGCATAAAATAGTACGTACAGACAGGTTTATTCCCAATTTTAAAAACCTGCTGTAGGGTGGACTGGACCTATCTTGATGATATTCTATTCCAAGCGCAAAGCAGAACATATTTTGTTTTTCTACTCATAATACCTATGATAAATTATTGTAATAATACCTATTACAATATTTTTTGTTTTGTCTTATTACGGGGGATATTTTACAGATTAGAAGAGTATGTATACCAGTAACCTCATCCTGTTTATCTTTTAAGTTTATTCGTGGACCGAAAAACTCACTAAATAGATGAAAAATGTAGTTGAATCTAGAATAATAATATGGTCCATGTAAATATTAAAATAACTAATTTTCTTTAATTTCAGGACGCCTCCTTGCAAGAAACCTTCTAGTGCCTTTCCTTCTGGGCTTCAAATTCCAGATTTCTACTTTACTACCCCTGCTTTTGGGATTAGTTCTTCTAGCCAGTAAAAAGGCTTTCTTGCTGGCCAAAGTTGCCCTTCTAGCTGTGACTGTGTTTAGCGGGGGTGCTGGTTTGGGTGGTTTAGGGGGAGGAAGTGGATCTTGGGGTGGGAATGGAGGGTCCTGGGGGGGATTTAGTGGAGGTCCATCGCTACAATCGTACACGGCGTACGATCATCACCACGGCCATCATGGATCTGGAGCGGGTTAGTATATTACTTGAAGTATTTAAAAGAGAACGAACGAACAGGGTCTTTTTTATCGAAATCTAAGTGTTTGATTGTCAATTCTACGATAGTCAAATTATAATCTGTAATGTTCAAGATATTTGCATGCATGCATAGATTAAATTTGCTCATAACTAGAGCAGATTTAAAAATATTATAATATACGAAAATACATTAGGTCACCGTTCAAAATTTTATAATTTCTATCGCAGGTAGATATCCTTCGTGTGAATGTAACATTAAACCTATCAAGCATTTTCATAACCATGAATTTGACACACCAGGGTATAGAAACCGTAAGTTGGTGGGGTTGAGATAAATACAAATAAATGACTAACTATAAAAGCTGTTTGCAACCAAAAGCTTTGATAACAAAATATTTCATATGCGTTTAAAAAGAAACGGGTATTAATTGCTTTGGGAAATTGTGGAATAAAAGTATTAATCAACTAAAGACTATTATGATCAATCAACCCCACCAGGGTTGATATAACTAACTATACGTGCTGTTTGCATCCTTTTTATAATACGAGGCTTTTTTAAACAATTAGCTTTGAAAACCGAATTATCCATCAACGTTTTAAAAACATGGTTTTTTTGCTTTGGAAAATTGCGGCATAAAATAGTCATCAACCAAAGGTAAAACTATTGTGATCATTAGAATCTATGCAAACAATTTAAATTTTCTAAAAACACATGGCAGAGATATCAAAAGTTCACTTTCAAACAAAATCATTCCTCACAGATATTTTCGTTTTCAGGCTTCTTCAATAGGAACCCTCACCAAGGAGAATACTTCTACAAATCAGCTGATGAAGTGTCAACAGCGACCCCTATAACTCCAGATGAACTAAGAGATAGACTAGAAAGACTTTTTGTTACCAAAAAAGATATGATAAATGCAGAAGAAGATGTGAAGAGACAAGATGCTAAGATAAGGAATGCTAGGAACTTCGTTTGGACTCCTATTAATACTGGTTAATATTTGTTTGCATACATAGGCACACCAATAATAAATTAAAGTAGGTTAGCGTCCCACTTTTGGACAGTTTATATTATGACATCAAGCTTTTTTGAAACATGTAGTCATAATTTATTTCATGCTTTAATGACAGTAGGTACGCAGATATTTTCTAACCGGACGTAAAATAATTAAAAATATATCTTTCGCTCACTAGTTCATATAGATTTCACTTTTTCATAAAAAACACTTAACTTTTCTAGTCACAGTTAAATACGTAATTTTACGCACAATAACTTATCTTTCATCTTGTCTTCTTATTTAATCGTCATTCTTTTGTAACTTTACTCGAGTATGAAATAATATTTTTTGCTAATATTTTTGTAAAATATAAAATTGGTTTTGTATGTCTTTCTTAATTTTAGTAAAAATAACAATATTCTCAACTATTTGTAACATAAGTCTTGACTGGGTACGTAAAGAAAAAAAGTGACTGAGTGTTGGAGCATGACCTTTGTAGTTAAGTCGAGTATTTTTTGTATGAGTTTATGAAAACTTCCATTACCTACAGTTATTTTGCCACCACACGTGAAGGAACTAGCTGGACAAATTTTCAAAAGATTGGCTTGCAGAAGCCCCATTATAGAACTGAATTGAATGAGAAGAGGCTTTTGCCGAGAATTATGACGTTGGCTTGATAAGACAAAATAATTGTTGAAAAAAATAAAAATTAAATACCTAGGAAAGATAACATAGTCATAGTTTGCGACTCGCTGCAGTCAGAGTCATATGCTGGTGCAATAAATATTACCCCGGCCTTTATAACTAATTAATTTTGAAACGCATCTAATATTATTAATATAATTTTTTTATAAATGCCTGATGACGCGAGGGTAGTATTTCTTACTCCACGTTTTATGACCCCCCGGCTGCATCAAGTTGCAGACTAAACTATAGCCAGTTGCAACAGTATCGTCCACGTAAAGAATGACAAAGACTGCTCCATTGACGTTGCAGATATGCACTTTCCTCGGAAACACATCCTGTTAGACGCATTCGCGTCGTGTTTTCACAGTATGTAGAGCATGTAATCGCATACTATTCTCCGCAGTATGGGTGCTACGGTATTGTCGTGCAATGGCGCGTGCGAATGCTAGAATGGGGCTGAGTAACGTTCTTGTGAAGTGTGGGACACCAAGTCTGCAAACGACTCGATGAACCCTGATGGAAAGAAAACTCAGATATTGGAAATTACAGCAGGCGCTATGCCTAAATAACAGCGTAAAATTAATCGCGTTGACATCTGGTAGGCGGCCGATCGTAAAATTCAGCCAAATCCTTTTGCAACCCGATTTTGTGTTCAACGAAACGAGTTGCGCCGACTCTCAGTAATTGTAATAAGGGGAGGAAGATGATGAACAGTGTAAAATTAGAAGTAACCAAATTTTGACATTGACACATTTTCAACCAATCACAGAAAAAGTCGCATTCGAAAGTGATAATTATCATTAGTACCTCATTTAAGAGTAAAGTTGAATCGTATTTATCGATGTATATGCTAAATTTTTGGTAATGTAGGATACTTAGGGTTGTATGATTTTCCGTAATGATACATTAATGATTTTTAGTTATGTTCATAGAGTTAAACTGGTTGCATAGATAAAAAATAATAATTTACTAAAGTAATGTACTAGGACTATTTTGAACCATTTGAGTCGGTCCCAGGTATGTTCTTTTGACCCCGATCGTAGGAACATAGATCGCGCCTATGTCTTTGCGGGATAGACAGGGCTTAAACGACTGTAAAAAACGGTCATTTGCACCTTGTCTGACAAAGTTTGAGAGTAATTCAGAAGACTGTGTATTATCATAATTTGTCACCTTGTCGTCAAAACAAACATCAATTTTCAAATCCCTTTGTAGCTTCTTACGACACCCACGGGAAAGATTATGGGATGTTTCTATTCTAAGCCGGCATCACACGGCAGCAAAAAGAGGCAAACGAAGCACAGATGATATGTTCGTATAATTGGTCTACTTTAGTTTTACACTACCTGCACTGCTTTCTTCTTTTTTCAAACACATGCCGGTCTCAATAGCAGTAGCTAGTAGATCGCATGTGTCATCACGAGCTACAGTTCCGTTGTTAACGTGCTTCGCATTTTGAACTTAATGTATGTAAAGCCGACATGTTGCGCCGACCCCAAATAAATTGGGATAAGGGCAGGCAGATGATGATGTAGGTATGTAATGCCCTCTATACTCTAAGTTTTCCAGTTTTCCCAGTTTAGCGTACAGCATGACGTCATTAATAAATCATTATATATAATAAAACTAAGTTGATAAAATGTATGTGCCGATATAACTTTAACAGGATTCCCGGTATGATAAAGGGACTTATATAGCGCAATAGCCCTTTATCTCCCCTTGCACAAGAAAGTTCCCGTTTTCACTCAAAGAGCGTATTTTTAAAGATATAAGGGCTTTTACAATCCCTCAAGTAGTGGCGCCATCTATCATCGAGTAGTCGAACTCCACCTCCAGTAGTCTTTGTACCAGACAATGTATTTCAAACTTTTTTATTAGCAAACAGATAAATACCGCGAGTGAAACCGCGGGCGTAAAGCTAGTAATAAATATTCCTGGACGAGACACACAGCGCCATCTAGCCCCAAACTAAGCAAAGCTTTTACTATGGGAACTAGACAACTGATATAATACTTATATACTGGTTTTTGTAAATAAATACATATTATAGGTTTAGGTATATAGAAAACACCCAGACTAAACACAAATATTTGAAAACTGACTTTACAAATATTTGTGTCGGTGGGAATCGAACCCACGACCCTTGGCGTAGAAGGCAGGGGTACTATCCACTACGCCAACGTGACAGTCGAAATTGGTTTTACTTCCCGTTGTCCCCGGTATGAGGATAGAGCCAAAGAGGACATCGTGTGTTGGTGCTATTTTAGCCTTCAAAGCATAGTAAGATATTGCCCCAGGCTGCCCGAACGTGCCCCACACCACGACGACGATAATTAAAAAAAAAAAACATTTCAAGCAACAATTAAAAAAAACTTTTCAAGCAAGACCTTTATTTTTTGTCCATGTTTATTTTATTTCACATAAATCGGTGTTTCTTACCACCATCTATAGATTAAGTTTGGACACAGTTTTTTGATACCGCTTTAGAGTTGTGCTATTGTTTTTTCATTCAACATGAGTACATTGAGTAAAGTATTTTGATCGCAACATCGGTAATTGCCGTCCTTTGGAAATTAGGTACCCTTTCAGGCGCCAAAAAACCTCAGATATGAATGTTTAGTAAAACTATGTATATTTGAAGTTAAATTCACATTTTATAATGCTCATTACAATTTATAGCTAATTTCAGCTAGCTAACCTATTAAACAAGTTTTGTGCGTGTTTACGACAAACAAAAACATCCAGCATGTACAATCATTTCTGAGTTAGTAATTAAATCTGCAGTACTTATGTTTGTTAGAATAGAACACAGTTATTTATCCTAGTAAAAAAATTATACCAATGAGATGGTTTTATGCAAATATATAATGCTTTCTATTTCGCTTATGTTGTATACGGTGAGAAGTACTAAAGAAACATTAAAAATAATTTTGTGACAGGTTATCTGAATTTATTTTTAAGTAAGAAACGGCGATACTATACTTCATTTCATTCATATATCTAGGTATGTCAAATTAGGACCAAAATCTTTTAAGTGTCACGAAACGTCAAAGAAATTCTCGTCTTTTCGTCAAGTTTGATCGCATAGTTCAGTTCCCAGAATTTTGAAATTCGTCAAGTTTTAAGACAAGAGAGTTCATATTATTTGTAGACACAGATTCTCATAAAATGACAAGGTTTACGCAAAGCTCCGCAGTATGAAAAAAGGTTTTTTATTTTTGGACTGAAGTGCATTAGAATCTCAGAAAATAAAGGCCACAGCCATGTAAGAAACATAAACAGTAAAAACCAAGTAATAGTCAAAAAGACCAGTCGCTGCATCCGCGGCCGTATTGCCGCCTAATGGCGCGCCCTTTCTTATTTGAGTTTTAATGTGAAGTGGAAAAGGGAGCGCCGCGAAAGCAGCGAGTGGTCGTTTTTACTGTAATAATATTTTTACTCCCGCCTATTAGCACATTTTTAACGCCCAAAAGAATGTTCAATTAACTAAAGAACACTTAGCCCATAACACTTAAAGCCCTTAGCAATCCATCCTTAATGAGCCGTGTAAAGTGAGCTCTAAAAAAAAAACAAGAAAAGTAGGTTAAAGAATAACATTATGAACACTTCAGTGACCAAAGATTACTCATCTTTTCCAACCAGTTAACGTACGTTACGCATGCCATGAATGAGCAAGGAATTCTAAATGATTGAGGGGAATGTTAAACAATTTTCCGATCTTTCCATCACGTCTCAAACCAAATATGGACATGTCGGATCCAGTTGCCGTGTGGTAGCGGCTAAGAATACTGCCACCCCTAGTCGACTCAGGGTGTTTTATATAAGGCGACATAGAGCTTTTGACCTCAGCTGAATAAGTATCTTTCGACTATAGTCAACCGTGGTGGCGGTGATACCACCTACAAAAACAATCTCAAAGAGGGTTGCCGTCCGGCAGGCGGCCGGTCTAAAACAAAGCCAAATTATTTTGCTACATGATTTTTTGCCTTAACAGAATATTACCTATGTTACGCTGACCCCTACCTACTGATTAGGGATAAGGCAGGCAGGTGATGAATGCAGTGGCAGAAAAAAAAACACGTGCTATTTACGAGTAATTTATTTTTCTGCCAGTCGTAAACCATTGACACGAAAGTCTTACATTTATGTAACTCTCTTGAGTTATTGGGCCTGAAAATTATCAGCCTCAAGACTGACATCTATAAATAGTTCCTATCGGAAACAAATATTATTAGTTTCCTACAAATTACGCTGTCAATGTTCTCTAGTGATTTTCCTATGCATGAAATAATTTAACAAAGATTTACCTATTTTGTATTTAAATTAAATGTCATTTAAGTTTTAAAGATTCATGTATGTGTGTACTTTATTGAATAATCTTATTACAAAATAATCTGTAACACGATAAGTTACTTTCATAATTTGTTATGAATTCTGTGCAATGTATTGGACTCATTTTTAATATTTTGTGTTTAAAATAAAACATGGGTAACTGTCAAAAATATTTATTTTTTACTGATAATTTGAAGGTATATTTTTTTGGTAAATGCAAAGAAGAATAAAACCACCATGCAGTCTCCAAAACGTTTATAATTTTTTGTAATTCCATTGATTCTTTTTCATACATCTTTCCTCGTCGTTATTACATAACTAATTTGAAAATTACACTTATAAAAGTGTTACATTTCGTACATTATTATAATATTTAGATTAAATAATTAGATTTAATAAATATTTATATAAAAGGTACTCGCGTAACCACCTCGTCGATTAACGACAATTTAATAAAAGTGCGTATACACGAAGGAAATGTAGTTTTAAACAATTTAACTACTTAAACTATTTAGCACCATACAACACATAAATATTAATATATTAAAATATACTTTAAATGTAAACTTAAATTATTTATACAAAACCGGACATTCGAGCGATCAGATATATTTTTAATAAATTAGAAATGCACAGTACCCGTCGACTAGCCTATTTTTAATAACTAGGTATTTATATAAATTACTAACTTAATAATATCTACTAATACAACATAAGTTGTCTATTGTAATAGTTATTTGGTGTAAAAGATTATGCTTCATTCGCTTAAATGTATCGCATACACGTTTATGCATTCAAATACATATTTACATATAACTAGGTTACAAAATTATTTTCAATAATATTAAAATGCCTTTGATATTAATTAAGCAGCTAAACATTAAAGATAAATATCTCTAACGAATATTGAGTACACACGTTAGTCTAATATTTGATGATAATAAGTTATGTAACTGTTTTTGAAACAATTTATATCGTATTCACGAAATTAATAATACCTACGTACTTTGTTAAGCCGTGTCGCCGTTGTATACTTTTGTAATGAGTCGTGTTATAAGTCTATTGTTTTTGGGCGTAAGCTCTGTAAGCCCTGTCTTGAGCAGCTGCTTCATCCTCAACGCTTCTTCTGTAGTGACCTCCAGGAGCCGTGGCATCAAAGTCACTTCCATAGTGGGACGAAGAATAAGTATGGCTCTGAGATACTTGAGGATGCTTGACGATTTCGTAAGTGGTCTTCTCGTGAGCTTCACCGCCTGAGACAAGTTTCTTCAGCCCGATGATAGCAGATAACAACAAAGCAATCTTACCGATCAGTAAAGCCTTGCCAGCGATGAGAGCGATGGCCTGGAACGCCATAGCCAAGAAACCGCCTTTGAGAAGTACTCCAGCTATGATAGGGCCCACCATTTTCTTCAACTTACTCCTGGCTTCATTGAGAGATCGTCCGACATCGTTTCCTAGGCTTGTAGGTGAAATGACGACGCGGTGAGTCTGGATCAGCTTTGAGGTTGCAAGGTTAAGAAGTTTGTCAACTTGATCCGCCGGTAGTGAGTTGAGATCTCCGTCTGGTAGCGAAGAGGGGAAAGCTCTTCCAGAGTCACCCCTTCTGACAAGCGAAATCCCATCAACGAGGGGCAGCTTCTCCAACCTGGCTGCCCTATCGGCCAACTTCGCAGCTTGGATCTTGAAGCACTTGACGATCTCTTGTGACCTTTCGCAATTGTCGTACATCCTTCCTAAAAGCTTCAGTCCAGCTCCGAAGGTGTCGGCCGACGCTGCTGCGAGGCAGACACACAAAAACAGGACGAGTATCCCGCGGCAATCCATTTTGAGAAAAACCCGCGGTCTTTGAAACCTGGACACAGTCCAGTCTGTTCGCCTGCGTCTATTGTAATGTGAAGAAAATACATGAGCACTGGCATTTATCTATTTTCACCGGGAACTGCACTTATCTATAAATCTTTTAGAGCGTGCAATCGTTGCATAGTATCGTCGTTCACTGAGGCGTGCATGTATATGGCTGTGTTGTCTTTGTGTGGGTGCCTGTAAGGATGTAGGGGTGATCAGCTCTCGTGGTCAGTGTCAAGGTCATTGTTGCGGTTTACGGTTTTTATCGTAATGTCCAGTGTTGCGTTTTTGCATTTTTGTGGTTAATTACCACAAAACTGCATTCGATTATTGTAACAGTAGTGCTCTTAGGAGTTGTTGAAATAATTACCTTCTTATGCAGTGCTTTTGCGTCGCAAGTTGATTAATACTACTCGTATCTTTTATATTTGTGAGACAAGATGAAAATATCAACAACAACGTTTTTGTTTTTTAATAGGGCATATTTGTTGTTTGAAAACTTGAGAATGAAAATAAGTAACTTAAGGGCGTTGAATGTTTTTATAAATATTTTAGTTTATTAGGTGCAAAATAAATATTAAGTGGATATAATACGCTATATTTTTTGCCGAGTTCGTTGATTTACCCCGTATTAAAAAGTAAATGTCTCTGCATATAAAATATTTTTGGAGTATAAAAATGGAAACAAATTACTTTATATTAGACTACAAAATACTGATAGTTATGACACATTGTATACTAGGTGTCAACCTAAAATAATAAAATTACAAAACGTAATGATTTATTTTTCCATCAGTCTTTGTTTTTTAGATGTTTTATTTGAACTGAAGATTTAAAAGATGAAACAAACTTTCGTCAAAAAATTACTGCAAAAATTTGAAGGGGTGAATAAGCCTAGCTAAACAACTATCTCCAAGGAACATAGGCAGGTAAACGAAAAATTAAAAATGTCGACTTCCCATACAAATTGACTCGCCCGGTTGGTACATTTTGTACGGGAGGACCAATTTATTTATTTTTAATTTTCATCTAAGTTTTCGAAGGGAAAGTTGTTTAGTTTCAGGCTGATTCACCCCTTAAAATGTTTGCAGTTTCTTTTACATCTTATAATTTCTTGTACGAGATTCGTCGTAGGCAATTACATTAACTACTTATACTGAATTTTCACGCTGACTGCAGCAAAGAGGAGATGCGTAATCTGTTCACAATTATGCCTCGGTAAGTAATTATAATAGTGTTATAATTTGCTACTCGTTTCCTGTGTTAATATGTCTATTCATTAATTAGACAGTAATATTGTCGCTAATAAAATAATTATGATATTTTATGACCTTGCTTCGTTAATCGTATATATCACTATTGTACAGCATCATGTAACTACTTTGCTTGACTTGGAAAATCATCGTCTCTTAACTTTCCCGTGGGTGTCGTAAAAAAAATCTGAGGGAATCAAGAGTTGATGTGTATTGCAATTTTAGGTGACAGGCTAACAACCTGGTGACAGGTAACACTATGGTGATACACAATTTTATGAATGACTCATTCTTTTATCAGACGTGGTGTTGGTGGGTTCGTGGTGGTGTAAATGGCCGTTTTTACTGCCGTTTATAATCTGCCTACCCCGAAAGGGATATATAGGCGTGATGAATGTATGTATGTCATTATTACAACCCAGTTCTTGGCTGCCGGGCGCCAGCAGGCGGACGCCTAATGTATAGTAAACATTAATTTGACAACTGTAACACACGAGGAGCTCAGCCACAAAATACCAGTGCTAGACCTATCGAGGTATATTGCCTTAAATGGCATAGGTATAATAAGGGCTTATATAAATGGGCTCTTAGACAGTATTTTTTATAAACCAATGGCATACCAAGATATGAAAATATGCTGGTTTGTTTACATTTGGAACAACTAAAAGTTTGAATACCAACTTTTTAAAACACTTCTCGTGTTAGGTAAACAATTTTTGGAAAACTTCCAAAATTTTCACCGCAGGCAGGATTTGAACCTGCGACCTTCGGCATCAGTACTGCCGACGCCCTAACCAACTGGGCTACCGCGGTTCTAATCGAGCCCGCGAAATTATGGAAGTATATCTTGTCCACTATCGTGGATGGGCTCCATCTACCGGGATAGTTTTGCAACTAATTCAGCGACTAATTCATTCTTTACAGATTGAATGTAGTCAAAGCGATGAAAACCCGCGATAAATTGAATACCAACTTTTAAAACACTTCTCGTGTTAGGTAAACAATTTTGGAAAACTTCCAAAATTTTCACCGCAGGCAGGATTTGAACTGCGACCTTCGGCATCAGTACTGCCGACGCCTAACAACTGGGCTACCGCGGTTCTAATCGAGCCCGCGAAATTATGGAAGTATATCTTGTCCACTATCGCGTGGATGGGCTCCATCTACCGGGATAGTTTGCAACTAATTCCCAGCGACTAATTCATTTCTTTACAGATTGAATGTAGTCAAAGCGATGAAAACCCGCGATAAATTGAATACCAACTTTTAAAACACTTCTCGTGTTAGGTAAACAATTTTGGAAAACTTCCAAATTTTCACCGCAGGCAGGATTTGAACCTGCGACCTTCGGCATCAGTACTGCCGACGCCCAACTGGGCTACCGCGTTCTAATCGAGCCGCGAAATTATGGAAGTATATCTTGTCACTATCGCGTGGATGGGCTCCATCTACCGGGATAGTTTTGCAACTAATTCCCAGCGACTAATTCATTCTTTACAGATTGAATGTAGTGCGATAAAACCGCGATAAATTGAATACCTTTTAAAAACTTCTCGTGTTAGGTAAACAATTTTGGAAAACTTCCAAATTTTCACCGCAGGCAGGATTTGAACCTGCGACCTTCGGCATCAGTTGCCGACGCCTAACCAACTGGGCTACCGCGGTTCTAATCGAGCCCGCGAAATTATGGAAGTATATCTTGTCCACTATCGCGTGGATGGGCTCCATCTACCGGGATAGTTTTGCAACTAATTCCCAGCGACTAATTCATTCTTTACAGATTGAATGTAGTCAAAGCGATGAAGTTTTCCAAAAATTGTTTACCTAACACGAGAAGTGTTTTAAAAAGTTGGTATTCAATTTATCGCGGGTTTTCATCGCTTTGACTACATTCAATCTGTAAAGAATTGGATAAGTCGCTAGGAATTAGTTGCCAACTATCCCGGTAGATAGAGCCCTGCCACGCGATAGTGACAAGATACTTCCATAATTTCGCGGGCTCGATTAGAACCGCGGTAGCCCAGTTGGTTAGGCGTCGGCAGTACTGATGCCGAAGGTCGCAGGTTCAAATCCTGCCTGCGGTGAAATTTGGAAGTTTTCCAAAATTGTTTACCTAACACGAGAAGTGTTTAAAAGTTGGTATTCAATTTATCGCGGGTTTTCATCGCTTTGACTACATTCAATCTGTAAAGAATGAATTAGTCGCTGAATTAGTTGCAAACTATCCCGGTAGATGGAGCCCATCCACGCGATAGTGGACAAGATATACTTCCATAATTTCGCGGGCTCGATAGAACCGCCCTAGCCCAGTTGGATAGGACGTCTACAGTACTGATGCAGAAGGTCGCAGATTCAAATCCTGCCTGTGAAAATTTTGGAAGTTTTCCAAAATTGTTTACCTAACACGAGAAGTGTTTTAAAAGTTGGTATTCAATTTATCGCGGGTTTTCATCGCTTTGACTACATTCAATCTGTAAAGAATGAATTAGTCGCTGGGAATTAGTTGCAAACTATCCCGGTAGATGGAGCCCATCCACGCGATAGTGACAAGATATACTTCCATAATTTCGCGGGCTCGATTAGAACCGCGGTAGCCCAGTTGGTTAGGCGTCGGCAGTACTGATGCCGAAGGTCGCAGGTTCAAATCCTGCCTGCGGTGAAAATTTTGGAAGTTTTCCAAAATTGTTTACCTAACACGAGAAGTGTTTAAAAGTTGGTATTCAATTTATCGCGGGTTTTCATCGCTTTGACTACATTCAATCTGTAAAGAATGAATTAGTCGCTGGGAATTAGTTGCAAAACTATCCCGGTAGATGGAGCCCATCCACGCGATAGTGGACAAGATATACTTCCATAATTTCGCGGGCTCGATTAGAACCGCGGTAGCCCAGTTGGTTAGGGCGTCGGCAGTACTGATGCCGAAGGTCGCAGGTTCAAATCCTGCCTGCGGTGAAAATTTTGGAAGTTTTCCAAAATTGTTTACCTAACACGAGAAGTGTTTTAAAAGTTGGTATTCAATTTATCGCGGGTTTTCATCGCTTTGACTACATTCAATCTGTAAAGAATGAATTAGTCGCTGGGAATTAGTTGCAAACTATCCCGGTAGATGGAGCCCATCCACGCGATAGTGGACAAGATATACTTCCATAATTTCGCGGGCTCGATTAGAACCGCGGTAGCCCAGTTGGTTAGGGCGTCGGCAGTACTGATGCCGAAGGTCGCAGGTTCAAATCCTGCCTGCGGTGAAAATTTTGGAAGTTTTCCAAAAATTGTTTACCTAACACGAGAAGTGTTTTAAAAAGTTGGTATTCAATTTATCGCGGGTTTTCATCGCTTTGACTACATTCAATCTGTAAAGAATGAATTAGTCGCTGGGAATTAGTTGCAAAACTATCCCGGTAGATGGAGCCCATCCACGCGATAGTGGACAAGATATACTTCCATAATTTCGCGGGCTCGATTAGAACCGCGGTAGCCCAGTTGGTTAGGGCGTCGGCAGTACTGATGCCGAAGGTCGCAGGTTCAAATCCTGCCTGCGGTGAAAATTTTGGAAGTTTTCCAAAATTGTTTACCTAACACGAGAAGTGTTTTAAAAGTTGGTATTCAATTTATCGCGGGTTTTCATCGCTTTGACTACATTCAATCTGTAAAGAATGAATTAGTCGCTGGGAATTAGTTGCAAAACTATCCCGGTAGATGGAGCCCATCCACGCGATAGTGGACAAGATATACTTCCATAATTTCGCGGGCTCGATTAGAACCGCGGTAGCCCAGTTGGTTAGGGCGTCGGCAGTACTGATGCCGAAGGTCGCAGGTTCAAATCCTGCCTGCGGTGAAAATTTTGGAAGTTTTCCAAAATTTTTACCTAACACAAGAAGTGTTTTAAAAGTTGGTATTCAATTTATCGCGGGTTTTCATCGCTTTGACTACATTCAATCTGTAAAGAATGAATTAGTCGCTGGGAATTAGTTGCAAAACTATCCCGGTAGATGGAGCCCATCCACGCGATAGTGGACAAGATATACTTCCATAATTTCGCGGGCTCGATTAGAACCGCGGTAGCCCAGTTGGTTAGGGCGTCGGCAGTACTGATGCCGAAGGTCGCAGGTTCAAATCCTGCCTGCGGTGAAAATTTTGGAAGTTTTCCAAAAATTGTTTACCTAACACGAGAAGTGTTTTAAAAAGTTGGTATTCAATTTATCGCGGGTTTTCATCGCTTTGACTACATTCAATCTGTAAAGAATGAATTAGTCGCTGGGAATTAGTTGCAAAACTATCCCGGTAGATGGAGCCCATCCACGCGATAGTGGACAAGATATACTTCCATAATTTCGCGGGCTCGATTAGAACCGCGGTAGCCCAGTTGGTTAGGGCGTCGGCAGTACTGATGCCGAAGGTCGCAGGTTCAAATCCTGCCTGCGGTGAAAATTTTGGAAGTTTTCCAAAAATTGATTACCTAACACGAGAAGTGTTTTAAAAGTTGGTATTCAATTTATCGCGGGTTTTCATCGCTTTGACTACATTCAATCTGTAAAGAATGAATTAGTCGCTGGGAATTAGTTGCAAAACTATCCCGGTAGATGGAGCCCATCCACGCGATAGTGGACAAGATATACTTCCATAATTTCGCGGGCTCGATTAGAACCGCGGTAGCCCAGTTGGTTAGGCGTCGGCAGTACTGATGCCGAAGGTCGCAGGTTCAAATCCTGCCTGCGGTGAAAATTTTGAAGTTTTCCAAAATTGTTTACCTAACACGAGAAGTGTTTTAAAAGTTGGTATTCAATTTATCGCGGGTTTTCATCGCTTTGACTACATTCAATCTGTAAAGAATGAATTAGTCGCTGGAATTAGTTGCAAAACTATCCCGGTAGATGGAGCCCATCCACGCGATAGTGGACAAGATATACTTCCATAATTTCGCGGGCTCGATTAGAACCGCGGTAGCCCAGTTGGTTAGGGCGTCGGCAGTACTGATGCCGAAGGTCGCAGGTTCAAATCCTGCCTGCGGTGAAAATTTTGGAAGTTTTCCAAAAATTGTTTACCTAACACGAGAAGTGTTTTAAAAAGTTGGTATTCAATTTATCGCGGGTTTTCATCGCTTTGACTACATTCAATCTGTAAAGAATGAATTAGTCGCTGGGAATTAGTTGCAAAACTATCCCGGTAGATGGAGCCCATCCACGCGATAGTGGACAAGATATACTTCCATAATTTCGCGGGCTCGATTAGAACCGCGGTAGCCCAGTTGGTTAGGGCGTCGGCAGTACTGATGCCGAAGGTCGCAGGTTCAAATCCTGCCTGCGGTGAAAATTTTGGAAGTTTTCCAAAATTGTTTAACTAACACGAGACGTGTTTTAAAAGTTGGTATTCAATTTATCGCGGGTTTTCATCGCTTTGACTACATTCAATCTGTAAAGAATG
This sequence comes from Phthorimaea operculella, assembly GCA_024500475.1. Classification (NCBI taxonomy): domain Eukaryota; kingdom Metazoa; phylum Arthropoda; class Insecta; order Lepidoptera; family Gelechiidae; genus Phthorimaea; species Phthorimaea operculella. The sequence goes on along the minus strand of JANFCV010000008.1, from coordinate 6,716,227 downwards.
AATTAGTCGCTGGGAATTAGTTGCAAAACTATCCCGGTAGATGGAGCCCATCCACGCGATAGTGGACAAGATATACTTCCATAATTTCGCGGGCTCGATTAGAACCGCGGTAGCCCAGTTGGTTAGGGCGTCGGCAGTACTGATGCCGAAGGTCGCAGGTTCAAATCCTGCCTGCGGTGAAAATTTTGGAAGTTTTCCAAAATTGTTTACCTAACACGAGAAGTGTTTTAAAAGTTGGTATTCAATTTATCGCGGGTTTTCATCGCTTTGACTACATTCAATCTGTAAAGAATGAATTAGTCGCTGGAATTAGTTGCAAAACTATCCCGGTAGATGGAGCCCATCCACGCGATAGTGGACAAGATATACTTCCATAATTTCGCGGGCTCGATTAGAACCGCGGTAGCCCAGTTGGTTAGGGCGTCGGCAGTACTGATGCCGAAGGTCGCAGGTTCAAATCCTGCCTGCGGTGAAAATTTTGGAAGTTTTCCAAAATTGTTTACCTAACACGAGAAGTGTTTTAAAAAGTTGGTATTCAATTTATCGCGGGTTTTCATCGCTTTGACTACATTCAATCTGTAAAGAATGAATTAGTCGCTGGGAATTAGTTGCAAATTTATCCCGGTAGATGGAGCCCATCCACGCGATAGTGGACAAGATATACTTCCATAATTTCGCGGGCTCGATTAGAACCGCGGTAGCCCAGTTGGTTAGGCGTCGGCAGTACTGATGCCGAAGGTCGCAGGTTCAATTCCTGCCTGCGTAGAAAATTTAGGAAGTTAACCAAATATAGATTAACTAGCACGAGAAGAGTTTTAAAAGTTGGTATTCAATTTATCGCGGGTTTTCATCGCTTTGACTACATTCAATCTGTAAAGAATGAATTAGTCGCTGGGAATTAGTTGCAAAACTATCCCGGTAGATGGAGCCCATCCACGCGATAGTGGACAAGATATACTTCCATAATTTCGCGGGCTCGATTAGAACCGCGGTAGCCCAGTTGGTTAGGGCGTCGGCAGTACTGATGCCGAAGGTCGCAGGTTCAAATCCTGCCTGCGGTGAAAATTTTGGAAGTTTTCCAAAAATTGTTTACCTAACACGAGAAGTGTTTTAAAAAGTTGGTATTCAATTTATCGCGGGTTTTCATCGCTTTGACTACATTCAATCTGTAAAGAATGAATTAGTCGCTGGGAATTAGTTGCAAAACTATCCGGTAGATGGAGCCCATCCACGCGATAGTGGACAAGATATACTTCCATAATTTCGCGGGCTCGATTAGAACCGCGGTAGCCCAGTTGGTTAGGGCGTCGGCAGTACTGATGCCGAAGGTCGCAGGTTCAAATCCTGCCTGCGGTGAAAATTTTGGAAGTTTTCCAAAAAACTAAAAGTTTATTATTTTAAGTATTGTGACATATTTTGCTAAGAAATCCTAAAAACTGGTATAGGGAATGAATAGGGAATCATCGAGTTACCTGAAAATGACACCAAACTTGTCTCAAAGGTTCAAAATAATCCGACAGATTTTCTTTTCTGTGCGCCGGGAGAACTGTTCTTTAACCCCCCTCCCCCCTCCCTGCACGGTGTTGAATTTGGCTACCGAGCGTTTTTTGGCTCAGGTAGATGTATAGGATACCCGTACCTTTATGGCTTTTCTCTACGCAAAAATTTAATACTGCTTCCACTTAAAAAAGGGGCTAAATACTCACCAGGTTTGGCAGGCGGATTGGTGAGCGCCCGCACCACATAGTATAAACTTGAATGAACCTTTAGATACACTTAATATTACTTTCATGTTTGCGTGCTTGTATTATGTAATTATTAGACAATTTATATCTAATACTAGACTTCTCTCTCATCTGACTCTCATATCTATTAAAGATAATTAAACCTGTTTGATTAATTCACGGTATATTACAATTAAAAAGCATTATGTCTATCGGTTTATTCAGTACAAACGATAAATTATTTTATTCGGGTATAAATTGCTTGTCGTATTATGGCAAAGATAGAAATTCATATTTTGTCAGCCCAAAACTTGGCCACATCAATAGCTCTTTGATATAAATGAATGGTGCATAAATGAAGGGTGTAATAGTGCAACATTATTTTCATAAATTAGAATAAGTTTTTTTATTTTATTTTTGTTTGTAAGCTTCGGCCGGAACTTGATCCCGGGACCGTGGAGTACTGTCCCCCTGCTCTGTCAACTGAGCTACCGGCGCTTTGCTGACCCTAACGAATCTTTTAAACTCTTAATGCTCGTCTCAAAACTGCGATAATTTTCGTCACTAACATTTTTTTCAATCTTTTCACTTCAAAAGATATTTTCGAATATTTTTTTCTGTTACTAATTTATTTCTTTATTTTTATGCTATTAAACACTAAATAAATTACATTGATACCTAACTTTTTACACACATACCCTATTATCAGATTACATAAGTACCTAACTATTTACATACCCTATTATCAGATTACATAAATAACCAACTATGACGTCAAAGATTTTCCGCGTAAGTTGCCATATTTCATGTTAAGTCGAAAAATTTACTCCTCTGCAGGTAGGTTTAATTTTATAAAAGGAGACACATAAAAATCAAGAACACAAAAAAATCTACTAATGTTCTCGATCTCGTTGAAGTCTTTTGTATGTAAGTTCCCTGATTACGTAGGAAAAATGATTGTAGGTAATGCTTACATTTAAGCACATATAGGTATTGGCTTATGTTGTGGTATTAAGCTAGAAGAGGTTTAATACAAGACTTTTGGGACCTTACCACTAATTATTACCATAACAGCCACAACAGTCCACTGCTGGACATGGGCTTCCCCCTATGGGGGGTATTGCCATACTCACCACGCTAGGCAGGCGGATTGGCGAGCGCAGTGCATGATGTTGCATTGACAGGGAACGCTGCTGCCCATTCCCTGGATAAGTATCCCTTAGTCGCTTTTTACGACACCCATGGGTAGAATTGGGGTGATGCTATTCTAAGCCGGCATCACATGGCTTATTAGTAAGGCGTAAGCTCTATTAGACGTAAGGCGTGAAACGTAAGATTATATCTGTCAAACAAGTAATCGTCAGTAGTCATCAATTCGAGGCTCGTCTCACACGTGTAGCTCTGATTTGGTTAATCTGTTTCATACATTTTATATAGAAACGGTTTTAAGCGTCGCGATGTCGTAAGTCTAATACGTGGAGCTAGGTCCTTAAAACTACGAGCAAAATCTACGAACCCACCAAGCTAACCTCTACGTCAATTATATCGGCTTATGAGCTCACAAAGCCTTTGTGAGAGATGTAATATTTGAGGTTGTGTGTTATCTCTCCGCATACCAGATGAAAAATGTAAGCGTCCCGTGGGTACAAGGAGAGATTTGCTAGACTCCAAACTCAAACTAAAATATTGTCGGAATTTGAAGTCACACATGAGTTTTTGCGATGTTTTACACAACATCGATCATAATATATTTTTCACCTCACCAGCTTGGCAAGAACTACCTATTTTGCTGCGTAAACTTAGTGAGCGAGGTGGTTTTTAACGATTGTTCGAAATTCAAATCACACTTGCTGAGAAAAGTAGTGGACAAAAGTGATTTGAATTTTGAACATCTAATTTAACAGTAAAGTTTAAAAAAAAATAGTCGTAATAATGGCGACAATTTCAGAACGACAATAAAGTAATAAACGTACTTAAAAGTGTACCAGTTGTTTTTATGTTCTCTCTAGTTAAAACCACATAATTTTCTCACTGGCAGAGTACCATACCAAACGAAAGCAAACAAATTTACAACTCGTACTATTGAATACCTCATTGAGCTCAGGATAATACTTTTGAATCAAATTTTAGTATCCTTCGCTACCTCGGATTTCAAAATTAGCACTCGCATCAAAAATCAACTTTGCTCTCTTGTTGTTCAAATAACTTTTTATATTTTTTTAAATTAAATTAACATTTATAAGTTGATTATGAGTAATTCAAAAAGTTTATCGTTTGGAGTCTATGATACCTACCCGATTCAGTATGTTGAGGGCCCTTTTTTCCAGATTTTATTTGCATTTTACCGCCCTAGATAACAAAGGGAGAACGAACTTAATAGTGTATGCAAATTGTGAGTAATCTTCCCTAGAAAGCTTTGGGAATTCAACACAATCCAGCAATTTTATTGGCATTCTAACAACACAATGCTTTGATCGATACCACGTAACTACTAGACATAGACTGCTAAACATTAAGACTATGCAATGCTAAGACTTTTCGAAAGAGGATTGTCTGGAATGTAAGTTACAAATATGCATTAGCCTACATTGATTCATTCTGTAATGGACGGTGTGATTAAAAAATAGAAAGATTCTCGAGGACGGTTTATTATACACAGTAAACTATAGCAATTAAAAGTTTAGCCCATTGATCCAAAGACATGGTGTAGGCAGTTTCCTCACTCAGAAATTGACTGGTTGCGTATTGCCTACGAAAACGATTTTCTGCAAGTCAATCGGATACTTTTCTTGGCAGAAAAGGGATAAAAGGTAGATGTTTATCATTATAATGTAAGTACTTTTATTGCATTTATCTTTATATAATTCATCATTTGCTTTTAATTTTTCCATCTAATTTATTTTCACTCAAAGAAGCTGGTTTTTTTAACAAGCATATGTAGAAAACAAAAACCCGACTGTTGCAAAATACAACTTTGAAATCACAAGCTGTATTTTGCAACAACGATTCGCCTTCTTGAATTTATGAACTTTTAATACTTATAGCCGAGCCGTGTCACTTGCGGAGCTCACACGAATCAAACTACATCTCAAATGTCAAGATCCGCTCAGCTGTTTAGGCTGTAGGTCGTGAAAACGAATTTCTTGTCTACTTACAAACTTACTCTCGAAAAACATAACCTCCATCTGAGGCAGTCGGGTAAAACTAAACGAGAACACTGATGGCCAAGAGAGTTTATCTTTGTTTCATTGTCTGTGTGTGATAATGACATTGTTGTTCTCTTGGAAACAGGCACAAACCTTCGATACATCGCCGTCGATAAGATAATTATTGCAACAAAAACTATGATTGGAAGAAAATATTGCTACTTATCGTATGAGAATTAGGTACTGCATTGTGCTTCTTCTTCTTTTTGAATGGGTCACCGAGTCGTCCAACGACGCGATGGACTCTGGTGTCAGAGTTTTTCAACCGCCTCTAAGATGGTTGGGTAACGACGGTCATCTAAGCCATCATGGCCAGCCACCAGGACTGACGGATGAACGTGCCCTACAAAACACGGAACTATCTTACTTTTGGACAATCAGATAGTTCATCCTGCAATGTCCTGGCCAGACTGGGAACAAATTCACAAAGTTATATAAATATTAACTTTGTGAAGCGACCCACCGGGAATCGAACCCGAAATCTTCCGCGTTGCAGGCAATCGCACTACCATCACAAATTAGGAAAACGGCGCGCGGGCTCTTTACCTTTGGCTTACTCAGTACTAGCGACGATTTTGACGCTTACTGACGAAAACTGGGAAAAACCGGAATCTCAGGGGAATTGGATTTAAAATTGGCTCAGAATCGTACGAAGGGCCTCGAATCTGTCTACGCATCTTTGACGCTGTTTTGACGTTTATATACTTAGAGATTCTTGACAGTAGCAACCCTGGCTATGTAACAAATGCCAATCACGAAAATCCGAAATAAGGCTGAGTGAACCTTCAGTAAATTCTCTATTTTGTGCTACCATGGCGCCACATCGGCTGTCACAAACGTGATTTGTAAATTGTGTAATTTTCGGAAACTATGGTTAGGCTATACTCCGTACGGTAGAAAATTATTACCTCACACCCTTTTATTATTGACTATAATCGGGACAAAATTTTCACTTACAGCGCCAATTCTGACATATACATTCCTTGATAAATTTTCGAATAAAGTAAATATCTTTGAAAACAATTAAATCTGTCTACTAACGCCGGTAGTACCTCAACCTGATTTTTTCAGTTTTTAAGTAAGCGGTCTTTTTATTGTCCTGTTTCAAATTTTGAGCACAGCTTCGAAACAAGACAATAACTGAATCTCCAACTTCAACAGCTTCAACAGTCCACTGTGGAACAAAACATGGGCTTTTCCCAATGAGGAACTATCCAGTACTACTAAACTAACCAATGATACTGCAAATATTCTGGATTCACCCTTTAGTTGCTCTGTAATGGTAGAATCAGGGTGACGCTTTGCTAAACCTCGTCCATTGTATTTTGATTAATACATAGCTCTGTTTAATATCACTGACTGGAACCACGCCAAGTTTTAAATTATTCGCCACCTTCCACCAAGCATAGGTTACATTTTCTAGTGAGACTCAGCAGTGCGAGGGACACTGGCTATATTCAAAATTCATAAATTCAAGATGGCGGATTTGTCCGCAAAATACTACTTTGAAATAACCGCAGTCGGGTAGTTATTTTCAATACATTTGCGTGTATGCCAAGAACATGTCTGTCAGAATAGCGGCCATTTTCTAAACACCCTCTAACGACCTGACGAAAATGTTGACACGACGACGTGTGGCCATCATTAGTATTGACATTTCACATCTCACGACACTGAGCCTAAGAGGCGTCTAAATTACACCGATAAAGGTCATAAAGGTTCGGTGAAAGCCACTCGAGGGTTATAAAGATGATTATTTAGATTTTTACCATGATATCAAAGGTGCGGAATCCCGCGGGATTGGACCAATCCCGCAAATGAATCCCGCGGGATTGAATCTGGTGCGGGATTGCGATCCCTACACTGGCTATATTAAAATTTATAAATTCAAGATGGCGGATTTTTATCACAAAATACAACTTTGAAAATATGCTTGTATGTCAAGAAATGTTTTTCAGAATAGTGGCCATTTTCTAAGCACCCTCTAACGACCTGACGAAAATGTTGACACGCCGACGTGTGGCGATCATTAGTATTGACATTTCACATCTCACGACACTGAGCCTAAGAGGCATCTAAATTACACCGATAAAGGTCATAAAGGTTCGGTGAAAGCCACTCGGAGGTAATAAATATGATTATTAAGATTTTTAACATGATTACAAAGATGCGGGATCCCGCGGGATCCGCACGGATTGGACCAATCCCGCAAATGAATCTCGCGGGATTTAATCCGGTGCGGGATTGTAATCCCTACACTGGCTATATTATAAATTTATAAAATTAAGATGGCTGATTTTTATCTCAATATACAACTTTGAAATAACCGCAGTCGGGTAGTTGTTTTCAATACATCTGCTTGTATATCAAGAAAATGTCTGTCAGTATAGTGGCCATTTTCTAAACACCTGACAAAAATGTTGACACGGCGACGTGTGGCGATCATTAGTATTGACATTTCACATCTTACGACACTGAGCCTAAGAGGCATCTAAATTACACCGATAAAGGTCATAAAGGTTCGGTGAAAGCCACTCGGGGGTAATAAAGATGATTATTAAGAATTTTAACATGATGACTAAGATGCGGGATCCCGCGGGATTCGCGCGGGATTGGACCAATCCCGCAAATGAATCCCGCGGGATTGAATCAGGTGCGGGATTGCAATCCCTACACTGGCAACATCAAAAATTTATAAATTCAAGATGGCGGATTTTTGTCGCAAAATACAAATTAGAAAAACCACAGTCGGGTAGTTGTTTTTAATACATCTCCTTGTATGTCAAGAAAATGTCTGTCAGAATAGCGGTATTTTCTAAACACCCTCTAACGACCTGACGAAAATGTTGACACGACGACGTGTGGCCATCATTAGTATTGACATTTCACATCTCACGACACTGAGCCTAAGAGGCGTCTAAATTACACCGATAAAGGTCATAAAGGTTCGGTGAAAGCCACTCGGGGGTAATAAACGTATTGTCAGTTCTACAGCGCTCTATGACAACTGCTCCTTATAAGATTGTTCAAATTATTTTCTTTGCAAAAGTAATCTCAAAATGTCAGAACAGTATATCAACAAATTTTCTAGATGTCATTATGAAACTTTATCAAAATGTTAATGATAATTCCAAAAATACCTAGGATTTTAGGCAAAAGCAGGCAAAGGAAAAATTGTAGACTTCGTACGGCAATCTTCGTAGACTAATCCAGGATTTTGGCCAATAGCCAGGGTTTTTACTGTGGAGGGGGGAACGAGGACTGAGAGTTACCTAATGCACCTCTCTCTGGTCTTTCAAGGGTAGAGTTGGACACTCTAAAAGGCGGGGTGTAGCGTCAGACAGCCTGAAAAGCAGGAGGTACCGCTGGACGCTCTGGAAATCTAACGGAAATCTTGCCTATTAATTATTTCATTAAAAAAATTCTCTACATGCATTATTCGGGAAAAGCAGGAAAAAAACGTGTTTGTACAAACCGAGACCAGGAGAGATCTTAACAAAATACAACAAGGTCAAAACCATACAACTCACACTCACTTTTAAATATAATTTGGGAAAATCGCTTCAAAAATTCGGATTTCAAATATTAATACGCCGTGTGCCCGTGTGGTGCCGGCTTAGAATAACATCATCACACATCTTTCCCTTGAGTGTCGTGAAAAGCCACAAAGGTATTTGAGAGTTAATGTGCGTTACAATTTTAGGCGACAGGCTGACAACTTGTATATATAACTTTTGTCAGACGTGGTGTAAAGTAAGTCTGTTTTTACAGCCATTTATGCTCCGCCCACCCCGCAAGGGTTAAAGGCGTTACATGTGTAAGATTTGGGAAAATCGACATTCCAAGGAACCGTACTCCGGATCAGTGTAGAACTACCCATATTTGTATGGTCGTTGTTCCCATGACTAAGTCGATAGCACAAATGCAGGTGAAATTTCGCGTGATCGTAATTGTTCATCTCATAGGCAATTTTATGTTCGTTTCAATTGTTTTTATGAACACACTGATAACGTTTTTCGGCTTCCGAAATCTTACACCGTTTAGTAGAGTAAAATTGATTGCCAGGTGAAATGATTTACTTTTAATGCAAAAAACAGAGAATGCAAAAACAATAATTCATTCAATGTTTTTTATTGGAACTGAGAAAAAATTACAAAACAATAAAAATCCTTAAAAACCCTAATGAAATCTGATTAATTTTTCAGAACAAAGTTGCTTAAAACTAACCTAAAACCTAGTGTTACCCCCCCTAGCCCTAATGACGTCTTCCATGCGCTCCCTCATGGATCGCACCAACTTTAGGACCTCTTCTTGAGGGATACTGTCCCATTACTCAATTACGGTGTCTTGGAGCTCCTGAAGAGTCGCGGGAGCGGGATCACGGGATCTAACCTTGCGTTTCAGCTGGTCCCAGAGGTGCTCTATCGGGTTCAGATCTGGACTTTTCGCTGGCCACTGCATGACAGGGATCCCAACCTCTTGAAGGTAGCCTTGCACAATACCAGCAGTGTGCGCGCGAGCGTTATCGTGCATTAATGTGAACCCGTCGCCAATAAATCCAGCATAGGGGACCACATGTTCTTCCAGGATTTCTGTGATGTACCGGTGAGCAGTCATCGACCGTTGCCCGCGAGCACCGCTGGTCCGAGAGACGCAAGAAAGTTCAGTTTTGCCATCGGCAAATATGCCGCCCCAGAACATGCAGGAACCGCCCCCGTATTCTACCGTTTCTTGGATGCAGGCTTGGTCAAAACGTTCCCATTGTCTTCTGTATACTCTTTTGCGTCTATCAATGCAGAAAAGGAACACTCTCGTTTCTTCTGAAAAGAGAACAGTTCTCCATTGGTCCAGGGTCCAATTAACGTGGGCGCAAGCAAATTGCAAGCGTGCTCGCCGATGCGCTGCGGTTAATTTTGGACCCGTGGCAGGTCTTCTAGCCACAATATTTCTCGCCTTTAGTCTTCTTCTAACTGTAGAGACACTCACGGCCCTTCTACGAACTGCTTGAAGCTGCTGTTGCAACTCAACAGCATTAGGGAACCGATTTCTCAAAGATTTCGATACGAATTTTTTTTGAAGTCGAGTGTAGCTCACTCAGTATTAGCGTCGATTTTGACGCTTACTGACGAAAACTGACGGAAACTCAGGGGAAGTCAAGGTAAATAAGAAGGTGGTTGACACGAATGTCATATTAATTGGATTTAAAATAGGCTCAGAATCATACGACGTTCTTGGTCAGATTTTGCTGATTTGACGTTTTTATACTTTGAGGTTTTTGACAGTAGCAACCCTGGCTATGTAACAGTGCCAATCGCGAAAATCCGAAATAGTGCCGAGTGAACTTTCTGTATACTCTCTATTTTTTTTTTTGTGATTTAGGTAGTATGGCAAATACCAAAATGAGACGTAGCTTACGTTGGAGTTAAAATAAGTAGGTATCTAAGGCGCAAGATCCGCTAAGACGTGCGATGTGAAGCGTAGGATGGCATCTCTCATGCAAATAATTTTTCTCTCTCTTTGATACATTTTACTGGGTTATTTTTTAGTCAGTGCGCAAACTTTGCAGGGTGTTTCTACTCGTGATTCTGAACAACTTTTATTATGAGACCACCTGCGAATACGCAAAAAAAAAATTGGATGGTCCATAGAAAAACTCATACCTACTCGGCAAAAATGTATGGAACTACCAAAAATTATTTTTGGATTTCGCAGGTGGCCCCATAGTAAAAGTTGTTCAGAAGCACGAGTAGAAACATCCTGCAAAGTTTGCGCACTGACTAAAAAATAACCCTGTAGAAATATGGAAACGGTGTCAAGCGTCGTGCTTTCGCACATCTCACGTCTTACGTTTCCTCCATCCATGACAGCCGATGTGGCGCAGTGGTCAGTATGCCTGCCTGCCACGCAGAAGGTTCCGGGTTCAATTCCCGGTGGGGTCACTCACAAAGTTGATATTTATAACTTTGTGAATGTATTCCCAGTCTGGTTAGGACATTGCAGGCTGAGCCACCTGATTGTCCGTAAGTAAGATGGTTCCGTGCTTCGGATGGGCACGTAAAGCCGTCGGTCCCGGTTGCTGTCTATGATGGCGGTCGTTACACAGCCATGTCAGAGGCCTACTACTTGTAGTAGGCGGTTGAAAAAACTCTGACACCAGGGTTCATCGGGTCGTTGAACGACTCGGTGTCCCACACGAAGAGAGAGACGTTTCCTCCATGACAAGAGTCGTAGGAGACGTGCAATAAATAATATGCTGTAAAATTCTAAGCAAATGAAACGAAAGTAAGAAATTGAAAAAATTAACATGCATCGACCGGGCGGGCTCGAGCGGTAGGGCATTAAGCCATGCGGCCCGGGTTCAAGCCCCGGTCAGTGCATGACAATTTTTCCAATTTCATAATTTCATTATGACCTTATTTTGTTCTAATGGTGGCATTGTCCGGGCCCTTTAGATTGTCTTCCAGCCTGACTTAATCTTTGATCTTTTGTAAATGATTAATTATTACTTTTCAATCTGTTCCTTCAGGCAGTATTGGTGAAACATCTTCACACGCTGCTTGAAAGTGAAAGGCCTAAAACCATCGCTTAGTAGAAATGCACTTGAAAACACTTCAAGAGCTTAATCCGAGAGGTCAGTGGCCAAAAAAACGTACATCACATAACCTATCCATTTTAATAAAAACTTACTGATTTAGAGAAACCCACACCTTACTTTGGTTTGTGCAAAAGAGATACGTATATTGAATCTTTGATTATGAAGGCTTTCAATCTGCAATTTAAGGCCCTGCTTCCATTCAGTAGTAAATGTAACAGAGACTGTAATGTAATGGATCCATCCCTTAGTCACCTTGTACGACACCCACGGACAGAAATGGGGTGATGCTATTCTAAGCCAGCATCACACGTCAAATGGATACAGTACGAAGATTTCTAAATCTCTGAACCAATTTGTGATTTATTGCTATCATTTACTACCAAAGCTTACCCACTTACACTTACTAATTGAGGATCAGCTAGTGAAATCGAGTGTTGAAGGTATAGGAAGGTATTCATATGGGATAACTGTCTACAGGAGATCACGAAAGTCACGAATTGTGAATATGCGATACAATCATCTCGTGAGTGGCAATGGCACTATCAACTACACCTCATTTTAGTAAAAACATTTAAAAATAATAGTTCGTTCGTAAATTTTTCGAAGATTTTTCAAGAAACCACGCACGGACTACGATCTATGCTACCACCAGTTCCACTGTACCTTAGAGCAAAATTTTTAATCCTAAAACTATTTACTAGCAGTAGCTTTAAACTATAGTAAAAGAAAGCGACAATGAAATAATTCATTGAGAAAAAATGCGTATCTATGTGGGTTTATAGGTTTAATTAAACGAAACTAGAATTTAATTGTCACGAACTTTCATTTTTAAAACAATACTGAAAACGTCAAGCGAGATCTTTGTGAGAAACTAGGCATTTTGCGTTTCCCATTTTTGCGAAGGTCAGTAAATTCCGTCTGCCGCGTGGTGCCGGCTTGGAATAGCATCACTCCCATATCTTTCCCGTGAGTTTCATAAAAAGTGAGTAAAAGACTTGAGAAATTATGTGTATTGCAAATTTAGGCGACAGGCTGCAACCTGTCACTATGGTGATACACAGACTTGTGCATTACTCTCAAACTTTTGTCGGACGTGGCCGGTTTTTTACAGTCGTTTACGCTCTGCCTACCCTACAAGGGATATAGTCAAGATAAATATTATGTATGCAGTATTGATAGTTCAAAATGTAGGTAGCTATCATTATCATTGCTGTCGATTGTATTGAGTCACTACAAAATCAAAATCTCTACTTTAATCATAAATTCATAAGCAACGATACTATCGAGATTATGTATCGATGCTCTTGCCGATAGTTAGTAGTGCTCCATTTTAAACTAGCGATACTTACTATCGAGAGCTCGGCAACATTTAGTGGAGGTTGGATGACAGCTCAACAAATTTTTTTGGCTCTGCAAATTTCGGAAAAATATGTTCCGCCTCGCATAAGTCTGATCATTGAGCACGGCATGCACTCAAAATATCTCAAATTCTGTGGCCATCTTATGAAAGAAGAGATGAAAGCTAGTGTTAAGGTTTTCAACCGCTACCTGCTGGGTCCAGATTATAACATCGAAGGTCGTTACATGGAATGTCGCAACATCGACAACGCTGCATCGAAAGGTCGCCACATCGAATGGTCGCCACATCGAATGGTCGCCACATCGAAAGGCCGCCACATCGAATGATCGCCACATCGAAGGGCCGCCGCATCGAATGGTCGTCCCATCGAAAAGTCGCTACATCGAAAGGCTGCCACATCGAATGTGCTTACATTGAAGGTCGTCGCCATGTCGAATGTTTCTGCATCGCATAATGCTGTATTGAATGTTCCTTCGTCAAGTGAATGGTTCATCGGGTCATAAGGGTTCATCGGGTCATAAAGGTTCATCGGGTCGTAAGGGTTCATCGGTTCGGAAGGGTTCATCGGTTCGAAAGGGTTTATCGGGTCGTAAGGGTTCATCGGTTTGGAAGGGTTCATCGGTTCGAAAGGGTTTATCGGGTCGTAAGGGTTCATCGTTTTGTAACTTTGACTTTGATAGTAACAGTGGCTTTGACAGTGACTTTGACAGGGACATTGATAGTGACTTTGACAGTGACTTTGACAGTGACTTTGACAGTGACTCTGACACTGACTTTGACATTAACTTTGACAGTGACTTTGACGGTGATTTGGCAGTCCTAAGTCGCAAGTCGCACGTCGCAAGTTTAGAGTCGAAGTCAAAGTCACTGTCAAAGTCACTGTCAAAGTTAATATCAAAGTCACAATCTAAGTCACTGTCAAAGCCACTGTCAAAGTCACTGTCGAAGTCACTATGAAAGTCACTGTCAAAGTTACCGTCAAAGTCACTGTTAAAGTCACTGTAAAAGTTAATGTCAAAGTTACTGTCAGTGTCACTGTCAATTTTCCTGTCAAAGTTCCTATCAAAGTAACTATCAAAGTCAAAGTTACAACACGATGAACCCTTACGACCCGATAAACCCTTTCAAACCGATGAACCCTTACGACCCGATGAACCTTTATGGCCCGATAAACCCTTATGACCCGATGAACTATTCACCTGACGAGGGAACATTCAATACAGCATTATGCGATGCAGAAACATTCGCCATGGCGAAGACCTTCAATGTAATGCACATTCGATGTGGCAGCCTTTCGATGTGGCGACTTTTCGATGTGGCGACCATTCGATGCGGCGGCCTTTCGATGTGGCGACCATTCGATGTGGCCGCCTTTCGATGTGGCAACCTTTCGATGTGGCGACCATTCGATGTGGCGACCATTCGATGTGGCGACCTTTCGATGCAGCGTTGTCGATGTTGCGACATTCCATGTAACGATGTTATAATCTGGACCCGCTACTGCTAATACTCCTGATAGACCTTTATGTAACTATGTACAACCAGGCAATAAAATGTATATTCCTACTTATGTTGCTATCTTAGAACTGAAACTCTCTTTTTATAATTAATTGTTTAGCATAGTAAAAAATGTTTTACTTACTTGATAATTTTATTTCAAGTGAAAGGAGTCATCACCGAAGCTCATACGCTACCAGAGGTTACGATATGACCCCAAGTCAGTATGCCAATCAGTTTAGTCATTAAACTCGTTATAATGTAGTTTACTATGATTTCTGCTTCTTTTGCTTATGATCGGTCGACTTACAAGATTAGTGTGGTTGATCGAAAATTGAAATGATTTCTTCCTTCAACTTTACCTACTCGTAGGAAATATTGGTTTTTGATGCATAAGCACACTGCAGAAATTAAGTAAATGAGATGTTTTTTAAATGACATAAAATATTTGTTGAATGGACATTTAGCGAAATAGCAATTTTACAAGTAGGACGTTTTGAGAATGGGACATAACGCGCTAACACGACTAAGAAGACATATTGGTGGTATTTTACAAGTTCTATAACTGACTGAACAACTCGTCGAAAACATATTTTTTACAGTAATAATACAGAAGTTTTTTAGGTATTTTCCTGACACCTTGCATCTTTTCACCTTCCTAGCGAAACGGTTCAGCAACTTACTGGAAAACGCAAGTGCCGACAACCATATAAACACGAACTAATTGATGGTCATATTCATGAAACGCATTTATGAATATTCTGTCAATTAAGCAAAAGTACTATGATTGTTACTTTGAAATTCATAAACTCTACGCACTGGTTTTGGGTTCAAAGTATCCATTTTGCATAATGGCTACTGTATGCCTTACGGTTTTACTCGCACTTTTTATATATTTTTTTAAGTTATAGTTATAGGTAGTATGGGCATGACTTACATGCCCTGGGCTCCGGTAATCTACTTCTTAAAAGTACTATTTCCTAAATTTTATTTGATTCTCTTAAAGATTTAACTAATATGCAACATTTTGCATTTAGTGTACTTCTCACATTAGCACGTGAAACTTGACACCAATCTTTTTCTTCGTATGGAGCACCAAATCACCCAACAACTCGATAAATCCTACTGTCAGAGTTTGGCAACCGCCTCCAACAAGTAGCAGGTCTCTGACATGGTGGTGTAACGACCGCCGTCATTGTAATCATAGAGTGCTACCCGGGCCAAAGGCTTACTATGCCCTCCAAAGCAGCGAACCATATTTCTGTTTATACAATCAGGTAGTAGGCACTTGAGGACTAACAAACAGAAGAACTTTCCAATTATTCTTCATTATATACATATGCCTACTTGCTTTCTTTGGTAGACCGGCGATAATAAAACTGCCTATCTATTAACATACCAGATAACAAAACATTAAAGTCTGGGGTTTAATTGCTTAATTAAGTTGTTTTTTTTATATTTTTACTTATTTTGTTAAATATTTTTGTACTCTATGCAGACAAGCGTGATAATTGCTTGTTTATATAATAAAGAAAAGTATCATCGTTTTATGCAGGTTAAACGTTCAAATTCATAAAAAAAAATATTTGAACAACTTCCTTATGAAATATAAGTTAAGACAATAAATTAAAACTTCTAAGGTAATGGGCCAGTAGATAACAACTTTTTTATTGGAATGTCTAAAAAAATTTATTAACCTAATTATATTTTACTCTATTGGTTAGGAAAAGTCGTTTGTTATCATGAGAAAATACCACAGTAAAAGCGAATTGTACATTTGTAGATTGTCAGCCTAGTAATCGTAATTAGCCCGATACTAAAACCTATGGCTGAACATATTATTAAATTATTACACCTTATGCAGAAACATGTATCTACAGTAGCTTAAAGCGCTTGCGATCTAATTGAAGCTCTGAGAATTGTGCTAGTCACGTTACCTAGTTAGCGGGTACTGCCACCCCCAGTCTACTCGGTACCCTGTGTGGTAGCGGCTAAGAATACTGCCACCCCTAGTTCACTCAGGGTGTTTCGTAAAAGGCGACGTATAGTTTTTGACCTCGGCTATCTCCGGCTTTGATCCTCGGATAGGAATATCTGTCGACTATGGTCAACCGCACGGTGGTGGTAGTACCACCGACAATAATCTCTCTCTGCGGCCGGTTTCGGGCTTGGCGACCACTTCTACTACTACCTGATCAAGTCGGCGGCCGGCGCTGATGCACCCATCACCACCACTGACAATTAGCATTCCCAAATAAGGTTGATATCTGGCAGGTCGTCGATCACAAAACATAGCCAAATCTATTTTGCAACATGATTTAATGTTCTAACGAAACATGTTGCACCACCTAGTTTGGGATAAGGACAGGCAGAAGATGACGTGACTTAGTTAGAGACACAGGTGACAACACTGACGGGAAGATAGTGGAGTATATCTTACAAAGCGTGGAACGCGACATAATAAGAAGAAGTGATACACTATGACCCCTCACACCGAGTCACGGTCGCGGGTCTCACGTGCAAACTCTCTATGGAGGTTCGCATCATTATCTGCGAGTATCTTACACCGGAATAAGTGGATCATAGTCAAACAAACAATACTTGGATCAAATACAATACAACGTGTGTTTGTGAACTTGAACTTGTATGCTTTGGTATTCGGTTATTAGTTGTTGGTGGTAGGTATTTTATTTTTTATGTAAGAAAGGCCTGGCCCGCATTTGTCTGCTATCTTATCTTTCAAGAATCGTTCTTTTCCTTTACTAGTCTACTATTATTATCTTTTTTTCAAGGAGCTTTTCTTTTTTTTAATTGTCTGCTATCTGGATCGTTCCTATCCTTTACCCCCGAAACTTTATAACCACAAAAACATTGTGTACAAATTTTTAGTGCTTTTAATCAATTAATCAACTATTATGAGTTTAATCAATTAATCTAGACACACGGCAGTGTGTCCGCCAAGTTCGAGCAAAGAACCGACACACCGGCCGTGGGTTATATTACACGAACCATTTCGGGCCAAGTTCGACCCACCTATAACTCAAAATCTATTTTATCTACGCATATGAAATTTCTAGTATCTGTTGAGACCTACTTACTTATCTAAAATACAAAATTTCATTAATGTACCTATTGTAGGTCTTGAGATATTGACGTCAGAAAATCGCTATTTTTACTATACACTCACTGACTGACTCACTCATCAAAAACCTAGACCACTTCCAATGGTCGTATTGACTTGAAATTTAGCATGGAGGTAGGTCTTTAGGTCAAGGTAAAGGAAAAAATCTGAAAACGGCCAAGTGTGAGTCGGTTTAAAAAATAATGAAGGTGTAAATTCATACCCCTAAGGAACTAAAACAAAAAATTCATCTATATCTTCCAATGGTCGTACCGACCTAAAATTCGTTACGAAGGTTTGTAATTTAGTCAAAGTAAAGTAAAAAATTGAATATAACCGGCTACGTACAGTCAGAGTCAAAAGAGCAAACCTAGGACCGCCTCAAATGGTTCAAAATATGTCTGTAAATACATTACTTTTGTAAATTCTTTTGTTGTCTATGCAGTTAGTTAAACTCTATTCACAACCGAAAAAATAATTTACAAAAGTAATTTTGTTTATGTGATATTTTGAACCATTTTAGGCGGTCCTAGGTATGCTCTTTGACCCCGACTGTACATTATACCGCCCTGACTTGGCAAGCTTATCAGTATATAGAAAACGTGTAAAAAAATCCAAGATATTGAATGGGCAATACGCTCTGGCGTGTCAGTCGTACAAGACAGCATACAAAATGACATAACAAAAAATTTCCTTTGCCATGCAAACGTAGAAAAATTTAATAAAAAAAACTAGTCCATTTCTTTGTAAGAAGCATAGTCCATATTCAAAAATCTGAAAATTAGTATAAATGAGACATTTCCTTTACTAACTTAATCATAAGAAAATAAACTTACAAAAATAAATGAAATCCACCAAAACATAAATGTAAAGGCTGCCAAGTTCGATAATATTGGAATGCTTCGCCTATAAAGAAGTGAGATCTAAATAAGTACCAAGTTCCATACACAGACCTCAGTTACAGGAATACTTGATTTTCCGCTGTTTGGAAAGTAGATTCTGAATAAATATCATATTAAATACCTAAAATTGTAATATTTACAAAAACGCAAACCTGTTTTTTCAGCAGTTTCCTTATAACATTTTTTTTTCTGTACTTTTTAATGATATAACTTGGCAAGTTTTAATAGAAAATTATATACTTGACTCATTGCGTTTAGTAGGTTTATAACAAAGTGTGTGAAAACTTGCCAAGTTATATCATTAAAAAGTACAGAAAAAAAATGTTATAAGGAAACTGCTGAAAAACAGGTTTGCATTTTTGTAAGTATTACAATTTTAGGTATTTAATATGATATTTATTCAGAATCTACTTTCCAAACAGCGGAAAATCAAGTGTGCATTCCTGTAACTATTTTTAACTGAGGTCTGTGTATGGAACTTGGTACTTATTTAGATCTCACTTCTTTTATAGGCGAAGCATTCCAATATTATCGAACTTGGCAGCCTTTCACATTTATGTTTTGGGTGGGATTATCTTTAAGCGAATATTTTTTCTTTTTTAAACTTGTAATTTTATATTACCATAACTATAACAACTACAACAATCCACTGCTAGCTCCCTATTGGAGAGTATTGCCATACTCACATTTTTATACAATATTACGGGACAAACTGCAAGTAAGGGCTACATTAAAGTTTACAGTTGAAAACCTATCCACTCAATTAGAATTGACAAAATGCAAGTAAACGCTTCATTAAAGTCTACAGCTGAAAACCTACCCACTCAATTAGAATTCCATTTTATCTATTTTGACATAAGTTAAGATTTCGTAACATGAAAAAATAGCTTTCTTTTTTACCGGAAGAAAAGCACATTATAGTTGTGTTGTAACTTATGGTTTTTCTTTTTTGTGGCCCTTTATATGAAGAGTTCAATTGAGGTTTAGCCGGAAGCATTGAGATGGAGGAAATAACATTGATGTGAGGGTACTTTAGTATCCAAATAACCATTTCATACATACATATATCATGCCTTTATCCTTTGCGGGCTAGGCAGAGCTTAAAAGGTTGTAAAAATACGGCCATTCACACCACATCTGTCAAAAGTTTGAAAGTCATTCAGAAGATTGTGTATCAACATAATGACAGGTTGTCAGCCTGTCGCATAAAATTGCTATACTCATCAGCTCTCAAACTCCAAAATCACTCCTTACGCCACCCACGAAAAAAATATGGGGTGATGCTATTCTAAGCCGGCACCACACGGCACTCTTCACAAACACTGTTATAAAACGGACATTGAAATTCAAAATGGCTTGAGACCTAAGGTGAGAATTTGTACTCAGAACTTTCTGCCTCGAAGGCTTCTGCTGAGTACCTTCGGAAATCATGCCACCTTATACAGAAAAACCTAGTTGGTATCTACTTCTGTGTTTGGGAACCTTGGTTAATTCAAATTTTCTTTTTACTTACCAAAAATACGTACAAATACGACACTATTTCCTAAGGTGTTGATTATAGCAATGCCTCATATTTCGTCGTACATGTTGATAAAGCCACCTAAGGTACAACAGCTTTCATAAGTCCCATTTGGTACCTGTCAAAATTATGACAAATATTTTAATGCTATTTTGACGCTTACTGACATTTATGGTAGGCTTATAAACCAAGCGTCGCGACAATGACGCGCAACAACGCGCCGTCAAATTTTGACGGCGTCGTTGTCGCTGCGGTCTTGTAGAAAAACCCGACCGCATCCCATGCAAACCTTGAGCTTCTCAGCGCGCTGTCAACGTGACGGCGACGCGGCGGCGTCGTTGACGCTGACGCCCGGTCTTTCTGGTATGCCCATACAAACCAGTCATTTGACAGCGACAACGACGCCGCCGCGACGCCGCGACGCTTGGAAAATAAGGGTACCATTATAGGTACTGAAATGAACTGAAATCTTAGAGGAACAAGGTAACTAAAGAGTTAGTTGCCACCTTGCTACGAACGTTATATTTCTTGCATTCAATCCGGCTCTGAATCATTTTACGTACTTGTATCTTTGGAGCAACAACCCTGCGTATGTAACAAGTGACAATCGCGAAAATCCCAAATAGAGTCGAGTGATCCTTCTGAAAACTTTCAATTTTGTGATAGCGTGGTCAATGTGGCAAACAGCAAAAGTTTGCATCAGACGTATGCCTAGCAGCGGACTTCTGAGACCGATTAATGATAATATAGTAAAGATCCCGGTGTAGGTAGCTGGTAGATGTACAATGATCTTCACCGAACTGGATTATGGACGAAAGATATTTTTAATAAATATTGTATGTCATGTATGTCAATAAAGCTATTCATTTCTCGTCACAATTCTTTGATAGGAAAGTATTAACAGATATTTTACGCGACGGGAAATAAACAGTCAATCTAACTCTTCTTTATTCTATTCTATAGGCTTCATAATATTTTCTATTGAAATGGAATTTGTTTATTAAGCGAGCCAGTATTTAGGTATTACAAGGGTGGCGTGAGAAGCGATTAAGGGACTTGATATGTATTTCAGTTTTAGGTGACAGGCTGACAACCTGTTACTACCTATGGTCATGCACAGTCTTCAGAATGACTCTCAAACTTTAGTCAGACGTGGTGTAAATGGTCGTTATTTACTGGTCGTTACTCTCTGCCTATCCCGTAAGGGATGTTAGTCGTGATATACGTATGTATGCATGTGCTTAGATATTATTATCTACTGATTCTTGACAAAATTTTTCACACGGTTGCCATGAGTAGATTGAAATTCTACAGATAAGACAAGAAAATACTACATCTTTTATCATTTTGACGTGTTAATATGGCTAAAATAGGCAATATAAATATCCCTTTTTTATGTTTATTACAAAGAATGTGTTAAAAGGGAAAGTTCTTTTATAAAGTAACTATTACGGTGATAGAGATGACAAAATGTATGTAAGATAGTAATTATCGTCCACTTACTAAATAATAGTAACTACATAATAGACGTAACAACAAAAGTATAAGTACTTCCCAGGTGGCCATATAATTCATCATTTTTTGGCAAGAGCCCTTGTGGTCTCAGAGTTTTTATAGTAGTATTCCCTTGATTTCTTTACAAATAATGCATATTTACTTGATTCGGGAAATAGTAAGGCCTCATCATTGTTTTGTACCAATTTACGTATTCGTTGGAAATCCTATATCTTTTACGATTGAGAGTTTTAGTTACTTTCAAGACAACATCAAATTGACAAAAATATATTTTATTAAAATGTCAATTTGTTACAACACTTTTTTATTACATAGAACAAGAGGCACTGATTTAGAAAACGAAAAGAAAAGGCAATAAAGTGACATGAGCTCAGATTATTTGCATTAGCACCGATACGCTTTATACTACCGAAAAATATCGGCTCATCCCTAAATGCATGACACCCTTTCGTCACGACCTTACACACACTAAGACAATAACTTCTCATCATGACACGCGCACACAATGAATATTTTTGAAGCTCAGTACCCACCAGCGGCAACCGACGCCATTCACCTATTAGACGTAGAGGAAATTCGCTACGAACGTACACGATTCCCCAGTGTAACACTGCCCTAACGACCGTACCCCCGATCTGTACCGCGGTTCTTTTTGTAGTGTCTACATAGCCTATAAATACAGCGCGTACGTAGCACCGGCAACAGTCTTTTTTTTCTAACCATCCGCGTCGCATCTGTCAAAGTTCAAGATGTACAAAGTGGTGGTTCTGTTTGTGACCCTGACGATAGTGCAGGGTGGTAGCGCGAGGGAGGATATGGGAGTGAAGTACCTAATGAGGATTTACGAAGACTGCCAGAGGTCGGAAGGAGTGATGCCGTGCTTGAAGAAGAAGGCCATTTTGTTCTTTGACAGAGCAGCAAGGATGGACTCTCTTCCTTTGATTGATGGGGTCGAAGTGGTCAAGTCTGCTGAAGTTAATCTTAAACCTTTAAGTGAAAACGAGATAGATGCAACGTTACCAAGGAATATGGAGGATAAGGATCAAGCTTTAAGCAGCATGCTATGGGACAGGGTAGCAGCTTTTGCCAACTCCAGGACCATTCAGCTTTCACTGCCGAAGATCACAGGCCAAGAGCTCAATCAAGGCGTTGAAGAAGGTACGTGTTATCTTAAACTTACAATAGAATATATAAGTATGTATGTATACCTACATGAAAAAGGCACAATAGAAGCTTTATATTATCAACACTAACCAAAATTATAATGAAACGAGTTATCATTTATTGTAATAATACATTCATGAAAATCATTGCACAAAAGCTTTTTGTGATAATTTCAAGAATATTGACAACATTTGTGTACTTATTGGCATTTATCATATTTTTATGTATTTACAGCAACTGTACGTCAATTTATGTGTATTGTATATTAAGTATTTTAAAGAGAAAACAAATGTTTAATAGGAAAGCTCAATATTAAGGATTTCCGTTTGTCATTTACCTTTACAGCAGAGCTTAACTTTGAAACACCACAAAAACAATAATTAATGCTTCTAAAAGTTTACAAATCATTATAAGCTCATAACTTTAAAACTTAATTAAAAATGAAATTGAGCTTTTATGCAAAGCACCTAAAACTTCATGTAAAAAATGTGAATGTTAAACTCTAATCATGAAATTGAACAACGTGACATGTAATTTTTACTCTAAGCACTAAAATACCTAATTTGATCGATAAAGTAAAATAAAAAAAAGTTGCTAGAAACACACGGTAACGTCCGTTTGTGCGTCGTATGTTCGATTTTCCATCTTATTTTCATTCGAATACGGTTTATGTCCAACGGTTTGGCACATGCATCCGTCAACGCAGCGTTGTGCGTTGCCGTTTCATATAAACCGTATTCGTATGAAGATAGGGTGGAGAATCGAATGATTGAAGCACAAACGGACGTTGCGTGTGTTTCTCGTCATAATAGGTATTAGATGAGATGACTAACGCGTGTCTGGTCATTGTAAGAAAAAATTAAGCTCTTTTTAAATCCTACATGCATAGAACTAACTCATCAAAAAAGATGATCTGAACCAAACCTAAAAGAAATTTTGCGATATCATTATGATATGTCTTCAATAATAGATTAGAATTCGAATCAACTTCGTAAACTTATGATTCACCGGAGAACATTGCGGTTCTTGACGCACATAATACAGATGTTTACCTTTAACAGTCGCAATTCGATGCGGCGATTTGTACCACCATATCCGATTTTGTATGGTGCCGAGTGGTAGCGGCTAAGAATTCTGCCACCCCTTTTCTACTCAGGGTGTTTCGTAAAAGGCGACGTTGAGTTTTTGACTATGGTAATACCATCCACGATAGCATTCCCAAAAAGGGTTGACGTCAGGCAAATCCTTTTGCGTAATCCTTATAAAAAGTGTTGCGCCGACCCCAAGTAGGTAATTGGGATAAGGGCAGGAAGATGATGATGATGATGATCCGATTTTGTATTGGATTTCGTCAATTCCTTTAATTTATAAACCGGATCCGGAAAATGCGTGCGTGTAAAAACTTTATTTACTTCTTCATGAATGTAGGCTCCATTATTGTCTAATGGCTACCTACGAGTATACCAACATAAACATACAATTTCAAGAAAAATCAGTGAATCATAAAATTTGCATATACACGTAACCGACTGTAACGAATCACCGCTTACGAACACTTATGCGGGTTTTATTAACGTAATTACTTTAATTGATGCGGATAGTTGCCGAAAGTGCAAATTTCTAGTAAAAGTTTGACTCCAAATTTCTAATTAAATGGCAGATACTACGTACCAAAAATGTTTCAAGAAACCACGAAGTATATCACGTGCTAAAGCTTGCCAAAAGGTCAACGACATCAAGAGATCATCATCACATTCATTAAAATTTATAATGATGATTCAAAATGCATCTTGCTGGGGTTCGAGTTACTATTTGATACTTTCTTTCATGAGATTTGTTGGATTACAATTTTTTGTAAGTTCTTTTGAACTTTGGTAACTTTGTCAACTTTTGATTCACCTGACAATCAAATCAAATTACTTCCCATAATATTACTTCCTTCCGTCTCATACTAAAGCTATCACTTGTCTATTCTGATATTTTTTAAATCATCTTACCTATTTTAACAACACCTTTCTGATTAATTCATAGTACCGTCACTATTAAACCTGATCAGATTAAAATGATGTAAAAAACTTTTCATTTCAAAATTAAAAAATTATTACGGTGACATAATTTGTTAGTCATCAAGTTTATCTTAAATTTGATTCAAATCTGCACCTGTTACATTGTAATAGAAATCTGTGACCGTACTAAGAGACATTATAGGTGTAAAAACTGAGAAAATTGCTACTCCGCACATAACAGTATAAAACTGTGAAGAATTTATAGCTAACTTTATTGTTTGAGGTTTCTCTAACATTATTACGGTGAAGGCTTCTATAACATGAATCGCTTCGATTTATATTTATATGGGCTTTGCTTTTACTTATATCGGTTGTACAATGCACTTAAAATCAGATTTCTTGCTTTCATCTTTCTTTTACTGTTTCTCTCATTTAAATTTCTTTGCTTTTGCTCATGATAACAAAATATTACTTTTTAAGATAAGTGATGATCAACTTTAAAAATTCATGAAAAATGTGCAAAAAATATTTTAAGGTCCCTTTTTCGGCTCAATAAATTCACACAGGAAACCCCTTGAAACCATGTATTTACCATTTAGTATTTTTCCTCTGCCTTGGTCCTCTGCACATAATTAAGATTGTAATGAAAAGGACTTGAATGTTTATGAAAAAGAAACGACCAAGGAAGCCCCCGTGATTTGTACTACATTCGACTTTTTAGTATTTGTTGTCATAGTGGAAACAGTAATAAACGTTCTCTGAAAATTTCAACAGTCTAATTATTAGCGTTCATCAGATACAGCCTCCAAACCATCATAAAAAGCTAAAATCGGGCATCAAATCACGTTTTTTTTTGTATGTTATTTTGCCCCTCTTTCTTGTTATTTCATTTTTATTTTCAGTAATATGGTAGAAATACGAGATCTGTGAAAATTTGAACTCTAGCTATTAAGTTTTATGAAATTCAGCCTGGTGACAGACGGATGGACAAATGGAGAAACGGGCAGACAGCGATGTTTCTGTAATAGGCTTTCGTTTTCACCCTTTGGGTACAGCGCCCTTAAAATAAATATCTTGTTATCATGAGCCACTTTGCTTCTTACCTATTCACGCACGCAGCTAGTTCAAACCGTTGATGTATTTACTGCACTGCAAAGTCATCAAAATTTTTACAAAATCCAAGATTTGGCAAACACATTGGCAAGATTTTTGTTTTTGTCACCCACAGCGATGCGAAAGCTGGACGGTGGTGGTTCCGGAGGGGATAAAAAAGACGGTAATGATATTCAAAATTTAAAATTCTTCGTTACCTGTACCGAGCAGTGCAGTAAGACATTTGGCATAAAATTGGATCGCAATCGACTGGAGATTGGGTAATACTGCAGCAAAAATTTCCTTAAAGTGATGTTCTAAAAAGGATGCTAGCTTATATGTGTATTTTTAAAATATGTTTACTTGACTGTCTGTCTACGTCGGTGGAGACCTTAATGATGTGCTTTAAATAATTCTGAATTTGAGTACTATTTTGTGTAATTCGGAATCCTTAATGTACCTAAAGTTTGATAAATTACACTTTTATTAATACCTATCAAAACAATCAATTCCAAAATATCATTAACGTTCTTCGTGTATTTAAGTTCTTCGTGTAGAAATTATTTTCATTCAAGAAACTTTCAATCATGGCTTGACTTTTACTTTCGACAATTAGATAAATACAAACGCATCAAAAAACTATGAAGAAGAACTTGAATTTTCATCAATGTTTTGCTACTTCACACCGAAGGGTATGCGTGCAGTTCACATAAAATACAATTGATTTGTTTATATTATAATAACATTCTCACAACTTTTTATCCGCCTAAACAATATAACAGTGAAAGTTTTGCTCTAAGGCGTGATATATGAAGAATGCTATTAGTGGGCATCACACGTTCAATCTGGTTATTATCATATACTTGACAGATATGATGAGAAGATAAAACCCTGCAACATGATGACTGAAACTAAGTATGGTTTTGTCGTTTATACTGGGTGTTACAAAACAACCAATAAAGCTGAAAGGAGGTCAAGGTACTCGTAAAACTGAACAACTTTTCCTATGGAACATGGATCGAAATATGAAAAAAAAACTTGGGCCTCCCATACAGAATGAACTCCATTTGTATGGGAGTTTTTATGGGTTGTTTTGTAACACGTTGTATGATCAAGTTATTTTAATTCTTGCAAGTGTTGTTATTATATCAGCCTAAGCTGTCCCACTGCTGGACAAAGGCTACATTGTTGGATCAAATAAATTATGACCCAATAATGTGCATGAAATGAAGTGATATTGTACTTAAAATATAATAAATAATGTATTAAAATAATTAAAAAATGTAATAGATTTATTAAGTATTATATGAGACGATTGTTTACAACGATTTGGTACATACTACATACTACTGTTATGTTGTAAACTCGCATAAATAATGAAATTGAAAATAAAGAAAAATTAATAAAATAAAGGCCTCCCCTATCTCCAAGTATGTTACAAAAAATATTATGTGACAATGAGGAAAGGAAGAGTCGCAATCATGTTACTTCTGAAACCTCTCGTGAGAATTATCCTTTGGTGAACATCATGAATTAAGAGACTGCAAACAGAAAAAGCTTCTTCTAAATTTTTTATTACAGCGCTTTATTATTCCTCTACCTTCCTCGATTTGAATTCTATCTATGGTATTTAAAAGAAAATCACGTTTATTTTTATCAATCAATTCATTTCAAAATGTTAATTTATTTAAATAGTACACTAGTACACATAATTAACTTTTTAAAAGCTCTAAGTGAAATTCAAAGTAAGCCACAGGCAACCTTCAGTTAACGAGGTTAGGAGTGATAATTTGTAAATCATTATATTAAGGTTAAAGTTAACTTTTACGGTTGTTGTAAAGATTTTAGTCCAATATGCGATTAACTACAAGTCATATCATAATCTACTTAGCGTTTTCTAGCTTAGTATAAACTGAAATACCTAATTGGGAAAATACATATGCTTACTATCGCCAACAGATCAAAATTCATCACGCTTTTATCTCTTGCGGGGTAGGCTGAGCGTAAACGGCTGTAAAACCGTTATTTTCACCGCGTCTGATAAAAGTTTGAGTCATTCAGAAGACTGTGTATCACTACAGTGCAGAGACAGGTTGTAAGCCTGTCGTCTAAAATTGCAATAAACATCAATCAAATCTCAAATTCCTGGGTGGCTTCTTACGACACCCACGGGAAAGATATAAAGATATGGGGTGATGCTATTCTAAGAATCACGCGGCAATAGATTAACATACCGATTTATGGGAGCAAATTAAATTGATTGATTTATTAAATGGGTAGGTTCATGTGCTGGCAATTAGCATTTCAGTCTCATCATTTTGGTAAATACGAAATATGACAGCTTGTTTCAAAAATATTTGATGTTATATTCAAAGAATTAGTTTTTACGCGACTAAAATCAAATTAGGATCTTATTAGAGCGACAAAAATATCATTATTATTAAAATATGGCGAATACCAATTGTTCATAATTTTTAATGAAAATAAACCTTAATTACATGAAATATTGCATACTTGAAAGACTGGAATAATATAGATACCTAGCTAGAAGTAGGAAGTAGATACAAGCCGTAAAGTAGAGCAATGCGACTTAGATCAACGTACACATAGTATAGAATTAAACATTGATAATGGTCCTACAATATCTTCAATGATTTTGTATAGGTTAGTTTCCGTCATTGACCTATAATATTTTTTTTATTACCCTAAATAAATTAGGATAAGGGCAGGCAAATGATGTTTTTTTTATTACAATAATAAAGAAGTGTTACAAGACTATATTAATTCTACTACTACTACTTGACAACCGATGTGGCGCAGTGGTTAGCATGCCTGCCTGCCACGCAAAGGTTCCGGGTTCAATTCCCGGTGGGGTCACTCACAAAGTTGATATTTATCACTTTGTGATTTGTTCCCAGTCTGGTTAGGACATTGCAGGCTGAACCACCTGATTGTCCGCAAGTAAGATGGTTCCGTGCTTCGGATGGGCACGTTAAGCCGTCGGTCCCGGTTGCTGTCTATGATGGCGGTCGTTACACAGCCATGTCAGAGGCCTGCTACTTGTAGTAGGCGGTTGAAAAAACTCTGACACCAGGGTTCATCGGGTCGTTGAACGACTCGGTGACCCACACGAAAAGAAGAAGACTACTACTACTAATTACAACCACAACAGTCCTACTGTACATGGGCTCCCCCTATTAGGGGGTATTGCCATAATTATAACGCTTGGTAGGCGGATGTTTTTGCTAATTACTGGTTATCTTTTTCATGCCCAGTTTGCTCTCTGTAAATACGGATATGTGCCATTTCACTTTTATTTCCGCTGAAAACGATAAAGCATAAAGTTGAATTACATTTGCCCATTTCCTATAATTAAGTAAAGTATCTGTCATTACCAAATGAGAAATAGATTTACCTTTGCGTGCGGAGGTAAAAAAACAAATTTAATGAAGCATAAATTTAAATAGTGTATTTAACATACAACTTTGTAAAAGATAGGTGTTGCAAATAATTTTGTATACTTTCTTTATGTATTCTTTGTTTTAAACTTTTTAGCAAGAAATTATACTACAGTGAATCAGATTGATTTGATTAATTTTATAATACCTTGTAATGAACAATATAAATCTGATAAACTTGAAATATCATCAACTAACTAAATAAAAACATAATAATATAATTAAAACTTTCAGAAGACTATTTATTCTATTCAATCAAAGTATCATGTCAATCATAAATAAGCAAACTTGTAAACAGATTTACACAGTAGGTAATCAAAATCAAACAATCGAAATCCCCTCATACACCACAAATATAACAACCCGCAAACTGGTGATTTCCAGGTAGAGGCAAGATGAAGAAGATGATGGGGATGATGATGATGGGAGCGGCGATGAAGATGGCGGCTATGATCCCACTGGCCATCGCTGGACTGTTCGTGTTGGCTGGCAAGGCTCTCATCACTGCCAAGGTATGTTCTAATAAAATCTAATCAAAAATTACTTTATTGTACAATAACCGATAAAGGACGTCCGTGGTGTAGCGGTCAACACGTCTGACCCGGCTTGTCAGAAGACGTGGGTTCGAATCCCATTGGTGGCGTGATCTTTTTCCGCTTGCTTCGTTTGTATTAACTTTGTAACCAAAAAGTTAACACTAAGAGACATATTAAATACAAACAAAATAAATCAAAACAAACAAAAATACACAAAAGGCGGTATATGAATACGGTCGACAAACGACCTGATGAACTCCGGTGTTAAAGGTTTTACAAAAGCAATCTAGTAGATATCTGAAAGAATATTTCATGGTTCAATAGCTAGGTATTTATGACTAAGGATGACAAAACGTAAATTTTTAGGATTTTGTAGGTGATCCCGGAGTAAAAAGTGTTTAAATACCTAATTAGATCCTTTCTCAAAAAATATCGTACTGACTAAAAATATCTCTGTATTTGAAGCTAAAACGGCTTGGATTGAATTAGTATTGTAATGTTAGTAGAAACAGATTAATAACCAAAAATAACTCTGCAGTTAATCAAAGGTAAACCAAGTTCCTCGTTTATTATAAATATTAAACATATTTTTACTACATATTTAGCAAAACTAAGTATCCAAAACATTTTAATGGAGTCATTCTCTATCATCAAGATGGGAAACGACATCACAAGAGAAATTCTAATTAACTACCCATTCATTGGTTAATTTATTTTGCGTTTTTCCCATAAAACACTTATATTGTTTCCTCAAGTTCTAGTTTGAGCTGAGCTCACACTTCATGAGAATGAATGAGATCTGGTGAGAACGAACTATTTACCTCAAATGGTACTATGACAAATAGACAATGTGAAGAGAAATCTGTTTTTGATTTTGAAGCAAGATTACTATGTTAGCTTGTAATCGCAGCCCTTGGCATAGTTTTTGATCTTGATGAAAGTAATGGTGAAGACGAGTCTAGCATTAGAAATGAAGTAGATATTTGTAGTCACGTAGATAATGGAGAAATTTTGAGAGAAAATATTTTAGTTAAAATGCCAGATAGTAAAGACAATTTGGTGAGCAAAATTGTAGTGATAAAAAGAAGTTTACAACGAAGACAAATTTGAATAAATGGTTTATGTAAATCACCAAACCACATACTTTTTTTAAAACAGACAAAAACTAAATCTATGATGATTGAGTATTATGCATTGACTTAAGAAGGCTCTTTAATAATAATGTATTGTATCTCAAAGACCGCGTAGGAAGTTCTATTTAAACAAGACTTGAGTGACAGCGTGCGTCTTCAACGAGTAGAAATTTAATTTTTTTAATCTTGTCTTCGCACAATACAACTTGACCTACGCATACACAATAACAAACGAGTGTTTTCATAACAACAGACTTTCTATTTTTCTATAGAGATAGATTATACATTGAAAGAAAACTTGACATATGAAAAATGGCATTTAGATATTACAATGTAGCCTTTTAGATTAAAAAATGATTCTTTATTTAGGGTCCATGTGTGAAGTAAAAGAATGATGTCTAACCTTTGACCATATCAATCAATACCCACGTGCTAATAAAGAAACCTTTGTTACGAGTACATGCATATGACACGTACCGTATCTAAAATTAAGTTACAATTATAATTTTTCGTTGATGTCAAAGATAATATTATACCATCAACTTAAAAGTATGAAAAAGAGACACACAAAATAAATTTTCGTGACTAATTAAATAGATGATCCTCTCATTTTTAGTATCAAAACCTCTCCAAGATTGGTAATAAAAATCATTTATGATTTTGATGACTCTTTTTTTATCTGATAATCAAATCAAATTAAATTATTCGCCATCAACAAAAATACTCAGAACTTCAGTTAACCTTAATCCTAACTAGGTAAACCTAGAGAATGGTTTATAAGAACAGATGTGCAGAAAATGAATCGGGAATAATTTTGCATCCATTGCTGTGCATAGGTATTATTTGCCATGCTGTAGCAGTATACTGCAACCCACAATCCACTCAAGGTGTTTTGTAAAAGGCAAAGTAGAGTTTTTGACTTTGGCTGAATATCTGTCAACTATGGTCAATCGCATGGACGTGGCGGTGATACCGCCTACAGTGGCATTCCTAAAGAGGGTTGGCATTAGGCAGGCGGCTGTACATAAAACTTTGCCAATTATATTTGATTTTACGCAGTAACCAAACATGATGTGGCGACCCCTATTGATTTAGGATAATTAAAGGCAGATGATAATGATGTTGTGCATTATATGAAAACTTCTAAAGGAATGGGAAGAGAAGCGTAATGTAAAACAAAGTTTTCGTTATAAGCAAGAGTGCCCTCGAGGTAGTTGGAAAATGATACTTTAACTGATGCCGCAGGATGATGCTCTGTACAGGGTCTAGGTAGAAATTACGGTTGGCTCTGTAGGGTTTGCAAATTCAGTTCCTAATTTTTTGATACAAAAATTCGTTAGTTAAAAATTCTCTGATTTCGTAAATTTTTGATTCTGAAGTACTTACGGTATTTTAAAGACGAAAAATGCAACATCAGAACTTTTAAATGAAAAAGGAGGTTTCTACAACATTATTATATTGAGGTGAACAAAGGTGAAAGTTTGTACTACTATGGGTAATAATCACGGTTAATTTTGATCATTGTCACAAACATATTGTCTTCTTGACAAAACCAAAATAGTGATTTGGACAACGATCACAAACAGTGTTAACATTTTGGCTTCTTATGTAAATTATTACAAGTACTTCAACTTGATATCCTATCTCTACAAAACCTTCCAAGATTGCTCGAAAGAGTTTCATTTAAATCCGGTACGCCATCGTCACGACATCATGGGAACAACCTTCAGAAAGCTTGTTCAAGACAATGTAGGTATCACTGGCAGCGTACCACCTAGCCATTTTAGATTTAGATTTACTTCTTATTGTATTAATTTTAAATTTAAGATCATTCATACATTTTTTATGTCTATGTAAAACGGCCGGTTATTCAAGGAAGAAGCAGCCGATAAATCTGTAAAATGAATTGTTCACCAAATAATTATATAGCCAAAACCAAATTTGCAGAACCAAATCCATTTGGTATTAGTGATAAAGGCTGACTAATTTCCATTCATACCTACGTAATTATTAACCATCCTAGACTTTCACCAAAACAAAATAAGATTTTCTAATAATTGCACGGATTGATTCCGTGTTATATTAAAAATAAAAATTATGACAGATTAACGTAATACTATACTATTCAAGCAATATCAAAAAATAACACGAAATAGAAAAATAAGTTAGGTAAGAAACCCGGTTTTTCAATATTTTGAGTCAGTATGTGTAACCGCAAAATTTTAAGACAGTTTACAGAAATATAAATCGTGAAAATGTCCAAGATGCTGCTCAGCTATCAAACTCAAAACTGGGTCTCGATGCGACAATGTCATCATGACCCCGCACGGAAACGCAGCAAAAACAAATGATCACGACACATAATCAACACATACATGCAATACATTGTAACCTGATTTCTCAAATGCCTATGAAAGCTAAGAAAACTAATGGTGCAGACATGAACTTGCATAGAAACCTATAATACAAACCCAGATAGAGGAAGTGACAGATGCAAATAATGATAATGTTCCTCATGATGATGAGACTACTAATAGTGCGCGTGAAGATGATACTCTTACATTCTACAATATTGATTTTGTATGGAAAGAGAAAATTAATTTGAGTTTAGAGACTTCCTGACCATAGATGGCCATACATAAATTTATGAAAATGAAATTTGCTGAAGACTTGTTGTAGTGAAGTATTGAATAAATTTCAATCGTTTTAATGCTGTGCAAAATGATTGTTTTCAGCAAAGTTGCCAAATGTTGTTGCTATTTGTATATTTCATATATTTTATTATTTAAGAGCCATTACATAATACTAATAAACCCTTTGGGGATACCCAAAGCGTAGTTATGATTTCAATATGCTAGTTTATATGGGCCTTTTTAGTATTTTTTGTAAATAAAATCAACATATCACTATGTTGTCAGCCCATCCCTATTTAAACACAAGAATATGAGCTATTTCAAAGTAATTATTACCATAACCTTGTACAAAAATCTAACGTTAACCTTTGATATATTTAATGTCAGGTCAAGAGTATTTAAACTGACGAGGATAAAAAGATTGATGATTGTAGAGGAGGCAAAAGAAATAAGCAAGGTAGCAAATAGAAAGAAGTAATCTCTACCTACCCCACCGGGAAATATGCGTGATTTATGTATGTATTAACCTTTGACATTGTGCACCAGTTTACATGACAGAGAAAACGAACAATCTATGAGAATATTGAATAACAGGTCACTGAACTAGGTCTTGGGAATTCATAATCTATTGTTTTTAATTTTTCTCCACTTAGAAACTCGTGTTCTATGAAAACAATCATACTGTGACAATGATAGTGGGTTATTTTAATTGTTCGGTAGAGTTGTAATTGATATGACATCTAGGTTCGTGTAAATTTATAGTTATAGGTAAGCATAGCGTGTGTTTGAAACTAATAATGCCGTGTGATACCATGTGCTTTGTGGATTAAGGTCAAAATAAAGAGCGAGCGTGGCGGCGTCGTAGTGCACCGTCAACGTGACAGCATCGTTCATAGTATGGATGGCGCGCCGTGACGCCTGGTGTTTCTGGCATCCCCAATAATCCCCATACAAACCAGTCATTTTGACAGCCCTCCACGTCGAGTCAAGCTCAGTCTTTAAGGACACCTTTAGAATAGCATAGCAAATGTACGGGATGGCGCCGCTTATTAGGCCTACATGACTTAAAACTCAGGATCATGTGTATCACAATTTCAAGCGATGGGCTGGCAAAGGCTGGCATCCTATCACCTTGAAGATGTATGAAATCACCTATGGAAATCACCAATATATTGACAGATGTTTTTTTAGCCCGTTGGATTAAAAGTCATATTCTGAAAGCTTGTGTGTAAATATTTGACATAATGTTGATAAAATTTTTATATTTCATGATATTTTTGCACCTCATTTATTTTTCAACCTACCTACAGACAGACTGCTACGATAAGATGTAGGTTATCAAAACGCAATACTGATTGAAATTAAAGTTCACCCGAATTACCCAATAAAATTCGTTTTACTACAACTTACGCCATGAGTCATGACCTCAGTGAAAGTTCATTTGAAGACGGTCATCAGAATAATTCACCAATTGAGTTTGATGGACATCGTGCACGATCTGTTTATTGTTCTTCCCATCCATCTTGTTACCCGACTATTGAATTTCATCCATCTATTTCTTAGACAATAACTAATTGTCTACTTGTTCGGTGATTTATTGAAATCTCTTCCTGGTTCGATGCTAAAAATGCGTATTTACACTAGTCTGCCAAAGTCAGACCATTTACGCACAAAAACTTCTAGTTTCTTTGAAGCTTAGCATGAAAAGAAACTGCTGGTAGATTTTTTACTGCTATTTTTACTTTATATCTTGTAAATAACTGTTGAGTGGTAGCGGCTAAGAATTCTGCCACCCCTAGTCTACTCAGGGTGTTTTGTAAAAAGCAATGTATAGTTTTTGACATTGGCTACAATATCTGCCGAGCCAACCATGGGCATCCGTATGTGGCGGTAATACAACCTATGGTAGCATTCCCAAAGAAGTTTGATATCAGGCAGGCGGCCAGTCGTAAATGAAAGCCAAATCCTTTTGCAACATGATTTTGTGTTCAAACAAAATATGTTGTACTGACCCCAAACTGGGATAAGATCAGGAAGATGATGGATCTTGTAAATAAAAAAAGTACCTATACAGATGTTTTTTTAAATGTAGCGATTTGAAAGCAACTGCGATAAGTACCTATGTCACAAGTCTGAAATTTTGCCAAATTTATGGTAGGATCATCATCATCTTCCATATAAGTAGTATTTGTTATGCCTGACGTCAACCATCTTTTTTTAATGCTAAAATATTTTTATATTTATTCGAAATTTCATTCAAATTCCTATATTTCAGCTAAAATTCTTTCAAACTCAAAGAAATTCGAAAGTACTTGTATAGGCTCTTTCTTAAGGGGGATCGTTACGTCATACAAACTAAAATCTGAACTTCAACCGAGTTACACATGAGCTAAACAACAATTTTATCAAAAAATCTTTATGTGAGATTAGGAAGGCACACGTAAATATGTCGCAAAACTGCTTAACGTAAAAAAATATCAAGTATTTTCTCCACAAAAAAATTAAACGTGTTTATTGCAGCAGTAGCTCCACCTATGTTCATTAAGTGGCGACACGGTTTTTACAGAGAAATCTGATGGTTAAAAAATTATTTGTTTTATTTTGCGAAAATGTTATAAAAGCACGGGACTTCCCATCAAGTTTTTTAATCATAATTTTGTCTCATTTAAAGACGTAACTCCATTTAAATTTTGTATGGAAAACGATCCACCTTAACGACAAGTGTCAAAATTTCATTTCTCCAAGAAAATATTATTTCTTTTTTTATAAGTAAACTACAAAATTACATTGATAGTAATTTTTTTATAACTTTTGGTCACAGATTTCATTGTAGAAACATCTTCACTAAAGATTCATAATGAGATCAGTAATGAATGCGCCTTGTATAGAAAAAATTCACCCACGCATATTTTTTGTAACAATTAAAATGCCATACAATTAAACTATTGACCTCTAGATTTAAGCAGTTTGCAAATGTACTTTCTTTTCTCAAGCCATTTTGACTTTCACTGTCATTCACGTAGGTAGTTGAAAAATATTAAAAATAATTAGAGTTGTAATATTCAAATTAGCATTATTTTTACTGAGCATGCAACCTGACCTCTATGGTTGGTACCATACCGTTCTTATTACAGTCATAATAAAACAAATATTATTATCATAACGTTAGACTGTGATGGCATTTTTAATATTTATCATTTGAATAATTTACATTATATTAGTTTAATGTATAATTTTGAAAGTACTTTACGTGCTTGGAATTTTTAGACCTTTTCAAAATAATTATGATACTTTTACGCGCGTATACGACGGCTGAGTGTAGTAATATTTCCTTGGTAGCCGTCTTGCGTCCGCCAATACTTACTGTATATCTCAAAAGCGCGAGTGACGCTGGCTTCATAAATTCAAAATGGCGGATTTAAAACGTAAAATATAACTTTGGAATTACTGCAGTCCAGTTTTTGTTTTTCAATACATCTACTTGTTTAAGAAGTGCAGCCAATAATATCCTTTATTTTTCTACTTTTCTAGATCGCTCTACTCCTAGCCGGGATCATGGTCCTGAAGAAGCTCATGTCCCAGAAAGGAGGTGGCGGCGGCGGTCATGAGAGCCACGGATGGTCTTCCGGAGGCGGTGGTGGTTCAGGTACGTGAAATCACATCCCTTTTCTTTTGTAAACGATAAAGGTATTCAATTGTGTGGAGTTCATATTTCAGATTTCTAGTTTCTTGCCTTTTAGAACGCGATATTAGGAGTTGGGTTTTAGTTTTAGGGCTTCTTTTTAATCTGTTTCAAAAGCCACGTTACCCCGGGGAATGGGTCTCGTTAGGCAGCTTTTAAATTCGGACCCTTTGGTAGATTTTGGTGCATGTCGCATTAGATGTCTTAATAAAACTTGTCTTCAGTTCTGTAAGTCATTATTATTTTATTACATTAAAATAAGACAGTGAAAACTGATCTCATTTTGTTATAAGTAACATACTCACTCATTTGTTATTACGACTTGTGTATGATAGATCGAAGTTATGTTATGTTATATGGAAGTGTTATATTTCTTTTAATATTTAATTTTGTTCCTTGTTCAGTATTCTTAGGTTGACCTGTTCACTGTTCATTGCATTTCTAATAAATAAATAAATAAAAATAAATCAATCCACTGCTGGACTACATAATCATCAACAGAATCATCATAATGTGCCATTTTCAAACTGAAGTTCGGAAGTTAGCGTGTAAAATCTCCGTGGTTTTGCGCCGCACTTTTCAGTTGGTAGTACTGAAGTCTGGTCTAATCTCGGACAGAAATCTACTGGATATAGGCCTCCCTCTATTTGCCAAAGCTACTTACCATGCTTGGTAAGGTAGGTAAAGGCAGTGTGGGGATCAAAGTGCATAGTGTTGTATTTATTTATAAAGGACGTTGTTGTCCACTCCGTGGATTCATCTTTTAGTCGCTTTTATAAAGGGGTAGAAATGGGGCTATAAGACAGCATCATCACACGGTTTAGTTACATGCCGAAAAACTACTTTAGCAGGTCTCGACAGTGCCTTTTGTTTCTAATTATAACTATACAAAAATTACTATCCAATTCTGACGTCAATATGTGATATATATCTTTTGAAATGATATTAACATTATTTTCTTTTATTACAGGCGGCTGGGACAGGAGGTCTTACTACAATGACGTGTCCGACATCGCTTACTCTGCTTACAAGCCACAGTAGAACTAAGCGAGCGTCGGTCTTTGCCTGAAGCGATGGATCTGAACTTTATTCATAGTATTGAATTGTATTGCTGTAGGGAAAGACTTAAAATTTTGACGGATTGCCTAAATATTTAAAATTTAATTAATTCGCTCTTGAATCTAGTACAGGCCAAAAGAGACTAGGACCCGGAAACTACAAACCAAAAGAAACGAAAATAGTGAAATGAAAATAGTGTAGCGTCATTTCGTACGTAGTAGTGGACTCACGAAAAACTTGCTACACACGCACTGTGTGCTACGTTGTAACCA
Source organism: Phthorimaea operculella (assembly GCA_024500475.1). Lineage (NCBI taxonomy): Eukaryota > Metazoa > Arthropoda > Insecta > Lepidoptera > Gelechiidae > Phthorimaea > Phthorimaea operculella. The sequence goes on along the minus strand of JANFCV010000008.1, from coordinate 6,677,753 downwards.
CGCGTAGCGATGTGTAGCAAAGCTCGTAGCAGTACATAATTTGCAATTTAGGCAATCAGTTCAAATCAGCTGTTTTTGACGGATCGAGCTCAATACATAACGGTATATTGATTTGTTCCCACCTCCATACGAATGTCTTGACTCGAATTCTCACTATTTATAATTTATTGTATAAACTAATTTATTATTACTTTCGAGATTATATTAAACGATAAAACATTTTCTTGCAATGGTGCTTGGGTACATGAACTATCACTAGTTTGAGTGAAACCTAGGTCTTATTTAGGTCTAAGAGAAAGGCACGACCTAAGCTCTAAGCTATATGATCTTCAAAACAATTTTGCAGCGAAATTGCTGCATAGCCCTTTCTTTGTCACATTTTCTTGGAATGTTGCGAGTAATTCTAACATTAGAATGTGTGCGAGTATATGCGTGGAGCTATTTCGTATTTCAGTACACTTGTTTTATTTATTTTTTGTTTGCTTACACTGCTAGCTTATTGTTTTTCCAAAAGTTTATTACCTACTTCATTCATCAATTATTTTATGCCGATCTATTTAATTTTTTGTTGCCTCTTGGTATGGTATTCACAGAAATTGAATGAAAATGTAACGATATTTTCTTACTATAGATATCTTCTTACTGGTTTTCCTTATACCTATCAGTATTATCACAAGTGCTAACTTCACCTGAAACAAAAAAATACTTTTGTCTTCTTAAAATTAATATTAATTTTCTGTACTCAAATGTTTTTCTATGCAATTTTCTAGACTAAAACTTCATCTGTACGTATTATTTCTAGGGGCTTGAAAATTTACTTTCACAGCGCCATCTAGCACTTCTCTCTGGTATTCTTTGCTGGCCTCCGATACTATGCTAGTTGTGTGTACTTTGCGGTTCTGAGTTTTGTTGACCTAAGCGCCATCTTGCAACGATGAAATGTAAAAAAATTAGATACACTAGGTTTACTTTTATGCGAAACTAAGATTATTTTCAAGTTTCTTATGTTTTGATTTATTTTATGTTCTGTTTTGTTTTGGTTTGATTTTTGTTATTTTATTTTCATTTTCATTGATTTGTAACTTGTATGTTACTTTTCCTTTTAGCTTTAGTTATTGTCTTAAAAAGGCAATGGTCAAGTACTTTTTTATAAAAGATCCTATTTATATTAGAGTTTAGAATTTACTTATTTAATTTAGTAACTTATTTTCGGTGCCCAAATACTCATTACCGATTTAAATTTTTGTTTTTGTTCTGTGATTTTAATTTATTGTTTTTTGTTGTGTTTTGTTTTGTACGTTGTTTAACTTATTTAGAACTTTGCATTTATTATTGTCTTTAAGATGTTTATTCTTAATAGGGACAGTTTTAAGTTACTTTTAAGTATTTATAACTGTAGTATTTCTTATGTTTCCGCATTTGCAAAGAATAAAGAAATATTTTTAAGTGTGACTTTCTGTGGTTCTTTAGCCTAAGAATAATTATCAGTTTGTCACCTTTCACCATGGCAGAAGGATTGGTATTCCCGGAAAACATAATGCAAGAGACAAAGCTAAAAATAGACATTAATAAATTTTTAAATTTAAGTTTGCAAACAGGACTGACAAATTTTATAAAAACTTGCAAAGTTTTTCACCGCAGGCAGGATTTGAACTTACCACCTTCGGAATCTGTACTACCGACGCCACTACGAGGTCGCAGGTACAAACCCTGCCTGCGGCGGTGGATATAGCAAGTTTTCTAAAAATTGTATAAGTAGGTACCTAACACGGGAAGTGTTTTAAAAATTAGGTATTCAAGGACTGGATTTGACATGATATCAAAAAGTGATATAGATATTATAATATAACATTGACTGTGTATTGTCATGTCAACGTTACATCAAACTTTGACGTCATAGACATATCCATGTCATATCATAATATATCACAAAACAAGTAATAGGGATAAGGGCAGGAAGATCATATTATCACAAAAGTCGTTTGATTACCTTCAGGAGATCAAACTGCCTATTTATGGGACCAATTTAAACAAATACTGAGAAACACTAATATAAGATTAATCCTATGAGTAATCTATCGATAGGGACCAACTTTTAAGGACCATCATTTAGGGCAACTTATACTGGTTTTCTTAGAATTTGTATGATAAAATCAGTATGAAATGGTCCCTTGAATGGGTAGGTGGGTTTGCTGGCGATAATATGTATAATATTGACTTCCTATTATTTTATTATTGATTGAAGCATTGGAAATGTTTCATAAGTAAAGATGTTCACTTTTTTGGATTTAAGATGTATGTAACGAAGTAAAGATTTTGACAGCGGTTGTGGTGCAGTGGTTAGTATGACTGCCTGCCACGCAGAAGGTTTCGGGTTCAATTCCCGGTGAAGTCACTCACAAAGTTGATATTTATCACTTTGTGAATTTGTTCCCAGTCTGGTTAGGACATTGCAGGCTGAACCACCTGATTGTCCGAAAAGCAAGATGGTTCCGTGCTTCGGATGGGCACGTTAAGCCGTCGTCCCGGTTGATGTCTATGATGGCGGTCGTTACACAACCATGTCAGAGGCCTGACTTGCAGTAGGCGGTTCAAAAACTCTGACACCAGGGTTCATCGGGTCGTTGAACGACTCAGTGTCCCACACGAAGAGAGAGAGTAAAGATTTACAAGTGGTTAAATAAGTCTCATGCTTCAATGAATTTACTACACACTTATAAGTACATATAATAAAGATATTTATAAGTTTTTAACGCCTATATTTTGCGGGTAGACAGATCGTAAACGGCTGTAAAACGGCCATAAACACCACGTCTGACTAAAGTTTGAGAGAAGAGTTATTCACGAGACTGTGTATCACAATAGTGACAGGTTAATAGCCTGTCATCTAAAATTGCAATACACATCGACTCTCAAATACCTTAGTTGCTTCTTACGACACCCAGGAGAAAGATATGGGGTGATGCTATTCTAAGCCGGCGCCACACGGCAGCTAAATAAAATAAATAAATATCCCTGGACAAGACACACAGCGCCATCTAGCCCCAAACTAAGCAAAGCTTGTACTATGGGAAGTATGGGAACTAGACAACAATTTTTTGTAAATAAATGCATATCATACATAGACAACACTCAGACTAAACACAAATATTTGTACCTATATTGACTTTACAAATATTTGTGTCTGGTGGGAATCGAACCCATGACCCTCGGCGTAGAAGGCAGGGGTACTATACACTACGCCATCGGGACAGTTTATAAATGACATGCGACTAATTGGCTAATAAAGCAAAATGAGTAATAATAAGTAGTGTTGGACTCATTCGATCAGCACATTTCCGTGCGCATGCGTCGTTGCGTGTACACACGTGAATCTATGGCGAGAATCACACATGACGTTCGTTCGTGCGTTAGTTTTGCGCAGCGGCTGCTATAGAGAAATACGACCTATTTTTTTTGCCGATGGCAAAGCAAACAACAACTTTATGTGAGTCGTATTTCGCCAATGCCGAAGACTAATCGTCATAAGCAGTAAACTAAGCTTATTTTTTATTAAAGTAAACATTAAGTAGAAAATTTTGTTATAAGCATTATATCGGGCAATGCGTAATAGTGATACACGACAATAGCTAAGACGGCTCCCAAATATTTGTCAGACGGCAATAACGCCCGATGTTTACGGCGGATGACGCTCTGCCTACCCCACAAGCGGATAATAGTGACGAGCGGATCACCTCGTGGCGCAACGTTTCTGTTGCTACTCAAATGTTCTCTTTAAGAACTATTTTAGTACATACTGTATAATATATAATCAGAAGTAAAAAGAAAGTAAATGTTTATTGTAAAATTAAAATCTGAGGTAACTAGTTCTAATAAATACCTACGCACCTTACTAAGCACTCAAATGAACAATAAAATGAAATTATGACTTAGTCATCATCCGCCATCCATTAGGAACAGAATACGATCTTTCACCTTATATTCGTACTTACAAATTAGGCACGGTTTATGTCGAAAGGTTTGACACACGCATGCGTTGGCGCAAAAATATCACACAATGCTGCTTCGACGGAATGATGCGTCCGTCAAACTGTTGATACTTGTATGCAAGCGATATGCAGCGCAAAAATAAAGCAAAGACGGATGTAACGTGTGATTCTGGCCTATGAACGTTTTTAATACACAAACGGTTCCTGAAACTACACACGGTCTGAAAGAATCGCGCACTTTTATTTTCGGACATGTCGCAGTACGATGGCAGAATTAGGTTTTTGGTCAAAAACCTAGGTTTTTGGCCAAAAGCCGGCATATGGCAAAATCGTAGACTTCTTTCGGCCATCGTCCTAAACTGATCCAGGTTTTTGGCCAAAAACCTAGGATTTTGGCCAAAAAACTAGGATTTTGGCCGAAATCCTAGATTTGTTTAGTATTATGGCATTTTTTGCATTTCAGGGGAACTTCTTCTTCTTTGAGTGGTACACCAAGTCGCCCTGACGACCCGATGAACCCTGGTGTTAGAGTTTTTAAACCGCCTACTGCAAGGAGCAGGCCTCTGACAAGGTTGTGTAACGACCGTCGTCTAAGTGATCATAATGAGCAATCGGGACCGACGGCTTAACGTGCCCGTGTAGTTCAGGCGTACACCTCGAAAGGCAGGAGGTAGCATTGGACGTTCTGGAGGGTGGGAGGTAGCGTCAGACGCTCTGGAGAGCGTGGGTAGCGACGGACACTCTGGAGGATGTAAGATGACGGGCGTTTGATATTCTGGGGGTTCGACGCTACCTCCTGGTCTCCAGGGCGTCCAACGCTACGACCAATCCTCTAGAGCGTTCAGTGGTACGTCCTGCTCTTATGGTGTCTGAAGCTTCCCCCTGTCCTTCAGGGAATTCGAGGCAATCCTGCTGTTCAGACTGTCTGATGTTACCCCCCGTCCTTCAGGGTGTCCATTTACGGTGTCTAAGTCTACCCTCAAAAGATCAGAGGGAGGTGCATAACGTACCTCTCCACTCCTCGTTCCCCCGAACCACACGGGCACGGTAAGCCGTCGGTCCCGATTGCTCTCTATGATCGATCACTTAGACGGCGGTCGTTACACAACCATGTTAGAGGCCTGCTACTTGCAGTAGGCGGTTGAAAACTCTGATACCAGGGTCCATCGGCTCGTTGGGCGACTTGGTGTACCACTCGAAGACGAAGAAGTTCCCCCGAAATGCAAAAAAAGCCATAATACTAAAAATCTAGGATTTCGGCCAAAATGCTAGTTTTTTGGCCAAAATCCTAGGTTTTTGGTCAAAAACCTGGATCAGCTTAGGACGATGGTCGAAGGAAGTCTACGATTCTGCCATATGCCGGCTTTTCCTAAACCTAATTCTGCCATCGTACTGCGACAGACAGAAAAATCAAGTAAGTATTAATTGTAAAGCAAAATGTTGTTTTCAATACACACACGGTCAAGATCCTGTAAAACAAATTAGACAAAAGTAAATATAGGGTGTTACTAGTGACTGATAGCCAAAATGCAGAAACGGCTGCTTATAAAGAACAATAGGTCGAAATATAAAAATACACCTTTTATACAAAGTGCCCCAGTCGGCCAACACATTTTTTTTATATGCCGACCCATGTTCCTTAAGGAATGTTGTTCAGTTTGCATGGACTGCTTTACTCGTTAAAATATACATTTATTTTTTGCATACTGAACAGCCTCTGAGGTATACCGACAGGTTTTTTTTTGTTCATCTCTAAGAGTAGCACGTAAGACAAACCTAACCTTTACTGCATTGTCCCTAATAAGTTGGTAATACACAATAATATCATCAAATCGCCTATCGAATTCCACTTCTGCGCGTAGGTCTCCTGAATACACCATAATGCATGATTTCCCGTTGCGCCATCCATTCACTACCAGCCACTCAGAGTAATGGGCCCGTCTTTAACGTTACGCTTGCCAAAGCGTGACCACTACTCAAAAATACGCTTACTCTATCGTCCTTAGGTTGGTCAGACTGACTAGATCAGGTCGTAAATAGCACAAGATCTTCCGTAACCAAATCAGGAGTGATCAACGCCCCTTTCCGGTTATGTTTACATATCTTACGTTTGTGTTTAACCAACTAATTGATTTCAATTTTCACTTCAAATGCTCATATATTAATGAGCTCATGTAAGATTTTTTTTGTATATTGTTTATGAACTGCTCTAATCATACTGAGTCTACAAGATGATGTAAAGGTCCTTAAAGACAAAAATGACTGGTTTGTATAAGCTTGTATGAGATACCAGCAAGACAACGCGGCGCGCCCTCCATATTATGAACGCCGGTGTCACGTTATTGGCGCACTACGATGCTGCCACGCTCTTTATTTTGACCTTAAGTGTCAAAAACATTTGCATTCATCACATAAATTTAAAGCAGTCCACTGCTGGACGTAGGTAGGCCTCCCCCAGGGTACGCAACAAGGAACGTTCTTCAGTCGCTGCTCTCCTTAAGTCATCGGCATGATGATCAGTCTATGAAACTGATGCTTCCAGAAACATATAGGGATAAATTTTATTAAGGGGGATCGTTACGTCATACAAACTAAAATCTGAACTTCAACCGAGTTACACATGAGCTAAACAACAATTTTATCAAAAAATCTTTATGTGAGATGAGGAAGGCACACGTAAATATGTCGCAAAACTGCTTAACGTAAAAAAATATCAAGTATTTTCTCCACAAAAAAATTAAACGTGTTTATTGCAGCAGTAGCTCCATCTATGTTCATTAAGTGGCGACACGGTTTTTATAGAGAAATCTGATGGTTAAAAAATTATTTGTTTTATTTTGCGACAATGTTATAAAAGCACGGGACTTCCCATCAAGTTTTTTAATCATAATTTTGTCTCATTTAAAGACGTAACTCCATTTAAATTTTGTATGGAAAACGATCCACCTTAAGTACAAATATTTAAAGGGCGTGTCCTACTCACAAAACTGAACAACGTTTATTTAGAAATTTACTTCGAATTATGAAACAGAAATACAAACGTGTTGAAAAAGTTCGTCTCTTAATCCATTATAGACGGAGTTTTTGAAAATACAAGATCGTTTGATATTTTACATACTACCTTGGCTAAAGAAATAGGGTTCAAAAGTGTAAATATACACATCCCATCAAAAAAATCGAAACACCTCGGTTTTTCTTGTTTTCGGCCGAATTAAACACCAAAAAGTATTGTTTGAATTAAAAAAAATATATGACTGTGTAGCTGGCAGTTTTGTCTTTTCAGTGTGTATAAAAAAAATCAAAATTCAAAATTGGAACTGCACCTGTTTGTTCTGTAAATGAGATGAAAGAAGACACGTTTGCAGTTAGCGCCTCTTAACGATTCATAACATTTTCGACAATAAAATTTAGAGCTTGTCTTATCTTATCTTAAAACTTTTGTTTTTTAATTGTTAACTGTGACTTTGGATCGCCTAAAAAAGTTAGATTTTATCTGAATCATGGGTATTTTGCCCGTAAAAGCCGCCCAAGTGGGGACATTGCCAAATTTTGGACTTGGTCATCGTTTTGTGGCTGAATGTTTGCATTTAAGCCTCACCTTTGTTCATAAAGCTTACAAACGCTATCAGAAGACTGGTCTGTTTACGCGACGTTCAGAATCTGTCCGAAGTCGGGTCAGTTCTGACTGACATGATCGAATTAATGTTATGAGTTCTTTGCAAAATCGACGCCTTAGCGCTTTTCAACTGCGGCAAAAGCTATCAAATGTACAAAAGGTGACTGAAAGTGGCTCTACGATCAGAAGAAGGTTAAAGGAACGTAGACTGGTACCGCAATAGCCAGGAAACGGGCCCAAATCAACTGCAGACACGAAGACAAAATCTGTCATGCCATCAGCGCTGATTCCTTCCGAAACCGTTCACGAACTGTCACCATAACTGACCTTTTTATCAATACAGCATTGTGTAAAGCATTTTTAATCCCTTCTGTAAACTATAGTGCTTCCGTGGTTACCATTCAGTGTAATTCTACTCTCAGCAGAAAAGAGGCATTTGATCCACTGGGTATACGACCAGTTTAGGTGCTCAATTGCAAAGTTAAGGCGCGCTATTTAATTGTCTTCAGTTGATTTGGCCCCGTTTCCTGGCTATTGCGATACCAGTCTACGTTGCTTTAACCTTCTTTTAATTGTAGAACCGCTTTCAGCCACCTTTTGTACATTTGATAGCTTTTGCCGCAGTTGAAATGCGCCAAGGCGACGATTTTGCAAAGAACTCGTAACATTAATTCGATCATGTCGGTCAGAACTGACCCGAGATTCTGAACGTCGCGTAAACAGACCAGTCTTCTGATAGCGTTTGTAAGCTTTATGAACAAAGGTGAGGCTTAAATGCAAACATTCAGCCACAAAACGATAACCAAGGCCAAAACTTGGCAATGTCACCACTTGGCCGGCTTCTACGGGCAAAATACCCATGATTCAGATAAAATCTAACTTTGTTTAGGCGATCCAAAGTCACAGTAAACAATATAACTTTTAAAGCACTCGCGATTACTTTCACACATAATAATTACTTTAACGGGTCTTTTCGCGATAGTTTTTTAGGTAAATAAGCGATTTACCTGGACACTCGACGTTTCAACTGGGTTGCACCAGTCGTGGTCGCGAGCAGACTGAAGTAGAAGCGAGTTGTCATCAGGGCGGTGGGCAACTAGATTTTCTGCTACCCACATATTGTCTTAATAATTTAAATTGTTTGTAAACATTACACATTAGGCCGGCACACAACACTCACAATGTCCGACGATCGGTCCGATGGTGAATCGCGCGTTTTTATTTTGTCTATTACCGGACTCCATGTTGTAGACAATTTAAATCCGTCCTCCCGATTAAAATTATTGGGGTTCTTTTTGATTTCTATTGCCTCCCTCACCACTCTGGAGTAATAGTGACGTTCCACAGAGAGGACTTTTGGGGCATGAAGCTCGATCCAATGGTTGGCTCCAGATGTCAATAGGTGTTCCGCGATTGCCGATTTATGCGTCTGTCGGTTTTTCACAGCTGCGATATGCTCCTTGACCCGTTCACTGATACTACGCTTGGTTTGGCCAATGTAAGACTTACCACAGCTGCATTGTACCTTATATACACCTGCATTTTGAAAAGGTATAACATCCTTCGGTGTGCGTAAAGAGTAAGATATTTTGGACAATGGAGTGAAGACAGTCTTAATCGAACCCTTACTCAACACTGTCCCAATTTTATCTGTTACTTCTGTTACGAACTCCTTGTGTATACCTAAATGCCATAAGCTTTGACCATTATTTTGAAATATTATGTAAATAGTGACTTTGATATATACTTGAGAAAAATTAGAGCATCATCGAAGGAATTGACATATTTTTATTATTATTTTTAGTTTACCGATTATTTATAACACCTTTTACATAAGGTAAATACGCTGGCTGTCTGTTCACCTCAGGTTGCTTCGCTTTCTTGTTTTTTATGCGACGTTGAACTCCCGTGTAGCCGTTCTGAACCAGTACTTTATGAACATGGTTCAATTCGTCGTCCAGATGTTCTGCGTCACACAAGTCGTAAGCCCTTTTCGTCAGTGTCGACACTACAGACTGTAGGTGACGCGGATGGTGATGAGGGTATCGCGAAAAGACCCGTTAAAGTAATTATTATGTGTCACAGTAAACAATTAAAAAAACAAAAGTTTTAAGATAAGATAAGACAAGCTCTAAATTTTAACGTCGAAAATGTTATGAATCGTTAAAAGGCGCTAATTGCAAACGTGTCTCAGTCATTCATCTCATTTACAGAACAAACAGGTGGGGTTCCAATTTTGAATTTTGTTTTTTTTTATACACACTGAAAAGACAAAACTGCCAGCTACACAGTCATATAATTTTTTTAATGAAAACAATAATTTTTGGTGTTTAATTCGGCCGAAAACAAGAAAAACCGAGGTGTTTCGATTTTTTTGATGGGAAGTGTATTGAAATCGAAATTCGGGTGCCATATGGCATCGCTAGTCTGAAATGGGTAGGTACGGGAGGTCCAATTATAATCCCAATTACATGGGGTCAGCGCAACACGTTTTGTTGAACACAAAATCGTGTTGCAAAGGATTCGGTTCAATTTTACGACCGGCCGCCTACCAGAGTCAACCCCCCTTGGGAATGCTTTTGTGGTGGATTAACCGCAACCATACGGTTGGCCCTGGCTGTTTTGGGTCGGGTTTATCCCGCGGTCACCTCTTACGGGAAGAGAGGGGGTGGTGCTATTCTACTCTGCCGGCACCACACGGCCTACACGGCGACTTCAAAAAAGTATGAGCCGTAAAGATTGAACGATAGACAGCTATAGATACAGATGTACAATACTGTTCCAGCACCTAGGCGTCTAGAATGCTGACTTTTACCGCCATAATTGAAGATATAGATTACAATTCGCTCTGTCACTGTTTAAGAGGTGTGAAATTGCTTAGTTTAAATTAATTCTAAGATCCGGTATAAGTTTAATAGTTTTGTCACTTGTCAAAATTGACGGACGGTGTGGCACAGTGGTGTGCCGTGTGGTGTCGGCAGAGTAGAATCTCACCACCCCAAATCTGCCCGTGGGTATCGTAAGAGGCGATAAAGGGCTTCCGGGAGGTGGGCAGCAGCGCCTCCCGTGTTGACAACATAGTCCACAAACGCAAACTGCGGTCACCAACCCGTCTGCCCAGCGTGGTGACTATGGGCAAAACCCCCCATGGACAGGACGAAAAAAAACCGGCCCCTAGTTCCCGGCCGCCTTACTACCCCGGGCTACGGTAGCGGCCCGGGTAATGGTAGGGCAGGGGGTGCGAAGAATCCCCGGGCTACGGACTACGGCTGCCATAGACTGACCCTGGCGACGTATAACGGACGCAGTCTGCGGCTGGACGAAAGTCTCCAAATCCTTGAGGTAGAATTAGATAAGATACGGTGGCATGTTCTGGGATTGTCAGAAATCCGAAGAGAGGGGGAGGACACGATAACCCTAGAATCAGGTCACCTATTCTACTTCAGGGAAGGGAGCGCACAATCCCAGGGTGGCGTAGGGTTCCTTGTCAATAAGGCTCTCTGTGACAACGTGGAGGAGATCAGCAGCGTCTCGAACAGGGTAGCGTACCTCGTACTGAAGTTGACCGAGAGGTACTCTCTTAAGGTCGTACAGGTATATGCGCCGACTTCGAGCAGCTCAGATGAAGAGGTGGAGGCCCTATACGACGACGTGTCGAAAGCCATACACCAAACCACTAAGACCCACTTCACTGTTGTCATGGGGACTTCAACGCTAAAGTGGGACAGGAGCACGGCGAATCAAGCTTGGGACCACATGGCTACGGAGCAGAAACCAGAGGGGCCAAATGCTAGTCAACTTTCTTAGCAGGCAGGGGCTGTTCTGTATGAACACCTTTTATCAGAAAAAGCCCCAACGGAAGTGGACCTGGAAGAGCCCTGACGGCAGGACGAAGAACGAGATCGACTTCATCATGACGGATAAACGGCATATATTTAGGGATGTCTCAGTGATCAGTAGGTTCAATACCGGAAGTGATCACCGACTAGTAAGAGGCACCTAAATATCAACTTCAAGCTAGAAAGAAACCGCATGGTGAAGCAAGTTCTCCGTCCCAATCTGCCCCAAGCCGGACATGAGGAGTTCCAACTTGAACTGAAAAATCGATTCGCTGCCCTGAGACCCCGGCAAACGTTGACGAGGACCTAGAGAGCATAGTCGGGGCTATTCGCGAAGTGGGGACGAAGCATTTTCGTAAAAGGCGAACAGACAAGAAGTCCAAACTTTCGAGCGAGGCCCTGGAACTGATGCGAATTAGACGGGAAACACCAGAGGATGCATTGCCAGATCCCCAGTCACTTAACAAAAAGATCCGAAGTATGGTAAGACGCGACCTCCGAAGCTATAACACTCGACTCGTAAAGGAGGCGATTGAGAAAAACCGAGGGTCGAAAGTTTTACCAAGACACTGGGAAGGAGTCATCTGGCAAAGCTAACTACCTCGAATGGTGTAACTGTCACATCGGTTCCAGAGATTCTCGCTGAAATTGAGGACTTCTATGGAAATCTGTATGCCTCACATGCCAAAAAGCCTCCACCTGATGCGACCCCAAACCCAAGAGCTCCTCTCTCCCGCCACTTTACAGAAGATCTCCCGGACGTAGATATAGACGAAATCGCGGCGGCTCTCAGACAGCTTAAGAATGGGAAGGCTCCCGGGGAAGACGGAGTGGCCTCTGAGCTACTTAAGGCCGGTGGAAAACCTGTCCTCGAGGAGCTGAAAAGGCTTTTCAACTCTGTAATAGCCAATGGGACAACCCCGAAGGCGTGGAGCAGAGGTGTAGTGGCATTGTTTTTCAAAAAGGAGACAAAACGCTTCTCAAAAACTATAGGCCGTTCACACTTCTGAGCCACGTCTATAAGCTGTTCTCGAGAGTCGTCACGAATCGTCTGGCATCAAGATTTGACGCCTTTCAGCCACCGGAACAGGCCGGGTTTCGTAAGGGCTTCAGTACCGTGGACCACATCCATACTGTAAGGCAGGTTATACAGAAGACAGAGGAGTATAACCAACCACTGTGTATGGCTTTGTGGACTACGAAAAGCCTTCGACTCTATCGAAACCTGGGCTGTTTTGGAGTCCTTGCAGCGGTGCCAAGTCGACTGGCGGTATGTGGAGGTGCTGAGAAGCCTTTATCAAATGGCTACGATGTCCGTTCAAGTACAAAACCATAATACAAGACCCATCCAACTGCTCCGTGGTGTAAGACCGGGTGACGTTATATCCCCGAAACTCTTCACCAACGCATTGGAGGATGTCTTCAAAACTCTACAGTGGGATGGACTGGGCATCAACGTCAACGGCGAAAGTCTCACGCATCTCCGTTTTGCCGACGACATAGTCATAATGGCCGAATCGCTGCAGAACCTGCAAAAAATGCTATCTAGTCTTAACTCTGCCTCGAGACGTGTTGGACTTGGGATGAACTTGGATAAGACGAAGGTCATGTTCAATCAACACATAATCCCCGAGCCGGTCTCCGTCGAAGGTGTAGTCCTTAAAGTTGTCCAGAAATACGTGTACCTTGGGCAAACTTTGCAGATGGGAAGAGACAACTTTGAGGCTGAAATGACCAGAAGAGTGCAGCTTGGTTGGGTAGCATTTGGAAAGCTGCGTCACATCCTCGAATCATCTTTGCCACAATGCCTTAAGACCAAGGTGTTCGATCAATGCGTCCTACCAGTCATGACCTACGGAGCCGAGACGTGGAACTTGACAGTAAAACTGGCCCACCGGCTACATGGTCACTCAGAGAGCTATGGAAAGGTCTATGCTTGGTATCTCTATAATGGATAAAGTCCGGAATGAGGCCATCCAAAAAAAGACCAAAGTGACGGACATAGTCTGGAAGTGTAGCAAGCTGAAGTGGCAGTGGGCTGGCCACATCTGTCGTAGAACCGACGGACGGTGGAGTAAGCGGGTTCTCGAGTGGAGGCCACGCCTCGGCAAGCGTAGCGTTGGACGCCCTCCGGCCAGATGGACCGATGACTTGAAAAAGGCGGCTGGTAGCGACTGGATGGCAAAAACGGGAGATCGTGCCTTATGGCGTTCCCTGGGGGAGGCCTACGTCCAGCAGTGGACTGCAATAGGCTGAAATAGAATAGGTAGATAGTGGCACAGTGGTAGTGCGACTGCCTGCGATGCAGAAGGCTCCTGGTTCGATTCTCGGTAAGTCACTCACAATGTTGATATTTAACACTATGTGTAACTGTTCCCAGTCTGGTTAGGACATTGCAGGCTGAACCACCTGATTGTCCGAAAAGAAAGATAGTTACGTGCTTCGGAGGGCACGTTAAGCCGTCGAATCCGGTCGCTGTCTATGTTTACTTACACGTCGTTACGCAACCATGTCAGTGGCCTGCTACTTGTAGTAGTCGGTAAAAAACTCTGACACCAGGGTTCGTTGCGTCGTTGGATGACTCAGTGACCCACTCGAAAAAAAAAATTGACAAAAAATATTGTCTGTTAACTGTTGTGGCTGAATGAGGGAGGAGTAGGAGATACTATCGAAGCTGTCGATTTGCCTATCGGTTGTATAGGATTTTTAGGATTAATATTGTAGGTTGTTTGGTATCACCGCCACCATGCGGTTGACCATAGTCAACAGATATTCAGCTGAGATCAAAATTCTTCGTCCCTTTTTACAAAACACCCTGAGTGGACTAGGGGTGGCAGTATTCTTTCTTAGCCGCTACCACACGTGCAACGTAACTAGGGTTACTACCTAATGTTGGTAATTCTAGCGGTAATGAATCTTGAAATCGAGAACGTTAAGTTAACACTCTGCAATCTGCATGCTATGTAAGTCCCACTGAAGATTTAGAAGAAATACCGATGTGGTGTTTTAATTTTTTTGTAAAGAAACATAACGTATCTGTTTTGCCTTTTATTTTTACGCCTTACCGCCTAATCACTTGCGTGGCAGGCAGAGCGTTATCGGACGCGAATAATACGATCGTTGACATTCGTTGCCGCCACATCTGACAGACATTTTGAGGACCGTTTCAGAAATATATTTTATCACTATAATGACAGGTTGTCATTCAATTGCCTAAAATTTTAATACTCATAAACCCCTCGAGTCCCGTCGTAGTCAGCTCTAACGACACACTTGAAAGAGAAATCGGGTGAAGCTATTCCTAGTCGGCATCACACGACTTTTTGATGGAGTAAAAAGAGAAGGAAATACAAGAAGAACACTTGCATTCATCAAAAACTTATTCCATGGTAGAACTTCGGTAATGTTTATGAGACAATGTCGTGCTTTGGAGGGCACGGTAACTTATGTTGTCACATACGAGACCCGTAGGAAAAGACCTTACTGGTAGTTTCTTACAGCAAATATTGCAGGTTCAAATCCTGTCCGCGGTTTAAGAATTTGGAGGTTTTAATGCGAAATGAAAATCACTTTCACTGCATAGAATAATGAAATGAAAATCTTCAAAATTACCCCAATCTACTTGTCAACAAGTCAGGCAATATGATCTCTTTAGATTTGGTTTGGAGAGTACGAAAATTGTCTCAATATATCTCAACTAACGACGCAATGACAACAATGATGCAATGCGGGTCTTACGAAATTTTTTCTATTTAGTTATTGCATACGTATCTTATCGATAGGTAGGAAAATTTTTGTGATGTTTTTATATTTTGGCACAAATCCCTTTCAACCACAATATACCCGAATGCAGACATGCTACTAAAAATTTGTGTAAAACAAATAGCTAAGACAAGGTCTAGCCAACCTATAAACGAAAACGGCCTTAAACATGTAAATTAAATACTGGACATAAAAATACTACGGAGGCAGAAGGATAAATAATTTCACATGAACGGAAATTCAGCAAACTTTTCTATCTTCAAAACACTCAATAGAAATTGCTGGCCAATCATTAATTTATTTTCTATGTTTAGTAAACTAAAAGCAATCATCAAAATAGAGATTTTCATTTTCAAAATATTATTCTGATCTATCTCGTAAGACCTTGTATGTGTCAAATTAGCCTATCACACAAAATTGGTCGCTGGATGTACGAAGGAACCGGCACGTGGAGTTGGAGACACGCTTACTTTTTCATTTTAAGCACTTTTATTTCGACGATATCGGAATTGTGATTCACCCGAAGAAGGTTCCGCAACTCTAGCCGACCGTGAATACTCCAGAACGCAACTTTAAAACACATGTATAAATATAACGTCAACCAACGATAGTGATTCAGTTTTGCGCGATCGCTTGCAACAAAATGTTGGTGAGAAGGGGGTGGATATAACGCAGTAAACAAAGAAAGTGAATGACTGTTGTGCAACAATAACAAACCTTAGAACAACAAATAAAATGAAGGTCCCAATGAGATGGAGGTGTCACATCGTGCTGGTGTTAAGTTTGATAGGATTGTCGAAAGCGGAGGATGATTATGAAAACAAATTAACGAAATTATGGTCGTTATCGAGTGCTTCGAATAGTGATGGATCGGCAGTTGTGAACGTAACTAGTGCATCAATAATTATCCAGCCAAACAGCTACAATGAACCTTCACCGAGGACATCGAGAGATTCGAAGATGCCCTACGCGTATAAGAAGTACGCTTTCCGCCCTAGAGCTATTCCTTTACGAGACTTGGACACTCAGGCAACCAACTACTACTCCCAGGACAATGTGAACAAGTACAAATCTGAAGTGCTTTTCCCTGGTAATTACATACCAATTGCCAAAGCGAAAAGTGATGACAATCTTGCAAACGATTCAAAAGACGAAAAGGTATTCCACCCCAGGGCGATACCGTTGATCAGGAGTGAGGAATCCCAGGCGAGGTCTTTGGATGATTACGAGGAGCCGATAATTGAGAAGCCGGAGGGATTCACGGAGGCTGTCGCGTCGAGGAGGTCTATTTCGGGTAAGTGATATAATAATAAGAGATTACTTAGTGTAATTAAGATTAAGGTCATACAACTAAAGTGGATAAAGAAACGCAAACAAAGAAAATAATTAAGGCATCATTTGTAAAGCTAATTAATAACTAAGTTAAGTAAATGTTTTTCTCACCAAAGAAATTAATATCATATCAATAAAAACAAGTTCATTAATTAAATGAACAGCAAATTTAATAAAAATACTTTGCATTTCATATCCAACAATTAGTTAAACTATTCAACCCCAAATTATTTCGGATAAGGTCAAGAAGATGACGATGATGATATCTTCTTGAAAAACACATACTTTTTCATTATCCGATAATTAGTAAAATTATTTGACCCCAAATGAGGTCAGATAAGGTCAAGAAGATGATGATGATGATAATTAAAAAAACTAACATTTTAATAATTGGTATAAGTATGAACTTAACAACACTTCACACGATTTAAATACATCTCTCATAATGTTTATTATTCAATGATTACATTTTCAGTGCATTTTTCAAACCTCACACGTCGAATTTGTATCTATTCAGTTTCCCTTTTCACTAATACAGTTCAAATTGCCATTTCATTTTCCATGCCAAACGTTGCGTCTCCATCCACCTGACTATAAATTGAATCCAACTATGAAATCTATAATAATAAGTCCCTCATCATAACCGTAGGAACCGAAGCGTACAATTCGCCCAAGGAAAGTTGGTCTCAAATTTTCAAAACTTCGTAATAAGTACATATTTTCTAGTTGCCATTAAACCGCCCATCTGTCAACGATGGATCGGATACCCTAATTTTGAAGAGTATCAATCTTTTCCGCTTGAGACTTCTAAATATAAATACCTATTATAACTGTATCGCGTGGTTGACTTGCGTTGATAATAACTAATAACAAAAACATGGGCCGGATTAGTACGATCTTTACTGGCAAACATTGTGTACAATGTTTTTTAGATCTAAGAAAAATATGCCTTTTTTTATCATCAAGACAAATATGAAAGAGCTAGATTTCAAAGCCTAAAACTAGGGTTTTTAAACGGAAGCAGAAGCAGTACAGTATTTATATTTTAATAATTGAACTAGGATCCTTCTGACCATCTGGTCTCAGACATACCGCAGGAAAACCAGCCAGCGCTATAGGTGTTGCAAACAGTTTAGAGCTATTTAACATTTCCGTTCTAAGACGACCGGAGAACTCCTTTACACAACAAATTATGTACCTTATGGATGACAAAAATTAGGCTAGTTGAAAAAAATTAACACACAATTACAAACTGTTTGAAATTCCTCGACTAAACTGGTCAAAACTTTGAACCTTCCAAACAAATTGACTTGGCCAGTGGACAAATGGGAGGTCTATTTTTTCCATATTTTGACCTATGTTCCTCCTTATCACCAGCTGGTTCTGTGATGTTGCTATCGGTCACTTGTGAAATTTCACCCAGTATACACCGATTTGTTACGACGCTAAGTCCATCCCTGGCTGCTACTATAATCGAACTCAACCGTCATGCAACAGTGCAACAGCCTGGTAGCTCTATTATCAAATAGCTCCACTTTTAGTGATTCGTACCGAAAGGGTAAAAATGGGAATTTTATTGAGACTTAGCAGTCTGTCTGTCACCAGGTTCAATTTCAGAAAATAAAATTTTCAGAGATGCCGCACTGTTGGTGTCGCTGTTATAGCAAATATTAAAAACAATGAAAATAACCCAAATTCCCCGGTAACTAACAAAAAAAATAACGCTGATTGCTCTGAGCTTTTTTAAATAATTGATAGATTAATATTTCTTATTTAAAAAATAGTTTTTTGGGGGTTTTAAAAGTCCGTTCGGACGAGGTAATCTGGCTTAGACTAAGGGAGAACATTATAAAAATGATTTTTTGCTTGATGTTATCTGTAAAGGTCTTGGCGGCTGTATCTCATGAACGGAATACTTAAAGAGTCTTTCATACAACATAATTTTTATGCCAGTTTTATATTTTTTTGTACGGAACCATTCGTTTGCGAGTCGGGCTCACAACTGGTCAATTTTTAATTGCTAAGCCGCGTTTTTTGCCATACAAAGCTGCTGTTTTTGTCATGCGTGATTTAATATTGTCTTCCTTCATAAGTTGTTGCATGCGAGGGTATATTGGTGCCACGCGTTGAGTATTTTTTTCACTGACACGATAATTTGCTGACAAATTCAACAAGTTACTACAAATTCTTCCGCGATCGGTAGCCATTTCTTTCCGGCTTTAAAAATAGACCGGTAACAATGCAGATACACATCATGTTTTGGAGGAAATGCATTTAATTGGATACGTTGTTTAGGGCATCAAACTGTTTTTTTTTCTTCTATGAGACCAATGCTAATAACTGGAAAACGTTTCGACCTCACGATTGAAGTCAGCTAGCTGGTTGTGAGTTTTGTATTGGAAGATTGGAATGTTGAAGTTTTTCATCGTTTTTCAGCATTACCCCCAAATTACGATGCCCTAAACAATGTGACCAATTGAATGCGTGCATGAAGTTGTATACCGTTTTGGGATAGGTACCCTTCACAGAGTTAGAAAATTAGTGGTTCAAGGGTTTAGGTATTTTAGATCATAATAACTTGGACGGTGCGTTATCGTTTGTTTACTGCATGGTAATTTTGGTGATCCATCATAGATTCTTTGGATAGCAAAAGACAACACTTTAAGACGATACCCGAACTTTCAAACGTTTTCCCCAGATTCCTGTCCGAGTTATGCATGCAAAGATTTTAATTTATATTTTATTACATTAAGGCCTGCTATACGCAAGCCACAACATTTTAATTATTCGAAAAGATATCATAAAACGATAAAAAGCATATTTCTTTTTCTAGATGATAAAATAAAATTACTCATTAAAATAAGGTCATTAGCAGGCCTGAATGTAATAAAAATGAATTATAGCTCTACGTGCATTAATTGAAAAAAAAAACAGGGGAGTATGTTTACATGAAAACTTAGAGACGCGCGCTCTTAACAACTAGGTACATCGTTAAGTTACTTTTGTCAGAGAGTTTTCCACAAAAAGTTATTCAGGTACCAAAGAATTTATTCATAAGAAGAAGCAGAAGAAGAGGAAGGCCTAAAAAAGTTTGGACGGATTGTGTATTGACGATAATTATGAAAAATAAAGGCGTAAGTGAGGATTTGACTGGTGATGAATGGAAGAAAAAGACATGTTGCGCCGACCTCAAATAAATTGGGATAAGGGCAGGCAGATGATGATGAGTATTTATTCATAAGGGTTTATTGGGTTTGATCCAAAAACCTGTCCTTATGTTGAGCTCCAACAACTTTACGTGACCTACATTTTATTCAATTTTGTACTCTTAATTATTCAATTCGTCCTTTCCTTGTTTGTTTATTTTTTGTTAATGTCATTCAATAACCGTAGATCGTATTATTTTCAAGCTAAGTATTTTTATCATTAATCGTCATCCAACATCTCTTCGACCTTACTATTTTTTTCTTCATTATTTAGTAAGCAAATATGGTCAACAAATCTTTTTTATCAGTAGCGATGCGTGTTGGTTGTCTTATCCAGTGGTTACACATTGCGTGTTAAGATAATGGAGTATTACAGCAGCCACGCAGTATGAAATAAAATATAATTGTCTAACACGCTTAGTATTTCACTTTTTAATTGACTCTTTTTCTCGTTACTACCTACGTGGCAATGTTAAGCTAATTACTTGTAGAAAATATCGTTTATGATAATTACACTCAATTCAATGTCATTGTAAAAATATAGCTTTTTTCGTCTAATTCTAAACATACATAATGGTACCGAATGACGCATTTTCACAAAAATAAAAGATAGGTAAGCTGAACAGGTCAAACTGATCAATTTTTCTTCAAGAACAAAGTACCAAAACAAACAAAGATCCGAGTAATTTTCTATGGTATAATGATTTTTTGTTCATTAGTTCAGCATTTTGAGAAATTCTGTCGTTCGTTTGTAAGTACGGATAAAACACCCATTAAACTTTTTTGACACTACTTAATACAAGAAACATTAAGTTATTATCAATACGTCCCTGAAGAGCACGTTTGAACTCGCAAAAATAGATGAACCTTCTGTGATTTCCTGTGCCTTATGATTTTGTAACAAATGAACAAGTAAGATAACAAACATTTCACAGGACCTTTCCTTCTGTTCCAGATATCTTAGGCGTCGAAGAAGACGAGGATTATCAGACCGATGTGGAGGAAGAAGACGAAGACGACGAAACTAAGGAGCCCAAGGGTCACGGCGGTCACATCGGTCACATCAAGAGGAAACGACTAAAGAAGGGAGCCAAGAAACTGACCAAATACATGTTGCCACTTCTGATGGCCTACAAACTGAAGTATTTCGCATTAGTCCCCCTATTGATCGGAGGTCTAGTATTGCTGGTTGGAGCGACGGGAATGGCAGGGTTCTTCTTTGCGTTGTTCGCAGCAACCATGGGGTTACAGAAAGGAGGTTATTGAAGGAGAGAATGAAGTCGATAGTGCTCGCAGTTGCCATGGAATCTAATTAAGAGTTCTTTCCACTCAATTTTACTATTAGTCTGTAAGCAGACAAGTCCGATTTCACAAACGTTCAAACTTTGAATTTGGGAAGCTCCAATGGCTGAATATGATATACTTCGATGTCATGGGGGCTGAATAGATTATACTGAAAGAAAAGAAAGTTTTAGGGTCAGCAGACTAAAATTCTTTTTTTTTTTTTGTATTTTTGAGCGTTTGTGACGAGGATACTTTACCACCGATCAAATAGAGGGCAGAATTTTTCACAACTTTTGTTTATTTGTGATCTACCAATCTTTTTAATTGTAAGCTCGCGCTTTTGTAAATATTTTATTTGTTAATTCCATTATACCGTATAAGGTAATTTGTAAGTTATTTATTGAATAATTTATTTACAATTTAATGATAAGATCGAATAATAGAAATACGTAGTTACCATTAAATGACGTACACAAAACACAATGAAATGAAACGATAAAATATAACGAAATAATAAAATAGAGATGCTTTGAGTGGTTACGTTTTTCAATTCTACACACCATACTCTCTTTTAAATAATAATGGAAGAGCCGATTGCAGAAATGCCTATCTCATCAAGTTCCATAATAGGCTAACTTTCGAACGTTAACTGACACATAAACAAGTCGAAAGACGTAGGTCTGCCAGAGCAAATCCTGCCGAAAAATGAAAATAATCGATATTTTTTGTTAATTTTTAATGCGAAAAAATTGTGTCTTAAAGTACCCGAATTAAATCTTGGTCTGCCACTGCAATGATAAGATTTATTAAGGGTGCCGGAAGGGCACGTTTGGCGCGGTCTGCCAAGCACTTCCAGCAGATTGCGCACTGGCAGATCAAGTTTTTTTGCATAATTTATCAATGGTTACTGATGCTAGCACTTTCATTCAGGTACCTTCAGACATAATTTTCACAGGTGAAAAGGTTTAAAAAAAAAACGATTATTTTCATCTTTTCTCAGATCTGGGTCATTCGACTCGTTTACGTGTCGGTTAATATTCTTAAGTTAGCCTCTCGTGGTACCTGATGAGATAGGTATTTAATAAATACCATAATATGCAGCCGGCTATAAGGCACTATAAGGTCTTATTAAATTCAATGCAAATATTTTTAGTTTCAGGAGTAGAACATCTACTCGTGAAACTGAAAAAGTAGGTATTCGCAGTTTTTTTTTACGTATAATGAAAATAATTGGACCTCCTATACAAAACAAACATGGTTTTGTACATTTTTGTATGCAAGGTCTAAATATTTCTTCATATTTTGACAAAATATTACAACAAAAAGTTGTTCAGTTTCATGAGCAGATCACACCCTGAAAATACGGGAAAATACGGGGTGTTAGGGACGGTGTAACGAAAACTTTGCAGGCGTGCTCAGACCATGAAACTGAACAACTTTTACTATGGAGCCAATGGTGGGAAACGAAAAAAAACTTCCGGTCTCCCATACAAAGTCAGTCAGTTGATCGTGAATTTTGTATGGGAGGTCGAAATTTTTTTTACGTTTCCCACAATTGGCTCCATAGTAAAAGTTGTTCAGTTTGATGGTCTGATCATACATGCAAAGTTTTCGGTACACCGTCCCTAACACCCTGTATTTGCACTGAATTTAATAGGACCTTATATTTCGCTTATGATTATAAAAAATCAGCAGCTTTAACACACGGTTATTTTTTAGTCAATGCGCAAACTTTGCAGGATGTTTCTACGCGTGATTCTGAGCAACTTTTACTATTGAACCACCTGAGAAATATAAAAAATATTTTGGGTGTTCCATAAATTTGTGCCGAGTAGGTATGAATTTTTCTATGCAACATCTAAATCCATTTTTTTTTGCGAATTTGCAGGTGGTCCCATAATAAAATTTGATCATAATCACTAGCAGAAACACCCTGCAAAGTTAGCGCACTGACTAAATAAAAACCTTGTATACCGGGAATAACAAAAAGGCATATGACAAGCCGAGAGGACTCATGAATCTGAACATATTTTCGCATGGAACATGAAATAAAAATTAAATCTCTGTAAAGAAATTAATCAGCTTTTTAGCTGTTTGCAGTAGGCGGTTGAAAAACTCTGACACCAGGGTTCATCGGGTCGTTGAACGACTCGGTGTCCCACACGAAAAGAAGAAGAAGCGATTTTGTGTGGGAGGTTCTATTTTTCATATTCCGGCCTGTGTTCCGTGGAGAAAGTTGTTCAGCTTTAAGAGTACCTTGCCCTCCTTTCGGCTTCTTTTGCATACGTGAGAGAAAATTATTCAGTTTGACCTATTGACCTGAGCGCTTTCAGTTTCAGTCGGTCGTTTTGTACCAACCTGTATTTTTCAATGGTCTTTGTTAACGTCCTATCCTAGTGAACCGGGATACAGTGACTGAATTTTGCCCATATCACCAATTCAAACAAACTGCAGATACCTATACATTTAAAATAAGAAAATTTAAGAATTTGCCAGCGACCGCCGGGACTTGAACCGTTAAGAACCGTCACACGGTCAATGATGAATTTTTCAATTTTCTAATTGTCAATTTGTGAGAATATTATAGCACTGTAAGTGCATTAAAAAATCCAATACATGTAGGTTCCTAATTAAGTATGTGTGTGTACGCGCAAGGTACTACCTGAGGGTCGTAAAAAGTGAAAAGGAAAATTCACCCAGTAATACAGCATTTGCCGGTGTACGCAACGTCTTACATTGCGCTCACCAATCCACTTGCTAAGCGTGGTGAATGTGGCATAATAATATAGGATAGGTCATCCATCAACAAGGCAGTGGACTGTTGGGGTACTGTTGAATTTTGACCTATTTAAAAATAGTATTTTGCCCTTTGTAGGCAATATCAAAAGATTACAAGAATAATTACAAGTACAGTGTACTTAGGGTCATTTGACTACCTACTTAGTTCCTTACACGACAAGAATAGGTAGTACACAAAATACAGTTTTCTAATGAGAAATAGCTCTTAGTAGAGCGAAGAGCCAACGATAGAGTGAGTAGGGTTTATAATACAATCATTCGGCATAGGCAGTCGCATGTCATAAGGTGTAAATACAGATTCAGTACGGATCTAAACTACGGCTTTGAGCAGCACACATGGCTGAATATAAAAATAAATGGATCTTCTATACAAACTGGCTCGCTTGGCTGGTGCATTTGTATGGAACGTTCAAAAACTTGATTTAGATTTCGACCTATGGTCCTTGGGGAAAGTTATTCAGTATTATGGGCTGGTTCACCTATTTAAATAATTTTAGATGATTTTTTTACATCCTGTACCTATCTTCTTCGCTTTCAAATGCCATCAGATCGCATCAGACCTATACCCACATAGTCATCTGTGCTGCTCAAAGCCCGGCAGATGATATTTCTAAGCCTGATTCGTACAAAAAGAAAAATCAACAAAGTGGCCTTGAAAAATCTTTCGCCCAATAGATGGCGCAGTTATTTTCATGGCTTCGAACAGCTCACAAACCGTAATGACTACTCAACTATACTATGCCTATTAGCTTTCTACCCCGTTACTTACTAATTAAATGTCTAATGCTTCATTACTGCTACGCTTGTTGAAGTTGAACTCGTTTTTCGCCATTTATAAGGAAATTAGACCTCAAAATGACAGCAATACGCGTAAAGACATACAGTAAAACAGTTGTTTGTATTCAAGTTTAAAATGTGATCCTTTAAAATAACTAAAAAGTTTAAAGTTGTGAAGATAAAAGGTGAAAAATGTTGCCGTACTCAAGAGGACTTATTCCAGAAAATAGTCCCAATTTTGGGATTATGAAGACCGAAACTGTATTTGGATTTACACCTCAGCAGGAACAAATGTTTGGAAAGGACATTTTGAATACGTCGGATCCCTTGCGATGGATGTTTCCAAATAGCAGCGCCGAAAAAAGGTCTCTTTCAGGTTTGTAAGACATTCGTGTGCTAATTATTGATGTGCTTTTAGTCCTCAACATTATTGACAAGTAACTTGTATCTCATGCATGAATTCATGCACCTAACTTTTAAATTTCATCTGTAAAATATACTCAGTCAGCAAATAATTAATTAATTACAGACAAAAAACCAACTATAACAGTTCCAATAAGAACAACTATAAAGAAACCAAAAACCAAGAAAGTGAAATCAACAAAAACTCTAACAAAAACGCACTCACATGAAAATAAGAAAAAGAAAAAGCGTACCAGCAAAAAAGTGAGCAAATGCATCATCAAGTTTCAAAAAGGCGGAGAAGATGGTGGTGAAGAATTCATGGGAAAGAAACGCAAAAGACTACGAGGTGGAGGCGGTAGTAAATTCAAGCACATGAAAAAGAAGTACCTATTACCACTGATTATTGGAATAGTGGTGGCTAAAATGATTCTACTGAAAATCGCTTTAAAATTTTTGGCGTTCATATCAGCAAAAGGTAGATATAATTTTATTCCCGTCGCTAATAATTTTATTTTAAGACAAAAAGGTGTGGAAATTTTGACGAATAACTCTCCTTTCAAACAAAAGTATAAAAAGCAATTCTGTTGTACAGCCAAAATCTAAATGTGTAAAAAATATAACTTGATCCTCCTTTAAAATTATATTTATTATTAGTTTCTTTATTTAAAGAAATCTTAAAATTGTAAGTCACTTATAATGAGTGAGTAGTATTAGTTTAAGTTTGGTATACTGCCTAAAACATAACGTTTGTTTTTTTGACAGGTCTAATGATGGGATTCTTCTCAACCGTCCTCGCATCTTTAGTGGGTCTCAAGGGAATGTGGTACCACCCACATGAATCGTCCAAGAGGAATGATGATTCCAAGACTCAAGTAGAAATCATCCAAGTTCCAACCAAGTCTGAAGACCAGCATATTTACTACGACGAACATTACAATAAGAGGGGTGATACGGGCAGCTACATACCAGTATTTCCAGCAAATGATATTTTAGTTTATGACAATTATAACAACGTGCTGCAGAAAAAAGCATTTGTAGTTGATAGAAATGAAATTCCAAGATATGAAAACATAGTAAAGAAAAGAAATACGACGACACCCATAGTAGTCGCGCCAGGACCTTAGAAATGGTGAAGCTAACATTAGTTATTTGAACTACTTACATAAATCCAGTGTGTTAGGTCAGTGGGGTCAATTCAGTGTATTCCAGACGACACATAGCACTTCCTCGAAAGATGTCTTTCATGAATAGGTATTTCTCAAGAATATTCATGATGGTTAGCAACACTCAAAACCAGATCTTCAGTCCAGCGATCCTTGTTGACTAGAAAAACAGTCCTTAATTTATTAAATTGTTCAATGTTTGAATTTATCATTTGGTAATGGTTATACTTTACACGTTAAAGCGTTTTTTTCCTAGCTTTTATTTTGGCTGGAAATGGTTGTAATTCTTGGAAATAGTAATTCCTCCACCGACTAGACTAAGCTGTAAATGATGATTATGATAAGATAGGCCCGCATTTATCTGCTTTCTCACATATTGGTAAGTGATGATGCAGACGATGTTGGAGCATGCTTGCCTATGTAGTGAATATTCACTCTTGGTACAGGTATGAACAAACTATGTATTTTTATTAATGTTATGTTCCTTTCAGTTTCAGTATTTGATTATAAACTAGGTAGATTACCTTTCAAAGCGGTAAATATTACTAGAAAGTACTGTTTTTATATTTCGAAGCTATTTTTACTAAGTATTTATGAAGTTCTCCAACTAATTTTGAAGAGATCTTAGTCTGTAAGTTATTTTATTGTGTTAACTTATTATTATCAGTAAAATAACATGAGTTGTTTGTTTGTAGTCTGCAAGTCATCACGTGTTATATGAATTAATAATTGAAAAAGATGTATTCTGATTTTGTTTTATTATGAATACAAAATACCTACTTGATACAGTCATAATATTTTCGAAAATAAAGGAACACTTTTGCAATACACTTGGTTCATGGAACTGTGGTAATAAAGTGTGGTAACAAATTGGTCTCTCGGGATTTGTATAGTTGTTTATTGAAGCTCTTCTTCATCAGACCAATCTCTGAGACATCTTTCTTGATATTCCAGTATTTGACTAAAATGTAAAAACTGCAGATTACTTTCATACACAGAGATTATTTAGTATAAAAATCTAAAACTGTTCTGAGTTGAGTGACCTGGGTCAACATTTTAAACTCAAAACCTTGTTTTCATAAATTATATTCTTGCATGCATCGTTTCTCCCTAAGATGGCGGCCATTATACAAACTCATCATGAGCTTGGTAGGTTTAAAGCCTCTGACATCAGACTCCTATTAATTGTTCCCCACGACGAGAAATATCAGACTTCGTTTTTAATTCCTGCAAACTTTTCTGCTGCAGGCAGCATTTGAACTGGTGAACTTCGAAATAATGTACTGGCGACGCCCTACATTTGGCTTAAAGCGGTTCTTAGCCTGCAAATTAAACAAATATATCTTGGCCACTAACGCGTAATGCGTAGCAGGATTCTACCTACCGGCATAGTTAAACAAAAGCTTAAATACCAAATTTTGCAAGTTTTCCAAAAATTGTGTACCTAACGCGGCAAGTATTTCAATAATTCGATATTTAAGAAACCAGACTTACTTATATTATGGCACAGCGGTCTTGATAAAACTGTGCACTCAATGGATTATCTAAGGCTAACGTACTTTCAGCAATTTTGTCCCGTACTTTATCAGAAACGTCATAAATCCCGCCAACCATTTTTCGTATGCTCTTCTCGATTTTTGGTCTCGGATTATACTTTTTAACAAATGCCCTCATCTTCTTCCGTCTCAGCATCATTTTCCTTCTCATCGGATTTGGTCTACTGAAGATTGACCTCTTCTTCTTTTTGAAGAGTCTTCTGTATTTCTGTTTTCTATATTTCTTTTTTCCCATGGTCAAAAGTTTGGTAGTTGTGTGAGGTTAAAGATTAACCGTTACTTAGGCCGGCCTTCATTTTTCATCGTTTTGGATTTCTTTTGTGTTATTTTATGGTTATTTCAAATTATTTAATGCAATATTTTTGGTAAACACATATTGAAGAACTTGTTGTTGTCTGAATGTGACAGATGTCACAAGTTTTCAATAGAAGGATTTGTTTTATTTTCGACTATCATTAAGAATAAAGAGTTTTTATTTTAAATCATAATCTTTAAAGCAACGTGATTCGCCTGCTAAGCGTGGTGAGTATATTATGGCTTGGAGGAACGCTGGACTTCCGGCCCGGAACGAGACGAAAGATGCGTTGCTCGAAGATAGATGATATAGGCTTTGATATAGGCCATGACATGACCCATGGTAAAGAGGGCAAGTTCAGTAGTGGACTATTGTGGTTGTTAAGCTGTGGAAAGGTGTTAATTTATAATGGCACCATCATCACGAAATAACCTTTCTTTCTACGATTTTAAAACAATGTCAGTACTCAGTACCACACGTGCGCTGTTATATTCAAGGTAGTGTACGCAAAACCTGTCTTTATGTTGAGTAATATCGTCATAACATAATACATGATACGATTAATACAATGCTCATCTACGATTCACAGTATACCTAAAATTATCAGATCTGTAATAAATTACGTATTATTAAAAAACATACAAACATACATCACGCCTTTATCCCATGTGGGGTAGGCAGAGCGTCAACGGCCGTAAAAATACGGTCGTTGTTGTCAGCTTGTCGCTAAAATTGCAATACACATGAAGCCTTGGAGTCCTTTAGTTGCTTCTTACGAAACCCACAGGAAAGAAATGGGGTGATGCTATTCTAAGCCGGCATTACACGGCATGTTGCTGCTTTCTTGGATCCATTATTTAGTCACGTTTTACTATTCTCCAGGAACTGAACAACAACAGAACTTTAAATGGATTATCTAAAAAGTGTTACAAAGAGTGGATAGAAATGGGGTGCCGCTATTCTAGGTCACCATCACACGGCGAACCAAGTGGCGAACTGACAACATTGATAAAATATACATAAAACATAACACAAGATAACATTAAAGGAAAGCTTTATCTATCATTCTCCCATATACTGCCCAAAGTTTAAATAGAAAGTAAGGCAACAAGTTCATTGGTTCGGCCTTGAGCTTGAAGACACGAGATAAAGCTATTGAACTTTTGGTGAAAGTTCTACAGCTGTCCTGTGGGAGAATGGAGTCAGAATTCTATTTCAATGTTTACATACAGCGTCGTATGTAAGAAACGGCAAAATTCATCCCTCAAACCAAATAAACATACAAAAAACCAACAAAGGGTACAGTTCGCAACCTTTCTGTTGCATTATTTTGACGGCGGTGAAAAAATATAAAAAGAAGATTTTTTTAACACGATTGCAGGGTAGTATAAAATTACCCAACTAAATTTCTAGTAATAGTTATTTAGATTGGACTATTCGACCCTGAAAATACTTTTATTAATTTTCTTGATGCACCTCAAAAGCCGTTATGCGATGCTTCACAAAAGTAACTTCTGTTCTTTTTTATGTTCTTCATGAGCAGTTTTATATAGGTACGGTTTAAATCCATGTACTCTAACGAAAATGAATATCATAGTGCGTACCAAAAGATGCGTGTGGGAAAAGAATAAAACGTTTTGATATTTTTCAGCTAGTTACTCAAAAAATATTTGTAACTTAGATGCGGATTTCCTTGACACCACGTACATATATTTCAATTAGGCAAAACAAACGCAGGTTTAGTTGTTAAAACACTTTCTGCTTTTGCTTTTTTTTTACAGAAAACTTTGAATTTTTACTCACTGTAGGGTTATTTTGAGCACCCAAACTGACTGACCAGAGGTAAACTGACTGTAACATCGCTGAAAAATTGGGTGCTCGTAATAACCCTACCGTGAGTAAAAACCCGTTGAAATATCTCATAGCTTTATCTATCAACATTATTAAATTGAAGCGAGTATCAAAACCACACGGTCCTACAACAAAAAACTTAACTAAGCTCCCTAAGCCTAAACTACACAATCTTCCCGGACATATAAAAGAACCTGCTCCAGCCGAATTTCATTTCAACCTTAAACTCCATACTAGGAGGACCTCTTAGAAAAAGTCCCGGTCTCGACCTATTTTTGAACCTTAAAATTTCGGTTAAATTTTGGTAGAAAATTCAATATGGATAACAAAATGAAAGTGTTGTGTTTGGTAGTAATTTTTGCGGCGTTTTGTACTGCAGCGCCGGGAGGGACGAGTGAAGAAAAAATCGAGCTGTTTTCGGGGGTTGCTATTGAAAAGTGAGTACGCTTCATTTTACTTTTAGACAATAGTCCCGTGTTCGGAATAGATAGTGCGTATGAATTTCCATAAAATTAACTTTCGGAGTTCCCGCGCGTTTTACAGTTTAGCCTTGCCTTGGGTAATAATCTTTAGACTATTCTTTAGCTATGCCAGACTGGGGCACAACCTGCAAAAAAGAAAATGGCGGCCATTTTAAACTTTTTTTTATTAGTCAATTTTTTTTTAACTGAAAAATGGTTTTAGTTCTTTAGGTTTCTATGCTGGATGTATTTATTGTTTTACTGGAAAGTTTTGTTTGTAGTTTATATAAATTAGGTGATCGAAATTGTATCATGGAATGGAAAAAAGAAAAAAGATGTGGCTAAGGTGATGCGGGAAATACTTCCCAATTACAATATATTCAGAATGTTTAAACGTAGGTAAGCTACTAGTTACTACTAATTATTCAACTGACTACTCAAATTCAGTTAGTAAAATTTGCCTACATACAAACAGCTTAACGTGTTTTACTGGCATCTTATAAATGCAGGTTAAACAGTACACATAATAAACTCATTAAGCATAGGTATTAACTTGTATTGTGACAAGCTTTCGACTAAATCGTGATAACGTCTTGAGACACTTATTATTGAGAGATCTCTATAAGAGTTCACTCCATGTAGAGTAGTATTTAAGTTGGGGTAACATTAATCATTTTCGTAAACTGTTGTATGTAATACCGTGTGGTAGCGGCTCACCTAGTCCCCTCAAGGTGTTACGCAGAAGATGACATAGAGTTTTTGACCTCGGCTATCGTCAACCGCTAGGTGGCGGTGATACCATCTACAATAACATTCCCAAAGAGGGTTGATGTCAGACAGGGTCATAAAACATAGCCAAATCCTTTTGCTACATGATTTTGTGCACAAACAAAACATGATGCGACGACCTCAACAGATATGGGATAAGGGCAGGCAGATCATGATTATTTAAGTAAAGTTGTAATTAAGCAAAATGTAGTCCAGTACTTGACAAACTTTACAGGCGTGGAGAAAATTGCATTAATCATGAAAAGTACCATAAAAATAATCTTACAAATCGTTCCAAACGTTTAAGTAATCAATTTTAAAGGTACCTATGCAAAGACTAACGACAACTTCCGTTTTCAAGTCGGTTTATAGTTTATTAACTCACCTAAATATACCTATTTTTACAGAGATGCTACTGGCGCTGATACAATAAACGTGAAATTCGAGCCTGGAGAGTTGAAAGAAGCAGCCCGGACTTTTGAAGAAGGTAGGATCTGAAAAAACCTGACAAAGGAATACTTTTAAAATATGAATAGACCTACCGTGCAAAATGAGTATGAACCAGAGTTATTTTGCACGAGAAATCTTACATGAATTTTGTTTTATAAGTTCATATATCGAAGTGTCATCTTTGAGAATGTTGTGCAGTTTTATAGTCTGGTATTTTTTTGTGAAATATTTCCAGCTTAAATTATTTTTTCTATTTTGTTTGAAAAATTAAATTGCGAAGTAATAGCATGTAAAAAGCCAAAACACTTTCTTTTGTAATGATAAGTAACTCACAGGCATCAAATCCGGGAATAAAATCTGGATTTGTATCAAATAGGTACTATGAATATGACAATTTGATCAAGATTAGCAATATTTTCATGTCATATTTCTATTGTTGTTATTTAGTCGAAGCACAATAGTTTTTATATGACATTCAACAATATATTCCGTCTATGAAATCTGTGTGTGACAAAAAGAGTATGAAAAAAATTTACCTCCCATAGTAAATCAATTAGCTATTCGGCAATTTTGTATGGGAGGCTAAAGTTTTTTTTCATATTTCTTCCCATGTTTCTTGTGGAAAGTTGTTCAGTTTCATGAGTAACTAGACCTCCTTTTGGCTTATTATACCCTTTTCGTTACTCCCTGTATACGCAGATTATTTCTACGCTTAGCTAAATCTTTTTGTTAAACCACGGTAAAGTCCAAAAGCTCAAACTCGAGATATGCAAGGTCATTGTCCTCTCGACGCAACCTTGACCGCGATGTTGCGTCCACTCGCGTAACAGGTCGTTGAACCTGCGCGCGCGCACTTTCCCTTCGTACGAGAGACAGTATGCTTGTACGCAGTGTAAGGCTGTAGAAACGTATTAAATACGATGTTTATTTAAAACATTCAATATATATAGATATTTTATTAAACCATCTAGAAAAAATATCTAAAAGATAAAGATTTTTTAAATTGGTAAGTATTGGTAAGTATTTTCAGAGATTCCTATTGAAAGAAAAAACCATTCTTTGTTTTTTATAGTGGTAGTAACAAAAAGGGCACAAGCCAAAAAGAGGTCAAGGTACCCGTGAAACTGAAGAACTTTCCCCATTAAACATGGGTCAAAATATGAATAAACAAAATGGAAATCCCATACAAAATTTTCGATCATCTGATTGATTTTCTATGGGAGGTCCCTTTATGTAACTCCCTGTAGAAATTACTTGAAATCCTCTGGAAAAGATACCTAAACGGTAGATAAAGATTTTTTAAATTGGTGAACTGTTTTCAGACATTCTGTTTTCATGAAAAATCTATTCTTTGTCTTTTAGATAAGATTATGAGAACACTATGATAAGATTATGAGAGTATTTAAGTATATTAAGATATATCCAACCCTAATCTGTTTGATGAGATTATGATAATATTGTGATGATAATTATATCCTAAAACCTTTTGTCACCAAAATTCATTCCCATTTTTATTCAGCTCGTGGCAAAATAAAGAAATACACTCCACTCCTGGCCGGCATCGGAGCTAAGGTCGTTGCAGTCCTGGCAATCCTGTTTGGAGGACTCACTCTGCTAGTGACTAAAGCCTTGGTCATGGCAAAATTGGCGTTCATTGCTGCATCTGCCTTGGGCATCCAGAAGCTTCTCAGCAGTGGAAGCTTGAATGGAATCAGTGGAAAGGTCAGTAAATGTTTTTGATTTTTCTGTAGAGATCCTGACTGTGATATTCGCCTTGCTAGAGAATAAACCCCTTGTGAAGGCAAGGTTGTCATTTATTGTTGCTTATACATCGAGCATGCAGACACTCCTCATCAGTAGAAGCTTATATGGAATCAGTAGAATTTTCATTAAAGATTCTTTTTTAAGACCTAGCGCTACCGGTAACTAAAACTAATTTTGTATCGTAGATATCTTCAACTTAAATGCAATATTTCAAAAGAGGTTTTTACTTTTGCTCATCACTGAAAGTATCAATTTCATTGTTTGGTAACTGAAATGAGATTTTATTTATATTCCCTTTCTCTTCACAGATCGCGAGCTTTCAGTCCTCCCCGCAACAATGGTCTTCACCCACTGCAGCTGGAGCTGGGACTTATCCCTACGCAAGATCATCAAACCTATCACAAGACGCCGATGAACTTGCTTACAAAGGCCAGATACCCTCATAGACATTCTTATACAGATAGTTTACTTAATAGAAACAAATATGGAAATGTTTATGAAGACTCACCTAATATTAATTACTATAAGGATATAGACAAAATTGCTCACATCGATATACTAGAAAGCAAAAAAGTTGAAAATGGCGTCAAAGACTTAGTTGATAGAAATAAATATACAAACTATCATACTGACTTAAATTTAAGAAAAGTTGATACAGATTTAGTGCTAATGGATCCCATAACAGATGATTTTAAAGAGAATTATAAAAGTATCATAAAAAAGACTGATTATATCAGAGATTTAAATCATAACTATAGAAAAGCAAGAACTATCAAAACATATTTGATAACGGTTCTCGTGTTTTTAAAAATAATAAATTATTGTTTGATGCTAAAAACTCATCTTGCAATTTTGTGAGTAGTTTTCAAATGATACCTTTCCAATGATCTTGATTTTTTAAATTATTTAATTAAGCTACTGACTATATAGTAAAGACAAATTATTACATAATACAACTTGATTATTAATTAAGGTATAGTGGCAAAAAACATTTAAATATTTTTTTTATTAGAACAAGAATTTTATTAGTGAAAAATAAATAAAGATGTGTATAAGGCTTTAAATGTAAATAGTAATGGTGCTGAACTAAATGGTGCATAGTAGTTAAGTGATTATAAAGATTTCATGTATTTAAAAAGTTTTAATTATTGTGTTCTATTTTGAACTTTATGTTGCTAAGATAACATGTACAAATAACACAGTTTGGACTACACAGGGTATTAAAATATAGAATTGTGAACTGTTTATATTTTCATTCATATTTTTGACAAGAATCTTTTATATTTTAATTATATTTTTGGTGGTCGTTGTAATAAATAAGAAAGCTTTTATAATGTTATATTTGCTAAGTTAGAATTTATTACAAAAGACTGGTTATTCATGTATTTGATATTTGTAAACTTTATGAAATAAAGTTATTCTAATAAACAGATTTTTTATTACTACAATTTTTACATACCTCAGGAGTCGCATAACCACAATATTTAAAGTCATGCAGCATCTAATACAAATTTGTAAGTCGTTTAAAAGAGTCAGACAGCATAGCCTTTCATCAAACGATACACGTGGTGCCATCTAGCGTTGAATCAAAGTAGCAAATACAAAAAATCTATTCTCCTATAGTTCACAAAGGTAGGTATTTACATATTTGTTAATAGATCTTCAAATTCAAACCAATCTTACTAGCATGTAAAAATAGCGCCGTATTTGACATATTCAGTAATATTTTAGTCATAATGACGTCAAGCAACACGTTTATATATTTTTAATTATAATACTTACTAAAAAATATGGTTATAGGTACTAGATAATTTTTGATTGATGAATTATTAAATTAGATTTTTAATAAAAAATGGTTGCAGTGTAATATATTTTTTTTATTCGGCTTATTAAACCAAAAAGTAAAATCAAAGTTCCTCCAATTTAAAATAGTAAGTCTTTAATATTTTTCTTAGATAAGAGTGACTGGATTTTAGAAACTATCAGCAAATAATAAACAAGTTGCAATCAAAGTAAAAATTTAATTCATAGTTTAGAAAAAATCGTAAGAAATTTAGGCTAAAATGGTTTAAGTATCAAATAGGAGTCTTTTATACCCGATCATTAAGTAAGTTAAAAGATAAGTTTATCATTCACACTTTAGTAATAAAGATAATATTAGTAATTATTCACCGTAATAATTAACATCAAACAAAAAATTAAGTGAAAATATTTATGTAAGTATATTAAATTAGGATGTATTAGTAAAAGCCTAATATTTATTTATATTACCATGATTCTGAAATCTAGACTGTTTTAGAGCAGTAATTTTACAAAAAATCATCATGTGCGCTTCTAACTGAAAATCATAAAACGTGTCACATAGCATCTAAGCTAGGTGTAAAACTAACCATTCTAAAGAGAAAATCCATCTTATATACCTTCTTGACGACATTAGAGAAACGTGGTGAAAAAAAACTACATACCAAAGCTACACGCACAGTCAAGTAACTGTTATGTGTATATTTGTGTCTGTACACGACTTTCTCTTACACATACAGACTCGTAATGGATTGGAATGAGAAATGTGAGGAGACGATATTTTTGTACAATATTGCTGTTAATAAGTACTTGTTGGTATTTGGTAGTGTTATTATTTATTCTTATGGTTTATGCTTCAAATGGTCCGTTAGACTTATTTACAAAAACTTGTATAGTAACGTTTTTTATCAAGCATAATGCAATGTCCCACTGCAGAACAAAGGCTTCTTTAGCGCCATTCATCCCAATCTTGGGCCTAAGTGCCTCTTTTTGGTTATACAATGTAATTTCCATCTATTAGCTCAGAACAGAATAGATAAGGTAACAACATACTTTTTACATCGATCTGTTCCTCAAAAAACTAATCTTATTAATTCCTCGAAACACAATATTCGAAATCATTGCCCGCTATTTTCTGAATCAAATGGTTTTAATTTTTATATGTACCGGCAATACCTATCAAATACGTATTTTTATTTAATGTAATGGTACCCTTAAAATCCAAGCGTCGCGACAACGATAAAAGTAAAAAAATAACAATAGGTGAAAATATCTCTCTTCTAAGCAAATAAAGTACCTACCCACATAAATATTACCTTAGTCTGTTTTCATTCTAGGACATATTATATACATTTTTTGGACCTACTAACAATAATTGAAAAATATGTAGAAAAATAACAACTCCACAAGCTTTATGTTCCAAGATGTGACGACGGCAAACTTTCCCTACCACTACATAGACAGAAGTATCGTAATGTGCGTGCCACTTTCACTTCTTAATTTTTTTCTCGTTTTGTGTACGTTTTCTCGGATATCAAATAAATATTTAGTAAGTCGTAGTAAAATAAAATAAGACAGCTACATAACATTTCTTTTATAATGAATCCTCTTAAATTATTTTCTGCTCAGCTTTATAAAAGAAAATTACTAGACAGTAAATACATACAAACCTAAATTAAATTATCCTTTTAATACAAAAGGATAATTTAATGATTCAATACAACCAGCACATTATCTATGATTGTACTTCTCATTTTTTATTCGGTAGTAGATCCTTTCTGAAAAATAATAAATCCTTGTTGTTGTTGATGGATTCCAAAATCATTTAAGTTTAGCAAGAAATGATTATGATTTTTGAAATAATTATTGCTTTTTATAAACACGAATAAAAATGTAATTAAAATAACCTTATAAACAAGAAATTATAATACCATAAAAATGTTCATCAACGGGCGTATATTGGTGAAGCAGTTTCATTATTTCAAAAATTTTTTGCATGATATTTCTTCTTTCGTACTTTTTTAGTTGAAAAGTAAAGTAGTTTATTGTTTTTTATTAAGAAATCACCAATTAGGCGTAAATTCGGAAGACCTTTCTTTACAGTGAATGAGGACTTTACAGAAATTTTTGCAATTTTCTTATGACAATTTGGACAGTCTCGCTAGAAATCAAAAAATACCGTCAAGAATAAATAAATAATAATTAAAAAAAAAACAACAAAAATTGCTTTTCTTGGAGTCAGAATATCATCTGTGTTGTTGTGGAAATTTCGTTTTGCATGTATGTTAAGTAGAGTAAAAATCACAATTAAAGTTGTAAGTTAACTACATCTCATACTTTTGCCCTTATTCCAAATCAGATGGGGTCGGCGCAACATGTTTTATTAGAACACAAAATTATGTAGCCAAAGGATTTGGGTATGTCTTAAATGACCGGCCGCCTGCCTGACGTAAGCCCTATTTGGGAATGGTATTGTAGGTGTTATCACTACCACTAGTCGGTTGACCATAGTCGACAGATATTCAGCCAAGGTCAAAAACTCTACGTCGCCATTACGAAACACCCTGAGTCTGAGTGGATTAGGGGTGGCAGTGTTCTACGCCGCTACCACACGGACATCTATCACTG
The DNA here is from genome assembly GCA_024500475.1 of Phthorimaea operculella. NCBI lineage: Eukaryota > Metazoa > Arthropoda > Insecta > Lepidoptera > Gelechiidae > Phthorimaea > Phthorimaea operculella. The sequence continues at coordinate 6,640,008 of JANFCV010000008.1, read as the reverse complement.
AAAATTACTGCAAGTGAAATCTGATCCCACACATGCATCCTCCTTGGGCGGTACCATTACATCACGCCACCACGAATTTCAACACATCGGAAACCGGACGGTTACCTCAAACTCTTTCACTGGCATTTGGGGTCGTGTCCGCTTCCACACACCTTTCCCTCGCTTTCTACTGTCGGCAAACATCTTGGCCCCAATGGGTAAATCATCTTTCAAATCGTCTTATCCACCAGAAATATCCAAGGAAAACTCAAGTTTAGCTCCAAGAGCACAATGATAAAAATGGTTTGAAGTTATCTTGTGGTTTGATCGAGATATTGAGGTAGTTGAAACAGGTGCAAGAGGTTTTTTTGAGTTATTTCTAGTAATATCTACATTAGTCTGGTAGTAAGTTTATCTTCTGATATACGAGAAGTTCTATGTAGGTTATACTTCATTATCACCATTTGTCTTTCTTTATCCTGACTTATTTGACAAAATCATCTTGTTCTATTAAAAACATTTACCAAAGTTACAAAGCATTCAAAATAATATTTATAAAATTTAATTAAATATAAGCTACCCGTACAAAATAACACTTTTTTCATTTTTACCGCTAAACAAAATTCCAATATATAAATAAAATGTACTTAAATTTAATAATTACCGTGTATTATGTTTTTGTGTGATAAGGATCGATTATGCTACATTGTCGAGTACCTAAGTAAATATCTTTTTTATAAAATATATTTTTCTGTAAAAGAAACAAATTATATTAAATGAATAAAATTTAGACGGTATTTTGTAAACTTTGCCGAAAACATTTTTTTTAACCGACAAAAAAACAAATGAAGAGGTGTTTCTTAACTTCTCCCAAACTTAAATTTTTTAGGAGTCGTCTGTATTACCTATATGACCGAAACACCTTCAGTTCAAACTCTAAAATTTAATGTTATGACGAAGAATTTGAATAAAAACGGCCGATATTTGATGTCATATTTATGTATCAAAATTAAATACAACAGGTACGCTATAAATAAACGCGCTCATCTGCGAAAGCAATCTAAATCCTTGAATCCTTTGAATTAATTTTTTTTTTACTTACTAAAAAAAATATTAATACTTGTGTGTTCTGGCCCAGATGTTCAAGAGATTCTTTTGATTTACCAGATACTTAATTTTGTTTTATTTACTAACTGCAAGTTAGCAGTTTAACCCACTACAACTCATTTCCTGCGTGAAAAAGGGCATTTTCCCAGAATATACATTTGCGTCTTAGTTATTTTATCTTTTACAAAAAATCGTTGCGTGGTTGAAGAGGAGTTAGCGAATTCTGCGACAGACAAGAAACGCAAAAAACTACTTCATTTTCTACCTCTACTATGTATTGATATTAGTAGTTAATCAACTCTCAAAATGGTTTTTGTAATAAAAATGATCAACTTAGGGTAAATAATGGGCGTCTACATATTTTTTAAATTCTTACAATTATTCTTCAACTCAAAAAATTAAACCGTTATCCACAAACATTTTAACCTAAATATTTGAAGGAATATTTATACAAACTGACCAAAATTATACACGATTTTCACAAATTTTTTACTCATATGCTCTCGACGGAAGTTGAATAACTCAACCAGAGCTGGTATTACGCCCAATCGTGTTTCGCAACGTAGCCGGATGGTTTTTTTTTAACCTCGCCGAAGGTGAAAGTCAGGAAAGTTGAAGACTCGAAAGTCGGTGTTGGAAAGTTAGCCGTCACCGCATCCGTGTGTGGTAGCAATGTCGGCTACAAATCAACATACGAATCTCAGAGATTAGTCTATACTGGTCTTTCATACAGTATACTAAGAACAGCTAGTATAAAAAGATCTCATAATAGGTTAACTTGAAATGCTGGATGGTGGTACTTATTTATGTTTTTTGTGCGTTTGCCTCGCCTTCGAGCACTGGCCACATACGCGGTCGGTTGGAAAAAAGTAATGCTAAATGTTTTTTAAGTAAATAAAATGTTTCTTTAGAATTTATAGGACTTGTTGGCCTACATTTTGAATATAATTATTTTAGCTGTCTGGAATTTTTTACTGTATGGGAAATGACCACTGTGATTCACAATACATTGAAAACGTGAGACTTCTTAAAAAACATGTCTGAAAAAGAAACATCTATTCTGAATTTTTTTTTTCATTAATTGGACAGTTATTTTTGTATTTGTTATTATTTTTATTATAGATTATTATTCTTCCTAGGCTATGGTAAATTCTCGTCTTCGAACTTCTGAATACACATGTTATTAGTGAGTCAAATTACTTAACTCTACTTTAAAAAACTTTTTTAATAAATAGACTCCTTTGACAGTCGCAGAAGTGGAATTACATGAATAGGTTTACAGCCTGAACTATTAAAATCGAGACAATATAATAATCTTACTGAAATATATTTAATCTTATACGATACAATTAATATCTCCCCAATTAACTCTTTGCAACTTATTTTAGACCAGATAAAATAGTTTCATCAAAAGTTTAGACGAGCGCAAAATTAAAACCATTGTAACTAAACTGAAATTATTATGGGTACCTACATAAAAAATATAGACATCACATTAGGGTATTTGTGCTTTTTTCTATTTAATGAACATTATAGTCGACATAAAATAAATTTTATTAAATTTGTTATTTTTCTTTGACATTATGCTTTAATTTTACTTCATTATGTTACTTATTAGTAAATAGATTTCTTGAAAATACGAAACATATCAAACGATGACTTTTTTTAGTAAGTATAATAGGAAGCAGATGCATACCTACATATTTCTCGCCTGCATCCCTTGCGAGGTAGGCAGATCGTGAGCAATCCTAAAATCCTATATAGTCGCTTCTTACGAGAACCACGTGAAAGATATGAGGTGATGCTATTCTAAGCCAGCACCACATAGCAATATTAATAAATTGGAAGCTTTTCAATTAAGATTAAATCATCTAGGAAATACTTTCGAGTCTTCTTCAAAGACTTCAAAAATGTTATGCCATAGAACGTGACATAGAGCACAAAAAGTGATGAAGTAATATGAAGAAAATGAACTACCCATAAAAAATCGTCAATTGGCTGAGTTACTATGGGAGGTCCAATATTTTTTCATATTTTGACTCATGATCCATGAGGAAAGTTGTTTAGTTTCATGAGTACCTTGCCCTCCATTCGGCCTGTTATATCCTTTTTGTTACTCCCTGTAAAATATTAACATTTTTCGCGTGTGTTATCATAACATATCACATACCATACTATCAAAAATTCTGCTAATAAGCTATGACTTTTGGTAGTAAGTGTAATAGGTAGTAAGACTTTCAATAAAGATTATATCATCAAAGCAAATACTTTCGAGTCTTCTTCAAAGACTTCGAAAAAGTTATGGCATAAAACGTGACTTAGGTCACGCCTTAGATCACAAAAAGCGATGAAGTAACACTTGTCTGACACATCGCCTGGCAGGTCACTCACTCTTACTACTTTCCTTTTTCTAACCGACTTCGCTCCAAAAAGGAGGTTAGGAGAATGTTCTCGATGCGTCTTTCTAGAAGGAGTTCGATTTTACTTGGTATTTTTTTATAGCAGCACGTGACTTGAAAAATATTTCCCAAGAAATAGTCTAAATTAAAAAAATATATATTGGGTCTGACTCTTTTTGTAAATAGATTTAAAAGACTTTCCTCCCTGTAAAACTTGTTCAGTTTGCGGGCTGACTTTTTATAGGTAACAATGAAACTAAACATTGACAATTTTATAGTCTTTTAATAATAATTTAAACAAACATGTTATAATGCCAGCGGCAGTATTAAGTTGAGAAATAAAACCTAATCGGTAACCATTAAGATTATAACTTAGTTTGAAGGTCAAGCAAAGTCCCTCTATTAACAACAGTAGCTCAAAGTGCTGCTGATAGGACATGCTATGCCAAGTTAGATACATATTTTTAAGATTATAATTGTTTTTATAATCACGCAATCAATATGCATATCGCACAAGCACTAAAAAAGTTACGCTCTGAAAAGTTACGCCTAAGCAAAACCAACTTAACAAAAAGAGTAAAAAACCTTCACCGTATAGCCATCTATTGAAAGAAAGCAAAAAGAAAGTCCGTGACAACGCCATCTAGCAAGTTTGCCTCACAACTTGTGTCGTAGTGTAGTAACCCAGTGACTCGATCGATGTACGGTGAAAGAAAAAGAAAAAGTTTAAGCGATGTTCCGCTAGATAGAGCTTTTTTTTTCTTTTTGTAGAAGATTTAGCTCATAGAAAAAACACTAGGTGAAGAAGCAGGTTTGATTAAGATACTATATTTGTACGCGTAGATAAGACACTTTCATTATACCTACCTACTTACGAATGAAATAAAAAATAAGTAGTTGAATGATATTTTATTTTAATTGAAAGAGAGTATACTTTTTTCAGTCCCAGTTAACTGGGTTATCTGCAATTCTGAAGCTATTTCTGGTTTCCTATAGTGGTTGAATCGACATTGACGATTTTGTATGGAAGGACCAATTTTTTTTTTTCACTTTTCGACCCATGTTCCATGGGGATAGTTGTTTAGTTTCATGAGCGTCTTGACCTCCTTTCAGCTTGACCCCCTTTCTGTTACTCCCGGTATAGAGCAAAATAATTCAATTTCGTGACTTTGAGGGATCTCCTTATACCAGTATTTCTTTAGTATTTTAATGAAAATTAAGTATAACTTGACCCCTTAAAGCCGGTTTACTGATGGAACTAGTGTTATTTTTTTTAAATGTCCTAATCTTGGTTCAACTGAGTAAGTTAACATACATAAAATATCATCATCTATAGGTACAGTTTTGGACAAAACTTTTCCCGGGATGCACTAAAAAGTCAACTATACAAAGTAAATACAACATAAATAAGTATGTTTAATTGTTTAAGGAGCACAAAACAAACCAATGTTAGAAAAGACAAAGTACCTACAGCAGAGGCGGCCTTATTACAGCCACTGTTTAAAACTGTTATTACGTCATCGGACCATTAGAACCATTTCGCCCCACGCAGCGTTTGCCTAGACAAGGTCACAGCAAAAAAATGTCTTCGCTCGCGATCATCAGTGTACAAACTTCATACAAACGCTTGAAACTGACGCACGACACCAGGAAACTGACCCAGTCTCACCCGAGCGAATCAACCATGTCAGAGGCCTGCTATTTGCAGAGGTGTTTGAAAGTCTCTGACACCTGCCACTCTAAGAAGAAGAAGACCCGAGTGAAACGTTCTACGAATACTCGAAAGATGGTAATCAGGTGGTTTCCCATAGTAATAAGTAGCTTTTATTACTCTTTTTTTTTAAAACAATGGATAAGCATTTGTCCGCAATCTCACCTGCCTGTTGTTAAGTGACGATGCAGACGATGATGGAATATGCTCGCCCAGATAATGCCTATTCACTCTGGCCTTGAAAAGGCCCAGGTTATTACTCACAGAGATAATACAGTTTATTTAAACGGTGAAAGATTTTTGTAAGTTATTTTATTATTATTTTAACCAAAAGTGACAATCTTCGCGATTCAACAGAAACGGGTCGAGTGTTTTTACTGTTACTTCTATATACTGTTACAAGCTTGCCATTTAGCAGACAATCTATTTATCTACTCTACTATTAACAGTGCCGCGTTCTTTTCACATTCACCGACTCAGTACTCAGCAGAGATGTTAAGGAGATCCGTAACCGTAACCGAAACTATCGGATATCTGATGTAAAAATATATCCGTAACCGAAACCGAGTATGAGTATGAAACTGAAATAAAAGTTTATTATTTTTATTATTACTTATTATTTTTACGATTATACGATTATTTTTGGATAATGACGGTGCTTCGACGACGTTACGATTTAACGGGGCTTATTGAATTAACTGATTATTGAGACATGCCTCGCACGACCTATGTTTCTATGGTTTAGTCATAAATAGCAATTTTTACATTTACCAATAATGACTGTGTCATAGAATTCAATAAAAATAATGATTTAATTTCAATATCCGTAACCGAAGCTATCAGAAACATTTGGACAATCCAAAATTACTTTATATCCGTATCCGTATCTGAAAACCGCAACCAAAACTTCATATCCAGAAACATCCCTAGTAATCAGTAAAGCTGTGTGAAAATACGAATACATAATTGAAATCGGTACCGCAATCACGTTTTGTATCGGTAAACATGAAAAACCCGCAAAATGTAAATAAGCTTATCGATGTCATAAAAATATGACATAAATATGACGTAAGCGTCTGTATGTCTGTCTAGTCCATTCGCAATCATAAAGTCATGAAATGACATGACCAGCCTAAGCGGGAGTCCTAGTTACGCTTGTCGCAATACTTTGAAACCTACTACGCTTCAAGCGTAACTTGGTCTCCCGCTAAGACTGGTCATGACACTATGATTTTGAATGGACTATACATCCACACTGGCGCGGCAATTGCCGATCCATATACGTAAGGGCCTAACTCATACGTATTTTTCATATGAATATTAAGATAATCAATCCACTATAAGTTGGCATGGGTAGGTTGATGTGCGATAGCTACGCAAGCACTTTATCCCGTTGCATTGGTTCTTAAACTTGATGTAGGTAGGTTAAGATTCATGGTCTTAGGCTTTTTACAGACATAAAGTCCGTCTGTGCGTTAATTTTGCGCAGTGCTATCCGTTGTGTTTGAAAAATACGATATAAATACGTTTTATATGAAACTGTTTGACGGACAAAATATCGCACAACGCTGCGTCGACGGAAGCACTTATCATATAATTTGACATTAACCAGTAAAGTATAAGAATAACGTCGAAATTCGTATTGTCTCAACGCATGCAATACGCAGCGCAAAAATAACGTCGATAGGGACGTTATTTGTGTAAACCGCCTTGTCATGCCTGCAAAGTTTTTGGTACATCGTGCATTAACTATATAGCTGATAGAATAAAATCTCCACAGCGTAGCCTAGAGAGTCCTACTTCTAGCAGTAGACAGAAAATAATGTTTTTCTTAAAACGAGCAAATTGAGGTATTTGTTTTCTGTTACTAAGAATCTTACTCTTCTTCTTCGAGTGGAACACTAAGTCGTCCAACGAGCCGATGAACCCTGGTGTCAGAGTTTTACAACCGCCTGCTTATGCTACCTACACAACCATGTCAGAAGCATGCGGGGTAAGGCAGGGGGGGTTAAGCTCACCTTTGCTTTTCAACGTTTACATGAATGAGTTGATTGAGGGACTTAGCAGTACTCATGTTGGATGCCACATTGATGATATATGTGTCAACAATATCAGTTATGCTGATGATATGGTGCTGCTGAGTCCGTCAATCAACGGCATCCGTAAATTGCTTAATTTGTGTGAGACATATGTGGAGGCGCATGGTTTGTTATACAACGCAAAGAAGAGCGAATTGTTAATTCAAGGCTGGAAAACATCAACCAGACTATGTGCCGCCCGTATGCCTCAACAATGTTGCCTTGAAAATAGTTGAGCGCTTTAGGTACTTGGGTCACATTGTGACAAGTGATCTAAAAGACGACGATGATATAGAGAGGGAACGCAGGGCGCTGGCGGTGAGGAGTAATATGCTCGCACGCAGATTCACTCGATGTACTAATCAAGTTAAGGTGACTTTATTTAAAGCCTTTTGCCAGTCTTTTTACTCGAGTGGACTGTGGGTGACTTACACACGACGAGCCTACAGCGCCCTGCGGGTGCAGTACAACAACGCTTTCAGGATGCTGTTGGCGCTACCCTGGCGCTGCAGCGCGTCTGGCATGTTCGCGGAGGCGCGCACTGCCGATTTCTATGCCATCATCCGCAAAAAAGCAGCGTCGCTAATGCAGCGCCTAAGGAACAGCGACAACAGCATACTGAAAATGATTGCAAATCGTTTTGATGATCCATTCCAGAAACACTGGATGGACATCTCAATCGGCATACTAAAATAATTTTCTGTGTTTTTAGATAAGTACTAACATATTACATAAGTTACCTTAAGAATATTTTTTACTAACAAAATTTATGGAACTTGATTCTGAAATAAATGTTTAAATTGAATTAAATTGAAATTGAATAAGTAAGTATGCAGACTACTTGCAGCAGCAGGCTTCTGACATGTTAGTGTAACGCCCGCCGTCTAAATGATCTTAGACAGCAACCGAGACCGACGACTTAGCGCGCCCTCCGAAGCAAGGAACCATCTTGCTTTATTGCACATCGGCTGTCGAATATTATTAAGACTATCAAGCACATAATAGGTTCCAACTGGTGATTGTTTCTGTTATTCAAATATTTAGTTAAAGCTAAAAAATAAAACTTTAGGTATATTAATAAAACAAAGTAGGTAATTATTAACATTGCATTATACTTACGTTAATTTGTGAGAATTTGATGTGGTGGATGACAAAAAAAAGACGCTAGCTCTTTGCACTACAAGATGTTTAATTTACAGGGGACGCTGCTGCCCATTCCCTGGAAAATTTACCTATAGTCGCTTTTTACCACACACTTGGGAAGAATTAGGATGATGATTATAAGCCGGCAGCACACGGCAAACATATTGTCATCAGTGAAAAAAAGTACACAATTGGCATTGTAGCGTAACAGGAGTCAGAAGAAAGCCTATCATTACATCGAAACACCAAAAAAGTTCACGCATCGTGGCTCAAGGTGTCACAACAGTAGTTTGATCCACACAATTTACCACTTTCTGTCTTTTTCCAAATTAACTTGGTACAGTCAGTCCCAAAAAATACCGTGTAGTAACGACTAAGAATACTGCTACCTCTAGTCCACGCAGGACTTCTTAAAAGATTTTTGAGGTTTGGTAAAAGGCGACTTAAGAGTTCTTGACCTCGGCTGAATATCTGTCGACTATGGTTTGCATGGTGGCGACTGGCGGCGATACCGCCTACAATAGCATTCTCAGAGAGAGCGGCCGGTTTTTTTTCAGGTACTAAATTGTATTGGTGAGTTGATTGGTGATTCAACATTTTTTGGGCAGCAATTTTCGCAGAACAATTTAAATTATTAGGCTACGCTACAGTAAGTAGGTATTACACATTTAACGAAGAAGAAAAAACAATAAAAATACAAAATGTGAAAAAGAAACATTTGCAAATATTTTTAGGAGTGAACAATCCCCTAGAAACATAGGTCAAGATATGAGAAAAAAATATGGTCCTCCCTTACAAACTGACCCGGCCGACCAACACATTTCGTATGGGAGGCCCAAAGGATTTTCTTATATTTCAATCTCTGTTCCTACGGGAAAGTTGTTCAGTTCAAGGACTGGTTACCCTCTTATATATTTTGTTTTGAAAATCTCATCATCATGTTTAAAACAGGTGTTATTGCTGCCGACTGTACTTTCCTCAGAACGTGACACATCAATCTTTACGTCACGTCAGCCTGATCGCGGGGACCATACGGTTCCACTGAGTAGCTAAATAGTGGAACATCAAATTTTTGTAACACGGTGAAAGTGTTTGGGCGTACAGGCGTAACTGGAAACAGGTGACAGCTTTTGTATTGGGTAAAATTTTACTAGTGACCGATAGCGAAAATACAGGATGGGCTGGTGATAAGGAACAACTTTCCCCAAGATATATTAGGTGAAATATTATAAAATAATTTGGACCGCCGTTACAAAATCGACGATCGGTAAATGGAAGGGTGTTTTTTTCCATATTTTAACCATTTTCAATGGGGAACAATGTTCAGTTTCTTGAATACCTTGACCTCCTTACGACTAGTTATACCCTTTTTGTTACGCCTTATTGTGGATATTGCAAAACAACCAATAATGCTGAAAGAAGATCAAGTTACTTATAAGTTAATCATCAAACTTGAAAACCTGTAATTGGCTTTCTGATTTTATTAAAAATATGTATATTGTTACATTAGCTGTTGGTTTTCCAGAATAAATAAAATAAAATAAGACTATACAACTTTAAAAAAAAATTACCTCCCATACAAATGAACTCAATATGTATGAAAGCTTTATTGATTGTTTTGTAATACGTTGTATACTTTTAACAACGAATTATATTTTCTGACTACAAAGCTTGGAAATCCCATCAGCTGGCTTGCCAGAACGTGATGGCTACACATTGATGCTACCTCTAATGGTTTCATTTTATTTTGATGATGACTCAATACTGCAACTTTGTAGACGATATAATGCAACCACGTTCAAATAATTTAGAGTTTCTACGAAGAAATCAGATCTTTCTATTACTTCAGAAATGAATGCTGGTAAAAGTAAACTGAAATGAAATTAGAGAGGAGAGCCAATATGTTTCACTTTAGGTCATAATTATGAGATTAATGGAATTAGATTTTAGAAGTTAGGCTAAAAATCTTCTATACCAACATTACCAACCATACAGCCAATACATTCCACTGCTGGGTAATCAATGGGCCTCCTGGCCATACTATGTATTGGTAAGCTCTCTAGTCGCTTTTTACGACACCCATGGGTAGAATTGAGGTGATACTATAAATTCTAAGCCGTCATCACACGGCAAAATCAACGATATAAAATGTTTAATCCATGATTTTGAGTAAAACATCTGAATCGGCATGCCATCTTCAAATTACAGTTTGGAGTTCTGAATATGACTTGTGCGAGTATGACGTCAAAGACTTTTTTGCTGAAAAGTTAAAACACTTTTGCATTTTGTTTTTCATACATTATATTTTTTATCAATTCGACTGTGCAGGTTGGCTGGAAGAGATCTCTTCATAAGTACACTTTATTGTCTAGTCTATCACTGTTTAAACCTTTACAATTCATTGTAAAAAAATAAGCACACAATATGTAAAGAATATACAGTGACAATATACTGTAATGCACAGTCAAATTGGCGCCAAAGATTTTGCCCATTCAAAACAAGCATACAGATAGGCGTGTCTAAATTAAACATTTGTAGTTATAGCTATTCTATTTGCATGAATCATGTTTTTACGCTTATTGCTCATTCATTGTCTTTTTTATTTACGATTTGTTTCTTTTTTTATTTTTGTATACGAAATTTTAGGTAATGGGGCGGTATATGGAGGTCTTCGAATACTGAGGGGGTTGCATGCAGATCATTTAACTGAACAACTTTTCCCTAGGAACTGTCAGGAAACGCGGTAGTTATTCAGTTTCGTAATGTTAATGTTGAGTGAGCTGTCGCTTACACATCGTATTAATATTTCGTGTAATTAAATTATTTTTTATCCTAATCTACTTTATCAGAAATTTTCCGCGTAATAAAACACGTCAATAAAATCAACCGGTGAAAGATTAAGATACTTACAATGCAGTGAACAATAAGAACATCCGGTGTTATAAAAAGCTATAAAATAATATTTTCTAAAGAAGCGTTTCTATTTTGTAGCAAAATGATCTTCATTTTCATCCTAACGAGAATTTAATTGTGCCATCACATTTACTGACCGAGACTCGAATGTAATTTTTATTTTAGATATGACTAAGTTAAGTAGTTACGCAACTATTATTCACGTAACTAAGTAATAAAGATAAAGAACCGAAAAAGACTTCAAAAATAAATAAAACAGATGAGATTCTTTAACCACAAGTGACAAATATAAAAGGGACATAATATCTCAATAAGACATAGTGCACATGAATGGATCACAGCGCACGCAAGACGATTAGAAGAAGAAAATGCATAAAATATTACTACTTATCTATTTTCTAGGAGTATCCGGAGTCCGAAGTCAAGATTATCAAAATTATTATTCGCCAGAACCTGACAAAGTATGTTTCGAAGACATACTTAACATAGCCTGTGTAAAATTCACAGCTATCAGACTTCTTGAAAAGCTTAATGAAGAAGAAAGAATAGATATAATGCCCAGACTGACACCAGTCAAAGGACATGAGGCTACTAAAACTGAATTGGTTCCTTTGGTTAATGCAAGATCTTTCTCTGAAGATAACCTTGATCAGTTTCTGATGTTCTATTTTGATACATTCTTGAAGACATCAGTGAAAAATATAATGAGTATTGTAGAAGGAAGAGGAACTAAGAAGAAGAAGAATCGATGGGGATGGGTCATGGCTATGGCCGTTTTGATGAAAGGTAAGGTTATATTTTTCTTATTAATGATAAATCTCATAATAATTATTTTATTAATTATCTTTTTAAAAGTTTCTTAAAAACTAAAAAATATTTAAAGCTCATCATCATCGTCCTGCCCTTATCCCAATTATTTGGGGTCGGCGCAACACGTTTTGTTGAACACAAAATCGTGTTGCAAAGGATTTGGCTTAATTTTACGACCGGCCGCCTACCAGACGTCAACCCTCCTTGGGAATGCTTATACGGTGGATTAACCGCCACCATACGGTTGGCCCGGGCTGTTTAGGTCGGTTTTATCCCTCGGTCACCTCTTATGACCCCGGGAAGAGAGGAGGTGGTGCTATTCTACTCTGCCGGCACCACAGGGCCAAAAAAAAATTTGAAATAATAGGTAAATATTGTAACAGTGTTTATAAAAATGTTTTAAAACTATTTAAGTAATTTTAATGTAATTCCATGCAAACACGACTACATTACAAATCTTTGATAATGGCGACTGCGGTCAAAGCTAAGATGTCTAAGCGAGAATCTCCAGAAAGTAAATGACGGGCTTTTGAAAAATGAAACAAAACTAAATTTAACGGCCGAAGACTTTCTTTCGGTTTTGAAATGTAAAATTAATGATGACGATTAAGGGCGTATGATTTGTATATGGAAAGAAATCGTTACTATGGTGTAGTGCGAAGTGATTTTTAATTAGGTACGCAGAACATTTTAATACAAAGTTCAGCTGTAAAATTGCCATTCCTTTAAAAAAAATGCAATTGTAGAAATATAATATGATATTTAATTGAATCCATCAAAATTATAACTTTGTGACAACTCAGCAATGATCCTAGCAATTTTTGAAATGTATGTATCAATAATGTGTATGTATTTTTTCCAGATATCACGATGGGATTATATAAACGACTCAGACACAAGTTTGGAATATATTTTATTAACAAAAAAGAATTGCAATCGTTTTTGCGTAAACAATTTAAGCGAATCAGAAAATTACCCCAACAACTGTCTACTTTGCTTTTAAATTGAGCAAGGTTTAAAGATTCTTTAAAAAAAAGTCCTCTTCAGCTTAATAAAACTTATGAGTCATGTGTTACAAATTACGCCATTTAAATAACGATGAAACAAATTGGTACCTATGTAAATGCAGAATGTCAATTAACAAGACAATGGCCCGCAACAATCGTGCGAAACCGGCAAAACTAAAGCAATGAAACAAACGTTCAGATTAGAGAGAAAGACGTAATGGACCAAAAATAAGACAAAACAATGAGAATGTATCTTCATTCACTATAGACAATTTTGTTTGTATCACATACATCTACAGTGACTGCCCGCGATAATGAAGCAGAACCTTACACTTAGCAACGAGTAGCAGGCGGTATTGTGAGTTATGGTCTCCTCGTAAGGCACATTTTTAAATCAAGCGTGGTTGTCATTCAGCAATCAGCGTTCTATGAAAATATAGTGGATGCAAAAGTACTACGTATTAGTAATCCTACTATGTTGAAGATATAAAAAGCTGAACGAAAGAATGGTCTTATCAAACTGTAACCACATTTGAACCGGGACAGACGCGTGGTTTTTGAATAATGCATCGGATAGTTTTGTTACAATTTGTGGTGGTGGCTGTCTTGGCAAATCCTGTTACTCAGAATGAAGTACCTTCAGTGGAAACAGCAGCGCGCGTGATGGGAAAGGGATGCTCAAATGGGATTTTCAGTGCACAGTGTTTAAAGATCGAAGCTCTTTCTTTACTTGAGAAGCTCAATTCTAAGGATGAAGTGCAGCTACTTCCAGGAGTGTCTTTGACGAAGGAACCGAGTAAAGACAATGGAAGCAAAGCCGAGGAGTTTGCAGCTGAGCTTGCTCGTGCTTTTCCTTCGAAGCCTGATGAACGATTGGACAAATACCTGCTGTACAGACTTGGAACATACTTGGATACCCACTCAGTGAAGTTAAGGCTGATGGATGACAAAGTATCTGAAGAAGCCAGAGCTTTGATTGGTGAAGCTCGGAAGGGTGGTGACGATTACGGATTGGGAGGAGGAGGAAAGAAGGGTGGCATGGGCGGCCTTATGGCTATGGCACTTATGATGAAAGGTAAGAGTTGTTTCGTAAAAAATAATTATTCATTTCCTAGTTGATTCTAATCGTATCTAAAAAAATTGGTCACAATCTACCTACCTGTTTCAATACGAAACACTATTTGAATTCTAGCAAATGCACTTTTTGTAAGTGTCTTTCTTACCCGTCAATTATTATTATAAGTCGTTGTTTAATTTAAATGTGACAAATGACAATTTTAGCTTACATCATATTTGTTGTTCGTCCATATCTATATCCAAATTAAGCACCGTCTAATAACGCACCAATTTACTTCAAACTCTATACAGTAAACATTTCTTTACCAATCAGAGTTCAACTTATATTTGCCTATATTTGATTACATAGTAGTGCGCTAAAGCATAAGCTTTAAAGAGCCCCGCTGTGATAATAAGCAACTATGTGAGCTATGAAAATTAGCATATTTTGAAATCAAAAAACGTGAGCTTATTAAAATGTTTGTAGGAAATCGGTATTGATTGTAAGTCCAAAAAATAATTAAAACAAAAAATAATAATAATCTAAATAAAACAAAATTCTCCAAGAAACAAAGTTCGTCATAGGTAATATGAACAAAATAATATTACTCAAATAAATGTTTGACTTAATAACATTGTCAATAACATTTCGTTTGTATGGGGTGGGGCTATTTTATGTCAACTTATGTGTAATCAAATGTTATTTTAGTTTCATAAGCTTGCTAACCCCTTAGAAAACTTTTAGTCAATTGATTAGCTACTTAATTTCCTTTTTTGTACAGGAGTTGAGTACTTTAGGAATGTGAAAATCAAAAAATAATATTTGTTTTTAAACAAATACGATTGGTGTTATTTTATATTCTTATCCACATAGTAAATTCAACATGATAGGGTAGAAAACACAAACCGTATTTCCTTCCTTAGAAACAGTTGCAAATTTCTAGCTTTTTTTTCTGCTCTAGTTCTTAATTTCGATTACAATTTCATCTAAATGTCTACTTACTGCATGGTGATTAAGCACCCACATCCTATAATATAACTTTCTTAGGTGCAATCTCTTTATCTTAAGCACTACACAATGTAGCTAGCCAAATTTACACATGTTTCTTAATTGAAGATTTGAAGTTGATTCCAGTAAATTCTTTTTAGTTTTAAATTTATTGGAAGCTTTTTGACTAGGTCGTTAAATGTGTAGAGAGATGTCTCTACCAAAATTCGTAGTACAATTAAGTAATCACAAATTATATGAAATATGACAACTTGGAGATAAATCTTTGATGTAATTCGAATACTCTTGTACTTTTATGTAAGTATGTAATTTTAAAGTCAAGCCATTTTATTGACTAAAGTATTTTTTCAGGTACATTGATGTCGGTTGGAATGGGCGGGCTTGCAATGCTTGCTGGGAAAGCTCTGATGACAGCTATGATGTCACTCCTCCTCTCAGCCATCATTGGAATCAAGTCATTATCATCAGGAAAAGGATCCACCACCTACGAGATAGTATCCAAGCCTATCTACAGTCATTCTCATAGTCATTCCACAGCTCACGAAGATGTTGGAGGCTATGGGCATTCAGGATACGGTAGAAATTTGAGCTAATACGAGTTCTTTACAAAACTGTTTCGCATTTTTGGATTGATCATCAGAATTTTGAACACAAGACTCATTTTTTTTAATTTATTGTTATCTGTGAGTTTGGGAATTCCGATGATATAATCTAAATTATTTCACACAGATAAACAAAATGGATTTACGATTTCGAACAAAAGACTTAATTTATTCGACATAGAATTAAGTTATTTATTTTATAATAAGGATGTTTACGCCGTCCAGGTTAAACTAATTAAGTGAAATAAATAAAACGAATGCTCTGTTTTTCATAAAGTGGCACGGTGGGTTAACTCCAAGTCAATGGTGATTTGAACGTCTATTGAATATTTATTTGTTAGATTCTTGGTCAGTTTGATATTGTGTTACTTTTATTTATTTTTCAGTATTATTATGTACCTGCCATTTATATGTTTTAAGTAAAGTATGATATAATATTTTTTCATATTTAAATATTTATTTTAAAATTAAAATATATTTATTTGTAGCATTGTATTGTTTGTACTTTATGTTCAGAATATAATTTATATTTTATTTTATGTATCTATTGATCTCACGTTTTGTTATGATATAAGGTTAAATAAATCATATTTATATATTTTTTTATTTATTTTACATACAGAGTACTTATTATACCATTACACTTTACCATAGTAAGTACCAAATTAAATTATAATAATTTATTTTGTATTTGTTTATTATAATGTATGTCCATCTTTTGTTATCGTCTCTTGTCAGATTTATAACATTCTTTTGTTTAATTTTATTATTTTATTAGTTGTATAATTTAATTAACTTATCTTACAACTAATGTATACTTACAAAGGATGTAAAAATAATCTGCAAATATTTTAACGGGCCCATGAAATTGAACATATTGATCTATTTTCAAATGTTGATTTTTTTATAGACTGGTTTACCCCTTAAAATATTTGCTGTTATTTTTCTGCACCTCATTTTATTTTAAACTAGACATTTTTCTGAGTTAAAATATACTACAGTCTTTTTGTTGTATTAGTATATTGTATTTTTCTGTTACGCGTTTATTTATTTATTATATATAATATTGCATTAATATTTATTATAATATTTTTCATAAAATGTATTTGGATAATATTGTTTTTATTTTACGTAAAACTTTGTTTTATGTATTTTTATTTTTATACATTTCTGCTAAATGTATTTGTATTTGTATATTAGTTGCGTTATTATGTTGGTAGACTCCTACGTATTTTGTGTGTATAAATATGTGTGTATTTTTACTATTATTTTTACAATGTAAGTGAAATAATATAAGTCAATTACTTAGACTGACCAAAAATTCTACTAGTACAAATTAAAATACATTTTTACGCAAATATCAAGCTCATTTTATTTACATCCGAACCAAAATAAACAGTGATTGATTTTCATGTTTTTTATTTAACTCTGTTACGACATATAGTTTGAATTTATAAATTCAATTTGAATTAGGTAATTTGTGCTCAATATTTTTGCTAGTATTAAACTGAAAAACATTAGTATGACAGAAACATAATGAATAATTTCCTTTAGAGAATTAACAAAACGTAAGGTACGGTGTAACGAAAACTTTAGAGGTGTGCTTAGACCATGAAACTGAATAACTTTTTCCATGGAATAAGTGGCGATAACAAAAAAAATTGCTTCTCATACAAAGTCAGTCAGCTAAAACAATTTTTTCCACGCGTCCCGTCTTTGCTGCCGCAGTAAAAGTTGTACAGTTCCTGGTCTAATCATGCCTGAAAAGTTACATGTCCCTCACACCCTGTATAAATAGTACACTGTAGGTAATTAGGTATACACATTCTGTATAAAGAACCAGAGTAGCAGGTTAATTTGCTGTTTTACTCAAGAAATAGATGTTACTTTAAGTTTCTTTATTATCATAAAGATAGCTTTAACTCTGTAACAATCAGTCAGATCCATACTAAAACAGAAGTACCTAAACAAAGGAAAACGGACCCTATACTGAAACTGTCTGCTGTCACAGGTATCAAGTTAGATTTTACAGAATACAGGTTTATAAAGTAGCTATTAATATTGAAGTGTCTCGAAATATCTCATTGTTAAAACACTTGAAAAATTGCAATATAATTCTTGGCTTTTCACAAAAACACTGACAATAGACTTGGGTCAATTTGTATGGCAATTTACTATAATAATAGTTGCTATTTCCTTGCACAAACTCTTTTCTGTAAAACTCGTGTACCGTACATCAAAGGTATGCATAAAATAATTTGATAAGTATCGTAATACTGAATAGTCATGACTTTATGTTAAGAATAATAATCTTCATCCAAAAAAGTCAACATACGTCGGGCACAGATGAGACATAATGCAACCTCGTATTTGTTTAGCATTTATAAACTAAAAAACTAAAACTGATCAACCAAAAACCTAGTATTTAATGTAAAACTGAACAAATGACAGACAAAATCTGAGAAGATAACGCAAAGTACTTCCTAAAATCGTTATAGATTAATTCTATTAACGAATTTTTATAGAGCCCTTGAACAAAACTTTCATAACAATTTTTGATATGTTTCCCTGTAAGGATGGAATACGGACATATTCCACAAATTAGGAAAATGGCGCGTGGGGCGCCTATACAGATGGCTCACTCAGTTCTAGCGACGATTTAGACGCTTACTGAATTTAACTAAATCAAGATTACTAAGAAGGTGGTTGACACGAACGTCATATTTCTTGGATTTAAAATTGGCTCAGAATCATAATGACATTCTTTGTTAGATTGTGCTGTTTTGATATTTTATACTTTGAGATTTTTGACAGCAGCAACCTTGGCTATGAAAAATTAAATAAGTGCATCAATTTTTGGGGAAAATAAATGCATGACATGTCTAGAATAGTAAAAAAGTTCAAGTTATACCTTTGTACCTAGATACATTGCGAAATAAATATTTTTTATATCAATTTAATCAGATGGATTTCACACTCTTTTGTTGACGTGTTTGGCTAGCAGTTGGAATCGCATCGAGTAGGTAAATAGCGTCGTATTTATCCATACAATGTTTTAATTAATAGTCATCCTATGTTACGACTAAAATTACAATTTTTACGACACACGACGTTTAAAAAAATACAAGTGTCAATATGACAAGTCTCGCATATTATAATGTGTCATATCTTTAAAACACTCAATTGTATATTAATAACAAAAGATATTTTTAAGTATGCGTGTGACTATTTTATCCTGTCCTGTTATCACCGTTTGTTCAAACTCAAAAAATATTTTAAAGTATATGAATATTTTAAAGTATATGAATTCAAAGAGAAAGAAAGTAGCAGCGGCTAAGAATACTGCCACCCCTAGTCCACTCAGGCTGTTTCGTAAAAAGCGACGTCGAGTTTTGACCTCAGCTTAACATCTGTTGACTATGGTCAACCGCATGGTGGCGGTGATACCACCTACAATAGCATTCCCAATGAGGCTCGACGTCAGACAGGCGGCCGGTCATAAAACATAGCCAAATCCTTTTGGAACATGATTTTGTGTTCAAACAAAACGTGTTGAACCGACCCCAAGTAATTAAGATAGGCAGGAAGATGACGATGATTAATTCAAAGAGAATATTACAGTAACAGGAATGATTATCGCAATTACAAACAATGAAAATGTTAAAAGCTATGCTTATCTATTCAAGTTTACAACTTTCCTCAAGAAACATAGGTCACGAATAAAAAAGACATAAAAATACCCAGTCATATGGATTCAGTAATGTGTGGAAAGTCCATAGCAATTTTTTCACATTCAAGCCACGGTTAAAGTTTCAAGTTTACTTCATTAAAATAGAATTCAGTCGAGTGAGAGTCTAGACCAATCACATTACTAATCAATAAAAAAACGAGAGATTCACCGTTCAGTATTAGTTATCTGCCCCAATAACGTATATTTCTTTCACTTTTTTACTAAAATTGATGAGAGCAAGAGGTCAAAGTACAACACTTTCAGTTTCATGTATCACATGCTAATCTTGATTAAGTGTTTTTTGATTACTTAAACAAAATCGGTCCAGAGAGTTTTGATGATAATAAAATTACGCTTTTTAAATTTGGATTACACCAATCAAAGAAATATTATGGGAATCGTATGCCTTACCGACAAGAGTCAAGCTCTTAGATTTAGAAGAAGAGAGCAGTATAAATTTGTCTGCTCCGTGCCGTCATCATCACGAATCTTTGTATGAAGAAGCCCAATTTTACCATTAGGTTTGAAGGTTTTAAGTTTAGATTTTAATAAACGATTAATAAAAAAAATATATATGGGCAGGATTTTACCATTTCATTTATGATAGTTAGACGTTTCGTTCCTAAAGAAAAATTGATCAGTTTCATATGAACCCCGTAAAATGCCGTTTTGTCTTGTGAAACGCCGAATAGGTGGGCAACTTGATTAATTCTGGTATCAGAGCTTTCAAACGCCCACTACATCCAGTAGGCCTCTCATATGAATGATTATAAAACGATTTCAGTGAAAGAAAATCAGATATCTGTAAATAAACTGCATGCTCTCGGTTATTTTCATTTTTTTATGTCATGTCCAGATCTAAACTTTCGCAGAATAATTGGCTAATCATATTACATACAGAACTGCTGATCAAATTAGTTGGAGGTGCCAAAAATCATAAAATCTGACGTCCATTTTTCCATAGACTAAAAAAAAACTGTCAGATGAAGTAACTTAATAAATATAAAGCATTTTATTTAAATCGGTTTTTGTTTCAGGCATTATCTATAACAACTAATAAACAAAAGCAAAACAGACAATTCTTGATAACATGAGTTCTTTAATTATTTTAAGAGGATATTAGATATTATGGTTCTGTTAGAAATCCTGAATATTTAATAATAATTAATTACTTGCTTTACATTACATACAGTGTAGACAATAAAATTTGCACATGTCCGTGCAGTATGCTCGCTATAAAGTACAAACTCATGCAAAGCAAATTAAAACTACTAGCAAGCACTCAAGGTGGCCTTTCAAATCAGCCAAAATTGCAGCTTAGTAATCTTCTCTACGGAAATAAACATAATCATTTACACAAAAGCATATTATGTACGAATTATCTGACTATGTGAAGCATATAAAAGCTGTATGAAAGAATTGTCTTATTAGATAGTGACCGCATCTGAAACGGGGAAGACGCGCGTGCTTTTTGTATAATGCATCGAATAATTTTGCTACATTTCTTTGTGGTCGCTGTGTTGGCTAACCCCGTCGTTCAAAATGAATTACCGAAAGTCGAAACCGCGGCTCGAGCGATGGGAAAGGATTGCGCGAGTGGAATCTTCAGCGCGACGTGTTTGAAGATCGAAGCTTTATCGATGCTTGAGAAGCTCAATTCGAAAGAAGAAGTACAGTTGCTGCCTGGATTGACGCTGACGAAGGAGCCGGGTGCGGACAACGAAAGCAAAGCTGATGAGTTCGCTGCTGAGCTTGCACGATCTCTACCTTCAAATCCTGACGAGAGATTAGACAAGTACTTGCTGTACAAACTGGGATCGTACCTGGACAGTCACTCAGTGAAGTTCAAGCTGGTTGACAACCAGGTTACTGAGCAAGCCAGGGCTATGATTGGTGAAGCCAGGCAGAAGGGTGGAATGGGAGGTGGCGGCAAAAAGGGTGGCATGGGAGGATTGATGATGATGGCTGCAATGATGAAAGGTAAGTGCAAAATAATGTAATTCTTTAGTCATATAGATACATACGGATAAAAAAGTGTTGTAAGAAAGTCTTTTTCTAAACTCTGCAAAATTTTAATAGGGAATGAATACATGGATGGACAAATTACACATGCAAATTTTTGTTAAAAGCTTTTTTGTTTTCTGTATATCTATTTCATTTATAAATACACAAACTCAGCTTAGTCTAGGAATATTTAGTAAGGCTTTGTTTCAATCTTTTCTGATATGCCATGGAATCAAATAAAATAGGTTACTCTAGTTCTAGTATAATTGGCAAACATTTATTAATTTAGGGCAAATCTAATCTAAGAGGATTTGGAAAGATCCTATCAAGTTATCATATAAACATTTCGCGTAAGCAAACATTATTAATATCAGTAGATATATAAAAGTCTTCTGCTAGTACTGCTACACACACATAGACTTTCCCATCGGAAGATACATGACAATCTCACCACGTTTAAAAGGAGCAGAATTATGTTGTATTATAAGGATAGTCTAGAAGAATTTATCAAAAAATATTTGCGATTGTTGTTTGCGAGTGAAACAACTTGATCTGCAACATGTACAAAATCGATTCTTATAGCTTGAAAGATATCGAATAGCTTAAAAACTAAGACAAAAGCATAAACATTGCTACACAGAAACCAAGATCGGAGTTTAGCACCACATTTAAAATAAGTCGAAGTTTGTCAGCAAACATTGCAGTCTAAAGCCAACAAACAAATCAAAGATCCATATCGCAATAAAAACAAAGTATTGAGACAATCTACACCATCAAATAAGTATAAACCGTATAGACGTTTACAACCCGAGCGTCCACACTCAGTGCTCGCAATAATGAACCGAAACACGTGCAGAGGAAATTGAAACTTCTAATCACCACCCAGGGTGGACTTTCTACGAACACGTCTCCATTTTTGAAATCAGCCTTCTATGAAAATATAAATGATGCTAAATTACCCCATATAATCCCAGTATGTGAACGATATAAAAGCTGAACGACAGAATTGTCTTATCAAATCCCAAGTGCATTTGAATCAGGATAGACGCGTGTGTGTTTAGATATGATTCGAATAGCTTTGTTACATTTTGTGGTGGTTGGGGTGATAGCGGGTCCTGTCGAACAAAATGAAGTACCAGTGGTCGAAACCGTAGCACGTGCTATGGGAAACGATTGTGCGAATGGTATTTTTACCTTAAAGTGCCTGAAAATCGAAGCTCTTACTATCCTTGAGAAACTGAACGATAAGGACGAAGTGCAGCTTTTACCTGGAGTGACCTTAACGAAAGAACCAAGCAAGAGTAACGACAGCAAAGCTGATGAGTATGCAGCCGAACTGGCCAGGACTTTACCAACAAAACCTGATGAAAGACTTGACAAGTACTTGCTCTACAGATTGGGGTCTTACTTAGATTCCCATTCTATCAAGTTAAGGTTACTGGATGAAGATACTTCAGAAGAAGCAAGAGCTTTGATTGGGGAAGCTAGGGGGAAGGGTGGCTATGGTGGGTTTGGGGGAGGAAAGAAAGGTGGCATGGGAGGAGTCGTATTGATGGCTGCGATGATGAAAGGTATGCAGTAATTTATTAAATTGAATCCAATATAACGATGATATTGAAAAGAGCTGGAAGTACATAGGATGATCTTTTTCAAGAGTACTTTATCTAGAAGGTAGTTTAATTTGACATACAATCTGAATGACTCTCGAACTTTTGTCAAAAAAAGTCTGTCTACAGCCTTTTACGCTCTGCCTACCCCGCAAGAGATAAAGGCGTGATATTGAATAATTCTTATTTTTGGCTTAACAAAATTTTTACAGAATGCAATTTTATATCACTTCTCTTATTTTGGTATGCAATTAATTTGGCTGTTATATTGTAAAAAGTCACATTCATAATTGATTTCATAAATCTTTTATCCAAATAAATATCGTTAACAAATCGTATAATTCTTTTGATAAAAGCTTTGTTTCGCAAATAAACAATAGTTAAATAGCATAAATGGAAGGAGTTTCAATCACAAACTTCGGCTATATTTAGATGGCCGTAATAATTTACACTGATTGTTTGAATATTTATAATGATTTGTTTTTCAAGCTGTCATATCTAAAACTAGGTACTTCAATTAAAGAATATACATATTTTCACAACCTTTGACTTAAAAAATACACACTTATAAGGTCTTACGTATCATTACGATCAAAGGTTAGTTTTTGTTAATTTTGTCTAATAAAAATTACAGGCCTTCAACATTTCTTGTTCTGTTCTAGTTATTTTAATAAAAATTTCACTCCTTGATCCATAATTATTAGGACTTACATTGTACTGTAATAAAAACTTTCTTGTATGCAATAACCATCCGCATTATCTTGCTTATAACTAGCACCTAGGAGTTTAATTATTGTTGTGTCTTCTGAAGCATCAGTTTGCCAAGTGTAAGCTTTATAATGTAAATTAGAAACATGCGATGTATGTCTAACAATGTGAGTAACATGGTAGGCGTATTTTGCATTTCTTGTAAATATTTTTTTAAACAGTAATTTTGTGTATTCGCACTCTGGCAATTATAAAAGTTGTAAAAAAAATTAACAGCAAATATGGTAAGCTAACCGAAAAAAATAACCCCATAGTATGATATGTAGCAGCCCCCTGAGTCAATTTGTATGGGAGATTCAAGTTATTGTTTTATATTTCGACTTATGTTCCTTTATTTGCAGTAAAAAAAATAACAATCGATATTTCAGTGTTATATTAGTTTAATCACTGTTATAAACCAAACGAAACGGCAAAATGACTTGCATTAACACTCTGACTACCTAACTAGAGCGTAATTTTATGACAGCTCAAACGATATATGGATAGTGCGTTATAGTCCGACAGGTTCGTGCGCGACCTTCCTGCGGGGTACAGACAGTGAGGGGGCGAGTAAGCACGTCATTTTAATATGACGTGCGGCAGGGATGCGCGCCTTTCCCTTCCCCGCTACACCTCCCGCTACCCGCTGACATCTCCCCTCCCAACATCTGTCACCCCTAGGGAGGGTCGCGCACGAACTGGCCGGACTATAACGCACTATCCATACATCGTTTGAGCTGTCATAAAACCACGCTCTAGTTAGGTAGTTAGAGTTCTGTCTGTTACTGGTGTCTACAGGGAGTAACGGAAAGGGTATGCAAGTCGAAAGGAGGTCAAAGTACTCATGAAACTGAACAACTTTCCATATGGAACTGGGTCGAAATAAAAAAAATTGGAGCTCCCATACAAAATTGCCGATCAGCTGATTGGGGGGTCCAATTTTTTTTTTATATTTCGTCCCATGTTCCGTGGGGAAAGTTGTTCTGTTTCATGAGTACCTTGACCTCCTTTCGGCTTGTTATACCCTTTCCGTTACTCCCGGTATATAGCAATCTTTCTATCGAAAACTAAACCTTCGTCACGGTCCAGTTTTGATAGCGAATATTAAACTTTTGTACATCTTATGTGAGTTGTTGGCTGTATGATGCCGGCTTAGGATTTGAAAGTTGATACGTGATATGATTGCAATTTTAGGCGAAGAGCTAACAGCCTCTCACAATTACTGATGGTGATACATACCATGGTTGCCACTGTCAAAAATGTCAAAGTTTATGAATATCAAAACAGCAAAATTTGATACAAATACGTTATATGATTTTCAGCCAATTTTAATCCAAGAAATAATATGACGTTCGTGACAGTCATCATCTTAGTTACCTTAGCCCCAAGCTCCACAGAGAGGACATAGGACATGCCCTACGACGCTTGACGCTTGATATCGTGACGCTTTGGCGACGCTTTGGCGACGCTTGAAACGGTTTCCATACAAAATGTATGAAACTGTATGAAACTGTATGTATGACGTATTGACAAAGGCACACACAAGCGTCGCCAAAGCGTCGCATCTATGACAGCTAGCGTCAAAAATTAAGAAGAATGTTTGACGATTACTTTTCTGTCAACTGTCATTCTTACGTCCTATGCTCTTCGTCTCTTTGGTGGAGTTTGCGCCTTAAGTTTTCCTAAGATTATAGTAAGATTCATCGCTATTCCTAAGTGAGCCATCTGTAATGGCTACTCTCGCGTCGTTTTTCTAATTTGTGGACGTGGTGTAAATGTCCGTTTTTTTGCGGCGTGTTACGTTCTGCCTACCCCGCAAGGGATATAGGCGTGATATACCGGGTGCTTGGAAGCTCGATGCGAAGCCTTAAGGAGGTGGAAGAATGACTCTTTTAGAACAATTTGAGCCATACTTGTCATAGACAAAGTTGATTATTTCTATGTTTTATGGTCACTTTAAGATTTTTGGAGTAAATCTCCAAAATTTTGCAATTATTAGCTCATAACTTTTTTTGGAAGTTGAAATTACATGTTTTTCTTTTTTATTTTAGAAATGTATTTGTTACTTCATGTACTGATTGATTTTCAAGCAATTATTCTAACTAGAAAAAAATCTACAGGTACTTTAAGTTTAAAAATTTTTACAATGTTGAAAATCGAGCTTATGTTTAGCAGTTAAAAAAAATAAAAAAAATAGCTACGGTTGTTCAGACAATTTAGATAACATGTCTGGTTCATGTCCTTTCGTTTAAGGTATCATTTATGCTAGTAGGTCACCAATTTTTGAAGTTAGGGGGTCTAAACCAATTTTTAGGGGGTACAAATCAAAAATTTCAAAGATTTAAAAGATCGGTTTTTGGTCGATATCTCTTCATCTTCATGTTAGAAACGACTACCGCCGTAGTTTTTGCAATGAGTTAGGAGTCAAATCAGATATCCGAGCCGGTATGGCCAGGTAATAGGCCCGTTTTTGGCGATACAGCTCATCTGAACACGGTTACTTAAGTGTTACCTTAACTATCGCCTCTTTGATTATCACCTTGTGACATTGGGTAGGTGTAGAAGGACATCAGGAAGGGCAGACAGCCGGACATCTGTGATAGTTTATTTTCAAAGTTAGCCATCGTAGGTTGTGCCACTGACCAATCACCAGCCGCCATTTTTATGAAAAGTTTCGGTCTTATGAAATTTAAAAAGGCGGCTATCTCTCATTTTTGCAAATAACTCT
The DNA here is from genome assembly GCA_024500475.1 of Phthorimaea operculella. Classification (NCBI taxonomy): domain Eukaryota; kingdom Metazoa; phylum Arthropoda; class Insecta; order Lepidoptera; family Gelechiidae; genus Phthorimaea; species Phthorimaea operculella. Next base: position 6,613,378 of record JANFCV010000008.1, on the reverse strand, counting down.
GGTATCCTAACGAAGTGCTTGCAGCCAAACAAAGCAGACAAATAACGATTTATTTTCCTTTTGTTTCCAGGTACTCTCATGGCCATAGGAATGGGCGGGCTTGCAATGCTCGCCGGCAAAGCTATGATGACAGCCATGATGTCTCTGGTTCTCTCAGCTGTCATCGGACTCAAGTCCTTATCTTCAGGCAAAGGATCCACCACATACGAAGTCATCCAAGCTAAGCCTCATGAAGATTACGGGCACGGATACAGAAGAAGCTTGAATGTGAGGAGGCGCTAACCCTTTCCTATATTATAAGGCTGACTTGACCTGACTGATGACTAATTATCGTTGAGACAAAGGGGTGTACAAATTTTTGAATTGTTGCACAGGGCTTAACTTATTTCACTAAAGTTAAGTAATTTATTTTGCTATTTATACTACGGTGATTTTGCATTTATGATAAGTTTAATGGAGGAAAATAACTTCAAAGGATTTTAACACTCAATAATTTTGTTTAACTTTTTGATTGTTTTGTATGTATTTCATTATTTTCTTATAATTTTGTACGTACGTATTGTTTTTACCGTACTGTGAATATATATATATATTTTTTATTTATATTATGTATGTAATATTAAATTATATAATGTGTAATAATCAAATCTTTGTAATGATAATGTTAAATATGTATCTATGCATAAGTTACATTATATTTTAATTTATACAAACTATTTATTTTTTATTTACATATTTTTATCGGATTCTTACTTCTTATCTGCTACTTAATCACTGATTATTTTTATGTATTACTATTTTCAATTGGCATGTTTTAGTGCAATTTTTAATCAAAGATACCACACCAACCATAATTTAAAGGTAAATTACTTTGAGACTTTGCCATAAATAATTATATTGTTAATGAAATATTGAATTTAAAAAGTATATAAGTATGTAAGTATCTATTTGTTATTTTTCTTTATTTTATTGTATATTTTGAGTATATAAAAATACCTATTTTTTTTCTTTTTTATATTAATACATTAGAATGTATAACTTTTTCTTTTTGTTAATGTTCGTAATTATTAATATATTTTACATGTTAAGTATTTTACATTTTATTTTATGTTTATATTTTGTATTTTTTATTGTTTATCGCAATGTAAACAATTGTCAATAAAATTGAGTTATAAATCCTTCCTAAAAAGTTTGAAAAGAAGTTTTATTTTAAAGCCCTATGAAATATTTTTCTACCTTGGATTCAAAGAATTTTAGTAACATTATCCCAGCTTTTAGCTAACCAGTGTAAGATACTAAGCAAAATAATTCCACTATAATTAACAATCTACAAAAAAAAAAATGTGCGAACTCATTATTTATTCAAGATAATAATAATTAGATTATTAGCAATTCAAATAATCACTACAGATTAACCAGTTAATGGTATATGTACCTATCTCTGACATTACACTGCATCTTTTTTTAACAACCAAAATTACTTCTTTTATATCCGATAGATCGTCAATCCATTCGATACATTTACTTTTGTCTAACAAAAGATAAAAAGGTTATGGAATAAATCAATTTGAATCATTTATAAACACAAACAAAAATATGAGGACATTGACAAGTATATTTAAGACAAATTATGATGTCAGATGATTTTAATTAAAAATCAAACAAAATTTATTTTACGTCATTTAACAATGTTAGATTATTGGCAAAAATATATTACCTAGCATTGTTTGAATACGCTTTTGATATTTGTGTCAATAAAACAGAAACTGAATATTATATATTTTAAGCAATTTTGCTAGCATGTAGCATACGTTTAGAATGGTAGAAACATAAGGAAGAAATGTTGTCTCTCTACAGTGAGTGCTCGCGATAATGAACCAAAATTTCAAATTTAGAATCGCGTACAGACGAAATTGTAACTTCTAATCAGCGCATAGGGCAGACTTTCAAATTGGACATAATTATATCTTTTTGCAGTCACCGTTCTATGAAAATATAATGAATGCAAAAGTACACTAATCTCACTCTAGTGTTTTTAAGTAGGTACATACATGATTACTTATACTTTTTTTATTTGAATGATATAAAAGGCTGTGCGTAGATCTTGTTTTAGCAAAGCGTAACCGCGTTTGAAACAAAGCAGACGAGTGAATTTTTAAATATGTATCGGATAGTGTTAATACATTTTGTGGTGGCGGCAGTGTTGGCTAGCCCAGTTGTCCAAAATGAAGTACCTACCGTTGAAACCGCGGCACGTGCGATGGGGAAAAGTTGTGAAAACGGGATCTTTAGTGCTACTTGTTTGAAAATTGAAGCTTTGTCTATGCTGGAAAAGCTCAACACGAAGGATGAAGTGCAATTGCTACCTGGAGTGTCTTTGACTAAGGATTCAACCAAGGATACTGAAGGCAAAGCTGATGAGTTTGCAGCTGAACTGGCTCGTTCGCTCCCTTCAAACCCTGATGAGAGATTGGACAAGTACTTGCTGTACCGTCTTGGATCATACCTGAGTTCCCATTCAGTGACACTGAAGCTGCTTGATGACAATGCCGCTGAAGGAGCCAGGGCTTTGATCGGGGAGGCTAGAGGAAAGGGTGACATTTTGGGAGGAGGAAAGAAGGGAGGCATGGGAGGTCTCTTAGCTTTGGCTGCTCTTTACAAAGGTAAGTAATTATTTTTTAATTATCAGATTAGTTGAAATATTCTTAATGCCAATCATGATTTTTGAGATACCACTTAATAACATATTTACTTCCTCAATTTCAACAATATCGTAATTATTTCACGGCACACCAAGATTTCATTGAGTGAGCTCCAAAAACTATTACAAAAAGTCGTGACAAAGCTGCACTTCTTTAACCATATTAGATGAGCTATTGTAATGGAAATTTTCATGGAGAATTAAGGTTACTTAGAAGTGATTTTCATAAAATGATTTCTTTTAGTAACCAATTTAGTAAAATAGTAACAAAAGTATATCAAATAGGTAATCAGCTCACCAGAATAAAAGTACCCTCAGTTTCTTGGCCCCCTGTGGTCCTTTTCCATCACAATTAATCTAGCAATTTTTGGTGTTACTGTAAAATAAATTGAATCTATTTTTTTTTCTTTTCAGGCTCTCTCCTTACCATGGCTATGGGCGCCGTAGCACTTCTCGCTGGCAAAGCTCTGACCGCCGCTTTGATGTCGCTCGTCCTTTCAGCTGTGATTGGGCTCAAGTCCTTGACTTCACATAAAGGCTCCTCCACAGTTGAGGTCTACGCTAAACCACATGACGAAGGCTGGAGTGGCCATTCGGCATACAGGAGGCAAATTAATGTTAGGAGACGATAAATAATTTGATAACGAAAATACGACACGAAAAGGTTACGCAATAGTACAAAATGTTTCAAGTCATTTAGTTTTGATTTTGTTTTAAGTTTTTCTGTGATTTTTAGTTTTATATTTTGTTTCTTTATTGTTTTTTTTTTTGTTTATTTTAACTAGTCTTTTTTTGTTATACTCGTTTTTCCTCAACTTATTATAAAGGGCTTGATTTAGGTACTGATTAAAATGAGACTCTAATTTATTGATACACAAACTCTAATTTATTTAGCACAACTAATTAGTCAAATAAGTAATTTATTTTTTAGTGCGTAGCTAAGATAAACGTATACGATTTGAATATTTATTTTTATAACTTGTACATTTCTAGTGCATTTAGTAGTAATGTCTACACTGTACTTACTTTAACTGTTTCTTATGTTTAATTTCGCATTTAACTATTGTTTCTGTTCTTAAATATTTATAGATGTATAGATGTTATATTTATGTTATATCACATTTGTATTGTAACAATTATTTTATCATGATAAATATTTATACTCTTAATATTATTGTATACTTACCTGTATTATATATGTATTATTATATTATCTTGAGACACTTAATCTGCAAACCACCGGTGACAACTTGTTATATTTTATTTTGTATTTAACTTTATGTATTGAAGTTTGTATGTATTTATTTTTATAATATGCGTGTATTATTTCTGTTAATAATATTATTTTATATTTGTGTTTTTGTTTATTTTCATTTTTATACGTTTGAATGCTTACTTCAAATCTTTTCTGTTGTAAAAAATGTACTACAATTATAAAAATATCGTTATACTAAAATCAATGCACAATATTATGACTAAGATTTAATAAAATGAATTGCAAGCAAAACATCAAGTTTCATTGACCTGACAGCCAAAATGATTTTTCTGTAATGAAATAGTGGATACTTTTAAACTTATTAAAAAATATTAAGTATAGAGTATGGTAGGTATACTGAAAGTGCAGCAGCTATGTCACTGCCATAATATGATAGCTATTTTGCAACCATTTCGGTGAAATTTCAAACCTTAACAGGGATAATTCCAGATTTGGAGTAGTATATTTTGTGGTAGTACCGATATTTTGATTTAGGTAGGTAGTAACCTAAAAATACCTACCTATCTTTGGAAGTTATGCTAACCTAACACAGAATTCATGGAACTTTAAAAATCTTAATGGATCTGAAACGTAGACGAGGGTTGTGAATTGTGGCGGACCCCACACGATATCTCAAACGGTAGCCGCAGGTTTTCCAGTGCGTACCTGTAACCTGTAAGGGAGACAATGAAGTCTCCAGTAGGTACAAGAATTTTAATGAGTTGTAGGCCTCAAAAGGTGAATTGTATACGCGCCAGATGATCTTTCGAATCGTGACAACCATCATCAAATGACAACCTGCGACAGCCGCAATTTAATTCGAAAACGTGTGCGATGTTCAAATAATACTAAGTTTTCATTATGATAAAACAATGATTTTATTTCGCGCGAATGTTTTATCGTTTTTCTGCAACTCATTGAATTTTATGCAAATTTCCGCACTGACGGTAGAAATATCGCATGTAAAAAAACTATTCCTATTATAGAGATCAACTTATACTGGAAAATCTTTTGAACTAAAGTTTTCGTACTAAATCTTTTGAACTTGTTTAAGATGATAGGGAACAGGTTGATGTGAAATTTTCAGAGCCCGAGTAAGCTATCTGATATACAAAAATGAATATATCAAAACTGATATATAAAAATATATTATAAACGTAGGTATACAAGGTGTAAAAAAATTATCTGCAAATATTTAAGGGGTTCACCAGAACAAGAAACAGAAAAAATATATTTGAACCATTCATACAAATGGACTCGGTCGGCTGGTACATTTTGTATGGGAGATCCAAATTATTTTTTCATGTAACGACGATGTTCATAGGGGAAAGTTGTTCAGTTTCATGGCTTGTGAACCCTTAGAATATTTTGCAGTTCTTTTTACATCTTTTACAAAAGTAGACCAAAAGGCGTGTGAAGATTTTAAATCTGGATTTTCATAAATAGGAACTGACAATCCCATTTAAACTATATGTCGCGAAACAAAAACACTACCCTTTAATCACTGAGATTCAGCGTAAGAAAGATCTTGTTTAAGAATTAATCCTTCTATCCTTTACCAAGGAACATAAGTCAAAATATGAAAAAAAGCATTCCTTGGAGAAAGTTGTTCCTATCACCATCCGGTTCTGAGATTTCGCTATCAGTCACTTATTTCACCCATTAATTCCTTATTATGAAACGCTTTTATGAGGGATTGCAACAAGGTTCCCCCTTTCACTCCTGTCTTCCGTTCGCTGGATAGCTGTGGCGATTTGCATGTCCAGTATCTATACCATTTTAATCCCAAATTTTCATTTAAAATTTTGCCCATGATGATCGGCATTTCTGAATTATCTGACTCTTTGCTAGAAACATGACTAAAATAGCTCAGAAATATCAGTGATGGATATCCCAATCATACCCCATTAGTGTCAATGCGGGACCTATTTCATATTTAAAAAAAAAACTTTTGCACCAGCCTTAAAAGCAGAGTATTCTGCAAAAGTAAATTAGGATCCTCTGCAGCTGAGACTAAAATTGAGTCTATTATGTATATTAAGGCCTATTGCACTTGTAAAGATTTATAAATTTGTTGATGGACTAAATTCGATTATCTTTAGAAGATGACTGTATGTTAAAGTAATTAAAATGTGTGAAAGTAATCGCGAGTGCTTTAAAAGTCATATGACTGTATGTGTCGTATTTGAAAATCATGCTTAGTGACGTACAACTGAAGAGCTGTGGCTAGCCAGTGGACTAATGTCTAACAATATACTGATGATGATTCAGAAATGGACTTGGAATTATTCGTTACCAACTAAAGTTTTCTTTTAAACCTTGTGAATCTTAGATCTATTATTATTTTTTATTAACTTTAGCTAGACTACCGATATAATACCAAAAGACGAAGGTTTTCTTGCCTACTGTTACAACTACTACTTCAAAGACAACAGTCCACTGATGGACATGGGTCTGCCCTAATTGGCGGGTATTGCCTCACTACGGTTGGCAGGCAGATTGGCGAGCGCAGTGTAAGGTTTAGCAGATTTTCACAGGGAATGCTGCTGCCCATTACTTAGATTTATCCCTAAGTCGCCTTTTACGACACCTACGAGTAGAAATGGGGTGATGTTATTCTAAGCCGAAACCACACGGCACATCCTCACAAATCCTGCCTGTCGCAGAACATTTTTTAAGTTTAAAAAAAAATGGCTACTACATTATAATGCATTTTGCGTCCTAATAAAAGTTAATATTTTTACGGACTGTAAATATTGTTGATGATGCTTAAGTGGAGATAGGGTACCTATGTGAAAACTAACCACTATTTATTCAAGCTTTGCTAATTGTTAATATAAAATATAAACTCGTGTCATATCCGTACCGAAAGTTATTTATTTTTGCTTATAGTATATAAAAATTGGCTTATAATCAGTGTTTTGGATGCTTTATTACGCAACTATGATCATTCTGCCCATATAAGGAAACTTCAGTCAAAAAAACGCTACGTAGAAATTTTAGCCTTTCATGCATCTGTGACTGCCTTGTATAATGAGCCAAAATCTCATACTTACTTAAAATTTAGAAAACCTGCAGAGCAACTTGTAACTTCTAATCACCACATAGGGTGCACTTTCATTTCCGGCCGGATTGTCTTTTTGCAATCAGCCTTCTATGAAAATATAATGGATGCAAAAGTACACCTTACTAATAAGCCCACTTAAGTCGGTACCAACACGATTACTCATTTGCTTTTTTTTTCCTTTGATACATATAAAAAGCTGTTCTTAACTTTTGTCTTATCAAAGTGTGACCGCGTTTGAATCGGAATAGACGTGTGATTATTTTTTAATATGTATCGGATAGTGTTGTTACATTCTGTGATAGTAAGCTTAGTGCTAGCAAATACAGTTCAGAATGAAGTACCAACAGTTGAATCGGCTGCTCGGGCGATGGGGAAAAATTGCGACAGTGGAATTTTCAGCGCGCAGTGTTTAAAAATTGAAGCTCTCTCGTTGCTTGAGAAAATGAACGCGAAGGATGAAGTGCAACTATTACCTGGATTGTCATTGACGAAGGATCCAAACGCGGACAGTGGGAAGAAAGCTGATGAGTTTGCAGCTGAACTAGCTCGTTCTTTCCCCTCTAACCCTGATGAGAGGCTGGATAAATACCTGCTTTACCGTCTGGGATCATACTTGGAGACTCATTCTGTGAAGCTGAGATTACTTGACGACAATGCCTCTGAAGAAGCCCGATCTATGCTTGGTGAAGCCAGGAGCAAAGGAGGACTGGGCGGTGGAGGAAAGAAGGGAGGCATGGGAGGACTCTTGCTCATGGCTGGACTTATGAAAGGTACGTACTGATAATAAGTGTTTAGGGTTGGTTTAGGGTAAGAAAAAAAACTATCTGCGCACAATCGTGGATGTTTGGATTACTTGAATATGACGTCAAAGATATTCCCTACTTGTCACATTTGAATTATCTAAAAGTGTTGTCAGTTATTAGTTTTACTGAACTATTACGGTAAAAATAATTTCCTCGTGACTTGTCATATTTTGTAACTAGCCTTCCGCCTGCAGTTTCACTCGCAGTATTTATCTGTTTGGTCTAATAAAAATGTTTTAAATACATTCCATTTAAAATCCAAAATTTCGAAACAGATTGCATCAAAAATCACGAACTGGAAGTGGATTTCGTCTACTCGGCAACAGACGGCGCCACTGCTTTAGGGATTGTAAAAGCCCTTAGGTACCTATATCTTTAAAAATACGCCCTTTAAGTTAAAACGGGAACTTTCTTGTTCGAGGGGAGATAAAGGGCTATTGCACAGTATAAGTCCCTTTATCGTACCGGGAATCCTTTTTAAGTTTTATCGGCACGTACATTTTATCAACTTAGTTTTATTATATATAATGATGTTTAGAACTCTGCAAATTGCGTTGATTCCTAACCGTGTCATGTCATAACAAAAACAGTTAGATAGATATTATACCATTTATTTGACAAAGTAAAATCGAATGTAATCGATTTACATATTCAACTTTTTTCAAAATAGCTAAATACCTAGTCAGTACATATCTTTCTAAAAGATTTACTATGAATTAGCCCGATCGTTTTTTAATATTAAACTACTGATTACCCATCAAAATGTTACCAATCGACTCGATAAAAAAGAAAGTACTGAAAGCTCTAGGAATTAAACATACTAAGCTTTAGTTAAAAGACTGTTCTATTAGTCAAACAATAGTAAGAAAAATAAATGAACAATGAAAACATGCCCGTGCTCTTTCAATATTTTTTTCGGCGCTATCAGGTTCCGTAACCTCAAAAAAAAGTAACGCTACTTATTGCGGTTTAGGGTCTTCACGATGGAATGTATCACATTAAAACTGCCACAAATATTTAGGTTCTTTTTACACATGCCATCTGAATGGTCATAAAATAACTCCTTTGTAGGTTAATTTAAGTTATAGGGCCTTACCACGCGTTGAACGCTAGCGTTTTTTTGTTTGAAGTTTAATTTTTAACTCGCGCTCAACACTCGTTTATATTTGTTTGTGGCAAGACCCATAAAACCATTGAATTCTTCAAAAAGGAATGATCAATAATCTTTGGCAATCATTAAATATTCCACGCATCACATGTTGTTACATTTATTTACGTTTTTACGTTACCAGGTAAAAGATTAAACCTTCTATTAGGTGGACCAAAACTCTAAGGATTGCAATGCATGAAGTCATGAAATTATATAAATCGGGATAGGCAGATCGAGCCGAGAAAATACGGTTGCATTGCAGTCATCACGTTTGACAATTATTTGCCGACTGTTATTAAAAACTTGTGTATCGTTTTTGACGTTTTATAATGAATGATTTTCTTTTTCTATTCCAGGCATGATGTACTCCATGGGTCTCGGTGGTCTGGCACTCCTCGCCGGCAAAGCGCTTACCACAGCCTTGATGTCTCTCCTGCTGTCAGCAATCATCGGGCTCAAGTCCTTGACTGGAGGCAAGGAGTCCACGACATATGAGATCATTTCCAAGCCGGTCTACTCTCATTCCCATAGTCACTCCACGGCCCATGAAGAGATCGGAGGCTATGGAGGTGGCGGCGAGCACCATCATTCAGGATACGGAAGGAACCTGAACGTTAGACGGAGACGTTAAAATAGAAGACTAGGAGACAACCGATCGTTCCTGAACTAATTTATTATGTCGATAGGATTTGAAGATTTGGTTGTATTTATTAATTTATTTTTCGAAGACACTAATTCTGATAGTCCTATTAGTTACAAATTGGACTTAATGCACAAGACTTAACTTATTTCACTTTAGACTAAGTAATTTATTTCTTTTATAAAATAATAAAGGTGATAACTTGAGTAGGTACCAAAAAGATACCCTTTAATATATTTTCAGTTCATTTAGCATTCTTTATTTTTCTTTATTGGAATTAAGACTTCGCTTTGTAAATATTAGTATTTATTTATATTTTTGTATTAATATTCTACGTATTATGAAATATATGTGTGTATGTATTTATTACGTATTGTATCTTTCTATTAGTAATGTATTCTACAACTTACTGTATTTATGTAACAAAGTGCGCGTATTGTGATACCTATAAAACAATTAGTCATTTATTTATTGTACAAAATGTAATTTTATATTATTTCTTCTATTAGTTATTTTATTTTATATTGTTACTTTCTGTTATCTTTATTTATTATTATATTTCTTTCTTAATCTTTATTCATTTATTACACTTTCTTTGACGTTTTGCCATTTTTATTGTATTCTTATATTGTTTGTATGTGTTTAAATATTATTTTATGTATTCAATAACTATGACATGTTACAAATTAATTTTGTGATATAGTAGGTATGATATATGTGTATTTTATGCTTTATTTCTATATAAATATTTGTATCTTTATCCTATATAATGACTTCTATTTGTTATTGATTTGTGTAATGAACTGTAAAATAAAATAAATAAATCACCTGTTTAAAAAACTATGGTGTATTTTTTTATTTAAGACCTACTTCTTTGCATGAAATCAAACAAACAATCACTATCCACCAGCAGGTCAGAATACGAGTACACACATATAATAATAAAAAAATTGGTCTACTTTTCATAGATATAACGAGCTTTAGGTACTTGTATTTAAAAACATAATGAATGACTATAATTATTTATAAATCTCAAACGCTAGATTTTTCATAAAATAACGTACGCCTGACATTTTCTATAACGCAATTAAAAACCTGCGATAGATGCATTCTCGTATTTTGTTTAATGGAACATAATTAGGTACATATTTTAAAAAGAAGTTTATTATATACTTCTAGAATATTTCATAATATAATTTATACTTCCTTTGCCGGCAAACCTTTAAACTCAAATTACTTAATATGTAGCAAAGACTAAGATAAAAATAGTATTTAAGAAATTTAATTATCAAAGTTATATTACAAAAAGAAAATATTATGTAACTAAGTAGATAATATTGCCTTTCAAAACAACGTTCTAACAATACGTATAATTAAGATTGAAGCTGACATGCTATGCTTAATACAACAAAACGAATAGTCAATAGATCTCAAAACAATCTTTTTATCGTTTTAACAGATCGATATCCAATCATTATACTTTGGGGCATCTAAACTAAATCTTATTTAACTTTGTGATAGCATTCGAAACCATTGCAAATAATACTAATAGCAAAACTAATAGTGACCCATATTATCAGTCACCACCATCATCATCAGCCCAAATCCAGTCACTGCAGGGTATAGGCCTCTTCTCTATTGCGCCTTAATGCTTCTCTAATCTCATAAATTTAGACCCGGTCAATTTGATGATGTCATTTGACCACTGGGCTGATGGTCTGCCCACTGGTCTTTTAGTTCCTCTTGGCCACCACTCCGTGACTGCTTTGGTCCACCGTCCGTCCTGTATTTGCAGTACAACAAGGCAACAGACTATGTAACGGACCGACATCCAGTTACACCTTTCTGAGATCTATTTTCTTCATTTGTTGTTGAAGGCGATTTTCAGTAACAAGCGCAAATACTACACACCTGACGTGTGTTGGTACAAAAGAGATAGTTATATCGCCTCTACCATGAATTGAGAAAATTTCTCGATTATGATATGATTGACGCATGCGTTACATTACTGACGCGCTACAAAGGCACAGCAACGAACGACGTCATTTATGGGCACCGCTTATGAAAAAGAAGCAGGGAATCGTTTCTATTTATACATCCCAAATGGACACAAATGTAGTCAAATTATATACGGCATTTTACGGACGCACCTACGCCGGTCTTTTGCGGAATTGTATATTATATGACAGTCTGCGACACACACATGACAATCTTTGATAACAATGTCATATTCATAATCAAGTTATCCAATATTGGAGGATTGAATACATATTGAAAAAGACTCATAATAACAGGTGTGTTTCGGGACCAAATTATAATTAGACTATAATTTGTATTGGCTTAAGCAATATAAACTTATGCCAAAGAAAAACATGATCAGATAAAATGTATACGATTTGCAAAGTTTTCCCGCATGCACATCATAATCTTAGTGTAAACTCCATAGGTAGGAAAAGACGCGCATCTCCACAAATCCTATTTTCTCATAAAAAACATGTAACAATACTTTCCAAGAATGATATTTTATTAAAAACATTGTATAACACCCAATATTACGCGGAATGTAAAACTGTTTTGAGAATAGTTTCTGGTAATTATTATTAAAAAAATAATGTATTTCAGTCAGTACCTATACACGTTTGGCCTGATTGAAGTAATATTATGTCGTATAATTTCTGATTAAGTTGAAACTTGGGCGTAAACTTACACGAGTAATTGCTCTTTTTGTTTGAAATTTGCTTTTTGACATGCCATAGTTTAGCCAGATTGTCTAGCGTAACTAACACATTCACTAGTTATGCACTCATGCATGTGTAATAATCACCTTTACAGGAAAATTGGTGAGATTTAGGAGATTCACTTTATTTGATTGAGACATTTGTGGCGATTTAGTTATAGAGTCATGTATGTTTGAAGAATCTAGGGTAGAACTCAATAGCTATCGAGGTTGTTGGTGATTTTAATTGCAGTTTTGAATATTTTATTTTCAATTTATTCGTGTTGATTAAAACGCCATAGCAATTTTAGACCATTTTGTTCTCTTTTCAATCGAAAGTGACTTGATTTCTCCGTTAACAATAGTAGCCCCAAAGCAATCGTCACTTCGAAGTTTTTTATTACTTTTCTATCACAGTTTTTTTAGACTTAACTTTACGGTATAAAACAAATTGTGATCGCTATGGAAGTATCAGTTCTCGTCGAACTATTAACGAAATGAGTTCGACTTGCTAAATCAACAAGAATCAGTGAAAAAGTGTCAAAATGTTTCATAAAAAGTTTGTGGTTGTGGCCGTGTTAGTGGTTTGTTACGTGCATGCTTCTTATGGAGCCATCGAAGGATCCCAGCCGAATGCTATCAAGGAGGATAGCAAAAACGAAACTGTCAAAGGAGAACGAGCTGGACGAAGTCTTCACAAAGAATGCAGTGGAAGCTTCAGCACCAAATGCATGAAACTTCATGTGCTATCGTATCTTGAAGACCTCAACTCTCGCGACGAAGTGTCTCTACCTCTCCCTGGATTGAGCATTGTAAAGGAGAACACGTCAAACTCGCGAAGCCCTGAAGAATTAGCTGCAGAACTGGCTAGGAAGTTTCCAGGAAAGCCAGAAGAGAAGTTGAACGGATACATACTGCAGCGTTTGCAGGACTTCATGGATGGTCATTCGCTGAAGTACAAGTTGTTGGATACGCAGACTACGAAGAGGGCTCTGGACATTGCTCAAGACTTTGGAATTGTGACGGGACGTGGTGGTGGTGGCGGCGGCGGTGGCGGCGGTTTCGGTGGCAAAGGAGGCGGTGCTGCATTGCTTGCAGCTGCTTTGGCAGGCAAAGGTAAGAGAATACATCGGATTAATTTTTATAGCTTTTCTATCGTGAATTTAGAAAATACTTCGATATAAAGTCATGATTGATCCGGTCTGTGTCTAACGTAGCAGGGGTGATAGTATAAAGCGACACGAACCGAGGCAATCACAACTTTAAAATACAATTAAAATATTATTACCTAAGTAACTCGCAAACAGTTTTTCTATAGTATATTTAAACATGGTAATTGTTTCCATAGTCTAGTATTTCCGTAGTATTAGTCTGAGTATTTGCCTCAAGATTCGAAGATCCTTAGGACGATTCTCGGGGAAAACGGTGGACACAAAAAGTTGATAATTAATACTTAATTCGTTCCGAGTTTGGTCTGGGTAATAGCAATCTAAACCTCTTGATTAAGATTCTTGATTAGGCAGTTAAGATGAAGTTCGAAGGATCGGTATCGGTTGCTGTCCATATCACCAAGACGGCGTTTATTCCAATTCATTTAAGAGACCTGTAGGTATAGTTGAAGACCATCCAGAGGAAACTTTGATGCGAGTAGTTCGTGTCTGATCCTTTTGTGACGAATTATTTATTGTAAAGAATTCTCTTCTTTGTTAAGATTTAACGAACAAATTTCACCAAGTAACTAAGCACATGCGTAAACTTTTACAGGTGCTTTAGCTGCGGCAGCGTTGGGCGCGCTCGCACTGCTTGCTGGCAAGGCTCTTGCGGCAGCCTTAGCCGCCATGCTGCTCGCAGCCCTCGCAGGAATGAAGGGCGGCGGCGGTGGACACAAGACCACATACGAAATCATCACACAACCTCACGAATCCCACAGCCATTCCAACAGTCACGAGGAACATCACGAACATGAACATCATGGGCACGGACACTACAGAAGAGCTTACGACATGGCGTATAATAGTTACATGCCTTACGATTCTAGTGGTAGCGCTGGTATGAAATATGAATAGGAACCAGGGGCTTTAGCGGTGCGGAACACCTGACGACCAAAGTGTAACGTCGAGTCAACGTCGCTTTTTTGTATGAGGAATACCAAATTTTCTTGCAAATGACAGACGCATGCGTTATGGAAGCGCTAAATATTCGCAGCATTGGACGTCAGGTGTAAGCCCGCCTTTGTGTGAATATTTGTCGATTACGAAAAAGGTATCATAACTTGGACGTTCGTTGTTATTTATAATAGTTAAGTAAGTTATTTATTCCTTAATTTATTGATTAGAACTGAGTTTTAATTTAAAACTTTCAGGCTAAGTTGTAATTTATTGTTGTTTGTTATTTTTTTTTTTTATTATTGCAGTGAGCTGATGATTTGTTAAAGTTTTTTCCTACCATACTATTTTTTGTTTTAAAAACCCGCCGCATTTTGTATTTTAGTTATTGTCTATGTTTTTGCTTGATTCAACGTAAATAACGTGCATTTATTTATTTATTTAAAACCTTTGTATATACTGTTGTATATAAGTAAATTTATTTTAAATGTTATATATTTAAATATTGCTTTATTCATCTAAGTCTTAGTGCATATTTATTATTTAATACATATTTTAAAAGTAATTAGTACGTCATATTATATTTTTATTGTTTAGTACTTGCCAAATATATTTGTATCATTTAATTTATGTATAACGTAACTCTATTTTAATATTATGTTAGTTGTATATAATTACTCGAGCAGTGTCAGCTGTGATATTATAACTATTACCTATCTAAAAGACATATTTATTCATGTAAGTGTATTTTTAAAGTACAAGAATATATATAGGTACTTTTCGTATTATGCTATCTAGTTCATCATAACTGTTTTATAAAGTTACATCATAAACGAAATGAAAAAAAAGACACGCTGCGTTTCATTCCACCTCCAAGTGCGAGCAAAAAAAGTAAAGCGAGAGTAGAAACCTCAGCTTACCGCATTTAGTTTTTGTCTATTTTTAGTGTCTTGATTCGCTGCTCAAGATAATAGATTAGAAATGCAAAAAGTAAAACTGACTCACACCTGGTCCGTTTCTATCTTTAAATTAATCATTACTGTACAACTGGCCAATTTAAATGGTAACATCGTATGAAATATTTCTTAAAACGAAAGTGAAATGCGCTTAATAGTTTTAGAAAATTAAATAGGGTACTAAAATTATGTTAGATTTTCGAGTGTATCTGAATATGTAAGAAAATTTTATATTTATTTAAGCTGATTATTATCCCTTCATATAAGGCTTTCCAAATATTTTCTTTTAGATATTTGTATATCCTGTTACAAAGGTTTCATTCATAATTTGTGGTTCCATAGACCTACATAATACACAAGTAGAATGAATTTAATTGTTCAAAGAATACACAATTTTGCTCACACAAAGTATGAGTTATTTATATAATGTTAGTTTCGGCCAGTTACTATAATGATATTATGTAAGTATTGATTTCAATATCTAGCTTTTACCTGTTGTAAATAAAGTTCCTTCTGAACTTTCAAAGCTCTATCAACGCAACCTTTACCGTAGCGCTCATCCTAACCACAATCATATTAGCCGCTTAGTTAACCAACACAATGATAGATTTTCACTCAACCATCATACCTCATGACCTAAAGTCCTATAAACAAGAAAATTATAAATACAACAATGACATACTACCGCTTTTCATTCCACCGAGAATCATACGGGAAAAATGACATTAAAAATAAAACTAGCTTTACTCCTTTTTGCAAGTTTCGCAGAAGCATTTATTGTTGAAGATAGAACTAATGTTAATAATACTATAAGTGGTGACAATATCAGTGAGGAAGATGGCGACGTTGTTTTTGATGAAGCAAATCCAACAAAAGCTTTCGATGGTGTTTATACGGAATGTTTCCTACACTTGTCATATTCTTGTATCCAGGAGAAGACACTTGTGTACCTAAAGGAGCTTAATAAACTTAGTGAAGTATCTGTCATTGGCGATTATGTTAAGTTCGGTAAGTACTTTTTCATACATCTAGTCCAAAAATCTAGATAAACTTTTATGTACTGATGCTTTTATGTACTCATTCAATATTGCAGTTAAAATAAATACCACGGACAAACTAGTGCATCAGGATGAAACGGAAGGTCTTGTAGATCAAAATTCTGAAGAATTGACAATTTCCATCGATCAAGCTATTGACGATTTCTTCAATAACCATGTCTTGAAATTCAAAGCTCTAGGAAGAGATGTGTCTGTTCCTAATTCAGGTAAGTAAAATCCAATTCTTTCTAAAATATGAACTAGTTATGCTGGTGTTTGGTGAAAAGTGTAAAAAGTGTGGTTACCCTGTTGAATTTCGCATTCTTGTTGCAAAAGCTACTTCAGATAATAGCTTATTTAAATTATACAATTTGTAGTTGAAGAATTCGTGGGTAGAAAGCGGAAAGGCGGCGGCGGAGGCGGCGGCGGCGGCGGCGGGGGTGGTCACATGCATGACGACGGAGGGAAAAAGAAGATGATGATGATGGCTATGATGTGTATGAAGATGAAGCTGATGATGGTAAATATATCTTCAAAATAAAGTTCCCGATTTATTGACAACCTCCTCCATTTTCATCCAAGAAAATGTAAAAGTAAAATGTATTTTTTGTGTAATCAATTTGCTATTATTTTCCGTACATTGATCAAGAAGTCATTAATTTTTGCATCACCGATATAACTTACCTAGCTCTTAAAATAGTTTGACGTCTAGTTAATTATTATGTTGACATTTTGGTGTCATTTTATGTGAGTAGTTGGACTACATATTGATGTGTGTTTTTTCTAAATAAAATTTATTTGATGAAAGATGAATTTGTGTCATAAAAGAAATCAGATGTCAAATAAATTATGCGCCCACACTTACTCCTTCGTTTCTGCTAGTATGTATCGCCAGCACATAAATCTAGCCATTTACTTATAGGATAAAAATGTACTGGTATTAAATGTACTTAGTATTTATACGAAAAACCAGTATAAGTTAATCCCTTAAATAAGGTAGTTCTATGGGCTGCTTTCCTTTCTTTCAGATGGTGCCAGCTATGATGGGCATGATGGGAATGATGTCGTTCAAGGGAATGATGTTCAGTATGATGTCATTTATGGTGTCGAAGGTAGGTATCGCAATTAGCGCCATTAATATGACATTCGATACATGTAATATGATGATCATGTATCAACAATATTTTAGCGTTGTTTTATTGTAACTGATAATTTTATTTCTAGATGATGTTATTGATGAAGATCCTAGAAAAGAAAGGAGGAGGCGCTGGCGGTGGCGGAGGCGGCGGTGATGGGGTAAACCTATTTTTGTTTTATTATTCTTCTTTGTCGAGTCGATGGCAACAGTTATATTTTCTTTGACCAATAACTGAAATACCCCTGGGGCTCGCTTCCATTATAGCATAAATATATCAAGAAAAAAAGCAAAAAGTTTTTCCTTATCCTCTCCTCTGTGGCGCCATTTTTTATAGGTAGGCCTTGTCTGTGGCAAAGTCCCATATGGCAAAGTCCCAGATTATCTAACTTAGGCTTTAAAATGTGATTCTTGTGTCTACATACATACATAAGTATATTACACCTATACCCTTTGCGGGGAAATCAGAGCGTACCCGGCTATAAAGAAACAGCCACTCGCATCACGTCGGACACAAGTTTGAAAGTCCTTCGGAAAATTGTGTATCTCCTAAATTGTCTAAGTTTAATCTATTTCAATTTTTATAACCTTTGAAACTTTTCACAGGGTTGGGCAGCCGGTGGCGGCGGCGGGGGTGGGGCTTGGATGCCAGCAGGTATAATCCCCATATAAGCATAAATAACCTAACTTACCAAAAACATAATATCAAAAATTCCTTTCACCATCCAGGTGGACAAGATTACGGCGGCGGCGGCGGCGGGGGAGGTGGCTATGATGCCAATGGCCAATGGCAGAGCCGCTCGATCGTTGACGTCACGGGAGAACTTGATGCTACGCCAATCAGAGACCACCATTTCGTCCCAATAAAAGAACGAGAACCAATCATCTCTTATGTTACTCCGCATGTAAGATATGACCACGTAGTTAAAGATAAAAAACCGTATATAACAGTAAAGAAATTAAACGATGAAGTAATAAAAGTTAATCAGGGCGCAATTAAATCAAAGAAGAAAAGAGGTCTTCTGGATTTGCTACAAACGTCATACTTATATCTAACAAACCAACTCCTAGGAATCAGAAGAAACACAAGAGTGTATCCGAAATATCCGAACTACAGAATCATTAATGGCATTAGGTATGTTTACTTCCCATTAAATCAGATTAAAAAATCACCCAGAGAATTGAATCCTCAACCAGTCGCACCAATAATCACTCCAACAATCACAGAAGAAACGCCAATAATAACAGCAGAAGATTTCAACAAAGGTGAAATACTTGAGGGGGAAGTAGAAAACAGAAGTATCAAAAAGCAAATGAAGAAAATTAAGAAGATGAGTGACGATGCAAATGAAGTTGTAGAAGAAGATCCATGGGAATGACTATTCTACTGGATGAAGCTGTATATTTTGGACAGCCTTGTTGTGCCGGACTTTAAATCTTTTTTGTTCATGTGAGTGTAAATGCCAAATATCACTAAGTTTACATAATGTTTACAAAATGATTCTGATTCATAATAAATGTATGAAATAGACTAGATAAGTTAAATAAGATGGATAAGTTTTTATTAATGTGAAAGAGTTGCATTAAAACATTTCTTATTTTATTGTTTTGAGTCAATAAACAATAATCTATCTGTATTTTTTTCTAACAATTAAAAATATAAGTTTTCTTATGTTTCTTTTGCAAAGGGTTGATTTTATGCATAAGGCACATAATATACTCTGCTCATTCTATGAATAACGTGACAAGGATGAAAATTATAATAAATTATATTTATTAAATAACCAACAAACAACATAATTCCTTCAATAAAACCTAAAATAAAGAATAATGTCCTAGTGACTGGGTGTTTCTAAAAACTATTGTAAATAAAGTTGTCTTTGACTTAAAGACTTTTCTCATAGGCACTTAAATAAATGTAAATTATTTTAAATAAATAAACACTCGTATCGTAATAACAGTCACCTAAATAAATATAAATTTCCATTCAATCATAATAAATAACCAAACACACAGTGTCTTAAATTAGAGATATTACGTTTAAGGTTTAACGAAACGCTAGTGTCTCTGTTGACAGCTGTCATACCCATACTGGAAAACAAGCCGACAATCAAAAATAGACCTTATGTGAGTGCTGTGAAATAGTATATATTCAAGCGGCCGTACTTTAATTTGTATTCCTGTCCTGGCGATGATGTGGTGCCAAAAATAGATCTGTGAAACTATTGGAGAAAAAACTTTTTTTGAAACTATCAAAATATATAAATTCCTGCGGGGACCCCTATGAGTATGTAAAGCAGAAGTCAAAAGACACAAGGGACTTTTTTTGATTGATGATTTCACTCTTGAAATAGGGGAAAAGCTAAACACTAACCGCGTGAATATTACAAAAAGAACGCGAGTGTAGCGCGGGCAAAATTTTTGGTTCGATAAGGGCATAGTTTATACTACCTGCAGATAAGAGAGCTCGACATTTAATACTGAGAACGAACAATAACACAGATGCGAAATAGCTAGTTAGTGACATGCTACAAATGGAGTCACCACTTAGTCGCAGGGCCTTGGTGCTTCTTCTGGTGCCCCCCAAGACGTGATGCCCTAGGCAATTGCTGAGGACTTTTATCATAATAGAGAGAATGTTACGTTAAACCTTAAACAGAAGCTTAGTTTACTAGTAAATGCCAATTGTATGGAATTGCAGCACAAATTCTATGATGATTACCTATGTTCGCATTCATAGCATCTATTAGTAGTAATCCTTAACTTTTACATACTTTTTAATAAATATAACATAATATGATAATTATAACGTTTAACGCAAATAAAAACATTAAATAATTAAAACAAAACAAAACAATTAAATCTTAAATAGTAAGTCATAAATTATTAAAATAGACAAAATAAGTTTTGTAAAATAAAACATAAATAAAATTTGTAAGTATTTACATAAAAATTCACCCATTATTTGGTTTTTCTCTTGAAGTCAAATGTTATACATACCTAGTATTTTACAAATTGGTCTAAACCCCTCAAAAAACTTAAACCTTTTATAACAATGAAAGAATTTTTACATTTTTTTAATAACAATGAAATTGTTTATGCTTTCACTATAGTATTATTTGACACCAGTTGTGCCTTTTACTACTACTTATACACCGAAAAAATATAACTTCAATATCCAAAATATATGCGTTTACCATATTGTACAATCGTGAAATCAAAGTTTTTTCAATTCTGCACTACCTTTTGCTTGGGATGTTTGCACATCATGCGTGCTATATCAATGCCATAAGATGGTAATAGTGCAAGACAGATAAGAGACAACTTTACCTAAGGAAATAGATCAATATATGAAAAGAAAAAACAATATTTAAACTCAAATCAGCGGATCGGCAATTTTGTATGGGAGTTCCAAACAATTTTTTCATATTTCAAGCTATGTTCTTTGGGAAAAGTTGTTCCTTATCATCAGCCCATCCTGCATTTGCGCTATCGGTATCTAGTAAAATGGAATCAAGAACGGGCGTCGCTTTGAAAAGCCCATCAACATCTTTTCGATTTGTAGTACCGTTAAACTTTTTTCGATTTCTTTTCTCCTTTCAAGACTAGTTTACTTTATATATTGGATGTTACATTTCGGGTATATGTTCAAGCAATCTTTTCCCTCTTGGCCGTCCCTAGCCGCTTGGACGTAATCGAAGTAGCGTTGTGCATTCTTGCTGTCGCCTGCCGGGATCAGCTCTTTGGAATCCCTGTAATGAAGAGAGGAACAATATTAGCTGGATTCATAAATTATTAACTAGATTGTGGACAAATGATGATGATGATCTCTCCAACCTATTTTGGCTAAGGTGACCACTTTTACTCCTGATAAAGTCCTCAAAGTCGCGGATTCACCTCTTTACAAGACCGCGCCGTTCTGGCTGTTTTGCTGCTAAAACTATCAATAAAATTAGAGGATTGAAGAAGTTTAGTCAAACTACATCAAAGGTGATTGATAATGACAACACAGTTTGTTTCGTGACCATATTTTCTACTCTTTATACTTTCATGTTTGTCATATCCATGGCATTGCCTTATGTCAATCACAGTCGAACTTCAGTCGAAGCTTTCAATCTAGATGAACATTGTACAGTTGTCCCACTTTCACATAAAATATCCGAAGTACCTAAAGTAAATGGGACTATAAACTCCGTTCGGTTGGTTTAAGGCTAGGTATTAAGTAGTTGGCAGTAAAACTGCTGGAGCATATACAAATTTTGCATTTCTAAGAAAGTTCTTAGTTTGTGCAATCTATTGAAACGTTTACGCTATCAACAGCACAACACAGCAACTACCCACATGGAATAAACTCAAAAGCCCTACTTTTAGATTGCATACCCAATTTTAAAAAACACTTCCCGTGTTAGGTACACAATTTCGGAAAACTTGCTGGTTCCGTGCTTTGGAGAGCACTTTAACCTGTGGGTCCCGGTTAATAGCTATGATTTATTAGAAGGCCATCGCGTTGAAAAACTCTGACGCCATAGTTTCGGTGTACTACTTGAAAAGAAAAAGAACAATGGCACTTACTTGCTCAACTCATTGGATACTAAGTTGCTGTACGGCGCGTGTTTGAACGGATTGTTGTACAGCAGACAGACTGCTCTTTCTCTGCACTCAGGATCCTTTGCGCCAATTGCTTGTAGGATCTTGTCGACTTTGTCTAGAAGCCCTCCGTAGAACTTCTCAGCTGCCATGGTTTCAGAAGGTTTCGGGTTCGATTCCTAGTAGGTTCTCTCACATCGACTTTGTGATTGTATTCCCAGTTAGAAGAAGAACGTCCTGATTGCCCAAAACGTAAAATGGTTCCGTTCTTTGAAGGACACGTTAAGCCGTGGGTTCTGGTTGCTGATCTATTAGAAGGTGGTCATTAACAGACGATTGTCCGTGGCCTTCTACTTATAGTGGGCGGTTAGAAAACTATGACACCAGGGTTCATCAGGTCGTTGGACGTTTCGGTCTCCTACTCGAAAAGAAGAAGATCTGTGATGACATTAAAATACCTTTAAATTAAGAATGGCACTTACTTACTCAACTCATTGTACACTAAGTTGCTGTACGGCGCGTGTTTGAAGGGATCTTTGTACAGTAAGCAGACTGCTCTTTCTCTGCGTTCAGGATCCTTAGCGCCCATTGCTTGTAGGATTTTGTCGACTTTGTCTAGAAGCGCTCCGTAGAACTTCTCTGCTGCTATGGTTTCAGATGGTTCCGGGTTCGATTTCCGGTGGGTTTACTCACAAAGTTCCAAAGTTGATAATATACTACTTACTTGCTCAACTCATTGGACACTAGGTTGCTATACGGCGCGTGTTTGAAGGGATCGTTGTACAGCAAGCAGACTGCTCTCTCTCTGCATTCAGGATCCTTAGCGCCCATCGCTTGTAGGATCTTGTCGACTTTGTCTAGGAGCGCTCCGTAGACCTTCTCAACTGTTATGGTTTCAGATTGTTCCGGGTTCGATTCCCGGTGGGTTGATTTTTACTACATTGTGAGTTTGTTCCCAGTCTGGTGAGGAAATTGCAAACTGAGAGCCCTGATTGTCCGAAAAGTAAAATTGTTCCGTTCTGTGGAAGGCACGCTAAACCGTGGGTACCTACCGGTTGCTGGCTATGATTTCTGAGACGGTGGTCCAACCACTTGTAGTATCTAGGCAGTTGAAAAACTCTAACGCCAAGGTTTTTCGTGTCGTTGGACGACTCTACGTGAAAAGAAGAAGAACAAAGGCACTTACTTGCTCAAGTCATTGGACACTCGCGTGTTTGAAGGGATCGTTGTACAGCAGAAAGACTGCCCTTTCCCTACACTCAGGGTCCTTCGCGCCCATCGCTTGCAGGATCTTGTCGACTTTGTCTAGAAGCGCTCCGTAGAACTTTCCAATTGCTATCATTTCAGATGGTTCCGAGTTCGATTCCTAGTGGGTTCTCTCACATCGACTTTGTGATTGTGTTCCCAGTTAGATGAAGAACGTCCTGGTTGCCCAAAACCTAAAATTATTCCGTTCTTTGAAGAGCACGTTAAGCCGTGGGATTTCTTAGAAGGTGGTAATTACCAGAGGATTGTCAGCGGCCTTCTACTCGTAGCAGGCGGTTTAAAAACTATAATACAAGGGTTCATCAGGTCGTTAGATGTTACAGTGTCCTTCTCAAGAAAAAGAGCTGCGAGTGCATGAAAATCCCTTTAAATGAAGAATGGCACTTACTTGCTCAACTCATTGGACACTAAGTTGCTGTACGGCGCGTGTTTGAAGGGATCGTTGTACAACAAGCAGACTGCCCTTTCTCTGCACTCAGGATCCTTTGCGCTCATCGCTTGTAGGATCTTGTCGACTTTGTCTAGAAGCGCTCCGTAAAAATTCTCAGCTTCACTCACAAAGTATATTTCAGTTCTGTGACTGTGACTAGTGTGTTTCCAGTCTGATGAGAAACGTCCTGATAGCCCAAAAAGCAAATTGGTTCAGTGTTTCGGAGGACACGTATAGCTATTCGTCCTGGTTGCTGTCTCTAATTACTACGGCGGTCGTTACCTAACCATATCAGAGGCCTGGGACTTATAGTAGGCGGTTGAAAAACTATGACACTAGGATTCATCAGATCGTTGGACGAAATGGTGTCCTACTCGAAAAGAAAAAAAACAAAGGCACTTACTTGCTCAACTCATTGGACACTAAGTTGCTGTACGGCGCGTGTTTGAAGGGATCGTTGTACAGCAAGCAGACTGCTCTCTCTCTGCACTCAGGATCCTTTGCGCCCATAGCTTGTAGGATCTTGTCGACTTTGTCTAAAAGACCTCCGTAGAACATCTCAGCAGCTATGGTTTCAGATGGTTCCGGGTTCGATTCTAAGTAGGTTCACTCACATCGACTTTGTGAGTGTGCTCCCAGTTAGATGAAGAAAGTCCTGATTGCCCAAAAAGCAAAATGGTTCCGTTCTTTGGCGGGCACGTGAAACCGTAGGTTTCGGTTGCTGGCTATGATTTCTTAGAAGGTGGTAATTACCAGAGGATTTTCAGAGGCCTTCTACTTGTAGTAGGCGTTTGAAAATCTCTAACACCAGGATTCATCAGGTCGAAAGACGTTTCGATCTCCTACTCGAAAAGTAGAAGAAGAACTGTGATGGCATTAACCCTTAAATGCATGATTTTCCCAATCCTAATCAAATTTCTGTATTTTATAGAAAAAAGTGTATAAAATGTGGGAAAAATAATAAAAAAAAATTTTTTTGCTTTTTTTCAATATTTTTCTACTATTATCCTAGAAATAGCGGTTTTGATTTTTTTTTATAAAAATAAAATAAATAAATAAATCCAAAAAAAATAAAAGTTAAATTTTAGTACGTTTTATATTTGACATACTCTTTTTTATTTTGAGTTTCTATCTGAATTGGTGAATTATTGGCGATTTTTACAAAAAATAGTCAACTTTGAGAATGTATGCCGTTGTTTGGCAAATCTGGTATAATTCTCAAAAAAAATATTTTTTTCTAAATACTTCCTAAATTCATACAGCAAACATTTTTTATTTGTTAAGTAATATGTCAAGAGCTTGTATTTATTTTTTGTGATTTATTGGAATTATATATTTAATAAAAAATTAAATTTAAATACCTGGTATCATTTTTGATACTGTATGCACTTAAGGGTTAAAATACCTACAAATCAAGAAGGTCACTTACTTGCTCAACTCATTGGACACTAAGTTGCTGTACGGCGCGTGTTTGAAGGGATCGTTGTACAGCAAACAGACTGCCCTCTCTCTGCACTCAGGATCCTTGGCGCCCATCGCTTGCAGGATCTTGTCGACTTTGTCCAGAAGCGCTCCGTAGAACTTCTCAGCTGCTATCGTTTCCTGGAATTAAAACAAATTGTGTTGAAGGGACGCTATGTCTAATTCTAGATTCTAGTACAATTTCTAGTTAGGAAGTTATGACGACATACTGCTGTTTCTATAGTTAGGGCAGAACCTAGTTGGCTGCCTATAGTCTTATTAGATGGAACAAAGGGAAATCTTTTTCTGTATCCGTTTCTGCCTTAATTCCGATCGGTCTTCTGCACTTTTAGGACACAATATTTTTTTTATATGTTTACCTATGTGATCTGTGCCAATGCTTATAGGATCTTGTGAAGTAATTATCTGTTGGTGTTCCCGTAATAGCTCTGTTTCTGCTTTTATCCAATTGTTCTCTTGCAGCTTTGCGGCTGACACTTGGACTATCTCATCTTTAATGGGGAGCCCCATTTCCAACATTAGATTAAAGTGATTTTTGTTGAAAAATTAACCCACCGGATTATGTGACGCACTGATCTTTTGCTACTGGCGTACTAATTCTGTTTCTGCTTTTATTCGATTAGTTTCTTGCAGCTTCGCGGCTGAAAGATTCGAAGAATCGCGTCTCATATTAGAGAAGGAATATCTATTTTGATGTTATTGTTGATTCTTTACTCACGAAATCTTAAAAAAACCAAGACGTGCTGCTATACCTACTCGGTTTCTACCTTTATAAGACTGGTATTTTTATCTTTTCTTACAGTTCTTATGTGTGCTGTCTCAATAGATACTCACCGGATCTTGTGAAGCAATGATCTGCTGCTGTTGTCGTACTAGCTCTGTTTCTGCTTTTATTCGATTGGTCTCCTGCAGCTTCGCGGCTGACACTCGGAGTATCTCGTCTCGAATGGGAGAGGGCGGTGCCTTTGCCGCTAATGACGCTGCTCGAATCTGGAATTGTTTATTTGAAATTTAAAATCAGTATTCAAATCGAATTAACAAAAACTTAAAACTAAAGAGGGACAGTCGAATATCCCACCACGTGACATTCCCGGCGCAAAGAAGCCCATCACACTCGCCGCATTACCACGTTGAATGGTAATGAACAGACTCTGACTTTGCACCAGAAATAATTCGGAGAAATCCACGAGAAAAACTTGATCAAACATAAATTTCACAGTCTAGGGTGGCGTTTGTAAGATACGAATTCACTTTATAGCTTTTAATTAGGTAAGTGCTCTTAAATGATAAGAACGCAGAGCTTGATGACGCCTTACCGATTGGTGCTATAATAGACGTTTGCCTAGGCGCAAGCTCTACAGAGTAGACGTGAAACGTGGAATGTAAGATGGAATCTGTCAAACACGTAATCGTCGGAGAAGTGTCACGTGCGACATCGCGATGCTTGAAACCGTGTCGTATCAAAAACAAGATTTTTTCTATAATTTCCGAGAATGATTGAGTTGTAGACGACTGAATCGAAGTAAATAAGTAAATGTAATCATTGTTCGATGAATTACCTCCTAAGTTGCTTGTTATCTGCATTTACTAATTATTATTTATGCTCGTACTCGACTCCGATTCTTTGTTTTGGTTGGTCAAATAGTAAGTAGGTACGATTTTTCGACACGTCTGGCTTTTCACATATTTTATCGTAATATGCCGCAACCCGAACTTAGGCCCAAAACTCACGGTCACGTCCGTTTGTTCGATTTTCCGTCTTATGTTCATACGACTACACGGTTTATGTCAAACGGTTTGACAGTCACATTCATCGACGCAGCGTTGTGCGATACCGTTTGACATTATATATTGGCATGAAGGTAGGGTCGAGACTTACCAAAGCTTCTTTTTCTTCTTGACTTGGATCCAATGGATTTTTCTTCTTTGTCCTATGCGGATTTATTGGTCCGTATGGCCTGTAATTGAGCAAATGCCGTATTGGGTGAATTTAGGTGTAAGTTACAAAAATCAATAATAAAAGTTTTTATACAAAAACATAGAAACCGTGTAACACTTGCTAGGAAACTACCTATTTGATGTCATATTCATACGGTCATAAAAACACTGCGACTGAATTTTAGAGCATAGCTTTTAAGACATAGGGTCTTACCACAAATAAGTTACTCGTAGACGAGCGTTGAGCGCTTTTTTCTCTATGAAGTTTTATTTTAAACGTGCGTTCAACACTTGTCTAACTTTTTTGTGGTAAGGTTAATAATACCTGACTGTTTTTACGACATTGAGAAACTACCTACTAGGTACATAAGTATTTAATAGTCAATAATATTTTCAAAGCGCTTCCAATGAGCTTATAGAAAACTTTTTCTTTTCATTTATTAACTTTTTGGTTACAAAGTTAATACAAATGAAGCAAGCGGAAAAATTTTCATTTACTTATTTGTGGGTTCCTCGCAAAAAGGTCCATCAGTGCCCAGTACTGTACAATACTGACTGTAAAAACTGACTACTCAATATATTTTATGAAACTTTCATTCAGTTACACAGACCTTCAAAGTTGTAACTCAAATAAACCCAACTTTATAAATATGGAAATTTCTCGGAAATTCAGTGGGCCAATACATACTTATGACCGATTTCGAAATCTAATATATTCCCTCTATTATTAAAATTACTACCTAAAACACATTTTTTTGTAACAGGCATTCAAAGATTTTACTCCAAAAATCCCAATTTCACAAAAATGCAAATATTTCGGAAACCGAATGCCGAAACTAGGACTAGCTAATGCCTTTACTATTTGCTTTACTTAATATTTGCTCTCACCTCGTATTTCCAGCTATTTTCTGGCCTAAAGATTGTACGCCATTCGGAACTATATTACTACTGCTGCTCACTTCTCCAACTGGCGCTGAAAATCCTGAAAAATACGATGAATATAAATAGAATTTTTAATAGCTTGCATACACGGTAAAATAAGTATTTATATTGAATGCAAACTGAAATGCACTTAAATAGCATGCAAAATTATCACATTTTTGACATTATTGTTTTTTTTTTAATCATTCTGAGCTTATTTTATATCCAAAAAATTATTGAAAATATTATCCTAAACTATCTTCCGAAATATCAATTCTAATTGTATAATAATGATACTTAAAACTAATCCTAACGAAAACTGTGGCATATTTAAAAGTTCAATTAGATAAATGTTCTAATTGGAAATTAACAAGATTCTAATAAGATTCGCGGAAATTCGCGAAAATTTGCAACAATGTTGCTTTCAGACCCCTGTCTGTTACGTTCCAGCAGGCGGAATGACAGGAAGGGGGGGGGGGAGGGGGGTAACATCATCATCATAGAGGCTAACTACCTATATGCTAATTATCAAATAGCCCGCCCCTGGTCGTACCTGGGGGAAACGTGCCCATCACGCAGGCGGCGTTTCCGCGTTGGACCGCCAGCGCTATGTGCTGCACCAGGTACGACTCGGGGGGTGTTTGCCATACTCACCGCGCTTGGCAGGCGGATTGGCGAGCGCAGTGCAAGGTATTACTTATATTTACACCGGGGACAGAAAACGCTGCTGCCCATTCCCTGCATTCATCCCTTAGTCGGATTTTACGACACCCACGGGTAGATATGGGGTGATGCTATTTTAAGCTGGCAGCACACGGCACACGGGGTTCTGCATGCGCCTCCCTTATTCGGCGACAAACGCCCGAACCTCTGCACCCAAAGAACCAGTCACTTTCACCACGAATGGCAAGAATATACATTGCCCTAGGACCTAGGAGGTTAAAATAAGAAGAATTATTTTCACTTGTGAGAATAATATAGCACTGTGAGTGCATTACAATCCCAATAGATTGATTAAGCAAGCTTCATCATATGGTTTGAATTCCACTCATAATGTCATAATGTGGACTAACCATGTAGTAAGTTCTAATACTTACTATAGATGTCGCTGGATCGTCGCTTGGAGACGAGCATCAAGAGATAGAAAATTTGGCGTCCATCGGCCGTGCATCGATAGCTCAGTGGCAGAGCGGTGGGGCGTTTACCCATGCGGCCCGGGTTCGATCCCCGGTCGATGTACGTCATCTTTTCTATTTCTTATTTTCACTTGTGAGAATAATATAGCTCTGTGAGTGCATTACAATCCCAATAGATTGATTAAGCAAGCTTCATCATATGGTTTGAATTCCACTCATAATGTGGACTAACCATGTAGTAAGTTCTAATACTTACTATAGATGTCGCTGGATCGTCGCTTGGAGACGAGCATCAAGAGATAGAAAATTTGGCGTCCATCGGCCGTGCATCGATAGCTCAGTGGCAGAGCGGTGGGGCGTTTACCCATGCGGCCCGGGTTCGATCCCCGGTCGATGTACGTCATCTTTTCTATTTCTTATTTTCACTTGTGAGAATAATATAGCACTGTGAGTGCATTACAATCCCAATAGATTGATTAAGCAAGCTTCATCATATGGTTTGAATTCCACTCATAATGTGGACTAACCATGTAGTAAGTTCTAATACTTACTATAGATGTCGCTGGATCGTCGCTTGGAGACGAGCATCAAGAGATAGAAAATTTGGCGTCCATCGGCCGTGCATCGATAGCTCAGTGGCAGAGCGGTGGGGCATTTACCCATGCGGCCCGGGTTCGATCCCCGGTCGATGTACGTCATCTTTTCTATTTCTTATTTTCACTTGTGAGAATAATATAGCACTGTGAGTGCATTACAATCCCAATAGACCTAGGAGGTTGGAGTATTTTTGCCATTTTTGGGGAGCACATTCAGTTGCCGATCGTGCCGTGTGGTGCCGGCATAGTAGAATAGCACCACCCCTTCTCTTCCCGTGGGGGTCGTAGGAGGCGACCGAGGGAAAACCCGACCAAAATAGCCAGGGCAAACCGTATGGTGGCGGTTAATCCACCACAAGAGCATTCCCAAGGAGGGTTGACGTCTGGTAGGCGGCCGGTCGTAAAATTCAGCCAAATCCTTTTGCAACACGATTTTGTGTTCAACGAAACGTGTTGCGCTGACCCCAAGTAATTGGCATAAGGGCAGGAAGATGATGATGATAATTCAGCTGCGGATCGGGCCTCGCGGAATTGAATTGAATTTGAAAGCTTCGTTCGTTGACTACATAGTTAGGTCAAAAGTATTAATTATTCAGATGATTGTAGTAAAAGAACAACTATTTTAAATGCTTACTCATAAAACATGCGAATCGTGTTACAAAACACGCCACTGCTATATAGCACGATCTGCAATTTTTTATCTATTATCGTATAATAGATTTTAAAAAAAGTATCTACCAGCTTCCGTCTTAAGCGATAAATTCATGTAAGCAATAATGCTTTATTTAGTGCGAAACATATAAAAAACAACACCATCTTTATTTCTTGCCGGGTAGACAAAGCGTAACCGGCCGCATGTTTTACAGTAGGATAGGTAAGGATTAGGGATTGCAATCCCGCAGTGCGGGATTATTTTTTTGGTCTTGCGGGATCCCGCACCTTCAAAACGCGGATTCGCGGATCCCGCACATTGAAAACTCGCACCAAAAAACAAATAAACTTTTGCTTCCGAATGGCGAAAACTCGACGTTAATTTCTTAAAAATAAGCCTAACTATCAAAACATTCTAAACTATTAGCGTAGAAGCTGAAAGAACACTTCTTACAGGCAATCCATAAAACCATTAATTAAGAATGCTCTTTGATTAAGAGCATTCTTCTATAACCTATCAGTTATCTAGAAGCTAAAGTTAAAATATTCTGACACCAGGGTTCTTCGTGTCGAGAAGAAGTTATCTTATCACCTACCTACATGGTGATTCTTAACAGCTGTTGGTAGTAAATTGAAAATAATTTGTTATTTGATAAGTCTATAATAGTTTTGATCTAAAGTGACAAATTTGCCTCCTAATTTCTGATTTTTAGTCAATACAATATGAGAATTTATTCTTATTTTGTAATGACTTTGACATTTTATTAAAACAGTCTGGCTAAGGCGAAGAACACACGCAACGTCCGTTCCAGCGCATTTTTAGCGCAGCGTCAAAATAGCGCACAACGCTGCGTTGGAAAACAAAAGAGGAACGATTTTTGTGCGTTGCGGCGCAACAAAGATAGTTGTAGGCATTTAAAACAATAAGAGTAACAAAGACAGGAAAAAATGTGTCAAGATTAAAATTTGTAGAAGCGACATTATGTATTTATCTTCTGTGTGTAAATGTAGGTACGCAAGAATTTTAAATTTAATAAACAAGTTTTTATTATTTAATAGGTATGAACTAGAAGATTAAACCGTCCAAGAGCTTCTCAGACACACCTTCAACTAGGGTTTTGTAGTCAACGTTTCGATATACATAACAAAGTTAATTATGCTGTTGGTTTGCTTGCAGTGGTATGGTTACCAACCGCAAATCGAAAAACTTTTGTGTTTCTTAAAACTTAAGTGGTACAGCATCCGTTATAGTATTCGTGATAATCTCGGGTTGAGAACTATATGTAGCTTAATTCAGGTTTTACGCTCAACTATTGAAAGAGAACGGATAACGATCAGTGTATTTGCAAAATAAGTCGACAGCTAAGTATTTTGTTTTAGTTCATCTCTTCAGTGACCTTACGACAGTTGAAATTTGAAACTGCGTCCATATGGACTACTGGTGCGAATCTGTGAAGCATCGGTCTCATGTGTGTCTTACGTCAACTCGGTATGAGTTTCGTCCTCTACGATAAGCTTCTTGTACCCAATCGGGGCAATCGCTAAACTTAATGTAGCTTAATTTAGTTTTTACGCTGAATTAGTGAAAGAGATCGAATTCCATTCCATTCAAAGTTACAAAAATATATGAACGAATCAAGTGGTTCACAATTTCGCTGCCTGGGTTAGAGCTACCGTAGTGTAGCGGTTTATTTTTGTTATGTGGCACTGCACTTATCGGCTCCGGGGCCGGTTAAAGCTACACCTAATTATTTTGTGGGGAGCGAGGGCTCACCCGGATGTGTGTGGGTGGTTGTTCAAACAACCAGCCCAATCACGCCCTTGGGGTAAGACTGGGCTTACGAGATTTTCTGGGAAGAACGGGTCGGACTGTGTTTACTCGGTATGTGCCGGTAGTTGCCAAAGAATGGCACAAGTGAGGGGCCTCTGTGTCCTATTCGCCGGGGACGAGGGTTGCTTAAAGAGCTTGTAGAGTGTGATCTACTCGCAATGGCTGCATCAGCTGCTAATGTGATGGGACCGTCAACATCCGAAAGGACGTGCCTGGGGCAAAATCGAAAGTTCGAAGTTGGATAGGGGTAGTAGTTAGACGCTGCAACTATTAGGGGAGCTCCAGTAGCCCTGCGCATGAAGCGGTTTTGGATGACTTGCAGCATATTCAGATGGGTCTTAAAGGTCATGATTGGCCTGACGCAGTTAGTGTAGAGTCTCACCTTTTCTAAGAAAGAGTTTGCTCTTGTAATTGAGCATCGAATGTATTCTGCCCAAAACTGTTATGTGGCTAAGTTTAGTCTGGAGTCGAGTGTAGCGCTCAAACACATCTGACCCGGTTTGTCCGAAAACGTGGGTTCGAATCCCATCAGTGGCGTGAATTTATTCCATTTGCTTCATTTGTATTAACTTTGTAACCAAAAAGTTTATGTCAATATCTAGTGTTTGATTAAAACACCAAGTATTCCAAATTACTTCCATGTGGAAAAATCTACAAAATACTAAACATTCATATGATACCTACTTTATAAGGTAGACAGACACTATGGATATTCGATATCCATGTGCCAGCAGAAGCGGAAACAAATTTGACGGTACCTACAAGATAAGAAACCATCTGTACAATTCGTATTGTTTGATAATTGATGAAATAAAAGATGTGGCGATTGCATGTGAAAGAACGAGATATAGTACTTCAAAATTTGACAATACCACTCTTTCTTTTACATACGTTTGTCTCTTTTGCGCACGTCTGGCGGACAACCTTGTCAAAACAATATTTGTTGATAGGTGTTGCCACGTACATATTTTTACCATAGAAGTTGGGTGAATGAAGTAGGAAAAGCGAGAAATGTTACGGATATTGCCAAAATGAATCAAACCGATGAGTTAGCGATCCTCGTGAAATTTGCCACTGATATTGCTGGCATAATATTAGGGACGGACATGGACTACTTTTTTTCATCACTAGAGTACCTGATGATGGCGGGCACCAGAAGCACAGCTAAACTATAAGAGATACTAAAATGGGTTCATTGCAAAGTTGTTCAGCATGACGAGCCGCTCCTGCTGTCACATGATTATCGAGAATCTGGAGTAGTTACCTAATGCAGATCACCAGCATCCCATTCAAACTATAAGAGATACGGTAATGGCTTTGAAGTAAAATTTGTTCAGCATGACGAGCCGCTTTTATTGGCACATAGTCATCGAAGGTCTGGAGTACCTGATGCAGATCATCAGCATCCCATCTAAATTGCAAGAGATAAGATATCTCCATCAAAGTAAAAGTTGTTCAGCATGACGGTCGCTTTTGCTGGCACATGGTCTTGATGAGTCACTTCTGCTGGAACGGAGTAATCGACTTTTTGCTAAGGGCAAAGATCTAATTTCTACTTGGAAACAGGTAAGTAAAAGCTGGTGAAACCGCTCAAAGGGCCGCTAGAAGTATAATAGGTACCTACACGGTCATGTAGATACATTCTTTTTCACGGAAACAGCCTGAACGGCTGGGAGGATAGTGACATTATTATGAAGTGTCACTTTTGTAGGCCAACACTCAGATCCATACATGACGACAGGTCTGACCACCGTCTTGTAAATCTTGCCCTTCAGTTTGAGGGGCATTCGGGGGTCGCACACTGTGCCCGTGACCTGTCGCCAATTCATTCATCCTGCATTTATTCTGTGCTTGATAGTCCGGTTTATCTCACCATCGCCTTGCAGAAGTGAACCGAGGTATCGGAAATCGGAGCAGACTGGTAAGGTTACGCCATTTAGCGCTACCGGAGCATAGCCGGAGAGACCGCCGAAATCACAAAACATTTGTACAGTCTTCAAGTTGCACTGACTATATTAAAATTTTATCAATTCAAGATCGCGGATTTCAAACGTTATAAATATCTGCAGTCTTGTTCTTAAAATTCACAAATAATTATTATTGTTGTTTTCTTAGTATTCAAATATTTATCTTTGTATTATTTTTATTTGCCGTGTGGTGTCGGCCTGGAATAGCATCATCCCATATCTATCCCGTAGCTACCATATTTGATAGTTGCAATTTTAGGCGACAGGCTGACAACCTGTCACTATGGTGATACACAACCTTCTTAATAACTCTCAAATTTTTGTCAGACGTGGAGTAAATGACCGTTTTATTACAGCTGTTTACGCTCTGCCTACCCTGCAAGGGGTAAATAAATATGCCTGAATAAAACACAGGGGTGTAAGGGGCCCTACCAACACCTTCGGGGCCCAAGCCAACCTTACCTGCCCGTGGTGCACCCTGCTGGTCAACGGACGAGGCAATGGCGACCCGCCAACCCGCATTGGATCAGCGTGGCGGGTGACGATCCAACCCCCCTAAATAAGCATGGCAGTACAAGTCAAACCATGGCCCCAAGTTCCCGGCGGCTCCAGTTGCAGAACTGGCGTTGACGGGCGCCGGCCAAGCACTGGAACCAGGGGTGCTAAGAATCCCCGGGCGGCGCTCCTCCGTCAAACGACCAAAGCAAACGCACCCACGGACAACCGACGTAGATTATCACTGATGACATACAACACGCGCACTTTAAGGACCGACGAGAAGCTCGCCGAGCTGGAAGAAGAGATAGGCAGGCTGAACTGGGATATCATAGGGTTATCTGAAGTCCGAAGAGAGGGGGAGGACACGATAACCCTCAAATCCGGTCACCTGTTCTATTACCGGGAGGGCGATCAACAGTCCCAAGGTGGTGTCGGGTTTATCGTGCACAAGTCCTCGTCAACAATATCATCTCTATTACAAGCATATCAAGCAGGGTGGCGTACCTGATACTCAGAATATCTAAAAGATATTCGCTGAAGGTCATACAGGTTTACGCACCGACCTCGAAACACCCTGACGATGAAGTAGAAGTTTTGTATGAGGACATCTCACAAGCCATACATGCTTCAAAGTCGCACTACAGTGTTGTAGTGGGGACTTCAACGCAAAGTTGGGCGAGAGAAGCGGTGATGAGTTGGGGTGGGGCCATTTGGATATGGAGATCGGAATCCGAGGGCCAGAGGCTGGCCGATTTCCTGGAGAAGGAGGAACTCTACATGATGAACTCGTTCTTCAGAAAGCCGCTTCATAGGAAATGGACCTGGTTGAGCCCCGACGGTTCTACCAGAAATGAGATAGACTTCATTATGGCCACAAAGAGACAAATTTTCAATGATGTCTCCGTGATCAACAGGGTTAAAACCGGAAGCGATCACCGAATGGTCAGAGGCACATTGAACATAAACGTCAAACTAGAACGGTCTCGCCTAGTGAAGTCTACGCTCCGACCATCTGCGACCCATATTCAAAACCCGGAAAGCTTCCAACTGGAACTTACAAATCGCTTTGCTTGCCTAGATTGCGATACCGTGGACGGTATAAATAACAGTTTGGTGGAAACTGTCCACACAGTCGGCTCCAAGTTCTTTAAGCCCTGTCGTAAAAATAGACCTCAAAAACTAACCGATCGAACTCTGAACCTCATGGCTGAAAGGCGTTCTATGACGCTGCAATCCTCTGATGACACGGAGTCATATCGGCGGCTCAACAGACAGATATGCCAGTCCCTGCGGAGCGATATTCGAGACTTTAATATTAAAAATATTAAAGAAACGATTGAGCGAAACAAGGGCATCAAAGTTTTCGCCAGGGACCAGTCTATTGGGCAGAGCCAGCTGGCAAAGCTGAAGACGGAGGACGGCAGGGTAGCGTCCACGAGGCCAGAGGTACTGAGGGAGATCGAACGGTTCTATGGACAGCTGTACACTTCAGTTGCAAAACCTGTTAATAGCTCAACAGACCCTAGAGCAAAACTTACCCGACACTATACCGAAGATATCCCGGACATCAGCTTGTATGAGATTAGGATGGCCCTTAAACAGCTCAAAAACAACAAGGCGCCGGGCGAGGACGGAGTCACATCAGAGCTACTGAAAGCGGGTGGAACACCAGTACTTAAAGTCCTTCAGAAGCTCTTTAATTCAGTCTTGTTCGAAGGTGTGACGCCAGAAGCATGGAACAGAAGCGTGGTGGTGCTTTTCTTTAAGAAGGGTGATAAGACTCTCCTTAAGAATTATAGGCCCATCTCGCTTCTGAGTCATGTTTACAAGCTGTTTTCGAGGGTTATTACGAATCGTCTGGCTCGCAGGTTTGATGACTTCCAGCCTCCCGAACAAGCCGGCTTCCGAAAAGGGTACAGTACCATAGATCACATTTTTACGCTGCGGCAGATTGTACAGAAGACCGAGGAGTACAATTTGCCACTATGCTTAGCGTTTGTGGACTATGAGAAGGCCTTTGATTCTATCGAGACGTGGGCAGTGCTGCAGGCTCTACAGCGGTGCCACATTGACTACAGGTATATTGAAGTGTTGAAGTGTTTATATAGAAACGCCACAATGTCAGTTCGAATACAAGATCAGACCACGGCGGCTATTCCATTGCAGAGGGTGTAAGACAAGGAGATGTATTATCTCCGAAGCTCTTCACCAATGCAATGGAAGATGCCTTCAAGCTCCTGGAATGGGAAGAACTTGGCATCAATATCAATGGCGAATACATCACTCACCTTCGGTTTGCTGACGATATCGTGGTCATGGCAGAGTCATTCGAAGACCTCAGCAAAATGCTACAGGACCTCAATCGGGTTTCCCAACAAGTGGGACTCAAGATGAATATGGACAAGACGAAAGTCATGGCCAACTCTCATGTAGCGCCCACCCCAATATCGGTAGGGAACTCGATACTCGAAGTGGTGGACAAATACGTCTATCTAGGACAAACAGTCCAACTAGGAAGATCCAACTTTGAGAAGGAGGTCACTCGGCGAATCCAGCTCGGCTGGGCAGCATTCGGAAGTTACGCAGCGTCTTCACGTCCAAAATTCCTCAGTGTCTCAAGACGAAAGTGTTTGAACAGTGTGTCATGCCAGTGATGACCTACGGTGCCGAGACGTGGTCTCTAACTGTCGGCCTCCTAAATAGACTAGGAGTCACTCAGCGAGCTATGGAGAGAGCTATGCTCGGTGTTTCCTTACGTGATCGAATCAGAAACGAGGAGATCCGTAAACGAACCAAGGTAACCGACATAGCTAAGAGAGTCAGTAAGCTGAAGTGGCAATGGGCAGGCCACATTGCTCGAAGGACGGATAATCGGTGGAGCAGGAGAGTTCTCGAGTGGAGACCACGTACCGGCAGGCGCAGCGTAGGACGGCCCCCCGCGAGATGGACAGACGATCTGGTCAAGTCCGCGGGAAATGCTGGATGCAGGCCGCTTCAAATCGGACAAGGTGGAAATATTTGGGGGAGGCCTATGTTCAGCAGTGGACGTCCTATGGCTGATATGATGATGATGATGATGAATAAAACACACAGCGCCATTTAGCCCGAAACTAAGCAAAGCTTGTATTATGGGAATTAGGTAACTGGTATAATACATATTATTTTACTGCTGGTCCGACAATAACCTAACAACTTTTAATGACCAATGTGGAGTAAATTTATTTTTATGTTCCTGGCAACACTTGCACTAGCCTGACATTTTACCTGACATTATGTA
The DNA here is from genome assembly GCA_024500475.1 of Phthorimaea operculella. NCBI lineage: Eukaryota > Metazoa > Arthropoda > Insecta > Lepidoptera > Gelechiidae > Phthorimaea > Phthorimaea operculella. Next base: position 6,575,233 of record JANFCV010000008.1, on the reverse strand, counting down.
TCAATGAGCGAGCGAGAAAAGTACTGGTAGACGTAGCAACATGATATTGTTCTTTTGATAATATGCGACATTGTATTTCAAATGAGTTTCCCGTACAAGATGTCGAAATGAATTTGGCCGTTTCACTTGACGTCGAAAGAGCAATTGAACTTACTGCTGCTTATCGAACAAAATAATATCAGAGCGCGGCTGGTCAATCAAACTTAAAAGCACAATCTAGAAGCACGGTCGTGTCCCGCCAAAACGAGCCAAACAAAGTGTCTTTACTACGGAGTAAGGCATAAGATTACAAAAATAGTTTTCTACGTTGAGTAGGGTATTTATAAGGGTTCAAAATGGAGTGCACGTTTGTGTGAGATATCCTTCCTTTCGTATAATATAATCACCGTTTTATACATATAATTTTCCTATAAGTTTGATGGGCATCTCCTTGTCGCACATTGCACCTGCAAGTTGTCTCCACTTCATCAATCCCGTTGTTTTTCTAAAGGTTATCTATAGGTTACATGTAGGTCGATTTTGCCATAATTTCTAATGATTGGCCCCAAGTATTTAAAATGGTAAAACTGTAGGTATAAGTTTTCTTTAAGCTAAAAGTTTTGTCTTAGACGCGTCTTTGTGACCCTCGACTATAACATTTAAATGTTTAAAACTTTATTTACAAGTAGATTCACAAATAATTCTTTTAGAATGTCAAATACAATCAATATACATAAACAAAATAGAATTTCAAATTAAATTTAGTCATTCAAGTGTGAAAATTAAAATCATACAATTATTATTATTTCAATTGTAAATGCACGTCCCGATTTGGTATTAACAACGCGTTCATGTTTCTTTTGATGAGCTGAAACTTCAGAGGTCCATGCCTTTTGTCATCATTAATGTAATCATGTAACTTATAATAGGCTTTATAATATAATGTTTTCTTAAGGGGGACCTATAGTCATTATTTTTCATACAAACGCTCTCAACCTATCCCTCTGCCAATTTGCAACCGATCGACTCAAATTTGGCGCGGTAACTCTTCTGGACTACATCCATGCTCCATATTCTTTTTCTGGTTGTAATAATGCATTTAAAAAAGATATGGCCTACGCAAAGTGCTCTAAACTTATCAGCAAGTTTAGGCCTTGGTATCTTCTAAATATGACAATAATTTCAGCAACACAAACAATAGGAGCATAGAATATTTTATTGGCAGCAAAATAATGCCACTATCAAGAAATTTGATAGAGATTTCGAACGGGGAGCCTAGTACACCCAGAACGCAAATTTTCCGGTAGCGAGCTACAACTGTCTCTTTTATAACTGCGGGACGGGTGGGATGCATAAATGAAATAGAAATATTTTTATCAACTAACAGCTCACGAATTTTCAGCTCGGTATAGTAGCCTCTTAATCACAAATTAAAATTTAGTTTTTGATTAACTTAATATATTTTCCGGTATATTTTTATAGTATCGTATACTTAGACCATCAAAATGAAGACCTAACTTTAGCTAGTCTGTACTTTGGTTGATCTATTTTATTTGTACTTCTTGTATTGCGGTTATGCCTGCCTGTCATAATTTCTAGTATAATAATTTATATTTTTTCTTACATACTAAATGTTTTCATGAATATATTGACATAAGTATACGACATGTGCTCCGTTTTCTTGCATTTAATCTTGAGACCCATGTCTTATAGAAACTTCAACCAACGGTCGAATTCGCCCTGCAGGTCTTCTACAGAGTCATAAGAGAAACATCATCTGCATACAGTATTTTCCACGGCACGGACTTCTGACAGCCGCGGCTAGTAAGACGATTGGCTCAGTGCTGAGATTTGTTGAACGCCAAGTTTAATTTCAAATTTATCACAGACTTCTGATTTTATACCTTGAACTGAACTTCTGTTGTTATACCATTGTACAATGAATGAGACGTATATTTTTTACTTATGAATGATATTGAGATTGATATTGCGCCTCACTGTTTCATATTGTATGGAAATGTAATACATTGTTGCAGATTATATTGCTTTGTACTCTATTATAGTGTCGGTTTCGATTATTAACCCTTGGGGGTGCTGTTGAAAATTAGTGATTAAAACCTGTCTTGAAAAAAGAAATAATCTTTCACTCGTACTACTAATTACCCAACATAACTTTTATAAATAAAAATAAAAAAAAATACTTTACAATTTAAATATAATTAAATACTCTACGACCTGACCTATGCGATGAAATTCGGCGCCATTACGCCAGCAATGTTATTTGCATTAGAGATGACACACTTCAGCGGAAATTCCGTCGCCGACTAAATCTACCCATTGAATATACACAGAAAATGTCCTAATTATTCCAAGTATCAGGCTCAGCTAAGGGTTAATAAACCGTCAAAAATCTAACGTCCGTTGCTGCGTTACGTGTGCCATACCCTGCGTTATTTTAGCGCAACGCACAACGCTGCGCATTTTTAGCGTCGACGGATGCGTCTGTCAATACCGTTTGACATTAGGGTCCGCAACGCAGCGTTGGGCCTGCGTCGTCGTATTTATATGGGATTAAGGTAGAAATTCGCATTTTTCTAACGCTGCGCATCGCAGCGCTAAAATAACGTCGAAACCGACGTTGCGTGTGCGAAAGGCCTAAGGGTGTGTCAGATGCGCCCACAAATAGGGTTTTGTAGTTTAAATATTAAGTTTTTCAGCGTTACAAAGTTAATTTTAACCACAGATAGAAAACTTTTTATATTTTTCTTAAAACTTGATTGGTACCATATCCGTTATACATATTTTTCATGATAACTTTGTGGCGAGATACGAATATCGTCGCGCAATCCGATATTCGTCCGATATCTGTTCGATCAAATGGACACATACGGAGATCCAGTTTGCAAACCTGTCGTGCCGGCGCCCGCGCCCGCGCAGTCCCCGCAGTCGCCCGCGCCCGCGCAGTCCCCGCAGTCGCCCGGACGCCCGACCGCCAGTCTACGTTCGCACCTATCGCACACTAGACGCTTGCCGCTTGTTGCAATTTCTTTGTAAATACGCTCGCGCGATCTATATTTTTATATTCCTTTGCTTGCTGCTTTATGTACAATTACTTTATTTGGATTACAATCTATGTAAATTGGAAGTCTACGTGTTTCTACTGTTCTTCTTACCTGCTTGCCCCGCTACACGCTACACTCAGTCAACCGACTACACAGTAGAAACTACACTGGTGACCCGAAGAAGAACACGACTTCAAGATGACCAAAGAAGGTGCAGAAACAGGAGAAGTTTTTCGAGTGGGCATAAAGGTACCCCCTTTTTGGACCGAAGACCCGGATTTGTGGTTTGCACAGCTTGAAGGTCAGTTCGTTGTCGCTGGTATTACTAAAGACGAAACTAAATTCTATCATGCCATTTCGCACCTTGAGTACAACGTTGCAAACGAAGTGAGAGATATAATCCGCAGTCCGCCTGCCGACGAAAAATATCAAAAGCTAAAAGATGAGCTTATTAGTCGATTGTCAATTTCTAAAGAACGCAAGCTTAAACAAATGCTGAGTCACGAAGAGCTTGGCGATAGAAAACCTTCCCAATTCTTGAGGTACTTGGAGACTTTAGCTGGAAAAAGCGCAGGCGACGATTTTGTCAAGACTATTTGGTGCGACAGATTACCACCTAACATCCAAACTGTAGTTATTTCACAGATGGATAAGACGGCGGCAGAGCTGGCCGTTATCGCCGACCGAATCCACGAGTATGCTCCGCAGAGCACGTTTCCACAACACGTCGCCGCTGTCGGTCCGACATCGTCACCAACGTATGGTACAATGACGTCTCATGCCAATCCATTCCCCAACACCGGCAATAGTACCCTGGAAATGCAAGTAGCAGAACTGACCAGGCAAGTAGCCGCACTAACGTCAGGATTCAGACAGGAGCAAAGGAGTCGTAGCAGATTTCGTGGGAGTTTTCGTGGTAACAGTCGATCTCAGTCACGTTCTCGATCCAGAAACTTGGAAAACCCTCAGTTCTGCTGGTATCATAACACTTTTGGCGATAAGGCTATAAGATGTTCACCCGGCTGCACTTACTTCAAGGAAAACACCAGCGGCAGTCGTTAATGGCGGTAGCCGACTGTCAACCATCCGTAGGCCGCCTCTTCATCACCGATCGCATCTCAAAACTACAATTTCTGGTCGATACAGGCTCAGACTTGTGCGTTTTTCCAAGATCGGCTATCAGAGAGCGTCGTAAAAAAACAAAATATGAACTTTTCGCCGCCAATGGGTCAATTATATCTACATACGGAACCATACAGCTGGAACTTAATCTCGGACTACGACGAGCATTCACATGGAACTTTACAGTGGCAGATGTTGGCAAAGCCATTATTGGTGTTGATTTCCTTGGTTACTATAATCTTCTTGTAGACTGCCGCAATAAGCGCCTTGTTGATAATCTCACTAACCTTTACGTTCAGGTTCCGCAACAAAAATCAACCGATGCCATTTCTTCTGTCAAAGCTGTCGCTGGAGATAGCCCATTTCACGACATTCTAAAAGACTACCCCGAGATAACACGACCTGCAGGTAAATTTGATCTACCTCGTCATACTACCGTCCACTTCATTCGCACTACGCCTGGGCCACCAATAAATTCTCGTCCTCGTCGGCTCGCTCCTGATCGTCTGGATATAGCTAAAAAAGAATTCGATGCCATGCTGCAAAATGGCACTGCACGTCGTTCTGAAAGCCCATGGTCCTCACCCTTACACCTAGTCCCTAAAAAGAATGATGGCTGGAGGCCATGTGGGGACTATCGAGCACTGAATTCTCGCACCATTCCGGATCGTTACCCTATCAGGCACATACAGGACTTTGCCTACAGGTTATCTGGAACAACAATTTACTCTAAAATAGACTTGGTCAAAGCATACAACCAAATACCAGTCAATCCGGCTGACATACCCAAGACAGCTATCACGACGCCCTTTGGATTGTTTGAGTTCCCATATATGACATTCGGACTAAGAAACGCTGCTCAAACATTCCAGAGGTTCATCGATGAAGTACTCAAGGGGCTGGACTTTAGTTACGGGTATCTGGACGATATACTTGTATTTTCGGCAAACGAACGCGAACACCTGGATCACCTACAGCAACTCTTTTCGCGACTTCGTGAGTACGGCATCCTAGTCAACTCTTCAAAATGTAGTTTTGGACAAAAGGAGGTCACCTTCCTTGGGCACAACGTTTCCGCTGCTGGGATCAAACCACTACCAGAGAAAGTGCAATCAATATCAGAATACCCAGTTCCGAAGACGGTAAAAGAACTTAGACGTTTTTTAGGAATGATCAACTTTTATCGGCGGTTTGTCCCCTCTGCTGCTATTTTACAAGCACCCTTAAATGAAATTCTCACCGGACCTGGCATGAAAGGATCGAAACCGATCACGTTGTCACCAGAACAGTTCGAAGCCTTCGAAGCTTGCAAGGTTAGTCTCTCAAAGGCCACTCTTCTAGCTCACCCTGATATGGATGCTCACCTTGCCATTAATACTGACGCATCAGACACCGGTATAGGCGCTGTACTGCAACAGAAAAAGAACGGTAACAGGCAGCCCCTAGCGTTCTTCTCACGTAAGCTTAGCCCATCTCAAAAAAAGTATAGCCCGTACGACCGGGAATTGTTGGCGATTTATGAATCCATCAAACACTTCCGTTATATGGTTGAGGCACGTCACTTCACAATATATACGGACCACAAGCCCATCACTTACGCCTTTGATTACCAGCGAGAGAATTGCACACCACGACAATATCGTTACTTCGATTATATTGCACAATTCACCACGGATTTGCAGTACATTCCAGGCAAAGACAATACTGTGGCAGACTCTTTGTCTCGCATCGACGAAGTCATTGCTCCAGTCGATTATCAGCGTCTCGCAAGAGCCCAGATCAACGACGCCGAGCTTCAAAATCTACTAGAAAATGGTACAACCCTGAAGTTAGAGAAAGTCAGCCTTCCAAGCAGTAGTGAAAGACTGTATTGTGATCTATCGACAAATAAACCAAGACCATTTCTTACACAGGATTTTCGCAGACAAGTGTTTGAATCTTTACACGGCCTCAGTCATCCTGGAGCATCAGCATCGGTCAGGTTAGTCACGGAGCGTTTTGTTTGGCCAGGAGTACGCAAGGACTGCCGTCAGTGGGCTCGTGAATGCCTCCAGTGTCAAGGAAGCAAAGTTGGAAGACATACATCAGCTCCTCTATCAACTTTCGAGACTCCAACAGCTCGATTTCAACACGTACACATAGATCTGATTGGGCCGATGCCACACTCACATGGCTATAGGTACTGCCTTACCGCAATCGATCGTTATACAAGATGGCCTGAGGCATACCCTTTAGTAGACATTACCGCTGAATCCTGTGCCATTGCATTCATTTCCGGCTGGGTCGCAAGGTTTGGTTGCCCTAGCCGCATTACCACGGATAGAGGCCGACAATTTGAGGCAAACCTATTCAAAGCCATGACTTCTCTTCTGGGCACCGCGCATCACACTACCACTGCTTATCACCCATCTGCAAACGGAATGGTCGAGAGGCTTCATAGGCAGTTGAAGGCTGTTATCACATGCCACGATAATCCCAGCTGGTCAGAGGTTCTACCACTTGTTCTTCTAGGCATACGTACCGCATGGAAGCATGACATACAGGCAACCGCAGCAGAATTAGTATACGGCGAGTCGCTTACATTACCAGGAGAGTTCCTCTGTCCTAAATATGGCTACTCTAATGCCGATATAACAGACTTCGCTCAAAGGCTTCGAAGCTATGTTGTCAAGTTGTCACCACAACCCACCAGATGGCATCATAAACATAATAAAACTTTCTATGTCCCCAGGGCTCTCAGTACAGCTTCTCACGTGTTCATCCGTCAAGGGCAGCCACTCAAAGCTCTTGAACCCCCGTATCAAGGCCCATTCAAGGTCATCCGGCGGGGAGAAAAAACTTTCGATGTAGAAATCAAAGGCAAGATTATTACCGTTTCGGTGGACCGTCTGAAGCCTGTGTTCACCGCTATAGATGACGACGATAATGATGTCGCAGATGACCGTCCTTCAGGCACGCCACTACAACCAACTACCGCGCCAGTCGCCCAACCAACGACAACACGAAGTGGACGCCGAGTGAAGTTTCCGGATTATTACCGCCCGTAGAAACGGTCTTAGCAGGGGGGTGGTGTGGCGAGATACGAATATCGTCGCGCAATCCGATATTCGTCCGATATCTGTTCGATCAAATGGACACATACGGAGATCCAGTTTGCAAACCTGTCGTGCCGGCGCCCGCGCCCGCGCAGTCCCCGCAGTCGCCCGGACGCCCGACCGCCAGTCTACGTTCGCACCTATCGCACACTAGACGCTTGCCGCTTGTTGCAATTTCTTTGTAAATACGCTCGCGCGATCTATATTTTTATATTCCTTTGCTTGCTGCTTTATGTACAATTACTTTATTTGGATTACAATCTATGTAAATTGGAAGTCTACGTGTTTCTACTGTTCTTCTTACCTGCTTGCCCCGCTACACGCTACACTCAGTCAACCGACTACACAGTAGAAACTACAACTTTATATTGAGAGTATTGAGACCTATAATTATTATTTTTTCAAATTTATAGCCTCTATACTTTACTTACAGCTGGAACCATCTATGACTCAAAAACGCCCTTTTTAAAAGCAAATCTCTTAAGATAGTAACATTTTCTTCCGTAGTTTTAAAATACCTATTCAACGATACCCTGCTAAATATTGCAGACAAATAAAAACATCTCTTTCCCCCTGTCTCATGTATGAGAGAGAGTTAAACAAATTAATATTAGCAGTAGTAAGAATAAAGGGTAAAATTGAACACAGCTCGAAATACGAAATAAATATAATTTAATTACTCTAATCTTAATTTTTATTTGGTTATTTTAGCTTTACATGACAGGCATGTAAATTTTTATTGAATTAAAGTAAATTTTTGAAGAAAAATCTGTATTTCAAATAATATTTTTTACATGATTGCAAAAATGCGGGATCCCGCGGGATCCGCGCGGGATTGGACCAATCCCGCAAATGAATCCCGCGGGATTGAATCAGGTGCGGGATTGCAATCCCTAGTAAGGATTAATTTTTTCATTAAATTTATTGCAAATGAGATTTTGCTATCTGTGTACTTTAGGTGTAAATGGCCGTTTTACGGTCTACCCCGCAAAGGATATAGGCGTGATATATGTATGTATGTATGTATGTACTTTAGGTAGATCATACATAAACATACACGTCTCCATCCCTGTCAGGAAAAAAGAAGTTAACCATCATCATCTCTTCCTGCCCTTATCCCAAATCAATTGGGGGTCGGCGCAACATGTTTTGTTAGAACACAAAATCATGTAGCAAAAGGATTTGGCTCTGTTTTATGACCGGCCGCCTACCTGACGTCAACCCTCTTTGGGAATGCTGTTGCAGGTGGTATTGCGCCACCACACGGTTGACCATAGTCGACAGATATTCAGTCGAGGTCAAAACTCTACGTCGTCTTTTACGAAACACCCTGAGTGGACTAGAGGTGGTAGTATTCTTAGCCGCTACCACACGGAAAAGTAAAAGTTAACCATATTTGATAATAAAAGAAATAATATACCTGGTGGCAAACCCAGTCCCCAGGCGTTGATATCGTGGACATCTTTAGGATCCGGTTTGAAGTTGGCGATTGCGTTCCTGTGGACTCCTGAAGCGACGTACCTGAAAATAATAAGAAATAACAACATTATTGAAAAGTTCGTACTATCAGAAGCATTACAAAGTGGGGTCAAGACCATCATCTAAGTTAAAGACAGTAACGACTTGGTAACGACGGAGTGTAACGACTCAACGTAGGGTAAATGAAGTCAAAAATATCTTAAACGTTGACAAGGACATAAAATCAACAAAATAATGAATAGACAGAGATCGATTTTGTGATCACTATATTTATTTTATTTTTGGAAATTAGTAACCCGAAAGAAACTGATACCGCTATACAGAGGCTATCTAGATATTCAGCCTCTAAAACAGATGATTTTTAATCTGAAAAACTATTGGCGGCTAACGTTTATACTTTGATCTAAATTATTAAACCACATTAAGACAGTTATATCTGTTCATATTACCGTGACAGGCCGTTAGTTTATCTCGTGCACTTTTTCTATTTTATAAAGCGAATTAAAATCCGATTTGAAAACAAAAAATAAGAAACGGATGGATGGCTAGCCGGCTAAAGTCCGCAAAGATGCACTACAATCTCTAAATTCAGAATAAATTAGGATTATCAGGAGTGTAAAAAGTGGTGAAGGTCCATATAAGTAGTAACATAACAATCAGGTAATATTTGTACCTAAGGATTTTTTGTGAACATGGGAAATCTAAATAACTTTAATTATGTAAACAATTTAATCTAAATCATTTTCAAGAGCAATGATAAATAATTTTCAAGAGCAATGATAAGTTGGAAAGTTATTTACTTATGTAAGTTTTACGTTTTGGTCTTTGCATGATTTTTATTTGACAAGGCAACAATGATCAAGTTGTAACTCAAATCTAAAAGATTATTAACTGGGAACACCAACATTTAATTTTAAATATTCAGGGACCTGGGTAGTTACTTTCATAAATACTTGATTTAATCAGTACCTTAAGTTTCGTATCATCGCCACTTGTACTTTTTTCGAATTTGACAGCCACAGAATTAAACATGTCATTTTCATCCAAGAACTTTTAATATCTTTCAACTTTTCCCGGATTATAACAATCCGACCACTTTTACTTACCTTTACAAGTATAAACCTACATTATAAGTATCGATATCACGTACCTGCCATTAATAATTTCATCGTGAGTAACTTGTTTCTCAACGGCCACTGTTTGGGAGTAAGTAGGTACTTTCATTTTCGACATCCGAAAGTAAAATGTAATACTCATAGTCTACTTACGTTTCACACGCTCCAACAAAGTAATGTTGACTTGCTTGTAAAGGTAATTTGTAATTTGACGAAGGTTTTGAGAACGCATGACTTGTAATTCTTATTGACTCTTTGAAGTCTATGGTTCAATGAGTTCTAAACGATGAAGACCAATTTAAGCATTAGGGAAATTTCCACGGCTGGTTCAGAAAGATTAATTATATGCCGAACATTGGTGTTAAATTAGAAGTCATTACTTTATACTACTACTTTATATTAGGTACTTTATATTACTATCAATAAGGTAATTTGAAATTTGTAAAGACTAATGTAAAGTCATATCAGAAAGCGCGATTTGGAATCTTTAAAATTAAGTATTTCACTTTAATCTGTGTGAGTCTTTTATCAAAAAACTTTATAACCTTTAACCTACTAAAAATCTCTTTTAAAAATTAAATAGGAAAAGAGACAATGAATCACTTACTCGTTCCCAAGTCCAGGTCCAGAAAGCTCCCAGTCCTGAGGATAGTGCTCGAACGGTGGCGACGAATGATAATGATGATCGAGAGTTGGTGGGCCGGCAGCATGAGGTCGCACCACCACAGTGCTGTGACCGTGAGGAGGACCGTATACTTGATGAGGTTGATGGTGAGGCTGGAAGTGACAAAGAAAAACTTTTGAAAATTTCGTTTGAATAGATGAAGCTGTGAGAAAATTAGTAAATAATGTGATACTCCAGGAAATTTTTACCCAAGCATGCAACAAAGTCATTAGCATAACCATTTTCAATTACGTGAGACGGAAGACAAAAAGATTGCCATTTTAAAATAATATAAAATAGTCGTGGAAATGTTAAGGTATCTTCGTAAGAATAAGGGCAAATTCAATCTTGCTACTCTGATTCCATTTATTCTAATAACACCCTTGCATCTAGTTTTATTCAGATAAATCTAAGAATAGAATAGACAATAGAGCATGCTCACTTTGCTCACCCAAAAACCTAAAAAGCCAGCTATTTTCACACGAATTGTATTTATCTACAAACACATCTTATTTTGCGATAATAAGTAACAATTTTAAAATTGTATTAAAATATTATCAGATAAATCATAGACAGCTTCAGTCTTACGCAGAAGAAACTATACTATGAAATCCATGTACCTATCAAATTGCAACCAAATTAAACAAAAGCATAAATACCTCGATAATAAAAAAACGAACCTTGTGATGAATAAGATGATGGTGATGATGATGTTTGGTGTTCGTGTGGTGGTAGTTCTGATGATACCAGGAGCACAATTTGAAGATATGGCTGAGGGCTGGGAAGATGAACAGCAGAAGTTTCAGGAAGATCTTCTTTGCTGTTGTCACCCCCATGATGAGGGGTAGCACGAAGAACAGCTTTAGTGCTATGAGTTTGACTACAAGCAGTATTCCTATGAATGCTGTCAGCAGCTTCTTTTTGATGTATTTTTCTGAAATTCAGAAAAGATATCGTGGTGAAATATGTGTCAAGGATGCTTTTAGAAAATAACACTTCATTTATTACCAATACACACTAAAACGAAAGAAAATATTGTACGGATATTCTTTATTACCGCCTCCAATCTAACGATTTTAAACTTATCTCATAGTTTTGATAGCAGTCAGATAGAAAATTTATTAAACGTGAAAAGGCCATAAGTTTTCTTTAATGAATATGATAGCCGTCAGAAGTATGATTAATGTTTACGGCACTATAAACTATTTTTTTCTCCAAGGCAAAGTTAATAAGATGATTATGAAAATTATAATTTCTTTTTTACCACAGCAGTAAAATGTAATTTACTCACTGATCTTGTTGAAGAACAGCCTCCCCTGCCCGTTTTCCTGGTTTGGCTCGATGTCAATGTGCACCAAAGCCCCAGTCTTGGTCAAAGCTCGAGGGGATATCCTCAGAATTGACCCGTGGAACATCATCTGAGGCAGCTGAAGTTTCAAGTCGTGGGATACCATGAACTTCACACCTTTTTCGTACAAAGCGTCCGTCACTTCTTCTAAAGGTGATTCTGTAAATAAAATACGAGATATTGACTGTCATATATTCATAGTGAAGACCACGATAAACTAGAAGTACATAATGTGTTGTCATTGGTCATTTAAGTGTGGGCCATATACACAAAACTGAGCACTATATTTAATTGTCAATCAACTTCGAGTTATATTACGTTTAGACGACGAAAAGTCGTGATAAAACAATGACATTTCGTATTTGTCAAAGAAGTGCTATTGTAACTTTTTTTGTTCATTTCATGTTCTTTTGTCATGTGTGTAAAGTCAAAAACTTCAATAAATAGTTTGCTATCAGCAGCACCTCAAAAAAGTCACTCAAGGTCAAATATATTGAATAACAAAAACTTACCTACTTAAACGCTACGAGAAAAACATAAAAACGCAAGACATCAAAGCAAAACACAAAGCATAACCACGCTTTTGTGAATGAAAACGATGATGTCAAGATAATAAGATGATGCCCATTGCATCGGTCAAAGAAAGCATAACAGAGGCTCAATTGCAATATGATAACAGTAATCGAAAACAAGGTTGTCTCAAATCAAAAAACTGGTTCGTTAAATCGAAAGTCTTATAACTTTTCGACACATACGCACAGAGAATTCGAAATTGTACGATATATGAAAACTTATGCCGAAAAACATTCATGTAATTTCTATGTTCAAATATTATACTATTCAGTTTCACCATTGCATTTCACATAATTTAAAAATAATGCATAAGCCGTGTGTGCTTCAATGTTTTGATTAATGGTTGCATAATTATTATGCTCAGCTTTTGAAAACTTGCATATAATTTTAAAAGAAAGCAGTTCGTCTAGTTTTAATGTGATCTCTTTCGATTTTACGTAATCATTTGCTATTTTTAGCATATCGTTATTTTCTTAACATAAGGTTTCAATTTATTGCATTTGGTTTCACTATTACGATGCATTTTTTAAACTTCGCTGATGATCTTGTAATACCGGTTTCTGCAATTTCTGCTTTCTTTACGAACTTTTTCACTCGAATTATCGTTTTACTGAGAAATAGGTAAGTTTCAACGGGATTGAAAATTTTCCCTTCTTAATCATTGCATACATTGTATGCAGTACTTTCCTTGCATTTAAACCCACGATCCAGATTCACTCCAGCCTGAGTGAAGTAAGATTTTCTTTTCAAATAAACCTTGTTCCATTGTTTACGATTCGTTCAGGAAAAGTAACGATAGCAGCTAAACAGTATACTCTCACTATACTTGAGCAAGTGTTCATATGATCTTGTAAGCGTCATGATTATCCATTTTCCCTAATAAGCTTTGGGTAGCAAATATTGAGTAGATAATGTTCCGCCTACTCCAGTGTCTTGACAAATCAATGGGACGTTAGTTGATTTAATTAAAACGCATTTCGAACGTTTTATCTTCTAGCATAGAAGAGCGGAGTTTCTTGATGCGAAAATTCTACTTGCCTAAAATTAGATTTCATGCATCGTGGTTGATGCGAACGAATCAATTTATCGTATACCTAAAATGAAAATAATAAATTGATAAAACGTCATAAACTGACCGGAGATCAAACCCGGGCCGCAAGGATCAACGTCCCTTCACTCTGCCACTGCTATCAATGCACATATCGATGTTTGCCAAATTTCTATCTCTTGATGCTCGTCTCAAAGCGACGATCTAGTGACATCTGGTAGAAAGTATTTACTTACAACTTTATTGCCTGGTTAGTCCACATACTGTGTGGCATTCACATCATATGATGAAGCTACTGCTTAACCACTTGATGCTAGATTTTTTTGCAATGTCTTTTTAAATAAAATAGCACTGTGAATGCAATAAATACCAATAGAGACAATTCATTATCTGAGTATGTAAATAATACGAATTAATTGTGTTTTAGATTATCATTGTTATTATGCGAACTCCCTTTTTTATCTCTCATATCAGTAAAATCTAAAGCTTTTTTCTATCGCCTAGACAATTTCCGCATTGAACCACTTGATGCTAGAATTTTTTGCAATGTCTTTCTAAATAAAATAGCACTGTGAGAGGAATAAATACCAATAGAGACAATTCATTGTCTGAGCATGTAAATGATACGAATTAATTATGTTTTAGATTATTATTGTTATTATGCGAACTCACTTTTTTATCTCACATGTCAGTAAAATCTAAAGCTTTCTTTCTATCGCCTAGACAATTTCCGCATCATTGAAATTTTCCCTCACATTGTTGGGCACTTTCCTTATATACCCACGTCCCAGATACAATACTGCATCACTGATCGGTTTTCTCCTTTCTATTACGTGATATACTATTATCGTTTCTATTACAAAATCTACTCTCGTGTTCTTTTTTTGTGTAAGTTGTTTGTTTGTTACTATACGGAAAGCGTTGTTATACTCTAATAGCTACTTGTTTTGCTGCGTGTAGTTAGTTTCTTGGAATTTTTGTCTTTATGCGTTATTGTTTTATTTGTAATAATTGCTTTATTCCGATATAAAGTGTCACAAAAAGTGTAACTTCCCAGCTATCTACCATTCAATGTCTGTTTCCTGGGTAATTTCTGTGCTTTTATAAAAAGTGATGTTCAATATTAAATGCAAATTAGTGTTAAAAGAAAGTTTAATCTCACCTGGTTCATCCTCTTCATCTATCTCGTTTTCTTCATCCAGTGCTCGTTGTTCATCACTGCTTCCATCCAGGTAGATGATGTTAGCTTCTTTACTGTACTTATTGATATCCACATTGTTCTTCTTAAAACACACACCGGGCACTACGTCCACGTCGCCTTTGACGGCGAGTCTGTCGTCCAGATAAGTATACACATTTTTTTGCACACAACTCACTGATGGTTCTGACATACACTTGTTTAAAATACCGTCCCAAAGATTGTTACCAGTCCGAAATGTACCATTTTGATATACGTCACTAAAAAAAGCTTTGCCAGCTATGGCTTCAAGCACTCTCATTTGTTTTGATATGTCTGGTTTGGTATCATGGTCTTCAACTAACGTTTCGTTTTTATTACTTGTTTCACTAGAATTGACTAAAGTTATGTTTAATGCTAATATTAGAACTAATATAAACTTTGATTGTGCTATCCACTGTCCACGCTTCCTTAATCGATGGCCTTTTTCGTTTAGATAGTGATATTCGAATGCCATTTTGCATAGCATCACTGTTCATCGATGCAATCGATTCGATCATAAAACCATTTATTCACAAATAAGTCTTGTTTGCTTCGTTGTCCTTTTCAGTTCCATTCTTCTGTGAAATCTTCAGGAGATCTTTATATTTTCGAATTTTCGTGAAGTCGGTCTTGAAGCTGGACTACTGGGAATTTTGTCATCTCATCTGAAACAAAAAAAAGATACGTTAATAAAAATGTAATGAAACAAAATACAATTTAAGCCAAATGGGCTTAAGGAAAAAAATATAAATTAAAGGAATGCGGAAATATTTCTTTGCAACATGCAATCTGTACCACAGTCTGTACATGGAATCAGATTAGTATCACATTCTTAGCCACGAGCAATGAAGCCTGATCAAGCTAGTAATCCTGGGAGGCGGAACTTGTTTGTATCAAGCAGAGCCTGTACTTAAAACAAGTTTTTAATGGCGAGGACGTGTTTGTTACAACCTACTTGATAGGGTCATTTTGACATCAAAAGAAAAGCATAAAATTCGTGATGAGTTATGTTAGGCTTCATAATCAGTATGTAGTTGCGACGCAAAGATAACAATGGCAAATTAACTACCTCTTTTGAGTTCACCAAAAATTATTGTTCCCTGAAACACTTAAAACACAAAATGTTGGAATGAATTAACTCTTAAAAATCAAAACTTCGCAAAAAAACACAGCACAATTTATCCCCACGTGTATGTCCCTGAGAGAGCAGAGTAAGACTGAACAATGTTTTCAGAGTCATTTCGTATACCATCGACTCTACCTTATTAACCCAATTCAAGAAATTTGTTCTTGAAAATCTGCAAAAAATTATGTGAAATATGAACGTTTATATTTGTATATTAAATATAGCTATTTTTCAAACAGTCTTATGGCATGCAATTTTTCGTCTTGACTGTCCATTTAAGTATAGTACCCACGACTGTCTAAGTTCTCCAAAGACATCACAAAGATTATTTTGATCATCCAAATCACATTCATTTTCAAGAAAAGCTCGTATCCAATAGTACTTCTTACGTTAATTGTGACAAAAGCCTACTCTTATGAGAAATTCGATAGTGTATGAAAAAAATACAACTGTCTTTATATTCACCCACGTGCGCTAGACATGCAGATCCTAATCTGATAGATAAAGTTACAGCACTTTGTAAAGAATAGAATTTAGAATCTGATGAAGCAATTGTTGACAAAGAAAAAGTGAAAGAAACATTATAAAGTTTTACAACTTAAATATACAAGGTGCAATGGATCCAAATTCAACATTTTACAAACCATTTGCCTCTTTCTGTTTTGCAGATATCTGTGCTAAAAGTGCATAAACATTCTAACAACAGACTAGATTAATAAATAAAAAGGTGCGTTATAACCTCTTTATTTTGTGCTCGAGTAAAGAAAACAATCTACTTCTGTAATATGGAACAAGTAAGCTTTAAAAAGTACACAAACCTTCTTTAGCGAAGTACGTAATATAGTTAAGACAAATAACATGCATTTGAAGTGTTCTAGTTGACCTTATACTGACCAGAAAGAGGAGTGTAAATGGACAACATTCTTGCAAAGAAAGCATACGATTACTCATTCACCCGGCGTGGAGTGCGCTTGCGCATGCGGTGTTGCCAGTTACAAAATTAAAAAGAGGCACTTTATGAGAAAAGGAATCAAAACGGAAAAATAAATAAAACATATTTTCGACGTGGTGTGCGCTTGAGTTCCTGTGTTGCCAGTTTCAAAATTAAAATAACTCGGTGTCCCATGTGAAGAAATGAAAAATAACCATCCTTTTTTAACGGGGAGGAAACCTCAAAACTTAGTGTAGATGGCAGCATGCAAGACTTTCCCAAAATATAGCACTAATAACAAGTAACTGAAGTTTGACATCGACTCATTTTCGACCAATCACAGAAAAAGGCATCGTCAAGAGCAGTATTAGGTCCCTATTTTACTATCTCATTCAGCAAATCTCGTTTATGTGGGTATCACCGACGCTCGTACAAGCGTGACACTTTTTTGAATGAAGATCGCCGACGTGATCGCACGCAGACGGTTTGATATCCACTCACTACTAAACAATCAGATTTATGTTCCGTGACTTAGCAGAAGGTAATGCGATTCGGTCGTAGATTTCTGGTGTACGTCAAAGTTGTGAAAACTGAGCCACTAGTTTCTTGATACACATCAGAAATCCCATCATCTTCGTGATAAGATAACATTATTTAAATACCTACATTCATAAGCCACAATACTCAAAAACGAATAAGATTAATAAACAGGATGTTAATTTGAATGCGTGCCATATTTTTTAATTATTTTTTCGGGTTCCATTATCGTTGCTGAAATTACCTTTGAGCTATGGCGCGAATTTAAATTAACTCCCTGTATTGTAGATGGTCAAAGAAAATGTTGGAATGGAGAGCGACGAAACGTGAATCGACAGCCGGCAAGAAGGACGGACGGCATTATCAGAGTTACTGGGAAGAGCTGGAAGAGTCAAGCCCTTGACCCTCAAAAGTGGGTATAAATGTAGGAGACCTACAGTCAGCATTATGTGGCTACGGGATAAGGAAGAGAGAAGAAAGATGGCCACTAGATTTCCGAGGCAGTCGACAGATGGTTGTAGTAGGCATATTTCAATTTGCAGTGAAATGATAAAACGTACTTAAAAGAAAATCAGAGAGCCCAGATGGTTTGTGGTTGTAATAAAAGATTACCAACCACAGACTAATTGGAAAGTTTCTCCTTACCAGTTTGTTTTTCACACACTTCTCCAAAAAAATTAACACTTGCCTGCTTCGTTGGTTTAAATGATAGTCTAAGAGAGTTTCTGGTTCCCACACACCCTTTAAAGTGAAGAACACTATAGATTCACGGCAGAAATAAGTCTACCACTGCTCTCAAAAGAGTGCGGCACCAAACAGTCGCTAGGTCTTGTCAGTCGCTATGGAATTCTTCTTCTTTCGTCTTTGAATGCTGATGTCAAATTTTGGGATTCTGAGTTTCCTTATGGCTTCAGTATGAAGTCACTTCACCTTTGATTCTGTGTCAGCTTTATCTGGCTGCCCGATCGGATCCAAACTTGAGTCAAGAGCAAACCCGTCATCTATGAAAAAAATGTAGTGGTGATACGTCCAAAGATTATTAGCGTGCGTAAATCATTTCACACATGAGTAAATTTGAAAAAAAGTTGGTGTTAATTTTATTTTCTAGGTATAAAAAAGTGAAATACCTATGCAGATATTGGTCGCACGAGAGACCCACTGAGCTAGTAAAATAGTCGCAAATTAATTAACTTGTCATGTCTCTATGCAAATACGCATGTCGTTAATCAATAACAGTTAAGATTTTCCTACATAATTATTGAAAAAATTAAAACAGTATCTACTGAAGAATGTTTTCCAGCGAAATATCTTAGAATTATTAATTTCTACGCAAAAATTAATAGTTTGCACGGATAATGGTACATCCAATTTATAATTAGATAAAGAATGTTACCAAGGAAGTCATAGGTATATTTTCAAAAAAGTAGAATTGGTACGACTTACGTTTACATGTAGTAAAGTTGTGCAATTTGATGTTAAAGATATTTCATGCAGATTGTCATCTTAAATTCTGGAGCTATTTTTTCGCTATGGTTTGGGCACAGCGATCGATCATATACATCGGTGATGGAAAATATTTCGAAGTCTTTTTTGGTAGCTTAAAACGTGGCTCTGGCGACTTTGCCATAGTTTTTCAGGAATGAGAAAACTACAGATTCTTTTTTTGTCACAATTAGCATTAACTTTTGACCATGTACAAAATATTGTACACTATATTACAACTTTCATCAGTCATTGCTCGATCGATGATAACAATTGTACCATATTGTTCATAAAGACCAAACCATGAGTGTATCTCTAACAGCTACACCGTCACGATCCTATGATCATTAACACATCAGAATAAATAGAGGGCATAGTAATTTCACGGCCAGGAAAATACTTTGTAAGAGTTCTTCGAATTTTGCAAGTAGTTACATAAGTAGAAGCATTACAGTTATCTTTTTATGACATCGAATTTTTTAAGGTCCGTAAAGCCGTTATCGTGGAAAATATCATTGGTTACTACAGGCGAAGAAGTTGAAGTTTTACTGAGAGCCCAGGGATTTATCATACGTAGGAAAGTGCTGTGCAAGATGCTATTTTTAAAGAGCATTCTTCTCCTCATTTTGGATATAATATTATCTTATATATCTAATTATCCCTTTTTTGATTCTTACGATTACTGTTAGTAAAAATAGTCGAAAAAAATCTTGTAGCGTATTGCCAATTCCATAGTTTGAAATGTGTTAATTTTCGCTCATCTCTTCCTACAATGGCAAACAAATCAACTTTAAAGAGAAAACTGCGAAAACGGACAAAAACAGCACCAGGCTTTCCCTCAGACAAAGGGACGTAAATATCTGCATTTTCAACCACAACAAACCTACTACTTGTTCTATTGTTTTCGGAAAACATCAGTAAAGTACCTAACCTATTTTCTAAGTAGACCTGCTATTTGTCAAGTATGTAGCAGGAAGTCTAGACAAAAGATTGTAATACATCAGCTATGTCAGCAGTATAACAGCCATCCATATAGGATGGTACAGTATGACTGACTTTTCGAAAGCGATTGGCTGAACAAATGAAACTAAACAGATTTCCCCAAATTTTTTACACCATCAAAATCGGCAAGGCAACTTAGGCGGAAAATTGTTACCTAAAAGGTATTGTACCGGGTGCTTGGAAGCTCGATGCGAAGCCTTAAGGAGGTGGTAGAATGGCTCTTAAAGAACAATTTGAGCCATACTTGTCATAGACAAAGTTGATTATTTCTATTTTTTATGGTCACTTTATGATTTTTGGAGTAAATCTCCAAAATTTTGCAATTATTAGCTCATAACTTTTTTTGCAAGTTGATATTACATGTTTTTCTTTTTTATTTTTGTATTTTTGCAACTTAACTATAATATACAGGTGTTTATTATATTATTACTACAATTAGAATTCTAGATCCCATTGCTGAACAATGCTCTCCTCTACTATTTTCGATCTAATGCCACCGTCATCCACTCCTGAAAGTAGGCGTCGAAATCGTCCCGCCAACTTTTTCGGGATCTACCTCTACAATGAAAAAGAAGATAGATAGACACATCACGCCTTGTTCGTTGGCTTTAACAAATCGCAACTAAAAGCGAAAATGCGCGCGAACCATTTACACAGATGAATGCGCGAAATAGTCCAAGAATCCCAGAGACCGTCACGCTTTCCGGACGCGCGTGCGCATAAGAATGCCCACCGCAGACATGACAAGTGTGGTTATAGTAATCCAATTGTTGCTATTATTACTTACGTCACACAAATAGGTATAATACATGTGAGTTTTCTTTAATACGTCACAGAAATATAATACGTACATGGTGATATTGATCGAAACAAACTGTTATTGAAGATAGTTAATATAAATTATTTCCAACATTTTCTTTTAAATATAATTCTTATGCTTAATAATTGTCTCACATGTGAGGTCTTCTTACTTATACAATCAGCATAGTAATGTCAGAGCCTGCTACTTGTAAATAGGCGATGGCAAATCTTTGACACCAGAGTTCATCGGGAGTTGTATACCTACCACACAAAAATCATAGTAATGAATCAATGAATCATTGAAATCATTCTCATAATAGTAAACACCTTATTTATAATATTTTTGGTCTGTTTCGTCTGATGCAATAAACAAAGATGTTTAACTTTTATTAAAACCCACAAGATATGAAAACTGGTATTGTTAAGGTACCAGGCATATATAATGTGCCGTGTAGTGCCGGTTTAAAATAGCATCACCCCATATTTTTCCCGTGCGTGTCGTAAGAAGCGACAAAGAGATTTGAGAGTTGATGTGTATTACAATTTCAGGAGTCAGGCCGACAACCTGTCACTATGGTAAGTGTAAATGGCCGTTTTGTATAGCCGTTTATACTCTTCTTACCCCGCAAGGCATATAGGCGTGATATATGTCTGTTGAAACTTCAGAAAAGTCATCAACTATTCTCCGATCCGATTATTAGCAACTGATACAGACATGTAATTACAGAGACACGACACCAAATTGATGGTTAAGTTACACTCAGACTCAACTTGACCAATCTGACCACATAAGTAGATACAATATGTCAATCAACCATACAATTAATTATACGATAGACAAATTACAATGACATGTCATATTTATATAGGGTGAAAGGTTTTGGCCAAAAAAAATACCCAGCTTCGCCAGAAACGAAATGTATATAAATGGGTTCACTAGAGTATTGCTATTTAATTAAAAAAATAAACAGTGTCCTACCCTATCTAGTATAGAAAAATATTGGATAAAATATACGAGAGGCTAGTCCAGTGGTTACTCTTGCCCCCCAGTATATCTTGTGCTCAGTTGTAGGTAGGATGTCAAATAATTATAATTATAAAATATAATCGTGTATCTGGTAAAATTACAACTAAGATAAATATATTTGATTCAAAGATAAAATATATTATAAAATATCTTGGATGACTTTGCTAAATGTTTATACACCAAAAACCCAGATTCTACTGGAACGAAATGTTTGTACACAGGATGTAAAAAAAATTACTGCAAATATTTTCAGGGGTGAACCAGCCCATGAAACTGAACAACTTTCCCCAAAGAACATAGGTCGAAAAATGAAAAAAAAGTTAGGACCTCCCTTATACCAGCCGACCGAGTCAATTTGTATGGGAGCTCCAATTTTTTTTACATATTTCGACCTTTGTTCTTTGGGGAAAGTTGTTCAGTTTCATGGGCTGGTTCACCCCTGAAAATATTTGCAGTTGATTTTTTTACATCCTGTGTACATACATTTCGTTCCAGTAGAATCTGGGATTTTGTTATTATAAACACTTACCAAAGTCCTCCAAGATATTTTATAATATATTTTATCTTTGAATCATACATATTTATCCTAGTTGTAATTTTACCAAATACACAATTATATTTTATGTAGGTACGTATTTGACATCCTACCTACAACTAACTACAATATATACTAGGGATTAAGTTTAACCATTGGACGAGCCTCTCTCATAAGATATCTATTTCATCTAATATTTTCTATACTAGATGGGTTAGGACCCTGTATATTCTTTTAATTAAATATCAATACTCTAATGAACCCATTTATATACATTTAGTTGCTGGCGATTCTGGGTTTTTGTTGTATGAATATTTAGCCAAGCCCTTTACTAGTGACCGATAGCAAAAGCTCAGAACCGGCTAGTGATAAGGGTCAACTTTCTCCAAGGAACATAATATAGGTCGAAATACGAAAAGAAAATCTGGACCTCGCAAAGTAACTGAAATCAGCTGATCGGCAAGTTGAAAGGTCTAAAAATTCTTTTCGTATTTCGACCTATGGTCCTTGGGGAAAGTTGTTCCTTATCACTAGCCGGTTCTGAGTTTTCGCTATCGGTCACTAGAAAAATTTCACACTATATTTTGTTAAGGTAGTAATAAATTGGTGATTGAGTAGCGGTAGGCTTCGGCAAGCAAGGAATGGAAATAGCCAAGCAATCGGGTCAGTGATAGATAACATAAAAATAAAAAAGTGTGGTGTGGGATAAAAAAACCCAATCGGCCAACTAATATATTGGCATAATATTATAGTTTCGTAGCAGCACTGGTCACATTGCATGCAATACACATCAACATCAACACTGTTGTGTATTGTTCAATATGTTATGTCCTTTATGTTTTATTGTGTACAATAAACGGTTAAATAAAAATAAAAATAAACACAGAAATCCCTGAGTCGCTTATGCTATTCTAAGCCGGCACCACACTATACATATGACTTAATCTTTGTTGATCGTGTATTTTATATGGCAACGAAAAAAAATTGTGTACCGCTCTCTATCCTTTACAACCTGTTTAATTAGTAGCTAAAAGTCTTCAAAAGCTTTACCTATACGCACTTGACTCGTCGTACTCATTACACGTCCGTTTCCTACTACTGAATGCTTTGAGTATGTCAGGGTCAAAAACATGCTTTCTCTCTCGTGGGTGCAACGACGCAGATATCCTTAAATGCGTCTGACATGGATCTTAAAAGGTTTATCTTACTAAGGAGAAATTAAGTAGGAGGACTCTTGTTTACTGGAAATTATGCTTTTGTTGGAAACTTTGTTGATCGGACGGAGTATCTGTTATTTTTTAGCTATATTCACTGTCTCTTATAGACCTTATAGCTACCTAATGAGAAAGTCTTTTTTGATTGAAGAAATCCCAGTGGTTTCAAAGTCATCAAAGCAGGATTTTATTTTTGTGGCGAAAGCATGCAGAAATCAAAGAACTCCTAATTTTATTGGTGTAGTTGGAAGTTGGTCATACCTACCACCTACCAACTAGGTCAGCAGTTTTCAACATGAAAAGTTAATTCAAATTGCTAAGTGTAATTTTGGGTTAAAACTTCCGATTGAAAACCAATTAAGGGCAAAATGATCATGAAAAATCTCCGTCATACAGTGAATACTTCATCTTAAGTAAATTATGACCGGAATCTCGCCTACCAACTTTCGCCGTGAAAGTTTTATTTACACATTTACACACGCATCGATCGATGCCTCCGAGTACGCGGTTTTTCGGAAAAACACGCGGGTATCCGGCACAAGCCCACACGTATTGACAAATGGTTCGATCAATGGTCTAATAATGGGGACAGTTCT
The DNA here is from genome assembly GCA_024500475.1 of Phthorimaea operculella. NCBI lineage: Eukaryota > Metazoa > Arthropoda > Insecta > Lepidoptera > Gelechiidae > Phthorimaea > Phthorimaea operculella. The sequence goes on along the minus strand of JANFCV010000008.1, from coordinate 6,551,278 downwards.
TCGGGTAATTTGAGATGTTGTTTTACTAATACCATCACCTCATTACTTTTCCGAGACGCAAGGAGCACGAAAATAATAGTTAGTGAGTAGGTATTTATACTTCGATAATCTTCGTGCGCGACCTTCCTGCGGGGTAATGCAGGGGGGGGTGAGTTAGCACGACATTATATCATGACTCGCGGCGTGGATGCTTTCGTGTTGCCATCTTGGATACCTTGGCCCTTTCACCGTCTGTTACCCCTAGGGAGGGTCGCGCGCGAACTTGTCGGACTATACAATTTTAGGTGCCATACTAATCCCTGATGAATTCGACTCTACCTGGCCCCAATTAACAGCTAACCGGGTTGTCTGGAAGAAAAGAGGGGAGGCCTTTGCCCAGCAGTGGGACACTATAGGCTAAAATAATAAAATAATAAAACTAATCCCTCATTATATAAATGTCTCTACAAGGAGACATTATATTTCCTAAAACTATCCCTCAATTGTCAAACGTTATGGTAACGGCCGTTTTACGGTGGTTTGAGTAGTTCTGCCTACCTTGCAAAGAATGATTAAGTACCTGTGCCCTTTGAAAGGGGCATGAAGCTGAAGGGCGACTACCTCTAAACCAGGACACCTTTTTTTTAACATATTAATATCATATTTTCTTACACATTGAAAACCAACTCATGTCTTCGGTGAACTTTTACTCGTTTAACTTATGTGACTTCATACTTATTCAAATAGCATTCACACAGTCATCAATCACTTTTCAAATTATTGTTCATTCATGACAGGTAGTTGGTAATGGCTACTCAAAGTGGTATAGGATCTATGGCTAATAAGTGACAAGTAACAAATTGCTAACAAAGACATTAGGTGCTTTGTAAGCACATGTCCGCCGCACACTGTTAAAATAAACATTTTACACAAATTTACAATAAGGTGACGAACTTTTGTCTAATTTGAAAGCATGTAACATTGATTCAGTAAGTAGATAACTTAAGACCAGGGTTGTTGCGGATGCAGATTTTTTCACATCCGCGGATGCGGATGCGGATGCGGATTTCTGGGGGCACACATCCGCGGATGCGGATGCGGATGCGGATGTGTACAAAAAACTTAAGTTTTGGGAGAAAAATTTAAAAGACAAGCCAAATTGATATAAATTGATATTAAGAAGAAAACAAACAAGCACGTCAAATCTTGTCACTACACAACACAAAAACAAAAGTGAGGCGCGGGGCTTCCCCGGCGAATTTCAGTCACCGAAATTAAAATGATTGATTACTTATTGGTCAATTAGCACAAGCGCGCGACACGCGCCAATCGCCGGACCCGCCCCTTTCTTTCTTGTCCCGACCTGCTTCACATCCGCATTCGCATCAGCTCCGCATCGATTTTTGCGGATGCGGATGCGAATGCGGATGTCTAAATTGATGCGGATGTTCCGCGTATGCGGATGCGGATGCGGATATTCGCAACATCCCTGCTTAAGACCTACCTAATGCTTTACCAAACAGGTAAGGCCTTAAAACTGAAAATATTTGAAATGGTTAATGAGGCGATAAATACTGTCAATTTTTGTCTAAGAAAGATATATCTACTAGGGAATACAACAAACACTGCTGGATAACGGGTCTTCTCTAAGAGACATTAGATCACATAAAAAATTGTGTTAAAGCCGTTTGAGACTTTGTACGGAGTTTCAGCTCAATTTGACAAGAGTCTGATAACACATTATGATGCGCAAATAATCAATCAGAATAGTAATAAACGAGATTTTAACGATTTACGACGAGCGATCAGAATGACAAATCGATCGTTGAGTGTACACCACCAGTTGGAGGAAAAGGTAACTGACACCATCAAAAGAAAGTGACATAGACACCATTTCGTCACCAACATTTTCTACGGTTCACTGGTTCCATCATTATTCAATATTACTCAGAATCGTTGATCACGTCTTGTTCCGGATATTTTAATTTAAAGACCAAAATTGTTGTCCAATAAAATAATAAAATACTGTTTCATAGATTGACGGATGATTTAAAGAGAGCAGCTGGTAGCGACTTGGAGGCGAAAACGGAATATCATGTCTCGTGGCGTATTCTTGGAGCGGCTTGCCATGAGCTGATGTGATCTTTCATAGAATAAAAGCAAGAGACAACATTTAAAATTCTAGCGATATTGACAGTTGCAAGTCTTTGGGATCATACTAACAAAATTCCAATGTGTTTGGATTATTAACAGACTTTAACCAGAAATAGTTTATTAATATTGAAAATTGTTTTTCTTCTGAGGAAATTTAATCATCAGTTATGGACCATAAATCAATGAAGGACCATTAATTGAATGAAAAAGATTAATAGTAATGATCCAAGTAAAATATACGGCTGTAATAATGAACTTAACGACCGAGACAAGCTGGATTCTGAGAACACTGTGCAGGGCAATATCAATACGAAAGTCCAGTGAGAGAAAGTGATTCAAGCGGCGATTCCGAACGAAAATAAAAGTCTAATAATCGACCAGCGAGTTCGAGAAGCGAATAGCAATTTTTTGAAGAATGCTATGTGATTCGAATTACGATTGAGCATTAGGTGCTCCATGCAATACGTGAACTTTCTCATAAAAAAAGGAAATAAGTAAAGAAGTGACTAGACGAAAATTTTTACTAGCTGACCTCTGAAGAACGCACTTAGATTGCCTGAGAATTTGTTGAAGAATTTCAGTTTGTTTAGAATGACAACTCACAGCATACACGGGAAATCTTTATCTGTGCGAATATGAAATTAAATATGTCTTAGGCTTTAAATTTTTACCTGCAACATATGGATAATAATGCTTATAAAAGAAAACATTTCGATTTAAGTACATGTATTAGAGTGCAAGACTTTATTTTCAAAACTAAAAACCTTCTATAAGTGCATATGAGTTTTTTTTTAAACCAGTATCAATGATTGACAACCAAAATGTTACTATTCTTAGCATCTCAACATACAAAATAAAGGTCATGGGTTCAACTCCATTCAAATTTTATGACCGTACCTAAAAGATTGGTGTCTTTATGTTGAAGTAAATGTTATTGGGTATTCAGTTATAACTTATAACCATGTGTATGGAATATTTTTAGATGTCTTTAAGAAACTTTCCGACACGACCTACTTCCATAATTTAATCTCGTAAATTCCATAGTATCATATGGTTTTTTCATGGAAATTATTTCTTCAACTATGTGTTAATGAGAGTTTTTCATTGCAATGTTAAAAGTTATGCTGGCTTAGAATAGCATCACCGTCATTCTACGCGTGGTATTCAAAAAAGCAATTATTCTCTTCTTCTTCTTCATTAATAATCCCGATAAGGAGTCCAGGATCCCATGTCCAACAATGGATTTTTGTGGCTGTTGAGATTGAGGTTAAAAGTAGCAGTTCTCTATATAGGTTGTTTAAAATTGTACAGTATCAACTTGGACACATTTTTATATTTTCCCGTAAAAGGCAATAAATATGAAAGTTTGCACATCGATATTAATAACATAAGCTCTAATTAGAGAAATTTTAACATTTCAACTACATTTCTGGGAAGGTAAAGACTAATAAAATGAACTCTTATTGGATAGACCACTTGACCTTTCGTCGGTTTAACTAGATTTCTCAAGTAAGTAAAGATTTTTCTGCAGACTCACCATATATCGATATTGCTAATAGTGGACTACTAAGTAGGTGAAGAAGCTACTTATAGAACATCAAGATTTGCTCTTTTTCTATCACACCATAAAAGGCAATTTCATAAAATTGCTATCTCATTTCACTTATGAATCTTTAAAACATTTTAATAGTAATTTATAATTTGTTAATTCAAGAATTTGACGTAAAATATTTTGTAAACTATTTGGGCCGTATATCCTCGATGATTTCAGATAATTTTGTAGTTTCTAAAGTACTTATTTAAATCAGGTTTCCGAAATTGTAATATGTACATTTTGATACTGATTGATCAGATTATTCTTTGACATGATGTTTCTATACATTATCAATGAATGCATCCAAACGCCTTATGCTGTGTGGTGCCGGCTTAGAATAGCATCATCTCATATCTTTCCCGTGGGTGCTGTAAGAAGCAACTAAGGGATTTATTTATTACAATTTTAGACAACAGGCTGACAACCAGCCACTATAGTGATACACAGTCTTCTGAATAACTCTCAAAATTTTATCAGACGGTATAAATGGCCGTTTTTTATAACCGTCTATTATATGCCAACCCTCCAAGGAATATGGACATGATATGTGTACGTATGTATGTATGTGACGAAGAAGGAACAGAAGAAGTAAAAGAGGATAGGTACGATATCTAAAGACTACTGGGAATTTGGCCGATAAACAAAGTGATACATACCATTTCGTAGTCAGCTTATCCGTTGAGACTGTTTCGGGCCAGCAGCCCTCGTCAGGCACGGTGTCACCGTACGACAGTCAGTCCGCCTACAGTAACACCACGCCTCCAGCAAGCCAACCTTAGAACCTTAGATACACACTGTTCCAAGCTGGTGCGTCTTCACCAACTATCAGATTCCGATGAATATCACTGAAGTCCACTGGCTGCCTGCAGCCCTGCATGGCTACCAAGAGAACCAGTAGCAGTTGCCACCATTCTCGTACGATCTCAGCATTTTAGCAACCTCTTGATGGTATTACGATAACAATGAACACACACTTCACGATCTCCACAAATATTCCGTTGCCCGTACGGATCTAGGGCTCCGCCATCGCCTGATGACCACAGATTCTCCAAATAGTCCAGGATTCCCAAGATTTAGCCGGATTCAGAATCTAACCTCAAAAGACAAGTTTACGGCAGCGCGGCCAAAGCGAGACTGAATCAATCGCATTCGACTCTCAAGCTCATCAATTCGTCAATCGTCAATCATCAATCCCATTCGAATGACTTCATTCGTTCAATCTCCCAATTTTACTACACAACCACGATTGTAATCCAGTGTTGGCAGTTAAAGCCTTTGCCTTGCAAGTGGCGCCATCTAGCACAGCGCCTAAGTACTAAAGGTAGCGTTTCGTTTCTGCAAGAATCAACTAGCAATGGAAAGGAAAGATAAATTATCAATTGTCAGGTGAATTGTCAACTGTCAAATATTTCATCAAATACCGACAGTTTGATTATTTTCCGACACGGCTATTCTGACAAGTCAGCCGTCCTCGGCTGATGCGTATGGAAGGAAACCCGCCATACAATGATTATGGAAAAGAAATCAGACAATAAGAAGAAAGCCACTCGTCCATCCTGACCATAAGTAGTAGTGATTGAAATTCGTCCGCCAAGGGTAACAAATGGAAGTATCCATCACAAAATCCGTAGCAGAAGCTACCTTGAACTGAATAACGGGAACCATATTACTATCAAACACAGAATCTACCACTACCACAAACGGGTAACCGGGATAAGTTCAAAATAAGCCTAGTCTGCTATTGACAAGATTTTACGACCACCTGCTCTGTATCCGGCATTTGATAGACCTTAGGTAGATGCCCCAACTGTTACAGAATTAAATCTCAAGATAACTAACTCGACCAGCATCTGATAGATCTCAACACAACACCACCAAGCTTCAATACTATCTCGAAAGTGATTTAGGCTCACTGACAAATTAGGTATTACACCAATTGAAATGAAAATAGCAATTGTTAATAAAAAAAATCTTCCATGAATTTATAACAGCTGTAGTTTTTCAAAGTTTTCATAAAGCTGAAAAAGTTATTTTTTTTTATCATCGAATTTTAGGCATCTCATCAACAATACTTCTCAATAAAAGTCATAAGTCATTCATGTGTCTCTTTTTTTGCAATTTAGCTTCCCATCCTAGCAGGGCACATAACAGCTATATGAGGATAGCTAGAATTACGTGTTCCTGCTCAAGAAAGTAAATCGGCATTACTAAGGCATCTCACCAAAGTAACACTTCATAACACAATGTTTAATAAAAGTCATAATAAAGTTATTCGTGTATCTCTTTTATTTTGCAATTTAGCTTCCCATCCTAGCAGGGCACATAACAGCTATATGAAGATAGCTGGAATTACGTATTCCTGCTCAAGAAAGTAAATCGGCATTACTAAGGCATCTCACCAAAGTAATACTTCATAACACAAAAGTTCTCAATAAAAGTCATAGTCACAGTCAAGTTCATGATTCTTCCCTTTTTTTTTGCAATTTAGCTTCCTATCCTAGCAGGGCACATAACAGCTATATGAAGATAGCTGGAATTACGTATTCCTGCTCAAGAAAGCAAATCGGCATTACTAAGGCATCTCACCAAAGTAATACTTTATACCACAAAAGTTCTTAATAAAAGTCATAGCCATAGACAAGTTCATGTTTTTTCTCTTTTTTTTTTGCAATTTAGCTTCCTATCCTAGCAGGGCACATAACAGCCATATGAAGATAGCTAGAATTACGTATTCCTGCTCAAGAAAGTAAATCGGCATTACTAAGGCATCTCACCAAAGTAATACTTCATAACACAATTGATACTGTTTAGTAAAAGTCATCTTATGTCATTCGTGTCGTGTATCTCTTATTTTGCAAGAAAGTAAATCGGTATTACTATAGCATACCACTAAAGTAATACTTCATATGAAAACTTCCTGTGATTTATGGAGTAAAACGACCAACTAAACAGTAGTACAGTCTACCAAAAGAATACTTTTCAAATCTGTGTTAATAATGGTAGGATAGTGTACATAACCATACCTAACCATGAGCTATGGAATTTTATCCCATCAACAACCATGAGCTTTGGAACTGTATCCCACTTCTGATGACGAAGAAGGAACAGAAGAAGTAAAAGAGGATAGGTACGATATCTAAAGACTACTGGGAATTTGGCCGATAAACAAAGTGATACATACCATTTCGTAGTCAGCTTATCCGTTGAGACTGTTTCGGGCCAGCAGCCCTCGTCAGGCACGGTGTCACCGTACGACAGTCAGTCCGCCTACAGTAACACCACGCCTCCAGCAAGCCAACCTTAGAACCTTAGATACACACTGTTCCAAGCTGGTGCGTCTTCACCAACTATCAGATTCCGATGAATATCACTGAAGTCCACTGGCTGCCTGCAGCCCTGCATGGCTACCAAGAGAACCAGTAGCAGTTGCCACCATTCTCGTACGATCTCAGCATTTTAGCAACCTCTTGATGGTATTACGATAACAATGAACACACACTTCACGATCTCCACAAATATTCCGTTGCCCGTACGGATCTAGGGCTCCGCCATCGCCTGATGACCACAGATTCTCCAAATAGTCCAGGATTCCCAAGATTTAGCCGGATTCAGAATCTAACCTCAAAAAGACAAGTTTACGGCAGCGCGGCCAAAGCGAGACTGAATCAATCGCATTCGACTCTCAAGCTCATCAATTCGTCAATCGTCAATCATCAATCCCATTCGAATGACTTCATTCGTTCAATCTCCCAATTTTACTACACAACCACGATTGTAATCCAGTGTTGGCAGTTAAAGCCTTTGCCTTGCAAGTGGCGCCATCTAGCACAGCGCCTAAGTACTAAAGGTAGCGTTTCGTTTCTGCAAGAATCAACTAGCAATGGAAAGGAAAGATAAATTATCAATTGTCAGGTGAATTGTCAACTGTCAAATATTTCATCAAATACCGACAGTTTGATTATTTTCCGACATATGTATAAATGAATGCATTCAAACGCCGCTAAGATGCAAATATACATTAGCTACATCACTTCAATCATAGCAAAATCTTATCTCACAGATGCGAAATTCTAGCTTTCTTGCGGTATTGAGAACGAAAGTGTTTATCTGTATTCACAAGATGTAATGGAGAGGTATTATGCTAACATTATACCTTCTACTGCCGTGGCTGATGATTTTCAAAAGTGCAAGTTTCAAAGCTAAATACAAAAAGGTTGTTTTAAAACATTTCAAATCACATTCCAAAATTTTAATCAAACGTTTTGTAATTTTAAGTAGAAATGCTACCAATATTTTACTAAAACTTAATTTGAATACGAAATATTGTATTATTAAAGTCCTTAATTATAACAATTTATTTGAACCTTCTAAAAAGATTTTTTTATATTAATTCAATTTTGATTAAATTAACCTGAATACCTATTTGACAAACTACGTATGAATGTATGCAGCCATTAATTCAACTTTCAACTATTGGTCCTACAAATTTATTATGATATCAGATTTTGCAAATATATGCGTATGATTTTGGACTTAAATATTATTTTCTAATTTAAATTACTTAAACTTAATTACTGTTCAAAAAAATTGTAAATGTTAGAATTGAGTTGGGTGTTCTTCTTTTCGAATGGGACTCCGAATCTTCTGATGACCCGATGACTTATGACTGTGTCACGCCGGCTTAGATTAGCGTTACCCTAAATTCCACCGGTGCGGTGGGTGTCGTAAAAAGCTACTATGAGATAATTATCCAGGGAATGAGCAGAAGCATTCCCCTGGAGTTAAACACCTTGCATTGCGTTCGCCAATCCGCTTGTTCCATGACAAGACAAATTCTCAGCAATGGACGGTTTTGGCTGTTTAGGTAAGGTGCCCTTATCATCATCATGGGGTGCCATCTTCAAGTTGAAGTTCGGTGGTGCCCAGAATGGGAGTAAATCCATCACATTATAACTTAGGCCTTTTCAGGGCAAGAGTGAATAGGCACTACCTAGGCAAGCATGTTCCAACATCGTATGTATCATCACTCACCAAGATTGCGGGCCCATATTATTTTAAAAACAAACACTTAATATAAAGAAGTGAGCGACTGTTTCTAATACATTTAAATAATTTTCCAATTTCATTATCTTATAGCATGCATGCATGCATTATGTTAATATATTGAGAAAACAGAAAATGACAGTAAAATCTTTTAATGAACAGCTGCTTTACGCGTTAGTTTTACTTTTGTTTTAATGGATAATACCACCTGTAGTTGTTAACGATGTTATCTTTCGTGTATTACGTGTAGATGGCGTGAGTGTAATTGGTCGAAATTCGCCAATTTTCTGCATCGCATGACTATTTTATTTAGTGCGTCTATGTCGATGACTCCTTTAGCTGATTTTTTGTATCGTTCATGACAAAACTGGGAAATATTACATCAGAGAAGTTAAAAGTACTTATGTAATCGAAAAAAACAAAATCTGATTCCGTACAGTCTAAATCCAAAGTCTGTACAAGCGGTGACTGAAAATCTTAGAAAATAATTTCAAAAGCATAGACTGTTACGAAATGTTTTTTCCAATCCCTAATAAGTATTATAAAACGAATTTTTCTATAAATTCAAAGAATAAACCATGTCAAGTCCAATGACAGCAACTTAATGAAAACTGATTCACAGGACGAAGAGGGCTTTTATGAACTTCGATTTCAACGGGTATAAAATTAGAAATCTTGCCAACTACAAACACATCCGTAATTCCTTTTCGCCTTTTGTTGAACACACTGCAGCACCTTTCCTATGGGATTTTAGGTCACATTAACATAAGCAAGCTAATTGAAAACACCTGTTATAACCACCGTAGACACACACATACACACAGTCAATCCATTGAAGGGTCAAAGCATAGAGAAAAGGAGCCTTGGGCCAGCATGATGAAGTTACTGGTCTGTAAAAGTAAAAGATCGTTTTGCTGCAAAAAATTAAAAACTAACAAATCAAAATTTGATGTGATGACAAACAAAATTTATTTCCATATTAAAGTTTAAAAGCCTTATTATTAAGTACGAACAAGTATAACTCATCATGAAGTTTTATGCGACTTACAATAAGAAGTTAATTATTTAGTACCTAGAGGTATTCTTCCAGAGGTTTACAGCTGGCTGGCTAGCGTATGTGATTTGTCGACTTCTGTGAGAAGGCTAAACTATCTGAAACGTCAACAACCAAACTCTCTACCAATTAACAAATAACAAGTACCTAAGTCGCGTAAACTTACAAAATTAGCCTTAATTAAAGTTTATTGTCATATTTGTACTGCATCTTTAAAAACACCTGTAGATCAAAGAGAAAGGTGAAAGATTGTAATCTACGCGTATTAAGATACATTGCAGCAATTTTCAGATAAGGGCAACAATAAGGTTATTACGATCATTGAAGCTACTACTGAGCATGACTGTGAAGAACCTATCTTGGTAATAATGAGTAAAATAAATGTCAAAAATAAAATCAAAAAAGTGATAATCATCATCCATCACCTTCCTGCCCTTATACCATAACATAATTTGTTTAAACACAAAATCATGTAGGTAAGGGATTTAGCTATATTTTATGACCCGCCGCCTGCCTGACGTCAACCCTGTTTGCGAATGCTATTGTAGATGGCTGATGGTATCATCGCCACTATGCGGTTGACCAAAGTCGACAGATATTCAGCCGAAGTCAAATACTCTAAAATTGGAAAAAAACTTCCTCGAAAACAATATGGGCTGTAATTGTAACAGGCTCTAGAAGTCCAAAGTATATTTTCTTATTTTGCCTAATGCAAGGATAAAGAGCTTCTTGGCAAGTTCAGCCCTAGAAATAATTTGAATTCTTTTCTGAATATTTTGTGTTTTGCGTCATCTGGTTGTCATAGTTTTGTACTAATTTGACCCCATAAACTCAGCTAAGTGCACAAGGCCACCATAAAACCAGTTTAGAGAAAACTATCACATGGTAAGCTTGCTTCCAGTAAGTAGTAATGCCTATAAGTAGAGCAACATGCGGAAATTTACCTGACCGGTTGAGTTGAGAGCACACACTCAACGAAAGTAAATCTGATTTGATTAGTATGATTCTGACAAGTAGGCACTTGAACTTAAAATAACCAATTTCCGTTGACTACTTAGAAAAGAACAGTAACTTATTTTTTCCCGTGGGTGTGGTAAAAGGTGATTTAGACTGCAGAAAAGTATCTAAGGTGAATGTTTTTGTATTTTGATGTGATAAGTTGATGACTCAATGTATTTTTGACCATCTGAGACAAAAATTTCCACTACCTGTTTCCAGAGGATTCTGAGCTATTTTGGTCATATTGCTAGAAGAGAGCCAGACAAAGTAGATCATGTGGCTGAGCACCCTACCGATAAACTGATCAGATTTTGCTGGTGCTTAACGTGCCAATTTTCCAATCACCACAGCTATCCGGCGAACGGAAGACAGTAGTGAATGTAGGAACCTAGTTGTAAATTGTAACATAAGGAACGTTCCAAAATAAGGAACAAAAGTTACAGAAATAGAAGATTACAATAACAAAGAAGAAAGTGATGAAGAGACACTGAAAAGAATTATGCTTAGCAGTATGGATCAGTAGCCCTGGAGACTATACGAAAAATTCTCGTACTCGTAAAAAGAACCACTTATTTAATAAGTCGTTATATCATTACATTATGAAGGCGTAACAACATAAAGAAATAAAATACAGTAACACAAAACGTCAATGTTCCTACCTATTAGTTGCCAATAACGGATACATGCTTGCGATATTTTATAGTTTTTGATTTACCCGATTCATTTACGGTAACTTTCCGTGACATGTCCGATAAACCATTAAAAAACCGGACGCGCCTATGACGATATCGCGCCTAAAGTTTCGCCGCATACGCTTACTAATCTGACGTTTAGAGAAAGTTGTCTGTCTGTAGTAACTCGATTACAATATTATGACGATAGAATCCTAATGAATGTTGATTCAAGTGATCGTGTTTAGTCATGAACTCACGTAAAGCTTCAAGATTCTTGTAAAGGTGATTTGCTGAAGATATATCAGAGCTGAACCAACTTATTGAACTAAACCACTTGCCGAGAACACAGGACGAGTATGAATGAGCAAAACTACTCCAACAAAAATGTTTTCATGGAGGTCCATTGTTTTTTAATGTGGCGTGCCGTGAGAAAATGTGCAACAATTTTAAATTTTTAATTCCTATTTCATCTAGGATGTCAAATTCCGACATAAAGATTCATCCGGTCTTGGACGATTCAGTGTCCCACACGAAGAGAGAAAGAGACAGAGATTGGGCTCATATTTAATACTTTAATTTTGACTGCAGCATAAGTCAAGATCATTATGTTAATTACTGGAATTTTTCATCGTTTATAGTCACTGATCACCTGCGTATTGCTCGGTTTCGGAATTTCAGGTGGCTTCAAATTGTACTAAATATTTTACTACGAAGTTGTCATATTTCTTGGAAGGCAAGGGTACACCCTACGTGTACCTATTTAAATGATAATTTATCAATCATTTTCTTCTATCAGGTTGGTGACATGCCCATACCTCAAATTAAATGCACATTCCATAGAAAAAGGCATTTTATGTTTAGGTAAATTTAATATACCTATTTCTTTTCATAAGTATGAAGGACATGCTTTACGATCTATTCCCATCTGCCAGTAAACAACCAAGAAATGGAAAAGCTTCTAAATGCATTTATGGGCTACCAGACACCAGGTAGCAACTCGCACAATCTTTTTCATGGGTACTTTGATTTACTATAATTTATGATCTTTTTAAAGCTACAGAAGCCAAGATGACAATGAAAGCGCATACAAGTTCTAGGCCAAGTAATTGAGTACACATGCATAAATTAAGTAGCAAGAAAGACCTTTCAACGCTGCGGTGATGTGCATTCATATTTGCGGTTTGGCACGTGCATATGTCATCGTATTTATGAAAGGTGAAGAATGTCAACGCTTTCCGAGTCTTCATATTTATGAGGACTTTTTGTGAAAACATCATTATCATCTTCTGGTTTGATAATTTAAGGATATTTTTTGTTATTTTCAATAAAACTTTGAGGAAGATTATCTTTAGCAGTAGACTATTGTAGTTGAAGAGTATTTAATGTAAAATCAGCATCACACAGCCGATGTGGCGCAGTGGTAAGTATGCCTGCCTGCCACACAAAGGCTCCGGGTTCAATTCCCGGTGGGGTCACTCACAAAGTTGATATTTATCACTTAGTGAATTTGTTCTTAGTCTGGTTGGGACATTGCAGGCTGAACCACCTGATTGTCCGCAAGTAAGATGGTTCCGTGCTTCGGATGGGCACGTTAAGCCGTCGGTCCCGGTTGCAGTAGCAGTAGCCCACACGTAGGAGTAGCTTACAGTAACCCATGTGGAGATCCTTGAATATGAGAACGATCACAAGTTTCCCGCTGAAAGGAAAATCTCGTACCGTGGAGCTATTCTAAAATATCATCCTGTTGTTGTGGTACAACATCGCATGATATGACTTATCTGTTGACTGGCTTGCCCCAGTAGGTATCTATTTGCTAGAAGACTTTTGGGATGCCACCAATGGGCTGTTCGCTTGGCTACAGACTAGTCCAGGCACATTTAAAGTTTGACATCGACATGCATTATTGATCAAATGCGATTACAAGACTGGAGATACATTCACAGCATTTTTCCTAAAATTATGGTGTATGTAAATATGCCTACGTCCAGAATTCAAATTCTCACGACTGTTTATATTACCAAGAAGAAGATATTCCATCGTTTCAACTCATTTTCCTACTTGATAACAAAGAAGAAGTAGATGAGCAAATTAACCGCAACTGATAAGGATGTCTTCTCCATCCTTTTACAAAATATAGGTCGTTGGTGCCAATAACTATAAAATAAAGGGCTGCCAAACATGTCCGGTTGGTTCAGTTTCTCAAATTATGAATCACGTGTGAGAACTTTCGCTTTGGTTTAAGTTTCGGACCATATCCTTCTGAGAGAAACTCTCTTTTCAAACCAAAATAGACTCATACGGCCTTCATTTACATCAACATAACACATTTCAAATTATAAATATTCATAACTAAAGCGCAATCTGCACTCTTCTTTCCACTTTCGTTCATACTCCGAAAACCTACATATTCATAAGACTAGGTACTTTTTAATAACATTAAAAGCCACTGTCACCAAAATTCTTTGCTAGGTTAGCTTCTAAATTCACCACGATTCCGCGATTAGACCAAAAAAACAATAAGCGCCAAACCGGTTAAAGTTAATGAAGAAAATAAAAGCAACAATGGTGTTACCTTAGGTGAAGTCTCCAAAAAAGTTCACGTCACACTTAGATACGTGGATGATGTTTTGTTTACGTTCCGATATAGGTTGCCGAAAGGGGTCAAGGGTGTCTCGCGGCCGGCACCACGCATGCACCGCGGCTGTGGTCGGGTATCTTACTAAGTTTATAACGTGGACGAGTTTCTCGAGTCGACAGAGAGGAAAGGCGGAGTCTCTTTCGCGCGTGTAGTGATGGGACGAGTTTTGTCGATGGAAAGTTCATCGAGTTTTCTATGTAGGATCAATAATTAATATAGCTATGATGATGAAGAAGAAGTAAAGCGCAGCTGGTAAGCAAGTTATTGTCCTATTCGGGAAATATTAACTGTTGTAGGTACCACCAAATATTAATCTTGTAATGTAGTTAATCCAAAAGTTTTTATAGAAATATATAGACTTCTTGAGAGCGCGCTCACAAACCGACCATACCAGGTGCACTTGGGTGACCAAGCAAGCAACACAAGAGTGCTCAATGATGGCCTTCCCCAGGGCTCTGTGCTCGCGCCGTTACTTTTCAACCTATACGTCCACGACCTGCCTATAACAGCATCACGGAAATTTGGTTACGCGGATGACTTAGCTCTCATTACTCAGGACAGGGATCTGCAGGCTACTGAAGCTGTGCTGGAGAGGGACTTGTCGACCATGAACGACTTTTTCATGCGTTGGAGGCTCTGCCCAAATGCTTCTAAAACTGAAGTCTCATGCTTCCACCTGAGCAACAAGCTCGCTAACAAGGAGCTGAATGTAAGGTGTAGAGACACACTTCTGCACCACAACCCCCACCCTAAATACTTAGGAGTCACTTTAGACAGAAGCCTAAACTACAAAGAACACCTCACAAAGGTTTCCGCCAAACTCAGAACCCGGAACTGCGTCGTGCAAAAACTTACCGGAACCACCTGGGGAGCCAAAGCGTCCACACTCCGCACAACCGCGCTATCTCTCGTGTACTCTACGGCCGAATACTGCGCGGCGGTCTGGCTAAACAGCGCTCACGTCAAAGCAGTCGACACTCAGCTCAACCATACCATGCGACTTGTATCAGGGTGCCTAAAACCAACTCCAACACATTGGCTACCTGTCCTCAGCCACATAGCACCACCTAGGATACGAAGGGAAAAATGCCTGAGCCGTGAAGTGGATAAAATAAAGGGAAACCCAGCGATCCCTATCCACCTCGACCTTCAACACTTCAAAACATCCAGGCTTAAATCCAGGCACCCCCCCGCACTGAAAGCTCACGACCCGGAACCACCACGAGACGCACTGGAGACATGGGTGGCAGAATGGGAATCAGACGGGCCCTCCAGTGACCTCTTCGAGTTCAACCCAAAAGAAAAACCGCCCGGCTTTGATGCGCCGCGCCATGTCTGGTGTTCCCTCAACCGCATCAGAACGGGTGTTGGTAACTGCGCACATTTATGGCACAAATGGGGATGGAACGAGTCACCGGCCTGCCAGTGCGGATGCCCAGAGCAGACAGTGCACCACCTGGCTTTCGACTGCCCTCTCAATAAATACAGCGGGTTAAGGGCAGATTTCAGATATTTCTCCTCCGACGCCCGAGATTATCTCTGTTGTAAAAACTATAAACTTTGACCAGTTTAATGGATGCCATACGATAAATAAATATAAAAGGCTACTAAAACATGTCCAGTGGATTCAGATATATTTTGAACACATTTTATAGTTTTTCTTACACCGAAAATTTATTTGCACAACTTCAAAACTTACCTATCAATATAAACAAAAAAGCAAATAGGTAAATGACAAAAAATAAGTAACGGGGCCTTTTATCATAGCTTTTAACTCCTCTGATAATGAAAACCCTAAATTATGGTATTTTACTATTGGATTGAATAATAAAAAACTAACACAAGAAACAAACAGGACATACAAGTGTATCTGTGCATTATGTTATTAAATCGACTACAAAAGTTCTTTCATCTTAGTCATTAACTTTTTACTAGTCTCAAAATATCCGGGGTGTAAGAGATAGCTCTTCAAATGATGCATTCAGTCAGACTATGATGAAACTAGACAAGATGCCATGAAATTCTTTTTTGAGGTCCCATACCTAGTAAATCTGGTAGCTTATAGTGATTTTGTGTGGGAAGTCGCTTTTCTTTTTTGTTACCTGAAAATAAAATTTATGGAAAGTTGTTTAGTTTTATAGTGTGAGTTCATAAAACTTATAGAAAGTTGTTCAGTTTTATGGCCTGAGTGTGCCTGAAGCATGACGTAGGTAGGTAACTGTAACACCCTGTATTTTTAACATTTTTTGTAGTATCGTAACTACGGTTTAAGTCATCGACAAGCACAACCGTCCCATCACTATGGTCAGCCAGAACTCAAGAGCAAGGTGACGATCTGGGTCGTTGACCTACACGCCCAACACTCCCACTTTACCACTTTCCATACATCACTAGCTTTACTTCCATCGCCTATTACACGTTTCAAAAAACGCGTCAATGTATGCTGATAGTCATTCAGAGTCGTGCTGTCGTCATGACGTGACGGTTTTTTACAAAAGACCTTGTGTTGTGTGTTTTGCAAAATTGTAAAGAAAGCTGTGCATCACTGGTCATCATGATGATGATTGCTTGAATGACATCGCTTTACCATTTGTCTGGCTTTTGAGTATCTCCGCTATTGTTTTTTTTTTTTCAAATGGTGACTTATTTGGAAGCAGAATTTCAAAGACTTCGTTTTAGTAACTATTTAGTTGTTAGGTACCTAATATCAATAATTTACCAAACAGTAGATAAAGAAGAGAAGTGATTTCAAAGAATGTGAAAATGCGCAAAATTTAAAATGATGCATTTTAATTTTGTACCTGAAATTTTAATTTCATAAAAATAACCACGTACTTCTATATAATAAATATTCTTTTATATAATTGATTATATTTGAAATTTTTTAATTGAACGACAGAAATTAATTAATAATAATAATTGTATTTAATTATTTTCAATTGTTTTTAATTTAATAATTAGAAAAGTATTTAAATCTGAAAACCGCCATCTATGCAACAACACTAAAACCATAACTCTCATCTCGGGCCACCGCGCAGAAATCTGAAGTGAAAGTGATGCGATGAGCACGAACCATGGTGAAAGGTTCAGACCAAACCTACTAGATGGCTCTATACTCTACCGAAAGTTTCTTACCTTTACCTTTACAGCCACAACAGTCCACTGCTGGACATGGGCCTCCCCCGTATTGGGGGGTATTGCTATACTCACCACGCTTGGCAGGCGGTTTGGCGAGCGCAGTGCATGGTGTTGCATTGACAGGGAACGCTGCTGCCCATTCCCTGGATAAGTATCCCTTAGTCGCTTTTTATGACACCCACGGGTAGAATTGCGGTGATGCTATTCTAGGCCGGCATCACACGGCATTTTTCTTTTCACGGCATATTTCTTTGCTCTACCAAAAAAAAATGTTAGCATAACTTCATTATGTGACCAACCATCACAATTTTAATGTAATGGACAATACCATACGATCTTAACAAGTATGTATCACTTGTTTTGAACTGTCGATTATGCTATTTTTTATAACGTTACACAGATATCATTATTGTACCTATATTTTTGTATAGAAAACTTGTTTTGATCTTATGGTATTGTCCCTCCATTCCATTATATTATAATTTATGAATTAATTATAGTCGTAACTTAGTACCTATCCTGTCAAAGATATTTTATGTGCCATAAAACCATACAACTATGGTCCTAGCTTGCAACTATGGTCCGAACAAACTTGTATGTTTTTTTTCATGTATTTTAAAAGAAGGTTTGTTTGGACCATAGTTGCAAGCTAGGACCATAGTTGTATGGTTTTATCAGTACCTATTAAGTTACTATTAGGCAATCTGGAAAAACACTCTTTGTCACCTGCACCACTTTGCGTCAGGAAGTAAGAAGGTTTCAAAACTAATGGATCGGTGGGTGACTCGTCAGATGTATGTAATACAGCAGAAGTGCCAAACCTTTGGACTATATTTTAAGAGATAATTCAAAACAGGTAGGTACTTTTGTCATGCAGAGTCAACGAAAAACTTTATTTATGTAGGTGTCAGAGGTTTTTATTAAATAATCTCAAAATTCTTTGTCACCTGCACCACTTCGCGCTATGAAGTTAGAAGTTTTGAACACTAATGGATCGGTGGGTGACTCGTCAGATGTGTGTAATACAGCAGAAGTGCCCAACCTTTGGACTATTTTTTAGAGATAATTCAAAATAGGTACTTTTGTCATGCAGAGTCAACGAAAGACCTCTTTTATGTAGGTGCCAGAGGTTTTTATTTACCTGACCTCAAAATTCTTTTGCACCTGCACCACTTCGCTTTAGGAAGTTAGAAGTATTGAACACTAATGGATCGGTGGGTGACTCGTCAGATGTATGTAATACAGCAGAAGTAACCAACCTTTGGACTATTTTTTAAGAGATAATTCAAAATACTTACGTACTTTTGGCGTGCAGAGTCAACGAAAGACGTCATTTATTATAGGTGTCAGAGGTTTTTATTAAATTATCTCAAAATTATTTGTCACCTGCACCGACTTGCGAGCTAGGGAGTTAGAAGTTTTCAGCACTAATGGATCGGTGGGTGACTCGTCAGATGTATGTAATACAGCAGAAGTGCCAGACCTTTAGACTATTTTTTAAGAAATTATTAAAAACAGGTACTTTTGTCGTGCAGAGTCAACGTAAGACCTCATTTATTTAGGTTTGTATAAAATAATCTCAAAATTCTCTGTCACCTGCACCGATTTGCGAAATAGGAAGTAAAGAGTTTTCAGCACTAATGGATCAGTGGGTGACTCGACAGATGTTTATAATATGGCAGGGGTACCACACAGACAGACAGACAGACAGACAGAAACACTTTATTGCTCACATTAAAACATAGATACAAAAACAAAATCAAAACAAACAACATAATACAAGCAAAGGCGGCCTTATCGCTTTAAGCGATCTCTTCCAGGCAACCCAGCACAGAAAGAGAAAATTACCACACCTTTGGATTATTCTATAACTTTTATTTTCAAATATTGTGTATTTATAGTTGTTATTTCAGGAGTATGTATTACGGCAGGGGTACCCAAACTTTGGAACTTTAACAGCTGTATTATAAAAATTGAAATTTTACAAGTACCAAGCCGACACTGACTGCTGAGGATGGACTGGTGGAAACGAGAAATTCTTCCAAGGAACTTTATAATACAAATTAGGAACTTTAATCAATTTACGTACAAAAATATGGTCAATTCTTTACTGCCAATTAAAATACCACTCATAATTTATTAATATTAATAAGACAGAACTTCAAAAGCTTTTACAAATATCCACCTTAATGAACAAAAATAAATTTATTTCTGCGAAAGGCTAATACCAACCAACCTACATTCAAATTTTACGCGGAAAATAGAAAAAGTATGTTTTGCACTTATCTATATTTTTGAGTTTAGGTATGACAAAAATAATAGACAGTATAAATCGATATACTGAGATTAAATTGAAAATAGCACATCATCACAATAGTTTCTAACTGACTATCGTTCAATGCATCATAATGATGTTGAAATATCAAGATCAGAAAATGAAATGAAATAGATTAATTTGGTTGATTTGATTAAAATTAAAAAAAAATGTTATGTCTTAAATACTAGACTACTCAGTACTATACCAAATTTAGTTGAAATGATTCGGATTAACCCAACCAATCATCCCTTAAAATGCCTAAATCGATCGGATACCCTGTATAATACCTATGCTTTCAGAATAATCTGAAGAATTTCAGTTGTAGAGTAGCTCTAGCTTGGAGATTGAATAACATAACTTGGACGCAAGAATGTGTTATGGGTATTTCAATATGTAGAGAAAATTTTATCTTCGGTCCAGACGAAAGGCTGCTTGTCCACAAGCAAAAATAAAAATCTATTGGGAATTTATTACTACGGTGCTATATTATTCTCAGAAGTATAAATAACAAATTGAATAATTCGCTAGGAGACTAGCATCGAGTGATTAAAAATTTAGCAGGCATCGGTTGGTGCATCGATATCTGAGTGGCAGAGCAGTAGAGCATTGACCCATGCGGCCCGGGATCGAGCCCCTTTGATGCATGCCATTTTTTCAATTTCTCTTTTTCATTAATAAAAATATTTTTTTTTGCTAAATAATCGTTTCAGTTGTGTGTCGATAACACGCCATTACGTGTTTTGCTAACAGTTTGATTCTCTATTTTTTTCCATTTTAATATCAGCAAAACTGAACTGATTCTACCGAATTGTAGCAGAATATGAAATTAGCAAAATTCTTTTCACGACCAAAACGATTTTCATTTAGCAAACTTCGGCTTTCAGCCTTACTAGAATAATAGTAGATTAGAAAGAAAATTTCAAAGATGGCACTCGCTATGATTTTTAAATGATGACTGCTACCTTTGAGAAAGGAAACGGGTTTAATACTTAGTACTTTATGTCGTACCCTGGCGAATGACAGAATACTTTGATATCGATGAATTTCCTTGCTAATAAATTTTATACAAATACATCATTTATTGCGAAGTTTTATTCATTCTCTGAAAGGTAAGAATAATAAGAAAACTTACAAAACAATAGTTCGACATATACTTTTAGTCATATCGAAGACCTCAGGAAAAGTTGCAAATCTGAGTATTTTGTTTGATACATTCATAACTTTGAGATGTGATAAGTTCCAAACTTATATTTTCCAGTTTACCAGTTTTGTGAATTTGCCGTGGAAGTATGGTGATATATATTTTATGCTTTACCTACTGCATATCACGAATAATATCATTTGAACTTTGTTGCTTGGTGGACAGACATCCTAAAGATTTATCATTCTTTGTCACGATTTACTATGGATATAAAATGAAACCTTTATAACATTGTATGGAAACTGCAGTAAAATAGTTATTTAAAGTTAAAATGGCACTCAAACTATAAAATTAGTTTATGAGCCGTTTTAGATATTGTTGAATCAGATTTTGATATTATCCAGAGTAGAATTATTAAGTACCTTCATATAATTCTAATTTCCGAGTAACAACTTTGGCCCTTAGGTATAAATGAGCAATAAAATTTTAACAACCCCCTACGAATATTAGTTTGGACTATCAAGGTTATATTTACGACTAAAACCTTAAAAATAGTTCGACCTGTTTTGTATGATAGCGCCTAAAATTTTCATGAAAGTGTAAGAGTTGTAGAGAAAAACATGTTAAATTTTATCTTAACTAAACTACACAATGTAACTCAACTAAATAACTAGTGAATTAATATAGGTATTATTAAAAAATATATTCTATTATTGCCGTAATATAATATAACGAGCCTAAATTCAGCACCTCTGTACCTGTAATATACACCAAAGTGATGTTCCGAGCAACATCTGACGTTTTCCTCTGATATTGGTTTCTCTCAGTCCATTAATATCACTTTTCCGCCTTTGAACTCGTTCGTCATATCTTTCTATTACTGAAGTTGCCGTGTAATGTCGGCTTAGGATAGCATCACCTCAATTCTACCCGTGGGTGTCGTAAAAAGCGACTGAGGGATAATTATCCAGGGAATGGGCAGCAGCGTTCCCTGTGAATTAAACATCTTGCACTGCGCTCGCCAATCCGCCTGCCAAGCGTGGTGAGTATGGCAATACCCCCCAATACGGGGGAGACCCATGTCCAACAGTGGACTGTTGTGGCTGTACCTGTACTGAAGTTCATATTTTGACAAACAGTCTAGCGTGTTTTTAAATTCCATCAAAATGTATGAAAATTGAAAATTTATCTCAATGTTAGATTAAGGGGTAAAATCAGATCATAAAATTACAGAGCTATAAGCGCGATCAAAAGATATATTTATTAAATGATTTTTTTTCAGCAACGTTCCACAGAGTTTAAAAACATTTGCTGCAAAATATTTTGAGGGGTGGAAACTGTCCATGAAAATGAAAAATACTCGTGGTTCTGATTCATGTATTTGCAGCAAAATTTCTTACTTCTTTTATTTATTTTATGAGCTGCTTCCTGTTCAAATGTTCATTTCTTTTTTTTTTACTGGAAAACTATAAAGGAAACCTAACAGCCAATTATGTACTGAAATCCTGTTATAGCTATAGGTATATTTGCGGTAAATAATAAATGAAATGTTCTACAAGTAGGTACGAAAAGTAGACGAAACTAGGCCATTTACAAGTATACATCTATAGTAATAAAACTGATTTCTACAGCTATAACAGTTACATAGTACCTAGATTTTTTAACATCCTGTATTACACTGGACGACAGGCTGATGTTATTTTAAGAATACGCTCCCAGACGCGCCAACGCAATTCAGAATAGATCTTCTGTAAATTGAATCATACAAACCATACCAGTTTTCAGCACTATGGAAACCCGTGAGTTTGCTTGGCCTATGCCGACAATTTTAGTTCTATCTCAAAAATGTACAAAATATATTTAGCAAAAACACAATGTGTCTATATGTCGAAATTGTAGAACTAAGTCGTTTTCCAAATACCGACGATTTTTTTGTGATCGTTGTAAAAAAAGAGATCGAAGATGCTGATTTGTAAATAGGGAACTGTTCATAGGTACCTAAAAATAATGATGATGCTGCATTAAAGTAGATGTCTCTCTTTGTTTTCATGTGGGACATCGAGTCGTCCAATCCTGAATATACCTAGTCTGAATTAATCTTGGTTTCGCTATATACCTACTCTTAATAAATCCTAGTGTTGCTTTATATTATTAGTATATACGAAAAAGTTAAAACTACGCATGTGGAGGGCGACATCTATATTATTTTTCAATGAAGTGACTCTATACAGTTCCTCATTTAATGAACATTATTCAGAAAACAAGTACAAAAATCTGTTAACGAGTAACGGACAGTCAAACAAATATAATTTGTTTCACATTTCAGACAGTCGTAATAGATATGACGGCAAAAGTAAATAAAGTCGGACGCCTCGCCACCGACCAACGTCATAATATACAGGATGGTTTTGTAGATTAAAAATTAAAAAAATATTGGGTAGATTATATCAATTCGCTACTTGACTGGGTACAAAAGTTGACATTGTCGAAAAATACTACAGACTTAAAAAATCGTTATTCAAAAAATGTTTGAATTATTAAACACAAAAATTATTTAAAAGTTTTTGTTGAGACTCCATCCAAATTTTTTTATTACCTATGATGTCACATTTCAGTAATTTCATGCCATATGCATGCCATATTATGGTTAAAACATGTGGGTCTAATTTAAGTATTAATTGTCATCACATTATTGTAATACCATGTTTTTATGCAAATAAAATATTATTTCAATATTTCAATTTCATACAAAGTGTCGTTTTCGGTCGTCTTAAAAAGTAGCTCATTTGACCTGTCAGTTTAGTAGCGGATTGTCGTGTGATGCCGTTTCGAATAGCATCACCCCAATTCTAGCCGTGGGTGTCGTAAAAAGCGACTATGGTATGACTACTACCTAATAAATCACCGAGCGGGCAGCAGCGTTCTCTATGACATAGAGGACGAATTGTAGTTACATAACATCTTGCACTGCGCTCGCCAATCCGCCTGCCAAGCATGGTGATCATGGCAATACCCTCCGATAGAGGATATCCGTCAGTGGACTGTTGTGGCTGTAATGGAATAATTTTCAATCAATTGCTGCCGGGATTTGAACCCATGAACGTGGAAGAAGAAAAATGTGATTACGTAGTTTTATTTAACTATCATTGGGCAATATACTAAACGCATGCGATAGCGCTGCGCAAAAATAACCCACAAACCTACATGCAACGTGTGTTTCACGCGTCTTTTTATAATTTTGATACATACCGGATGTTATTTCTTAATCCGCGATTTATTATGAAACAGTTTATACAAATAGTTGAGTTTTATCACCTGTTCTTTAGCCTTTGATATTCTATTAAGCACTTACTATAATTTAATCTTTGAACGTGAAATTGGGAATCTGGCGCAGACGAAGATATTTTTATAATAAATTGTAGTGCTATTATTAGCATCGTCTAATACTACTTAGTATTATTAATCTTTCTTTAAAATTTCACCCTGTATGGTGACATTAGTGACTTATAGCAAAGACTCAGAACTGACTGGTGTTCAAAATATGTCAAAAATATGGTTATCCCATTCAAAATTTCTAAGCAGCTGATTTGAGTTATCTACTACTGAATGTAAATAAAAAATTGCTATTTCGACTTATATTCCTTGGGAAAAGTTGTTCCTTATCAGCCGTTTCTGGATTTTCAATATCTGTAAAATACTTCTAGTAAAATTTCACCCTGTAACTAACTATTTTAAAAATTTTAACTAGGGCATAAATATTTTAAAATTTTTAATTTCGTTTTTTTATACCGTGAGTAACAGAAATGGTATAACAAGCCGAAAGGAGGTCAAGGTACTCATGAAACTGAACAACTTTCCCTCCTATTAGTAAATCAAGTAGCTGAGCGGCGATTTTGTATGGGAGGTCCAAATTATTTTTTCATATTTCGACCCATGTTCCATGGGGAAAGTTTTTCAGTTTCGTGAGTACCTTGACCTCCTTTCGACTTGTTATACCATTTCTGTTACTCCCTGTATAGGTACCTAGGTAGTGTAGGTAGTTACCACCAAGGAATTGCATTTTTACCGATTCAAAAACAGTCGGAATTTAAAAAGTTTTCGAATGCGCTTTTGAAATTCGAAGATCTTCTGATATTCAAAACAAAAGAGACAATGGCTTTGATTCTGACAGCAAACTTTTTTCTTAAACTAGTTCTTAGCTGTACTGAAGTTACACTTTCTGAATCTGAAGTATTATAAAATGTGATTTATGTACTTACTTTAAGATAACACACAAAAGGAGGAGAAGAAGATAAGATAAGTACACATCACCATGATGATTTGCTGTCCTTCTTTGACCAGATGAAAAGTATCACACTTTTCTTTAGCTCCATTATAAAAATTGCTATTTTTCTTTGTATTTTAGAGACAAAAATGGCTAAAGGAAGTGTACGCTAGAATTGAGGCCAAAGTAGAATCACAAAAAGGAGGGTTAATGTTCTTTATTAACTGATTTTAACAAAGGGGGAAAGAAGTTTATGCGCTTTAAAAACTCTGACACCCAGGTTAATTACGTATTGTGGTGACTGAATAACCCAAATATTACATCATGGTTTAACTCTCAGGCTGACCCACGTGATAATCCTTAAAAAGATGGTTCCGTGCTTCGAAAGGCATATTTTAATTCATCGTACTCGGTTGCTGCTTATTTCAGAATCCTGTTACCTAGAAGGTGATTTAATAAAGGGCAGTTCACACTAGCTCTGCATGCGTGACGTTTGGAAGTTTATGAGATACGGCTCACTGCAGTACTCGCGTGATAAAGTGCACGCATATGCAGGCAGTGCCGCATGTCATACATGATGCCGTGCAATCATATGAGCTGTATACGCAGGTGGTGTGCTCTGCCCTTAAATTTGAAATAAGGATTCATCAGGTCGTGTGAAGTCCAGATATTAAACGAGCAAACTTTTTTCATACTAACGCCCACACCTGCTTTCTCCACCAAATCATAAATGATCGAAACGATAAACGATACTTTGTAACACAAAACAACGAATACAGCCGAAAGAAGGTCAAGGTTCTCATGAAACTGAACAACTTTTCCCATCTAACGTGGGTCGAATACCTATACAAAAAAAATTTGGACGTCCCATACGAAATTGCCGATCAGCTGAGTGATTTACTATGGGAGGTCCATTTTTTTCATATTCCGGCCCCTGTTCCATGGAAAAAGTTGTTCAGTTTCATGAGTACCTTGACTTTATTTCGGCTTTATTTTTTGATCTGTAACACGTTGTATTTTGCAAGATAATTCGTTTTGACTACCCAAATCTTTTTAATACCAGTACCAATCCGTTGTCTTGAAATAAGTGGCAAGCTCCACAGAATGACATCTCCACAGTCTAAAATAGCACATTTTATATTTTTAGTCCTTTATTTATGGAGGTTTTGGAGGATTTAACCAATCAAGAACACGATACGAATGTAAAGATTGTTAAAATATGTACACGCGAAAATCATAAAGTTCTCAACTTAAGTTCAAAAGCTCACACCTTCCTACATGAGAATGAGTAAAATTCGAAATCAGAATGCGATTCGTAAACGACTAACGTATGGTTGGTCCAGTCAAAGAAGGTTTATTTTACTCGAGCACCAACCAACCACCAATTCGGGAACCAACAGGTATTCAGAAATGGTTCTCTATCCATTTGCATAAAAAGAATTGGCATAATATATTTTGGCACACTGTAATTTAAACTAATGATACTTACGCATAATTCATTTACGCATAACAGTTTAGGCATAATTTCTTTACGCACAAAAAATATTCCCATAATAGTACATGGGCCTAAAATACAAAACCATAAATTGTCATATCCATAATCAAAATAGGCATAAAAATCTGATGCATTAGAAGAACCCTTAAATTGTATAAAAATAACCTAACCTAACCTAAACTGACCTAATTTAACCTAATATATCTTAAAAAATACTAAACTGACTTACATTTTAATAAAAAATATATTATATTAGTCCAAAAAAATTATTACAAAAGCAATTATGCCAAAATATTGTTAGTATAAAATACAATAGTCTAAAATATGATTATGCCAAGATAAATATTATGGCAAGAAACTATTATGTCAAAGCAATGGTAGGCGAAAAAAAATTATGCGGAACATGTTATGCTAAAACATATTAGTGGAAAAAAAATTATGCCTATGAAAGGGATACCTTCAGAAATTCGTGGATTCTTATCCCGGTTGACAAAACTTTCAGAGTCCGTAAAAATTCAAATAAAAAAATTATCTACTTAAACAAACTCAACAAATTGTTAGTTTGGAACTTAAGGTTTTTAATGAAAATGTCCTAAAAGTCAATTTTATTGTCTTCATTCAATCAATTTCCATAGCATAAGTAAAAGTTAAGTAAACATTTTTAAAGTTGCCACAACACACACCATCGAACGTTTGCCCATAGATTTCTGTGAAAGAGTAAATTTACAGAATTCTATTATATTTTTATAATAAATCTGATATCAGCTAGAAAAACATACATCTTTGACTAATTCCTGCGATCATAAGACACATTTGATATCCGGACCATTTTTATCAAGAGAGAGTGACTCGATCATGAGACATAATCAAGAAGACAATTTTTATCAAAAGAGAGACTCGTTTTTAATATAATTTTTCGAAATAAACATTTGATAGTGGACGGCAGCCCTTAGTCGACTGGACTACAACATGTTTTTGCATCGGCGCTGATTGAATAATGCTAATACAAAACGAACGAAATAAATGTGAGACATAATTTTATTTTACATATCTGGTGGTGGTGATAAGTTTGGTTGTCAGTGAGATATTGTTGCGGTTAGAAGATGATTTCGGGGTTTAGATTAAATACTTGTTAGATAGATACCAGCAGTATTTAGAGGGTGGAAAGCATTGAGGTGCCTCAGCCCCTGAATAACTTTTATAATATTGGCATATACCGGGAGTAACAGAAAGTGTATTACAAGCCGAAGGGAGGTTAAGGTACTTATGAAATTGAACAACTTTCCCTATAAAACATGTGCCGAAATATAAAAAAAAGGGCCTTCCTCAATCAGCCTGATCGGCGATTTTGTATAGGAAGCCCACGTCATTATTTATTCATATTTCGACCCATGTTCCATGGGGAAACTTGTTCAGTTTCATGAATACTTTGCTTTTGGCTTGTTATACCCCTTTTGTTACTCCCTGTATAGGTCATATTGTTGGATTCTTCATGAATATTAGTTTTTAGTTTACGTTAGCCTATGTTTTACAGGAAGATAAGGTAAAGTTTCTTAGACTGTTTCACTTCTTGCAATACATTTTCTTTTTGTTGTACATTGTGTTTTTCTCAAAACACTTCTCATTTGATTAAAATTCCTTCAACTCATTTTATTCTACTAATTTTCTTAATTTAACCGCAACATACTTAAGCAATCAAATTTTGTAAAAGATTTTCCTGTTTCGCTTCTTCATAACTAAACCTCTAAATTACCGAACCATAAATTGCTAGAACTACAAAACAATTTAGTTTTAATTCGTCGAATAAACTGTATGTCTTACTATTCGTCATAAGTGGCCATGATATACTTTCGACTTTATGACGTCATAAAAGTATTTTCAGGAAAAGACATGAATGGGTTTGTGAAATCTTGAATAAACACTTTGAACAGGAAAGCAAAAGAAAAATATGGACGCCTGTATAAATCATGTCTTTTATGTATAGGTATTTAGAAGCCGTGTGGTGCCTGCAGAGTAGAATAGCACCACCCCCTCTATTCCCGTGGGTGTCGTAAGAGGCGACCGAGGAATAAACCCGACCCAAACAGCCAGGGCCAACCGTATGGTGGCGGTTAATCCACCACATAAGCATTCTCAAGGAGGGTTGACGTCTGGTAGGCGGCCGGTCGTGAAATTCAGCCAAATCCTTTTGCAACACGATTTTGTGTTCAACGAAACGTGTTGCGCCAAGTAATTGGAATAAGGGCAGGAAGAAGATGATGATGATTTATTTTTCGAATCATAAAACTTGTGAGCAGATAAACTATTACTTTACATTATGAAATACCACTTCTTCTTATGGCGTATCGTATTCATCACCGACTGAGTCGGAAAATGTCTCGTGGATGTTTACCTGAAACACTCAAGAAAAAAGTTGTTAACTGCTTACGACTTGATGTCGCCAAATCTTCACTTCGAGATGAGCTGATGCTTGCTTGATAGCAAGAGGTTGAAAATTTCGTTAGAATCGGCCAGGCCCCAGCAACTCAGTTGGCAGATCTCACGGTCCCGGGTTCGTTTTCAAATTCTTATCTTCATTTATAAGTAGGATTCAAGAGGTCGTTAAGGTCAAAAACAAGAGTGGAAAAATTTAATTATAAGAAATAGCAGTTCAACAAGATACAGGCGCTTTACACACATAACTTCCGTTACGACGTTATTTTTTGCGCTGCGTATCGCATGCGTTACGACAATACGAATTTCTACCTTATTCTCATACAAATTTGGATTATGTCAAATTGTTTGACAAATGCTTCCGTCAACGCAGCGCTGTGCGTATCTTTTGCGCTAACGGATGCGTCTATCAAACCACATGAACCATATATGTATGAACATAAGGTGGAAAATCGTATTTTTCAAACGCAACGGATAGCGCTTTTTAAAAATAACGCACAAACGGAAGTTATGTGTGCAAAGTACCTTATATGATGACGTGATAACAAACATAACTTGAAGAATCTATAAAAAGGGTACTTACAATTCTCAGGCAATTTCATTAACAACTTACATCCAGAAGTTTACAATTGTTTATAGAAATTGGATTCTCTTCCTTCAGGAAACTAATTTAAAACTATTTAAACTAAGAGAAGGCAAAGTTATTCAGTTCAATTAAACATGAAATGTTCAAGTAGGGATACATTTTTGGATTTACTCATAAAAAAGTACCTATTAAGAATACTCGAAAAGTATTATTGTAGACCTTGGAATTTATACAAGTTATATGTAGAGTGTGCGTATCGCTCCGCGCCGTACTGTCAACTGTCAAACGTAAGCAGTTGATTTGAAGACACCTACGTCAAATGTATGAGAAGTGAGGTGTTGTTCAACCATTTCCGGGATCAACATAAAATACCTACTTAATTTTACATACATTGACTAAGACTAACCAAAACACTACTATGCTACTGTACCCAAACCAAAACTGCTATCAAATAATTCTAAATAATAACTACTCGCTGCTACTTATCATTACTAGCCATTTTTCATTTGCTATTTTTTCTAGACAAAGCAAACGGCTTCTAATAACGAGCTTTTTACATTCACAGCTATCAAAGAAAGCGGACTGAAACATTTCAGTTTTTTCCGCCGCAAAGCCAAACACTAAATCATAGACCGCGAGATATCATAAAAAAACCTCAATGAAAATTTTCGGCGTCATAAATACCACGCATATTTCTATCATGTTCGCGATTGTGCGAAAAACTCAGAGCTAGGATGTTTTGAAGGGAACAAGAGAGACAAATAAAACGAAACAATGGAAAACTCGTCGCAATACGGCGTCAATGGGACAGTCGGCAAAACACTAATAAATTACAAAAACAAAACACTACTTCGATTGTAAAAAACTGATTTTGAAATCTTAAATATTGCCATTACCAAAAACAGAGAGTGTTTTTGAGTGAGTCTGATCTAATAGTGCTTTATTTGAACGGCATAATATGTCCTCCGAATCACGAATCTTGCTTTCCGGAAAATCAGGTGGTTCAGTCAGCAATATCCTCACAATACTGGGAACAAATGCATTAAATAATAAATATCAACTTTGTGAAGTGACCCATCGGGAATAGAACCCGAGACCTTCTGTGTTGCAGGCACTCGCACTGCGCCACATCGGCTGTCAAAACAAGCTGGCTAAATAGATGAAATCACTCACATTCAAAGAGTCAAAAGTCCAAGCTCAAGGTCTGTCAGAGAGCGATGGAGCGCAGCGTTCTTGGGGTCAAACGAATTGACAGAGTGCGAAACACTACACTCCGAGCCAAAACAGGCATTGCGGACGTAGGACGCAAGACCGCCAACCTAAAGTGGGAGTGGGCCGGGCACGTTTGTCGGATGCACCCAGATCGTTGGGCAAAGATCGTCACTGAACAATGGGTACCTCAAAACGGGTCCAGACGTAGAGGTAGACCCCGTAAACGTTGGCGGGACGATCTCGACGCCTACTTACAGGTGTGGATGACGGTGGCATTAGACCGAAAAGAGTGGAAGATTGCGGGGGAGGCCTTTGCCCAGCAGTGGGATCTACCAGGCTAATTATAATAAAACTCACATCACATGACACCCAAAAACAACTGTAAGAACATCGGCTCTGGTTGTTAGTAATATTCTTTACAAACATTTCCTTACCTTTACATTTACAGCCACAACAGTCCACTGCTGGACATGGGCCTCCTCCGTATTGGGGGTTATTGCCATACTCACCACATATGCGAGATTGGCGAGCGCAATGCAAGATGTTTAATTCACAGGGAACGCTGCTGCCCATTCTCTGGATAATTATCCTATAATCGCTTTTTACGACACCCGCGGGTAGAAATTGGGGTGATGCTATTCTAAGCCGGCGTCACGCGGCAAAACATTTCCTTGCTCTGCGTCAAAATGATACGCAGCTCGGGAAAAAGTTCTAAGAAGATCCAGTAGCCGTATGATACTCGGTGAGCACGGACGCTCATGAAACAGCGACCTAGTTTCCGAAACATCGCGTCGAGACATTTTCGTGTCCCCTGATTGGCTGAAAAACTTTTTATCATCAACAACTAGTGCTGTTTTTGTGTGCTAAATCGCTAATATGCCGTGAGTGTGAAAACTGGCGTAAGTAATTCTTTGAACTTTTTATTTTTGGTAGTCTAATTAAATTTTTTGGCAACTAGGTTAGTGGGACTAATGTAATGTCCCTATGGTCTTGTGTTTTTTTATTACGGATTTAAAGATCGCGTCTTTGCAATGTTAATGTTTTTGGTGCCAAAATAAACCGCCGGTATTGAGTTTATAAAAGTTTTTACCGGCGTTTTCATTGTTTTGTTCCATAGATAAAATGTTTGATTAAAGTTCAAACACAATTTAACAAACTAGGTAAAAGTATCTATTGACACTGAGTACCAAAATACATTCGTGTAAAAATTCAGTCGCAAAAATCTGGATTTATAGAATGTGACATAAAAGATTTCGCATGTCATTTGTCATATCTCACGCTAGGTACTAAAATATTATGACTGCGAATCTGACTTCTGAAAAAAATTTAACTCCAAATTAAATCCATACATTGCTAGACAAACTTATTCACTGCCATTTTTTGTTTCTTAAATGCTTTGCAAAACTAATCTTAAGACAAAATAGTTTGCTTTTACAAAGTTTAATTTCGGAAAAAAACAAAAACAAACACTTCTCTGTTAAAACTTTAAACTCCTTTTGAATCGTTTCACTGCAATAAAAACTTATTTGGAAACATTATGCCATCGTGAACGGTATTTGATTAACATCTGGCTTTAATAAAATTTGCATAAGTCGACATGAAGGTTTTTGACTTTCGATAAAAGGATGAGTGTGAATAATCAAAATGATAAAACGTTAAGATGATACTCGATCCGAGTGGTTTTCCGTCTTTTGATACAAAACGTTTTGCTATCTGCTTCCCGAATAATGCAAGTGAAGCTATAATTCTTTTGTTATATACTATAGGCATAGTACTTTCTTTTATTTTTTCGGAAAAATAATTGTAAGACAGTAAAAAGCATTTTTTATTTCTAGGTATAGAAAAAAAATTAAGCATGGTTTACCTACAGGTAGACCAAAAAAATTTTCATAGCTACATGCACTATTCGGGAAGAAAACAGTGGAATAATATGTTTGCATGAAAACCTAGCTCTAGGGATTGCTCTTATTGCTTATTAAACATGCTGAACAATATTGAATTTATTTTGTAACAGTAAACCAGTAAGCCGCATTTGGCCAATACATACATAGAATTGAATCGCATTTATTTGTCTTGTATATTTTTGACGTTCTCATTTCTTTTGGATCATTCTAATATTTCTAATACAAACTTTTTTGACACCAAATTCGTTTCGCCAGATACAAAAAAACAAATGCAATATTTCCTATAACTTTTCTTTTGTTTTTTGCTGTAGTTATGTAAAATAATAATTTCTTTGGCAGAACCAAAAATACCTAAGTGTACCTACCAAGGTACATTAAAAACTTTCAAGAAATAACTGCAATCAAAATACAAAATCACTTCAAAGCGCATCCGTTTTTGACACTTTCTGTTAATCCTTTGGCTGCCCCGTAGAGAAAGCTCGTTAAATTAGATCTGCCCTTTGAACTTTAGTACGACAAAGTTTAAAAATAATAACCTAAATATTATAAATCCCTACTAAGCTACTTTGTTGTTTATAGGCAGGGACCACACGTAATGTCCGTTGCGGCGATGTTTTAGTGCTGCGTAACGCATGTATTAGGATAATGAGAATTATTGACATGGAATACCTTATTTCCATACAAATATGTGGTTTAGGTATTTCAAACGGTTCGAAAAATGTCTGTCGTTAGTTAAGGTGGGCTTAAAAACCAAGCGACAGCGACAACGACGTGCGTCGTTGCCGCTGTCAAATGACTGGTTTGTATGGGGAACCAGAAAAACCGAGCGCCGGCGTCGTTGCGGCGCGCCACGACGCCGTCACGTTGACAGCGCGCTGAGAAGCTTAGAGTTTGTATGGGATGCGGTCGGGTTTTTCTACAAGACCGCAGCGACAACGACGCCGTCAAAATTTGACGGCGACAACGACGCGCGTCGTTGTCGCGTCGCTTGGTTTTTAAGCCTATCTTTACGCTACAAACCGTTTGAGATAAGCCGTATTTGTATGTCAGTAAGCCGGTTCATCTTCCCCTTTCAACTGCGTATGTTTGTAAGAATTGGCTTTTGACGTTTCTTCCCTACACTGCATAAAACGTTAGACTTGGTTGCAATTCCAAAATATATGTAAAGTGGCGCCTGTCACAGTTAGCCATCTTGTTTTCGGAAATATTACGCAGCTTACACAGTTCACCCGTTACGCATGCGTTACGCAGCGCTAAAACAACGCAGCAACGGAAGTTATGTGTGATCTCCGCCTTAAACCAACGTTTTGGATTACTGAAACGCTTTTGTAACGTGTGGCGAAAACAAGAGCTTACAGGAATGATAAACAACCAAATGATAAAGTAAAACTGTCCTTCAGTGACAACATATTTAAAATATGCATGGTTTGGAAAGGGTCTTCATCTTCTTCGTCTTTTCAATTAGGACACCAAGCCGTTCAACAACCCGATGAACCCTTGGGTCAGAGTTTTTTGACCGCCGTCTAAGTAATAATAGACAGCAACCGGAACCGACGGCCCTACGAGGCACTGAACCATCTCGCTTTCCGGATAATCAGGTAATTTAGCCTGCAATTTCCTAACCAGACCAGGAACAAATTCACAAAGTGATGAAAATCAACTTTGCGAGAGACCCCACGGGAATCGAACCCGGAACCTTCTGTGTCACAGCGCAGGTAATCGCACTAACACTGCGCTACATCGACTGGCTGGAAAAAGGTAAATTAATTGGATACACTTTATAATGTTCAAACGAAGAATTCGTGACGACTTTCGGCTTAAAAACAATAAAATTTATAAATAAGCGGTTTATGACTTTGATAAAAGTGTATGTAAACATTACTCTGAAGTAATTAACGTTTAATTCTGCGTGTGGTTTTAAAGTTTTTTCTTCGTAAGTTTATGTTTGCTATTTTCAAAAACCCAAATTGCTAAAGATTTGCCTAAGACAAATGCTTTTTCTGGATAAACAACATGGATCGAAAAAAGGAAAAAATGATTTTCCATATAAAACACAGAACTTCACATCTACCTACCCACTTTTACTGGTTTTTTCATGCAAATACAAAAAAAAAAACAGTTAAAGTTGATTCCTCTATCTAATAGATTTATGTACCTATTTCTGAACATACCGATGTCTACAAAGTAGACTAGGTACATCTTTAAAAAACTATAAAAAATATAGGTAGGTAAGTCATCATCCCTGCCCTTATCCCAAATCGGTTGGGGTTCGCGCAACATGTTCTGTTAGCGGACAAAATCAAGTTTAGATATCATATAATTTTATACGTAAGCTCTCTTTCGTTTCCGTGGAATCAGCTCTAAGTATGTGTAATCATTTGTTCTTCACAAAGTGCTTCGGGCATTACCATATAATGATTTGAACGACACTTAGCAAGAGACGACCGATTCGTCACGGGTCGCGAAGAAAATAACATTATGTATTGTATGGTTGAAAAAAAAAGCTTTTGATGCTTGTCGGAGTAAAAAATGGACAAAAGATGTATGTGTTAAATAGGTACATTGGACGTGTGAAAGAAAAATCTATTTTTGTACCTAGGTAATAATGATGTACTACGAGATGTAAAATATTGTTTAACAAAAGATTTGGTCAACTTATTCATAAGACAGAAGACTAAAGTCTTCGAATACATTTGGGCGATCAGGGCTATCCTATGCGACATCATCTTCCTGCCCTTATCCAAAATCAGTTGGGGTCAGCGCTACATGTTTTGTTAGAACATAATACCATGTAGCAAAAGGATTTGGCTAGTCGACTCTATGTGCGACTTGAAAAGGAATATGTAGATCTTCCTTTCTTCTACCCTTTCTTTGTAGGTATATGGTAAAAAGTAAAAGGCAAAAAAGTGTTTATAATATCTCAAAACATAAACAAGAAAATGTAAATACGGAAAAAGAAAATATTTTTCCTAACAACACGATAAACAAAGTTTATCTTTTGCGGCGCAGTAAATATCCCATTATTGTTTTATAACACCTCGGTGACAATGGATTCAAGAGATCAGAGATTTATTTCCTCAAAATCATTGACCAGTAATACAAGAGAAGTTTATGTTCTACTGAATAAAAGATATATTTGCACCTTATAGATATCTATTTAAAAAGATAAATAATACGAAAGTTTGTACGATATTGCATTGCACAGTTTTCTTCTTTTTTTCTAGACACTAAGTTAAAAGGTTTTTGTTTGATCAATCACAATGTACCTAACACCACCATGATTTCTCTTTGTTTTGTGATATAGATCTAGCTCTTTTTTCAATTCAAATATTTGAGCTCAAGAATTACAGAAGAATTATTTTGCCGAAGTATTTAAATAGTCAGATACGAAGAATACAAAAAAACGGAGTCTCAAACTAGTCAGATACGAAGAATACAAAAAAAAAACGGAGTCTCCTTTCGCTTTGTAATCAGTGGATAACTCCTTAGTCAGTTCGAGTGTTATAGTTCGAATTGTCTCATCTTTAGTACCGATGATCCGTTATCTAAGACATTAAAAGCTATAGGTACTTGTAATAAATATTAACTGTTTTTTATGACTCAATTGTTATAGGGAGAAGTTCGTGGCTTAAGGTGCAAGTTCGTCACGTGCTGCCGTGCGTTATACATGTGGGCTCGTATAAATGAATAAAATCCAATTTTCACTACAAAAAAACTGCTTTTATTTATTTTATTAGAATTTTACAAAATCTTCACCATGACTTATTCGTCCATATTTTTTTCCTATCCCCTTTCTCTCTCGCACACACATCCATTCCCTTTCACTCAGCATTCTTACGTTCCGTTCATTTTTATTTTTTCTCACTTACATTTTCATAATACCACTGGATATAGCCGCATCGGCCATACTCGTCAGTCTAACTTGCACCTTTATTTACAAAGATCGTGCACCAGTCACACATAATTGCGGTTTTTGACAGCATGCTAGCAAATGACAGCTTGTGATATGCAGCATTTCAATGCGATTTTATAGAACTCCCTTTGTGAACATAACCACAACTTTGGGAGAACTAAAAAAGTATAATTATTGGGTAGGTTAAGAATAATAAAAATATATGTCATACATAAATAAATAAATAAGTAAGTACTTGCCTTAACAATCAGCAGCACGTGAAATTATCAAATAGTCCAAAGATGGCTTTTCATAAGGAGATACAATTAGCATGCATAAATACCCAACGTTGATGTTCTAACTTATGACAAGAAATGCTACAAATTACAAAAGATCAAAAGGGAAAATTATAAATGCGCTGGATGTATTGTTTTTAGTCATGTCAAAAACGATTCGAGAATAAGTCTATCTTCACATTCTTTAGTCGTAAACAAACCCGTTGTTCAAATTCCTGGGTTTTTAAATAGATAATCGGTCTATTCTAGGGATGTCAAATTATAATCGATTTATAAAATAATCGATTTTTATAAAAAAAGGAACGAAATATAAGATCGATTTGCAATTTGAATTATTCGATTAATTCAAAATCAAATTTTCAATAACGACAATTTAATTTCATTACTTCTATAAGTAATCATAATTAGTGTATTAGAAATATTATTGCGTCAAATAACATGCTTAACATACTTAAAAAAAATGTTTTTATTTTAAATTGATTTTATTCTGCCTAGCAATCGTTTTTTTTTGTTACTGAATTCACATCCCTAGTCCATTCTACAACACACTGTCATTGTAAATTATTTTTATCTGTATCGTTAAAAATGCGGGTGACGGTCGACATTTCTAATTGACATGACGGAATTTTGGCACCTCTAGTTTGCTTATCTAAGGGACCAGAATAGACGGGTATTCCTTATTGTTCATAACGTAGAACCAGTATAAGCTGATCTCCTAAATTGTCACCGCCTTGATTAGGAGTAGAATTACTGGTCGCGGTAGGAGTGATCTTTACCATCACATCGAGGACTTTTGATTATGGTGATTGTACCTACTGCGAAATTTTTGATGACACACTTACTAACGTGTTGTTTTCTTGCCACGATAATCACATTAATAAAACACTCTAAAAGCTGATCTTAAACTCACGTAGGTAAGAGCGGGCCATGTTCTAACAAATCCTGAACAAGACAACAGTGGGGTCGTCCACAAATTACGTAACGCAAAAATCACTAAATTTTAACCCCCCCTCCCCCCACGTAACGGGACCGTAACGCTTGGTCGTGACCCCTCCCCCCCTCCCCTTTCCGTTACGTAACGCTTAATTCAAGATATTTTTCAGTCAATTTTTTGTGATAAAGCAATGACACTTTTTTTAGTAATCTTGTAAATTTCGCTACCGCTGACAGAATTTGAAGCTGCGTGCGACTTTCACCGTTAGTACTGGCGACGCCTCTTCCTTCTGAGCTACTGCGGCTCAATCATTGTCTGCGAAATTATACAAGTGTTTGTATGTTTGTAGGCCAATAATGCGTGGCAATGGATCAGTTTACAGGGAGGGTTTTGCAACTAATACCCAGCATTATTTTTAGTTCCTGTTAGTGATATGTAGCCAAAGCGATGAAAACCTGCTATAAACGATTGAGCCGCAGTAGCCCAGATAGAAGAGGCATCGTCAGTACTACTTTCGATAGGCGTACGATTAGATCCTCTCTTCGGCAAAAAGTGTTAGTATTTCTAAAAAATTGCATTCCTGACACTGACACCAAAAGTGTTTTAAAAATTGTTATATGATTAGTTTGGTAATAACTAAATTAGGTACAAAAACCTAAAAAATACTTAAAAACGTATTTAAAAAAGCGTTACGTAACGCTTGACTCTGACCCCCCCCTCCCCTATAGTAACGGGACCGTAACGCCCGGTCGTGACCCCCCCCCTCCCCCCAAAGTGCGTTACGTAATTTGTGGACGACCCCAGTTGGGTATTCCGTGAGTGAACAGTTAAACTAGTTTTAGACTTTATACCCTCCAAGCATTCAGAACTATGATCGACATAGTTATCTATGGCCTAAACTCTATAGCACGTGCTTAGAACATATCTAGGATAGATGTTATAGAATTTGGTTCAGTTTTAGACTGTTTTAGACTTCAGATCCTAGAAGCATTCAGAACTACGATCGATATAGCTAGCTCCTGTGGCCTACACTCAAAAACACGTGTTTAGAACACTGCTATGATGGATGTTATAGAATTTAGTTCAAAATCTAGGTAGTGAGCTAAATAAGTTTTAGACTAAAAACCCTCAAGGCATTTGGAACTGTGATCAACAACTCTGACAACGTATTTAATCAGGGCCTTTACAAAAATAGTGTACAATCTTACCAATCTAACAACAGCAAAGAATCCATCCATACTTGCTGATTCTCATCGGCTTCTCTTTCTGAAATTTATCACTACAACATATCCATACTCTCAGATCAGTCTACTTTCATTTGGTATTTTTTTAGCACCGGCCTACCTAGGTATTCTCAATCTTTTATAACTTATCTGGCTCATTTTAAAGTTTGCCGCTTCTTCAACTTTGACCTTCTATTTTGGGATAGAGATGATTCTTAAGATAGCCTATTTTGAACTGAAGCCCACAAAATGCTTAATTCATAAATGGTTTGTAGGTTAACTGATTGGAATTCATAAACGTCATAATATTTACGTGAAGAGAGAGAAAGAGAGGTGGTGCTATATTATGATATAACTTTTTATATGCGGAATACTTTTGCTATGTTGTTTATCAATTCATTATTCTCAATTTGATGTGTTATTTTGTTCACTAACAAGAATGAAACTAAATGAATATAATAAGCCCAAAGCTTGCAAATATTTATTTCGTAACAGACCAGTAGAGATAAATGTAAAAAAATCAAAATCGCACTGATCGTTTGGTGTTTTTAGGCGCTGACAACTCTTACCACAAAAAATACTGGAAAAGAAAAGAATATAGGGTGAAATTTTACTAGTGACCGATAGCGAAAACTCAGAATTGGCTGGTGATAAGGAACAACTTTCCCCAAGGAACATAGGTCGAAATACGAAAAAAAATTTTGGGGCTCCCATACAAAGTTGCCGATCAGCTGATTTGAATTAGTATGGGAGGTCAAAAAATTTTTTTCGTGTTTCGACCTATGTTCCTTGGGGAAAGTTGTTCCTTATCACCAGCTGGTTCTGGGTTTTCGCTATCGGTCACTAGTAAAATTTCACCCTATATAAAACAATTAATTTTAAAGAACGTAGGCAGCTAAATGTGTTCTTTTTAGGACATTGGGCCTTTGGGGAATTCTATTGATGTTCGTATTCGTTCCAATTGGCGTGCCCATTTAGTCACTAAATTGTTACATATAACCATCCCCGTAGATTTATCAACATGAATGGGTGACATTACCTTACTTTTTTTCTACGTGTTCGGGCTAAAAGTTCGCTTAAAGGAGCTATCTGTCTATCTACCCCAAAAGAGACTTATAAATATATTTTTAGGGTTCCATTTAAAAAGGTTACCGTCTCGCATATTCATTTGTATTGCTACCTACTGCAGCTGAGATTTAAAAGTCAGATTTCAACCTTTGTCGAGCAAGATACTACAGTAAAATTATTCAGTTTTAACTCTACAAAAAATATGAGTGAGTATAATAGAAAAACGTACGGTTAAAAGAAGATTTTTTCTTTCTAAATGTTATATAATTGTTTATAACAATGTGTCAGTATGATTGTACGATAAGACCAACATGAACTTTTAAAATTAAAACAATTTTATTGATAGGACTTTTTATTGCAATCGTAATTTATATCTCATCACATCATCCATCATCATCATCTCCCTGCTCTTGTTTAATTTTTCTTTTTTTTTCTATTTATTCTTGACCCACAAATTGAGGTATGTTATACTTAATTTAGTTAAAGGCGTCACTTTTAACCTCCAGCACGCCCATACGATACGACTCACTCTTACCCAATTCGTAGACATGTTCCGACTCATGGGGACGGACGCAATATAAATCTCGGCTCTATATAAAGAGACTGACCCCACATATGTCTTCATTAAGATACATCGAACCAAACGCCCCAGCTACACCGATTCCTGTAGGGTGACCATCGTTTATGACTATTATGAAACTGTGCCAATCTTCTCTATAATTCTATAATATTAATAATAATCTCTGGTCTATTAATTTTGTGAAAACAATTTATCAGTGGTGTTGAGGAAATAGACAGTATCTCTAAGGCGCTAACTCAACAGGCAAGACATAAGACATGAAACATGCGACATCGCGCCGCTTGAAACCGTTTCCATATAAATTGTATGAAACAGAGGCGACGCTGTCTCTACCTGTGAGATGCGCTTCGCACCGATGACGGCTGAATATCACTTGTCTAACAGACGTCATTTTACGTCTCGCGTCGCACGACTCGTCTTAGAAGAAGCCCCTTAAAATATGACATGCAATGCACCTGCACTCATCGATCTGTTTGCCAAGCATACTATTAGTATTACGAATGCCACTAAACGAGAAGTCCTGACAGTGGCCAGAAATAAGATAATAATAAATGAATGCATGAAACGTTACAT
This sequence comes from Phthorimaea operculella, assembly GCA_024500475.1. Taxonomy (NCBI): domain Eukaryota; kingdom Metazoa; phylum Arthropoda; class Insecta; order Lepidoptera; family Gelechiidae; genus Phthorimaea; species Phthorimaea operculella. Next base: position 6,510,087 of record JANFCV010000008.1, on the reverse strand, counting down.
GAGTTTTGTATTGCTAATTCAAAACGCCTAAATCGCATAGGCGAAATATTTTAAACTCATAAAAACATCTTTTTACCTTGTACGTAATAAATAATTTGTTAAAACTGCACCTAAATTATATTTAAATTTTTAAGTGACATGTAATAGGTAAAAAAAGGTGGAGAATGCGAATATGCTCTAGTAAATTATGAAGAAATATGATAGCACATTTGAAAAAATATAAATATTGTTAAAATAGTATAATGGCTGGATATTAGGGTTATATTACCGCAGTTAACCTGTCATCATATAGGTTAAAACAACTTTAATGTCTTTATGTTTTCACAACCGTAACAAATTAATAATGTTTCGCATTTTAACAAACATACATACATACATATACCACTCCTATATCCCTTGCGGGGTAGGCAGAACAAAAAAATTTATACAATTATGACGTATTGTCAGATTATCACTATTAAAATAAGAATTTTTTGTAATAAAACACAGACTTAAAGTTTCGTGAGATTTATTTATTTTTACTTTAATGGTTCATGTGAAAATGAAAAAACATTTTTAAAACAAGCTTTTATTTGGATGCGCTAAAAAGTATACAATAATCTATTTACTAAAACTTTAACTTGTTACTTATAATGGCATTAAATCTACGTCTTCATAATTTATACAATATAAAAGCTTGTCGCGAGATTTAAGCAGGTACTCGTGTGATGTTAGGTTAAAAGTCTGTTCAAGATCATTTACACTGGATACCTAATTTATTTATTAATATATACGCAGGTTAAATCTCGCGACAAGCTTTTATATTGTATAAATTATGAAGACGTAGATTTAATGCCATTATAAGTAACAAGTTAAAGTTTTAGTAAATAGATTATTGTATACTTTTTAGCGCATCCAAATAAAAGCTTGTTTTAAAAATGTTTTTTACTTATAATTTATTTTTTACTTTTTAGTAATCTCTGGAAAACAAATCTGTTATGCCATAGTTGATTATGTACGTTGTGCGATAGAACCTACCTACTTATTGCATTAATGAACCTAATAGGTATAAATTGACAACATTCTTCATTGACAGTGCCATGAACAGAAGACTGAAAACCCCAACACAATAACCACTCAAATCTAAAAATCTTGCAAAGCGACGTCATTTAACTCAACTAGTATTTACTGTAATTTTTCTGTGTTTGTCACCCACTTAGTCATCATCATCATCTGCCTGCCCTTATCCTAATTTATTTGGGGTCGGCGCAACATGACATGTCTTTTTCTTCCATTCATCTCTATCAACCACCAGTCAAATCCTCACTTACGCCTTTATTTTCCATATCGTCTTTTATACAATCCATCCAAACTTTTCTAGGCCTTCCTCTTCTTCTGCGTCCATCCTCATTCATGTTCATCACTTTCTTTGTTACATGCTCTTCATCTCTCCTCATTACATGCCCATACCAAGATAAACGATTCCCTCTCATTTTCTCTGTCACTGGCGCTACTTTCAAACTCCCTCTAATATACTCATTCCTTATTTTATCCATCCTTGTCACACCGCACATCAGTCGCAACATTCTCATCTCAGCTACATGCAGTCGTTTTTCATCCGTCACCTTAGCTGGCCAACACTCTGATCCATACATGACAACAGGTCTCACCACCGACTTATATATCTTGCCTTTCAATTTGAGAGGCATTCGGCGGTCACACACTGTGCCTGTTACCTGTCGCCATTTCATCCATCCCGCATTTATCCTGTGCCTGATTGTTCGGTCTATTTCGCCATCACCTTGTACGATCGAGCCGAGGTACCGTAAACTTAATACGCCATCTAACCTTTAGTCCGCCATATCAGGTTTTGTTACGATTATGAGTGACGTAAACGTCACTTTATTTTTCGAGTTATTCTGAAAAATTCCTTTTATTTGACATCCATATTGTAAAAAAGCATAAAAATGATATTCTACCATCTTAAGAAGTCCACCATAGTTAATTTAGTGTGACGTCAACTTATAATTCGAATAGGTAATTCTCAGCGATACCTTTTATCTGACACTCATATTGTAAATTATCTTAAAAAGTCATCTTTAGATGTCCGCCATATTATTTTCTGAATTGTACTCAGCAAGACCTTTCATTTGACACCCATATTGTAGGAGTGCGTCAAAAATTACTTGTCGGCCATCTTGGATATTCCGCCATGATAGATTTAGAATGACGTCATATAACTAGCCATGCATTGTCATCCGAACTAAACGTGTATACAAAATTTCAGCCCAATCGGTTGAAGATATCTGCTTCTAAATTGAGTTGCAAGATTTGCCCCGAACAAACATTTTTACTTACATACATACATACACTGCAAGTTAAATAAAAGCTTTTAAAAAGCGGATAACACCAAGGTATTTTCAACTTCTGTAATTGTAAACTTTTACAATGCTTAAGTCATTTTAACGGTAACAATTGTGTCCTTTAAGATGTTCATTGGGCGTTACGAGGAAATAAATTAATACCTACATCATATAAAATTAACTCGCTTTTTGCGTTTCTGAGTCTTGGAATTTGTTAACTCCTCCTAAACCATGGAATTGATTTTGATGTGGTTTTTTGTATAATACAGGGTGGTTTGAGAGGAAGGTTTAATGTATAACACATGCCGGTTAAAAGGCTTTTAACCGGCATGTGTTATACATTAAACCTTCCTCTTAAACCATTTTATATTTGTTACCAGGCTTTTCTGTAAATCGTACACATCCATTATATGGTTACCTCTAACACTAAGTCTTACTATCCAAAGATGCATTGCGACATAAAGGCACAGAAATGCGTTACACACACTTTGTCAGTAGAGTGGTTAAATTATGGGTTACATTTCCTTTTAGTGACTATACTGTTGACTTTTAATATTGCTGTATTGGAGCTTAACGTACCTTTATAATTATTGAGGCTGGAAAAAATGGATTAAAATGTAACGGTAAAAAAAATACATCGATTTTTAAAACTAATAGTTTTTTTCATACATTCTTACAAAGAGAAGAGGGAGGCCTTTGCCTAACAGGGGGACTATACGGGCTAATTAAGATAAGATAAGATAAGATTCTTACTTGATTTAAAAAAAAATATACCATACAATTATTATCAGAGGTAAAATGAAATAAGTAGATACCATACCGGACATACTCGGACGGATCAATCTTTACCTAATAGCAAAATCGTTTTTAATCAATCGACGTATTAAAATCGCGTAATCGATTATCAGGGGTAGGCCCATGTCCAACAGTAGACTGTTGTGGCTGTAAAGGTAAAGGCAATCAATAATTGAAAATAGTTTATTTAAAAAAACTTTTTTTATAATCGATTATTTTTTACATCCCTGCCTACCCATGTACCTACAGTTGCGGAATTTTAGATTGTATAGAAATGTAAGCTTGTGCGGAAAACTTTTGTGTCATATTTCTTGTATGGTACTCGTAGGTACTTTTTGGGTTGGTTGTTGGATTAAATAATATTAAGCTCACTAAACTCCCGTTTCGACAACTAAGGAAAAAAACAATAACTTTTATACCTACATCAGACTTGACCCTGTTCTAATCTAATTTGAATATCATTTGCGTATTCTCGGAGGTTTTTAAAGCAAACTTTATGGAAATGAGAAGTTTTGAATTTTATAGGTACGTGAATCGTGAATGTCATGGAATGTTTACATTCTATTAAAAGTATCGTCATTTTAACGTATTTTCCCCGTTACTTAATAGTCTGTCTATTGCATATTGGCTTCAGACAAGTTTATCGAGTAAGTATGGTCTTAGAGTGTAAATAGGTCGTGTAGTAGCCTATAGCTTGCTTATAATATACGTATGTAGGTAAGGTCGCAATCAAACATTCAACCTTTTTACTTTAGTCAGACGTGGTGTAAATGGCTGTTTTGTGGCCATTTACGGTCTGCCTACCCCGCTAGTGATATATGCGTGACTTATGTAGTCATGTGTGACAAGGAAAATATAGCATAAACACGTACCTACGTCTGTGACCAAAAATGTGTCCAGCAGTATATGATGTAGGTTAAAGCTAGAATACTGATTATCAGCTGGAAACGCGACATTCAAACCTAAAAGTGCGCTGCGCTGCCCGGTTAGCATAAGTAGAGAAGAAAATAAAGAAAAGGAAGAAAGAAAGTAAAATAATTTATTTAGCATTACTTAAAATAATACCGAAACAGTTGCAAATCAGCATGATGTTATAGTCGGAGATGTGATGCTGATTTTCAGTGTGACTGGAGACCAGCATGCTGGATTACTCTCACCAATACGCCAATGCAAATTAGCCGAACTACACATAGAACAAAACAATAGGTGCGCTTGTGATATTTACGAGATGACATGATGACAGCCGTCCCACACCCACAATGGATTAGAATTAAATGATCTAATGTCCTTACCTTGCTCACCGTTGGACATTCACAGGTTAAGCTTTTAGGGTCGGTACTTTAGCGACATTTTGTGTTCGTCATTTGCAGTAGCAAATTGAATAGGTATGAACTTCTTCTGTCGTGTGAGGGAGGACTCAAATTATGGAAGACGGGGCGCCTATACAGATGGCTCACTCAGTACTAGCGATGATTTTGACGCTTACTGACTTTCACTGGAATCTCAGAGGATCTTAAGGCAACTAAGAAGATGGTTGCCACGAACGTCATATTTTTTGGATAAAAATTGTCTCAGAATCATATGACGTGCTTTATCAGATTTTGCTGTTTTAATTTTCTTATAGGTACTTTGAAATTTTTGACAGTGGCAAACTTAGCTTTGTAACAAGTCACAATCGCGAGAATACTAAATCGAGTGATCCATCTGTAAACTATCCATTTTGTGCCAAGATGCCAATGCAAAGTAACCGAACTACACATAGTACAAAACAATAGGTGCGCTTGTGATATTTACGAGATGACATGATGACAGCCGTCCCACACCCACAATGGATTAGAATTAAGTGATCTAATGCCCTTACCTTGCTCACTGCTGGACATTTACAGGTTAAGCTTTTAGGGTCGGTACTTTAGCGACATTTTGTGCTCGTCATTTGCAATAGCAAGTTGAATAGGTAATACAGATGACTCACTGAATACAAGCGACAATTTTTACACTTACCGACTTTAACTATAATTTCAGGGGAATTCAAGGTAACTAAGAAGATGGTTGCCACGAACGTCATATTTCTTAGATTAAAATTGGCGCAGAATCATATTTGTATCAGATTTTGTTGTTTTGATATTCTTATAGGTGCTTTGAATTTGATGACAGTAAACCTGTCCATGTATAAAATAACAATCACAAAAATCCTGAACAGGTTCGAGTGAACCTTCTGTAAACTCTCTATTTTGTGGTTTGATTATTTCTTGTAAACATATCACTTTTTAAAGGTGAATGAATTCTTAGATAATTATGTCCAGTAGTTTCAATCATGTATGTACAAATAAACATTTTCGTCTTCATGATTACGGGTGAAAAGTGGTGATGATGGGAACCAAATAAATATCTTCTTTAGTATAATAATCATCTACGAAATGGACCACAGGTCAATACTAATTATAAACCACAAAAACTATCAAAAAGTCGTATATTGAGTCCATCGGTTTGTTTATGTAAACCCAAACTCAAGGCTTCAAAACATCGATGTTTATGGAACATTTGATTCACCTTTGTGTGTTAATGTATTTTGTCTAGTCTGATTCATGTGTTGAAGATGTGTATCTATCGTCGGATAGGATTAAAGGCAATAACTTGTATCAGAAATACGCAGGCAAGCAGTCAACTACTGACTTGTAACAAATGCTAAGTATCATATCACTATTATTGATCACTCCAGCTATACAAAAATGTCCAAAATATTTGTCAGTTTGTATGGGAGGTCCAATATTTTTTCACATTTCGAAAGAAATATTACCCTACTTACAAAAGTTGTTTAGTTTCACGAGTAGAACACACCCTGAAAATATTTGCAGAAAATTAAATAGGACATTACCTGAAACTATATAAGGCCATGTGAAACAAGCCATAAATTGTTATCCACTTAATTTGAGTAAAAAGCCATAAATTGTTAACCACGTGAAGACTGGCAGTCTAAAACCAACACTTTGTTTGAAAGTGGATCTTTCATCGCCTGCTTTTATGAACCGGCTGTCTTTTGCAGATATACTACAGAAAGAGTTACTGCATAACAAATCCATCACTTCGACGTGAACGATACTCGGGCATATATTTGTACTAGTTATTCGTAGAAAATACATGAAAAATCCAGTATTAGTTAATCTCTATGAGCTGCCTGTACGTAGTCAAGACAGTATCTAGTAGACACAGGGTAGCATGGCCAGCCAAATCCACGCAAAGAGAAGGCGGGCTGTACCGTCGTGTTATTTGGGGCCACTTTTCACCCCTTCATGATTCAGAATCTATTCAATATAACCAATACTTTGTTTAAAAGTGGATCTTTCATCGCCTGCTTTTATGAACCGGCTACTGTTAGGAAGAGTTACTGCATAAAAAATCCATCACTTCGACGTGAACGATACTCGCCCACCTACTTGTTTAAAGGATCATTTTATACCGGTTATTCGTAGGAAGTGTATGAAAGATCCAGCATAAGTTTATCCCTATGAGTAGATGAGCTGCTGATAGAACATAGTTACCTACTATTGACTGAACCTTGAGTTGCCCGTTCCAGGGATTTTGAGTCATGCTGGTTGGTTATAAAAAACCTATCCTACAGATCAACCTATGTATAACAATTTTTCTGAAACCAACAACTTACTGTGAATAATAAAATAAAAGTAATAAGGTAAAATGCAAAGAAATGTTAGAATACACGACGATATAGGTGCATAATTTTTACCACCGCCCCTCATCTATTTTTAAAGTCGATGACGATTTTTCTTACTTTAAATACGGGACGGAAGATGAGTTGCTCGAAGCTTTAAATCGATTTGGAATAGGAACTCAATATAAAATCTTCACTGTTTTGTGATGCGCGAAATTAAACCTAAATGTGGGCCAGACAGGCAATTTTCTGTACAATAGGTACGTACAAGTAGGTAAGGTAACTATGCCATTTAATTAGGTACTAAAAAACTTACAAAATCAAAATTATGTATGCTTCACCGAGAATGTTAAACGGGGTTCGAATTGGTCGCCTGCGTTTTAGAATACGATAAAAAAGTAATTTCGAAGATTTCGGGGTACAAGGTGCCAGGCTTTAAGAATGAATGTTGTTTTGTCTGCAAAATTAAATACCCAATACGCACTGCAATCGCTACCGACGTAATACGAAATCCATAAAGATTATATCAACAAAAATATTTTACTACCGAAGTACTTACTTGTGGTGAATCGCATACACGCCGGAAGATAATGCGGTTCTTGGCAGCCATCGTGCACATCACGACGTTTAACTTGACTGGGTCATTAATACATTTTAAAAGTAGATACTAGCTTCGTTTTATTGTCCAAGATATCATTCATCATTTTTCAAAGCCCTAAAAGTTAAATTTATTAAACGTATATTATGTATCACTTTATTTAACAAAACAATTAAATCTTATGTACAAAATTATACGTCTTAAGGTTACGCGTTTAAAATTACATGCTATTATGCGTTTAAACTTACATGCTACTTATATAAACTGAAAAATAATGTAAAGAATTTGGCACCATCCAAAACATTGAAATGACGTCATAGGACAAAGTGTCGAACAAAACGTTTGAAAAAGATACTTATTTTACCTGTCATTCAAGTGGAGTATATTTGACGCGACGATACGACGTGGTGTGCCACGAAAGATTTCGCTTCGGATTTCGCAAACACCTTTTGTCAAAAAACGGTTCCAGTCAAGCACCGGAAAACATTACAGTGCGTGTGATAGCCGCCGAAGTAATACAAAATCCATAAAGATTATATCAGCAAACATTATTTTGACGGGCGTCGCCGGCTGCTTCATCAAGTTCGGTGGAACGCAGCGGGACGCCGAAATGCATGTGAAAATGTGTACATACCTACTGCTTTTAGTATGATGCATCTAAAGTCTTTTGAGTGCACCTACAAGCATAGGCTACTTCAGATATTTTAGGAATTGACGATAAAATACAAAGAGAGAGTTTATAAGATACGAGCTGAAAAACTTTTAATGTAGAAAAATTACTCTTCAAAACTTCAATATATTAGTCCTGGGATCTTTAAACCTTCACCCCACTAATAAGGCTGCTATCTCTTCGTTACACCCACACCTAGTCGTCCCACAACCCAATGAACTCTAGTGTTAGGGTTTACTATAAGTACTTAGCAATCCACTGAGATGTTTGTGTAACGACTGGTGTCTCATATGTCATAGACAGCAACCGGGACCGGGACGGCTTAACTAGCCCTTCGAAGCACGGAACAACATTTAATCGTGGATCCGTCAATTGATGGAGCCTGAAAGGTCCTAGTGTTGCGTCCACACATCATAAAGCGCAGTTTGGGAATCGTGGCTAATGGAGAACTACACCTATTCAATTTCTAATAAGCGTACTGCATTAGATGGTGTTATCTGGAATGACTACATTAAACTACTTTAGATTAGGCGCATCTATCCATCTATAGCTCTCAGTTGAGACCCATTCAATCTTCTGCAAATGCGTTTCAGTACAATCAGCTACACTACCACCTATCACTTATGAGATCTTCTTACGCTGGTTATTCTTTGTAACAGTATGAGAAACCAGTATAAGCTAGATCTTATGGTAGGTCGATAAGTCGTTTCTATACATTGAAATTCCTTAACAGCTTATTTATAGGCAGAGTCTGTCTCAATGGCGTACTCAATCAAAATGGCAATGAATATGTAAATCTTTTCCCTTGTTATGTTCTTTCTTTGTAACTAAAATCCGTTTTTGAGAAAGTACTTATGTCTAATTTTAGCTTCAAGGCAATAGAGGAAACTAAGCATACAATTTAAGACTTTTGTCATACTTTTAATACAAGTACAAAATTTACGCAACTCATCTTCGTGTCTCGGTAGATTATGTTTACTTTTCAGATTTAATCTCACTTGGAAAAATAAATTGCGTCCGGGCGAAAGAATTTGCAAGAATTTGGCAAATATGACTAAAAATGTTAGCTTTTCCAACTAATCTGTTCAGTATGTTATTTTTCTTTTTTTTTGCTAATTATTAAAATAGATAGTAGATCTATTGCCTTAATAATTTTCAAATTTAATTACCTACCTAACGGCTCACAAAATTTCAGCTTTGGTTCGAGCTGAGGTTCTTGCGGCTTTCAATTTCATATTACGAATACGATCGCTCGAATTCAAAATGTCGAAATGGAGATTGAATCCCCATTTCCATGTAACATCACAAATACTCACGGGACCCAAATGCAACCACAGTAAATAAAGATGATCAGTAAGTATAATAGTACCAAAAAAGTTGTACTCTTTTAGAACATTAGATAACAACTAAGATATTGAGTTGGAAGGGTATCAATTAGATCAATACACAGATTATTTTTTGCAAAATTTTTGCTTTCAATTGCAATTCAAAGCTTATTGTAGATGGCAGCAGCCGCGCCTATGTATAAAATGTCTAAATGCATTATTAAAAAGTATCTAAACTATGATAAACACTATTCTTAACAATAACAAATAAATAGACATCGTTGAGAGGATGCACTTTGTTCTCCAGTCTGCTATCTCATTTCATCAGGCATACCTGACAAAGGTAGAATTAGAAATACTTGAAACTCTGGTCTACCTAACAACTTCTAGTTTTTTTTTTATTTTACTGCGCTGCAATAGTTACAAAAGGAAAATAATTTGAAGAGTTGTCTGAGATGTCACTTCACACTTGTCATAACATAAAAAACTCAAGGTAACTGATAATATGTCATTGGCGGAAATGGATCATTAACAAAAGACTCAGAATTGTTGACAGCACCGCAAAACTTTTTTGTTTAGCTGTCGTATCTTTTGTAATACTGTCAAGTAGTAGGGCCTAGATAGGATTGATTTGCCAATGGATTTAATTGTTTGGATGGCCTGGACTGGACCTGGATTAGAGAAACTAATTCGTCTATTATTGTAATTCCAGTGACACTCACACTTGTCATTGTTGACAAGGTGTCTGATATTAGCGGAATTTGTGAGAAGATAGCCTACTGTTTCCTTTACCTCATTACTGTGAAGTTTTTGCTGTGATGCTTCACACGTCCCGTCTGATTTGAAATTGAATCAAATTCTTATTGGTCTTCCAGTTTTTGATGATCTGCTTGTAAAGAATCAGTCGAAAGTCAGATCACAAATTAAAAGGTGAGCACATCATCCTTCACCTTAAATGGATTATCTAATCCGGTTTTTCCCAGTATTTGGACGATAAACCAGTACCAGATAAGTTGTACATTATTCTGCTGATGAGCAGAACTTTGGATAGCTCAGATTAGGCATCAATGTATTAGAAATATATATTTATTGAGTTAATCAGTCTAGATAGGTATTGATAATGGTTCGACTTTTGTTGAAAGTACATTGTGACTGCGACATTATCTTAAATTCCACTAAAATAACTTGAAAATAATGTTAAAATAACACAAAATTACATCGTGTTTTTTTAACTAAACAACTCTTATTTTAAATTAGACGTAACGTGATCACTAAATACCTCATTTCAAATTCCGAATTCACACCTTGTCACCGAATGTCAACAACTCTCATTTACAGGATGTCCCGAAAGTGTCATCGCGGTGACACCTAACTAAACGTGTTTTCTCAAAACTAAAAACACGAAATAATACATTTTTCTCCGGTTTCCCTATAAATATGTAGTTGGCTTCGGATCAGATTGTCAACTACGAAAATACGATATGTCTTGGTCTACGTCTGTCCGTGAATGGAATGCCAAAAATGAATCTTTTGTTTGGCTGTGCGGAGCTTGCCAGAACGGAAACAGAAAAATAAAAGCGTTTAAAGATCATACAGAGTAAAGATAAGGTAGAGATAGAATATCGTCAAATTGACTATTTTGCTAGGACAAAAATGCATACTGCGCTGTCGTTATACCTATCCTCTACATCCGCCATATCAAACTGAAATTTTCCGAGAAATTAAAAAGTCAATCACCCAACCGTCAACCCAACCCTCAACACTCAACCCTTTTGACAAATCCTGCATTAATGAATATTTCTATTGTCTGTCTATTAATCTAGCTCTACCTAAAAGTTTAATTTAGTTCTTGTATCTTTTTCGTATTAATTCATAAGACAAAATTTTACTTGCTTCACTTTGTTTCTAAAAACTCTTTCTATTTTTATTCTTTCTATTAACGAGAGACATGAAAATAATAGCATTTAAAAGGTTTTCTTCGGTTTATTATTCGTTTTTCCCGCCAGACCGTTCGGCACCTTTTTGTAAAAGTTTTCCTGCGATTGGCAGCTCAGATTCAATAAGTTTGAAAAGATGATCGGTATTTAGCGCTATTTTTAGTATGAAGCTCACTTTCATACTCAACGAAGGAATGTAGTTTTTTCTCGGTTAAAGTTTGGCAAGTGCGGCTATGCGACTGACTTGTGGCTGATACGGCTATAGTCGTATCGTAGCACAGAGAAAAATAGCTTTGCTTGCGCTTAAAAATGTGAAAACTTCATACAAACGCTCGTTACAGAAGCGCGACGCTGCCGCCGCAACCGACAACCAACAAGTAAACTGACCCAGTCTCACCCGCGCGAAATGTTCCTCGAATACTCGTGGGAAGGGAATATGGTGTTTTCCCGTAGATAAGTAGCTTTTATTACTCACAGTGATAATGCAGTTTATAAGCGGCGAAAGGAAAATTTATAATGATAATCTAAAGTGACAATCCTTGCGATTTAATAAAAACTGTATGGCACAACATTCGAGGGTTGTGAGTGGTGCGACAGACGCTTTCATACCAAGACTAAAGCCGCCTCGACCGCAGCCGCACGCGGCTATGACGAATAGATAAAAGGAAATATGCAAACAAGACACACATACCTAGTCATAAATCACAACACCGTGAAAATAATTTGCGTTTATGCCCCGTCATTTCGGCACCTTTTCAGTAGTAGGGCACAATAACAAATAAACACATCATAAATTCCGCTAAACAGTTTTATTTCTCGGGTTTCGCTCGTAAAAAACATTAGTAAACTACTTTATCAATTCTTGTCCAGCCGTCTCGTTCCCAAAAGTAGTTTTGTAACATTCGTTTCAGAGAGTTTCTAACACGTACTTTGAGACATGCTGTACTAAGAATATGAATACCTAGATTTTAAGCTAAAAATAGGAAGATAACGTGAAAAATCTACTTGAAATATACAGGATGTAAGGCCTGTAGGGTTAAATTTTCTGAGTACTGAGTGCATTTAATCCATGAAACTGAACAACTTCTCATGAGTCGTGAGATAATATTTTAAGAAACAGAAGGAAGGAACAAAGAACCACCTGCCTCATGAAATGATTATTCATTTCTAGTTTTTCTAACAAATTATATGAAAACCCAGATTATGTTGAAGGCTGAGGTGCTTTTGATAAATACTCGTAGTAAGACATTCATATCACAACTCAAATAATTTAAGGGCCCATTAGATCGTTTGTCATCCTAAATACACAAGAAAAGGAAAACTACGATCAGGCGGATATCCCCACAGGATATCCCATTGATTGCTGGATTTGCTATATTTTTCGCTTTAACTCAGTCCCGTTTTCTCACGGTCCCGATTTGTCATCAAATTTTTTATATCTATGTTACAATGTGTCCCGGTTCATCACACTCAATAATAATATACCTAATTTACAGGTTCTGTCCCAATTTTTCAAAGCTTTAGCGGTTAAGTTATGAGTTGCGTGACTGTAACTTCAAAGAAAGATGTCCTGTTCAAACCACAGTGATATTTATCAGTACGTGGTTAGGTATGCCATCGCTTACCAATTTGTTGATCAAGGTACCACGTACCCACGTATCCAACGAAGACCGCCATGATTCGAATAGGCATTTACGTAGATTATGGTAAGCGAAGACTCAAATTTTTAAGAAGTAATAGCATTTCGATGAATTGTGTCACGTTTTTTTTACGTGGCGAACCAGTACAATGCATACTCTTTTTTTTGCATATTTATTCTGTTAGTTTAAGGCACGTGGCAAACCGGTACTACGCCAAACCGTACCCAACTTTTCCTCCCTTTTTGCGTCTTTATTCTGTTTGTTTACTTTACAATTAAGGTGAAATTCCCTTTGTTAAATACTGCCAAAAGCCGCCTACGCAAGTTGTTCGGTGGAATGATTTCAGGAAAAGTTTTTTTAAGTAATGGTTCAATTTCTCGCGCTTCGTTTCTGAAGAATGAAGATTGATTTATCTTTGCGACTGTTTTCCTATTTTTAGGCAATGTATTCTGTTGGAGTTAGCGGGTTCTTGAGTGAATGAAGTTCTTGAGTGGAACGTTGAACGCTCTCCGGCCAGGTGGACCGATGATTTAACAGGACTGGTTGTTAGCGACTCGATGGCGAAAACGGGAAATCATGCCCTACGGCGTACTTACATCCAGTACTGGAGTTCTACAAGCTGATTTGCTACAGCACATACCAGTAGTAACAAAAATAATACAACAAGCCGAAAGGAGGTCAAGAAACTCATTAAACTGAACAACTTTCCATGCAGCATGGGTCGAAATATGAAAAAGAAATCTGGTCGTCCTATAGTAAATCAATCAGCTGATCGGCGATTTAGTATGGAATGGCCAAATCTTGACCTCCTTTCAGCTTGATATACCCTTTTGCTCTTTTTGTTACTCCCTATAGCAGGGATGGCGAACCAATGGCACGCGTGCCATTGCTGGCACGCGACGATATTTTTTCGGCACGTCACTGATTACGAGTTTAAAGAAAAAGTATAAAATATGAGATAAAATAAAATTCGTAGACATGAAAAAAGAATTAGAGTTAATTGAAACAGAAAGATTGACCAGTAATAAAGTAAAGATGCCAATAATTTAATTTTTGAATCTCAGTTGTTACTCTATATGGCCTATAGAGTAACAACTGAGACGTTTAGACGTCTGAGTGAACTTTTAAACTTTGATTACATGCGAAATTAGGTGGTTCAGCTTTTGAAATCCACCCAACCAAACTAGAAGCACTCTCATAAGCTTTCAAATTGACAAACATCAACTTTGTGGGCCCTCTCCTCTAAAATCAAACTTCAGGTCCTAAAACAGAAGCCAACATACGTACGTAAATCACGCCTATATCCCTTGCGGGGTAGGTAGAGCGTTTGCATCACCTGACAAAAGTCATTCAAAAGACTGGGTATCACCATAGTGACAGGTTTACAGGTTTTTGTACACCATAGTGGCTTCTGTTAGCCTGTCGGCTAAAATTGCAAATAAGCATCAACTCTCAAATCTCGTCTTACGGCGCTTCTTACGACACCCACGGGAAAGATATGTGCTGATGCTTTTCGAAGCCGACAGCACTCGGCTAACAGAAGCCAAACCACTAATTAAAAAAGGAAAACAGTCCTGTTGAAAAATCCGTTTTACCGATTAATGCCGACTCAGAATAGCGTCATCCCAATTCTACCCGTGTGCGTAGTAAAAAGCGACCAAGGGAAAATCATCCAGGGAATGGGCAGCAGCATTGTATTGAATCGTATTCTTCGCTGTAAACGCAACATCTTTCACTGCGCTAACCGCCTGCCAAGCGTGGTGACTATGACAATAACCTCCGATAAAGGATATAAACCTAACTAACCTCCAATAAACCCCGTTTTCCCAAGTCCAGAAATGGACTAAAATGGCTGTTAAGGTTAAGGTTTAATATCGTCATCTTCCTGCCCTTATCCCAATTACTTGGGGTCGGCGCAACACGTTTTGTTGGACACAAAATCGTGTTGCAAAGGATTTGGCTTAATTTTACGACCGGCCGCCTACCAGACGTCAACCCTCCTTGGGAATGCTTTTGTGGTGGATTAACCGCCACCATACGGTTGGCCCCGGCTGTTTGGGTCGGGTTTATCGCCCACGGGAAGAGAGGGGGTGGTGCTATTCTACTCTGCGGGCACCACACGGCTCGTTAAGGTTTAAGATGTGAAATCGGAATTTCTCTTAAGGATGAAGTTCAAAGCTTCCGGCATCCGTCCCAAGGTCATGGCACCTTTAATCCACGCGGATCCGGACTTTGATTATCGAGTAAACACTGTGATTGCTTTGCTTAGGTCGGCACTTGAGTAATTTAGTGCTCGATAAGATTTATGCGTTCGGAACGACGGCCATCTTAATGATTACTTGGTACCTACATTTTATTATGAATATCGGCACTTTACATATTCATCTTCTTGCCTGATCATTCATTTGGTGTCGTCGATACTAGGAAAAACCAGATTCATATTAAGTTGAATACCTTACTTTTACGAGTTCATACCGATCTAATTATCAACTTTTTTAAATAAGATAGGCCCGGCCATAAGCCCGGCCCGCATTTGTCTGCTGTCTCACTTATTGGTAAGTGATGATGCAGACGATGTTGGAACATGCTTGCCTAGGTAGTGCCTATTTACTCTTGTCTTGAAAAGGCCCAAGTTATAATGTTCCGGAAACAGATCCGACGGCAGGGAATTCCACTGCTTAGCCGTTTGCATTGTGAAATGAAATGAACTTCTTCTTTCGTGTGGGACGCAGACTTGACGAACGAAAGCGATTTTCAAGAAAAAAGAATACTACTTACCTACCTACTTTAAATCACTTTAGAAGTTTATGAGAGGCAATATTTTATCTAAAGTAAGATTTTATTGCTAAACGTAGCCCTTAAAATCTGATTAGCCCTCTAGGGATTCCTTCGTTATTTTCAATCCCTAAAGAGATAATAGTACTCAAATGACCCTTATATCAGATTAAGCCAAAATTTAATTTAAGATAAGTTGAATCTAATTAGAAATTAAAAGTCTGACGGACGGAGTCATAAATGTTATTTTTTAAGTCTAAAATTAGCCTTTTGCACTTGAATTCTTAGTCAATGTTATACAGGGTGTAAGGAACATTGTGTACCTATGAGAAAACATCTTAAAGACAGATTTACTAACTTTAAAACTTATCAAACAGGAAACGATAAGCAATTCAAATATCTGTTTAGTCAACTACTGATCATATATAAGTATTTGTTCAAAACTGGTGATGTGAGAGATACGAGTGAAGCTGGTAGCAACTAAAACGACAACGGTAGATCGTTTTTATGGCGTAGGCATCTTGGGGTAGGCCTTCGTCTAGCAGTGAACTACCTATAGGCTGATAATAATGTTTGATTGATGTGGTGTTATTGATAACAGTGATGAAGTAGAGTGAAATAATTTTTATTTAGGACGAATGGTTCATTTCCATGGTCTGATCTTGCCTGCAAAGTTTTCGACACCGCCCTTAACACCCGGTATAGCTGTACAGTCCTTATCTTGTGATAACAGGCTTTCAGGCAAGTTTTGAAGACTTAAAAGTCTTTCGAAAGTTAGACGGGAAACTGCCTAGATTATGTCATTTTCATAATTTAATTTGTGAAATAAGAGTACATTATTGTTATATTTTTACAAATTTTCACTCACTTAAAACGCGATAGAGATGGCGATATTGTAAATTATAATCTAGTGAACCAACAAGCAGTTGTTTTAGCCTATTTTACCAACGGCTACTTACACATTTTGCAATTTCTATGATCTCAATACTGGGCGAAATTTTACTAGTGACCGATAGCGAAAACTCAGAACCGGTGAAAAGTTTTTTTTTTTCCAAGGAACATAGATCAAAGTATAAAAATCAATTTGGACCTTCCATACAAAATTCCCGATCAGCTGATTTGAGTTACTATGGGAGGTCCAATATTTTTTTCATATTTTGACCTATGTTCCTTGAGGAAAGTTGTTCCTCATCACGAGTCGGTTCCGAGTTTTCGCTATCGGCCACTTGTAAAATTTTACCCTTTATTTCTTCTTTAAAGATAAATAGATGTAGGTACAATTTCTTCCAAGCCGTTGATCCAAACTAAACATAGATCTCTAATCGATGTAACAGACAGAGCTGAAGGACTTAGTGACAGACTCAATCCAACTTTGATTAATTTCGATTGGACAACATCAGATGAATCTCCGCAGACAAGACTTAATCCTAGTCTAAGTGAACATCGCATTTCAGGTCAAGGAATTCAAAATCAGTGCGTTTTGTACTTAATCTAAGGGTTGGGATCAAACTATTAATTCGATCTGACGCTGAATTTTTAGCGTAATCACCACTCGTGAGACGTAAAACACGAGGCATGAGATGTGAGAAAGCACGACGCTCAAAATCATTTCCAAATGGATGAAACAGAATATTATACGCCGTCTACACCCTTGCGACGTGCGTCTCATCGCCGCCGACGGCCACGTTTCTGAAGCACAAAAGTGGGCGCCCTCTCTTATTTTGCGTCGCATGTAGGTATATTATGGCTTCAGACAAACAGTTGGCCGAGTGGTAGCGGCTAAGAATTCTGCCACCCCTATTCTTCTCAGGGTGTTTCGTCAAAGGCAACGTAAAGTTTTTGACCTTGGCTACAATATCTGCCGACTATGGTCAACCGTATGGGTAATACCGCCGGCCGGTCGTAAAATTAAGCCAAATCCTTTGGCAACATGATTTTGTGTTCAAACAAAACATGTTGTGCCGACCCCAAGTAATTGGGATAAGGGCAGGAAGATGATGACAAACAGTAGGTACGGTATATGAAACTTACGCAAAATATTTAATGTTCTTTTCAAAATAATAAAACATGCTATAGTTGGCTGTTGATGATGATATACCTAGCTTAGGTAAGTTTAAATTATGATTGTACCTAGATAAATGTTTTCAGTTGAATTTTGTTTTGCTAGAACACAATGCAAATCCGGAAAAAGCATAAAGAAAAAATTATGTCTTTCCGGCAGGTGAGAGGGGTAAAAATATCGTTCTCATTTCCGGAAAGGAAAACATAGACCTGTATAATTTTGGAATATTATACGACTAAGGTAAGAAACACACGTAGGTACCTAAAGTCTGTTTGCTGCGATATTTTAGCGCTGCGTAACGCATACGTTAGGACAATGCTAATTTCCACCTTATTTTCATACAAATACGGTTAATGACCATTACATAAAAATAACGCACAAACTGATGTTACGTGTGTTTTTAGCCCCAGTAGGTACTTGCTAAGTATTATATCAGGCTTCTCAGTCTTCCCCATCAGAAGCTTTTACTGGATAGTCCTAATAACTGTATAGAAAACCAAAATAATATGATCTTTTAACAGAGAAAATCCAGGTGCTGATAGTAAGTATTTACTTCATATAAAAAGGTTTCGTGAATGTTTAACGGCTTTTAATTAAAGGACTAGTTAAATATGCAAAGAAGGACACAAAAGGAATTGAAACAGTAATAAATGGAACCTAATCAAATACCCTGTAAATACCTGTCCTAAAATAGCACCACCCCATTTTTACCCGACTGCCTCGGGAGGGTTATGTTTTTAGGGAGTATGTATGTAATATGTAGGTATGCACACAAGAAATTCGTTTTCACGGGCTACAACCCAAGCGGCTGGGTGGATCTTGAGTATCTTGACATGTGAGGTGTCGTCTTCGACCAAGGTGTCGTTACATTTGTCTCAGCAGCGTGAGTGACAATGGTAATATAAAAAAAATATAAATGCAGAATGGCGTATTTTTGTCACTAAATACAACTTTGAAAGTACCGCAATCGGGTTTTCGTTTTTTAATACTTGTGCTTGTTCCTTTAACTCATTTAGGTTACAGGTACGTAAAATATTTTAATCACGGAATTTCAGATTGCGTAAGTTATGATATGTACGATTATGACAGCTTTCGCGGAATACCTTTGATGTCATATACATATTCGTTTCATATTTTCCTTTATTTATTTTACTTAATCATGATGAGATAAATATGGCAATATCCCCCGATATGGGAGGTCCATGTCCAACAGTGGCCTATTAATATGACTGTTAAGGTTATGAAAACCATAACCACTGTGCATCGACCTTTGAAATACAAATCTCTTGCGAAAAAACGTATTCAGTTTTAATTTTAATTATCAAAATAAAAACATTTTGTCGTTTCAAACGAAATAAAATCTAGGACTTCAGATCCTAAGATTTGAACACCTAGGTAAACCATGGAAGCAGTTACAGAAGGTAATAAAATGAGTTATTTCCCTATTACCTCCAATAACAGAGATTCTAATTTAGAAGAGAGACAATCCAACACATTCACGAGTAAATTACAAAATTCTTCAGTGAATTGCACTAGGTACGGTTGCATTTCACTGACGTAAGTTAAGAATTCGCTATTTAGTTAGATAAGGTGGAAACTTATAATTACAGTTTTCCTGTTAAAAGGTACATACATTTCCTTTCAGGAAACAGTTTTATTTTGTGAAGATAGTTTAGTTTGTGCATGTTTTATTGCAGCACCTCGTGTTTTCTCCCCATCGTTATGAAAAACACTATGAAAATAATAATAAAAACAGTAGGTATTCACTTATTGAGTATAAACGAACATACTGTTAGTTTCGGTGCTGCGCTGTTTCAACGTAAGTTTCTGCATTGCATTATCTTAACGTCGGTTTCTTTTTTAGCATGGAGAATTGTATAATCAATCATGAATAATGTTGTCGTAACGTTAATTTATAATTTCAGGGCAGCCACGGATAGGTATCTATTCTTTTAATTCAGTGCGCCACTAGTCACACGTGTAACCTTTTCTTCCCTGAGGCAACCCTAAGGTAATTCATATGCAACTCTGCTAGTTGACATTCAGGTAAACCGTAGATAAGTTACATTCAGATGTTCCACCGCCCACGTGGCACGGTCCTTGACAATAGAACGACCTTTCAACTTAGGTAATTTTCTCTTAGATCAAATAATATGGAGAGTGAATGTACCTACGTGTGCTGAGCTACTTTGGCCACATAATGAGACGCGTAGACGACAGCCTCGAAAAATTAATCATCGTTGATAATAGGGAGGCAAAAGATCCAGAGGCCGTTCACCGGCTAGCTGAGGAATGAGGAACGCCAAAATTCTACAATGTATAGTCAGCATGGCTACTGATAGAAGTCGATGGAGATAATTTGTCCAAGCCAGGCTTACCCACCATGACCACGATCTTCAGACATGAAGTACCGACCAGAGAGAGAGAATGTACCTAGAGGAAGCTTTTGTCGAAGTACTTCACTTAATGACAGGCCCTTGATTGGCCCAGGATTTGAGAGCTGATGTATATTGCAATTTTAGGCGACAGGCTGACAACTTGTCACTTTGGTGATACTGTGGTAATTCATATGCAACTCTGCTCGTTGACATTTAGGTAAACCGTAGATAAGTTACTTTCAGATGTTCCACCGCCCACGTGGCACGGTCCTTGACAATATCGCGACCTTTCAACTTAGGTAATTTTCTCTTAGATCAAAAAATAAGCATGTAGAGAAAGCTTTTTTAGGTAAACCGTAGATAAGTTACATTCAGATGTTCCACCGCCCACGTGGCACGGTCCTTGACAATATCGCGACCTTTCAACTTAGGTAATTTTCTCTTAGATCAAATAATATGGAGAGTGAATGTAAGTTGACAAAGTACTTCACTTATTGACAGTCTATTTTTAATGTAAAGCGAATCCCACATCTGACATTAGTTCGGTCAAAAGAGATAGGTACATTGCATCTACCACTGTAAGGTGTAACAAAGACAGTAGCCAACGCAAGTTTTTGATATGCTCCTGCTGCTTCAACTTCGCTTTATATGGGAAAATCGAAAATTTCTTGCATCTGACCGATGCATGCGTTACGGTACGCTAAAAATGCGCAGCAACGCAGGTCAATTTTGACCGGTAGTCGTGTTTTAAATGAAAATAAGGCCAATGTGAAAGTTTTGATAATTTTATTTTCAATGTTTAAAATTAATGTGTGATTGTGTGTAACGATTATACTTGAAATAGACGAACAAAAGGACATCTCTATTATTTTTTAGGTCTAACTTTTTCACCTCCACTCGTAAAGAACTTCTGTGGCACACTCTAAAGGGTTTCGTCTTGAATAAAAAGTTAGCGCTCCACTTTCTGCTCTGTGTTTCAGGTGACTTTTAGCCGACTGCCTCAGAGGGAGGGTAAATTTTTCGAGAGAATGATGTATGTTGACAAGAATTTCTTTTTCACGAGCTGCAGCAGAAAAGGCTGGGTGGATCTTTGGTTGCCACCCACGGGGGTCGGGGGCCCCATAGTTAGCCATCTTGTATTCTCGAGTGGTCCGCTTATGAAGGGTGAAAAGATGAGGTGTCGTTAGGTTCTTATCAGCAGCGAAAGTAGTACATCATCATCTTTCTGCCCTTATCCCTATTACTTGGGGTCGGCGCAACACGTTTCGTTGAACACAAATCGTGTTGCAAAAGGATTTGGCTGAATTTTACGACCAGCCGCCTACCAGACGTCAACCCTCCTTGGGAATGCTTATGTGGTAGATTACCGCCACCATTCGGTTGGCCCTGGCTGTTTGGGTCGGGTTTATCCCTCTGTCGCCTCTTACGACCTCCACAAGAAGAGAGGAGGTGGTGCTATTCTACTCTGCCAGCACCACAAGGCATACAGTGCTTAAATTAATTTTCCATACGATTCGACGTTGTCAAGCGACTTAAGCAGTGTCTAACTTTTTATGTAAAGTACGGTTATCTACGAATCTGGTCACGTACCATATTATTTATCATATGGCGAATAAAGGCGTAAGTATGTAACATAAATAAGATGTTATCGTATTCGCACGCAAGAAATCGCAGTAATAATTCAAATTTAGAACACCTGAATACGTCTTACGTCTGTATGGTGCCAATTAGGGACGTTCAATGTTCAAATAATTCATCTTTGCTTGTTCAATCGTCACGTATTTGAGTGCTGTTTCATGCCTGCTTAGAATAGCATCACCCCAGTTCTAACAGTGGGTGTCGGAAAAAGGATACCAGTGTAACTTTTAAAGCACTCGCGATTACTTTCACACATAATAATTACTTTAACGGGTCTTATCGCGATAGTTTTTTAGGTAAATAAGCGATTTACCTGGAAACTCGACGTTTCGACTGGGTTTCACCAGTCGTGGTCGCGAGCAGACTGAAGTAGCAGCGAGTTGTCATCAGAATCGCTTATTTACCTAAAAAACTATCGCGATAAGACCCGTTAAAGTAATTATTATGTAGGATACCAGTGGGTGTCGTATAAAATAACTAAGGCATATTCCACAGAATTGGTACAGTGTTCCATGTGAATGAAGAATCTTGCCCTACGCTCACCGATCCACTAGCCAAGTGTGGTGAATACGCCAATATCCCCCGAAAGGTCCATGTCCAGCAGTGGACTGGTTGTGGCTGTAGTAGAAGCATACCTACTTTTAGGTACCTACTTAAATTAAACACGGTAAAGCAAGCTTTTTATTCTGATCTTCGTGCCTATCTTTAACTTGGACTATACAAAACCGTTTTTTACTACGACCACAGTTTTTACTTCACGCGTCATTCGCATGGCCGCGTGATCGGCCGCACATAACGAACTTGCACCTTAACACTCCGTATATTAAAATAAAAATAAAAATAAATAAAGTTTTATTGCAGGCACTGCAGGACCCATAATCATTGTACATATTAAAAACTAAACTTAGGACTACGAATGTGTATAAAAAATAAAAATAAAATAATAAATATTGAAAAATACTGCTAGGTAAGTAAACTTACTTATCTATGGGTCATTTTACATTCAGACTGTTGTGCACAGATAACCAATGTCTAAATATTGGGCTGTGCATGTCGTTATAGACCGCATGTAAAATGCTGTTGTCAGACCGACGCAATCTATCCCAAAAAGAGGCAATGCGAGCTCTCACAACAGCATAGAAATCCGGTATTCTAGCCTCAGCAAACATGGTCGAAGCACTGCAAAATCTCGGCAGGTGCATCAAAATGCGGAATATATCATTATACTGCACTCTAATTGCGCTGTACGTTTTTTTGCAGTACTTCACCCAGAGTTGACAGGTGTAGAAGCTTAGGCAGTAGGCATTAAATAATGTCAACTTAACCTGCTTGCTACACCTGGCAAATCTGCGCGCGACCATGTTTCCCCGGACTGCCATTCTGCCGTGTTACGCGAAACTCGTGTAACTCTAATTACACGGATTACGCTTAACATGTCTTAATCGTATTTTTGCAGTCTACTCTATAAGGGGCATTTGAATAAAAAAATATTTTGTATGAAATTTTTTACAACAAAATCACAGTTACACGAATTTGGCAAGACATAACTTTGCCGGTTACTGTTATGCGCCGCGCGTGTAACTCACTTACACGATTTAACTACAGTAAAATGCTACTAGGCGCGGCGCCTCGCGAAATAAACAATGAACATAACCTGTCTCGCGGAAAGCGTGTAACTCGGAGATACACGGCCTCGCGTAACACGATTTGTATGAGATTTTCACTGCTCCAAATTTCAAATGGCTATAACTTATTCTGCATCAAATATTATGAAAAAATATTTGTATGTCCTTCAAACTAATAACAATAATAAAAGATTTGTTAAAAAGTTATATGATTTTAATGTGCACATAGCATTTAGGAAGGAAAAAATTGATTTTAGATTCAAATGCGTTTTTCTCAAGTCGAGTAGTTTTAAGATACACGAGTTCCGCGTCATACGGCAGCATTGCCCTTCTCTCTCTTTCCATGTCTTTGTCATCCCTACAGTCTTCGGTCAGAATGTGTCCCAAGTACTTGAAATGCTGAACAACCCGAACTGTCAGACCATTCAGCTTCACCTCAGGCACATTATCCGGACCCCTTCCAGCCTTAAACACAAGAAGTTCCGTCTTGGCTACATTATAAATCAGTCCGTGAGAATTTACATAATCCTCACAGACTGAGAGCAATTTTCTTAAATATTATCAAAGTACTTTGTAGATCCAATTGATGACAACAAAACGTCTGTACACTTGGCACATCACACATAGGCAACACTTGTGCGAAATGTCTCTTGCTATAAATTCACACTAACGCGATCTGAATCGACGAATGTTAGTTGTTTTCACACATGCCACCAAAAGTTGCAGTTTTCGACAGTTCAGGCCCATTTGCTAAATATGAACGGACATCGTTGTTTTCACACATGCCGCCAAAAGTTGCGGTTTTCGACAATTCAGGTATATTTGCTAAACATCGTGTGTGTTTATTTATGCGATTTCATTACAACCCGTGCAAGTTAAGAAAGGATCTGTTAACGGCAAACGACCATCATGTTTTCTTTTCCCAAGGAACATACTTAGGTCTAAATAATATGAGAAAATGTTTTAAAACTCCCATACAAAATTGCCGATCAGCTGATTTGACTTACTATAGGTCCAAAATACTATTTCATATTTCAGCCTATGTTCGTTGGACAAGTTGTTCCTATCATATCACCAGCTGGTTCTTAGTTTCCGTTATCGGTCACTAGTAATATTTCACCCCGTATTATTATTCTCACTCTCTCTTCGTGTGGGGCACCGAGTCGTTTAATGACTAGTTGAACCCTGGTGTCAGAATTTGTCAACCGCCTACTGTGTAGGTAGCAGGCCTCTGACATGGTTGTGTAACGACCGCCATCATAGACAGCAACCGGGACCGACGGCTTAACGTGCCCATCCGAAGCACGGAACTATCTTGCTTTTCGGACAATCAGGTGGTTTAGCCTGCAATGTCCTAACCAAACTGAAACAAATCCACAAAGTGATAATATCAACTTTGTGAGTGACCCCACCGGGAATTGAACCCGGAACTTTCTGAGTGGCCATACTAGCCACTGCGCCACATCGGCTGACCCCGTATATTATCAAAGTACTCTGTGGATCTAACTGATGACCACAAAACGTCTGTACACTTGGCACATCAAACATAGGCAACACTTGCGCGAAATGTCGCTTGCTATAAATTCACACTAACGCGATCTGAATCGACGGACGTTCGTTGTTTTTATACATGCCCTCAAAAGTTGCGGTGTTCTACAGTTCAGGTCCTATGTTTGCTATATATCAACGGACATCGTCTGTGTTTATTTATTTATGCACTTTTATTATTACTCGCGCAAATTAGGAAGGGATCTGTAAATGGCGAACAACGCTTATGTTTTCTCAAATGCGCTGAGGCTCCCGCATCGCATATTGATGGTGACTATCTCCCTCGCACTTGTTATCCGCCGCCGACGAGTTATAAACTCCTTACTTAATTATGTAGAGTTAGTCCCAAACTCTGACACCAAGGTTGATCGGATTATTAGCCATAGGGACTGGAAACCTTACCTACATGGAAGAAGAAAAATACTATTCGCCATACAGTTATAAATAAAACTATAAGACATTATAACGGGTTTTAACTCACGGTAGGGGTATATCGAGCACCCAATATTTCGGCGATGTTACAATCGCCATGATCACGGGTAAACTGGAGCGGCTGCGGGTGACGGCTAAGGGCAAACATATCTGTCTACCCTCATTCTTCTGCGTTTTTCGGAACACTTTGGTCACTATCGGAACTCACTCGAAAGTCATCTCGACAACACACACTAACGGTATCGCATGATTTTATTGCAGGTTTAGACACAAACTTATTTTTACACAAGTTTACCACTGGATTCCATGTACTTGACAATTTGAAGCCATCTTCTCTATTGAAATTTTTGTACTTGGTGATTTCAATAGCCTCGCTTACCAGTCTTGGTATGTAGTGGCGTTCGGTCGAAAGTACTTTTGGATTATGTAATTCGATCCAGTGGTTTGGACCAGACTCAAGCAGGTGTTCCGCAATGGCAGACTTATGTGCTTCATTGTTTTTCACTGCCTTTATGTGCTCTTTGACACGGGTGGAGATGGTCCGCTTAGTTTGACCAATGTAACAGCTACCACAACTACAGTCTATTTTATACACCCTTGGACATTCTAATGGAAATCGATCCTTTGGTGACCGTAGAAACTACGATATCTTCTTGAAAGGAGTGAACACAGTTTTTATCGAATACTTATCCAGTATCCGTCCGATCCTGTCTGTTACTCCCTTCACATACGGAAGAAATGCAGCACGACGCTCAACCTTGGGAATTGGTGTCCTAGTCTTGTGTTTCTGAGGCTGAATTTTGTTAGGGTAGCCATTGCTCAGTAGTACGTGTTGAACATGTTGCAGTTCCTCATGAAGGTGTTCGTTATCGCAAAGGTCATAGGCGCGATTTGTTAAGGAGATAACCACTGAGTTAAGCTGTCGCGGATGGTGATGCGATGTTGCGTGTAGGTATCGGTCAGTATGTGTCGGTTTCCTGTAGACCGTGTGACTGAGAGTGCCGTCGCTTCTGACCGTCAACTTCACATCCAGGAATGCCAGAGACCTATCCTTCTCTATTTCTGCCGTGAAACGTATGTTGCTGTGGATCGAGTTAAGATGCAGTAGACATTGTTGCACTGACTGGTCGTCTCCCTCCAGTACACAGAACACGTCGTCAACATATCTTTTCCACAACTTGATTGGCAATGGTGCAGTGTTAATGGCCAGAAACTCGAAGTGCTCCATCCATAGGTTGGCAACTACTGGGGCTACTGGTTAACTCAGTGGTTATCTCCTTAACAAATCGCGCCTATGACCTTTGCGATAACGAACACCTTCATGAGGAACTGCAACATGTTCAACACGTACTACTGAGCAATGGCTACCCTAACAAAATTCAGCCTCAGAAACACAAGACTAGGACACCAATTCCCAAGGTTGAGCGTCGTGCTGCATTTCTTCCGTATGTGAAGGGAGTAACAGACAGGATCGGACGGATACTGGATAAGTATTCGATAAAAACTGTGTTCACTCCTTTCAAGAAGATATCGTAGTTTCTACGGTCACCAAAGGATCGATTTCCATTAGAATGTCCAAGGGTGTATAAAATAGACTGTAGTTGTGGTAGCTGTTACATTGGTCAAACTAAGCGGACCATCTCCACCCGTGTCAAAGAGCACATAAAGGCAGTGAAAAACAATGAAGCACATAAGTCTGCCATTGCGGAACACCTGCTTGAGTCTGGTCCAAACCACTGGATCGAATTACATAATCCAAAAGTACTTTCGACCGAACGCCACTACATACCAAGACTGGTAAGCGAGGCTATTGAAATCACCAAGTACAAAAATTTCAATAGAGAAGATGGCTTCAAATTGTCAAGTACATGGAATCCAGTGGTAAACTTGTGTAAAAATAAGTTTGTGTCTAAACCTGCAATAAAATCATGCGATACCGTTAGTGTGTGTTGTCGAGATGACTTTCGAGTGAGTTCCGATAGTGACCAAAGTGTTCCGAAAAAACGCAGAAGAATGAGGGTAGACAGATATGTTTGCCCTTAGCCGTCACCCGCAGCCGCTCCAGTTTACCCGTGATCATGGCGATTGTAACATCGCCGAAATATTGGGTGCTCGATATACCCCTACCGTGAGTTAAAACCCGTTATAATGTCTTATAGTTTTAGTGATAATAACCACGGAACCTTAAAATCAAGAGTTATAAATAAGTTTTATTGAGTCGTTTGTCAACTCCAACACGACAGTTTTTTTTTCGTCACTATCATCGGACCGGCAAAATACCGCAATATCACGCGGCATATGTGTTAACCACCGAATCGTTGAGTGACGTAACAGCTTCAGATGTTTTTACACCTTGGTTAGTCACCGGCTCGTTTCATAGAAGACATTTAGTACTGCTTTGTGTACCGCTTGATTTGTTAGCTGGTATGTTAGAAAGGAAACATACATTCATATAATCAAGCCTTTCTGCCTTGCAGGGTAGGCAGAGTAAAAACGGGTGACAATAGTTTGAGAGTCTTTCAGAAGACTGTGTTTCATCATAGCGACAGGTTGGCATCCTGTCGCCTAAAATTGCAATACACATCAACTTTGTTAGGCGCTTATTACGACACCCACGAGAAAGTTATGGACCGACAAAATACCGCAAAACCACTTGGCATATGTGTGAACGACCGAATCGTTGAGTGACGTAACAGCTTCAGATGTTTTTACACCTTGGTTAGTCACCGACTCGTTTTATAGAAGACATTTAGTACTGCTTTGTGTACCGCATGATTTGTTAGCTGGTATGTTAGAAACCGAATATACATTGGTACATATATCACGCCCATAGACAGAGCGTAAACGGCTTTAAAATCCGGCCATCTAAACCACGTCTGCCAAAAGTTAGAGTCACTCAAAAGACTCTGTATCAACAAAGGGACAGGTTGTCAGCCTGTCACCTAAAACAGCTTCAGATGTTTTTACACCTTGGTTAGTCATCGGCTCGTTTCATGCGCGACATTTACTACTGCTTTATGTACCGCATGATTTATTAGTAGTAGAAACAGATTATAAGTACATACATTACATATATCACGTCTATACCCCTAGTGGTGTAGGTAGAGCGCGTAAACGGCAGTATAAAGCGGTCATTTATACCACAATAATTGACATAAGATTGAGAGTCATTCAGAAGACTGTGTATCACATAGCGACAGGTTGTAACCCTATCGCCTAAAATTGCAATACACATGGACTTTCAAAACTCAAAGTTGCTTATACACATCAACTCTCAAATCCCTTTGTCACTTCTTACGACACCCACGGGAAAGATATAGGGTGATGCAGTTCTAAATCAGCACCACTCGGCACGACACTACTGGTATTATTCAAATAAAGTTCTTTTTTGCTCAGCTAATAGTTTGACACGTTTACTATACTACTTATTTAAGTTGGAGCAGTAACCGGCGTGCGACTAAATTTAAATTTCTTTCCAACCCTTTGTTCAACATATTAAAAGTGGCATCTCTCCAGAGAACGTATTTATTTAATGTTTCCTTTCACCTTAAATAACCAACACCTATATTATTCATAGTACTAAAATTATTCACTAGATGTCGCTAGTTTACTTTTAAAACGCGGTATCGGTGTGTTCACGGCTCTACACTAAATAATCTTAAGGTGACCGGTAAGTTCTACCGTTTTGCATACAAAAGTCAAAATAGTATGACGTAACGTTTTGACCTTAAAAATGTTTTTTGGATTAGCTCTTCGATGAGCTAATATTTGTATAAATAATCGTTGTTTGAATTGAAGAATTCGCTACTTGACTGGGTCGTAAATAAAATATAAAAGTTGTATGCTTAAAACCAATTGTTGAAAAATACTACAGACTTAATTCATCGTTTTTCATAATATTAAAAGTTCGTATTATTAAAAACAAAAATTATATAAAAGTTATTGTTTTGATTCCATCCAAAATATTGAATTATGACGTCATATTTCAGTACTTTCATACAAAATATCGTTTTCGGTCGTCTTGAAAAGTAGCTCATTTGACCTGTCAGTCAAGTAGCGGATTGCCTGAATATACTTTTTTATGGATCACGAGCGGCCCGCTAGCGGTTTCATCTGCTGCAACTCATTTTCCCGCAGGAAAAAAGCATTTTTCCGGCATGTGTTATACATGTCAAGCCTTCCTCTTGAATCACTCTATTTATAACAAAAACCGTATCAAAATCCGTTTCGTATATTAGGAGGAGTCAGCGAATCCGACGACAGAGAAACGCTAAATGTTACTATTCATTGATGTATGGTACTGAATTACTGAATTTTTGTTGAAAATTAGAATCCATATTCAAACTGATGATTCTAGGCATTAACATAATATTTTACTATCCCGAAAATCCTCAAAAGATAATAAGCTGTCCAAATCCCCAAAAGATAATTACGAGTAGCGGTTCCATACATTTTGCTTGAGTAGGTATAAGGTAACTAATAGTATCAGGCGTAACTTTGCGGAAGTCCATCTTGATGAAAATGATAGAAATATATTTAGCTTCTTCCGCACCTATGACGGTAGGTTATGCTGCTGAGTGAACCACACGTACGACCGCAACCTAATGCAAATGTAAGTACTAGCGATACAACACACCAACACCGCAACCACCGTTTTACACTCTACACGTGTTTCACTCCTTCACGGAGCATCCTCAGGAGATCTTCGACAGTCAAGTTCCGAGCACCGACTGAGGTTCACTCAGCAGCATAACCTACCGTGATAGGTGCGGAAGATGCTAAATATTTTTCTATCATTTTCATTAGGTATAAGGTTTTTCTATGAAACAGCAGTTTATTTTCGTAATTTCACAGATGGCCCAATAGTAAACGATGTTAATTTATGATTATAGTTACCTATATGGGGTAAAATTTTACTAGTGACCGATAGCGAAAACTCAGAACCGACTGGTGATAAGGAACAACTTTTCCCAAGGAACATAGGTCCAAATACGAAAAAAAATGTTTGACCTCCCATACAAAATTGCCGATCAGCCGATTTGAGTTACTATGGGAGGTCAAAAGATTTTTTTGTATTTCGACCTATGTTCCTTTTGGAAAATTGTTCCTTATCACCAGCCGGTTCTGAGTTTTGGCTATCAGTCACTAGTAAAATTTCATCCTATATAGAATCACCACACCACTAGGCATAAATTCTCTCTTGCTGGTAAGAAACTGTATAGCAATATAGGGTGTATTTTTATTAGTGGCGGATCCGTTAAGGGTGTGTTCTGTCAATGAAACTGAACAACTTTCCCCAAGGAACATAGGTCGAAATATGAAAAAAAAATTTGGCCCTCCCATACAAATTGACCCGGCCGGCCAACACACTTGGTATGGGAAGACCAAAATTTTTTTTCGTTTTTCGACCTATGTTCCTTGGGGGAAGTTGTTCAGTTTCATTGACAGAACACACCCTTTATGGATCCGCCACTAATAAAAATACACCCTATATTTGAATTTTTCTTTTGTTTTATTTTTATTTGAATTTCGAACTCTTCAACCAAATTGAATGTTGGGTGATTCGCACACAAAATGCGCATTCACAAAACCTGTTCGGAAGATTATCGCCTTCCTAATGTTGTTGCAGTTGTCGCCGATAACGGTTATCAACGACATAATAACTGTTACAGTTATGCTTATGCGCAGCCGTACAGTACATGCACTTTTATAGGCCAAGGAGATTTCTGTAAAAGTGTAGTTTTTGTAACTGCTAAGAGGAAATGCAACGTTTCTCTGTGTTTTGTCGTATGAGACACCAAATCAATGAACTATGGATGGTTACTGACTTTGACTAGAATCTCAAAGGAAGTTATAGTAACTAAGCAGATGGTTGCAACGAATTTCATATTCTAGCGTTAAAAATGGCTTTCAGACCATTGACGCTATCATGCCCCCCCCAAAGGGGTGGATGGACTTTTCTCCATGGAAATGACAGATAAATGAGATTTAGTCCTAAAAGTAATTTTCAAAAAATATAAAACTAACCGCTATTATCGAACATAAAAGCTTAATAAAATTATATATTCCAGGACGTGCTTTTTTGAAAGATATAACTTTGTATAATCATATTAAAGGGAAGGAGAACGCTTATAATTTTATAAAACTTTACTCTTTCAAAAAACATCATCGTCGACGACAAAAATATCAATTTCGCGAACCGCCGGCTAATAACTTTAAAACCACTTACACCGCCTTCAAACAGTGGTCGTTTGGCCGAAAAACAATTTGCCATATTTTTTATAGACACACAATAAATCCCTTCAATCGGTGTTTTCCAAGAAAAACGCTTTTTAGGTTGGTGCTGTTGACCCGAGAAATGTTATTGCGATGTTTGGAGCGAGAAAATATTTCAGAAGGAGCCGTGCTAACAAACATAGTGAAGCTATGAAAAACTCGACACAATTAGATTTATAGCAGGTTGAAACACAACTAAATAGGTACACAAACCAACGGTCTATACAAACAAGGTGTAGGAGCAAGCATGTTCGAAATCAAAAGATTTTTCCAATACGTATAATATTATAATGTAGGATAATGAAAAAAACTACTTCTTAGTAAACCATTCCGTATGGCAGCAGCCTTAGAAAGGTTATCTTTTGTGATAATTGGTTATGGGCTATCTTCACAGAAGAAACGTGCGACGCAAGACGTGAGATGGCATCTGTCAGACAATTGATCGTCAGCCGTCATAGATGCGATGCACGTCTCAAATACCTATGTAGACCGCGTCTCTTCTGTTTCATACATTTTGAATGGAAACGGTTTCAAGCGTCGTTATGTCTCCGTCTCATGTTTCACATCTCGCCTGTGGAATTACCGCCTAAGGTTCTCTCTGCAAATTCCTTGATCTATGTTGCGGTTACTCGCTTTTCTCAAAGCGACAGTTTATGATATATCGTCAAACTTTGGGATTCCAGTGGCGTAAGGAAAAAAGCTGTTATTAAAATTGACTGCGTAAACATTTTAGCTGTTTAAGTTCATTGTCTGGTATTTTAGATTAATGGATTGTTTCTTTACGCAATTGACCGAAAATGGAGGGTGTTCTTTCAGAGTTAGTTTATGTTTCTTTATTATAGTAAGTAAACCGATTAAGTTGAATGTGATTATAAGAAGGTGCCGTGTGATGTCGGCTAACAAAACATCATCCCATTTCTTTCCCGCGGATGTCGTAAAAAGAAACCAAATGACTCGATAGGTTCAAGTGTACGTAACAATTTTAGGTGAATGATACTACTGTCAGTATATCGCCTAACAAATATTTTTTTGGCAATACCGACCGTAGATACCTAACTATTTTTAAGGCCATTAACGACCTACCTTCTACGCAAGGGATAAAGGCGTGATAATATGTGTACTTAGTAATAAAAGAAGAATTTTTAATGTTGTTTCCTGCCTGACTATTTTGATTAACAAATACTAGATACTTCTCTGAAGATGTTATTTTAATGAATGAATTCAATTTCTTGTTTTGTGGCGTTTTCATTGTGATTTCGCCATTTAATGAATGAACTTTCTACTATAAATACGATTCATGTTAAAACTGCATCACAAACTGTCTAATGTGTTTCGTAGAAGAACAAATTGGTTCAGCTACCAAGAACCAAGGGATCAATCATTTAAAGTAGACAACGCATTTGAGTAATAGCAAGCGATTTACCACTAGGGAGCAGCGTATTCTTGTTCTTCATATAGTTATTAAGAGTAACCAAAATAATATTAAATTATTTGTGTAACATCACAAAATAAGTATTGGTAGGCGCCCAATATAGGGGGAAATTTTACTAGTGAACGATAGCGAAAACAGCTCAGAACCTGCTAGTGATAAGGGACAACTTTCCCCAAGGAACATATGTCGGAATACGAAAAATAATTTGGACCTCCCATACAAAATTGCTTATCAGCTGATTTGAGTTACTATGGGACATCCATCTCTTTTCATATTAGGACCTATGATCCATGGAGAAAGTTTTTCCTTATTATTTGTCAACCAAGGTTAGCAAAAAACAAATCGTACCGGACATGAGTGGATGGCTTTGTTTTTGTTTTTCACTAATAAGACGCCTACACAGTACACGTAGCTTTTGCGAGAACTAACAAAAATACCTTTGATAGACATTATTTTTATCTTTCACTACCTTGAAATGCAGTGAGGTGCCGGCTTAGAATAAAATCACCCCAATTGTTTCCTGCGGGTCAGAGGCGACTAAGAGACTATTTTTATGGGTATTACAATTTTATGCGATAGGCTGACAACCTGTCACTTTAATGATACATAACTTTCTGAAACTGTTTCATTTTTTTTATGTTAAACGTCGCAATAGATAGCACGCTCTGGCTAGGCTACCCCACAAGGGATAAAGACTTGATACGTGTATATAAATATGTGCGTAGATATGCATGGATCTTTCACTATTCAACTCAAAAACACGAATTTTAAGATTCAGATTTCAAAAAGTGTGCCATAATGGATCACGTTTCAATAAAATGTAATATCCAGCTATTCAAGATTCAGATGGCGAAAATCGCAGGTTCAAAGCCTGCCTGCAGCAGATTTTTGAAACAATGGACGTTTCAAAAAACTGTATACCTAACACGGGAAGCGATTTAAAATTTGGTATTCAACCATACAATTGTTACTGACCGAAGCTCTTAAATCTATTATTTCTCGCTCATAACCCTACAGTGGCTCAGCGTTAACAGCCTATTATACCCGTTTTCGCTACATCAAATTTCGAGGACCATTTAAAAGAGGACACACAGAGGTCGATAACTTCCCATAAAAGCCACGTGGCGGCCCATAACCGGGTCAAGTCCCCCATGGACCCTTATGGGGTGTTATCGCCGTGATAGGGGCAGATTGCAACCAATAAAACAAGCATTGGTCCCTAAGGAAAACCGGGTAAAACTGGTGTGAGGCGGTGCAGAAGATTAATTGTACCATTATTGGGGAAAGGCCTCGGGGGTTGCTGAGATGAGAATGTAATATGATTGGTGTGCATCGTATTATTAAAGTATCGTAATTAGACGGCCGATATAGCGCTGTGGTAGTGTAACAGCATGTGACGCAAAAGGTTCCGGGTTCGATTCTCGGTGGCGCACTTACAAAGCTTGTATTTGGTTCATTTCAGTTCAGTTCATTTATTTTGCTTTCATTTCAGTAACATGTTGATAGTAAGCAACATTGTATTGTTTGTTCCCAGGTTGTTTAGGACATTGCAAGCTGAACCGGCTTTTAATTTTTTTTTAAAAAAGACAGAGTTTTTATGATTGACATAATGTTTCTAGGAAAAAAATGTTCAGTTTCACGGTCTGCATGCACCCTTTATATGTAAAATGTAATTAATTTCTCTTTTAATTATTTAGATGTATTACCTAAGTGAAATGTCATTAAATCTATTAATGTTATAATCTAAACACATTTGCCGACGATTATAATTTTAATGGCAGCCGTATATTCTTCAAGCCATAAAACAATGTTGTAATTCCATGCATATGTGAAGCCCATACCATTATTCAAATGGCGAAATATTTCCACCCCACGTAAAAAGCTAGATAAATCTCGTGTTTTTCACACATTCCGCACGACTTTGCGATTTTTCGCCGCATATCATGGAACACAAATTAACACAGTGCAACATTGCCACAAATTAGAGAGAGTACAGAAGGATCATTCGATCTTATTTAGGATTTTCGCGAAAGTCACTTATTAGATAGCCAGGGTTAATACTGTCAAAAATCTTAACGTATAAGAATATCAAAACAGCAAAGTCTGATACAGGAACGTGATATGATTCAATTTCGATCCAAGAAATATGACACTCATGACAATAATCTTCTATTATTTATTTTATTTATTTAGGAAAACCAACAGCCTGCTAATAGGTAATATACGATTACTTAAAACAACAATGCACAAAGCCAATTTTAGGTTTCCGCAAATGCATTCTTTCCTCTGAGATTCCAGTTATTTCCAGTTAAAGTCACTAAGCGTCAAAATCGGCGCTGATACTAAGTTAGCCATCTGTAAAAGCGCTCCGCGCGCCATTTTCCTAATTTGTGACATTGCCGTGTGGCTGTCACTTTCTGGCAGGCTTACAAAAACCGCTATACTCAACGGCATGTGTGCAATCTTTCTAAAAAGCCAGATAAATCCTCATACAATCTTAATGGATCATTAACGTCAAACGCATTGAGTTATAATGACGATCCCAACTACTTTAGCCTAAAATAATAGCTAGTTTCAAACTAACGGCGCTTACGAAAGCATATTGCGAAAGTCTAGTTAAAGTGTAGAGTATTTTTGGGATGTATTCAACAATATACAAATTGATGGGGTAACATACATACATATAACACGCTCACGCCTATATCCGATGAAAGGTAGGCGTAAACGGCTGAAAAACACGGCTATTTACACGACGTCTGACAACATTTAGAGAGTCATCTAGAATAGTGCGTAGCCCCTTAGTGACAAGTTGTAACCTGGCGCCTAAAATTGCAATACACATCTATTCTTAAATGCTTTGGTCGTTTCTTACGCCATGCATGGGAAAGATAATATATGTGGGGTATTCTAAGCCGGCACCGCACGGGAACCGGCACCACACGGCAAGCTTTATATCTTTCTAGAGTCGGCAAGATACATTTGATACATATAACTTTGCAGGCGCTCTATGGTCAATCGATAACATCAAGAGGGTTATTGACAGCTATACAAAGCTGTTCCATTTTGGAGCCTTCTAAATTTTTGTTTGCAGCAAAACGATATCTATGCCTTCTCATGAGATTAACCATTACTGGTTATACCTGAATACCATATTGACCTTTTAAAGTATATTTTGTAAGTTCTGCTGACAGGAATTACCATTCCCGGTGGGGTCACTCACAAAGTTGATATTTGTCACTTTGTGAGTTTCTTCTCAGTCTGGTTAGGACATTGCAGGCTGAACCACCTGATTTGGTTCCGTGCTTCGGATGAGCACGTTAAGCCGTCGGTCCCGGTTGCTGTCTGTGATGGCGGGCGTTACACAACCATGTCAGAGGCCTGGTACCTGCAGTAGGCGGTTGAAAAACTCTGACACCGGGGTTCATCGGGTCGTTGAACGACTCGGTGTCCCACACGAAGGGAGAGAGATATATTACCTATTGATACAAGTCCCAACTAAGTACAAAATTAATACCCTCGGGTACCCAAACCAATTATCGCTTTGTGGTCGTTTTGTAACCTGTGTTGTTAACATTCACCACACACCTGTCAAAGTCATAGAACCTCCAGTTAATTTGACGTGCGGTGCCTCGAACCTCGCCTACAGCCTGTGATGACCGACAGTTACAGTACGGCCGTCCAAATATGCCATATTTGACAGTATTTGACAGCTGTCAAATATGGCCTTTTCGACCGACCGTACTTTAGGTACATAAAGCTGTTCTTTCTAAGTATCGTTAGTAGTAAAACGACACGTCAATGCCTTCTCATGAGATTAACAAAAGCCCTGCTGATGCCCTACATATTGTTATTACAAGTTCCAACTAGATAGGTAGGTACAAATTAATACCCTCGGGTACCCAAACCGAACCAATTATCGGTTTGTGGTCGTTTTGTAATGTGTGTTGTTAACACTCACCACACCTGTCAAAGTCATAGAACCTCCAGTTAATTTGACGTGCGGTGCCTCAAGCCTCGCCTACAGCCTGTGATGACCGATAGTTCATTTTGGCGAACGACGACTCTGAGATTGAGAGAAATGTAGACGGGGCGCGTGGTTGAAAACCCGCTTCGAATATTAGGTGAAATTTTACAAAAACATAGAACCAGCTGGTGTTAAGGAACAACTTTCCCCAAGGAACATAGGTCAAAATAAGAAAAAATAAAATTTCCCCCTCCCATTCAAAATTGCCGATCAGCTGATTTGAGTCACTGTGGGAGGTCCGGGTCACTAGTAAAATTTTATCACCCTATAGGTATAAGTACTGGATATACAGGGTGGTACCGAACGACCCACTTTCTCGAGAACGCTATTTCAACTGAAAAACATTGTGACCTAAGGACCAAACTTCAAAGCCTTAAAAAAATTACCTCCCTTAGTTACATAAAATCTGCTGTCCGTGCAATTTTCTGTAAGAGATCCAATTTTATTTTTGTTTTGAGGTTTTGTCCTTTGGGAACGTTCTTCAGTTTGACGTGTTCAGTTGATATTGTAGTATTCATGATGATGACTGACTATCTTCATGTATTCACAAAAACGCAAATCATACTTAATTTTATTTAAAACAGAAACTTTTATACTTAGTCAGCATTTGAGCTGAAGCGATGTGTGCCGAAACACCGATGGCGAAAGGTCCTGATTGTTTCAACTTCATTTCGGATAATCAGGTATGGAAGTGTCCATACGACAACCTTATAGGATATGTATAGTCCAGATGGTTTTATACAATTGGCAAAAAGCTTTTCCTGCTACCCAAAATGTAAAACAAAAGCTACGTCACTTTGATTTTCCACATGCTACGTCTCCACTTCACCCAATTGACGCGCACCATTATGACAGATCACTAATTGCTCCGACTGAGTTGCTATAGTTAATTGTTTTACGACAATAACAAATGACGACATTATAAGTTAATGTCGCCGTTAACGAAAGCTCCTCGTTAACGAAACATGTTATGTCCGCAGTTAAGTTAATGGCTGCCAAAAAGCTGAAATACCCACCTTTATACTTATACCTATATAGGTGAGGTATAAAAATAATTGCTATATTTTGAGGGCTAAGCCAACTGTTAAGCCAATCTATAAAACGCTCTCTCTGTCTTCTTGTGGGACACCGAGTCGTTCAACGACACGATGAACCCTGGTGTCAGAGTTTTTCAACCGCCTATAACTGCAAGTAAGTAGTAGATCTCTGACATGGTTGTGTAACGACCGCCATTAAGACAGAAACCTGGACCGACAGCTTAACGTGCCCATCGAAGCACGGAACCATCTTGCTTTTCGGACAATCAGGTGGTTCAGCCTGCAATTACCTAACCAGACTGGGAACAAATTCACAAAGTGATAAATATCAACTTTGTGAGTGACCCCACCGGAAATTGAACCCGGAACCCTCTGCGTGGCAGGCAGTCATACTAACCACTGCGCCACATCGGTGTCAAACGAAAACTCGAATCTATAAAACCACAGTTCCATAATATGTATACATGATCTCAAAAACCATCAATTTACAAATAAATAAAATGAACGCCTGTACTCTTTGTCCTATGTTTTTCAGTAGGTACTCGTTTCACCTTCAATGTTAACAAAGTAAACACAATTTATTTGGCTTTTCATTAAAATTTCCACAGTTTCAGTCCGTTTTGTTGAAGTAACTAAACTTTACCACAAAGTTACAAAGTCAGACCAGCCTTCAAAATTATTTACCTATTTTATTTACAAGTATTTCATCTCAAACTTTATTCTTTGTTTCAGATGCGACCCCGGCGCCAGGCGCACCGCAAAACGACGATGTGAAATGACCCCATTCACATGATTTCAACAGCCAAATTCGCCGAGCACAACAACACATACGAAAATGCCCCTCACATCTTCAACGACTACATTTACGACAGGCCAAACACGACCTTCCACCCCCCATTTAACAGCGAGAATGTCACGGAGTACGCGGAGATACCATATTACATCAAAGCTACGTCGATGACGTTTTGTATAGCGATCATGTGCTTGGGCGTGATCGGGAATGTGATGGTGCCAATAGTGATACTGAAGACGAAAGATATGAGGAACTCGACGAATATCTTTCTGGTGAACTTGAGTATAGCTGATCTGATGGTGCTGCTGGTGTGCACGCCGACGGTGCTGGTTGAGGTCAACTCGAAACCGGAGACGTGGGTGCTGGGAAAGGAATTGTGTAAGTATTGCTAGAAATCGTAGTTACCAAAACTTAGTAAGGCTTAGCATGAGCTGACATAGAAACAAGGTTCATTTTCTTGGCTGTAGATTCTATGACGAATTTTAAAACATATATTATATAAACAACTTGTGCCGTGTGGTGCCGGCAGATTAGAATAGCACCACCCCTTCTTTTCCCGTGGGGGTCGTAAGAGGCGGCCGAGGGATGAACCCTACCCAAACAGCCAGGGTCAACCGTATGGTGGCGGTTAATCCACCACAAAATCATTCCCAAGGAGGGTTGACGTCTGGTAGGCGGCCGGTCGTAAAATTCAGCCAAATCTTTTTGCAACACGATTTTGTGTTCAACGAAACGTGTTGCGCCGACGACCCCAAGTAATTGGGATAAGGGCAGGAAGATGATGATTGTACGGAAAATAGTAGTAGTCATTTTCAAAACAATCCGTAACTTTTTGACATCATTGCGCGGTACGATAGCTATTAATTATTAAGAAGTAATAGATTACCTATTTAATATTGTACTCTGAACTCATAATGTTTAAATTCAGCCCTTTTTTACGCAATCTTTTGTAGTTTCTATTATACCCGTTTCATTAAATGGAATCTACCTCAAAGCGCGGTATGTACTGTTGCTAGCAAATCCACCTAACCATTTAATGGATCAACGATTACTGTTTTTTCTTAGTATTTGAATGAATAACCAGTAAGTTGGTCCTTTAAGGCCGGAATTCAAGAGAAAACGCAGAAAAGTGGTACGTTCGATTCAGTTTTAAGCCTTTTAGCTACCTTTGGTTACCGAGAACTCAAAAAATGTATGTCGTACCCAAAGAAATGTTTTAGAGCTAATACATTTTTTTTTCTAGGTTTGATTGATTTGTTTTGATAAAAAGAAACTCAGAAATAGCAAAAATTAATAAATTTGTTTCAGTTTTTATGTAACAATTACTACTATTTTCCTTTAGTTTTTACAGTACCATATCCCTTTTTTAACTCTCGAGCGCTAATACTAATAGGTCCCGATGACCTCCTGCGCCGGCCGCTACCAGCAACTAACCCCCCCTCAAACGTACCCCTGACGTTGTTTTTTCTGATCCTCGCCTTAAGTGATAGGTGGATTTGCTGGCGATAGTACAAAGAAAGAGGATACGCGGTCATTTTTAAAGTTCAGCCATTCTTTGCACGTGGTTGCTGCTTTCAACGACCAGAATGCTAGAATGGCCAAAAGATTTCAACTATAAACGCTTTTAGTATATTTTCTCGATGTTTTGTAGCGGTTCAATCCGTATTTGATATAGTTACTTAGGTAAAGTACGTCAGTATTTGATTTTAGAGTAGAATAGCACCACCCCCTCTCTTCTCGTGGGGGTCGTAAGAGGCGACCGAGGGATAAACCCGACCCAAACAGCTAGGGCCAACCGTATGGTGGCGATTAATCCACCACAAAAGCCTTTTCAAGGAGAGTTGACGTCTGGTAGGCGGTTTCAGCTAGGTGTAGATATCGGGACCTTTCAGCTAGGTGTAGATATCGGGACCAGTAGTTAGTTATCGTAGGGACAAGTTAGGAAAAAAAAACTGGTAGGCGGCCGGTCGTAAAATTCAGCCAAATCCTTTTGCAACACGGTTTTGTGTTCAACGAAACGTGTTGCGCCGACCCCAAGCAATTGGGATAAGGGCAGGAAGATGATGATGATATACAACCTGTTACATAACTAACCACGACCACGACCGCTCTGTCAAGAGTGTATCGACGAAGAAGAAGACATAACTAACCAAAAAAAAAGAATATTTTTCATTATCATCAGTCGATGAAATAATCACATCACTAGTCTAGGTCAGGTGCTACACTACCTGGCGAACAAAGTCCGCTTCGGCATACATTGCTGGTTGACTTTTGTAGGAAAGTCCTACACTGGCAATATTGTTTTTATATCTATGTAAAGCCTGTTGATAAAAAAGTAAACTGTCTTCTTCTCGTCTGTTTGATCATGTGTTGCATGTGCAGTGAGAAAATAAATATATTTAAAATTAACCGCAGTCCACAATCTTTCCATTATTAGCTGAGCCTTTAAGGACTTCTTCATGGTCCATCTCACACGAAGTAAAGTTACCAGAACCTAAATGCACCGAATTTTACAACCAAACTTGATCGGCGGACGCCATACTTTTTCAAAGTACGAAAAGAAGAAGCGACAAGCTACCAGGAGAGTGGAACCTAGTGCATAAAACAGTGGTGATCGGCTGTTCCCTGCGTTTAGGCGCACGAATAAATAGCCGTTTCCAAGGTTTTCGAAGCATTCAAGATTACATCGACAACGGTTGCGACAACCATTTTCTTCTCAACAGTTAATATATATGTAAAGAATGAACATGTAAAAAATTTACATGCAGGGCCGAAACTTGTTTTGTCTTCACTCAATCAAAGGTTTTGGATTATAAATGGCATTAGAGAAATTAAGAAAATAATTCACTCTTGCATAATATGCTTTAGACTCAAAGGTGAAGTAGCTTCTCAGCTTATGGGTAGCCTACCAGCAGATAGAGTCAATGTTGCTAGAGTATATTCAAAAATTATACGTTACGTTACTGGTGCCGAGCTAAACGAATCCTTATTATTGATAGTTAGGTACGAGCAGCAAAAACATTTTTGTAACGAAATTACAATATAAAACAATACAAGCCTATGTTCCGCGGTTTAGTCTAAGTCTAGAGTTACAGAACTGATTGTAAAGAATGAACATGTAAGAAATGTACATGCAGGACCGAAACTTGTTTTGTATTCACTCAATGTGTGAGCGATCAATAGGCTATAAGTAGATATGTTTTGTGATCTATTA
Organism: Phthorimaea operculella; assembly: GCA_024500475.1. NCBI lineage: Eukaryota > Metazoa > Arthropoda > Insecta > Lepidoptera > Gelechiidae > Phthorimaea > Phthorimaea operculella. The sequence goes on along the minus strand of JANFCV010000008.1, from coordinate 6,467,879 downwards.
TGTTTTAAAGCAAATGTTATTTTTATGTTTTGGCCGAGAGCATGTAGGAAAGTCCTACACTGGCAATATTGTTTTTATATCTATGTAAAGCCTGTTGATAAAAAAGTAAACTGTCTTCTTCTCGTCTGTTTGATCATGTGTTGCATGTGCAGTGAGAAAATAAATATATTTAAAATTAACCGCAGTCCACAATCTTTCCATTATTAGCTGAGCCTTTAAGGACTTCTTCATGGTCCATCTCACACGAAGTAAAGTTACCAGAACCTAAATGCACCGAATTTTACAACCAAACTTGATCGGCGGACGCCATACTTTTTCAAAGTACGAAAAGAAGAAGCGACAAGCTACCAGGAGAGTGGAACCTAGTGCATAAAACAGTGGTGATCGGCTGTTCCCTGCGTTTAGGCGCACGAATAAATAGCCGTTTCCAAGGTTTTCGAAGCATTCAAGATTACATCGACAACGGTTGCGACAACCATTTTCTTCGCTCCGTATGTAATATCCGGTTTCCATTTTTCTTCTGTGTGGTGGCAGTGACGAGGACAGTTTTTCGTCTCGTTCTATCTTCCTGTTTGCTATAGGAACAAGCAAGACGTCAATAGTGCGCAAACTTCGTCTTCTATCACGAGCGCCGTGGTTGCGCCGTGATCAACACCGCCATTGGACGGCAGAAGCGGATACAGCACCGAAACTTCTACGAAGAAGATTTACGTCATTTTTTAATTTTAAGTTTCTATTTTAGTCTTTGGTATTTCATATCCAATTGACAAGAGTCAAATTGACATTCTTGTAAACAAAACAAAAAGCAAATTTTTCTAACAATTTTCTTTAGAAAATTTTATAATTTTGTAAATTAACGTTTTTATCGTGTGTTCAAGGCTATTAATTGTAAAAATGCCGAAAACTGCAGAGGAGGAAGCAATAACTGCATTGCGGCAAAAGAGAGGATACAAAAAGCAGTGTCTAACGAAGCTGTTTACATCTTTAGGCAGCCTCGATTTGAAAAAACTCTCTTTAGAAGCTCTCGTCGTGTACAAAGAGAAATTACAAACTGATTACGCGGCGTACGACAACATAAACGAGCAGTTATTCGTCGCAGGTGATTTGGAATGTGAAACAGATGCTTACGAAGAGCCTTACATGCAGCACTTGGTGCTATTATCAGAGATAATTGCGTCCAAAAAACCTCCTCCGCAGTCGTCGCAAGGTAGCCACGATGATTCGATTGCAAATGTAAAGCTACCAACAATAGCGATACCCGTGTTCACTGAGAAAAAGGCCCTGGGTCTCGAGAATGCGGCGTCGGCGAGCTGTGTTCCTTCGACGTCAACTCCTGTGGAGCGAGCGCAGGCGGTGCAATACAAGAAAGGCAGTTCTACGTCGGCGTGCAACGTAGTGGTCAAAACCGCTCCCACCTGCAGTTTCTGCATTAGTTCTACAGCCTGGGGAAAGTGACTACGTGTCACCAAACACTCCAGTCAAACCTGAGGACCAGTCTGCGCATCCTGATTTGTATTTCATCAATACCAGGTTTGGTGTTATAGTCGCAGGTACGCCTCCCAACCTATGTCATTATCGACAAGCGCAAAAACAATTAGCTTTATTTTGCCAAACTTGTAATAGCGATATCAATGACACGATCCAGGGTTTTTGGAAGGCCGAAACTGTACCTGAGATTTTCCCAGAGAAGTCTACCGAACACAAGCAAGCAGAACAAATTTTCAAAGAAACCGTTAAGCTGGAAAATAATAAATTCCAGGTTAGCCTGCCGCTCAAGGTACCTCTTAGTCAGGTGCACGAAACTTTAGGTGATTCATTTTATCTCGCTTTAAAAAGATTCTATAACGTAGAAAAAAGATTAAGTCGCGATGCCGATTTATACAAACAATATAAAGCCTTCATTGACGAATACGTGGCTCTCGGGCACGGTACCTACATTGAGATTGATAAATACGACCTCACTAGTGCTGCGATTTACTTTTTGGCACATCATGCAGTCCTAAGACCTGACAAAAAGACTACCAAATGTAGGGTTGTATTCGATGCATCAATGCTCACGAATTTACGTAGGTCTCTCAATGACTTATTACTAAATGGCCCAACGGTTCAAAATGAACTGTTCGATATTCTGGTGCTATTTCGATTAGGTGCTTTTGTTTTTTGCGCAGATTTAACAAAAATGTTCAGGTCCATTATGTTAGATCCAAAGCAGCGCTCACTTCAACTGATTTTATGGCGCGATTCGCCACAAGAAAAAATGAAATGTATCGAACTAAACACAGTCACTTACGGCATGAAAAGTTCGATATTTTTATCCACTAGGTGTCTTCTAGAGCTAGCGATTAGATACAAGGCTCAATACCCAGCAGCATCTTTCATTCTGCAAAACCAAACATATGTCGATGATATACTAGTATCTAGTAGCTCTCTTGATGCATTAACAGAAATGAAAGAGCAGTTGATGAGTCTTCTAGGGCTCGAAGGACCACATGTAGGAAAGTCCTACACTGGCAATATTGTTTTTATATCTATGTAAAGCCTGTTGATAAAAAAGTAAACTGGCTTCTTCTCGTCTGTTTGATCATGTGTTGCATGTGCAGTGAGAAAATAAATATATTTAAAATTAACCGCAGTCCACAATCTTTCCATTATTAGCTGAGCCTTTAAGGACTTCTTCACTTTGTTTTTTGCATTGATGTCATACATGTAATAGCCAGCAATGTAGGCCGAACTGCGGTTTGCCGCGTCAGTAACTTTATTTGAACTTTGAGCTGTCAAAATTAGTGATGCGATGCCACGATTAAAAATAAGTGTAATTTAATAAAAAAATATTTTTTTCGTAGTTTTCAAAACCGATACTACGGCTCTAATTTTTTGTTAATTGACTCTTTGCAACGGACCTTTCCTTCCCCTTTCAGCTTTATTGGTTGTTTTGTAACACGTTGTATATAAACTGCTTAATAATATATTTGGTACAGTTTCTGCAAAAAGATGTAGTTTTAAAAGACCAATATCACTAATTTGAATGAGAATCTGTCGAGCGGCACGTAAAGCTACATTTATGCTTTACAAAGTTTGAATAAAAATATTGTTCTCTAATATAATTTTTCTCGGGCATCTCATTCCATATTTTGATATGCGAAAGAATAAAGTTTGACTACGAAATATTTTTATGGAAACATAAAAATCGTAGTTTATACCATTGGAAAACAATAATTCACATTTTTGAAAAATATATTCTTGGAATCAAATGCAAATTGGCGAAAATTCAATGAAGCATTCTGAATCAATGGACGGTATCTTACTCAATATTTTTTAGCCGACTGCTTTGGAAGGAGGTTTATTATGAAATAGGGTTGAGTTTCATGCATTGAAAACCCAAACGCTTCATTATCAAGAAAAAAACATAAATACATAAAAAATACTAGTTTTGTGCTGGGATGCATTTCTGGGTTGGAGTTTAGTATGAGTATGAGTATAGTTCATAAGTCAAAAATATTCGATGTCATTATTTTACTACCTTATTGTATAAACTTGTCACTACTTAAAACAAACCAATTAGACATTTTCATGTTTTTGTGCAATAAAGTAGGTATATTCCATACATCTTTTATTATCTTATACAATTCTATAGAGAGTCGAATTTACTGCAGAATCGATTATACATGTTGGATAATAAACATTATGACAACTAGGTCTAAAAATACATGATGTTCTATCAAACAGTTCTCTGACTGAACCATGCGTTGGTTTTTATGAGCTTCTACCCTTTTTTCCTGCCTAAGCGTCTACGTATAGATTTTCAAAAGGAAAATTTTCCACGCTTAGAACTTTGAATAAAAATTTCACTTTGCCCGTACAACGCGAAATAGATAATAAAGATACCGCCATTTTTATCTGTGTTCCGTTTTTGGAAGAGCTGCTATTTAGATAAAATAATTTGGCTTTCAGCCTTTTAGCTAGACATGCGGGCTGCTATCTCCTTATTGATTTTCCGATGGGGACAAAATTTTCCTACATTGTATAAAATTGGAGCAGCACTTAGAAATACAAATATTTTTATTCAGAGAGTACTATTAGTAGAAAATTGTTATAGACAGGCAAATAGGAAGTCAGTATTAAACAAACAAAGAACCTAGTACAAAAATGCTGCATAAAATTGTTGTTCACATCGATTTGTTGCCAGCAAAACCACCTACCCATTTAATAAAGAGATCAACTTATAGGAGCTGAGTTTTCTTAGTATGAAAAATCAGAATAAGTTCGTCCCTTATGGGTAGGTGGACTTGCTACCTATTGTAGTACAAGTATGTTAGATTTGTTTGATGAGATTAATCATTCTTTATCTCCACATCATGTAAATAATAAATCACATATAGTTTTTTTTGTCATTGGCTATCAGCATACAGTGTGTTCTACTTATTTATTGTCAAAATCATGACGAATGCCAATTTTAGGTTAAAACCTAAAATTATGGGGTTGAACCTAAAGACGCCTGCAAAAAAATCTAGAAGTAAAACGATGTTCTATACAAAAGGTTTAGCTTTTAAAATCCCTCAAAGCCAGTCCAGTAGACATAGCAACAAACGATCTTAAAGACATTTTCTATTTCAACTTTTAACTTGAATTGTAGACCATTAAAAAGTTTCGCAATGTCCGTTTCATCATGTTTTCTATAAACGATTTTAAAAATTGAGTTAGTCTAGCTTTCCAGTTTGTAGGTTTCTAGTTAAGAGACAGTTATACTCAAGTGCATCTATACATCTAATAAAATCGTAACTGGTCGGGGTAACAGGAACCTCTTATAGATTTCAGAAAACACCTCTATACCGCGTTTTAGAAAACCTCATAGAAAAGCGACATCTATTGAAAAATATTTTACCCCAAATCATTTATTCGCGATAATCTTCGAAAATATAGTACCTACGTGTGTACATTAGACTCTTTGTGGTGTGTAGCTACTAGCGCTGGTCAACACCTAGGATACTTTGTACCGCGGGAAAAACGCTTATTCCTACGTGAAATACGATTAAAATATTGTTCTGTGGCTGTCAAAAAGGAGAAACCTCTTTTCAAAACCTCTATATTTTTATTGTTTTTGATTGATTTTGACAAATTTAAAAGACATCAGTTTTGACGTTCATTGCCAAACACCAGTTTTATTTACATGTCTTAAGTGAGAGTATAGTATTCTTTGCATGTCTTTATTTGATAAAAATATCGTATTGAAATACTTTGTTATGCAACAATAAATCCTAAATGTAAGTAAATTACACTCATTTATTAGAATAAGGCGCATGTGGATTGGCGAGAGCTGTGCAATATTTTACATGCACGCTGCTCCCCACTCCCTGGATGAAATTATCCGATTTTACGACAATCTGAATAGAATTTGGGATGATACCACTAATAAGCATCACACAGTTTATGATTATTTGCCATAACCCTATCAGCCACAACAGTCCGCCGCTGGACATGAGCCACCACACTTCGCTTGCAGCGCAGTTCAAGATGTTGCATTACAAGGAACGTTGCTGCCCGTTCTTTAGTTGCTTTTTACGACACTAACAGGTAGAATGGGGGTGATGCTATTCTATATAGGCATCATAATAAATAAATAATAATAACACAAGCTCAAAGAGTATGTAGAACCTAACGAGTACTGGACGCGTCTTCGATGTAGAGGAACCAAGCCTGTGGCAGGCTTGCAGATCGGAACTGGTAATTTCGGACAGCTGCATTTTGTCACCTATTACTTTTGCAATAATCTCAGTTAACCTTTCATCCTTGGTTTCAGCGACCCCATGGAACAAGAGGACCTTTCTTCTCAGGAGCAGGAGAAGCAGTGGCATTCTTGAGATGGATCTCAAACTGTCCCATGTGGAGTAGAGACTCCCATGAGAGTAGAGATCAAACTCCAAATATAATGAGAAGTGGTTGCAGTGTTGAAATTCTTAATTACGGATAGTGATGATAAGCCACTTAATCACTTAGTGCTTTAATAATGTAAATACAAACGCAGTAAGTTTTATTTATTGATTAAAATATATAGAGCTAAATTAGTGAGTATTATTGTCACGACTACCTACCTGTGTAGTACCATCTTTTGTGATTCATATTTCGTAGTGTTAGTAAGTAGGTACTTAAGCTACTTTTTCTTATTTAAAGAAAATTAATTAAGCATAACTTTTTTGTTAGTGTAGTAAGTAATTACTTTCTGTTTATTTTATTTCGGTATTTTAAAATGGAGTTGTACTAATTATATTGGTAATCCGGTTGCGTATACCTACTCGACAACCCCAAACAGAAGACAATGGCGCAGAAAAATTTGGAGAGCAGACCCCACCCCACCTTATGTGAGGCGGTGCAAAGAAGTCATTCTACCTGTAGTGTGAACCGATGGGAGGCTCAAACGAACGTAACGTCCGTTTCATCTGCCGTAGATCGTGCATGCATCTATCACTTCAAAACTTAGCGATGTATTTTGATGTTTAGAATGGTTGCACACAAATGTCTTGATCAACATCGATGATAGATAAGTTATGATAACTTTTATTAGCTCTGGACTGTTGGCACACAAGCATCCCTTGGCGAGACGAAGTTCGCGGGCACCAGCTAGTATAGTAATAAAACATGTTTATTTATTTTATTTACTACCTGCGGTCCGTTAGCGGTTTCACCCGCTGCAAATTCATTTTCTCGCGGAAAAAAGGCATTTTCTTGGTATATTGTGATATATATACATCTTTCTGATCTTTGATATTTTGAATCACTATCTATTACAAAAAAACAGCATTTTAATCCGTTAAATCGTTTAGGAGGAATTTGTGAATTCCACGACCGACAGAGAAAAAGTGACTTCATTTCAAACTTATTTTTGTATTGGTCATTCTTAGTAATAGTAACTGCATGAAAAACCAGCAAATGATGATGTGGTGCTGACAGTACCTACATAACTCTAAAAAGTTACCAAATAAAACTTTCCCCATAGAATACACCCTAAAAAGGGTGTAAACTCTATCATAATTTATTAGAACACTTCAGATTTTATATCTTAGTAGTAAAGTTGATTGCCAATTCAATGAAATAGGTAGGTACTTGGTGACTTTCATCAAATGTCTCTAGACTAGATAAATAGTTATTTTCATAACCTTTTGAATAAAAGGCTGATGCACTTGAGATAAACAAAAAAGTGATGTTCACTTTGAAGTGAGGTTGAGAAATTTACCAGGGTCCGCTAGGCGCCCGTAGGGGCAGAGCGGTGGAACGGTGATCAGTCCCGGGTTCAAGTCTCGGGGGGTCACTAGTGAAGTTTTCAATTTTCTCATTATTTAATTTATGTTCACTTTAGTTTCATAAGTGAGCTACATTCCACTCGCTTTATTTTGTAATAATATTTCTGTCAATTTTTTTATTTGGTGGGATAAGTCCTTAGGACAACCCATAAATTCAGTGAGAAAAACCAGACACCCTTTTATTTTTATTGGTAAAGACATAAAAAATGCTGAAAATATTACAATGAGTGTTCATGAAGAGTACAATTTTTCCCAAGTATCAAAGGTACCAATATGCTTAGGCATACAAAATTAAAGTACGGAAAAATATCTTTTGTCTAAGCTGCGGTTCACCCTGTACACAATTTGTACTTTCTGTAATTGTAACCAAGTATAATGGTAATATTTCAATATATTTGAGGAATTCGTGAAACCCTATAACTCATCAGCATTCCGTATCGCAGACATACCTATTTTGCGTCATGTAATGGATCGCACTCAATATTTCAAGGTTTTAATAAAATTAGAGTTGTTTCGGTATAAATGGTGTTTTTCGCCTATTCCCCCCGACGGGGTTATTTTTGCAACAAGTCCAACACTTTTTTGTAAGTTTTTGTAGATCGATAGATGCATCGAAGACTTATAGACTTACTATAATTGCAAATCAAAATCTTTTTTTCAAACAATAATTATTCTGTTAGCGGAATGGTTCGGTGTGAATTGGATTTTGTTTTCTTGTCCGTACTTTTACATCCACAGCAGTCCACTGCTGGACACGGGCCTCCCCAATATTCACAGGGAACCCTGCTGCCGATTCCTTGAATAATTATCCCTTAGGGCGCTTTTTACGACATCAACGTGTAGAATTGGGGTGATGCTATTCTAAGCCGGCATTATACAGCTGACTTTTTTTGCCCTAATATGCTATAAGTCTTTTTGATCTCACCACTAGACAAAACGTATTTGACAACAGTTCACACGACCCTTCTACCCTACCTATACCTATAGTGGGCTATAACAGCCACAACAGTCCACGGTTGAACATGAGCCTCCCTCTATAAAAAGGGATATTTGCCATATCACCACGCATGGCAGGCGGATTAGCGAGCGCAGTGCAAGGTGTTCTATTTACAGAGAACGCTGCTGCCCACGGGTATTTTGGCGTAACGCTATTCTACGCCGGGACAGCTCACGTCACACCCTATAGAGTGGTCAATGAGTGGTTATTAGGGCTTTTGGTTGGAAAATCCTGGACCATCTTTTTTCTTTTCTTTATCTTGTCAGATGCTTGCTACTAATCATCATAACTTTCCCAACCAAACCAAATGCCTTTTGCCCATTTATTAAGTACAATCTTTGTGCACCAAAAATGTGTTTTGTCGTCCGGCTCCATGCAGCTTCGCAGCGGTGGGCGAAATTAACGACAGTACTCACTTACTGCATCCGACAATTTAGACAATGGTGGATACCTATATGGCTTGTGTGAGGTGAAAAGAGCTACGGCTTCTGTTTAGAATGTTTACAATAGTAACAAAAAAACTGTTGAGGTTTCAAATCTCACTGGTAGAACTTTTTTATAAAACTTGAAGAACTTTGTAGGCAGGATTTGAATTTGCGACTTTCGGCATCTAACTGAGCTACCGCGATTCAATCGTAGCCTGTGCATTAAGCAAGTGTATCTTGGCCACTAACGCGTGGCAGGGCTTCATCTACCGGGATAGTTATGCAACTAATTCCCAGGGACTAATTCATTCTTTACAGATTGAATGTAGCCAAAGCGATAACTGACTGGTAGAGTTATGGTTATACTATTGATGAATAGAGTTTCCTGATGAACAATCAGTAGAGTAGTTTCAAAGTTTCAAAAGCTTGAAATGTCGTTATGATATCCAAATGTAGCTCAAGCGTTTACCAATAGGTTAAGGGCTATGCACTTGATTCGGAAGTAGCAAGTTCGATTCAACAGTAAACAGTTTTGAAGCGAAAGCAAATAATTGCTTAAATATTGGTTTTAATGTTGTATTAACAATTTAAATTCTCTTGTTGGTCATATTGAGCACTAGTCTCACCCAATATGACAACCGATATTGAAAATGTAGGACGGTCATTTGCGTGATAAGGCACAATTTTCCGTAAGGAAAATATTAATCGAAATATGGAAAAAAAAATTAACATACAAAATTGCTGATCAGCAGAGCTGATTCTTATGACTATGGGAGGACCAACTTTTTATATTTCGACATTATGTTCTGAGGGGATAGTTGTTCTATGTCTCAACACCAGCCCGTGGATTTTCGATATCTTTCACTTGTAAAAGGAATCATGCCCACTCTAGCAAAGAATACTAACTATAGCTAACCGCTACTCTAGTATGGATGTTCGTCTATTGCTTGTCTCACTACTTGCAGGCCTCGCATCAAAGCCAAAGTTAAATAATTATAAAGTCTAATTATTGCCCAATATATTGTAACAGAAAATAATTTAAAGGAGTTCTGAAGTTACTGAATGTTAAACTTGGGTATCGGAAGAGACAAAAGTTCTTAATTTTGGCTATATATCAAGTATTTCGTTCTTAAATCGTTATCGTTAGCTATACCGAAGTAAATAAACAGTGCAAAAAAGGTTCACACCATAGTAAAATCTTTGAGATAAATACATAACGGTAGAAAAACCTTTAACAGTTTAGTTAGTTTCCCTGTTTTGTACAACAATTGCCGTAGCTATTCTTCATTAGGAGGGATATTACATATTGCTTTAATTTTGTTTTGAGGCGAGACCAGAAATAGGCAATCTCCTTTCACCCTATTGTATAAATTTTAGTTCGAGAGCCCAGGGGGTAAGTGGCTATCTCATAAGGTACCACGATAGGCTAAGTTTGGATCGTTAACCAAGACTTAAACAAGTCGTATGACCCAGGTCTGCCAGAGCCAATCCTGCCGAAACATAAAAATAATCGATATTTTTCAGAGTCATTTTTTCGTAAAAAATATGTCATAAGGTACCACAATGAAAGTGCTGGCATCAGTTAACCATTGAAAAATTATGTAAAAAAAGCTTGGTCTGCCACTGCGCACCCTGCCGGAAGTGCTTGCCAGACCTCTCCAAAGATGCCCTTCCGACACCCCTAAACTATCTCATCAGGTACCACGACGCGACCACCACAACATAATAGCCAAGATCACTCTGACAATAGATCACAAGGTCTGCCAGGCCTAAACTTGCCGCATCCTAGTGTTTCAGACATTTGAAGTTGTAGGTCCAGTGTATGAAAAATGACCTATATCTTTTTCCCCCCGTGTTTGATTTTGATGGTGCCTTAATACGAAATGCTCTCCATAATAAGGAGCTTCGAGTCATATAGGACAGTTGGGTAGAGGGTTTCAGTATTGAACGCAATCCTGTCAAAAAGTTTGAAATGGAGGTTTGGTCTATGAAAACTGGCCTATATCTTATTCCCCCCGGGTTTGATTTTGATGGCCCCTTAATATGAAATGCTCTCCATAACTAGGAGCTTTGAGTCATATAGGTCAGTGAGGAGGAGGGTCTCTGTATTGTACACAATCCTGTCAAAAAGTGTGAAATTGTAGGTAAAGTGTATAAAAACTGGCCTATATCTTTTCCCCCACTGGTTTGATTTTGATGGTGCCTTGGTATGAAATGCTCGTAATGATTAGGAGATTCGATTTGTATAGGTCAATTGGATAGAAGGTCTCTGTTCTGTGCACAATCCTCCTAAATATGAAAATATTCGATAACTTCTGCAGATTTTATCAGTTAAAATTGTCATATCATAAGGAACTCGAATAAAAGTGCTTGCATCAGCTTACCATTGACAAATTTTGTTAAAAAAACTTGGTCTGCCACTGCGCACTCAGCCGGAAGTCCTTAGATGAGATAGGTTAGGGGTGTCGGAAGGGTATATTTGGAGGGGTCTCCCAAGGACTTCTGGCAGAGTGCGCAATGGCAGACCAAGTTTTCTTAACTCAATTTATCAATGGTAAGCTGATGCTGGCACTGTCATTCGGGTACCTTATGAAATTACAATGTTAACGGAAAAAATCTCAATCCTGCTAAACATGAAAATATTGGATATGTTCTGCAGATTTTTGCCGTTAATATTGTCATATCATAAGGTACCCGAATAAAAGTGCCGGCATAAGCTTACCATTGATAAATTGAGTTAAGAAAACTTGGTCTGCCATTGCGCACTCTGCCGGAAGTCCTTGTCAGACCCCTCCAAATATGCACTTCCGACACCCCTAACCTATCTCACCCCTACCTAACCACTGGTTTGATTTTGATGGTGCCTTGGTATGAAATGCTCGTAATGATTAGGAGATTCGATTTGTATAGGTCAATTGGATAGAAGGTCTCTGTTCTGTGCACAATCCTCCTAAATATGAAAATATTCGATAACTTCTGCAGATTTTATCAGTTAAAATTGTCATATCATAAGGAACTCGAATAAAAGTGCTTGCATCAGCTTACCATTGACAAATTATGGTAAAAAAACTTGGTCTGCCACTGCGCACTCAGCCGGAAGTCCTTAGATGAGATAGGTTAGGGGTGTCGGAAGGGTCTAATATTGTCATATCATAAGGTACCCGAATAAAAGTGCCGGCATAAGCTTACCATTGATAAATTGAGTTAAGAAAACTTGGTCTGCCATTGCGCACTCTGCCAGAAGTCCTTGGGAGACCCCTCCAAATATACCCTTCCGACACCCCTAACCTATCTCATCTAAGGGTTTCTGGCTGAGTGCGCAGTGGCAGACCAAGCTTTTTTAACATAATTTGTCAATGGTAAGCTGATGCAAGCACTTTTATTCGAGTTCCTTATGATATGACATTTTTAACTGATAAAATCTGCAGAAGTTATCGAATATTCTCATATTTAGGAGGATTGTGCACAGAACAGATACCTTCTATCCAATTGACCTATACAAATCGAATCTCCTAATCATTACAAGCATTTCATACCAAGGCACCATCAAAATCAAACCAGTGGGGGAAAAGATATAGGCCAGTTTTCATACACTTTATCTACAATTTCACACTTTTTGACAGGATTGTGTACAATACAGAGACCCTCCTCCTCACTGACCTATATGACTCAAAGCTCCTAGTTATGGAGAGCATTTCATATTAAGGCGCCATCAAAATCAAACCCGGGGGGAATAAGATATAGGCCAGTTTTCATAGACCAAACCTCCATTTCAAACTTTTTGACAGGATTGCGTTCAATACTGAAACCCTCTACCCAACTGTCCTATATGACTCGAAGCTCCTTATTATGGAGAGCATTTCGTATTAAGGCACCATCAAAATCAAACACGGGGGGAAAAAGATATAGGTCATTTTTCATACACTGGACCTACAACTTCAAATGTCTGAAACACTAGGATGCGGCAAGTTTAGGCCTGGCAGACCTTGTGATCTATTGTCAGAGTGATCTTGGCTATTATGTTGTGGTGGTCGCGTCGTGGTACCCGATGAGATAGTTTAGGGGTGTCGGAAGGGCATCTTTGGAGAGGTCTGGCAAGCACTTCCGGCAGGGTGCGCAGTGGCAGACCAAGCTTTTTTTACATAATTTTTCAATGGTTAACTGATGCCAGCACTTTCATTGTGGTACCTTATGACATACTTTTTACGAAAAAATGACTCTGAAAAATATCGATTATTTTTATGTTTCGGCATGATTGGCTCTGGCAGACCTGGGTCATACGACTTGTTTAAGTCTTGGTTAACGATCCAAACCTAGCCTATCGTAGTACCTTATGAGATAGCCACTTACCCCCTGGGCTCTCGAACTATTTTTACCACTTGCCTACTTACAACGATCAATTTTATCAAAATTCTTATTTTTATTAAATTATATTTTACGGGCTACCTTAGACGGACTATAAACGGTTATGCCGTTAGATTCGTCTTAGCGACGCAACAGTAACTATAATACAATTTCATAAATATATTCCTTGCGGAGTAGGCAGAGTATGAATGGCTGTATAAAATGGCCACTTACACCACGTCGGACAAAAATTTGAGAGTCATTCAGAAGATTGTGTATCACTATAGTAACAGGCTGTCAGCCTGTTGCCTAAAATTGCTATACACATCAACTCTGAAGGCCCATATTCGCTTCTTACGATACTCATGGAAAAGATATGGCGTGATGCTTTTTTTAATTTCAAAGATGAATTTTTCTGTGGTGCCACGCTTTTAAACGAAAATTCATCTTTGAAATTACTGCAGTTGGGTAGTTTCTTTTTGATAATTCTTTTTCTTACCACTACCTTTTGTGCTTATGTTTCACAAATGATAAGCAGTTTATCATTAAAAGTGTCACTCCTGTACCCAATGCAACCTGGTACGGGGATTCACCAAGATAAAGCGAAGTTTAGCGTGTTAGATGGTCGGGATTTGATTTATTATCGCTGCATTGTCTTTTATAGCTGAGATCCTACTTAGATTCCTTTAAATGTTTGGATTGGCCTAGATAATTTCCATTTGTTTTATGGAAAGGTCATTCATTTACAGGTAATATTATCGTAAATGCATTTTAGGCAGATCACACACCTGTATTGCATGCATTTACATAATAAATGTAACAGAAACAAATTCAAAAGCAGCGTTGCGTTGCTTCTGTATGAAAAACGATTTCTAGCATAGAAAATTCGAAATTTCCTTGCAACTAACTACACAAAACTCGCCGGCTCGCCGCATCAAGTAGCGGCTGTCAAAACTTGCAATTTGTGAGGTCCAAGTAAAACAGCAAAACCAATTCTGAGAATTTTCCGCATTGGTTACCTCCTTTCCGGAATCGGTTGAAAACCAAGATAGGATATTTTAATCACCCTCTAGAGTATGAAATAAACCCAGGTGCTTGTCTGCGGTTGCCTCATTAATTTCACTTTGTTTATACCTCTGGTACTCGCGTGGGTCCCAAACGTAACGTCTGTTGCTACGATATTTTGGCGCAACGCTATCGCGTACGTACAGTCTCTCACGCTAACTCATAAACAAAGCAAGTTTTAAGGTCTCGATTTTTTTGGGATTGACACCGACAAGTCGGACAAAAACTGTTGTACGATTCAATAAATGTTGCTCCATTTAGAAAATTTACTAATGTTGCTGAAAAATGTAAGAGTCTGAAAAAAAAGAACAAATCCTTACATTTTGGATTGTTTATGAGTGAGCGGTATGTACGTCTGCCAGATGCATACTAGAAAATTTGTGTGCTACGCTGTTTCAATACAAGTTTCTGCGTTATGCATCCGACAAACGCATGCGTTAGCGGTGCGCTAAGTTAGCGCAGCAACGAACGTTACGAGTGGGAACCGCCATCCTCTGTTCCTCTGCCAGCAAGACTGCATAATAAATGCACCGTTTTATTCTAGTTTTCATTATTGCTTGCAGCCTTTAAAAGCAATAAAAATATTGTGATCCACCGCAATGCTTTTAGAGGACGTCATTATTGAAATTTCCGGGCTTTTTATAAATTCGTACACTAGCGGCCCACTCAACGGTTTTAGCCACTGCTACCTAATTATGAACCCCTTTTCCCGTGGGAAGCGGATCTTTGCCCGGAGTAAAAAATCCAGCTAAAACGTCTCATCCTGCTACATTTGATATGGAGCTACTTTTGTATCTCGTACAGTTTAGCCAAGCTCCTGGTGTTCCACGTCAGGTACCCTCGAGGCCCACTTACCAGTAGATGTGTTCCATAATTCTGAACGTCTTCCTTCTTGTTGTAAGGGCATTTTCGTATCTCTTATAGTTTAAACGTTTACACGTGGACTTTCAATGTCAACGTGTCAGCAAAAACGGCTCATCATGATAAACATCTTTTCGAATATTCCACGTAATTTGGTCAGGTTTTAGATTAATGTTTGAATCTTCCCTTTCCTTTCAGGTCTAGCCGTCCCGTTCATCGAGTTGACAGTTGCCCACGCGTCGGTCCTCACCATCTTGGCGATCAGCTTCGAGCGATACTACGCCATCTGTGAGCCACTTCGCGCAGGTATGACAATCCTTTAATCAGATAGTACTTTACCAAGTCATTATTGTTTTGTTTTAATCGGGTTGACGCGCGGATCGAGTAGTAGGTAAACATACGGATATTTACCTTTTTCCTGTACGTTTCGAACTGGTTGCACAGTTCGTGGTCGCGAGGGGACTGGTGACGCAGCGAAGTGAATACCGCAACGTCGTGAAAATATTGTTGTAACACCCTCATTTAGAAGAGCACATAACTCGCGCACGCCCCTCTCCGTCTTGTTTTTGTGGAGCATTCGGAATATTGTTTACCAAGTCATCTAGTTAAAGAAACCTTTCAAAACTGAATATCCTGCTGCTATTTGTAGCTGCTGCTGCTAATAACCACGATCTTGGTGATTAGCTTCGAGCAAAAAGTTTTGAGAGTCATTCAGGAGTCTATATCGCCACACCATAGTAACAGATTGTCAGCCTGTCGCCTAAAATTGCAATACCCATCAACGCTTAAATCCCTTAGTCGCTTCTTACGACATCCATTTATTATTATTTCAGAAATATAGGCATCTTTATGCTCAAAACTTCTTTTCCCGCAGGATACGTCTGCACGAAGACGCGGGCGACACTCATCTGTGCACTCGCTTGGTTCTTCGCGGCGCTGTTTACGAGGTACGTTATTGGTCGTTTGATAGCCAATGAGGGTTGAGGAATTGCGCGCGAAAGGAGATGGAACGTTTTTACTTCTACCTACAACTTCTGAGAAAACTACAAAATTGGATAGTTAGTTTTGTTACGTTTTTATTGCATAGTCACACTATGTTAACGTAATTTTCTTTATCACTCACTTTTGTTTTAAGTCTTTTACTTAGGCTATTTCAGTTGCTAAATATTGATCAACGCTAGATTTAACTGTTGCTATTGACTTGACGAAGAAGAAGCATTTTTTCTCAAAGACCCTGAAGGAATTCGCCAAATAAAGGTTAAACAACAGACACACTTGAAGTATGTAGTAAACTCTCTAGGTCAATGCTTGTGAGCTTGACTAGTTTATTAGGTTTTCCCAGAACTTTTTTTCTCTTTACTTTCTTTATTTACGGTTTCCCCCAAAATAACAAAAATACAAGTCTGAACGTTCCATCTTCTTGTTTGGCTAGATTTAATTATAACCTAGATATAAAAAAAACCTCGCACTATTTCCGAGCTTTCACCCGACTTTCAGAACAAAAGAGGGTGATGTTTGTGGTGCTTTAAAACGGACTGTGGTGTAAAGTTTTACTAGACAAACAGAAGGTTGATTTTCTGCCTGGAATTCTGCTACTTTCTATGATGATGTATTTTTGGATCCTATAGAAAGAATTAGACTCTTAAGACACACTACGACCGAAATTCGGCGGCTGAACTCCGTTCCGTCAGTTTCAAGCGTTTTCGATTGGGAGGACACACTATAAGCGTCCGAATCACGACGAATTACTTCAGATCGAAATTCAGCGACGGAATTTCGGCTGAAGTTACGTGTCATCCGTAATGCTAATAACATTGCTGGTATAATTGCGCCGAACTCCGTCGCGTAATTTCGGTCGTAGTGTGTCGAGACACTTAGGTTCGTATTTATAAATTGCTCACGACACTGAGATTGGTTTTGAGATTAATATTAAGATGTTATTAGTACTGGTACTACTAACATCTGTCAATATCGCTCTCAAGATCCATCTCAGAGTTAAGGACAATTTATATGTAAGGGCCGTAAAGAAACTAAGCTTTGTACAGGACACCTAGACTGGACAAAAGGTGCGTTTTCAGCTTGACACGGTGTATGCAACAGGATTTTGTGCAAATAACTTCCGTGCAAAACTCAACTAACCTACGTGCTACCACAGAATATATAATAGTGTGCTACGGACTATGAAAAATTTTGGTAAATGAAATTCCTTTTACATTAACACTCTAAAAAAAATTGTACAGTATGCGTGACTTATTAGCCATGTCAGCATCATCTGGCGATGATCTGGCGATGATGCTGATATTCAATTTAAGTAGGATAATCTAGAAATTATAAAATTTGCTTAGTAAGATGACCACAGTACAATCTTAATAGGCAAATCATTTTAGCAGTGGGAGGTGTCGATTTAGCTTTATAGCAAACCTAGAATAGGAAGTTTTAATCTACCGGAGGATCTCCGAGTGCAAATAAACAGAAGAAAACATAAGTCTACCTCTTATTCAACTTCTTGAGTGGCGCAGCCAGTAGGATGATGCTGACAACCTGAAGTATGCGCCTCTTTGTCACACACGCCGACATACTTGCAAATGCGATAAGGATGCGCACAAATCAGAATATTTTTTCTAAGTATTTTCTTTTAATATGAAAAAAAATGATCTCCCATACAAAGTGAAACACTTTTCCAACATTTTTGTATGGAGAGTCCAAATATTTCCATATTTTGAAAAAAACTATCATGTAAAATTATAAGTTTTATCAGTCTGTAGAACATACTCTGAAAATAATGTTACATAATACAATTTCACCCTGTTATTACCTTACTTTAAAACTTTGACAAAATTATGTTTTACCCCAAAACACTTACCCTAAAAACTTTTAATCTTAACCCCTTTAATACTGTTACCGCTGTTCTGAGCTACAAACTTATTTGCTGTTGGAAATAATGAAGTTATGAGGGCTCTTTAGTTTGACTTCCAACAACTTGAGAGTAAGTACACTATTTACTACACCTACGTCTGTGTAAATCTAGCTTCGTGAACTAAATATCTAAAACTGAAAAGTAAGAATTAAGTCTGTTGCAGATGGGTTTTGTACCACAGGATATACCCTAAAATATTAAGCGGTCAAAACGTTTCTTTATGCGTCATTTTGATTAAAAGGCAATGATAATTTTTGAAATATATTTGGTCAGCATTAAAATCGTAATTTTCATATTAAAATCTTAGTTAACCATAGGAATGGATAAAATAACTCTTATTCTGGGCAATTACATGCCGTTTTTGTCCACTCCAACGTAAAATTTAACATAACATTATCGCGACACGTCGAATTTCGTATACGTTTGCGTATGATAATCTTCTTTCCGAGTGTCGGAATTGACCCTACTTTCGTGTCCAAATAATGTTCCTTTGAATTCTTAATGTACATGATATTATATTATGGATACTTTATACGATATATTATATAGGATTGTTTACTTACAACCCGTGATGAAACAACCAACAAGAGTATAATAGTGATGTTAAGGCAAAACGTCACGTCATGCAAATGAAAAACTGAAAATTAATCGACATAAACACAAGCTACAGAGCAAATAAAAAGGAAAGTTTATTTGTAATGATGAAGGCACACGTTTTGTCTAGGCACTTATTGTTGAAAGATAATGTGTATTTACTCCGTATTAAATCAAAAGTGTTTATTGCATCGGTAATACGGGCCTTCCCATAGAATTCTATAATCAGACTCTTTTCTTCTCTTCATTGTACTTAAGGTTATTAAACTTTTATGTGGGTAGCGTCCCACCTTTTCCTAAGCATGTAAGACTTAAATTAACTTATTTCGTCCTTTCTTTTCTATCGGGAAAACTTTTTCGCTCTCATATTTTCCACTTACCCATTCGACTTTTGGAGAAACACACCACCCACATTTCATAACACGCAATATGAATACAGACTTGTCCTAATTTTGTTGATAAGCATCAATATGGAAGTTTGTTTTCAGTCCTAACAATAAGACCATGATTTCATAGATCAACACATGGGTACCTACCTACTAAAAACAGATACGAAAAATTTTAGTACTACTAATATTATCTAAGTAGGTACTTACAAGGCACACAAAAATATAAATCAGTCAACCCAAACACACGAAGGATAAAAATTGATAAGAATGTATAATAATAATGATCTCTGCTTCAAATAAATAAAAACTGGTGACAATATCAAATACTTTTACTACGTTTGTCTAGGCATTTAAATTAGATTGTCCTATCATGAAGTAAAAACAGGGTAAAATGAATGTTTAAATGCTTTCACACGCATGCCATGATATCCCGGCGTTTATCCGAATCCAGTTTACTGCGAAAAATACCTAGGTACTATTTTTTTATACGTATATTATGGCCATTATAGCATAGCACACGTCTACGCGCCTGGTTCACGTTGTCATTTATAGAAGTACGTCACCATACAATCTGTCACGAACCACAATATTGCCAAGCCAAGTGTGTGCCATTTACTTTTCTTACTGTCACATCCATATAGTCACGCCTTTATCCCATATCCCTTAAGGGTAGGCAGAGTAAAAATACGGCTTCTATCGCAATGTCTGACAAACACTTGGGCGCTTTATCACAAATTAGGGAAACAGCGTGCGAGGCGCCTATACAGATGGCTCACTCAGCATAACAACTGCCAATCGCGAAAATCCGAAATAGGGCCGAGTGAACCTTCTGGAAACTCTCTATTTTGTGGCTCTATTAAAAAATGTTGTATCATTATAGTGACAAGTTGTCATCCTGTCACGAATCGTAATATTGTCCGGTGTGTGTACGGTTCACCTTAAATGAACGTTTGTTTTCTGGAACAGAGTTCTCTCATAAAATCCCTGCATACCGGAGCGGGCGGTAGTTTAAAATTTACGGAATTCTGTTCTCACTGGCAGAGATTCATTTGAAATGTTTTTAAACTGCACTTTTGTCAGATTTTATTTTATAAGCTTAAGCGAAACTGGACGGGTCATGCTGCGCAGTGGTAGAGCGACTGCAAAGGATTCACGTTTGGATCTTTTAATATTTTTCACTTTGTGAATTTGTTCCCAATCTGGTTAGGACATTGCAGGCTGTCGTTCGCTACACAACCATGTCAAAAACCTGCAACTTGTATTAGGTAGTGGAAGCACTCTCTCCAGAGTTCATCGGGTCGTTGGATGAATCGGTGTTCTACACCAAAAAGAAGAAGATTCAAAATGTTCAAAACAGGGGTTGAAAGAAATGGACCAAATCTTTTGTAAAAAGTTCAGCTGCGAAACAGTAGGTAGGTTAAATGACAGAACTAATCTACGTGTCTACCTAATAAAAGTAATAAGTATACTTTTAGGTTGCTTTTAGTATATCTTTCTGACCTTTAATAGCAGAATTGTAGAGTGTATTAAAAGTGTGATACCTACCAATATACCTACCTTGCCGAGAAAAACTTTGATGTCAAATTCATATTTTATAAGGTGGTGTGTTTCGGAAACTTTGAAACTATAAAATGTTACAACTTTGATAGAAAATCTTCTTCGAGTCTTCCGACCCGTTCCAGCTCTTGAAAATCTTTGACTTTAAATTCAATAATCCCAAACTATAGGAGTGAATTTCTCCGGTTTTCTTGAAAACGTTAAGCTCGACAGGTTAAACTGAACAACTCATCAAATTTTATCGGTCAAAATGACCATTAGTCCTTGGAGAAAATTGTTTAGTTGACGCTGTGGATCGGTCATACGATATTTTCCTGTATAGTTTTCACGCACTGGTTTGGCACCTTAAACAGAAAAGCATTAACACATACAGAAAACCGGCATAATACTAAACTTTTACATCTAAAATTAAATATCAATCCAAAGAAAATCGAATCCACACCACCCAAATGGAGAGCCCAAGATCCTCACAATGGAAGCCATTCACGCGGTAACCTAAACCCCAACAATAATAAAAGAAATCAATCCGTTCCATCAACATTATAGTATTGTATTGCAATCTCCCATCCCTTTGTGTGTTTGCCTCCTAGAGCAAAGAAACATTGTAGAGTATAAACTAGCTAAGCAAAACGAAGCCGTGAAAAACTCCTCTTGAGAAGTCATTTAAATCCACAGACACAAAATAAACATATAATAAGACGTGCTTATGTCTTCTTCCATTGAAATGTTTTGCCATTATTGCCCGGGCCAGGCCCAAGCGGGTTGGCGAACGCAGTGTAGGGTTGTTGTATTCACTGGAAGCGCCGTTGCCCTTACTTCGACTTATTCCTAAGTCACTTTATGCGACACCCAAAATTACCAGAAAATGTTGCTTAAGTAAACTACATTATCAATACAGCTTATTCAATCTGCGTACGGAATATACCGCGTTTAGTTGCGTTTTTAGCACCAATTCCGATAGCGCCACGTTTTTATAACTTCATTCTGGTTTTTAGCAAGGCTCTCTCTGCAATGTTTCCCTATTCTGCGGTCCTCCCTTATTTGACCTTCACCATTGACCTCTAATCTTAGAAGCGTTACTTAGCGTATTGGCCATGAATTGGTGGAGAAAAAACGGCTACCGTCTTTGTTAACACTTTCGGAACCAGTTAATACGATTGGGAAACAGTTGTTTTTTTCTCTCCTTCGGTTTCGGTTATTCTTCTTTTAGGGGAAAGTGGTATAAGACGGGGTAGGTGGGTAAGACGGGGACCCGCAAAAAAAGCATGTTCTAAACATGCTCCGAAAATACTACTAACTCCATCTTACGGCCTTTTGGGCTAGTTATTGATTGCTGCAAGTGCTATGGAGGAAAGTGCAGCCATTGTGATTTTATGAGCAATTTAATGATTTTAACACTTTCTATGTAATATATGGGTAATTTAACTACGTAACTGCATACAATTCGTGACGGATAAAACTGGTGCAGATTTTTTTTTCAAAGAACAAATATATTTCACTAATTATTGAGCAATTTTCCTAGATGGCAGCTCTTGATGCATAATCAGGAAAAATTCTTTTATTTTTTAGTTGTCGTTTGGAGCACAATGGGGTACCCCGTTTCTCATAACATGCGCACACCTTTAGACTCTGTAAATAGGTGTGAAGGTTTTACGGACAAATTATGATGAGGCGGTACATATTTACCTCTATTGTGGGAACCTTGATTGATCGAGTTGTACCCCATCATGCCTCATCAACCCTAGGCGTACCTATACCCTGTCTTACCTCACTGATGGAGGCAAGATGGGGCAAAACGTAGTTTTTAAAAATCTTTCATTTTCAATAGACGTTTTATATTTTTGTATAATTGTTGATTGAATTATGAAAGAAGAAAGAGTGTTTGTTTCTTCACTCAAATTTCAGTATCATAGAATAAGAATTTCTTGGTGTTTTTGCCGTTTTTCCTTAAAGGCCCCATCTTATACCACCTTCCCCTACTTAAATCTCGATAACGGCTGACGATCGTTTGTCTGACAAATATCATGTTGCGCGTCGCGTTGCGCGTCTATTTCAGCGTATATCGCGAATTTTCCCCTCAATGTTTGCAGAACCGTGCAGGTTTTTCTTTTTCGTAATTCAAACCATGCTTCATTCACGAAATTGTTCAGTATTAGAAATTTACTATAAATGACTATCAGCATTTTTTACACCCTAAGCACAAAATAGACGGTTTACAGAAGGATTACTCGACCCTACATATGATTATCGCGATAGTCACATGATACATAATATCCAGTGTTGCTACTGGTACAGTCAAAAACCTCAAAATGCCTATAAGAATAATCAAAACAGCAAAATCTAATACAGAACGTAATATGATTCTGAGACAATTTTAAATGGTGGGATGAAGAAATATGACGTTTGTGTCGTGGCAACCATCGTCTAAGTTAATTTGAGTACCTCTGAGATTCCAGTAATCGTTAAAATCGTCACTGGTACCTACTGAGTGAGCCATCTGTAAAGGCGCCCCGCACGCCGACTCCATAATTTTCCTAAGGCTCAGTAGCTGACGTATTTACACCACCACAGAAGGTAGGTTATTCGAAATACAAATTGAACTCTCCACCATCAATAGAGGAAGATATGACATCGTAAAGCTCGCTCCCTGTACATAGGATTGTATTCTACTAAATCAAAAGAAGTTACTTACTAAATGAAAATAAGAAATTGTCGTAAAAATGTCGTGCATCAAACGGGGCTCGAAACCGGGCCGCATGGGCCGCAAAATTGTAAATACTTTCTACAGAACGTCCCTTGGAGACGAGCATCAAGAGATTGAAAATCTGTCAGGCATCGATTGTTGCATCTATAGCTCATTGGTAGAGCGGTGGGGCGTTTCATCCATTTGATCCTAGCAGGGACTGCCATACGCTACTACTGCCTGATAGGGTAAGGGGAGGCCCATATTCAACAATAAACTGTTATGGCTGTTAAGGTTAAGGTTGGTAAATGACTGTAAAAAGTACTCCTATACTATAACCTTAACTGCCACAACAGTCCACTGCTGGACATGGGTCTCACTCTATCGGAGGGTATGGCCATACTCACCGCACCCTTGGTATGGGGATGCAAGAGATGTTGCATTACAGGGAACATTGCTGCCCAATCCCTGGATGATGATTATCCCTTAGTCGCTTTCTACGACAGCCACGGGTAGAATTGGGGTGATGCTATTCTGAGCCAGCATCACACGGCAAAAAAGTACTTCTAAGAGTTAGTAGAATACCCCCTAGCTTATGGGCTTGCTTGATTTCCTACCGGTCAAATAACACGCTTCGTGCGCGCCGGGAGAACCAATCACGCTTTAGTATAAACGAATGGTTATATCGTTCGGCGCCATCTTTGTTCATAAGGTTCATACAACTCGATTTTTATAACTGTGCGCATGGAGTTGTCAAAATTACTATGGAGAACTGTCACTTAACAGTCAAACTCATACATATTTTGACAGCTACATGCGCACAGTTATAAAAATCGAGTTATACACACATCCAGAGTTGGGCAAAAAGTTATTCGCGGATAAATCGTTTTACACGAGTAAAATGTAAATAAATCGCAATGTTCCATAAAAATATTTTGAATGGAGTACACAAATTATTTTGTAATAAACAACGAGTATTATATACGGTTACATTTAACTAAGTACAAACTAAAGTACAAACTTGAGGGTGTAATCTACTTACAAAACTGAACAACTTTTGTCAGAAACATTTCTTCAAAATAACGAAGCCTCCCATACTAAGTGACACACTTTTTCAGCCTTTTTGTATGGGAGGTCCAAAACGTTTTTTCATATTACGAAGATAAGTTTAAAAAAAAAATTGTTCAGATTTGTACTTATTAATTAAATGAAACCCTATATATCTTCCAGTAAATGAGTAACACAATTCTGTCATAAAAAAATCCTTTACCTTGCAAGAAATACTAAGAAAGGTCCCTGTACTTATACTTACGATTTTACGGAATGACACAATTTCGTATCTAGCATGCGATAGGTTAATGTGTAACATACACGCCATCACAAAGTGATCCTCACATATTGGCTTTCTGAAAATAAACACAGGTAGGTAAAATTATGGGAAAAAATATAAGCGCTTTACACACATAGCGCCCGTTTGTGCGTTATTTTTTCCACCTTTTTTCATACAAATACAGCTTTCCACAAAAAAGTTCAGTGTGAAAAAATATTGTCTTTAAAAAAATAACTTTCAGAGTCTGTATGCATTCTATCAATATTCGGGGGGCTAACGGTTTTCATAATATGAATATGATTATTTGTTTAATTCATAGTGAGCAAAGCTGAAAAGCTAACTCGTTTTCTTTTTCTTCAGCTGTATTTCTTATTTCTATTTAGGTACTTAGCCTCGTATTGTAGGCGTTAACAAGGGTTTATGTTATGGGCCGGCCAAAACGGCTTAGAAACTAGAACCTTGCAGCTATTTCAATAAAATTAAAGGCAATAGGAGCCTTTTCAACAAATAAGAAAATATGAGCGGGTTTGTTTCGAAGTACCCGCTTTTGGTTGTTAAAGAAATTACTATTTTAAATTCATAGTTAAAATAGTAGGTATACCTATAGCTGCCAGCACATTAACGTACCTATCTAAAGGATCAAAATATGCTGGTTTTTCATAAAAATACTATAAGGTTCAATATGAATCGGAACAAGGAAATGTGACATTCTCACGAAGTCGCGGCTGAAGACATTTCCACTGTAGAAGCTACTACCCACCCAGTGTAACCATTTGAAGTTCAACTTATACTGGTTCTCCATACAATTATTAAGGTAAACCAGTTTATGGAGATGGTTAGCTACAAAAAATACATTAAGGTATAATAGCCACAATTCAGAGCCACGTCTCGTGTACATAGGTATTAGTTGTGACAGCCAATCGCCTCATTCAGGCCGTAAATAAAAGTAATGCAAAAGAGTTGCAAAAAAAGTAATTAGGTATATTTTTTAACTAAATTGTATACCCAAAATTTGTAAGCAGTTTAAGAAATTCGTTGCAACACAATAGTTAAAATTGTAGCCAAGTTAAAAAGGAATGAAAAATTCGTTTCATTAGTGCGAGCACTTTTAACTTTTTTACGCAAAACACACTACAGTGCTAAAATTAATCTTGTTCATTTTGGTTTTCACTTCTATATGCCAGTGGACTATTCAAAATTAGTTTTCGCCTTTGTAAGACTGCGGGCTAAACTACCCGATTGTCTGTTAGAAAAATGCATCCGTGCTTCGAAGAGCTCGTTTGGCTGTCGTGTTTGCAGTGTATGATTATACTTTGGTTGTGATTGATATTTTGTTACATCAGGAGGCGAGGCGACCTTTTATTGAGAAGACAATTTTAAATCCCTTACATCAATGATCATTGTTTATGTGTGTAGACAGTCGATACACTGACTGAAATTACGCGACCGAAATTCGGCGACTGAATTTCGTTCTGTTAGTTTTCGGGGTTTTCGGTTAGGATAATAATTTCGGTCGTAGTGTGTAGAGTTTGATTTCCCAAACTAATTAGGTATATTAAACTCTGCATTTTTTATAAGGTAGATACTATTGCCAGTACATTAACCTACCCATTAAAGAGGTCAACTGATTATAGTTTAGTCTGGGTGTTTTCTATGTATTATATGTATTTATTTACAAAAAAAAGTATATAAGTATTATATCAGTTGTCTAGTTCCCATAGTACAAGCTTTGCTTAGTTTGGGGCTAGATGGCGCTGTGTGTCTCGTCTGGGATATTTATTTATTATTTATAACTTATTGGAATTTTTATAAAAAACGAGTATGGGTTAGCCTCTTTAATGGGTAAGATGGCAATGGATTGAGTAAATAAAACAGGAAATCATCTTCAGTGCTCCAATAAGCTGAAAGTTAATAGAGATCAGGGCTATTGTTTGAAACAGTAAGAACTGCAACTGACATTACGATGCAATAAATAAACTTTCGCTTCATATAACGTTTTTAAAAATTAGTAGTTAATATTTAATTGTTTAGTTACTGCTATTGCAATTATAATATTCTCTCAATCCTGAGATCGATTTTGAGATGTAGTTAGTATTGTACTGCTGACATTTGTCAATATTGCTTTCTAGATCGATTCTGTCTGATTACAAATACGGGCATTATATTAGGTGAGATATGACAACTTTTCTAGAAATTCTTTCACGTCATATTCAGAAAACTTAAAATTCTCCGTTGAGACTTTCTTTTCAGTACCTACAGTAAATTCTAAAAATGTGATACTAGGATACCACAAAACAGGTGCCCGCGCGCCGTTTTCCTAATTTGGGACAAAACTATAGGCAATTGCATGAAAAAACTACAAATACTGCATTCACACTACTACTGGCTTGCCTCAATTAGAAGAGTATAATATATACCACGCTTGGTTTAGCAAGCGTAGTGTGAGGTGTTGTATTCTCACAGTGAACGCTGCTGCCCATTCCCTGGATTCATTCTTTTATCGCATTTTACGACATCCACGGGCAGAATAGAAACCGGGTGATGCTGTTCTAAACTGGTATCACAAGAAAAAATGGCATGTATATAGGGTGTAATTTTATTAGTGGCGGATCCGTTAAAAATAAAATATTGGTCCTCCCATACAAATCGACCAGGCCGGCCAACACGCTTAGTATGGGAAGACCAAATTTTTTTTTCGTATATCGACCTATGTTCCTTGGGGAAAGTTGTTCATTTTCATTGACAGAACACACCCTTAACGGATCCGCCACTAATAAAATTGCATCCTATAGTGTAGTGCCACATTTAAAATGTTTATTAACCTATTTATTTTTACATCGAACTTCTCCACAAACTGATTTGTTTTGGTAATTCTTGTATATTTTCGGCCTTTCTCTTGTAGAGATTAGAAAATGTTACAAAAACGGTATCACTTCAGCATCCCTGGCTTTTTCGCTCCATTCTACTTAAATCGGGGTCAGTACAATAACTCGCATGGAATTCTACGCTGGCTTCAGCTAGAAGCCAGTAGTTCTCAAACTTTGCTCTTCCGACGTTTAAGCAAGTTTATTGTTACGACGTTTAAGCCGGTATAATGGGCGTTCGAATTTACTCTGCTGGGTAGAAGTTGTAGCAATACCATTGTAGGTTAGTGACGTAAATAAAAGTCGCAAACAACGATCGAGTTTGAATTTGAACACCCTAAATCTGCGCTTAGAGCGTATTTAATTGAATAACTATACAACGTGTTACAAAACAACCAATAAAGCTGAAAGGGTGTGGAAAGGTCCGTTGCAAAGAGTCAATTAACAAAAAAATTTGAGCCATAGCATCGTTTTTGAAAACTACGAAAAAAACATTTTTTTATTAAATTACACTTATTTTTAATCGTGGCATCGCAGACAGCTCAAAGTTCACACGAAGTTACCGACGCGGCGAAGCGCAGTTCGGTCTACATTGCTTGCTATTACATGAATGTCATCAATACAAGAAACTAAGTCAACCAGCAATGTATGCCGAAGCGGACTTTGGTCGCCAGGTAGTGTAGCACCTGACCTAGAATAGTGATGTGATTATTTTATCGACTGATGATAATGAAAAATATTCTTTTTTTTGGTTAGTTATGTAACAGGTTGTATTAGAACTCTTCAAATTAAATACTTTATACTGTCCATCGTAACCATACCTGCCAGCCGCAAATTAGAAATGTGTATCTTCGATATAATGATAAAGTCGAATGGCTCCATCTACCGGGCGTAATTAGAAACTATATCTAATACAGTTTAAGAGTTACTAGCTGTAACTTGTGTGTTTTACTGTAGGCAGCGAATTGCCTATGTTTGTCTGCTCCACAATTACGCCTCATTTACACTATTTGATGCCAGTTTAAAACAACATCACCCCATTTCTTACACTCCAAATTAAGTCAAGTTTTAAAATAGCATCACCCCATTTGTAGCAAAGAATAGTTTGAGAGCCACTGGCTGTAACTTGTGTGTTTTACTGTCGGCAGCGAAGTGCCTATGTTTGTCGGAACGATATAGCTCTCCACAATGACGACAAATTTGCACCATTTGATTCCAGATTTAAACAGCATCACCCCATTTATAACTACTTACATTTCTTTATTAACACTATTTGATGCCAGCCTAAAACAGCATCCACTTATGTAAAACAACTCACATTTTTACTTCATTCATTTTTAACGCTACAAATTAAGTTTTTAAATAGCATCACCCCATGTTTAGCTAAGAACAGTTTGAGAGCCGCTGGCTGTAACTTGTGTGTTTTACTGTCGGCAGCGAAGTGCCTACGTTTGTCGGAACGATACAGCTCTCCACAATGATGACTCATTTACACTATATGATGCCAGCTTAAAATAGCATCGCCCCATTTGTATTTATAATTCAATTCATTAATTTCTAACTCATCAAATTATGTTTTAAAATAGCATCACCCCATTTTTTGCTAAGAAAAGTTTGAGAGCCACTGACTGTACCTTGTGCGTTTTACTGCCGAAATCGAAGTGCCTACGTTTGTCGGAGCGATATAGCTCTCCGCAGTGACGACTCAATTACACTATTTGATGCCAGCTTCAAAAAGCATCACCTTATTTGTAACTATTTACCTATATTTCCGCTTCATTAATTTCTAACTCGCCAAATCATGTTTTAAAATAGCATCACCCCTTATTCAACTAAGAACAGTTTGAGAGCCACTGGCTGTAACTTGTGTGTTTTACTGCCGGCAGTGAAGTGCCTACGTTTGTCGGAGCGATATAGCTCTCCGCAGTGACGACTCATTTGCACTATTTCGGCGAACGTATTACGTGAGAACCGCAAGTAGGGAGAAGACGTTGGTAAAATGGGAACCACGTGTAATTTTTCAGAGGGGAAATCAACATTTTGCGCATAGTTAATTTGAATTAATCTAAACTATTAATATTATAGGTAGGAATAATATAACACCTATAAGAAATCGTAGCTAACCACTACGACGTAGCTGTCGTAGCCACTAGTCTACGCTAACATAGTAGGAGGTAAAATATGTCGGTTTTTTTATGTACGTAAACGATAAACTCCGAAACTACTGGACCGATTTCCAAAATTCTTTCACCATTAAAAAGCTAAAACCTTCCAAAGTTACATAAGTTACTTTTTACAAGAGAAAATTCCTAAAATTCCGAAAAACGGGAAAACGGTTAGAAGCAGGAAAAGCGGCAAACAAAGCGGATATTACCCAAATTAGCCAAACCGCTTTACCAATATTAGCGAAATTTGGCACTGATATTACTAGCATATTTAAGACAGGCAGAGACTACTTTTTATCAGCACTTGAGGATCTGGAGTACCTGATAAAGGACACCAGGAGCACAGCTAAACTATATGAGATACGAAAACGGCTCTCAAATGAATGTCAATCGGGACAATGTCCGTTTCATATGGCCACTCTTTCTTTGCCTACCTCAATAGGAATACAGACGTGATTTATGTACGTAGTACAACAGTTCAATAATGTTTCCACCCATTAAGTCATTATCATTAGTAATTCTATCACTTGATTGAACTATTGGTATCTATCACAGATTCCTGATAGGTGATCAATCATACGTAACCGGGTTGAATAGATGTAGATGGTTGCAACCAGTACCAAAGTAGGTAATAAATAATCTATCCATCTAATAACTTTTAACGAGCAAGAATTCTATAAACAGGGTGGTCCGTGGAGTGACGTCAATATTTTTTTACATTCAGGGTTACTACATCACCTGCTAAAAGTGACACATGCATATCTTATACTTGAAGCACATGCCCTAATAAGAAGAAGTTATCCATATGACTATAGATGTGGTTTGAATTGAAAGGAATTTACGGTAAAAGTTCTATACTTATAAAGGACTCTGGGTGTCCAGAACTACGAGTTTTGCCAATACGTTGAGTTCACAGAGAACGCTGCTGCTCTTTACCTCGATGAATATCCCTTAGTCGGTTTGAAATGGAGTGATACTTTTCCATCACATGGGCCAATAACACGTCTTTCTGAGTTTATTTCACTATCTCTGAGTTTTTCTGAGCCCTATTTTGCCACCTGTTATCTAACTTGTTTACCTATTTGGAAGAATCAGCTAAATAAATGTGAATACCTCACGAATGCACGCTATTTAATCTCATTTGACACACTATCAAGTAACAATATCCAAGCCAAACTGGGAACAATCTCGCAAAGTAATTTCGTCCTCATATATTTTTAAGAACTTGTGAGATCTTATTCGTCAGCTGGCGCAAGTGCAATAAAGCTCTGCTGAGAAAAGTGTGTAACCACGATTTATTACTTCAGCAGCTGCTGCGATTTTAAAACTGAAATATTGCATTTCTTGGGTTATGGCGTGTTTCACACATATTTACTTCCGTTTCGAATTATTTTTGCACTGCGTAACGCATTTGGGACAATACTTTGCCCTTATTGTCATAAGTACTAATATGGTTTATGTCAAATTATTAGACAAATATTTCCGTCAACGCAGCGTTGTACGATATTATTGCACTAACGGACACGTCTGTCAAATCGTTTCACATAAACCGTATTCATATGACAATAAGGTGGACAATCGAATTTTTCAAACGCAACGGATAGCGCTGCGCAAAAATAACGCACAAACGGACGTTATGTGTGTAAATCGCAATTGTGTGTTTCGCGCTGTTGCTCGTATTAACTTTTTTATTACTTCCGATTATGGTTCCGTGCTTTTGAAGTCACGTAAAATTGGTCCCGTTTGCCGTCTATGATTACTTGTATAGCGAATACAGAAGGTTCACTCGACCCAATTTAGGATCTTAGCTATCATTCGCAATGGACTCTTGTTACATAGCAAGAATAACTACTGCCAAAAATAAATCGTTGCTAGTATTGACTGAGTGAGCCACCCGTAAAGCGCGCTGTCTCCCTTATTTGTGTGGGTGTCCTACTTGATGTGAGTGAATGAACTGTAATAAACAATTCCATTCAATTTTTCCAAGCTATTTCTTCCAGCTGTAAATGCTGCACGTTATTTGAGCCCGGAACCAATATCCTTCCAATATGTCTTGTGTATTGGACATTCTCCACTTAGTGCATGCCCGCCTTTATTTGCAGCTCTGTTGCCCCAAGCAAAATGAGTGGACGTGGACCTTTATTTTGAAAGTTGAGGATTTTAAAATATAATACCGACAGACTGCCGAGTCGTATATATAGTAGTAATATATGATACTGCCAACGTTTTGTATCTTGTCTTTTTTACTATTCTTCATATAAAACCGGTTGAAAATGCAGGAAGGAATTTACCAATGCATTAGAACTTTTGGCATTCAATTTTATTTTATTTTAATAAAATCAACGCCATTTAAGAAAATTTAATGTAACGGGTGATGAACATCTAACGGATGTTGATGATAATATTATACAATAATAAAGATTTGAAAAATCAAGTAGTTCCTATTAGCAATAGCTATTACTGTTTCTTCAGTCTGAAGTCGGTATATTTACAAAATAACACAGTGTAAATATCCCTTCGAGAGCTCATACTCTCCTTTATTTGCAGTCTTTTGTTGCATCGGGTAAAATAGTTTAAGTGGAGCTCCATTGTACTAAAGTGGTGAAGAAAATTTCCAGATATTTTTCCAATATCCAGCTATCTGATGCTTGAGTTAAGTGCATGACTTGAGTTACTATAGTACGG
This sequence comes from Phthorimaea operculella, assembly GCA_024500475.1. Lineage (NCBI taxonomy): Eukaryota > Metazoa > Arthropoda > Insecta > Lepidoptera > Gelechiidae > Phthorimaea > Phthorimaea operculella. Next base: position 6,435,708 of record JANFCV010000008.1, on the reverse strand, counting down.
TCATTCGAATATGCCAAATTTGACAACTGTCAAAATCATGTTAATGCTATGACATAAGGTCTATTTTTCTTTGTTGACATGTTCCTAGTTTGGGTTTAACAGCTGTCAAATAGGGCCTATTCGAATGACCGTTCTATAGTAATATTTATTTAAGGAGGGTTTAGTTACTTTACTATCTTCATAGAATAAATTCAAGAAAGTATTTTCAATGCTGAATAACCTAATATTTAAACGTTGGCCCTATTTGTGGGCGTGTCTGACACGCTCTTGGCCGGATTTTTGAATGGTTTTGAATACTCGTACCAATATTCATCGTCAAACGACTCCCCCTCGCCTCGACACTGGCGGATTTTTTGTTAAAGGTCGAAGTCATCTTAAAAAAAGAGAAAGACCTGTCATTTTGACACGATTGCCGCGTAATAAGCGTCGTGTGTGCCAATTATGATAGCGATGAGTTTTTATGGCTTCACCTTTGCTATTTATGAATGACCTCTGGAACTTTTCCTTGTCCTAACTCCACTGAAGCAGTTTTTACGTTGAATGAACGGAAAATACCAAAAGATTGATTGATTGTTTATCTTACTTTGTCGGTCACTTTCATCTACACAATAACATGTTTTTGTGTTGTTTCGTTTGATTGAACGCCTCAAGTAATCGAGATGATGTGCATCTACTGTATTACAATCAATTTACGAGTTTAACTTATACATGTTCTGATATTTTTTATTACACAGGGTGTTAATTAAAATGCGTGACATAGCTCCAAGGTAGGTAGAGTATTGCTATGGCTGCCGTAAAAACTATTTTTAAAAATCCGTATCCGTATGGTATAACGCCCGTATAGGCATAGAAAAATTCAAAACTCAAAATTGTAGAGTTCGGTGCCTTTCTTTTTCTGTTTTACGTATGGATCCATCTGCCCATTAAAGGGATCAACTTTTTCTGGTTTTTCATAGTATTTGTATGATAAACCAGTGTAAGTTGGTCTCTTAAATGGATTAGCTGGCAATGACAGTACCTACTTACTCCTAAACTCATACCTCCACCATCGTAATAGTTTTTGTTTACTATTTTCCCAAAATAAAACATACACGGTAGACATTGTTATAAGCAGAGGCAACAAGTGTGCAAAACAGTTTTTCGTTCTCTTGATCGTATTTATACTTACAAAGAGCTAAGCTTTTCGTTGATAATAAAACATATTGATTTAAGAATCATCTAAACAGAGGACGGATTTAAATAATTAATACCTATAGGTATCTATAAAAACAGTAGTGCAAAAATAACACTGCAAATGTATTGAAAAGTGACCAGCAACAACATTTTTCCCTACACAAATAATTGGAGCAAGAGACTGTATTATAAAACTTTTCATTGAAGAAAACTTCTTTACGGAAGGTTTAGGGAAACTTGTTCTGATTCATGGGCTGGCACACTTCCTGAAACCTTTTTTCCATTAAAAACATATTTTGCCGGAGTAAGTAAGTAAGTAAATCATTTATTTGCCAGAATACAAGTCGAATAGGATATTATTTACATTTCAGGACGTGAACAGTATTCTGCTTGTGTACAAGCATGCAAATATTTTACAATATAAAAAATTAATTATTAAATATTTCAAATGTCCATATAAATTTCAAAAATTATATAAATACCATAACAACAACATGCAAAATCCATTAAAAAACAGCAATTCAAAGAGTAACATACAAAATAAATTCATTAAACAAATCAATAAAATACTAATGTCAATAAAATACCAATGTCAATGTGAAAAATAAAAACGAATAGATAGAAAGCTAATGTCACATTAAAATATAAATTAACTAATAAACAATAATTTATGTCACAGAAAAAAATATAAAATTAAAATAACATGTCAAACTTTAAAATTTAAATATTCTTTAATGGTGTAGAAACAGTTCTCCAAAAGCCAATTGAAAATATGAGTTTTATATTTGTTAAAATTATCTATGGTTTTAATTTCCTCTGGTAACTTATTATATATTACAATACACATGTTGTAGACATTTTCCTTATAAATACTTTTGTGACTAGCATTTTGATAAAGTAAATTTATGTACATTGTTCTCTGCTGCCTGGCTATTACATTTTTTCAGTGGACTTTTTCACATTGGAGTGGACGCTTTGCAGGTTTTTACCCCATTTCAAGGCATGGTGCGTAGATTTTTTGCACTTTTCTCTCACTGTAGTGGCTATTTAGTGTGGTGTTCTGCTTAAGTGTACATACGAGTATCTGCATTTTATTTTATAGCACGCTTCTTCTAGTATATATTATGATTATTTCATTTAAGTGTTTACTTCATTCTTTTTCTAGTTTTTTGAGAATTAAATGTCACAAGTCATCATTATTTTGTAATTCAAAATATTTGTTGATTGTTTCTTTCCCTGTTTATAAAAACTTGATTCATGTTGTCCTTTTACTTTTTGTTTGCATTCATCCACCTACACATAGTTTTATTTTCTCTTTTACAGCCCAATCTTGACCATCGCCGAATACCAGTCAGTCACAAGAAACGATGGGACGGTCACCTTCCAATGTGTCACTCAGGCCGCCACCTTTTGGCAGATCAGTTTCTTCGCCATGATCATCATCCTGCTCTACGTCATACCCCTCATCATTCTCATCACCCTCTACACTGTCATCGCCAAAAACCTCATCACAGCTGCGTCCAAAGTCGTCATGAATAAGACTGTTGATCCCTACAACGCCAGAGCTAGAAGACAAGTCATTTTGATGCTCGGCACAGTAGTTTTATGCTTCTTTTTATGCCTAATGCCTTATAGAGTACTAGCGTTATGGATCATAGTAACACCTCAAGAATACACTGAAAATATAAGTCCTGAGACGTGGTACAATTTGCTGTACTTCTCAAGAATAATGTTGTACATAAATTCGGCTATCAATCCGATTTTGTACAATCTCATGTCTTCGAAATTTCGCATCGGTTTTTGCAAGATATGTGTGTGCTACGAGAGGACGTCTATTAGAATTCAGAAGCGAGCTCAGAGGACTAATACAAATGGATCGACGACAAGTACAAGTCTAACAAGGACCACAAATAGTCTGAAGAAGCTCTTCACACATAGAAGTAGTTTGGATAAGAGCGACTCGGAACTCGAGTGCAACGAAAACAGGGACGATAAAAGGAACGGATTCTTCGACAGAATATTTACAAACAGACGGTTTGTACGGCAACAGTCTTCCCCGGTTTGCTCCAACGTAAAACCCAAGCTCAACAGAGTGAGAAGCGAAGGAAACCTGTTCGAAATTGTCGATGTTGATAAAAATATCGATAACGATATACAAGAGTTGAATCATTCCAATAGTAATAGAATCGATATTGAAATAGATCGAGGTCGAGGCTCGTTAAGACGTAGTGCGTTGATGAATGCCCAAACGAAAAGTATAGAAAAAGATCGAAAGAAAATGTGCTATCAAAAGCTCAATGCAGAACCAAATATTATGAAATCGAAAAGTGACTTTGACTTTCCAGAAAGTTTTGTGTGAATGGGAATTGTGAAATGTGCATTTATTATGAAGTATTATAATGTATGGGTGACTGAAGTATACTTATTTATTTATCTTTGATGGAAAGTTGTGCCAAACTTATATTTTACAAATAAATATTTTAACTGCTTATTTAATTTATTTAAATACACAGAAACATCAATATTATTAATCGTAATGACAGCCGATGTGGCGCAGTGGTTAGTATGCCTGCCTGCCACGCAAAGGTTCCGGGTTCAATTCCCGGTGGGGTCACTCACAAAGTTGATATTTATCACTTTGTGAATTTGTTCCCAGTCTGGTTAGGACATTGCAGGCTGAACCACCTGATTGTCCGCAAGTAAGATGGTTCCGTGCTTCGGATGGGCACGTTAAGCCGTCGGTCCCGGTTGCTGTCTATGATGGCGGTCGTTACACAACCATGTCAGAGGCCTGCTACTTGTAGTAGGCGGTTGAAAAACTCTGACACCAGGGTTCATCGGTTCGTTGAACGACTCGGTGTCCCACACGAAAAGAAGAAGATTAATCGTAATTCAATAAGACCTACATATTTTTTATACACATACCTATACATTTCACGGCTATATATTTTTAGTGAGAAAGAAAAAGCAGTCTTAAAGATACAGTAACATCCCCAATTTGCGGTAATGTCACCAAGTACCTATAAGAGGAGATTTTTATAAAAATCGTTATTTACCTACTATACTGAATATGACAGTAGATATGACCGCCTATCGCCTAAAACAGCAAATATACTTGAAGTTCACGAGCCTCTTATACATAATTTACGACACTCACAAAAAAGAAATGGGGTGATGTTACTTATTTTCGGCATCACATAGCACAATATAATAAATAATGCCTATATAAGGAAAGATATTATTTGAAGAACCTTATTACTTCCGTCTTTAAACTTGATGTCACATGACTTTTATTAATATCTATGACACAGATAGTTATTTCTTATCCCACCACAAAATATAGAGAAGACATAAAAAGTTATGTTAGATCTTTTAGGATTCATCGGGAATCACAAGAATCACAGAACTGGAAAAATGTCAATCACATCAAAATATAGGAGGTATTAGGTAAGGCGCTTTACACACATAATGTCTCTTTCGACGTTATTTTTGCGCTACGTAGCGCATGCATTGGGACAATACGAATTTTGACCTTAATTATAATAACATACCTACAAAATATAGTTATATCAAATTGTTTGACAAATGCTTCCGTCAACGCAGCATAGAGCGATATTTTTGCGCTAACGGAAGCGTCTGTCAAACCGTTTCACATAAACGTATTTGTATGAAAATAAGGTGGAATATCGCATTTTCCAAACGCAACGGATATCGCTGCGCAAAAATGACGCACGAACTGACGTTATATGAGTTAAGCAACTAAGTAGGGCAAAGAAGATGATAAGTGACAGGAACAAACCTCCCTCATGTCTTCGAATCGCATCAATTCGTATCCTATATGATCTTGAAGTGTGTCAAAGGAATACATTATTGCCACAGCTGTATAAGTCTGCGTGGTTTGATCTGAATTTGTAAGATTTTGGGTAGGTAGGACGGTAGGACCACAAATCAGGGAAACGGCGCGCGGGGCGCCTTACCAGATGGCTCACTCAGTACTAGCGACGATTTTGACGCTTGCTGAATTTAACTGGAAATAACCGGAATCTCCGGGAAAGTCAAGGTAACTAAGAAGGTGGTTGACACGAGCGTCAAATTTCGTGCATTTAAAATTATCTCAGAATCATATGCCGATTATATTATTTGTCAGATTTTGCTGTTTGTGTAATATTTTTGTACTTTGAGATTTTTGACAGCAGCAACCCTTACTATGTAACAAGTGCCCATCGCGAAAATCCGAAATAGGGCCGAGTGAACCTTTTGTATATTCTCTATTTTATGGTAGGACTCTGTCTGCTACTGAATGGTGTCAATCACCTCACGTGTTTTATTATCCTGAATTATTTATCCTAAATTCCTAATAATGCTATCCTAAATTATGCAAATAGGTAAGTAGCTATTCAAAACAAAAAACAACTTTAAAATCGAACGACGCCATCAATTGTTGAAGCAGGATACCTACTAAACGAGTCAAAAGTAAAGTCCGTTTTAGCTTTAGTTTAAAATTTGCTTAGTTCCTTTATTAAGTACCTTTTGACATCAATTCTAGTAAAAAAAATGTGATTCACAACAGAAGGATCACTCAACACTATTAAGAATTTTCGCGATTGTATTCTTCAGTATTGATAATCAGGGTTGCTACTATCAAAAATATAAAATATGTAAACAGCAAATTCTGATACAAGCATGTCATTTGATTGCAATTGAAGCAACCAACCTGAAGTTTCTCTGAGAATCCATTTAAAGTCAGTAAGCGTCAAAATCGTCGCTAGTACTGAGTGAGCCATGTGTAAAGGCGCCCCGTGAGCCGTCATTTGTGTACTAAGTGAGTCATCTGTAAAGGCGCCCTGCGCACCGTGGTCTGTGCTATTTTCGATAGGTAGGTGGTATGTGGGTAACTGGTAACGCAAAAAGTTCCTATATTCCTAAAATTGCCTTTCGCCGACAGGGATGAGCTCTTGCTCACTTAATTCAGAAACCAGAATAAATTGGATCGTTTTTATGATAATATCCTCCCTTCTCACGTATTCTACATGACACATGCGTGATTTGCAAGTTACAAGTTCCATATCCTTTCTACTGACATGACATTATGATGTACTAGGTACTAGGCAGAATTTTTATTATCAGTAAATGGATTCGTGCCGAGTAGTGCCGGCTTCACCCCATGTCTTTCCCGTGGGATTTGAGAGATGCAATGTGTATTGCAATTTTAGGCAACAGACTGACAGCCGCTACGGTGATACACAGTTCTCTAAATTAAACTTTTGTTAGACGAGGTATATGGCCGTTTTTTCACAACCGTTGACTGTTTCCCTGCCCCGCAAAGGATAAAGGCGTGATAAATGTATGTTATTTCTCGTCAATATGCTTCATTTGTAATCATTTTTTACTAAACTTTATGAAACTTGGCAAGTAAGTTGGTTTAATATATCAAACTTTTTGAAAACTTTTGTCGGAGTTGTGAAAACTTACAGATTTACAACTTTTTAACGAGTCAGTTTCCTACGAGGACGAAGAATGTGTATGGATATATCCCCACAGTTTATAAACTAACCTACTTTAATAACAAGTCATAAATTTCAACATACAAATATCAAGCCTATACACCCCTTGCGGGGTAGGGAAAACGTACGGCTGCAAAACGGCCATTTACACCACGCCTGACAAAAGTTTGAGAGACATTCAGAAGACTGTGTATCACCATAGTGGACAGGTTGTCTGCCTGTCGCCTACAATTCTTAAATCCCATAGTCACTTCTACAACATCCACGTGAAAGATTTGAGGTGGTGCTGTTCTAAGCCGGCAAAGTCATGGGTACATTTCAAGAATATGGTTATCCTACTATCCTACTAATATTATAAAGGAGGATGTTTGTGTGTGTGTTTGTTACGACATCACGCAAAAACGGCTGATTAGATTGACATGAAACTTTGTAGAAATATAAAAGGGCATCTGGAATAACACATAGGCTACTTTTTACCCCAGGAAAATGTCTCATTTCTACGGAATCACGCATATTCCAAAATTTTTGACGTAGGTGGCGTGACTGAGCCGATTCGCGTCTTTGTGGGGAAGCATATCCGTTAATTCAACATTCATCTTAAAGACATGGTAGCTGCGGCGATAGTGCGCTTGCCTACCAAACAAGGTGACTCGCGTTCGAATCCGGATAGTGTTCTCCTTATTTTTGTTTTTATTTTTTCGAACTTTTATTTAATTTAAGTTTTGTCTTACATCATCTTCCTGCCCTTATCCCAATTGCTTGGGGTCGGCGCAACACGTTTTGCTAAACACAAAATCGTGCTGCAATGGATTCGGCTTAATTTTACGACCCGCCGCCTAACAGACGTCAACCCTCATTGGGAATGCTTTTATTATTATTATGTTGGTATTCTTTTCGAATCACGGGCCCACAGGGACCCGGTCCTTTGAGGCATGCGTGGGGCCAAAGCCAACAGCACAGAGGCCTTTTTATACCAAATAATCTAATGTGTGATGTGTACATCAAGCCGATACTCGCTCTGTCTGCACTACAGAGTACACCCAGAGCCAGCACCGGCATGATGCAAGGACTATTGCAGGTGAGGTCGGAATACTAGGGCTATGGGGAGGAAATTGCTGGACCAGTTGCTGGGATATTGATTGAGACAACGGGACGCCTGCCAAATCAAATGTCTCAATCTTGATAATCTCGGCAGACGGTGACTCGCCGCCCGCTAGGTGGGCCTCCACTAAAGGGCTGGTGCGCGTAGTGCGTGGTGCCCTGGGACGCAACATTATTATGTTTAAACAGGCAGCAGTTGTAGCAACTGATTAGGCCTGTATCTTGCTGTCCTCTTGTTTGGATTTCTCAGTTGAGTATAATTTGTCCAATCTGTTTTTAAACTGATTTGTGTTTTCTGCTGACACCACATGCTCTGGCAGCCTGTTCCATGATTCCACCACCCTGTTGCTCAGAAAGTGCTTGCGAGGATTGTTGTGTGCTCTCGTCTTGGTAAGCTTTAGTGAGTGACCTCGTAAGTTGGAATTTCCAGCGCGATGAAACAAACTGTCAAAGTCTTGCAGGTCATAATGTCCGTTCATGATTTCAAAGGTTTCAATCAAATCACCACGTTCTCTGCGGTCCTTAAGAGCAGGGAGATTTAGTTGTTTCAGTCTATCCTCATAGGACAACTTTCTAAGCTGTCTAGGTACTTTTGTGAACCTACGCTGGACTCTTTCTAGCAGGTCAATGTCTTTCACAAAGTAAGGGCTCCATACTTGAAATGCGTACTCCAAGTGTTTTGTGGTGGATTAACCGCCACCATACGGTTGGCCTGGCTGTTTGGGTCGGGTTTATCCCTCGGTCGCCTCTTACGACTCCCACGGGAAGAGAGGGGGTGGTGTTATTCTACTATGCCGGCACCACACGGCGTTAAGTTTTGTCTTACGATATTGGAAAATCTTACACACTGGTCTTGCTATACTTCCTACGTTTGTGTTTGTTACGACTTCACGCAAAAACGGCTGATTAGATTGACATGAAACTTTGCAAAAATATAAAAGGGCATCTGGAATAGCATATACTTTTTACCACGGAAAAATGTCTCATTCCCACGGGATCACGCATTTTCCAATATTTATGAAAAAGGTGGCCCGACTGAGCCGATTCGCGTTTTAGAAACTAATAGCGTCATCTCTTGGCGAGTAAGTAAGGCAAAATTGATGTATATCCCACAACACATGTACGTACAAAAATTACTTGCCAATGAAAATGTTTTAACAAGATTTTGAATCCCACAAATTCTACTTCCTACTAATCCTACTAATATTATAAAGGCGGATGTTTTTGTGTGTGTTTGTTACGACATCACGCTAAAACGGCTGATTAGATTGACATGACATTTTGCACAAATATAGAAGACTATCTGGAATAACATATAGGCTACTTTTTACCACGGGAAAATGTCTTATTCCTACGGGATCACGCATATTCCGATATTTTTGCAAAGGTGGCGTGACTGAGCCGATTCGCGTTTTAAACGTTTTCGCCGAAAACTAACAGTCACATCTCTTGGCGAGTAATGCTTTCTTCCCGCGTAATAATAGGTTGCAGCGGGTGAAACCGCTGACGGGCAGCTAGTACTTTTATATTTACCTTTTTAAAATACGATATCAATTTGAACCGTAACTTATATTGTTTGTGTATGTAACAAGATTTACTACCTTATAGAAAATTATTAAGGATTGAAAAGGGTATCATCCAAAGTGGTAGCCCACTTACCACCTGCTAAAAAGATCCCAAAGAAATGACTATATTATTGGCAAGGTTGAAGTCACAAGCAAAAAAGCGTTGACTAAAAAAATATTGATGTAAAAGTTTTCCGAAGAGGTATTACTTTCATGATTCACGATAGCTTGGTAAATAGCTATCTACCTTATTATCATCACAAACAGTTTAAAAGGATGGTATTAATTTAATTCTCCCTTTTCACTACCATGACCCTTAAAGCCAACAACGTCCGATTACCCTTGGGTGCCCTTAAACTCATTAGGGAAATTTATTTTTCGTGCTGTGATAGATCCCTGTTTTTCTCCAAGAATACAAATGCTATTTTAATGATAGGAAACAGAATAATCTTGTCCCGTGATCATGGCCTATGAAACTGGTCTAAAAAATCGGGCAATTCAAATAATATATTGCGGTAAGAACCCCGTTTTAATATTTTAGTTATTATTTGTGACTGCGAAAGTTTAAAACAATACAGAAAACGTAATATTTAAGATTGAAATATGGCCATATTTGGCCAAGAAACAGAAGTAGGTGTGACCATAAGAATAAATAATAACACTACCGTGTAGAAATGAAACTCCTTTGTCTGTGCCCCAAAAGCCGCGTTTTAAATACCTACTTCCCCCCTCAGCCCGTAACGCCCCGCGCGCTCCCGCACTTTAAGTCAGGGCTGTCACGTGCTAATAGTTTTATTCCAAACTAGCGGCCCGCCAAGCAGTTGCAAGACTTTCGGCGTAGTATGATTACACACCTACGCACCAGAGAATGAAAAATCATGCAAATGCAATTATTTTGAAAGATTTGCGATGAATAGGTATGAAATTGTTTGTTACCATAATCAGCTAACAATAACTTTACTACCTAAAACCGAAACTATTTAGGAGGTACCGACTTGAGTAAAAATACAGGAGAACACAAAACCAATTCCATATTAAGAATGGTAGGTAGGTACCTATTTACTGTAACATCGTCATCATCAGTTACCTTGGCTCATATTTTGGCAAATTAAAAAAATGAGATGCTGAGTCATCCTCGCATCACTTTTACATCCATAAGCACCATAGTCATTCGGCAAGGCTAAACTTTTCCGAAAAACAAAATTTGACCCGCGCGACGAACGCTTATGCGGCGAAGCGCACTCCCAACCGAATTGATCGCTCTGCGACTGCCAGACGGTAGGCTAATATAATGACCTTGAGCGCGTCTGGAGCGGGAGTGTCGCCTCTAGGTGTGTTTACTCTTATGGTGTGACGCACGTCTCACGTGTGTAGTCGGCGTCTCTTCTGTTTTATACATTTTATGTTGAAATTGTTATAGCGTCGAGATGTCGCACGTCTCACATCTCCGTCTCGCGTCTTTCGTCTTGCCTGTAAGCTAAGGTCTTAGGTGCATAGGAAAATATGTTTTGTAATGTAAAATGTTGATTCTGGAATGAACAAATTTAAAGAATTTTATTTGTTTCAATAACAAATCAAAGATTTTTCGCAAAGACTTTGATAAAATCTCGTGTCTATGGTAAATAAAGTATAGTACAGTCTCTGTTTCAAACATTAAGTTTCGATTTTCTTGTGATTGATACCGATAAGCCGGACAAAAACTACGTTGTTCGATTCAATAAATGTTACTGCATCTAGAAAAGTAAAAAATATTGATGTAAAATGTCACGGTCTTGGATTTTTCATGAGTGAGCGGGAGAGACTTTATACTATCTACCCTATAGTATAGCATCACAAACGCGAATGGACCAATATTATCGCAGGTGAGTTCCAACACGGAAATTAAGAAAACAGAATTTAAGTTATCTTTTAATACACAACAATTTAATTTAACGTAGGTATGGATACAAAAATAAAAAATGTTATTGAGGCTAAAATGTATTACACCACAGTCCGTAACATCAACGACATAAAAGTTTTTTCTGTAATCATCATCATCAACATAATCTTTTGTGATACAGCGAGTCGACAAACGACCTATCAGAATTTTATCATGAGGTAAAGTTGTTGATTCAGATATAAAACTTAATATAATATCTTCTACAGATTTTACAACAACTTTTCTTTCTACAGTCCAATCCTCGCCGTGGCCACCTTTTCCTACGAAGAGTACGACGATGGCACCCTGCAACCAGTCTGCCTCACTCAAGCCGACACCTTCTGGTCTGCGCTGTTCTTCATTCTCACCATCGCCATCTTCTTCATCATTCCTCTCGGTGTTCTTCTAGTCTTGTATAGTGTCATCGCCAAAAACCTCATGGAGAACCCTATCATAGTCTCTCATAATAGCAAATATTCTAATAATCCGAATAATGTAATGAGATATAGAAAACAAGTCATTCTTATGTTAGGGACAGTCGTTTTGTCCTTTTTTATATGTTTGTTGCCTTTCAAAGCGTTGACGCTTTGGATAATTGTATTCCCGCCAGAGACAATAATGTCGTTAGGTTTAGATGGTTATTATATACTTTTGTATTTTTGTAGAGTAATGTTGTATTTAAATTCAGCAATCAATCCAATATTGTACAATTTAATGTCGTCAAAATTTAGAGACGGGTTTATGAAGTTACTTAGAATAAATAAACTAATAAAATATAGTAGGAATTTTAAAGAATCAATGCATAGAAGAGATACATTCAATACCACAACTTCAACAGGTTTCTCAAGTAGTCATACAACAGACTCCTTTTGGAAAAGATATAGCAATAGAACGTCGTCTCAAAAGAATGTCATTCAAAAAGAAAGCAAAAAGGTAAAAGAAGTGAACGATGTCGATAGTGGAAGCAATAAAAAGAATGACATATCCTCTACTTTACCTCGCCGAAACAGTATGAAAATCATAGCAGAAATGAATGAAGCCAAAAAAGTGAGCATTGTTAATGATAATGATTTACAACTAGTCCATGCAGTAGAAAATGACGTTTTAGTTGAAGTTCATAATAATAAAGAAAACGACCAACTCCTTGAAGATGACGATGTTTCTGAAAATAAACAAATACAAATATTAAATTTAGATGCCAAAACAAATAATGTATATTCAATAACATTAGAAGTAAATGATGAGGGCAAGAATAGATTTGTATGTGTACCGATACAAGAAAAAGAAAATGGTAGTATATTTGTATACGATTTTGTAGGTAAAGAGAGCTTTGTATAAAAACCAGACATTACTACAATCATTGTTTCCTGAAACAAAATCAAAAAGAAGTCAAAACATAGGGCTTTATCACAAAAAAGTAATACGCGCGTTGAGCGCCTTTTTAAAATTAAACTTCATACAAAAAAACGGTAGACAAGCATTCATCGCGTGTCTAACTTTTTTATGGTAAGGCCCTAAGAAGAATATTGGTTCATAATATTATATGTGAACAAAGTGTTTAGCCATGAAAATTGATTTAGAATGAAAGTACTAAAACAAGTAAATTATTTGGATAAAATTGTATTAATGTGACAAGTAGATACTATCCTACTAATATTATAAAGGAGGATGTTTGTGTGTGTGTTTGTTACGACATCACGCAAAAACGGCTGATTAGATTGACATGAAACTTTGTAGAAATATAAAAGGGCATCTGGAATAACACATAGGCTACTTTTTACCCCAGGAAAATGTCTCATTTCTACGGAATCACGCATATTCCAAAATTTTTGACGTAGGTGGCGTGACTGAGCCGATTCGCGTCTTTGTGGGGAAGCATATCCGTTAATTCAACATTCATCTTAAAGACATGGTAGCTGCGGCGATAGTGCGCTTGCCTACCAAACAAGGTGACTCGCGTTCGAATCCGGATAGTGTTCTCCTTATTTTTGTTTTTATTTTTTCGAACTTTTATTTAATTTAAGTTTTGTCTTACATCATCTTCCTGCCCTTATCCCAATTGCTTGGGGTCGGCGCAACACGTTTTGCTAAACACAAAATCGTGCTGCAATGGATTCGGCTTAATTTTACGACCCGCCGCCTAACAGACGTCAACCCTCATTGGGAATGCTTTTATTATTATTATGTTGGTATTCTTTTCGAATCACGGGCCCACAGGGACCCGGTCCTTTGAGGCATGCGTGGGGCCAAAGCCAACAGCACAGAGGCCTTTTTATACCAAATAATCTAATGTGTGATGTGTACATCAAGCCGATACTCGCTCTGTCTGCACTACAGAGTACACCCAGAGCCAGCACCGGCATGATGCAAGGACTATTGCAGGTGAGGGTCGGAATACTAGGGCTATGGGGAGGAAATTGCTGGACCAGTTGCTGGGATATTGATTGAGACAACGGGACGCCTGCCAAATCAAATGTCTCAATCTTGATAATCTCGGCAGACGGTGACTCGCCGCCCGCTAGGTGGGCCTCCACTAAAGGGCTGGTGCGCGTAGTGCGTGGTGCCCTGGGACGCAACATTATTATGTTTAAACAGGCAGCAGTTGTAGCAACTGATTAGGCCTGTATCTTGCTGTCCTCTTGTTTGGATTTCTCAGTTGAGTATAATTTGTCCAATCTGTTTTTAAACTGATTTGTGTTTTCTGCTGACACCACATGCTCTGGCAGCCTGTTCCATGATTCCACCACCCTGTTGCTCAGAAAGTGCTTGCGAGGATTGTTGTGTGCTCTCGTCTTGGTAAGCTTTAGTGAGTGACCTCGTAAGTTGGAATTTCCAGCGCGATGAAACAAACTGTCAAAGTCTTGCAGGTCATAATGTCCGTTCATGATTTCAAAGGTTTCAATCAAATCACCACGTTCTCTGCGGTCCTTAAGAGCAGGGAGATTTAGTTGTTTCAGTCTATCCTCATAGGACAACTTTCTAAGCTGTCTAGGTACTTTTGTGAACCTACGCTGGACTCTTTCTAGCAGGTCAATGTCTTTCACAAAGTAAGGGCTCCATACTTGAAATGCGTACTCCAAGTGTTTTGTGGTGGATTAACCGCCACCATACGGTTGGCCTGGCTGTTTGGGTCGGGTTTATCCCTCGGTCGCCTCTTACGACTCCCACGGGAAGAGAGGGGGTGGTGTTATTCTACTATGCCGGCACCACACGGCGTTAAGTTTTGTCTTACGATATTGGAAAATCTTACACACTGGTCTTGCTATACTTCCTACGTTTGTGTTTGTTACGACTTCACGCAAAAACGGCTGATTAGATTGACATGAAACTTTGCAAAAATATAAAAGGGCATCTGGAATAGCATATACTTTTTACCACGGAAAAATGTCTCATTCCCACGGGATCACGCATTTTCCAATATTTATGAAAAAGGTGGCCCGACTGAGCCGATTCGCGTTTTAGAAACTAATAGCGTCATCTCTTGGCGAGTAAGTAAGGCAAAATTGATGTATATCCCACAACACATGTACGTACAAAAATTACTTGCCAATGAAAATGTTTTAACAAGATTTTGAATCCCACAAATTCTACTTCCTACTAATCCTACTAATATTATAAAGGCGGATGTTTTTGTGTGTGTTTGTTACGACATCACGCTAAAACGGCTGATTAGATTGACATGACATTTTGCACAAATATAGAAGACTATCTGGAATAACATATAGGCTACTTTTTACCACGGGAAAATGTCTTATTCCTACGGGATCACGCATATTCCGATATTTTTGCAAAGGTGGCGTGACTGAGCCGATTCGCGTTTTAAACGTTTTCGCCGAAAACTAACAGTCACATCTCTTGGCGAGTAATGCTTTCTTCCCGCGTAATAATAGGTTGCAGCGGGTGAAACCGCTGACGGGCAGCTAGTATGTTATAAAAATATACATACCAATAAACGAACTAAACACGTAACCGAATGCATTTACTATTTTTATGAATTAAGTTTAAGATTAATAAACAATGTTTTTAAAGTATCTCAGACGTATTTTTTATACCCAATGGCGTAAAGAACCTAGTCTACAAAGATTTCAAATAGTTCTTTGATACTAAAGCCGCAACGAATCCGAAATCGTGTAAATCAGAATATTACAATATGACATTAAATATGTTGTCATATCTCTTACAATGTTAAATATGGTGACAGTAGCAGGTATGTCCTATCCTACATCAAGAATATTTGAATCCGAGCTTTGAATAAAAGTAGTAGAATGCATACATTCGGTTTTTTCAAGTACGTAGGTAATCGAACTCTTGCAGGAAGAATATAAAGATGTAGAATGGTAGATAGTAGGTTGTACTCCAGAAAAACACGAGCAACTCCTTTTTATTTCTTTTTGGCCTGATTATTTATCCTAAATTACCTTATTAGGGCTAAAGAGATTGTTGGAAAGTTTTAAATTATCTTATTTTAGAGATCCTTTATGTTTTCGTTTATGATAAGGTATTTCAAAGGCTTAACTGTATTAAATTAAAAGTCTGCAAAACTTTTCTAAGGGAATGAGATACCTAACCAAAATATTTGTGTGATAATAATAATATATTTACATATACATAGATGGGTAAATAATTTTTAAAACCGAAAATAATACCAACAATACAGATTCCTTTAAATCAGAATCACATTAATTTTTAGAGTTCCGTACTCAAGAGGTGAAAACGGAAACCTTAGACAAAGCTCTCATGGACAAAGTTTTACCTCCTCAGGCAGTACCTATATCATTAACCGTCATAGTTAGACAGTTAAAAAGAACTGGTATTAGGTGCCTACTATTGCCGCTATGACATCAAAAGATAGTAAATAGAATAAAGAAAAACTCTCATACAACAAATGTGTTTTTTATGCATTAGGGTGAGAATCCACCAGAGCTGTGCGAGTAAAATGTGTCGTACGAGGATGCGTAGCTGTGCTGTGGAAATGTGTAGGGGTTTCCACCAGAGCTGTGCGAGTAAAATGTGTCGTACGAGGATGCGTAGCGGAGCTGTCAAAATGCGCATTAATGTGCCGAGCGAGGATGCGTTGCGAAGCTTTCAACATCAGCCGTCTATTGACTGGCAGGGAATCTTCGCAAACCTCGCAACATATTCCTCGCAGCACATTTCTCGCAACGCATTCCTCGCAACACATTTCTCGCTTATTTTGTATGTAGAATGGCCTCGCTTCGCTAAACCCGATTCCACCAGAGCTGAGCTGAGCGAGGCTAGGAAAATGAAGTGATTCTATTGGTGGATTTTTTCCTCGCACACCGCTTAGCTACCTCGCACAGCTCTGGTGGATTCTCACCCTTATTGTAATATTCATGGTACGGCACCCTTCGCTCGCGATTCCGACTCGCACGAACCCGATTTTTAATACAAAATAACATAGGACATTACTAAATAACTTGTCCATCTGCATTACCTATGTACGTAAGTATATTGTAAGTATGATAAAAAAATAATCATAAAGTCACGACTTTATACGCCACGAGGCGAAGTTTTTACATCAATATCGAATAAAAATCATGCAAATGTGGATTTAATTTTGGTTAATGCATCTGGAGAGATAATGCCGTCGATTCTGGTAGAATGTTTCCTCAACATTTTTTTAATATTCCTTTTACTGTCATGAATAAATTAAAAATCATCATCAGTAATTTTGGTACAATTTTGCAAATGATTATTTATTTTACTCGTTTTTACCTGTAGAACACAGATCAAACCATCAGTCAGTCACTATCGTAGAGGACGAAACTCATACCGAGTTGTCGTAAGACACTCATGAGACCGATGCCTCGCAGAATCGCACCAGTAGTCCGTATGGACGCAGTCTCAATTTCAGTCATCAGTTTAGCGAGCAAATAACCAAATAAATGCACTCACTTTTCTGTTGTTTAGGTACTTTAAAAGAAGATAGAAATAGCTAAGAATGAAGCAGAAACCATGTGCCGCCAGAATCAGCTGTTGAATCTGCGCGTGCCGTTATTTCGATGGAGCAAATGTCACCAAGGAATTGATAAAAATGTGGATCGAAAGTAAGTAGGTGCCTAAGTACTACGCTGTTTACTTATGGTCCACTTTTTCAAAACTAAGAGCTTTTTAGGTGTACTGAGTCACTGCAACCAATAATACGAAATGCTATTAAGTGTCATTTATGTGAAACATTAGAATACCTAAACACAAAATAAGAGTAATTTATAAAGTAAGTAGTACAGACTTTCCGTGTAAAGAAACGTTATTACCACTTAGTTCAGCGCACTCTATACATGATACTTGAAAATTCATAGAAATTTTCCAATTTAAAAGAATTTCTTATGTAAAAGTGCAATATACAAAACGTTCTACAATAAAACCCTTAAGACTTAATAAGACTGGCATAAGAATTTCTCCAGAAAATAAAACACTGCATAAGCTGAAATAAAATACTAGGAATTGCTTCCTAGACTAAGAATTTTCATAACAACAAGGCACTTTATTAAATTCCTAGTCTTCTTACATAGCCACTAGTAAAATGTTTGCTTGCAGTATCAGCCAGAAGGTTCACTCGACCTTATTCAGGATTTTTGCGATTGTCACTTGTTATGTTACATAGCCAGGGTTGCTACTGTCCAAAATTTCAAAGTACCTATTTTCTATCAAAACAGCAAAATTTGATACAAGATCGGCATATGATTTTGAGCCAACTTGAATCCAAGAAATATGGCGTTCGTAGCAACCACCTTCTTAGTTACCTTGAGTTCCCCTGAGATTCTAGTTATTTTTAGTTACAGTCATTATGCGTCAAAATCGTTGCTAGTTCATAGTGAGCCTTCGATCAACGCATCTTCCGTCCCGTTCCGCAAGTAGTGAGCCATCTGTAAAAACTCTGCTGGCGATAAATAACCACTTTCCCCAAAGAATACAGGTCGAAATATGAATAAATAAATTAGTCCCCCTATAGTTACTCAAATCAATTTTGTATGGGAGGTTCAATATTTTTCAAATTTCGACCTATGATCCTTAGGGATAGTTATTCCTTGTCTATATTCTCCCTAATAAAATTTCACCCTATATTGATTATTCCAAAACTATTTTATTAGATCGTTACCCAGCCAAGTGGTTCTCAAAGTTTAGAATCCGCAATTTAAAGTTAAATTAGTGTTCGTCAATGTCAACACTAACTTTGTGTTTATCACAGAGTCTGATTTGGTTGAATAATAAGTTTATACCTAACACGAGAAGTGTTTTAAAATTTGGTATGCAATTTATCGCGGGTTGTCATCGCTTTGACTACATTCAATCTGCAAAGAATGAATTAGTCGCTGGGAATTAGTTCCAAAAACTATCCTGGTAGATGGAGCCCATCCACGCGTTAGTGGACAAGATATACTTCCTTAATTCGCAGGCTCGATTAGAACCGCGGTAGCCCAGTCGGTAGTGGCGTCGGCAGTACAGATGACGAAGGTCGCAGGTTCAAATCCTGCCTGCGGTGCAAAATTTTGAAAGTTTTCCAAAAATTGTATACCTAACACGAGAAGTGTTTTAAAATTTCGACTGTTTTAATTTCAAATGTCGTAAGGGACAAACCACTACTTTTCAGGAGAGCAAAAAAACGATTTTCAACTTCTCAATTCATATAACTTTTTCAAATCTCAACCGATTTAAATGATTCCTAGACAGAAAAGTATTGAAATTACGATATCTTTCAGAATAAATAGTCTCATTAATGATTATTTCACTTGTTTTAAAGATTGCGTCCCTTACGACACGAATTTTTGGTTAAGGTGTCCTTTACGACATTTTGAGTGCTAAAAATTCCTTTTACTACAATGGCGTTACGTACAGAAATGATATTCATTTTGTAGTAACTAAGGCTCTATCACATTGAAATATTTTTTTGTGTGTTGTAAAGCACCGTGAATTTTTAGAAAGCTTTATGTAAGTACTCGATAATTGTCGTAACTCACGTACAGATTATAAATTTACCACGAAATTACTGTAAAAATACCTTTCCGTTTAGGGTTTAAATATAAATTTTTAGTGGTTTTAGTAGGAAGTTGGTATTTTCTTACAGTAAAATGTTGTTTGTATAAAGAAAAGGATATTATTTTTGATTCTTTTTGATAACCTTTTCACAAGAGACCTGAATTTAGTAACTTTGTGACCACAGGTAAGTTACAAGTCACTATTTATTATAGTCAAAGAGTTACTAATTTCAGATGTCTTAAGCCCTAAACAAGCAAGCCCCCAAGCAAACCTGAGCAGAACAGCAGTGTTGCGTGTAACTTAATCGCGTGATAATTTTATACCAATCAGAATACCACGTATCCACGTACCGTGGGAGTTCCACTCAGGTTTGCATAAGCCATTATAATAATATTTTTTTAACGTTAATACTTTTTCGTTAGTTATTATCTCAAAACTAGGATTTAATTAAAACAATTAGATATATTAAAATGTTCTCTTTAAAAAAGACAGGTTTTACTTATCTGTAAGTCTTTCGCAAAAGTTGATAGATAGATTGATAGATAGATTAATCGTTTATTATAAAAAACATTACATAATACATTTTGATGGAAGCCGGTAAACTTACAAAGTTTGTCTTGGCTCCTTTCCGCAGTTGGATAATGGCATGCTATGAGTAGCGTTCCGCAAATATTGTTTTCGAAAAAATCTCGCGGAATGATGCAATGTCATACATAATTAGCCTGGTAGCGTATGTTAATACTACCTCATTAAAGCATATTTAAAAAAACAAATCAAAATTTGAAATATATGAACTATCATTAGATAAAACAATTAGTTTAATAATAGAATTACCTACCATCTTAATTTGAAATTAGTACACAAATTAAAAACAGTTTAACTTAACTAGACCAAGGTGTTTTAGCGCAATAATTTGGTTTTATTACCCGTAGTGAAAAAATTAAAATTGTTAATTATAAACAACATCATCAAAGTACCTACTAAAAACAAAATTTTATGCAGTGTGTTACCGGCAAGCGGGCTTTTATTCAAACTAGTGAATCTATTAATCTATCTAAACCTTAGCAGTTACCTACGTCACATGATATCAACAGGTCGGAAGGGTTGTGCTAAGCAAGAATAAAGACCCGTAGAAGTCCTGTATTCATAGAGTACGTGATATGAGATCGTTACAAAGCATACAATCATGGCAGCTTTTAGAGCTTTATTAATAGAGAAAACCTAAAAAAGGAAATTCTTCGGAAAGTAAACATTTCATCAATAAAGACCGTTTAAATCATGTCATAAGACATTTTTCCTAATACGCAGCATTTCTTTTTAAGGACCTAGACTTCTAATTTATACAGCCAGCAGCATTTCTACGGCAAGTAAGACCTTGGTGTCTGAATTTTTGTATATGTAGCACTGCCATCGCTATCATGCAGATGATGAGTTTGAAGTCTTCGATGAAAGCAACAAAAAGAAACAAGATAAGAAAGCAAAAACTAGCAGGTTCCTAGTTTTACCTGACATTATAAGATATTGAGCCAAAAGCCGGGCTTTTCTTTAAACGCTGCCAGCAGGTGAGCATGGTCGTGCACTGACGCGTGACATTAGTAGGTTCAAATTCGGATATTCTTTTACGAAGTAGTTCATTTCATCCCATTGACCCATGCCAGAGTGGCAAAAGAACGTTTAAATGTATCTAGTAGGAATTTAAAAAAATGTCGGCGGAGCATGCAATGCTTGCATTGCGTCTTTGCCCAGTGACAGTGACGTGACAGTTTGTTATGCCAAATGGTCGAAAGGATAATGGGTAGTTGAAGGTTTATCCCTGTGGGTGTCAAGAGAATGGAAGATCACTAGATGAGATGGACTTCTACTTATTTACAGCCTCCTTAAGGAAAGTGACATCAAAACATCCTGTATGTAAAAACTGTGTAGTAAAGGCATTTTCTTGAGATCGAAACCGTAAAAATGTTGTAACGGACTCTATTATGAAAAAAATATTATCGTAAAAGACACAGAATTTTCCAAGTGTTACGAGGAAGTGTTGTTGTAAAGGAATTTTCCCGAGATCTAAATCGTAAAAATGTTGTAAGGGACGTTTCAATAACAAAATTTATGTCGTAAGTGACATCAATCATTTCAAATGTTTTATGGAAGTAATGTTGTAAATAACATACTGCTTCTATCCGTTGGTAATTGCGACAATTTCAGCCAGAAGTTTTTGTTTTGTTTTGAATTATGTCGTATAAGTAATTCATAATTGTAAAAAGCCTTTACAGCGTACCCCACTATATGTTATACGTATTTTGTGGTAACTTACTACAATTTTCTGTCCAAGATCTTGACTTACTACAAACTGTTTTTGCTTATAACTCCTTCATTTTTCGAGATATCGCTGCGTGGACAAGACAGATCGATAGAGAATAAAAAACTGCATATTCTGAGCTTTTAATGTCCCTTACGACAAAATGTCCCTTACGACATTTGAAATTAAAACAGTCGATTTGGTATGCAATAAGTTATTATAATTAGGTTACTATCAGTAAGACTGTGGTGCCGGCTTAGAAATCATCACCCCATATCTTACCTGTGGGTGTCGTACAACTAAGGGATTTATTTGAGAGTTGATGTGTATTGCAATTTTAGGCGACAGGCTGACAACTTGTCTACATGGCGATACGCAGTCTTTTGAATGACTCTCTAAGCTTTGTCAGACTTGGTATGAATGGCCGACGTTACAGTCGTTTACGCGCTGCCTACCCCGCAAGGGATAATAGGCGTGATGTATACTTGTATCAACAAGACTAATGTCCGTCTTAACCTTGTCTTTTTAAATCGTTTTTCACTCTACAAATTGATCTTGAGAGCGATTTTGAGTTGTCGTTAGTACGGCATACATTTGTCGTTATCGCTCTCAAGATTGAGCTCAGAATTGAGAAGATTTAGGTATATTAATACGGACACATTAAATTTTTAATAATATAGTTATTATTGTATAGTATGTTTATGGACTCCTGTTGAATGCGGCAAAGTCCCAGGCCATTATCATCGGTGGTCATCAGCGCATTTCTAGGTTAGGGTTGAATCCTATTCCGCAGGTTTTTCTCAATGGCTCACCCATTCCTTTTTCATCCAAAGTAAAAACCTCGGAATATACATTGATGAAACCTTATCCTGAACGGATCAGCTAGGTGAGGTTAGTCGTAGGTTGTACGCATCTCTGCACTCGCTCAGAAGGCTGCAAAACTTTCTGCCTCTCCAGACGAAAGTCATGCTCGCTCAGGCCCTCCTACTTCCTCTGCTGGATTATGGTGATGTGGCATATCTCGACCTCAATGAGGATCTTCTGAACAAGATGGAACGCCTCCAGAACCAATGCATCCGTTTTGTATTTGGGTTGCGCAAGTTCGACCACGTCACAGAGTGCAGGGAACGTTTGAAGTGGCTACCTATTCGCCGTCGCAGAGACCTGCACACCCTCTCTCTCCTCTATAATGTGCTTGCTAGTCCTGTCGCTCCTGAATACCTGCGGGAAAGGTTTTCGCTTAATGTGGCACAGCCCCGTCTACGCTCATGTGGTGATCTGTCCCTCCAGATGACGGTATGCTCCTCAAAAACGTTCAAAAGGTCATTCACTATTCATGCTGCACGCTTGTGGAATGGAATTCCTGCAGATGTGAGGAAAAGCGCTAATGTGAAGACTTTTCAATCCAACGTCAGGAAGGTTTGGGGTTTTGATCGTGGTGACATGGACAATATATAGGGTTTATGTTATCTATGATATTTATTTATTTATATTTGTGTATGTATATTAATTTAAAAATGTATTTGTGTATAATTATCAAGTAGGCTGTATTTATTCATTTATTATATTTCATTATATATAAATTATTAAATTTTAGCATAGAGAAAATGACGTATCCTCTCCATTAAAGTACCTTGGTTTACCTGCGTATCACGTGTCCTCTAAGTCTTTCAAAGGTTGGCTGGAAGAGATCTCTTAATGGGATAAGCCCGCCTTTGTGCCTGTATTTTTCTTATTTTTGTAATGTGTTTTTAAATGTTTTTGGTACAATAAAGTGATTACATACATACATACTAAATGTTCAAACGACCCGATGGTTCATCGGGTCGTTGAACGACTCGGTGTCCCACACGAAAAGAGAAAGAGAATGTTCAAACACCATTAACTTATATAATAATTCCAAATTATTGGTGTAATTCAACGAAAACACCGAAAATATGCCTACGCGACTTTTTTAGTTATAAAAATCTTTTACTCTGGAAATTATAATGATTCTGAACAGGTTAGTTTTAATCAGTCCTGGCGTTTGGGATTCCAAGTGGTATTAAATAACAGATAAACATACTCACTAAATGACGTACATTCATTGACCCTAAAAGAAATACTCTTTTTTTGGGCATTCGTTTTATAAAAACAACTCCCAATCGGTCTAGTACGGTCTACAAATTCCGTAAACTTCAGACGTTGACAAATTGACAACAAAACTTCCTGATTGGCTTTTAAGGCGGTCATCACATCTACCCCATCTTCTTACGGCGTTTTTCCGGATCCGGAAGCTGAAGGGATATTACGAAATCACATTTTCTTCTGTTTAGAGTGGGTCGCGCCCAACGAGCAATATTGCCTCAGAACACAGATGTTATAGGAATATGACACTATTAAGATGCCTATATTGACTTACACGATCGCAATTTCACTTAAATAGATCTCAGAAAGTGCTATTTGGTATTTGATCGCAAATAGCCTTATATTTAAGCTTTTAGACGTTTATAAGTTTGTGCATTTTGACTACTATAAGCCAAATCGTCCAGTAATAGCTTTCACTAGGAGCAATCAGGCTCAGGAACGATAAGTCCAATAAGAAGGGCTTATAAGCACCTACAAGATTAATTTTTACCCTACTATAGAACCAAAACTCCTAATAAAGCTTTTTCCAAGTGTAAATGGACTTGATGCCATTTACACTTGTTACTTGGTTTAAAAACGTTAATAAGAAACATATTCAAGTCTATTATCAAACCAAATAGTTTTAGAAGGGCATCTGTAAGTGTACAATTAGACTAGAAATACTTGAGCTAGTAACGCTCTTAACAATGCCACTATTGTCGTAATTAGTTTGATAGTAGCTATGCTTAGTGCCATTATCTAACAAAATAGTTTTACAAAGGCATCTGCAAGTGTAAAATAGGACTAAGAACATTTGGGGTGGGTGGGGTCTACCTCCTAGCGGTCCACCCCGGGCAACGTCCTCACAATACGTGTTGGCGGCTGAAGATCCCAAAAGCGGTGGTAGGCCATGAAAGGGGCCGCCTGGCTCGCGACCACCATCCCGCCGGAGTCCGGCGCCAAACAGCCTTGCTGTGTTCCGTCGGTGTGCGGGACTGCCAGTGCCATTGGGGGGTAGCAATGTAGTCAGTTGCGCTGCCGGAACCGGTCTTTGTCTTTAGGTGATGCTGTATCCGGTAACTCGTTTTGGAGGGTAGCGGGATCCGAGGCACGGTCTTAGCCGTTGGCCGACCGCAGTCAGTAGGGGGCCCGACTTGCGCGCTAGCCACGCGCAAAGGCTGCCCCGCCAACTGTGAAAAATCCCGGTATACTCCACCGTGCCAGTTGGCGGCTGGATGGGAGGACCCGGTGGAGTGTTATCGGGGGGGCTCGGGCGTCCCCGCAGTCTCCAAGCGAGTTCCTCTCTGATCAGTTGAACCGAAAGGTACGAGTAGGGTTTCTAAGCAGCGCCTCGACTATCTTTTCTTTCCCCACAAAAACTCTTTTAAAAACATGAAAAAGCTAAAAAGAAGAAAAGTTTGACCAACGGCAACACTTCCTCCCACTCAAAGTGCACCTCACGAACATCCGAGGTCTACACACAAACCTAGACCCGGTCCATCACCACCTGGAGACCGAGAAGCCGCACTTATTCTTCTTAACGGAGACGCAGATAGCAACACCGTTGGACGTGGCATACCTCAACTACCCTGGTTACACTCTTGAGCACAAGTTTAAGAAGCGTGCAGGGGTCTGTGTGTATGTTCGCGATGACGTTTGCTGTAAGCGTCTCCGTGGCTTTGAGAATTCAGGGTTTCCCGTGCTGTGGCTTTTGGTTGACACTGGAGTAGAAAACTCTCTACGCCAGTGTTTATCGTTCGCACAGCGGAGATCAGGAGACGACTAGACTCATGGAGTACCTCTCTGAGACGGCAGATACAGCAATTCAGCGATATCCAACAGCAGAGCTTGTTTTTCTGGGGGACTTCAATGCTCACCATAAAGAGTGGCTGTTCCCATACCAGAAAACTGACCATGCTGGGCGAGAGGCGCGTAAACTAGCATTGGCGCTAGATCTCACCCAGCTGGTGGAACAAGCGACGCGTATACCAGATATCACAGACCACACACCCAATTGCCTGGACCTTCTGCTGACAACTGATCCGCACAGACATTCGGTTTCGGTCTCGGCTCCGCTGGGATCATCCGACCACTGTGTGGTGAAATCCGTGTCCATCTGCTCTCCTCCGGATTACACCCTAGGGGCACGAGGAGAGTATGGCGATACGAGTCAGCAGACTGGGACGAGATGCGTGCTTTCTTTGCTTCATACCCGTGGCGGCAAATGTGTTTCTCTTCGGAAGACCCTCATACGTCGCTGATGCGATCACAGCTGTAATCCGGCAGGGAATGGAATATTTCATTCCTTTCTCCGATATCCCGCTCGGTTATAAAGCCCAACCTTGGTTCAATGCGGACTGTGCTCGAGCTGAGGCTCGTAAACAGTCCGCTTACTGCTTGGGTAAAAGCTCGTGATCGAAAAGTGCGAGCGAGAAGAGTGCGAGCAAAGAAGAGAGCATATAATGCCGCCGCCAGGTATTGCAAACGGGTGCTACGAAAAGCTAGGTTCGACCATATTAGCCGTATTGGGGCAAAGCTTGCATCACACCCACCGGGTAGTAAGCAGTTCTGGTCCCTTTCGAAATC
Source organism: Phthorimaea operculella (assembly GCA_024500475.1). Taxonomy (NCBI): domain Eukaryota; kingdom Metazoa; phylum Arthropoda; class Insecta; order Lepidoptera; family Gelechiidae; genus Phthorimaea; species Phthorimaea operculella. The sequence goes on along the minus strand of JANFCV010000008.1, from coordinate 6,409,464 downwards.
AGTCGAATCCAACTTCTGCCGTCCCTCACTACCTCCAATGCAGAAACCTGATGGGTCGCTTGCCCACACCGCGGCAGAGAAAGCAAATTTATTTGCCGATCTGTTTGCGAGCAACTCTCGTATAGACGCTGGCTCGAAATATCCACCCACCTTACCTCACTGCGATTCTTTGATGTCTGAGATCACAGTGCACAATAAAGAGGTCCGTAGAGCCCTTCGCAGTCTGGACGTGAACAAGGCCAGTGGTCCTGATGGCATACCAGCAAGATTGTTGAGGTATTGTGCGCCTGAGTTGTCTCCTGTACTGACACGCTTGTACCGCCTCTCTCTCGTGTCAAAAATTGTACCAAAATCTTGGAAGCTTGCCAATGTGCAACCTGTGCCCAAGAAGGGTAGCCGTGCCGACCCTAGCAACTATCGACCGATCGCCATCACTTCCGTACTCTGTAAGGTTATGGAAAGAGTTCTGAACTGCAAACTGCTTTCGTACCTCGAAGACAATGATCTTCTCAGTGATTGTCAATATGGCTTCCGCCGAGGGCGTTCCACGGAGATCTTCTAGTGTACGTAACGCATTGCTGGGGCGAGGCCATTGAAAACCACGGCGAAGCAATAGCAGTTTCGCTGGACATTTCAAAGGCCTTCGATAGGGTGTGGCATGCGAGTCTGTTGAGCAAGCTTCCAGCGTACGGCATACCCACTGGCTTCTGTAGCTGGGTGGCTGACTTTCTGAGTGAACGGTCGATCCGAGTGGTCATAGACGGCTGCTCCTCTGACCTCAAGGCTATTGACGCCGGAGTTCCTCAGGGTCTGTACTCTCCGCGACGCTTTTCCTGCTGCACATCAATGACCTTCTATCTTCAGGAATTGTTGGGTACGCAGATGACAGTACTGTCACCGAGAAATATCTGTCCGGCGCAGGAGCCAGTGGTGATGAAATCCAAAGATTGAGAAAGGCTATGATTGAGCGTACGAGCCTGACGTTAAGTAACGTCTCCCAGTGGGGCGAAGACAATCTCGTCAGCTTTAATGCTTCAAAAACGCAGGCGTGTCTTTTCTCCGCAAAAGGAGTCCTTTCACCTTTTCTCCTACTTTTCGGGGTACATCTGTTCCAGTGACCAACACTCTTCAACTCCTTGGCATGGAGTTGTCCTCTGACCTCAACTTCGGCACCACCATCGAGTCCAAGGCTCAAATTGCAGCTAGAAAGTTGGGCGTCCTGAATAAAGTCAAGCGGTACTTCACGCCTGAACAGCTTCTAACTCTTTATAAAGCTCAAGTCCGATCTTGCATGGAGTACTGCTGTCACCTTTGGGATGGCTCGGCTAAATACCAACTTGCTGCACTGGATTCGGTGGAACGCAGAGCCAAGAGATTAATAGGCGATAAAAAACTGGTGGCGACCAAGCTTCACAGCCTGGCTCACCGCCGCAAGGTTGCTTGCCTATCGGTCTTCTACAGATTGTACTTCGGAGAGTGTGCGCGTGAGCTGCATGAGCTCATACCACCGTCTCCTTTCTTCTATCGGACATCCAGACGCACGGCCGGCTACCATCCGTTCTTAGTTGATATACCCACATTACGCACTAAGCGCTTCAAATCATCTTTCATTATGCGCACGGCTAAAGAATGGAATTCCCTGCCTGCGTCTGTATTTCCGAGTGCATATAACCTGAATCTCTTTAAGTCTAGAGTGAATAGGCATCTTCTGGGCAAGCTCGCTCCACCGTAGATCCCATCTCTGCTGTAGGGTGAGATTGGGGTCAATAGTAACCCCATCATAAAAAAAAAAAAAAAAAAAAAAAAATTGAGCTAGTAAAGCTCTTGGCAATGCCATTATTGTCGCAATTCGTTAGATATTAGCTATGCTTAGTGCCATTATTAAACTGAATAGATCTTTAAAGGCATCTGTAAGTGTAAAACTAGACAAGGAATACTTAAGCTAGTAAAGCTCTCGGCAATGCCATTATTATCGGAATTGGTTTGATAATAGCTATGCTAAGTGCTTTATTGTCAAATAAAAACCTGAAGGGCAAATCAAAAACTTTGGTTAGGGTTCCGTACCTATTAGCAGTACAGCATGCGGTTCAGGGGAGGATACAAAAAAAAATATATAATGATAATTCAAGTGAGAGTGAAACTAGCGTTGAAGATGCAAATTCAGGTAAAATTAAGAATTTCGAGAAGATGCAAAAGCAGTTTCGCCTTGCCCTCGTAACTCCGTCAGTTTAAGACAAAATTATATCTAATTTGGTGTAAAGATATAGATCGAACCCACCTACCATGATATAGCAACCACATTAGTCCTATCGGGATGGTATTGTCTTATTGTGTCGTCGTCAATCTAAAAAACATTGCACGCGAATTTTTGCATACTATGCTTACACATAAAGGACGATATACCATAAACTTTGCAGGGATGAGAGAGTCAGCGTCAGGCCATGAAACTGGGCAACTTTTATGGAGGCTAAGTAGGTAAAGAGAACCAATTTTTATCCATTACGAATTTGCTGCGCGTCAATCGCGCGTCCGCAGCAAATTTGCTGTGCAACCGTCGCGCGTACTTCACGATTTCGCCATCGCTCCGCATCTGCTCGCAACACGCTTGTGTGATGTGATATGAGCCTAAGGCTTCCTTCAGAAGATCCATGTCTTTATGGTTATTTGTAGGAGATGGTAAAGAAAAAACTATAACCAATTTAAATACCAGACTTTTATTCCTATGCCACTAATTTGAAATTAGTTAAACAAATAAATAAGAATGTATATTTCACCTCTTAGAGACTTGGAAATCTAATCACTTGTACCTAAACCTGTTCAATACAAACCAGAAAAATAAAAGGTATTGTAATACGTAATACGAAGCTGCCTCGGTCTCCGCTAACTAGATCATATTTTTCGGTCTGGTTACTTTCAGTGTCAATACTTTCTTCAGAATCTGCAAGAAATAACAAATTAATAATCCTTTGTAATGAAGTTTTACGTACATAAAATATGGGCCACAATTCGTTATATCCAGTTAATATTTAGCGTCTTTTTTTATATTTCGTCACGGATCTCCAAATGCCAAAGACATGGCGAATGTGGAGTTTTGAATGAGACATTACAGAATCAAGTTTGACTATAGTGGTTTTAAAACACACTTCGAAATGCGAAACCAAAAATGGCTGTTCTTAATGATTATGCGGAACATTTTGTTAATTTTAAATAATAAATTCCAGTGTAGAATTGCATATTTTAAGAAGCGCTTTACAATTTTAACTAGAAACTTGGCATATTTCACAGAAAATACGAGTTCCCTGCATGTTTCTCATACACGCAGTGAATAAACGAACACTCTTGAGAAATTTAATATAACTTACCTTTTTAACATCCTTTGATGATATTTTATCCTTTACTTTAGTATTTTGTAAAGATAACACTTCAAACATTTAATGTGGACTGAATGAATGACAATGAACGAAACGAATGAGTTGGTTCTTGTTGAAGAATCCTGAAGTGCATAATAGTCTCATTTAGTTTTGTTAGATGCTAGTAGTAGCTTACGTAGGAGTAAATAGTTTTCCAAAAGCTGTTACAAGGCTTTTACAGTCCTAAATTGCATTACGTGAGAATGCTATAGGACTATTAAAAAACTTTAGTTTTGTTGGAAGCTAGTAGTAGTTTTCGTAGGAGTGAACGGTTTTCCAAATGTTGTTACAAGGCTTTTACAGTACTAAATTGCTTTCCGTGAGGGTACTACAGGATTATTAAAAAACTAAATAGCCTTGTAAGTGCGCCTTTTTCCGGGTTTGTAGAGGTTTATAAGCTCGCTACTAGTGCGATTAAAATTGGTCTTAGGATCCTTACAAAACCACTTTTTGCTCGTTGGGTTGTCATTCATTCAGTCCACATTAAATGTTTGAAGTGTTATCTTTACAAAATACTAAAGTAAAGGATAAAATATCATCAAAGGATGTTAAAAAGGTAAGTTATATTAAATTTCTCAAGAGTGTTCGTTTATTCACTGCGTGTATGAGAAACATGCAGGGAACTCGTATTTTCTGTGAAATATGCCAAGTTTCTAGTTAAAATTGTAAAGCGCTTCTTAAAATATGCAATTCTACACTGGAATTTATTATTTAAAATTAACAAAATGTTCCGCATAATCATTAAGAACAGCCATTTTTGGTTTCGCATTTCGAAGTGTGTTTTAAAACCACTATAGTCAAACTTGATTCTGTAATGTCTCATTCAAAACTCCACATTCGCCATGTCTTTGGCATTTGGAGATCCGTGACGAAATATAAAAAAAGACGCTAAATATTAACTGGATATAACGAATTGTGGCCCATATTTTATGTACGTAAAACTTCATTACAAAGGATTATTAATTTGTTATTTCTTGCAGATTCTGAAGAAAGTATTGGACACTGAAAGTAACCAGACCGAAAAATATGATCTAGTTAGCGGAGACCGAGGCAGCTTCGTATTACGTATTACAATACCTTTTATTTTTCTGGTTTGTATTGAACAGGTTTAGGTACAAGTGATTAGATTTCCAAGTCTCTAAGAGGTGAAATATACATTCTTATTTATTTGTTTAACTAATTTCAAATTAGTGGCATAGGAATAAAAGTCTGGTATTTAAATTGGTTATAGTTTTTTCTTTACCATCTCCTACAAATAACCATAAAGACATGGATCTTCTGAAGGAAGCCTTAGGCTCATATCACATCACACAAGCGTGTTGCGAGCAGATGCGGAGCGATGGCGAAATCGTGAAGTACGCGCGACGGTTGCACAGCAAATTTGCTGCGGACGCGCGATTGACGCGCAGCAAATTCGTAATGGATAAAAATTGGTTCTCTTTACCTACTTAGCCTCCATAAAAAGTTGCCCAGTTTCATGGCCTGACGCTGACTCTCTCATCCCTGCAAAGTTTATGGTATATCGTCCTTTATGTGTAAGCATAGTATGCAAAAATTCGCGTGCAATGTTTTTTAGATTGACGACGACACAGTATGACAATACCTCCCCGATAGGACTAATGTGGCTGCTATATCATGGTAGGTGGGTTCGATCTATATCTTTACACCAAATTAGATGTCATTTTGTCTTAAACTGACGGAGTTACGAGGGCGAGGCGAAACTGCTTTTTTGCATCTTCTCGAAATTCTTAATTTTACCTGAATTTGCATCTTCAACGCTAGTTTCACTCTCACTTGAATTATCATTATATATTTTTTTTTGTATCCTCCCCTGAACCGCATGCTGTACTGCTAATAGGTACGGAACCCTAACCAAAGTTTTTGATTTGCCCTTCAGGTTTTTATTTGACAATAAAGCACTTAGCATAGCTATTATCAAACCAATTCCGATAATAATGGCATTGCCGAGAGCTTTACTAGCTTAAGTATTCCTTGTCTAGTTTTACACTTACAGATGCCTTTAAAGATCTATTCAGTTTAATAATGGCACTAAGCATAGCTAATATCTAACGAATTGCGACAATAATGGCATTGCCAAGAGCTTTACTAGCTCAAATGTTCTTAGTCCTATTTTACACTTGCAGATGCCTTTGTAAAACTATTTTGTTAGATAATGGCACTAAGCATAGCTACTATCAAACTAATTACGACAATAGTGGCATTGTTAAGAGCGTTACTAGCTCAAGTATTTCTAGTCTAATTGTACACTTACAGATGCCCTTCTAAAACTATTTGGTTTGATAATAGACTTGAATATGTTTCTTATTAACGTTTTTTAAACCAAGTAACAAGTGTAAATGGCATCAAGTCCATTTACACTTGGAAAAAGCTTTATTAGGAGTTTTGGTTCTATAGTAGGGTAAAAATTAATCTTGTAGGTGCTTATAAGCCCTTCTTATTGGACTTATCGTTCCTGAGCCTGATTGCTCCTAGTGAAAGCTATTACTGGACGATTTGGCTTATAGTAGTCAAAATGCACAAACTTATAAACGTCTAAAAGCTTAAATATAAGGCTATTTGCGATCAAATACCAAATAGCACTTTCTGAGATCTATTTAAGTGAAATTGCGATCGTGTAAGTCAATATAGGCATCTTAATAGTGTCATATTCCTATAACATCTGTGTTCTGAGGCAATATTGCTCGTTGGGAATGAACGAAACGAATGAGTTGGTTCTTGTTGAAGAATCCTGAAGTGCATAATAGTCTCATTTAGTTTTGTTAGATGCTAGTAGTAGCTTACGTAGGAGTAAATAGTTTTCCAAAAGCTGTTACAAGGCTTTTACAGTCCTAAATTGCATTACGTGAGAATGCTATAGGACTATTAAAAAACTTTAGTTTTGTTGGAAGCTAGTAGTAGTTTTCGTAGGAGTGAACGGTTTTCCAAATGTTGTTACAAGGCTTTTACAGTACTAAATTGCTTTCCGTGAGGGTACTACAGGATTATTAAAAAACTAAATAGCCTTGTAAGTGCGCCTTTTTCCGGGTTTGTAGAGGTTTATAAGCTCGCTACTAGTGCGATTAAAATTGGTCTTAGGATCCTTACAAAACCACTTTTTGCTCGTTGGGCGGTGTCGTTCAACGACCCGGTGAACCCTGGTGTCAGAGTTTGGCGACTGATAATGACATTGCCGTCGCCAAATACTGGCAGGACAAAATCTACTTCGAACTATTGACATGAAAAAGAAGAAAAAGAGTTTTTGAACCGCCTACTAAATGTAGCAGGCCTCTAACATAGATGTGTGACGACCACCATCTAAGTAATCAGTCATAGACAACGACTGAACGTGCCATCGAAGAACGGAACCATCTTACTTTTCGGACAATCAGGATTTTCAGACGAAATTCCATTTAAACACCGGATACTATGGTTCAATTTGCCGCAACAAAATTACGGCCGTCAAAGTTTGTCGTCTGTATGGTAGCTATGACGAGCCGCTAGCCACCATATTAATTTGACAGCAGATATGGCGCAGTGGTTAGTACGACTGCCCGTGACGCAGAAGTACCTAAAGGTTCAACTACCGATGGTGTCACTCACAAAGTTGATATTTTATCACTTTGTGAATTTGTTACCAGTCTGGTTAGGACATTGCAGGATGAACCACCTGATTGTCTGAAAAGCAAGATGGTTCCGTGCTTCGGATGGACTCGTTAAGCCGTCGTTCCCGTTTGCTGTCTATGATCACTTAGACAACGGTCGTTACACAACCATGACAAAGGCCTGCAGTAGGCGGTTGAAAATCTTTGATACCAGGGTTCATTGGGTCGTTGGACGACATTGTGTCCCGAAGAAGAAGAAGATCACGAACCGCGACATTGTCCAGTGCGTGTGAGATTTGCGTAAAGGAAACTTTGAGAACCGTTAGTGAGCAAATTTTATTTATAGTTTGAATCGACTTCGTAACTCCCATTGGAGTTAATGCTATGTCCCATAAAAGTGGTTAAGAGTGAATAAAATGTAGTTGTAATGTAGTTTTTAAAGTTCTAGAAACCGCAAAGTATTGTAAGGTAGATAGATAATCTCAAAGTACTTAAACATGCCTAAGCAAGTGGCAAAAAGAGGCAATAAGTACGATACAGTTTATTTTCATTCACTCACCGCAATAAAAGGTGGCATGGCAACCCCACGCGTCGGCTTTCTAATTTGAGGTAGGTAATAAGCAAATAACCTACAAAATGTATTACAAAAATAGGCTTGAATGGTATTTATTTGTGGAATGTTATTTTTGGCTAGCTCTATCATTATTACCGTTCCATTGACTTACAGTTATTACTCGCTTTAGGTACCATCTTCTTCTTCATTGAGAACAGTTTAAATTAAGGTATTCGGAAAATATTCAGCCAAGGTCAGAAACTCTACGTCGCCTTTTACGAAATATCCAGCCTTTTACGAGTGGACAGGGTAGCAATATTCTTAGCCGCTGCTACACGGCGATCCTATCACAAAGAGAATGACAAGACGTAGATATGAGGAGAAAATCGTCCACATAAAACCGCGAAAAGGTCAAGATCGGAACAATGTTCTAAATCACATTTCTGAGACAACCTTTACAAGAATTCCCAATATCTTTGCACCAAACTAGATTTTGAAATCTCTCAAAATTTATTAAATTCCTTTGAAACTCTCAGAGACAATTTCTGGCCGCGCGGATTAGTTAAAACTGGATTAAGAAATTAGTTCGGTTTGAAATAAGAGTTATGGTTATCTATGTGGAGTTTAAACAGACATCTTGACAGATAAGTTGACATGTAAATTAGATGGGGAAGCAGGGTAATACGTAAGTTTTTTAGCATAAATTAAACTGTTTTGTTAACGGCACAGAGTGTGGCACGCAACAAATATTGTTATCTAGATATTTGTAAAAATTTAATCTTCCATACAAAATGTACCTACCGGCTGACAGACGTAGTTTGCTTGGGGAGAATTGTTCAGTTTAATGTTTAATACAATAACACCCTGTATAATATGTGCCCCTGTTGTGGTAGGTACTATTACCCCTTCTCTGCCCAGAGGTGTCGTAAAAAACAACTTGGATAAATCTATCCAGAAAGTGACCAGCAGCAGCAGCGGTCCTTATAAAAGCAAAGCTTGCACTGAACTGGTTGTGTGCGGATGTAGATGATTGTAAAATAAACTATCGGTACCTAAAGAAATTGAGACCCAGTATAGTCAAGAAATGAGAAATGCAATACAAATCGCCGAACGTTTTCTTGTAGTACAATCTGTAGGGATATTTCGCCTACAAAAGGTGGGGCGGATTATGTTTTTGCATAATCTTGTAAAGGTATCAAGGACAAATAAAACCCCAAGTTTTCGACCTCGAGACTTCCCGGCTCTAGCCGCCATCTTGAATTGAAAGTTCGAAAAACAGGTTTTTTGCGAATAACTTGTTAACAATTGATTGTATGACAAAAGTTTGTATGAAAAGAATAAAGAAAATATTATTTTCCAAATTTCATTCATACATGTATATTAGCTAAGTTTAACAGGTAAAAAGATATAGACAAAAACAAACATCATCATCTTCCTGCCCATATCCCAATTACTTGGCACATCTAAGGCATTTTTTTAAAAATCTACACGTTAGATTTTTTTCATTTTTAAACAAACTTTTTGATTAATGAAGTGAACATCCTTTGACTGACCCGACTGACGTTCTGCCACGTAGACAGGATACTAACAACCAACCAATCACAGCACCTTTTTTTGGCGCGTAATTTAAGTTCATCGAAGTGTGTGTTTCTAGCACAAACAGGGTGCACTTCTTCGGTTTTTTTTTTTTAGTTAAATGCAATTTTCTCAAAAACTAGCGTGTAGATTTCTTAAAAAATTTGCCTAGTACATGCTTATATTTTATTTGATCTGCCCCTAAAATATTTGCAGTGAATTTAATAGGACCTTATATATTTCGAAAGTAAAAATAACAGTTTTTATTATAAAAAAGTGAGAAAATCGACATAATTGAAAACTAGCAAATTTTTCCATTAGTATGATGGGAATTTGTCTACATAAACGCCATTAGGTATCTCCGAAACCAGACATAGAAAGTGTTCACCTGTCACATTTTTTTTTAAATACACCATAATACGTAACCATATAAAAAAATTGAAAAATTCATGCATATGTTTTTTACTTCCACCTCGTGCGGTGTACTTAACTTTTTGATATAAATATGTTTGTTTTTGTCTATATCTTTTTACCTGTTAGACTGAGCTAATATACATGTATGAATGAAATTTGGGAAATAATATTTTCTTTATTCCTTTCATACATTTTTTTGTCTTAAAATCAATTGTTAACAAGTTATTCGCAAAAAACCTGTTTTTCGAACTTTCAATTCAAGATGGCGGCTAGAGCCGGGAAGTCTCGAGGTCGAAAACTTGGGGTTTTATTTGTCCTTGATACCTTTACAAGATTATGCAAAAACATAATCCGCCCCACCTTTTGCGAATCAATGTTTGCTATAGGTTCCCCACAGAATGGCCTATTGGGTTTCGAAACAGTTCCGACGTCACGTAATAACACGTTAAATCGGACGTATATCAAACGTCCGCGAACGTCGCGGGAAAATATTGTGTTATAATCAGCGTGGCGACCCAAATAATGATCTTTTGATGGAGCTAGGGCCGGTACGTCACGGTTCCAGTTCGACACTCATTAAGGCTGACCGAGGACGTATCGGACAATATCCCCTGTACTGGAGAAAAGCCAGGATATGGTCGCCGCCATTTTACCCCCAACTGCAAAAAAAACAGGATCTGGTTGCACAGCTGTGAGCTCACATTTTGCTCATTTTGAAAATATTTACTGAACGCAGGGGTAAATGAATAAATAAAATACAATCTAGGTAGGATTTAAAATATAAAAATGGCAACACCAAGCTCGGAACCATAGAGTATATTCAATAAAAAACATTTATTCTTTAAGTGTGTCCTTGAGATTTTATCGCGCGGCTGTTTTGTATGCTCTTTATGTGAAAAATATGAACTGTGGTGTGGTGTTTTATGATTTATTTTAGTAAACATATGTATAAAATGGAAAATAAAAAATAATATCTTAAAAACATTGTTTACTTTGTTCAAAATCACTTGGTACATATGCTACCTGATTTTATAATTTCTTCCGTCTGTCAACCGGATCCGGCAAAACATGAGCAAGGCGAAAGAATCTCCTTTTATAAACGAGTCCTAATTCAGCACAAAGCTACAATCCGCCTGCTAAGCGTGGTGAGTATGGCATACCCCCCAATAAGGGGAGGCTCAGACTTAGCAGTGGACTGTTGTGGCTGTAAAGATTAAAGGTTAAGTTAGACAAGTATATCTTGTCCACGCGTGGATAGGCTCCATCTACCGGGATAGTTTTTGCAACTAATTCCCGGTAGATGGAGCCCATCCACGCGTTAGTGGACAAGATATACTTGCTTAATTAGAACCGCGGTGGCCCAATTGGTAGTGGCGTCGCCAGTACAGATGCCGAAGGTCGCAGGTCCAAATCCTGCCTGCGGTTGAAATTTTGCAAGTTTTCCATAAATTGTATACCTAACACGAGAAGTGTTTTAAAATTTGTTATTCAAGTTAAGTAAAACTAATTACTGGACGTGAGCGTGAGAGAGAATATAGAATGAATAGTTTTTACGACGAATTGGAACCGTGCCAAATCGGGTCTCTCTCATTTGATGGCATATCGTAACAGTAAATTCTTGGGATTTCGCTTTTCTCATGAAGAATATCTACGGTATATTGGATCTGACATATTAGTCAAACTTCAAAGGGTTTAGGTTAAGGGATTATGGAGAGCGCCGACATTAACTGGTTAAATTGAATTTATTATAGGTATATCTTACTAGCGTAGCGGCACGCCAAACGGTTTCACCCGCTGCTAAATAGGTACCCGTTTTCCCGTAGGAATCGGATCTTTGCCTATAGTAACAAGTTGTTCCTACTCGACTGTCCCGTTGGCGTAGTGGATAGTACCCCTGCCTTCTACGCCGAGGGTCGTGGGTTCGATTCCCACCAAATACAATTATTCTAAGAATAGGTAAAGTAAAATAAAGGATATTTATTTATTTACTTTTAACTGTTTTTCCGTGGGTAATGAGATATTTTTCTATGATAAAAAGTAGCCTATGTCACTTGGGGTTCTCTACTACATATCTTGTAGCTTTCTAATGATGGAAGGTTTTTTGAATTTGTTCCAATAGTTTCTGAGTTTTTCGATAATACACAAGCAAACAAAGAAAACAAACAACTAAACAACTAAACTAGCTCCTCTTTATAATATTGGTGTACGTGTAGGTAGATAGACTACATTCTTGGAGTACCTAAGCAAGATTACTATACCTAGACCTCTTAAAAAGGTAGCTAAATGGTGTGTCATCCAAGCAAAAAGAGAAATAAACAAAGATATTTCCTAAATTTAGAAAAGTGGTGTATCATGCACATTACCTTTATGCAAAGCTGCTCCTCCAAGGGTCTATAAAATACTGGTTTTCAATACAATTCATCAAAGCAACCAGTTCAAGTTACTCCCTTATAACTTAAGGTCCTACCGATACTCAACTTCTATTCAAAAAAGGAAAACAAACAAAACATTTCCTAATCCCATGAAAGTGGTGTAACGTGCACATGTCCAGTTCTGCATTAGGCCCGCCAGGGGGCGCTTTATTTCATAAGGGCACAACTTCCGTAGATATGTTTCGGCTACTTACCAGTGAGGTACTAAGGAAAAAATTAGGGAGGCACAAAAATATTTTGCCACATTATCTCATTCTTGCAAGAAAATATTTACATGACTATAAAAATACCAACAAAATATGTAAACCTTTTGCCATTGTGTACCTGATTTCATATTAGTTACCTTTACGTAATATTATTTGTAAAGATTGAATTAGTCGCCGTGTGAGGCCGTCACCCTATTGCTACCTACCTGTGGAGCACTAAGAGGTTGCCAATTTTGGAACTAAACTTTCACAAGATGTGGCTTTGATTCTATACCCAGTTCTTATCTCTAATTTGCATAGGAAATAAAGAAACTTTGAACACCTGTGTACCTTTGTAAAAACTGATTCTTGTGACATTCGAAAACAACTTTTTACCCAAAACGCAAGAAATCTTTTTACCGAGCTGATACAGTTACCTATTATTCGAAAATACACAATAAATATTATTTTCCTTTTTACCTGCAAAATGTCTTTACAAACCACGCAAACCAATAGATAAAATGTCACAGCTAACACATTGACCCAGAGGTCCCAAACACCCTTAATCCGTCACTGTACAGCATGTTTTTATATGAAACAAGTTCGCATTCCTTATTATTCCGCCTGCGTGCGTCCCACGACAAATTCTTGCGAGTTACAACACATTTTGGTACTTGAAAACCGTAATACATTGTAAGTATTGTAGGTATTAGTTTGGCGGCGAAATTACGATACTTGCACTTTTTAATTTGACAAAATATATAGTTACATACATAGCATAGGCCTTGCGGGGTAGACAGAGTGTCAACGGCCGTAAGATACAGTTGTTATCGCTTATCGCCACGTCTGACAAATATTTGAGGGCCGTTTTAGCTGTTGTCGTGACTCTATAGTGGCAGGTTGTCAGCCTGTCGACTAAAATTGGAATTCACAATTATAATTGCCTAGAGCCCCTTACGCCCCTTAGTCGCTTAAGACACCTACATAAAGAAATGAGGTGATGCTATTCTAAGCCGGCACCACTTTGACATTATAAAACAGCCCTGTAAAGATGTATTTCAAGCGTTGATTTCAAGGGTAAAACTAGGGTTCGTCGGGTCGTTGGATGACTCTGTCCTACACGAAAAGGAGAAGAAGAAGGTGTGAACAATTAAGTTTCCATAGGCAAACATAATCTAAAGAAAATGTTGACCCTCCCATACAAAATGTGAAATATTCTTTAGTTTCATGGAAAGGTTCGTTCACCTTTACAAAAAATCTTTTACCTTCTACAACAAAAGGGATATCTTTGTGACTTTGATGAGTAGGTTACTACAGTTAGATATAATGTTTCATTCATAATACGAGCATTAGGGCACAGCAAAGCCTGCGGCAAAATGTCTTTAATTAGCTGCGTCTAATGACTTCACTCCCACACTTTCTGTGGAATTATGTGCTTTTCTACAATATGACGTCGCTACTTACCTACGTAATATCCTTTCTAGCCTACTTATTCCCTTTTCCCTATGTACCTATCTCATTTCAATACGAATCTAAATAAGATATTGAATGAGTGATTGAGGTAGTCGAAATACCTACCCACCCCGTAAGTATTTTGCATGGCATTTCAGCCAGTCGAATGACTGCCGTATGATACCAGCTTAGAATAGCATCAACCCAATTTTACCCGTGGGTGTCGTAAAAATAGCGTCTATGGGATAATCGTCCAGGGAATGGGCAGCAGCGTTCCCAGTAAATGCATCATCTCTGCGCTTGCCAATCCGCCTTCCAAGCGTGGTGAGGTGAGTGACTATAGTCACAAAAGTTTGTTCCATAGGGTGAAATTTTACAAGTGACCGACAGCAAAAACTCAAAATCAGCTGGTGGAAAGGAACAACTTTCCCCAAGAAACATAAATCAGAATATTTAAAAAAATTGGACCTCTCGTACAAAATTGCCGATCAGCTTCCTTCTTCGAGTGGGACACCAAGTCGTCCAACGACCCGCCGATCAGCTGATTTGAGTTATTATAGGAGGTCCAAATTTTTTCATATTCCTTGTTCCTTATCATCTTTGTTCTTTGGGGAAAGGTGTTTCTTATCATCAGGTTCTGAGTTTTTGCTAAATTTCACCCAGTATAAATTCTCGCTGAATACCGCGCGGGGTAGCCTAGTCCACTCAAGACGTTTCTTAAAATGCGACGTAGTGTTTTTAACCTCGGCTGAAAACCTAGCTGTCGACTATGGTGATTTGCATGGTGTTGGTGATACTACATACGTCACATAAATGCAAAGAGTGTTCAGGCGGCCGGTCATAAAACATCCAAATCCTTTTGCTACATGATTTTGTGTTTTAACAAAACACGTTGCTCTTACCCCAACTGATTTGGGATAAGGGCAGGAAGGTGATTATAATTCTCCGTGAAATTTACTATTCACATACTTAATTAGAAAACAGTTCTCTTTGTGTTCAGAATAAGATCAAGATGAAACATTCGACAAAACAATATTTCATCGTCAAACAAACTGTTGTTGTTATTTATTTTCCGAACAATTCCACTCATCTAGTCATGCTCTATATCACGGCCCGAAAGAGAAAACAGCGAGAAAATAAAAAACAGAATTCTCTAATTAGCCCCTGACAAAAAACAGGGGGCAATTTGTATGCGTCACAGACTCGTGACCAATTATAACAGCAATGGCTGCGAAATGGCGCGGTGACATTTCTAAGTGCTTTTCAGAATATTTTCTATTCATTCGTTCGTTTCATGGGGGTCGACAGACGCCCCATGAACTTTGGTATTGCAGTTGGTTGCCGTATGTGTGGTGCTTCACCCCGTGGATGTCGTAGGAAGCGACTAAGGGATTTGAGAGGTTGATGTGTATTACAATTTCAGACGACAGGATGATAAGCTGTCACAATGGTGATACACAGTCTTCAATGACCTCCGAAGCACTTAAACGTTTTTGTTAAACACGCTTTGCATTGTCCTAATAAAAATTAGAATTCTCTCATTAATATCTGCGTTTCTACATTTCCGAGAATAAATCCTTCTGCTTCTGGATGGGACTAATATCAGCCTGCTAGATATTATTAAGGTGGTTGTACAGGTAGTTAAGAAAGTTTTGTACTTATTAGTAAGGAAAGAAGTATCTTGTGTAGTTTTTAAGTAGGTATCCAAAAGCAAACGATTAACAATATATAAAATTATCTACTCTCTAATTAAACAAACGAAAATCAAATAATGTAGAACACCATTAAAAAAGAAAGTGATCAGGAACGTATTAAACCGTGCTACTTAACGCATTCCTTACGTAACACAAGGAACGCCCGATGTGAGGTATAAGGAAGACGTAACATCATAAAGAGAGATATGAAGGTGCTGAATCCGCTACTGCTAGGTCCATAGTTGGCGATGCCTATTTCAAACCTGAGCTTTCTTCAAAACAAGCCACCTATTAAAGTTGTAAATTAGGCCTCATTTAAGGCCTAATGAGAAGATAGACAATAAGGACAAAAAATACCTACTATAAATAAATTACAATTTAGTATAAACTCGACAGAGCTCGTTATCGTATTTTTTTTTGGTTTGAATGCGGAGGAAAATTCAAAGCTTATTGCAGATGGCATCAGGTGCAATTTGCCTTAATGACGGAACAACGACGGAAAAAAAAGGAATTACTTGAATTGACACATTTTCGACCAACCACAGAAAAAAAGGCCCACTCGAGAATAACGCTATCAGATCTCGAGAGTAGCGCCATAGATCTCCAGTTTACTACTTCATTCTTTATTTGCGTTGCTCCTTCTCCCTCATCCACGAATCTACCCACAATGTTGATTGATTTGCTTAATTCCAGTCACAAATGAAGTGAAAGATGTCCCCGGAACGTATGCGCGTGCGCCGATTGCTAACGAACCTCGCGTTTCCTATTACAACAAACGTTCTTTATTCAAAATCAAGGCTTGCGGTGATTGTGAATGGAGTGTGTTCTATCGCGATCTGTTTTTATGAGCGTGAAGAGAGGAGTTGGGGGTTTTGATTTTTTGTACTTTTATGCGATAGCTGCAACGAGAGCTGTTCATCTTTTACATTATGTTTGCAATGAGAGATTGCCTGGTAAAAATTGCTACTCTAGCAATAAGGCCGTTTATGTTGTACCAAATTCCTCTAGTACTGTATATTGTATCAATTTGGTGTTTTTTGCAAATAAACTATTTGTATTGTATTGCATTTATACTCGTATATCGAACTTCGAGCAACTAATCTTCCGTGCCGTAGTCCGGCGTTCCTCCAAAATATCGAACAACGAATACTGAGTACCTACCTAACGGATAATATCTCTGAGAGTTTTCTTTAGAGTGCCGTCATCCGAATAGGCCATATTTGACGTCTGTCAAACCCATACTAGGAAACATGTCAACAAAGAAAAATAGACCTTATGTCATAGCATTAATATGATTTTGACAGACGTCAAATATGGCCTATTTGGATGACGGTACTTCTAATAGTGAGAACAGCTTAGGCAAAAAGTTGTGCGTAAAAGTGGATAAGTACCACCAAACAACGACACTTGAGCATGATTTATGTATCGAATGATTTATCACATGTACTAAGAAGAAACGGCCTCCAAGATGTCATTTGCCGAATATCATATTACCCGTGGGGGCCAAACTTCTGGCACGCTCTTGCCAAAATCTGGCGATAAACTTGAATAACTAGGTTTGGAAAACTAGCTAGAGGAAATATTATACCAAACATTCACGCTGCGCTCTGCCTACCCCGCAAGGAATATAGACGTGATATATGAATGTATGTATACCAAACATCTGTTTTTAAGGGAGTCGAAAAACAATCTTACGAATATGTTAAAACTCCATTCATGACCTCCAGATGGTTTCGCTTGCTTGCTTTGAATTTTGGCAGGTAGTTATGGTTGCTGTCTATAGTAACTTAGATACATGTTAAAGGCCATCTGTAAAAATTATACTACTAAATGAGCTGTATAAAAAAAAGATACCAGGGTTCAAAGGGTTCTTCGTTGACTTGGTGTCCTATTCGACCTGTTTCCTCACATTGAGAAGGAGCAGTCGTACTTTTTTCAGAACTTTTGGAACTTATCTGCTTTTTACCTGCATTTCAGTTCGTTTCTCTATGGTTTCTCCCAAGTTCCTATTCCTCTTTATAGGCTTTATAGCCAGTGGCAGGAAAAAGATGTTTACCTTAGTTCTGTTTACGTAACTTAGCAACTAATAGTATGTTTGGTCAATTGACGCTGACATTGACGTGAAGTCAAATGTTAGCTCGCAAAATACGTGCACGTTTGGAAAATCTCCCACAAAAGTGCGAATCATCTTTGTTTTATTTATTGTTATTGTTTTATCTGTTAGCTGGTACTCAAGCCATGACAGACATCCAGAGTTTATTCAAAGAGCATTCAGTAGTGCCTGACGTGGTGAACATTGCACCTTCCGAGCTGATCACCGTGGAGTACCCTGGAGGCCGCAAAGTGGAAATGGGCAAGGAACTCACTCCAACCCAGGTAAAAGACAAACCGAAGGTCCAATGGGCTGCTAAAGAAGGCGAGTACTATTTACTGGCAATGGTAGACCCTGACGCGCCGAGTCGAGAGAATCCCAAGTTCCGCGAATGGCATCACTGGCTGGTCGGTAACATCCAGAACGGAGATATGAACAAAAGCGAAGTCTTGACTGACTACGTAGGGTCTGGCCCTCCAAAAGGCTCCGGACTACACCGCTACGTGTTCCTCGTATACAAACAACCAGAAAAACTTGACTTCAAGAAATTGACGAAGATCCCAAACACTTCTGGGAGTACTAGAGGCAAGTTCTCGATTTCTAAATTTACTTCTACCTACAACATGGGTTCTCCGATCGCTGGGAATTTCTACCTTGCCAAGTACGATGATTATGTGCCAAAGTTGTACGCTCAGTTGAAAGGTTAGCGTAGAATCTTCGTATGAGTTCTAATTTATTGAAAAATGTTGTAAACAATTGGAAGTTACAAGAATATTGCAAAGTTTTATGGAGGATCTACATGCACGCTAGGTATATCTGCCAGAAAATCCTTAAACTACGGCAGGTAGGTTTGTTCCTTCAGAATAATGTTTCTTTTTCCTGTGTCTTTTTTCCTTTGTTGCTGCCGATAACAGCAAGAATGTAGTAGAAAGTACTTAGTTGCACCTAAATAAATTGAGATTTATTAAATTTATTTTATTTCTTAATGTACTTTGGACGACTCGGACCTCAGTGTCCCACACGAATATAGAGAGAGAGATTTTAATAAAGATCATACTATCTCTTCCAGTAGGGTCAATTACGGACTATATTAAGCTAAACGTGCAATCCGGAACACGGAATCATCTTCTTTGTCGTACTCGATGCACGATCAAAGAAAAACATTTTATCAAGCTTAAGCTGAACCAAGTTCATCCCTTTTTTATCACTCAGCCTTTCTCAAATTCTCGAATAATCCGGATATGTCAGGGGGCGTAACTTTGAAACTTTGAATGCGAAAGTTTGCAACGGATTGCCTCAACAAGTATGGCCAATGAAACGAGATAATTAATGTAAACTACTTTTGTATGACTTGGTGACAGTTATTACAATCTGTCCTTATCTGTCATATGGTATAATGTCAGCTGTCTCTTTCAGATTTGTTTACCTACACTTTTATCTCGTCTGGTTGGCCTTACATTGTAGATACCGAGCGAAATGAAAACCAGACCATGGTACTCTACAACTGTGGATGATGGGATTTTTTTTTTCAATTTTCCATTGAAAATCCTCAACTGACTGGGAAATTTGGATGAGAGGTCGAAACTTTTTCTAATATAACAACACATACATCACATCACAGAAAAAAGTTATTTAGTTTCATGGTCTGACTGATCGATCATACCCGCTTTTATTAATGGTTAGGTAAACAGTCCTTACACCCCGTATTCGGGTTTTGAGCAGTTTTAGCAAGTGTAAAGTAATAGGAAGTCATTAGACATTAGACCACTCGCTGGTAACTATTCTTGGACGAAAGACTTTCGCATGCGATATTTCGCATGTTGCAAAAATACGCCCCCTGGTAAAAACCGGACGAGGACGTTAAAAGGTTCGCCAGCCCTGTCACCAGTTGATATATTATCTATTACTGGGTAATATCTTGGTCCTATACGCATGAAAATTGGAACATATATCGCCTTAATGCCGCTATCTTATTTGTAAGTGTGTTTCGAAATTATTCAGACTGTAATACGATTGCCGTTAGGAATGAATTTATGCATTTTGGTTTCTAGATATTTATTTGATTAAATTCGCTCCTGTTTATTGTGTTAGTCGTGTAAGTTAATTTCCTTTCGTGTCAATAGTAAAAGATATTCAAATAGATGCCTAGAATCACCAGTTCGAATAAATGTTCGCTTGCCGGTAACACACTTACCATGTAAATTAGGTATACATATCACGATTTATTAATTCGATAGCTACTATAGCTGGGACCCAAAATGACCATTTGTGGAATTGAACTTTTGTGAAATGGACATTTTGAGAATTAGACATTATATAGGGTGAAATTTTACTATAGTTTGACAACTTCGTGCACGACCTTCCTGCGGGGTACAGACGGTCGGGGGGCGAGGAAGCACGTCATTTTAATATGACGTGCAGCGCGGATGCGCGCGTCACCCTTCCCCGCTACACCTCCCGCTACCCGCTGACATCTCCCCTCCCAACGTCTGTCACCCCTAGGGAAGGTCGCGCACGAACTAGCCGGACTATAGTGACCGATAGCGAAATCTCAGAACCGGCTAGTGATAAGGATCAACTTTCCCCAAGGAACATAGGCCGAAAAACGAAAAAAAATTTTGGACCTCCCATATTAATTGAAATCAGCTGATCGGCAAGTTTATCATCATCATCTGTTTGCCCTTATCCCAATTTATTTGGGGTCGGCGCAACATGTCTTTTTCTTCCATTCATCTTTATCAATAGTCAAATCCTCACTTACGCCTTTATTTTTCATATCGTCTTTTATACAATCCATCCAAACTTTTTTAGGCCTTCCTCTTCTTCTGCGTCCATCCACATTCATGTTCATTACTTTCATTGTTACATGCTCTTCATCTCTCCTCATTACATGCCCATACCAAGATAAACGATTCCCTCTCATTTTCTCTGTCACTGGCATGTTTATATGTTTATATGGGTCCATTTTTTTTTTCGTATTTTGACCTATGTTCCTTGGGGAAAGTTGTTCCTTATCACTATCCAGTTCTGAGTTTTCACTATCGGTCACTAGTAAACACACTATATTGTGCATGTGCCTATGTGCTGAGATGGGATCATCCCATCACATCCCATCCCATGTCAGTTTTCGCCTTTGACGTTAAATCTAAACGGTCATCTCACAGCTGATATACTTTCTTGCCCTGTTTACCTTTATAGCGTGAAGTATTATACAAGGTGTTAGGAAAAGTAGTACGTTCCTTCAAACCATACGTTTTACTATAGGTATAATAAATTATGGGTGTTCAAACAATTCATAAAAAATATTAGAAGCCTAAAATATATTTTTGAAATATTTAAAAATAAATTGTTCAACCCTACAACACAGCACGCACGCTGTACTGTGTCTGTACAGTCAATTGCTGCTTGGATAACTTTGCACCGTTCCTTCGCCACGCGCATTAAGGTCTGCAACGGTGCAACCGCAGCTGTAGGTATCTAACCATAAAGACGTGTTATGTCGCGCTCAGATGTAGGGTTGAACGTGTAAATAAAAAAGTTTTTGTAAATCATATGTTTTTTATAATTTTTATGATTTTTAAACATGGTCAAGACGCTATGTTATACCTACAGAACTCTGGGTTTAAAGGAACGTACTACTTTTCCTAACACTCTGTATAACGGCATAGAAAATTATTACGACTGTATCGACATTGTATCGAATATAGGAAAAATTGGAGCGTGGATTATGGGGGTAAAGGGGTAAGGGTAAGGGGGTAAAGGGGTAAAGGTTAGTTTATGGGAAACCTCGACTGGGAATTACGATGGCTCCCATTTAGAGCTAAAAGGCTATAAAATAAAATTGAAATTCGCATTATCATTGTTATGTGATTTGGGATTGTGTATTTCTAGTATCGAAACTGTATTTTGCAATTTCCAAACGTTAGATACTTGCCACTTGTGTCACCCTATGAGTTTGAAAGGAACTAGTATCAGTGACAAAATTTACCTACCTTTACAGCCGCATCAGTCCACTGCTGGACATCGGCCTCCCCCTATCGGGAGGTATTGCAATTCTACCCGTGTGTGTCGTAAAAAGCGACTAAGGGTTAATTATCCATGTAATAGGCGGCAGCGTTCCCTGTGAATTAAACATCTTGCACTGCGCTCGCCAATCCGTCTGCCAAGCATAGTAAGACCCCCGAGATGGGAAGGCTCATGTCCAGCAGTGGACTGTTGAAGCTGTAAAGGCCGCTGGATAATACCATCTATCTACAAAGCAAGTCTTCATACTTTTGAGGTGTCTATTGAAAAGGGTTTAACTGCTAAGCCAGTGCCGCTATAGGATTTTATTACATATTCCAAGAGCCGTAAAGTCTAAGATTGAATTTGACGACGAAGAATAAACGATGTCCTGAAAAGAGTCTAGAAGTGGATTTTTAAAAGCAGTTTATATTTTATGGAGGTCTTCCTGATATTGGATAAACATAGCTTACTTTGAATGACTCTTAAAAGAAGCATATACTTACACTTATGGGTGCACATTGAGTTGCTGATGGAATACCGAACGTTTTCTGCTAATTTAACCATGTAGGTTAACTTCTCGACTACTAATACTACCTTTCCACTGTTGGACAAGGGTCTCCCCCTTTTAGAGGATATTGCCAATTTGTCATACTTACCACGCTTGTCAGTCAGATTGGCGAGCGAGCGCAGCAGTGCAAAGTGTTGTAGATATTCTCAGGGAACGCGGCCGGCCGATCCCTGGATTTATACCTTAGTCGCCTTTGACGACACGCATGGGAAGAAATAGGGTGAAGCTATGGCAAGCCGGCATCACACAGGAAGCTTCCAAGGTTGCGATTCCAAATCTTTCTCGGGAGCTTATTGCTTTCTGAACGAGATGAGGTTATAAATTTTTGATCTGTCTGAGGCCGAGATGCTATCGAGGGACCACCTTATACTGGTTTTTCTAAGTATTTGTATAAAAACTATTATAAGTTGGTACTTTAAATAGGTAGGTTGATGTGCTTGCTATGACCTTGGTGCGGATAATGAGTTTAATTTCTTAGACAAGCATCTTGTAGAAAGACGGCGACTTTCAAGATTAGGAAGTTGAAATTGAATTTATAGTAAAGTAACAAACTGACAAACTTTAAATTTATAAAAAGTCAGGTGGCTCTTTACCAGCCCAGTTCCACCTAAAATTTAACCTTATAAAATCTGGGTATAATAAAAAAATGTCTGCAGCACCAACGAGTTACCATAATAAGGGATCAACGATTGTTTTTTACTTACTGGATAACGCATAAGCGTTATCTCCACAGGTGAGACGCAAGACGTGAGACAGCGTGACGCCTGAAAACGATTCCATGTTATACCGGGAGTAACGGAAAGGGTATAACAAGCCGAAAGGAGGTCAAGGTACTCATGAAACTGAACAACTTTCCCCATAGAACATGGGTCGAAATATGAAAAAAAAGTTGGACCTCCCATAATAAATCAATTAGCTGATCGGCGATTTTGTATGGGAGGTCCAAATTTTTTTTCATATTTCGACCCATGTTCCATGGGGAAAGTTGTTCAGTTTCATGTGTACCTTGACCTCCTTTCTGCTTGTTATACCCTTTCCGTTACTCCCTGTATGTATGAAATTAAAGCCACAAAGTTACACACGTGAGTCGCGCGACACATCGATGACGGTTGACGATCACTTGTCTGACAGATGCCATCCCAAGCGTTACGTCGCATGTCTCCTCTGTGGAGCTTGCGCCTTACTTCTCACGTCTCAATTGTGTTGACTGCGGCGACTTGAAGACTGTTTAAATAATTATCGTCATTCATTTTCCTGCCCTTATCCCAATTACTTGGGGTCGGCGCAACATGTTTTGTTTGAACACAAAATCATGTTGCAAAAGGATTTGGCTATGTTTTATGACCGACCGCCTGTCTGACGTCAACCCTCTTTGGGAATGCTATTGTCGTATCACCGCCACCATGCGGTGGACCATAGTCGACAGATGTTCAGTCGAGATCAAAACTCTACGTCGATTTTTATTTTTTGCGAAACACCCTGAGTGGACTAGGGGTGGCAGGTGAGCGTCAAGATGGAGGGACCAAGTCTCGGATTCCCAATCTATTCATATCAGTTTTTAGTACCAAAATTCTACTATTTGCTACCTTTGTTGAAATTTTAGCTACCTCAATAGTTTTGTTAAAAAATAAAAAAATATTTGGTCCTTCCATCTTGACGTCAAGATATATCCAAGGCTATATCCTTGGATTGGTTATACTGGACTAATTTCGATGAAATAAAAACTGTAGTGATTAGAAAACACAAAAAATTTAAATGTGAAACATATTTTGACCTGGTGATTCTTCTAATTGCTCGACACTGCACCAGCACCACCGATAAATCACCGGCAAAAATCGCCCGTGTGAAAGGACTCTTATGTTAGGCCTTCATACAAATTTAAAAAATTAATTTTATTATGTAAAATCAAACTTTAAAATACGGACTGTAGTATTATCTGTAGGTAGAAAATAGGTACTAAATTATGGTTTTTGAAAAATCTTTAAAAACGTATTCATTACGGCGTAATGCAAAATGTTTGAATCGTCAAAATGGAGGGACCAACATTTATAGTCAATATTTTTTAAACTTTTCACGTGAGGCACAAACAAAGGCGATATTGTTAAGGTAGAAATTAGGTACTAAAACTCTGCATAGGTAGATTATTTATCCACACGGTTTTTGCACGTGGTCCCTCCATCTTGACGTCAAGATGGAGGGACCAAATATTTTTTTATTTTTTAACAAAACTATTGAGGTAGCTAAAATTTCAACAAAGGTAGCAAATAGTAGAATTTTGGTACTAAAAACTGATATGAATAGATTGGGAATCCGAGACTTGGTCCCTCCATCTTGACGCTCACGGGTGGCAGTATTGTTAGCTATTACCACACGGCTAAATAATCAATAGATACGAACTTATCAATACCTACTTAATACATAATTACTGTAGGTACCCTCAAACTAGAAGTTGCTGATATTGTAGCACATACAGGAAAGCCTGTGATCTGGTTCTAGTTTCCAAAACTATCCCTAAACATCTCCAGAAGTTGTCTCAAAGCGGCGAACGCCGAAACTATGGATTATTAGAGGTTCGAACTTAACATCTCATATGATATCAGGTTGTCTTAAGCTTTACCTAAAGCTACGATTTGCCTATGTGTGATCCATTAAGGTGGGACGCTTTCCATAGAAAATTTTAATGAACTTTCGTCAAAAGTTTCAACAAAAGTCTGATTGAAAAACACGATGGGAAGAGTCTCGTGTTTATATACGGTTACATTTAATACATTTAATACGGTTAAATTAAGTACAAATCTCTTGAGGGTGTAATCTACTCACAAAACTGAACAACTTTTGTAAGAAACTTTTCTTTGAAATATGAAAAAAAATGTTGATCTCTCATACTGCTCATACTAAGCGACACCTTTTTCAGCATTTTGTATGGAAGGTCCAAAAATTTTTTTCATGTTTCGAAGAAAAGTTTCAAACAAAAGTTGTTCAGTTTTGTGAGCAGATCACACCCCCAAGAGATTTGTACTTAATTAAATGTAACCCTATATAAATATGTAATTTAAATCTGATGATATACATGTGCCCAGCATGTACCATCCTGACGTTTAATGTTCTTTTTTTACGTTCGTTAACGCGCTGCCTACCCCGCAAGAGGTACAGGCGTGATA
Source organism: Phthorimaea operculella (assembly GCA_024500475.1). Classification (NCBI taxonomy): domain Eukaryota; kingdom Metazoa; phylum Arthropoda; class Insecta; order Lepidoptera; family Gelechiidae; genus Phthorimaea; species Phthorimaea operculella. The sequence goes on along the minus strand of JANFCV010000008.1, from coordinate 6,384,321 downwards.
TGTCTATGACATAAACCGCTCTGGGACTGAGGTGCAACACTCTGAGTTTATTGTAGATAAGTGGCTACAAGGCAGAAGGTTCACTCGACCATATTCAGGATTTTTGCGATTGTCACTTGTTACATAGCCAGGGTTGCTACTGTCAAAAACCTCAAAGTGTAAGCACGTCATGCATATGACTGAGCACATCCAATAAATATGATGTTCGTGGCAACCATCTTCTTAGTTACCTTGAGTTCCCCTGAGATTCCTGTATTTCCAGTTAAAGTCAGTAAGCGTCAAAATTGTGGCTAGTACTGAGTGAGCCATCTGTAGGTATAGGCGCCCCGCGTGCCGTTTTCCTAAAGGCCTGCCTACCTACAGGGACTGATTTGGCATAAATTGCTTGTGGGTTACCAGAATTACCCACTCTTTTGTAAATTTGATTTTTTTGTAAATCATATAAGATACTGTTAACTAATAAATATATAATTTAAGTGTTGTTGTAAAGTTCAAGTTAATACACACGTAAATCTAAATAATAAAATTATTGAGAAATATTTTAACTCATTGTTCTGAGATTGAATTTAGCCCATAACGTATTTTATTGAAATAAAGTGGCAATACTAGTGACGTAGGCAAGTGTCACTCTGGGAATGTAAGACGTAAGACCATGACATGACATGTTTTATTAGACTATGGAATGTACAAAACTTATTCCATCCTGCAAAGTTCAATGAAACGAGTGTAGTGAACCAAACGTGACACAGGTCGACACTGATCCATGATCCCATTTCTCATGATCCCAGTCTGAAAGAACTTGATATCCGGGATCATCACGATATTGAATGGTTTAACATTTTTATATGCAAGTCTGAATGGTCTTAGTAAGACTTTGTTCCGAAGAACGATCTGAAATGCTAGCTCATTGAAACATTTCTTTTATCGATACGATATACCTAAGTATTTTACCGATACGATACGAGTATCTATCAGAGTATTGTCATTTTGAAACACACGTGTTACATAATAAAATACTATAAAAGTGTATTAAAATAAAAGTCATTCAGTTCAGATCATAAAAAGTAACACGACATGACATTACAATTTCTTCCATCATACCGTAAATAAAATGTAATACCCATCGTTTTGTTTAATTTCCTAAATATATAGAATCGTACTGAAATCAGTCATACCTACCAACTCAATGCGTAATGGAGGCGGCCATTAAATGAATAATGCTGTTTTTCTACAGGATTTCATAACCTCCATGAAATCCTCGTTCAAAAGTCAGATACTGAAAAAAAGAATAACAAAAACCATGCGGCACACACGAGTTTAAACTTATATTTTATGCTTCATAGGATTACAACAACCTTAGGTTAAACTCATATTTAATGCTTCATAGAATGCAAAATTTTAATTATAGAAATGTGTTCGGAACGAATCCAATTGGTCAAGTTTTGATCGCTTGGTGAAAAGGTTCTTATCACCGGCACATGTATGCTTAAAGTATGCGTAAACATATTTGTTTGCACTCAATATATTATTTCCTTAAATGAAACTAAGAATTCGAGAATTCCGACTAAATCTGGGACTTGATCCCCGTAACAAGGAGTACCATCCCAATGCTCTGCCAACTTAGCTTTCGCATTCAAGATTATGACTGTCATCGCAAAAAATTTCAACCTTTTGATGCCAGATGTGCATGTGAATTATCCTCGTAGTATGTGTTCCCCTAAGTCTATTAATTATAGGTAGGTTATGTTATGAAATATAATTGACAAAAGTAATAATACAATAAAAAATTAAACTATTTGAACATATTAGAACTCAGTCAGTATATCAACCAAAGTTATGACCTACCAGTCAATCATTAAATGAATAAAATATTGCTATGATTCGTCATACTTCTATATACAATTTATTTTAAAGCCCTTTGTTTCTGTGTAGATAAATAGAATTATTTATTTAATATATTTTTCACTCTTTGGCCAACGTTTACTGAAAACTGACGTTTTAATAACTTAAAATGAATATTTTGATACCTTTCTGTTTTGTGGTTTTTTCTGCACTCTTCACTTCGTCGGTTGGCAAACCTTTGGACAAACCGTACTACGACCTGAAAGATGCCGAACAACTTTTTGAGAAATTTATAAAGGATTACCACAGGGTTTACAAAGATGCACAAGATAAAGAGGTAGGTAATACTCTACAAACAATATATACGTAAAAAAAACTTTGTCCACCCAATTATCATAGACCGTTCTGTCTTGTTTTCCGATCATAGACTGATTGGAAATAGTAACATGTGCAGAGAACATGTTTTTCTAGCGTTATTTGGTGAATAAATAATATAATCATGTCAGTTTTTAATAAGATGCCGTAGGTCGCAAATCAAAATTTCTTCCAAATTCCAAAAAATTTTCAACATGCACTTAATCCAATAAAATTTCAAAAAAATATATATTCCAAAATCTCTATATTTTTGACGAGAAAATTATATGCAGTCTATAGCAGCCTTAGTAGAAGAATCCAGGGAATGGGCATCAACGTTATTTGTGAATACAATTTACGCTCGTAAAACTACACCCATATCCAGCAGTGAACTGCTCTAGTTATTACCTACTGCTGATCCTCCAGGGAACTCAGGGGTAATCTTACTGTTAACATTTACAGTCTTTTTAGGGTTTCGTAGTCTACTAGAAACCCTTATAGTTTCGTCATGTCTGTCTGTCTGTCTGTCTGTCTGTCTGTCTGTCTGTCTGTCTGTCTGTCTGTCTGTCTGTCTGTCTGTCTGTCTGTATGCCGCGCCCTCATATCTTCGTCAGTTTTAGAGCTATCGACATGAAATTTGGTGAGAAGATAGACCGTGTTGACCCAAATATAGAAATGTTAAGAAAAAAATATTTTAAATGTTTTTTGGACCCCCTCCCATACAAGTGAAAGGGGGGCAAAAATTTTTTTTTCTTCTGTAATATTGAGTAGGATATTGTTGAATAGGTCTTTTAAAACTAAGGTGAGGTTTCTTTGAAACAAAGTCACTAAAATGTTTCTGTCACGAGATATTTACTTTTAAAAAGGGCGTTTTTGACCCATAACTTGTTCCAGCTGTAACTTCTAAAGTATAAAAGCTAAAAATTTGAAATAAATATTGAATATAGCTAACAATCTGAAGTTACAATGAAAACTATAACGGATATTGTACCCTTAAAGGTTTCAGAAAAAAATGAGTTTTTCTATTTGCTATTGGTCATCATACTGCTGCTAACAAACCAGCAACAAAATTAAGTTTGTAATGCTGAAAAACCTGATATTTAAACCTTGACTACGAAACCCTATTTGTGGGCGTGTCTGACACGCTCTAGGCCGGTTTTTTTAAAATTCTTTTTGTTGAAACAGATTCATTTTGAAGCGTTCAAGAAAAGTTTAATAGAGATCAACAAACAAAACGCAGAGAATCCGTCTGCTGTGTATGATATTAATGATTTTGCTGATAATACACCTGAAGAATGGAAGATGCACTTCGGATTGTTAGTCCCACCATACAAGTAAGTTTTATTTTAAGCGACTAAATAGGCCTTCTATTTTAAGCACAAATATTAATAGAAAAAAATATTCTGCAGCCGGTATTTGAACCCGGTAGTGCTCTGCAACTGATCTGCCGCATTCACGACTGCCATCGCAAAATTTTCGACCTTTTGATGCTAGCATCAAAGCGACACAAAGTATCCATAGTAGAATCTATTTACAATATTTTTTAAAGAACAATAACCTTGTTTAAATATCGATAACCCATTTATATTATAAATTTGATTCTCATTTTTTTTACAGAAAACTTTCTTAAAAATTAACCCACGCATACCTTTGCTTAAGCTCAAGCTCAACATCATCGCTGTTTGTCTACGTTTAAGTATACCTGCAGAAGAAAATTGTGGTATTTATGTTATTATAAATATGAAACACCCAATCAAAACAAGTGTCTTTTATTTTACTTGAAAACTAGCTGGTGCCCACTAACAGAAGAAGCGGCACACCTATCGTGATTGACATAAAAAAACGAATCAATGATAATCTAGCCGAACCAGAGCCGAACAGTTCTCCTATACGAACAGGACCTCGAGTGCTGATAAAAATTGTCGCTTAATAACAGATGTTGTCTAGGAGTCAAGATACTTGTCCATCACCATAATAAACATTTAAATAAATCGTTTAGGTTTTGAGTGATGCTTATACATACGCATAGGCAGATTTACTTCTTCTTCTTCCGTGTACCTTTCCACTTTAGGTAAACTAATTTTTTTAAGAAGCTGCTCATACATACAAATAGATAGTCAAAATTTTCATAAATAGGCATTAATTAATAATAGAAAGAAAGTGAATAGAAAAAAACACCAAGAGCACCATTCGTCTGCTGTCCCGGTGCCGCTTACGTTGGAAGAAAATTATTTCTGTCAAGAAAAGTTTGAGGGCACCAGCTATGATGATAATCGTAAATTTTCAAAGCTGACAGTTAACCAATTTTAGTCGTAGAGATACCATTAGAAGATATGAAAAATTGCAAATATCTAACTGGTCATGCCACATTTGGAAAAACTAATTTCGTTAGTATATTAACCTAAGTTATTACCAGGTTAATCAATAAACTAATAATACACTCACCGGCACAACTAATCGGCCACCAATCTGTAATGGTATATTTCATGTTGATTAGAAATATAAATATAAAAATATTTATTTATCCAATAAAATAGGAAATGTAAAGAGTAATAGATAATAATATAAATTAACTAATTTACAACTTATATTAACTGTAATTATCAATGTTATAAATATTAAAAAGTATTTCATGCTAATGCAGGTGGCCGATTAGTTGTGCCGGTGAGTATATATAGGGTTACATATAATTAAGTACAAAACTCGATGCCAGTCTAGATGCGATAAAGAAAACTATCTAAAATTCAATACGTAATTTTTTTTAATGGGCATGTTAGGTATGTCTGTTACCCTTCGATAGTAGACCTGTGTTCCTCCAAGCCTATTACCTATAGGTAGGTTATGTAATGTTATTGTGACGTTTTCGCTTAACGTAAAACACAAAAAATAAAACAATAATATATTAAAACTCAGTCACTACATTAGAACCAGTCAATCATTAAATTAATAAAATATTGCAATGATTCGTCATACTTCTATATACAATTTATTTTAAAGCCCTTTGTGTTTGTTTAGATAAATAGAATGGTTTATTTATTATAATTTTCACTTTCTGGTCAGTGTTTACTGAAAACTGACGTTTTAATAACCCAAAATGAATATTTTGATACCTTTTTGTTTTGTGGTTTTTTCTGCACTCTTCACTTCGTCGGTTGGCAAACCTTTGGACAAACCGTACTACGACCTGAAAGATGCAGAACAACTTTTTGAGAAATTTATAAGGGATTACCACAGGGTTTACAAAGATGCACAAGATAAAGAGGTAGGTAATACTCTACAAACAATAATATATACGTTACATTTTTTTGTCCACCCAATTTATCGTAGACCTTTCTGTCTTGTTTCCGATCATAGACTGATCGGAAATAGTAACATGTGTAGATAACATGTTTTTCTAGCGTTATTTGGTGAAGAAATCATTTTTTTAAGATGCCGTAGGTCGCAAATCAAAATATCTTCCAAATTCCAAAAAAATTGCAACATGCACTAAATCCAATAAAATTGCAAAGAAATATAATATTCCAAAATCTCAATATTTTTGACGAGAAAATTATATGCAGTCTATAGCAGCCTTAGTAGAAGAATCCAGGGAACGGGCATCAACGTTCTTTGTGAATACAATTTTAAGCTCGTAAAACTACACCCATATCCAGGCAGCAGTGAACTGCTCTAGCTATTACTGCTGATCCTCCAGGGTCACTCAGGGGTAATCATACTGTTAACATTGCATACATTTACAGTTTTTTTCAAGTTTTCTTTTAATTGAAACAGATTCATTTTGAAGCGTTCAAGAAAAGTTTAATAGAGATCAACAAACAAAACGCAGAGAATCCATCTGCTGTGTTTGATATTAATGACTTTGCTGATAATACACCTGAAGAATGGAAGATGCACTTCGGATTGTTAGTCCCACCATACAAGTAAGTTTTGTTTTAAGCGACTAAATAGGAGGCAGCACAGATATTAATAGAAAAAAATGGTTGCCTGTATAGTCGGTATACGGGCGAAATTTGAACGTGACAACGTCTTTTTCCTGGTAATTCTCGTCGAATGCTGCGCGCGCAGCGCACCGATTATGTTTGAGTAGGAGAGAGACGGCATTCAGCGTGCCTCTCTCTCGGTCATGACTCACTGTAACAGACGTAAGCGGGCGTTATATTTTTCCTTGCATGCCACCGAGCCACAACCTAATTTAAGTAAGACGTTGTCACATCAAAAATATTCTGCAGCCGGTATTTGAACCCGGTAGTGCTCTGCAACTGATCTGCCGCATTCACGACTGTTGTCATCGCAAATTTTTCGACCTTTTGATGCTAGCATCAAAGCGACACAAAGTATCCATAGTAGAATGTATTTACAATATTTTTTAAAGAACAATAACTTTTGAATATCAATAACCCATATTATAAATTCAATTCTCTTTTTTTATACAGAAAACTTTCTTAAAAATTAACCCACGCATACCTTTGCTTAAGCTCAAGCTCAACATCATCGATGTTTGTCTACGTGTTTAAGTATACCTGCAGAAGAAAATTGTGGTATTTATGTTATTATAAATATAAAACATCCAATCAAAACAAGCGTCTTTTATTTTACTTGAAAACTAGCTGGTGCCCACTAACAGAAGAAGCGGCACACCTATCGTGATTGACATAAAAAAACGAATCTATGATAATCTAGCTGAACAAGAGCCGAACAGTTCTCCTAGACGAACAGGACCTTGAGTGCTGATGAAAATTGTCGCTTAGTAACAGATGTTGACCAGGAGTCAAGATATTTGTCCACCACCATAAATAAACATCAAAATAATTTTGAGTGATGCTTGTGCGTATAATCGTACATACGTAGGAAGATTTACTTCTTCTTCTTCCTTGTACCTTTCCACTTTAGGTAAACTTATTTTTCAGGAAGCTGCTCATACATACAAAGAGATAGTCAAAATTTTCATAAATAGGCAGTAATTAATAATAGAAAGAAAGTGAATAGAAAGAAACACCAAGAGCACGATTCGTCTGCTGTCCCGGTGCCGCTTCTGTTGGAAGAAAATTATTTGTGTCAAGATAAAGTTTGAGGACACCAGTTAGTATGATGATAATCGTAAATTTTCAAAGATGATTCCATTTTTAGTCGTAGAGATACCATTAGAAGATATAAAAAATTGCAAATATCTAACTGGTCAAGGCACATTTGGAAAAACTAATCTCGTTAGTATATCAACCTAAGTTAATACCAGGTTAATAATTAAATTAATAGTATATAGGGTTACATATGCGATAAAAAAAACTAACTAAAATCCAATAAGTATTTTTTTTATTGGCATATTAGGTATGTCTCTTACCATCCGATAGTAGACCTGTGTTCCTCCAAGTTTATTACCTATAGGGATGTGACTTGAGTAATAAAAAATCGATTTTTTCATAATCGATTATTTCTAGTCGCAAAGAAATCGATTAAAAACAAATCGATTTTTACTTTAAAAAACATCGATTTTTAATAAAAATCGATTTTTTTCGTTTTGAACCTTTCATTTTATCAAAAAATGTTAGTGCTATTCACTTTTTGATTATTTGCAAGACATTTTACTAAATCTCAAGTAACAAATTATTTCTATGCACCTAATTACTATAAGTAAAATAAACTTCATACAAATTGACTCGGCCGGTTGTAACATTTTGTATGGGAGGTCCGTTTTATTTATTAATTTGTTATCTATCATTTAGTATAGTCGTAATCTACGATTATCATAGTCCTCCCTTTGGGTAAGATATCGCGTCGCCAAACAATGAACTCCGGTGTCAGAGTTTTACAACCACCTACTAAAAGTACCGCTACTACACTCAGTATTAGAACGGTTCCTTCATTTTCATGCCGGAAAACAGTATTTTCAGACCTAAAATTACAGCATGGATGCAAAAATAGCAGTTACAACACTGAAAAGAGCCGAACTCTTACATTTAAGACCGAGAAAATTTGGTATGGTGTGTTATTATTCATGCATAAACAAGATGTTTGGTAAAAGAAACATGGAGGAAAAAAATCGATTTCTGCTTTTGGAAATTTAGAAAATATAATCGATTTTTAATTAATCGATTAATTCTACTCTTTAAATTAATCGATTAATCAATATTTTTTTCAAAGAAAAATCGATTTTTAAAAAAATCGATTATTTTTTCACATCCCTGATTACCTATAGGTAGAATATGTAATGTTATTGTGACGTTTTCGCTTAACGTAAAAACACAAAAATAAAACAATAGGTAATGTATTAAAACTCAGCCAGTATATCAACCTAAGTTATGTTATTACCTACCATTCAATCATTAATTGAATAAAATATTGCTATGATTCGTCATACTTCTATATACAATTTATTTTAAAGCCCTTTGTTTTTGTGTAGATAAATAGAATTATTTATTTAATAAATTTTTCACTCTTTGGTCAACGTTTACTGACAACTGACGAACTGGCGTTTTAAGATTTTAAAATGAATATTTTGATCCCTTTCTGTTTTGTGGTTTTTTCTACACTCTTCACTTCGTCGCTGAGCAAACCTTTGAAAAAACCGTACTACGACCTAAAAGATGCCGAACAACTTTTCGAGAAATTCATAAAGAAATACCACAGGGTTTACAAAGATGCCCAAGATAGACAGGTAGGTGATACTTTACTTACAATAAACATTTAAAATTTTGTGCATCCAATGATGAGCATCATAGACCGTTCTGTTTTCTTTTTTTATCATAGTCTGATCGAAAGTAGTAACATTTTTTTCTAGTGTTATTTAGTGAATAAATATTCATTTTCTTTTTGTTTTTTTTTTAAGATTCCTAAAGTAAAAATTCATTTATTAATACAAAATAAAATAAAACAAAACTATTAAATCTAAAGTATAAATACTTAATTATAATTAAAAAGTTCCTAAATATTAAGAATATATATTGTAATATATAAAATAGCCAAAAGTGGATTTTCAAATCCTGCCTGCGGTGAACAATTTCGCAAATATTCCAAAAAATTTGGAGATAATGTACTTAATCCAATTGCAAAAAAAAAATATTAGACGTATTCTCTATATTTTTGCAAAACAGCGTTCCAAGCCGTTTCGCTCAGAAAATTGTATACGGTTTCTTTTTTTGACAAAAATTGTATAGTCTTAGTAGAAGAATCCAGGGAATGGGCATCAGCGTTCTTTGTGAATACAATTTACGCATCCATACCTTTACCTTTACCTTTACAGCCACAACAGTCCACTGCTGGACATGGGCCTCCCCGTATTGGGGGGTATTGCCATACTCATCCCGCTTGGCAGGCGGATTGGCGATCACAGTGTAAGATGTTTAATTCACAACGCTGCTGCACATTCCCTGGATAATTATCCCTTAGTTGCTTTTTACGACACCCACGGGTAGAATTGGGGTGATGCTATTCTAGGCCGGCATCACACGGCAACATCCATATACAGCAGTAAACTTCTCTAGCTATTACTTAACTTATAGTAATTATGCTTGGTTTGCATGGTTTTAAAAGTTTTCTATTAATTGAAACAGATTCATTTTGAAGCTTTCAAGAATGGTTTAATAAAGATCAACAAGCTAAACGCAGAGCAGCCACTTGCTGTATTTGATATTAATAACTTCGCTGATAATACACCTGAAGAAATGAAAATGCACTTCGGAATAAATGTACCACCGTACAAGTAAGTTTTATTTTAACCGACCAAAGAGGTCGCACAGATACCTATTATTAGAATAATTTATTCTTCAGCCGGTATTTGAACCCGGTATAACTCTGCAATTGGCTGCCGCATTCACGACTGCTGTCGCAAATTTTCGACCTTTTGATGCTAGTCTCGAAGCGAAATAAAGTACGTATTAGTAGAAGCATGTTTCTGTTATAAATCTTTTGTGTGGGTAGGTATTCTCACCGGGGATTGCCGAAACTTTAAACAATCTCTGTTTTTATTAATATAATTATTGATAAATGAAAAAGTAATTGACTCGAACCTGAAATCGCTGGAAAACCTAATTAATAGGCGCCTTTTTTGGAAACCCTGAACCGTGGCTAGCATTTATTTTTTGAATATTATGATCAGATGCGTTTTAAGTATCGACAACTAAGTTTACCTATAAGTAGGAAGGTATGCTTAACCTGAAGAACATAATATTAATGAACTCCTTAATATTATGTTCTTCATTTAAATTGCAATTCCTATTTTGCAGTAAACCTTATGGAAAATGAACCCACGCATTTACTTCAAGAGCATCGATAATTGTCTATGTTTAAGTATAAGTATAGAAGAAAATTAAAGTATCTATGTGAAAAATCATCCAATCAAAACAAGTGTTTTTTTTTTACTTGACAACCAGCTGGTGGCCGCAAATTTCATCTCGCCAAGGGATGCTTATATGCCAACAGAAGCTGCGGCACACACATTGTGAAAAATAATGTCTAACATTATTGAGATTGCTAAATGCCATGCCAAAAAGTGCAAAACTAGACCTAACTCCAATAAAATCTATCGAGCAGGCTTTTTTCAATCGTGTTTTCGTACAACCAGAATATAGATTACAGTAAAACAACTTTAACAGGTTGTAATGAGTAATAGTCGTGCAAATAAAAGAAAATAATCAGAAAATAGAAACTGAAAGCCCACTTCTTATCCTTACCCAACCCATAACTGTCCTTTCCTACCATCTATCGTCGAATATTATATTATTATTTGTATAGTAAGTACCCTATTAGCTCAGTTTTGTATTTATTTATAATATATATTATGTAATTTTTTTTTTTTTACACTGATTGAGAATCTTTATTCAGGGAAAGCAGTACATTTTAAAACATGAAAAAAAAGCTTAAATACTACTTATAAACTACAAACTTATAAATAAAAAATACCTTCTAACGCGTCCCCGCGAGGCAAGGTACCCAAAAGGCTGGCAGCGTTCCCTCTCTGGATAGCAATGCTCAATCTTTGAGCAAGGTAGCTGCCTGACCTCGGATCACCTGAAGTCTCGCGGAGACGCGCAGAGACCTCTCCAAAACGTTTTGGCTTCAGAGCCCCACGGACCTAAGGTCTCGACAGCGAAGGGCACAAAAACATAATTATTGACAAGGTCAGCATATTTACGTCTCTTGAGACCTTCCGCAGCAGCAGCTGCCGCCCCAGCACAACGTGAAGTCAGAGGTAAGTGAGTGGGGGCCAGGGTGTCAACACACGTGGCATCCCAAACCACACACTTACCCAGCTTCCAAGGAATCATCGACATTCCATCGGGCCTTTTGCCATCCGCACGAAACAGCCCATTTGGTTCTAAAACCGCTGGAACTTGTGCCGAAACAAGGGCTCTGCGGATAATATCGTTTAGGCTGGCATGTCGTGACTGACGACCAGCACTCTTTTGGCATGATAGACCATGGTGTCCCAAATCTGTCACTTCAGCTCCGCAAACACATTTATGAGGTTCGTTAATTTTAATGCCCAGGCGCAAACCAACAACCAGTGATAACGAACAATTGTCCAATAAAGTCCCCAAGTTTGCTGAAGGGAGAGCTTGCAGCCACAAACCTGACTCTTTTTGCGACACAGCCAAAATCCTCGCACGATCTAGAGCGTTAGGGCTATTAGAAATCAAACTCTGTAAAACAAGTTTACAGAGTGGTTCGTCCCACTGACGTTGGGAGTGCAAGGCAACCGGCATTTCATCACAGCTCTCCCGCCACAACTCCACCGCCTCAGCCAATCCCGCAATCTCCACGGAACCCAAGGATGGGTTTAGAATTTTACCGCAAAGGAGATTAGCGGAATGGGCCGAAGACAGAAAAGCCGGCAGAGAGACAGATGTCGCCTTCCTGATGCCTAACCCACCCAATCGTACAGGTAGTGACGCTTGGATCCAGGCTGTGTCGTCGAGAGCGCAATTTAGTATTGCACTGAGGGTCCCTTTAATGGTATCGTCTAGTCCCTGCAGCAAACTCTGAGACTTCCAAAATTGAGTACAGCGCAGGACATAAACAAACTTGGGCACAAACAAACAAAAACGTATAATAAATAGTGCCATATGCGCATTAATTTTAAATAAACGATCCGAGGAGGCGTGAAAGTTGTTGGTTTGTTCTTCAACGTAAGATGGCAAGCCTTCCTCCAAAATTGGAGCACCAAGCAATCGAAGTGATTCATTGGATACTATCTTGATATTTGGGGCCAGTGAATTAAAGTTGGCAATTATAGATTCCCTAGATACCGGGTCTATAGTCGGCTGGACAAAGAGTTCACATTTAGAAAGGTTAAGCTCCAGGCCAATTGCAGCAAAAGCATCCTTTAATATGCTCAAATCAGACGCCACAGAAGAGGCACTACCACCCAATGCTCCATCATCCAGATACCACAAATTCAGCCCAGCTTTCAACGCTGAAATTATGGGATGAATAGCTAAGCTGAAAATTGCGGGACCGAGAGGATCACCCTGCTGACAGCCAGACGCAGAACTCAAAATGTGGTCCTTGTATAGCAATTTTGAAGGAGCACCGTAACATTGGTAGAGGTAGGGGTATAATGCCGGGATGTGTTCTTTGACCGCACTAAGAAGGACGCCACGGTCAATAGTATTAAAGGCGTTCTTGATATCCACCTTGAGCAAAACCTCGCCGCCGTCCAGTTTCAAAAACGCTCTTGTTGCATGAACAGCCGCTTCGCACCCACCCTTAATGCCAAAACCTAGTTGTATAGGCTCGAACTTGCTGCTGAGAAAAGGCACAACTTTCCTACAACAGATTTTTGAAACCAGACGGCGGAAAGTATTACCTACCGCAATTGGCCTGATGCCGCCGTCCTTTTTTCTCAAGGCGACCAGACTGGCACCATACAACAAGTCCGTGATCTCATTAGAAACCTTTCCGGCAACCATCAAATTGACCAAAGACACCAGACTCATCAAAAGATTTCTACCAACATCCCCGATGGAACAGCCGATCAAGTCCTTGAGATGTTGTGGTGAAAGACCGTCCAGTCCCGCTGCTGATCCACTTTTAAACGACAATAAAGCATTCTGAACATCCTCATCAGAAACGAGTGGGGTCGACTCAGAAGCTGAAGGTGGATCTGGAATCTGCGTCGAAGGCAGGGGAGATGGGTGTTTTGATTTTAAAGCGTCCAGTGTCTCATTATTGTCAGGTGCCAAAACGTCGCTAGAAAAAAGCAATTGGGCTGCCCCTTTTAAGTCTCCATCATTTACTTTATTTTCTATTCTTTTAATGATTGTACTCGAACTAGTATACGCATTAGAATCCGCGTCAAAATCGTCAAGGGCGGGTGGCGCAGTACAATTTTCCTTAATCTTCTTAGTTAACGATGCCGTGTCTTTGCTCACGTGCAGAGTACGGTAAGCAAAAGTTAACAACTCCGCCCAACTAGGTTTGTCATTTTTGGTGACCACCGTATCAATACACTTGCGAAGAGCAGTGGCTACCGCAAATCTAGCTCCCCTCGGAATTCTTTTAACCACAGGTACCTTGTTCTTTAAATTACCTAGTCGCTGCCAAAGAGGAAGATCAGGTGAAACACTCTGCGGGACGTCGTGATCGAGAACCCTGACTGTGTTATTGTTTCTCCTAGGAGCGGCAGTATTATATTTATTACTATGTAAGTAGAAACTATTGTTTATTGTGCACCCGACCCGCATTACTGCTACTTCCCATTCCCTGTACCCTAAGGTTGCCTGGAAGAAATCGCTACCTAAGCGATAAGGCCGCCTTGTGTACACTTATTTTAAGTCTAGTATTAATTTATTTGTATGTCCTTGTGTATAATAAAGTATTATTAAATTGAAAATAGATATATTAGAATGACAATAATTTTACATAAATTGAAAGTGTATATTGTATCTATCTTTATTGTGGCTGTTATGATGATGATGATGATTGTATCTACCAATGAATTTCCATGCATTCAAAATACTCATTCTTCCCACGGCACGGCCATAACAAAAAAAATGAAATTTTCGAGTCTATTATAACATTATAAGTAAATCAACAGTAGGTACTCCTACGCAGACAGGTCCTTGAGTGCTGATAAAAGGTATCATTTATTAACAGCTGTTGATCAGGACAATAATATACCACCATACCAAACATATGAAATACATCGCTTAGTTTTTGAGTGATACATGTTAGTACAATCATATACCTACTATTTGCTGCAAGTTTTTGATAAAATCTGTTTTGCCCAAAATCTTTAGTTTTTGATAAAAAATTGGCATATGACCAAATCAAAACTTAATTTATCACTAACATAGGTTTTCTATCAAAAACCTCCACTAGTTTAGGCTTATGATAAGAGTACTCCATAACGAGTCAATTTCAGCCGTAGATAATCTTTATTGGTCCAAAAACATTTGTTATTATTTTTCCATCTATCTTCTCACCAAATTTCAAGTCGATAGCTTCAAAACTGACGAAGATAGAGGGCGCGGCATACAGACAGACAGACAGACTTGGCGAAATGATAAGGACTTCTAGTAGACTACAAAGCCTTAAAAATTATACTTGAAATAACTAACTCGCCAAGCATATTGGGAAAACTCATGACGGTTAATATATCAACCGTTTATATCAGGTTAATCATTAAATTTAAGACATATTGCTGTAATTCGTCACACTTTAAAATAAATTTAACGCCCATTGTTTTTGTGTAGATAAATAGAATTTGTTCTTATTTAATCTCCAATCTTTAGCCAACGTTTACTGAAAATTGACGTTAGTTTCAAGAAGTTAAAATGAATTTGTTAATACCTTTCTGTTTTGTGGTTTTTTCTGCACTCATCACTTCGTCGGTTAGTCAACCTCTGGTAAAACCGTATTACGACCTGAAAAATGCCGAACAACTTTTTGAGAAATTTATAAAGAAATACCACAGGGTTTACAAAGACGCCCAAGATAAAGAGGTAGGTAATACTATACAATAAATATTTGTTAAATTTTTTGTCTACCCAATGACCCTTGACCGTTCTGTTTTCTTTTCGCTCATAGACTGATGTTTTAACATAATATTAAATTAATGCTAATTAGACAATGCCATATTATATAGAGTTAAATTTAATTTAGTACAAATATTTAAAGTGCGTTTGTTCTACTCACAAAACTGAACGACTTTTAAAAGAAAATTGACATCGAAATATGAAAAGGTAATTGGGGTCTCCTATGTCCGAACATATTGAAAAAGTTGGCTACATAATGCTGTAGGGTGTCAAAAAATACACATGGTATAATTGTGTATCTTGTAAAATTTTGAGGGTGCGTTTGTTCTACTCACAAAACTGAACAACTTTTAATAGAAAATTGACATCGAAATATGAAAATTGGGGTCTCCTATGTACGAACATATTGAAAAAGTTGGCTACATAATGCTATAAGTAGGGTGTCAAAAAATACACATGGCTTCATCGTGTATCTAGTAAAATTTTGTAAAGTACAAACAATACAAAGATGTTTGATTCAAAAATGAAATTTATATGAATTTTCTTGGATCTTGACATGACACCGTTCGCATAACATTCGATAGGTTTAAAATTGGAAATATACAACTTTCGTCGTTTTATTGTAATAATGATACTAATTGCATTGCCTTTCGAAGTTATTTTTTAAGTTTTATTTTTATCGGAACAGATTCATTTTGAAGCATTCAAAAACCATTTAAAAGGCATCAACAAGGCAAACGAGGAGCAGCCGCTTGCGGTATTTGATATTAATGCCTTTACTGATAATACACCTGAAGAAATGAAGAAGCACATGGGATTAATAATACCACCGTACAAGTAAGTTCTGTTTTATATAGTAAAACGACTGACCTTTTTGTTTTAGGTCGAGGCTTATAGAATCTCGACGTTTCGATGCAATAAGTAGGTACACCATAATCGGGAAGCGACACAAAGTACCTGTAATAAAAACAAATTAAAATTATTTGTTTTCTTTACACAAGAGAAAAACTTCAATGCTTAGCTACCTACTTTTTCATATGTAAAATAAGCATACTTAACTAACTTATAAACCTCGTTTTTTATTTAGGGTGAGAATCCACCAGAGCTGTGCGAGTAAAATGTGTCGTACGAGGATGCGTAGCTGTGCTGTGGAAATGTGTAGGGGTTTCCACCAGAGCTGTGCGAGTAAAATGTGTCGTACGAGGATGCGTAGCGGAGCTGTCAAAATGCGCATTAATGTGCGGAGCGAGGATGCGTTGCGAAGCTGTGAAATGTGTGAGCGGGGGGGAATGCGATGTAGTGGAAACCTCGCAGCACATTTCTCGGAACGCATTCCTCGCAACACATTCCTCGCTACACATTCCTCGCAACACATTCCTCGCACACATTTCTCGCTTGTTTTGTATGTAGAATGGCCTCGCTTCGCTCAACCCTATTCCACCAGAGCTGAGCTAAGCGAGGCTAGGAAAATGAAGTGATTCTATTGGTGGATTTTTTCCTCGCTCCCCGCCTCGCTACCTCGCACAGCTCTGGTGGATTCTCACCCTTAATGGAATGTTTTATTTTTTTACAGAATCAATAATTGAAAATTTCTCCGTGCTTCAATAATTTGTTCTTATGAAAAAATACACATTATCACTTAATCAACACCAGACAAAATTAAAACCCACAAAATAATCTACGGGTTCATAATCAAGATTATGAGTTTTATTAAACCTTTGCGTAAATTAATCTGTTTTTGATAATAAATAATCTATTATTTGAAATTGATGTTTTTTTATATAACTTTAGTCATATTTTTAGAAAATAATATTATAATTTGTCCTCTTATTTAATGTGTTTGTATGGTACACCACAGATTACCTTAAATATGTAGACTACGGTACACCACGGGGGGGTCAGGTAACTCTGCAGCTGACCGTACTACTTAGTGCTAGATGATGATTATAATATTTTTTCTTTACTTGTCTCGAAAACTGCGAAAGTGTGATTCAATTCAATAATCTTTATTGCAATATCACAGATCGTGTAACACCCTTGCAATAGATACAAAAGTACGGAAGAAGGAAGCATAAAAAACAACAGTTTTTTTATTAAAAAGACAACTATTTTTTAGTTCGATGAACTTTATTGTCGCCACGGGAAATATCAGTAAAACGGTAAAAAAAAATGCAACAAGCGAAAATGCTGTGTACCTATAGATTGGAGAGCTAGTTAGCAGGTACAGAAATGTAATTGGAGCTTAATGGAGATATTAACGAAACAACAATAAGAATATACAGGGTGGACCAAACAATGACGTCAAACAACAAAATTTTAATTCCTTTTGGGGGTTGAGGGGTATCAGAACTATGTATGTAGGTAATGCAATTGTTTGTATACCTACATACCTACAAACATATATAAATCACGTCTTTATCCTGGGGTAGGCAGGAGTATCAACGGCCAAAAAATACGGTCCTTGTCGCCACGTTTGACAAATATTTGAAGGCCGTTTTAGCTATTGGCGTGTATCATTATAGTGACAGGTTGTCAACCTGTCGCCTAAAATTGCAATATAAATGAAACCCTCGAGTCCCTTAGTCGCTTCTTACGACATCCACATGAAAGAAATGGGGTGATGCTATTCTAAGCTGGCATCACACGGCATTTTTGTATAATCTGATTCAATGCTTTGTCAATTTAAAACAAAGCTATTTTTGTGGTCCACTCTGTATAATTTTAAATTGCTTAATTAGTTACACTCATACCAGAAAAAATATTTAATGAATTTGTCGATTATATAAACCCTTTGTTCAAAAGTTATTGACTAGTTGCGGTCAATTGCAAGTAGAATGAAAGTTTTGATATTTCTGTGTTTCGTCGCTTTGGTCGCACTAACTAGTGCCCGTCGTGACCCGTATGCGGACAAGAGACCACCTCATTATGATCTGAACAATGCTAAAAACCTTTATGAAGACTTTATAAAACGCTACGGCAGGACTTTCAAAAATCAAAGAGAATATCAGGTAATAAATCAGTGTAGTTGAGACGGCCACTCGCTGAATTCGGCGACGAATGATAGTTGTATACGATACTCCCTTTCTCACATGGTGGTAAGTTCAAGTGAGAAATGAAGCGGCAAATGCAGCGTCGAGTGGCAGTTTCTAGTTTAAGTATTTTCATTTTCAAAAGTCCCGAACGGATTTTTATAATAATTGAAGTTATTGAGGTTTATAATTATTTATTTCTTTAATTAATTTCTAACCGTCGTTGCTCATTTTTCAAATCTTTTTATGTGTTTATCTTTTTTATGAAAGCAGTGTTCACTTTGAATATGTTATTTGATTTTTAATATTTTTAGATTCGTTTTGAAGCGTTCAAAAAGAGCTTGGACGGAGTCAATAAGATTAACGAAACTCCTGGCATTACCTGGGTAGCGGATATCAACTATATGTCAGATTTCACGAGTGAAGAACGCAAACAAATGATGGGGATCCTCAATGGGATCCACCCACCACTGACTATTGGCTCACGACCACTGATCACTGGCTAAATACTACCAACGTTTTGGAGGTAAATTATGAGTTATGACATTTGACAAAAAAGGTAATTGAACATTTCATCGGACACATCGGACATCAACAGCCAGCTGGAGATTAAATTAAGGTCAATTGTAATTTACCTCTATCGAAAATTATAAGGTATCATAAAAATTATGAATGCGGAAAATCAATTAATTACATGTAAAAATCGCTTATGTAATTTGAAAAATCTGTTTACTTTAAAACGGTTTGCTTTTTATAATTTTTTTTCCTGAACTGGTAGGTACCTTATCAATTCAAAAAGCATCGATTTTTGATAAAGATAAAAAATACTTCATTATTTTTCTTGTAGGTAAACCGATTATATGCCAAACATTGTTATGAGATTTTGATGTTTATATATGTCGCAGTACGATGGCAGAATTAGGTTTTTGGCCAAAAACCTAGGTTTTTGGCCAAAAGCCGGCATATGGCAAAATCGTAGACTTCTTTCAGCCATCGTCCTAAGCTGATCCAGGTTTTTGGCCAAAAACCTAGGATTTTGGCCAAAAAACTAGGATTTTGGCCGAAATCCTAGATTTGTTTAGTATTATGGCTTTTTTTGCATTTCGGGTGAACTTCTTCGTCTTCGAGTGGTACACCAAGTCGCCCAACGAGCCGTTGGACCCTGGTATCAGAGTTTTCAACCGCCTACTGCAAGTAGCAGGCCTCTAACATGGTTGTGTAACGACCGCCGTCTAAGTGATCATAGAGAGCAATCGGGACCGATGGCTTACCGTGCCCCCATGTGGTTCGGGGGAACGAGGAGTGGAGAGGTACTTTATGCACCTCCCTCTGATCTTTTGAGGGTAGACTTGGACACTGAAAGACGGGGGGTAACATCAGACAGTCTGAACAGCAGGATTGCCTCGGATTCTCTGAAGGGCAGGGTGGAGCACCGTAAGAGCAGGACGTACCACTGAACGCTCTAGAAGATTGGTGGTAGCGTTGGACACCTTGTTTGGTCCACCCTGTATATTCTTATTGTTGTTTCGTTAATATCTCCATTAAGCTCCAATTACATTTCTGTACCTGCTAACTAGCTCTCCAATCTATAGGTACACAGCATTTTCGCTTGTTGCATTTTTTTTTACCGTTTTACTGATATTTCCCGTGGCGACAATAAAGTTCATCGAACTAAAAAATAGTTGTCTTTTTAATAAAAAAACTGTTGTTTTTTATGCTTCCTTCTTCCGTACTTTTGTATCTATTGCAAGGGTGTTACACGATCTGTGATATTGCAATAAAGATTATTGAATTGAATCACACTTTCGCAGTTTTCGAGACAAGTAAAGAAAAAATATTATAATCATCATCTAGCACTAAGTAGTACGGTCAGCTGCAGAGTTACCTGACCCCCCCGTGGTGTACCGTAGTCTACATATTTAAGGTAATCTGTGGTGTACCATACAAACACATTAAATAAGAGGACAAATTATAATATTATTTTCTAAAAATATGACTAAAGTTATATAAAAAAACATCAATTTCAAATAATAGATTATTTATTATCAAAAACAGATTAATTTACGCAAAGGTTTAATAAAAAACCTAATTCTGCCATCGTACTGCGACATATATATACCTATGTATCATCCATCACATAAATCAGTTGTTGTTTTTTTATTAATCAGTAAATAAAATTAATCGTTTTAAAAATAATTGCATATATTTTTTAAGAACCTCAATTGATCTATCAGTCAAGTACCCTATTAATCGCTACGATAAAGATAAGTATTAACCAGTATTAATTAGAAAAACCGAATATAAGGATAGTTATGTTAGAATAGCTGGCTTCAAGAATAGATACTCTACTGTCAACCACATACACTCGATCAGGCAATCGAGGGAGAGATGCAGGCAGTACAACCAGCACTTATGTTCCGCCTTTGTCGATTATGAAAAGGCTTTCGACAGTGTCGAACACTGGGCTGAGTTTTATTCTCTTCATAGTTGCGAGGTCGAGAGCAGGTATGTGAGTGTCCTTTATAAGAACGATATATAGCTCAGCGACAATTCCGGTGCAGTTGCACGAACTTACAAGCCCTGTGAAGTTAGGCCGGGGTGTGCACCAAGGTGATACTCTAACCTTCAAACTCTTCAATCAAACTTAAAAGAGACATTATAAACGTTTTGGTAGGTTTAAAAACCAAGCGACAGCGACAACAACGCTGTCGTTGTCGCTGTCAAATGCCTGGTTTGTATAGGTTTGTATGGGGAACCAGAAAGACCGAGCATCGGCGTCGTCACGTTGACAGCGCGCTGAGAAGCTTAGAGTTTGTATGGGATGCGGTCGGGTTTTTCTACAAGACCGCAGCGACAACGACGCCGTCAAAATTTGACGGCGTCGTTGACGCGCGTCGTTGTCGTGACGCTTGGAAAATAAGGATACCATTTCTCTGTCATCAATACTGGTTTAGTTATTCAATAAATCTAATTGATACACCGTGTGATGCCGGCTTGGAATAGCATCACCCCATATTTTTTCCGTGATGTCGTAATAACCTACTAAGGGATTCGAAAGTTGATACTTTTTGCCATTTTAGGCGACAAATCACTATGGTGATACACAGTGTTTTGAATGACTCTCAACTTTTTACAGAGGTGATTATTGTTTTTTATAACAGTTTACAGTCTGCCTACCCAGCAAAAAGTATATGGGTGTAATGTATAAATGATAAACGTAGTATAAACTTAATTTGTATTTTAGTTTCAGTTTATCCAACTTAACTAGGCATCAGCTATGTTAAATTATAATTTGATATGGTCCGCCCAGTGGTTCTATTTGCTGCTAATCGTTTACCGGCATGTATTATACACATAATAAAAATATCTTGAATCACTCAATCTATCCAAAATTTATTCCTCTTTAAAATACATTGCCTGGTTTAGTAGGAGTTAGCCGTGTCCATACCAGACAGACAGAGAAATGCAAAAACCAACATTGTTTGTTATTTATTGAATAATTTTATTATCTCGTATTAGTGTAGTAAAAATTTATTTATTACTTATATGAAACATTAATAATAATACACAATTTTAAATTGCGTGGCTAATTTTAACTTTTTTATTGTTATTCATACTCATATAATATGCACGCACAAAGTTTCGATTACATAATGAGCTAGGTACTAATTGTAAAACTTTGTTATCGACAACCAATAGAAGTTATTGTACAATGAAAGTTATGACATTTTTATTATTTGGTAGTTTAGTCGCTATTACATATGGAACTCCTGAGGACGACTATGTGAATGCACATTATTACGATCTGATCGACAGCGCAAAACTTTTTAAAAAATTCGTAAAAGACTATAAAAAGATTTACAAAGATGAACGAGACAAACAGGTATCTGTCACTATATAATGTAATTTTTAATTTTTTATTAATATATTATTATTATTTATTATTATTATCCTAACCACTGTATGTAGAAACAGAATAGGCTGGTCCCTCTAATAAATTAGTAAAATGTATTTTATTATAAATTATAAGTTAAGAATATAACATTCGGCATGTGATGTCACCTTAGAAACTGGAATGCTTATTTCACAGGCTTTTTGATGCCTTGTTTTGAATGGAAATCAAAACTATGACAGTCGCAGGCAAATCGATACGAGTCCCATACTATTTATTTATTATTTACTTTTGGTCAATCTATCTTCAAAGCAAATAATTATTGTCTGTAGTTACATTCCCGTTGGCATAAAATAACCGAAGTCAGTCTAATAAAGTATATTACAAAATATATTAAACCCCCAGTATCACCCAATTTCTCTCCCGCCGATGTCGCAATAGGCGATTAATGTATTCAAGGGATTTATGTTCTTTTATAATTTTAGGCGACACGCGACAACCTGTCGCTAGTGATGAACTTACGATTTTTTTGTATTTTATTTTCGCAGCATCGATTTGATGTGTTCAAGACGAATTTGGAATTCCTCAATAAATTGAAACGTGAATATCCCAAAATGTTCTCCGGAGCTGGTATTGGAGCAGACGCAGATCAAACGTTTGAATACATATATTAAAAGGCTTGGGTACCAATCACACTTTTGAAAATAAGTTACGCAACATCAGCTTTTATCACTCTACTGCTGGACGAAGGCCTCCCCCAGGACGATTTCCCATTTTCAGCATCCAGTCGCTACCAGCCGCTGTTTTTAAGTCATCGGTCCATCTGGCCGGAGGGTGCCCAACGTTACGATGTACCAAGGCGTGAGTAGCGATTCTACTACAGATGTGTCCAGCCCACTTCTACAGAAACAAGTACCGATTAAACAATTATTTCAGAAAACATTATTAATTTTAATTCGAAATGAGCAAAGTTGAATTTATAAAAAGGAGTTTTACGGTTTATAAGTCTCTTTCTTTTTAAAATGTCCACTAGTCATTATGTTCCTGCCCTTATATCAATTTCTTGAGGTCTGTGCAACATGTTTTGTACGAAAACTAAATCATATTACAAAACGATCTGGCTTAATTTTACGACCGGCCGCCTGCCTGAAGTCAACCCTCTTTGGGAATGCTATCGTGTATTACCGCCACCATACGGTTGACCATGGTCGGCAGATATTGTAGCTGAGGTCTTAAACTCGCACCTCGCCTTTTACGAAACACCCTGAGTAGAATTGAAAGAAAGAAAGAAAGAAAGAAAAAAACAACTTACAATCTAAGGGCCGCCGCCGACAGAGTGGACACTTTTCCGCGCGCCGTCGCGCGACTCTAACAGAGAAATCGGAAAATGAACCGTACGCAACTGACGTAACGGCGATAATGGCCGGCGGCGGAAAAAGTCCGAGCGCCATTTGTTCGCGCGGCGCCGCGCGAATTCGCGCGACTCCGCGCGGCGCCTCTTGAGTGCGCTTGCGTCCGCCGGGCGGCCCAAGGCCGCAAGCGGACATTCTCCCGGTGTTGCCATCACAATAGACATAAAAAAGAAAATGTTTCTCAAAGAAAAAAGAAAATGTTTCTCAAAGGTTAATCAAATTTAATTATAATTTAGTGTTTTTTATACGTTTTCTTGTTATAAAATCATGTGAAATTAGTGAAAGTGATAAGTTTATAATATATCGGATGCTGTCCAATACAAATTCGAGTGGAAATACTTGGATTTTCGACTGTCTGTCATAACCAGACAAAGGATTTGAATCAAGATTTGAACGAGCAACGGATTATCCCTGGGAGTATCGTTTCTTTGATAACTTTTATACGATTCACAATCAATTACCACATTAGTATCATATAATACCATAGTACACGACAGCACAACTCACTTATTGTGGGAATTTACTACCTAAACATAACACAGCCGCGTGAACTTGCCTCAGGTTACTTTTAACGAAGTATACCTGACGGGAAGGTCAACTGCCGCTCAGACAAGTTATTCAACAAACACTTTATACCCATAGGAACTCAAAATCTTACTTCTCCTGCTAGTTTCGTTTTAGTCTAGTCTAGTTCTTACAGTGTCTCAGATCGCTTGTCAATTTGGGAAGGGAAACTGATGACACTTGACCAGGTTATTTTACCTACATAAACACATCACATTGCTTAATTAGTTACAGTACCTACTCACTAGCTTGTGAGCAAGTGTATATTGTGTATTAAGTAGTGTTTTATATATTTCAGCTGAAGCAGCAGCATCAAAATGCCGACTGAAACACGTTCTATGGCTAAAGAACAGAAATTACAAAGACTTATGATAGAAGTGAAGGACTATGAAGCTCAGGTTGACCGGTTGGTCGATGAAAGAAATGACCTACAGTGTGACATGCGAATGTTAAAGTCGAGCAAGGATACAATCAACCTGAAACTCACAAATGCCTACTGTTTACTTGAGGAATCTAAGGCAGATATTGATCACAAGCAAGCTCTCATTGACATCCTGCGAGCAGAGATCTCTAAGCTACAAGTTACTTCAGACCGGGTTGAACTTTTAGAACAACAGCTTCGTGAGGCACTAAGCAGCCTAAGTATCTTACAAAATGAGAAGCAAACTACAGCTTTAATTCAGTCACAATCACTCCACAATGAAATGTCATTTGCCCTACACGAGGAGCTTTTGCAAATGTGACAAGTGATCAACGATTTACTCAATGGACTGCACAAACATCTACTATAAATGTGCAAAATCATCCAAGACCAAAGAGACCTCAGCAGATTAAGGCAAAATTACTAAGAGCTTTGAATGCAAATAGATTACTAAGGAGACAACACAAAAATAAATATAAGAAACAAAATAGTCTATTGAAACGAGTAGTATTATATCAGGAGATTGACTCACTCAAGGCAGCTTATTCAGCTTTATCTGAGCAGCATGAAGAAGCAAAGACCAAGCTGAGCCAACAATCTTCTACATTTGCACCACTAACAAATAAAAATATAATTAAACAAAATTGCAATGAAATCATGGCCTTGCTACAAGATGATACAGACAAGAAACATTTGTCATTGCTAAGTGACACAGGAGACCGGTCTGAATTTTCATCAAATGACAGCAGGTCACCCAAGACTAAAAAGAAGAGAAACCGTCATTCGTCAATGAAGAAGAAAAAAGTGAAGGAGCACCAAGCTGTTTTAAAACCACAACACTGCTCTCACCAATCTGCAGGGTGCCCCCACCCCGCAGGAGGTTGACCTCAGCGGGGCTGTGGCACTATGCATTGTCAGCAGTTGCAGCGAGGTCAGCATGCTACTATGGATCAGGAGCCCAGTACTCCTAAATCACGAGACGAGCAGTCTGGTGGCGCCGCGCAGGGACTTCATAGCTTGGACGCGAGTGCACTCACCACACCACCGCGCGCTCCACTGGACGTCCCGAGCACCTCGCAGCCGTGCGCCCCGCGGCCCCGCCGTGCGCCTCGCAGCCATGCGCCCCGCACGCCCGCTGCTGTGCGCCCCGCGCTCTCGCTGTGCGCCCCACGCCCCACCATGTGCGCTCCGCACGCCCCGCCCCGCGCCCCGCACGCCTCGCCATGCGGACCGCCGCCTACGCGTGCATGGTCAGGTCTGCTCACGCCGCGCGTCGCCGGGCAAGGAGCCCAGGGCGCGTCGCTGGCGTTGCACACTAGCACGCCTACGCCGAGTACTCGTACCCAGCACGTTCAGCAGCTGCCCAAACCCGTGGACACTAATCTCGCTAAGACGGTCATCTTTAGTGACAAAATAGGAAAAGGTTTAGGTTACTTACTGCACAATCAACTTAATCAGGTTGTTGAAAATGTTTGTTTACCCCAGGCCTCGTTTGAACAAATTACTAATAAAATGTTAAACTATAACTTTTCGGAAAACACTACAGTGGTGCTATTATTAAGTCACAGTAGCGGTGTCGACAAGCGAGCCTTGACTAATTTTATTAATTCTTGTGCCACCCTAAATGTTCGTAACTGTATTATAGGCACATTACCTTATATTAAGGGACAAGTTGAATACAATAGTAGGATATTTAATTTTAATACTATGTTATATAAATTGACATGTAGTCATAGTGACAACTTATATACAGTTGACATTAATCTATTTGATAATTTTATATTGACAAACAGTACAATGTACTTATCTCTTTATTACTGCAAACTTTTAGCTAATTTGTTAGCTATGAACATTTCTGACCCGGTTACACATTGTATACCAGATCATTCTAGACTTAGGCCTCTTGCATCCAGGAACAATAAATCTCAACATTTAAACTAAACAATGAGACAAAGGAAAGCCGCTTAGTATTATTCATCAGAATATTCAGGGCTTTCCCGGCAAGGAGCTTGAGATTGAGTTGTTCCTGGAGTCAAGAAAATGTGATATTTTATGCGTTTCTGAACACTGGTTGAAGGACTATGAGATGCTCATAAATTACGAAAATTATGAAATAGTCAGTGCTTTCAATCGAAAGTCCACTACTCGCGGAGGCACTTTTATTCTTGTTAATAAAAATATCAAAGCTAAAGAGCGAAAAGATATTGTTGGACTTTCGATTGAATGTGTGTGTGAACTGTCATGCATTGAGTTGGAGAAACATATTATAGTGTGCGTATACAGACCCCCTAAAAATAGTAACTATGAGAGTTTTGAACTAATTATGGAAGATGTTTTAAAGATATTATTAAAATCAAAGAATAAATTTCATATCGTGTGTGGAGATTTCAATATAAACTTACTAGAAAATGTTGCTTTTAGAAGTCGATTTATCAGTTTGTTTAAGTCTTTTAACCTAAACAACATATTTAAAGAACCTACTGAATAACTGCAACCACAGCATCTTGTTTAGATAATATCTACTGTGATTGTGACTATTCAGACCAAGTAATAGTAAATTGTTGTAAATCAGACCACAATGGACAATCTGTGCTTTTTCCATGTCGTCCTAAAGATGAAAAGATTGTTATTAGTAAAAGAATTATAAGCTCCAACCAAGTAGACAAACTCCATACTGCACTATCAGAAAAACTACCAGTTCTAGACTATGATACTAACAATCCAAATAACTTTTATTCAAAGCTTTTATAACGATACGTGATGAATTTGAAGACAAATTCAAGGTAAAGAAATTAACAATTAATCCTAAATTTAAATTCAGCGACTGGGCAACTGTAGGCATTCGAACAAGTAGGAACAAGTTATTTGAGCTGTATGACGAAAAGTCTTATAATCATAGTGTAGCTTTGTTAAACATGTTAAAAATTATTCTAAAATATTCAAAAATGTTTGCATACAAGCTAAAGCAATTTTCACCAAAAATAAAATATACTCTGCTGAAAATGTTATTAAAACTGTTTGGAAAGTTGTCAATTCAGAGACTGGTCGAACTAAACCAATCGAAAAATCTCATTCTTTAAAGACTGGTCAGGGCATTGTTACTGCAGACGCTGATGTAGCTAATGAGTTTGAAACTTTTTTCAGTAACATCCCATTTACAACTACTGAGTCACTTAACTCTTCGCCAATCATCGCGTCAAATCTTCTTAAAACTAATGTTCAGACTTGTATTAATATATTTGAGTTTAGGCACATTAATGCAAACGTAATATTAAAAACTTTTAAAGATATAAAAGTAAAAACTACAGAGGATCTATGGGGCATGTCAGTAAGACTATGTAGTTCTTTTATAGATACATTAGCACCATACTTAGCCTGTATATTTAATGCTTGCATTGATCATGGTGTATTTCCTGATCTCATGAAGCACAGTAAAGTAATACCTCTTTTAAAGCAGGAGATAAAACGGATCCCAGTAACTTTAGGCCAGTATCTGTACTACCAGTTTTGAGTAAAGTTTTGAGAAAATTATACTTAATCAAATGCTCCTACATTTTAATTTGAATAAATTACTACATGATCAACAATTCGGTTTTACGAAAGGGCGCTCGACAACCGACGCTGCTGTTAACCTCCTGCAACTTATTTACGGTGCTTGGGAGGAGTCGCAGGATGTCATAGGGGTGTTCTGCGATTTGTCCAAGGCATTTGATTGCGTTGATCATGAGACACTGTTGCTGAAACTGGACCATTATGGTATAAGAGGAAAAGCGCTTGATTTAGTTCAATCTTATCTCGGAGATAGGACGCAGACAGTGCAGATAAATGGTGTGAAGTCGCTAGGATCTGCCGTCAAAATTGGTGTACCGCAAGGATCAATTTTAGGACCGTTTCTATTTTTAGTATACATAAACGACTTGCCGTTCATGGTACAGAATCTAGCCAAGATAGTGCTTTTTGCTGATGATACTTCTTTAATATTTAAAGTGGATAGAAAGGCTGTAAATATTGACGAAGTATATGGCGCACTTGATCAGGTTCATAAATGGTTTACGTCAAACAATTTAGTGCTGAATTCTAAAAAAACTAAATGTATTAAATTCTCTTTGCCTAATGTAAAAAGTATTAAACACGATGTTGTTCTAAACAATGAAAAGCTTAATTATGTAACTGAAACGGTTTTCTTAGGGATTACACTCGACGCAACCGTTCAATGGGATCCACATATACTAGCACTGGCTAGTAAACTTAGCTCAGCGGCATACGCTGTTCGAAAAACTCGACAATTGACCGATGTTGCTACAGCCAGGCTTGTGTATTTTAGTTACTTTCACAGCATAATGTCCTACGGATTATTGTTATGGGGTCAAGCCGCTAACATTGAAACTATCTTTGTGTTACAGAAAAGGGCTATAAGAGCAATATATAAACTTCGAAGTCATGAATCCCTACGAGAATTGTTTAAGGAAATTGGCATTCTTACGCTTCCTTCGCAGTACATATTTGACAATATAATGTATGTACGTAAGAATTCCAGTTTCTATTTAAGAAACTGTGATATTCATTGTCGTAATACAAGAAATAAAAATAAAATTGTACCGCCACAAACCAGATTAAGTAAGATCAGTAAATCATTTATGGGTAACTGTGTACGCTACTATAATAAAATTCCAGAGGAAATTTTAAAGTTAAATGATAGGCAATTTAAAATTAAAATAAAGAATACTTTATGTTCGAAAGCGTATTACAATACTGAACATTATCTGAAAGACAAAGATGTCTGGTTAGTAGCAACAGTTGCTCCAACACAATGCAAGAGATAGGCATTATTTAAAAATAAACTTATACTTTTATGATATGCAAATTGACATGTACCTATAGTGGTTAAATTTGACATTTCATACTTATTATTCTTAAATTTTTGACATGTATTTTTACATTTACTGTAAATTTACTTTTTATGTTATTTTATTGCTCGTATGTTTAAAGTATATTTTAAAGACGAAACAGTTAGAATAATCTACTGTAATATTATTTTTATTTTGTTGAGCCGTTTTTGGCTATTACTATTATACTATTAATTTATTTTCTAACTTAGCTAGGGTCACATAGGGCCTAAAATATTGTCAACTTTAGAATAGGTGCACTTCTGGGCAGGTTTTTGGGGGGTTTTCCTGTCCAGGGGGTCCGGCTAACTATACACATGGAACACCTTTTTAAAATATTGAAAGAATTTAATTCCATTTACTTGTCATTTACTGAGGCATAAAGTTACATGCTGTGTGGTTAGCCTGGCCAGCCCCGAGGCAGTGCCTTTATTTTTATTTTTATTTTTTTATCCCGCCCGAGCCGCGTATAGAGTAGGAACACAAATTGTAATAAAAAAGAGAAAATTTTTGCATTAGAAATTTTCTCTTTTTTAAGTTTGAATTAGAATGTGACTTTCTTAAAGAGAATCTTGTAAATTCCTACTAAGAAATAAATTATTGAATTATTGAATTATTATTAAAAGTGTCGATTACTAAAATAAATCAAAATAAAAAATATCTAAACATTGTTTTGAATAAATATTTATAATATAAGTACCTACAACCTTGGGGTTTGTTGGGTCGTTAGGGTTTATTACGTGGGTCGTTGGTGTTTGTTGGGTCGTAAGGGTTTATTACGTGGGTCGTTGGTTTTTATTGAGGCTTAAGGGTTAATTAGTTGGGTCGTAAGAGTTTATTACGTGGGACGTTGGTTTTTGTTGGGTCGTAAGGGTTATTTATGTGGGTCGTTGGTGTTTGTTGGGTCGTAATGGTTATTACGTGGGTCGTTGGTGTTTAATGGGTCGTAAGGGTTTATTACGTGGGTTGTTGGTGTTTGTTGGGTCGTAAGGGTTTATTACGTGGGTCGTTGATGTTTGATGGGTCGTAAGGGTTTATTACGTGGGTCGTTGGCGTTTGTTGGGTCGTAAGGGTTTATTACGTGGGTCGTTGATGTTTGTTGGGTCGTAACTGTTTCTTACGTGGGTCGTTGGTGTTTGATGGGTCGTATGAGTTTATTTTGTGGGTCGTTGATGTTTATTGGGTTGTAAGGGTTTATTACGTGGGTCGTTGGTGTATTTTGGGTTGTAAGGGTTTATAACGTGGGTCGTTGGTGTTTGATGGGTCGTAAGGGCTTATTACGTGGGTCGTTGATGTTTGATGGGTCGTAAGGGCTTATTACGTGGGTCGTTGAAATTTGATGGGTCGTAAGGGTTTATTACATGGGTCGTTAATGTTTGTTGGGTCGTAAGGGTTTCTTATGTGGGTCTTTGGTGTTTGATGGGTCGTATGAGTTTATTTTGTGGGTCGTTGATGTTTATTGGGTTGTAGGGTTTATAACGTGGGTCGTTGGTGTTTGATGGGTCGTAAGGGTTTATTACGTGGGTCGTTGGTGTATTTTGGGTTGTAAGGGTTTATAACGTGGGTCGTTAGTGTTTGTTGGGTCGTAAGGGTTTATTACGTAGGTCGTTGGTGTTTGTTGGGTTGTAAGGGTTTATTACGTGGGTCGTTGGTGTATTTTGGGTTGTAAGGGTTTATTACGTGGGTCGTTGGTATTTGTTGGGTCGTAAGGGCTTATTACGTGGGTCGTTGGTGTTTGATGGGTCGTAAGGGTTTATTACGTGGGTCGTTGATGTTTGATAGGCCGTAAGGGTTACTTACGTGGGTCGTTGGTGTTTGATGGGTCGTAAGGTTTAATTACGTGGGTCGTTGGTGTATTTTGGGTCTTAAGGGTTTATAACGTGGGTCTTTGGTGTTTGATGGGTCGTATGGGTTTATTACGTGGGTCGTTGATGTTTGATGGGTCGTAAGGGTATCTTACGTGGGTCATTGATGTTTAATGGGTCGTAAGGATATCTTACGTGGGTCGTTGATGTTTGATGGGTCGTAAGGGTTTATTACGTGGGTCGTTGGTGTATTTTGGGTTGTAAGGGTTTATAACGTGGGTCGTTGGTGTTTGTTGGGTCGTAAGGGTTTATTACGTGGGTCGTTGGTGTTTGTTTGGTTGTAAGGGTTTATTACGTGGGTCGCTGGTGTATTTTGGGTTGTAAGGGTTTATTACGTGGGTCGTTGGTATTTGTTGGGTCGTAAGGGCTTATTACGTGGGTCGTTGGTGTTTGATGGGTCGTAAGGGTTTATTACGTAGGTCGTTGATGTTTGATAGGTCGTAAGGGTTACTTACGTGGGTCGTTGGTGTTTGATGGGTCGTAAGGTTTAATTACGTGGGTCGTTGGTGTATTTTGGGTCTTAAGGGTTTATAACGTGGGTCGTTGGTGTTTGATGGGTCGTATGGGTTTATTACGTGGGTCGTTGATGTTTGATGGGTCGTAAGGGTATCTTACGTGGGTCATTGATGTTTAATGGGTCGTAAGGATATCTTACGTGGGTCGTTGATGTTTGATGGGTCGTAAGGGCTTATTACGTGGGTCGTTGATGTTTGACGGGTTGTAAGGGCTAATTACGTGGGTCGTTGGTGTTTGTTGGGTCGTAAGGGTTTATTACGTGGGTCGTTGATGTTTGACGGGTCGTAAGGGCTTATTACGTGGGTCGTTGGTGTTTGTTGGGTCGTAAGGGTTTATTACGTGGGTCGTCGGTGTATTTTGGGTTGTAAGGGTTTATAACGTGGGTCGTTGGTGTTTGTTGGGTCGTAAGGGTTTATTATGTGGGTCGTTGGTGTTTGTTTGGTTGTAAGGGTTTATTACGTGGGTCGCTGGTGTATTTTGGGTTGTAAGGGTTTATTACGTGGGTCGTTGGTATTTGTTGGGTCGTAAGGGCTTATTACGTGGGTCGTTGGTATTCGTTGGGTCGTAAGGGCTTATTACGTCGGTCGTTGATGATTGATGGGTCATAAGAGTTTATTACGTGGGTCGTTGATGTTTGATGGGTCGTAAGGGTTTCTTATGTGGGTCGTTGATGTTTGATGGGTCGTAAGGGTTAATTACGTGGGTCGTTGGTGTTTGATGGGTCGTAAGGGTTTATTACGTAGGTCGTTGATGTTTGATGGGTCGTAAGGGTTTATTACGTGGGTCGTCGATGTTTGATGGGTCGTAAGGGTTTCTTATGTGGGTCGTTCATGTTTGATAGGTCGTAAGGGTTAATTACGTGGGTCGTTGATGTTTGATGGGTCGTAAGGGTTTATAACGTGGGTCGTTGGTGTTTGTTGGGTCGTAAGGGTTTATTACGTAAACCCTTACGACCCATCAAACACCAACGACCCACGTAATTAACCCTTACGACCCATCAAACATCAACGACCCAAACAAATACCCTTACGACCCATCAAACATCAGCGACCCACGTAAGATACCCTTACGATCCAACAAACACCAACAACCCACGTAATTAACCTTTACGACCCAACAAACACCAACGACCCATGTAAGAAACTCTAACGACCCAACAAACACCAACGACCCGCGTAATAAACTCTTACGACCCATCAAACATCAACGACCCAACAAATACCAACGACCCATACAAATAACCCATACGATCCATCAAACACCAACGAGCCACACAATCGTAACGTAATGTTCTTTAATTTTTAATAGGTTGGATTCATCTGAACCACCCAATTTATTTTTAATAAGATTAGCGGGCAACACTGTCTAGCGAACCGGCGGACGTACGCGCCACGTGGCGACGCCGCGCGGAAGAATGCCGCTTGGTGTGCTCCGCGACCAAGAGGCGTCGCGCGAAAAGTGTCGCCGGCGTCCGGTCTATGTGCGCCGGCCCTTACGGTACAGGAACATAAACACATATAATTTAAGGTGACTTAAAAAGGTCTTCACTCAGCTTATGTCGCAAGTAATTGGGGTGGCAGAATTCTTAGCCGCTACCACACGGCATAAAATTAATCTGCTGATCGGCAATTTTGTATGGGAGATGCATTTTTTTTCCATATTTCGACCCATGTTCCATAGGGAAAGTTGTTCAGTTTCAAAAGTACCTTCCTCCTTTCGGCTTATTATACCCAGTTTGTTACTCCCGGTAGATATAGTCTGATGAGATTACAATATTAGGTCTCTTGCAGTAACCAAAACAAAATTCATCTTCTTAGTAACCAAGGGCTTAGTCCACGGTAATCGATGCCAGATATTGAAATATAGTACATTACGTCACAGGCCGAGTATATAGCAATTTCTGGTCGAGTGGCATTGGAACCAGACCAGAAATTGTTATACCGGCCGAGGTTCGTATAGTGCTTTTCTCCAATTTGCAAGGAAACATAAATAATAAATATTTAATCGTGACAAAATTGACACTTCGTAACTTCTAAAGTTCGCAAAGCGCATGCGCTGGTTTTTGTTACGTTCCGTTTCATAAAGAATGCGCGGGAAATTCACATTCAGCCTTCAAACTTCAAACAAATTGTGTTCCATAAAACACCTAAACACGAAAGTGTCAAGTTTAAGAACCCTTTTATTACCGGCCTAGTCCGGCAATTTCTATTACAGTCCTCTGCGCCTTGACTACATAAATAAGCCCATTGACGTATTCTTTTTTTAAAGTAATGAAGCCATTTCCGAGCAAATTGGAGAAAAATTATTTTCGCTGACAATCACTAAAACATGAATCTTTAACCATAAAATTTTGTAACCTATAAGAAAAACCCGGTTTATTTAAACATTTTTGTAAAATTTACTTTCAAATATAGACAATTTCAACCTCCCCTCTGGTGGTAAAAAATTACAGAAAAATGGCTTCACCCTTTTAAACGCCAAATAAATTGACAACCTGCCATTTCCTCTGAGTGATAGCAAATTGATGTAAAATTTTAATCAGCAGCGCACCCCAACAACTTTACTCCGTATTGCAGCAAAGATTAGACCCACCAAAGTATCTAAAATAATATGTGCAATCTACTCAACACGATTCATTACAAGGTTAGTCACACATTTTAGTGAAATTTAATATATCAAAATAATTAAATGAAACCGTAGCAAAAGTATTTCTTCACTTCAATGCTTAGTAGGTAATCTCTCAATCATAAGCAAAATGAAATTCTTAATACTCGTGTGTTTTGTGGGTTTCGCTACACTGGAGAAGGTTAATAAACCTTTTTACGACCTACGAGATGCAGAAAGCCTTTTTGAAAAATTCGAAAAGGACTTCAACAAGCATTACAAAAGCGATCTTGATAAGGGGGTAAGAAACGTCTCTTGATTACAATTACCATCGATGGGCCGTATGTAAAAAATAGACGACTCAGTTCTAAGTATACAAAATTTTGTTCAATTCATACAGAATGCTCTGTATAGGTACTAGTAGGCGTTAATTAAAAAAAGAATTATGCATTATATGGAAAGAAAACAGGGCAATACCTACGTTGAAAAAATAAATGCCCAAAAACGATTAAACAAATCTAAACCAAGAAATAATGCTGAAACTGTTTCGTAGATCCATTTTGAAGCTTTCAAAAAGTCTTTGGAAGATATAAACATGTTGAACGAGCAACAGCCTACCATTACTTTTGATATTAACTCGTTTGCTGATGAAACTGCTGACGAGTTTAAAGAACATTTGGAAATGTTGTCGCGAAATTGTAAGTTTTTATAATAATCAACATTATCATTATACATACACTCATACATATCGGATCACGCCTCCATCCCTTGCGGGGAAGGCAGAAAGCAAACGGCTTCAAAAACGGCCACTTACACCACGTCTGACATAAGTTAGTCATTCAGAAGACACTATACTCTATAGTGACGCGTTGTCAATCTCGTCGCCCGAAATTGCATACAAAGTATTAAATCCCTCAGTCGCCTCCTACGACACTCACGGGAAAGATATGGTGATGAGATTCGGTGATGCTAATTCATTAACTTTATGTTATTTGTTAGGTGATGCATATTTTATTGTAATATTAGGTACTTTTAACTGACTGATCATCTAGAAAATACTTACCTAGAATCTATCTCAGATAAGTAATTACTTACCTATCTACTTTTTTTTCAGAATACATGAAGAATTTAAATACCTAGGTAACATTACACAGAATATTAATAATTAAACAGTACACAGTTATGTAAGATTTTTATTTTTATTAATATTTGTTATACCATAGGTATTATTTATTTTCAGTCGGGTATTATTTCTTCTTATCTAACACATATGCAGAGCACTATTGTTTACCGGAAAGCGACAGCTATTTTTAGAGATGGTATCAAATCGACAGCATTGTTTTTCCTAACCTAAGAGTCGATACTAACAAAAGTCGGCGTCATGCCAATGAAGCGTGTTAATTAATTTGTAAAAATTTTAGAGGCCGGCACAGAATTACTAAGTTCCAATGTGGTAGGTAATAACTTCCAAAAATATTACTTAGGTAGGTACCTATACCACAATAGTTATAATTCTTTGCTTCTCAGTGTCAGGCGGTGATATTTTTTGTTAAAATTAAAAAATTTAGTGGCTATTTTTCAACTTCGTTTACTTTCAAAATACGGACGTAACTCAATGTTCCTAAGCGCATAAAAAAACTTCATGAAATACTTACACATACATGACCTATACAAGAAACCTCCTTTTTGTTGGTCGACATCTTTGGGAGCATAGTCTAATAAAACATGGTCTTTCCTTCCCAGAGAAACACAAGACAACGTCACTTAGTATTGCCACTTCATTTCAATAAAATACGTTATGGGGTAAATTCAATCTTAGAAAAGTGACCTAAAATAATCCTTAATATTTTTTATTTTAGATGTACGTGTGTATTAACTTGAACTGTACAACAACACTTCAATTGTATTTATTAGTTAACAGTATCATAAATGATTTACAAAAAACATCGTAAGAGTGGGTAATTCTGGTAACCCACAAGCATATGACGTAGACTTGTGTTGGTCACGTGGTTCACGAGTCTCGGAAAGGAATACCAGGCGGAGTATCTTAATATACCATGTTTGGGAGATGTTCGGCAGACAGTCAACGGGCAGACGTCAGACGAGTAGGTAAATCTAAGAGGTAAACACAAGTAGGTACAGTCGGTTATAGCACTTAAGGTACCAGGGCTACGCCAAGGGAACTGGATTATGTTTATCCCAGTGAAAATAGAAACAAATATATATTTTTTTAAATAAAAAATAAAATTTCTCATAAAAGAAGCCTCTTCTTACTAATAAATATGCATTTCAATAAAAAATACTGCTGGGATCAAAAATAGTTCAGTCCTTTTGGTGTACCCCTGGTACCTAATGTGGTATAACCGACCGTACATTATGCTTCAAATGTATCGCAAAATAAGCAGAGTTTATTTAATTCTCAGGGATCCTATATCAGATCCTGACCTGATGACTATGAAACCACCTGGATTTCCAAATTGGTCAAGGCGTCTCTGAGTAATCTATGAACATATCTACTGAAAAAAGTTCGCGTTGAATCGAGAACCTCCTCCGTTTTTTTTCGACGGTTAAAAAATCCAAACTTCTTTTTATATTTTGACCTATAATCCTTCGGGAAAGTTATTCCTTACCACCAGCCGGTTCTGAGTTTTCGCTATCGGTCACTAGTAGTCACCCTATATTACTTTGAGACCAAACGGTTTTCGGCTGATATTGATTCCATTTTCGTCCACAATGGACCCAATCAGGACTATTTATGTCCTTGGCCGTGTGAACCCTGGAGACACTTTTATTAGGAAATAAATATCCAGGGTATTCTGTAGATATATATCACGGCAAATTGGCTCGTACTGTACAGCAGGGATGAGCGAAAATAATCGATTATTGAAATAAATTATTTTAATTAATTAAAAGGCTGTTAAATTTCAATTATACGTTTTTTTAAATGACCGAGTATATAGGTAGGTAGTTTAGTTTAGAGAAATTCGGGTCTTACGCAGCATCAATTAAACTACATTACAACTTATTTTAGGTCCTGTGTAATAAATATTTTGTTTTGGAGGTATGATGTTGATTTTAGGTAATTTTTTTTGTAAAATATGATTTACTTACTTTTAATCGATTTTGTCCTGACTAGATATAATCGATATTATGTTACTTAAAGTCACATCCCTGTTGTACAGTATCTGGATGTAAGTTTTATAAATGTTATGTTTATTGTAATAAAATAAGAAACTGATTGTTTTATGGAATGATAAGATTTGTGTTGAAAACTGTTCCATGGTTAATTGGATGATCAACATACATATTGTGGTGTGGATCATAAAGTGACGTCAAATGATAAAAAAAAAACTTCATACTGAGAAGATATTGAGGGGAATCGTGGGGGCATCCGAATCACCCTCATCCTCATGTATGTCATATCTCATATCCATACATCACAGCTTTGTTGCCTCACCGCGAATTTGCACGTCACGACACGGTCAAATCTCACGGTGAACCCTAAGTGACGATGCAGACGAAGTTAGATCATGGTTAGAACATGCTTGCCTAGATTATAGGTACTCACTTACGCCGTCAGAAGTCGTAGCAGTAGTCTCTGTCCATCAGTAGCACAACACCAGTGACAAAACTATTGAACCTCTATTACTTCGCAAATTAAATTATTCTATGGAACAACTGCTTACGCTTGACAGTCCGGTGCGAGGCGATACGCACTCTCTTTATAGATTGTTTAATATACTCCTAGGTAGGTAACAAAAATAATACTCACATGCACTAAAGTAAAATATTTGGACATGACTGACTTCATCGTAGCTCTTGGATGCTAACTTGGATAAACTATGAATCTACTAGCTTTCTGTCCCGCGGTTTCACCCGCGTCTTAGTGATTCTTCTAATTCATTCAGTCAATTTGGGCTTAGTTACTCACCAAGAGATGTCGCTGTTAGTTTCTAAAACGCGAATCGAATCGGCTCAGTCGCGCCACCTATTTCAAAAATATTGGAAAATGCGTGATTCCGTAGGAATGAGACATTTTTTCGTGGTAAAAAGTAGCCTATGTGTTATTCCAGATGCTCTTTTATATTTCTGCAAAGTTTCATGTCAATCTAATCAGCCGTTTTTGCGTGATGTCGTAACAAACACACACACAAACATCCGCCTTTATAATATTAGTAGGATTACAGCTATCCAATAAATTTTATAATATCTTTTACTTAAATCAAACATCATCTTCCTATTTGTCATTTTGATAGATTCACGATTATGTTTTATGTACTTATTTGACACTACAAATGAGCAAGATATGACAAGATAGTCAAACTTGGATTTGAATTAAACTAATTTTGAATTTCTTTGTCCTATGAATTTGACATGACTTTTTCAAAATAACGAAAATTTTTCTCAATTCAGGTAGATTTTCCGTAAGTAGGTATACTTACTTTGCGTTTGGCTGCCGGAGTCATCTCAAATGTATGGAGACACTCGAAGACAACATCTGCCAAATAAAGGAGATAAAATCCAACTCCAAGAATTTAAAGTAGGTAGGTTTCTAAAAAATAATCTTTATTTATTTTTTTATTACAAACCACAGTTACAACCTAGAGGTTTTGAAAACAAGCAGGCCAGCACTTATACCTATATATATCGGTAAGTGCCACCGAGGAAAAATTAAATAAAAACGCTGACCAATTCCTATATTATAAATGTTCTTATATTTAAAATACTTACAAATTTAAACTCCTCTATGAAACTTATCTAGGTCTTATCTAAACATCGCGGTGAATCAGTCTTAGTTTGTGTTTTTTTCAACGTCCTTTTGCCTTTTCTGACTAGTTGAAGTCTTGTCTTTATGCAACATCTCTTGAATCTCCTGCAAAGTTTTACCTTTCGTCTCCGGCACAAACATTCTAACACACAAACCAATTACGAACATTAGCCCAGCGAGCAATAGAAAAGTGTACTTATACGTCAAATTATCAATAAGAAATTGAAAAGTTTTGCTTGAAATAAACATACATACCGCTGTAAATATATTGTGTATAAAACAACTTACTGATTTCACATTAGGAGCGTATAATTCGCCAATTAATGTTGGTGCTACAGGGGTTATACCAAAGAATAAACCAACACGAAATACTAAAGCGCATAATACTGAAAACACTTGCAAGGTTGGTCCATCAAATCCTTTTTCCAACAAAAGAAAGATAACACTCAAACCTAACAATGCTAAGCATATTAGGAAATATGATATGAGTAACATTGTAATACGACCTAATCTATCAATAGCAATTATAGACAACCAGCCAACCGGGATGGTTAAACCTGATAAAATGATTACTAATGTAGCAGGATTCAACAAATAAACCTTAGAATCTAAAAAAATAACTTCTGCGTACGATTGTAAAGTAAATCCGCCGAATAAATAAGTAAGACACTCGATCATGATGATAATTGCAAGTGCTTTGATATTTGTAGGCTTCAATACCTCACGTAGGCTCTTCAGGAAAGGTAATGATGGACTGGTTTCCAGAAATTCTGATATCTTCTTCACTTCTGCTGCAGAGTTGACGTCATTATTGTACCATATAATAGACTTTTCCGCCTCTTTCATCTTCTTTTGCCTGATTAAATAGTGCGGTGTAGATGGGACGAAAGCAAAACTGATGACACAAATCAAGATAATGACGAAATTGATGATTCCATAAGTGGAAGGATTCAAAACGGCACCCAATAAGTTGCCCATCACAGTCCCGATGGTGATACCATGGACGACAAAACCGACGAGGGCACCACGGATTTTGTAGTCAGATATTTCTGCCATGTATATTGGGAAGATCATATAAACGATGCCGATACCAATTCCAAGGAGAGTGAGGCTTGCAAATACATGTTGAACAGTTGTGGCGAAAATGAGTATCACCCATGCCGTTATGAAGAAAATTCCACAGACGTGCGCGCAGACTTTGCTTCCCCAAAAGTTGACCATTAGGTAGGCGAATATTATGCCAATAGGTTGACTCAAGCTCGTGAGAGACGCGATCCATGAGGTCTGTTCCTTGGTGACTTCAAAATGAGGGTCTGGTCGGACCAAGTTGCCAAGAAACGGCGATATCCAGCCGAAGGTTAAACCAACTGAGGTAGTCAACAGGAACACTGAAATGCAAAAGGAAACTGTGTAAGAAATATATGTATTGTAGAAAAGATACTCTATCTTTTTTCAAAATATTATGCTTGACTCTAAACTAGGGTAGGGTTGGTTGTTTGATTATGCAAGCGATATTCCTACAGTAACAAAAACGTTTTTAAAGTAGTTATCCCTGCCTGCCGGTTGAAGAAATCCATAGTTTTATTGACTGGCAACTTCAAAAAGCATTACAGCTGACAATACTCATGTCATAATAATGTAACAGGAAGTTCAATAAGAGCGGTTTCGCACAACGTGCTATCCAAATCCGTCCGATATCGGTTGACGGAGACGGACATTATTTCTCGGGTTCGGATCAGACGTAGTGCGAAACCGCTCTTACTCGTCCAAAATCCAGCTGATTAGATTGACAATTGTTTCAGTCTTAAAAAAGAGGTCTGCCTGTCTGAGGCCTCGACCACTTTTCAGTCACTATCAACTTAATATGCCCTTCCCTGTTGAGATTCAAAGTTGACCTAGACCACTATCAAGCTGAAGCGTTATACCTATTTTGTAGGACTTACCGTTTCCAGCTGCAAACCACTGTTTCAAAAAAGGAACTTGGAACCTTTTGATTATCATTTTATTTTTTAGAACCACTCGTTCACAAATTTACGTTATTGTGAAATAAAAGCATATCTTAAAATGCGAGCAAACTAATCTTTATTTAAAAATAATGAGTCAAGTCAAGCAATACAAGGTTATTCTATAGCAATTGAATGCATGTTATTGTAAATTATACGGCTAATAACGTATTAGGCATACATTGCTGAGTATCTTGAGTTTATTGTAATGTCAATGCATATAAACAGCAACGTATGCTGAATTGGAACCTATCGTTGGGAGGATACTGTGAAATACCCAGTTTAAAAGAATAATTTACATACAAGTGTTGCCATAAACATTCGTTAAGAAATCACGATTTTTTATCCACTAGTTGAAAACATACATACATACATACATACATCACGCCTTTATCCCTTGCGGGGTAGGCAGAGCATCAACGGCCGTAAAAGTACGATCGTTATCGCCACGTCTGACACATATTTGAGGGCCGTTTTAGCTATTGTCGTGTATCGCTATAGTGACAGGTTGTCAGCCTGTCGCCTAAAATTGCAATACACATGATACCCTCGAGTCCTTTAGTCGCTTCTTACGACACCCACAGGAAAGAAATGGGGTGATGCTATTCTAAGCCGGCA
This sequence comes from Phthorimaea operculella, assembly GCA_024500475.1. Taxonomy (NCBI): domain Eukaryota; kingdom Metazoa; phylum Arthropoda; class Insecta; order Lepidoptera; family Gelechiidae; genus Phthorimaea; species Phthorimaea operculella. The sequence goes on along the minus strand of JANFCV010000008.1, from coordinate 6,342,576 downwards.
TCACACGGCGATGCTATTCTAAGCCGGCATCACACGGCGAAGTTGAAAACACTACCTACTTAATCGATATTTCATTATTATGCATATTAATGTTAATTATATTTAGTATTATTGTAAAGTATAAAGATGTTGACATTACTTTTAAAATACTCGTATTTGGAAAAAAATGACAGTAGGTACTTAAATTAACCTACCAATTAAAGAAACCAACCTATACTGGTTTTTTAAACAAATACGAAGAATAACCAGTTTAAATTAGTCCCTTAAATAGGTTGATCTATTGACTAAGTTTAAATGTAAGTTTAGAGATAATTTTTTTAAATATGGCAATTTAAAACAGGGGAATCCTGTTTTACCTGTTCCTGTAAAGTTATGTGGAAAAAAGATATACGTTTATGATCTAAGATGATAATGATAAGATAAATAAGATACTTGGGTAGTCATGATGAAACAGAGTTTGATGTTTAAAGCGTCTCGTAGTTTTTTGTGAATTAGATTAGAACACATATGATTAATTTTAATATCAGGTGAAACGTTTAGATAGATACTATAAAAAAGTCTAAAACCACGATGATATGTAGGTTAGGACTAGATACATTTAATTAGGCCTAAGTAACTAGTTTAGCATACCTGCCTTATTCCGGTACTTATACCTTAACAAAATATACAATGCTATATAATACATAATATTTTACAGGGAAGGGAAGGCATTAAAAAGGTACTTACTAATTGTCTGATGTTCATACCAGCATTTTCCTGAAGATAATTTATCGAATGAACTTGAAATACCTATTTTTTTAGGAGTTTTCATATAGTGCTTTTGTTCAGTTAATAACGTCATTAGGAAGTAGTTATGAGGTACGTGTAGGTACTTAACTTAATATAGCTCTTTATATTACAAATATTTTTTCACGATAAGCTTCGTACACGCATTTCATTGATTGCTACTTACCGAACAATTCGTAACCATACCAGCCACAACAGTCCACTGCTGGACATAGGCCTCCCCCTATGCCATACTCTCCACACTTTGCAGGCGGATTGGCGAGCGCAGTGCAAGATGTTGCATTTTCAGGAAACGCTGTTGATCATTCCCTGAAATTAATATCCCTTAGTCGGTTCTTACGACACCCACGTGTAGAATTGGGGTGATGCTATTCTAAGCCGGCATCACACGGCAACAATTCGTAAAACCTTGCCTAATTAGGGACTCGTCCACGTCTGCGTTGAGGCAACAATGTGACACTTTTCAATACACTATCACCTCTCACAAACACAATTAGAATGTATGGCAGGCGCAGGAACGCATACGAACAGCCGAGGATAGCGCCTGCACATTTAAACCTCGCTCACGTATTAATGCTTGTATATAAACCAAGCCCAGCCAGGATGGGGCACACATTTTTACCACAACCTCGACGGCAGACAGTCCTCGAGCCGTCAAAATGAAAAGACAGACGTGCAGCATGTACAAAATCGTGATCCTCTCCGCCCTTAGTATCGCAAGTGCCGAATATACCGCGACGCGATTAGTACAGAACATTTACAACGAATGTTTAAGTCAGTATTCCGTGGAGTGTGTCAAACCTAGAGCGTTGCAGTGGATTTCCCAAGTGGCCAACGATGAGGAGATCAAAATCACCGACAACCTTTCAATAGTGAAGACTGCAGTTCTTGAGGATGAAGCAGTTGATGCGAGACTCGCGAAGGACCCGACTTACGCTATCGTCGATGGCGTGGACAGATTCCTGCAAACGCATTCGGTTAAAGTGAAAGTTCCTGAGGAGTTGGTGCAAGGTGGTGCTGCGGAATATGTGCCAAGGTCGCTGCTGGCCGACTTGCCTTCAGAGTTGGATATGCCTCTGGATGGAGATGAAGACGTCGAGGTTGTTGAAGGCAGGAAGAAGAAAATCAAGCTGCCTAAGCCCTTGAGGATCAAGAGCAGTGAGTGAAATATTACCAGTGATATACAATCCATAGCTTTTTCGGCTCAAGTTTTTTGTTTGGAATTTACATCAAAGCTCTAGTGAAAATTGACATAGCTTTAGTAACCATTCTTGTTTTTTTCGCGACTAGTTCTAAAAATCAAATGTGTGCTTTCTTCCAGAACATGGTCTGATCAAGAAAGTTCTCCTGCCGTTCCTGCTGGGTCTGAAGTTCAAGACTGCAGTTCTTGTGCCTTTGGCGCTGGCCCTCATCGCATTGAAGACCTGGAAGGCTCTCACTCTTGGTCTCATCTCACTGGTTCTCTCTGGTACGTGAATACATCTCTTAGTCGGAAGATGGGGTCTCTCTGATTCCGATAATGAACAGAGAGACTTATCGAAATTGATGGCGATTTTGTTAAGACTTTGCAGAATTGACCTGATTAATCAAGAAATAGGTTAGGTACTCCGGGCTACGAAGAACACGTTAAGCCGTTGATCACGCATACTGAAAAGATTTAGATTTAGTTCAAAATACATAGAGTTGCGTCGATCCCCATCTTGATAATACTTATCTCACACTTACTTAAGCCAGTTACAAAATCAGTTAACAGTCCAAGGTTAACAGGCTCAAATTTTTGTCCACAGGTGCCATGGTCATTTTCAAGTTCACCAAGCCCAAGGTGGTGAACTACGAAGTCATCCACTACCCTCAGCACCACGTGGAGCACCATGTAGACCACCACGCACCAGCCTGGGACGCCCACGGTCCTTACCAGGCCAGATCACACGAAGACTCCCACCAACTAGCCTACAGCGCGCAACTCTGAAACGAACCCAAAGTTTATTTATAAGACCCCGACAGTGACTGTAATTTATTAATTTATTTATTTGTTATTTATTTAATTTTGTAAATTAAATCGTTATGTGAAGCTTTATTGTGTGAGTTATTTTCCTGAGGTGTAAGTATGAAGAACAAACAGAAAAGAGTCCGTCAACTTCGTGCGCGACCCTCCCTAGGGGTGACAGACGTTGGGGAGGGAGATGTCAGCGGGTAGCGGGAGGTGTAGCGGGGAAGGGAGATGCGCGCATACTCGCCGCACGTCATATTAAAATGACGTGCTTCCTCGCCCCCCTACCGTCTGTACCCCGCAGGAAGGTCGCGCACGAAGTTGACGGACTATAATAAAAAGAAAGATATGAAAATCAAGCTAGATTTGGTCTCTTGGTCGACAAATAAATAATTGAAAATTTATCTTCTAAATTAAAAGTACCTTTTACAAAGAAGAAGTGCATAATGAATCAATTCTTACACTCGTTATAAATCAATCAGATGGGCTATTTAAATAATTCTGGTGTCGGTCGATGATATGAATGACCAACTACACGACATGAATAAATAACTAAGAACTAAGCTTCTTTATTTCTTTCGATAATTCTGATAGGCATTTCTGTTAGGATACTATCAACATTGTACCGGCTTGGATATGTTGCATGTCCGAAGCGAAGGACCAAGACCAATTTCACTTTTTAACAATGCACTTTCTTCAATCACTTATCAAATACCAATGAAGAGAAAATCGCTCAAGGTGCCACGGGCATACCAAGGGTGATACTATGAGGTCGTGCATACCATTCTTGACACTGTCCTGTTCCTTAAGGTATACATGAATATGTAGATTTGATAAGTAGCAGCAAATTAATTAAGGATCAAAGCATTTCAGTCGCAGATGCTAAAACAGGCAGCAATTCTTGTCCGGATTTATAATACCAGACTTATTATAATGGGGACCATGACCACGAATTTTTAAGCCTGACAGTTTAGGATGTGTAATAAAATTTCTAAAGCCACATTATTGGCACCGATAACCTGACCTGGTTTATGATAATTGTATTCTAAGCGCGTCCAGACGAGGTCCTTTTCGGCGAGCTATGCAGGATGTCTAAGTGGTCACTTCCGCATCACCGACTTTCGCTTTTATTTTGTACGTTCCTCGAGATCCTTGTATGGAAATGGTATCAGCTGGGCGTCGGAACGCCTACGAGACGGATACCTACATGGTTTCATGACATAGTTTGATGTTTGATACTGCTACATCCTCTTGCATTCGTAGGTAGAGGTAGAGGCACGGTCACGGGCAGAGTTAAACGCTAACACAACAAAATAAAAGAAGATTGATATGTTGAGGCCGAGGTTGAGGCGAATAAAAGGAGGCCAATGTTTAGCAGTGGGCTGTTGTGTGTGGCTTTGATGGCATTATTTTCCTAAGCATCATCATCAATAATGATTATTTTCTTTCGTTTCGATGATTTGGCGGCCATTTTCATCCATTTCCAGCACTGAACTGTTATGTGATGTTCAATCAATGAATCAAATAAAAAACTCAGTTAAACCCACAAGTTAAACCTCTGACGAAAAACCTCAAACTAAAACATAAAAAATGACTGATACGACTGACACACTGTCAAACAGACAAAAATTTGTAAAATATTGTGCGAGTTTTGTAAAATTTTATTTTGTAGTTTTGTAGTCATGTCCGTTTCGTGTTAGTTTCTTTGTAATTGTTTGTGATGGGTGACCAACTACCGGCAGCTTTAGCTTCAGGATTCCTCGCTTGCGTCGCGGGCGGAGCACTCGGGACTTCAGACCAGTATGGATGGACCCATCCCTTCATGCACGTCAACCTTACTGCTCATGGAGTCATTGGGCTGCTTCACTATCTGAGTTAGTATTTTTGCTTTCAAATTCAATTGCAGTCTTCTTCTTGTTCTGGCGAGAGACGACCACTGAACGATTCGCCTTAGTCATTTCTAAGCTTGGAAAACAAGAAAACTAGCTTTGAAATGTCAAAAAATTTAAATGTCTTGTCGAGTGCAGAGTCAATATCAATCAATTACATAGTTTATAATGAAGTCGCTTTTTGTGTTTCTCTGTCAGACTGTTGTGGAATTCGCTAAGTCCTCCTAAACCACGCAACGGATTTTTAATGCAGAGTTTTGTAATGGATAAAGTGATTGAACGTTTAAATGTGTAACAACTGCCAGGAAAATGCCTTTTTTCCCGTGGGAAAATGAGTTCAAATGGAGGCCAGGCCTCGGCAAGCATAGCGTTGGAAGCCCTCAGCCCCGGCGAGATAGACCGATGACATAAAGGCTAGTAGCGATGGCATAAAGCGAGATCGTGATCTTTATAACGTACCCCGGAGAAGACCTGCGTCCCGCAGTGGTTGAACTGGCTATTGGGATGATCTAGTGATTCTAGTGATACATAGACCCTAACACTATTATTGCTCTACGTTTCCAGGAGTGGACACTGGCGGCGTCTTCCCAATAAGTATGGCTGCGGCCAAGTACCTTTCGCTGCCTGGTCTGAACTCCGACTTGTACCGGAGGCAATATGAAAACGAGATACTGCCTGTTGCGTTCCTTATATCTGGCGTGGTGCCCCTTTGGCTGGAAGTTATGGGAAGCAAGAACGACGATTTAGGTAGGTGGTAAAGGTGTTTTTATTATTGAAAGAAATAAGGAAAGAAAAAATATTTGTTCAGTTAAGATTACAAACAAGCAGAACTGTGGACTGAAAAGCAGTTTAGCTCAGCATATGCTGTAACTGAAAGCTGCAGCGGCAGCGCTGATTTTTAGCTGGAATACCTATACCTATAGTGACATTTGAACAAATAAACGTGGGCCCTTTTATTCATTATTAGAATAAATTGGAATGGGACTTTCTTAAAAAGAAACTTGTCAATTCCTACAAAGAAATTCTGGGTAAATTTTTGTTTTTGACTACTCAACTGATCAGCAATGGAAGGTCAATTTTTTTCATATTTTGACCAATATTGCTAGAGCAAAGTTGTTCTTTGTCACCAGCCGGTTCTGAGTTTTCGCTATCGGTCACGAGTAAAATTTTTCTGCTAAGTGATTCTGTCTGTCTACAGGACGAGCAGCTATCGCTTGCAACATCATTGCCCTGGGCTACCACGCCTTCACCAAGGAGAGCGAGTGGTCCTGGTACACGGTTGGATGTGCTGTCTTCGCACTGCTGGTCTCACCAATCGCCGCTGCTGATGTAAAGGTACGTATTATCGGTGACCTGATTGTCCGAGAAGCAAGATGGTTCCGTGCTTCGTGCTGGTTAATCAAAGACCACAACAGGCCACTGCTAGACTTGGTCCAAAAAGCTGTTTGATCGATTTTGGTAACTCGTTGATACCTAACTGTTTTTTTATTTGTACTTATTATCTGTCGAACTATGAGTCGCAACAAGTTTTTTGTATCTTCAGCGTCTGAGAAGACACGCACCCTTAATCACTGCCAGAAACTACAGAGGAAGTATTAGCCTACCTACTAATTAAACAAGTTCAATGGAAGTATCAGTCGAATGTGTGTATTCACTTTGTCAGCATTTAAGCTGAAGCGATGAGTGCCGAAGTACCGATGGCGAAAGGTCCTGGTTGTTTCACCTTCTTTTGCGATCATCAGGTATGGCGCTTCCATACAACAATCTTTTAGGATTGATATAGATATAGTCCAGATGGACTATGAATGCGAATCTGTGAGGCATTGGTCTCACGAGTGTCTTGCGACACCTCTCGTGAGTTTCGTCCTCTACTGTTACGGACGGCGCATCACTAGCCGTGACCGAACACGGTGCAGCACTAGTCGCGAGCGTAAACGAAACATCGAAACGAAGCGCGAACATTCTAGATCGCGCAAACGTCATCCGCGGGAAAGAGACGGCGCGAGAGTAACAGAGAGGGAATCATCAACGGAACAATCGCACCAACGCTCGAACTTTCTAGATTGTGCTATACGTCATTAGTGAGAAAGAGAGAGAACTACGAGTGAAAGAGAAGGAACGTGAGCAAATCATATATAAGCGGAGCATTTCGGCGAAAATTTGGAAGTTTTCTGAAGTGATCAGATAAGTGAACTCAAGTGGAAAGCGAGAAGTGAAAAGTGAAAAATAAGTAAAAGTGTTGTAAAAGTGTTGTGAAAGTGCAATAAATCCAGAACTTTTAAGTGGTGTTTTCTTCCCCGAACCTTCCCCTTTTGCCCCGCCCACTTGTCCCCAAGCCCCGCCCACTTGTCCCTAAGCCCCACCCACCTGTCCCTAAGCGCCGCCCACTTGTCCCTAAGCCCCGCCTACTTTGCCCGTAAGCCCCGCCCACTTGCCAATTGACCACGCCCCCTTGGACACGCCCCTTTTATTCGAGCCTTTGGAGCTTCTTTTTCATAGTCCCTTTTGCCCCGCCCCCTTACCCTTGATTCCTTCCTAAACCCGACCCCGATCCCGAACCAACCCGTCTATCCCGATCCAGATCCGTTACATCTACGATAAGCTATTATACACATTAATAGTGTAATCCTAATTCACTTACTTAGTCAGCATTTACGCTGAAGTGATGAGTGCCGAAGTACCGATGGCGAAAGGTCCTGGTTGTTTCACTTTCTTTTCGGGTCATCAGGAATGGAAGTATGTATGAATGTAGGTATATATTCTCTAAACTCTAAAATATTATGAATTCCTTCATGATCCCTTTGTGTAGGTATTTCTCCCCGGTAGGCAATTCTATGCTGCAATTATATCTTGCCGTGTGATGCCGGCTCAGAATAGCATCACCCCATTTCTACCCGTGGGTGCAAGGCGACTAAGGGATGGATCCAGGGAATGGGCAGCAGCGTTCCCTGGGAGCACAACACCTTGCAATATGCACGCCAATCCGCCTGTCAAGCGTGGTGAGCAGATATGGCAATACCGTCCAATTGGGGGAGGCCCCTGTCCAACAGTGGGATGTTGTGGCTGTAGTAGTACCTAGTAGGCAATTCTATGCCAAATCCATCGAATTTCTTTTCGCCCTGTTTAAGTGCATGTGTACTAATAATGGAAGAGCCGACTGTAGAAATGCCTATCTATCTCCTCAGGTATCGCAAAAGGCTAACTTTAGAACGTTAACTGACACGTAAACAAGCCGAAAGACGTAGGTCTGCCAGAGCCAATCCTGCCGAAAGATAAAAGAATCGATATTTTTTGATATTTTTTCCCCATTACAGGTCGTTTTCCCGCTTGCCTGTGCCGGTATGGACTATTGCGCACACAGAGTGTTCGGATATGGTGGTCCTGAAGTGCCCCGTGGACGCCGTTAGAGTTTCTAAACAGGCTAGATTTAAACTAGATATCCGATTTTGTTGTTTGTTATTTATTTATTTAATAGTGTTTGGCTAATATACTTACTTGTGGAATTTGAGAGCTTTGTGTTTTTTGTTTAAGAACTAAGACAGCAGCGAACGCAACACAAACTTATTGCAGAGCCTGCAGAGCTACCTAAACAATGGGTTGGGATTATAATATAAGACGCGGACTAAGGTCATGCTTTCTCACTCGCACTAAAACTCTTACTTACCAGGCGTTTATGCTTTCCTATTCCAACTTACGGAACCGCCGCCATTTATAATCCCATTCTTTATTGAACCAGGTTCTTACGGTACTCGTATGATTACGACCCTACTCATGGTTGGCTTCGAATGTTCTGAGCTCCGTAAGTAGGTAGCGATTGTTAAAATTACAAAAATGTACCAGCAGCAAAATGACAAAGTAGCAAAATATCAATGCTTGTTTGCAAGAAAAAATTAAACCCTCTTCAGAGTCGAAAAAAATTATATATTCTATTCATGCCATTTTTTAGAGAACTTGCAAAATTTTAAACCGCTGGCAGGATTTGAACCTGCGATATTTAGCATCTGTATTGCTGACGCTACTAAAAACAGGTCTCTCGCGGTTCTATCCTAGCCTGCGGATTAAGCAAGTATATCTTGGCCACTAACGTGTGTAACAGGGCTCCAGGCATCTACCGGCATAGTTAGTGGCCAAACTTGTTTAATTCGCAGGCTAGGATCTAATCTTCATGCTTGCGTCTGTAAGAAAATATAACCCACACCTTTTCTGTCTTGTGACTATAAGAGAACAGAACCCTCTGTCTCCAGACTGAGAGCTTCACGTTTCACCCACAAAACCACAGACGCATCAATAAAACATCTCAATAGGGGACATTAGGGGGGCTCGAGGGGAACCCCCGTTGCGTAGGTAAGTAGCTACATTAGGTTACGTTCAGGCGCCACGGTTTGTTACACCGAAACAAAGGGGACAAAGAAATGGGACTGTAACAAACCTTATCGTTTTCAGTCTATAGCAATATGTGATACAGACAGGGGAGGTTAAGTCATTTGGATTGATAACGCTTTTAAAATCTTTGCATCACAATCTATTCACACATCCAACATTGAAAAAAATATTAGAAAGCGTGATATGAATGGTTACACCAGCTATTGCGGACTGAGGTAGGTACGTAGGTACACTAAATCGAAAATCATCATAATATCAGAAATTAGGTTCCAGGCTCTCTCGAGTGTGTAGACTAGGTGTGTTTTGTTTTGTTGTGCGTTATTTTGTTCGCACTACGACCGAAATTCGGCGGGTGAATTCCGTTCCGTCAGTTTTCGTCTCGGGTTTTCGGCGTTTTTAGCTGGGATGACACGCTATATGATCCGAATCGGCTGAAGTGTGTGTCATTCGTAATGCGAGTAACATACAGGGAGTAACAGAAAGGGTATAACAAGCCGAAAGGAGGTCAAGGTACTCATGAAACTGAACAACTTTCCCCATGGAACATGGGTCGAAACATGAAAAAAATATTTGGACCTCCCATACAAAATCGGCGATGAGCTAATTGATTTACTATGGGCCGTCCAAATTTTTTTTTTATATTTCGAGCCATGTTCCATGGGGAAAGTTGTTCAGTTTCATGAGTACCTTGACCTCCTTTCGGCTTGTTATACCCTTTCCGTTACTCCCGGTATATTGCTGGCGTAATTGCGCCGAATTCCGTCGCGTAATTTCAGTCGTAGTGTGTCGAGACACTGACTCTAGTTGATATAAAGCCCTATGCATACCTGAGAGGAACCGCCGCGGTACGTGAGTACCCGATATTCTAATTCTAGGCTGGCAAGTTCGTGCGCGACCTTCCGTAGGGGTGACAGACGTTGGGGGGGGAGATGTCAGCGGGTAGCGGGAGGTGTAGCGGGGAAGGGAGACGCGTGCATCTGCGCCGCACGTCATATTACGGACGTGCGGCGCGTAAAATGACGTGCTTCCTCGCCCCCCAACCGTCTGTACCCCGCAGGAAGGTCGCGTACGAAGTTGTCGAACTTATAGTACATACAACATTTCAATGCTTAGGGCTTAACATCAATTATGCAATAAAAGAGGAATGTCGATAATAATGTTGCCATTTCGTGTCCTTTTCTTTAATCAATCAGGCTATAAAATAACATTGTTGATAATAAAACACAGTTCTAGTTGAATAAAGATTTGTATTAATAATTTAATAAGCACAAGCGACTAATAAGCTTTTCATAGAACACTTAAATATTATTGGTAATTAATTAACTAAAACAATTTTTAAATTATTGTAACATTGTGATAATATTATTGGTTTTCATTCTGTCGAAAAATAACATAGTATATAAGGTGTACAAAAATTGCTGCAAATACTTTAAGGGGTCCATGAAACTGAACAATTTTGCCCAAGAAACATAGGTCGAAGTAACTAATAGTATCAGGCGTAACTTTGCGGAAGTCCATCTTGATGAAAATGACAGTCAAGTTCCGAGCACCGACTGAGACAGAGGCGGTTACTCAGTCGGTGCTCGGAACTTGACTGTCGAAGATCTCCTGAGGATGCTCCGTGAAGGAGTGAAACACGTGTAGAGTGTTAAACGGTGGTTGCGGTGTTGGTGTGTTGTATCGCTAGTACATTTGCATTAGGTTGCGGTCGTACGTGTGGTTCGCTCAGCAACATAACCTACCGTCATGGGTGCGGAAGAAGCTAAATATTTTTCTATCATTTTCAACATAGGTCGAAATAAGAAGAAAATTATAGACCTCCCAAACAAATTGACTCATAGTCCAGTGGTACATTTTATACGGAAGGTCTATTTTTTTATATAATTTGATCTATTGTTCCTTGGGAATAGTTATTCAGTTTCTTGGACCAGTCCATCCCTTAAAACTTTTGCAGTAGATTTCTACACCCTGAATTAAAGGCACGTTTAATAAATGTTCCGACAAAGTTAATTTAAACAACTTTATTTTAATTCAATTAAGTTTTTAAATAAATTAGCATATTTTAGGAATTACGACTCATGTTATTCAAGATTTTCTTGATTTCCTATCATTGCTAGTTTTTGAGGTGCCGGTAAAATATTTAAAATCTATACGTGACTTTGCTAATAAATTCTCTTATGTGGTGTAAAAATAAATAATGTTCATCCTACAACATTTTCAGCTAACTCTATTTACATTAATCCCGGGCCACTCCAATAGTCCTTTTTGACAGCTGTCAAAATCTTGTTAATGCTTTAACGTAAGGTCTATTTTTCTTTGTATTCAACTTCTTTTAGTAAGGAACTGATAGCTGTCAAAAATGACTTATTGGACTGGCCCGACAATAGTCTCGATTTCACGTTGGCTTCTAATATTTCTAGCAAAAAATTTCGCTGTCACTTTCCGTTAAACAGGTTTTCAAAGGATAGTAGATATCATAGACCACTTGAGTCAAGTCGGTTTAAAAAAATGTCTATGGTTGCATAATGCTGCCCGCCATCTTTTTAATCGTTGTCTAATTTTGTCAAACAACGCGTCAAATGCGAAAAATCATAGATAATCTCTTTCGTTCTCGTTGTCCCCAGTGACGGAGACAGCGGGACTACATTTGTTTCACTTCCCGTTGTCCCCGTTATGAGGATAGAGCCAAAGGGGAAATTGCGTGTAGGGTGGGGCAAGGCGTGGCAAGGTAAGATATTGCCCAGCTTAAACCAACCGCACCATCCTCAACGGGAATGCACTACTGGGAACAATGGGAAGCATTTCTAAAACGCACGATCTCCTTTCCGTTTCTAAGCCTATTTAATTGAAAGTGTCAGAGCTCGTTTTTAGTTAGAAATATAAAGCCAGGTATTCATTGGGTATAAAATCACAGAAAATTTACACCAGTAACAAAGTTCCCAACATTTTTTGGGAACTTTGTTTCTGATGTAAAGTTCCCAAGAAATGTTGGGAACTTTGTTACTGGTGTAAAGTTTCTGGGATTTTGGAGAACTTTTGTATTTATTCAATGTTTCGGAAAGTCCCAGAAATGTTCCCAAATGAATACCCGGCTTAAGACAGTAATACCAAATCGACACTACTATTTAACATATTAAACAGTTAGACAAGCAAGCAAATCTTTGAGACACTCGTTATCTTTGCACAACTCTTTTAGTCTTTCCATTTGAGATCCTGTGAATCCTGAATGCAGTCCTACTATACACAACAACCTTCTATCAGAAAACTTCATACAAACATCTTGTGTTATCAAATCCGCGAATTGGTATAGATCCGTTTTCTCTTTGCACTTATCGAAGCCGATTTTTAAATTGTGAAGGCTGATCGGGAACAAAGTTCTTATGAACTGGTTAGAACTGGCTGATACCAGTAATACTAGGAGGCAGTAAGGTAGAAGGCAGTTGGATATTTTGCCGTGTAGCAGATGGCATATTGCTTCGAATAGCCACCCGCTTAGTACTGGTAGTTGGTCTTGGGTGACGGATGCTTCGAATACCTGGAAAGAAAAGAAATGTCTTTGACTTTCTACAAGCTTTAAAGATAAATGTTAATGTATATTTAAAGATAAATATAATGATAGTGCGAGGAACGGTGCCTATGCTCTAATCACATTTTAAAACAGAAATGAAGATACTTTTTTCCACTAATAGTTATACATAATATTTGCTATTTATTCTTACCTCAAACACAATCTCAGCGTTGAACACAGCCCCCTGCAGCCATCTTTGTCTATCACTAGCCGTCCTTTTCTCGCACTCCTTACAGCTTTCCAAGAATTCTATTACCCTCTCCTCTGTGGCGCCATTTTTTATAGGTAGGCCTTGTCGCGATTATGACTAATTTATCTATTTGGTTTTACCTTGCAGTGATATGTGATTTCTGCCTTAAATGTAAGAGGGAACTAAGGGTCTCGAGAGTTTCCTGTGAATTACAATTTTGGCGACAGACTGTGACAACGTGTCACTATTCTTGCCTGGTAAAGATTGCTACCATAGCAATAAGGCCGCCTTGTTATAGTTTCTTACTTTTACTGGACATATTATTCTGTTTCTGTCTATTATGTGCAATAAAGAATTTTATTTTTGTTATTGTTACCTCAAACACAATCTCAGCGTTGAAAACAGCCCCCTGCAGCCATCTTTGTCTATTGCTAGCCGTCCTTTTCTCACACTCTTTACAGCTTTCCAGAAATTCTATGACGACTCGACTTAGAGTGGCGGCCGGTGGTAGCGTCTCGCGTAGGAAGTATTTCAGGGCTGATGTTATAATCTGTTCGAAAAGAAATACGAAATGAGAAAAAAACAATACATTAAGATTAAGATTTTCTTTTATATTCCATCGGCACTTTCGTTCTAAGCTAGCAACAAGAAAATGGTCGCCCTAGGAAGCAAGCTCCACAGATGATACATAAGACATGAGACATCACAACGCTTGAAACCGTTTCCATATAAAATTTATGAAACAGATGAGACAAAGCTACACACACGAGACGCACGTCGCGTCGCATCGATGACGGCTGACGATCACGTGTCTGACAGATGTCGTCTCCTCTGTGACAATCGCGAAAATCCTAAATAGGGTTAAGTGATCCTTCTGTAAACTCACTATTTTGTGGTATTACTTCGACGACAAAGAAAGGAGAAGTGAGAATTTACTTACCCGTTTATTCTCTTCAGATTTGCACTGTATCAGTAATTTGTACAGCAAGGTGATTCGTTCCATAGAGTTCATGAGTACATCTGGATCCATGTTTGACTGATTTACTATGATAATCTACCTAATATCATAGCATTAAGATGATTTTACCAGCTGTTAAAAATGGTCTATTCGAAGACCGTACTGTAGGAAGTTACTACGTTAATAGCTATTGTCAACTTACCCGTTTATTCTCCTCAGACTTGCACTGTCTCAGTAATTTGTACAGTAAGGTGATTCGTTCCATAGAGTTCATGAGCACGTCCGGATCCATGTTTGAAACGTCCGAAGGCAGCTTTGGACTGAGGAGTTTGTTGTCCGCTAAAAAATAGCATAATTTGTTATTTTTATTTAAATGTGTAAGTATTGTATACAGATAGACATTTTCTAGCAAGCCCATTTTCCAACCGTTTTTAAAAAGGAGATATTGTTCGAAAGGGACATTGTGTGAAAGGCGTAATTTGCGAAAGACGCATTGTGCTAAACATATTTTTTCGATGAGTAGACATTTTGGCGAAACATAATATCATGTGTTTGAAGTAGAAACCGATAAAACTGCTTAAGGATCATTGCCGGCAATCATGTAACTATGCCTGCCCCCGGGAAAAATCGTGTTTATACGAGGGCCAATGTGAAGCAGTGGTATTGCAACTGCCTGCTACGCAGAAGGTTCCGGGTTCGATTCTCGGTAGGTCACGTAGGTTCCGTGCTTCGGAGGGCACGTTAAGCCCGGTTGTTGCTATCTATTATTAGATTACTTAAATGGTGGTCGTAAAACTTTGACACCAGGGTTTATCGAGACGTTGGACGAGTCGGTGTCCCACTCGAAAAGAAGTATGTACCTGAGAAGAGATGCACCATCACAATCTGCACAGCGTGATCTTCGTTGTAATTTGTCACATTGTGTAACAGTTTCACTATAATAGTCTTCTTCAGCTCTTTGGGTAAGACTTGCTTCCGGATTGTTGATATTATACCCTGCAAATAAGATAACAACCATGAAAAAAATTAAAAATACTTAAATGTAGACATTTAGTCCGATTCTTTCTTTTTTGGTAATAATTTTTATGTTGAAGTTGGACTTTGATTTTTTTCTCCGAAAACCTCAGAATAGGTGAACCTGCCTGTAATCTACTTTCGAAATTGATTTTTATCAATGTAGCAGAGGCTGATATAGTTAAATTTATTTAGATGGACTAAATTTGGACACAAAAAAATTAAGTGATTAGAGCTTTGTCGCGTTGCAGGTTCGAAATCCAATGCAAAATTTCAGGTTCCATAATACAAAAGATAAAATGATGTCGCTTTTTGCTTTTCTCTGTCTGTCTGTCTGTCATGGAATTCGTTAACTCCTCCTTAACCACGCAACGGATTTTGATGCGGTTTTTTATAAATAGGCGAAACCGCTAACAGGCCGCTAGTTTTCTTATAAGCTCATTTGCTGTGACTGTTATTGTAATATTTTTATAAATAACACTCAAGATTCAACAGTCTCTTTCTTTCCTTACCTTGACGACTAGTTCGGTGCAATAATGTCTTGGATTCATCAAAACAAACTCCACAGCAATATTTATGAGGTCAGGATGGCCGAGTTCAATCAATGCGTAGAGCACAGTCCAATAGAGACTTTGTTCGTATAGCGATATCCTGAAAATAAAAATAATTTGCGTTATTCTAGTTGTTATCTTATTTCAGGTCGCTGCAAACTACCCCACTCACTTGCTGCTACCAATGGTAAAACGATAAAAAGTTTCGATACTAACTGTCACAAAATAGAGAGTATACAGAAGGTTAACTCGACCCTATTTAGGATGTTCGCGATGGTCACTTGTTACATATTATCCAGGGTTGCTACTACTGTCAAAACTCTCAAAGTAAAAGGATATCAAAACAGCAAAATTTGATACAAGAACGTCATACGATTCTGAGCCAGTTTTAAACCAAGAAATATGACGTTCGTGGCAATCATGTTCCTATTTACCTTGAGTTCCTGAGATTCCAGTTATTTTCAGTTACAGTCATTAAGCGGCAAAATCATCGCTAGTACCGAGTGAGCCATCTGTAAAAGCACCCCGCACGCCGTTTCCCTAATTTGTACCCTATCACTCTACACCCCCCTTCAACTTGCCCCATAAAGTGCCCAGCTTTTCTTTTGTAAGACTGGCGTGCTGTACCTACTGTTAGAAAATTTTATTACAGCCTCTCTCGCTTACTCATGAACAATTCAAAATGTAAGGTTTTGATTTTCTCAAGACTGTTTTACAACATAACCTTTAATTCGGTATGCTAACAAGGTCATTTTCAACTAAAATCTCAAAACCGTTTCGAGCTTTACACTTTTATCTACAATATCTACGTATTAGATTGGTGATTATTTTAAGTTTAATTAAGAAATTTTAATAAAATATTTTGCCTTTGATAACCTCTATTTGACCTTCTGAAATAGAACCTTAAGGTTTATATTGAATAAACCTTTCGCCTTAGTTGAGAAAAAAAACAACGAGTTTGTATTAAGGTAATTTGACATTGTCTTTCTTGCATTATCCGTCAATCGTCTGTTGTTGTTTTGTGTTTATATAAAATTTTATATATTAAAGAAAATACGCATTTTATAACGACTTTTACGGGAAAAATTTGTGAACAGTGTCAAGTCAAGTGCGACCTCCTGTCGCTCGAAAAGTAATAGATTTGGCGTTGTAGCTGTGTTAAATATTGAAAACACTGACATTTACGTGGTCGGCCACAAATATGAGTTCTAAGGCAAAATTCGCTATTTTTCAAACCTCGTAAGTACAAAAAATTGTGTATTTTATCGCAGTTCAGCTATTAAATAATGCATTTTATAGAAAAATATTAGTATTCGGCTATTTTAATAGTATAATTTCAAACAAAGGCGGTACCAAATTGTGGTGCCGAAGTAAACAATAGTGCTGCTCATTACTTATCGATATTTGTTTAAGATCCTATGTGTAGCTTAGATCAAACCATTTTTTTTTTGCTTTGATTCGTGACGTAATCAATATTTTAAACTAAAAATAAAATCTAACTATGTGTGTTCTATTTGTTTAAGATGGGAGGTAAGCGCTGTTCTATACCTTTGTGCGAGAATAATTCAAGTGATTATCCGTACATATTATTGGTACCCATTTAGGAATGGCTGTTGGAAAAATGGTGTGCACAAATAAACACGGAGTATTTCTAGTATTTTTTGCAGTACTGCTGTGAACAACATAAAGTTGCTTTTTTTGCTAAGGACGTGTCTCCTGCGTATGCGTTTGCGTTTGTCTGCTTGAATTTACTTCATATGTGATGAATCAAGAATAAATGCTAAAAATATTTTTTGTATATTATTATTGGATAACGTTCCCTTTCAAAGCATATCACTTTTATAAATATGTATAGAACCATAACATATAACAGCTACAAAAGTCCACTGCTGGCCATGGGCCAACAGCAAGTATTGGCCTTTACATATTGAGGGTATTATTTCCCATAATCACCTAGTCCGGCAGGCGGATCGGTGAGCGCAGTGCAAAGTGTTGTTTATTCACAAGGAACGATGCTGTCGTGTGGTGCCAGCTTTCCCCATATCTTTCCCGTGGGTGTCGTAAGCAGCGACTTTTGAGTGTTGGTGTGTATTGCTATTTTTTGGTGGAAGATTGACAAACTGTCACTATGGTCATACTTAGTATTCTGAATGACTCTCAAAAATTTTGTCAGACGTAGTGTATTTTAATTTGATTACTATTAGAGTAGAAGCCTCTGACACAGGCAGTCGACAAACCTACTCACTAAGTAGCTTTTAGAGTCTTAATGCCAATATTTTGCAAATATGGTAATGTTAAACACGAGTCGTAGGTAATAACAAGCTCCTAAAATAAGCTCAATAAAATACTACTGAATACTTACTCACGCCAGCGCTAAATATCGATATCGATAAGCCGTTACGGGTTGTGAGGTTACATCTCTACTTATCTGTACACTTGACAATTGTTTGACGTTTTGATTATCCATAGATTTCCATTATTATTATTTTTAAAGACCAGGTGTAGGTAAAGATATTGTGAATATGCAGCCTAGTGATTGAGTAAAACCTCAAAACTTTAAAAAAATATTTAAAATAGAAATAAATAATATATTTTCAAAATATCGAAAATAATTTCTTAAAATGATCTATAATATCAAAATAAGGTATAAAAAAATTGACCTGGCGAACCGAATTGCCTGGTTTGTCGGCATCAATCACAAGAAAATCGGAAACTTATAAATAGGACTGTTCATGAGTTAGCTTGAGAGACTGTACATTCATATGAGTAAACAAACCTGGCATTAGGAGCTAAATACTGCCTCACTGCCACATTCAATTGTGAAACTAACTGCTGGTACGGGTTCGGCGTAGATTGCTGCAATAAAAAAATAAAATTAAATACTCGTTATTTGTTTCAATGAATATTTAAGTACACAAAATGTAATCAGCTGCAAATATTTTAATGGGTAACAGCTTTTTCCAAGGAAGTTAAGTCAAATTATGGAAAAACGTGACACCTGGCCTTAGAAGAGAGGGGTCTTCTTCCAGATTTGTAAGTTTGTAGATGATTGAGGCCAGTTAGGCTCTAACTCGTCGAGGTCATCCCGCCATCTCTCTTTAAGTCTACCTCTGGGACGACGATCCTGTGAGAGCCACTGAGTTGCTAGTCTGGCCCACCTGTCAGGATGCATTTGCGAAACATGCCCAGCAAAGCCCTATTTGAGCCTAGCCGCCTTCTTGCCTACGTCTACGATTTGAGTTTTGGAGCGGATGGTTGTATGTTATGATAAAGTAAATATTTTAGTTTTTAATAAAATGGGTACCTGCGTGGCCATGTACTGCGCTTTCCCACCCAGTTGCAACAAGCAGCCTTGTAAAGCTGCCTGGCGCAGCGGCGCGTAGCTTGAGGTCAGGGATTTCACTTTTCTGCCTAACTCCCTTTGTTTTAGGGCGTGAGATGTGTATATAAGGTCGTATTAAATTCGCTGCAAATGTTTTTAGGGTATGTTCTACTCGTGAAACTGAACCACTTTTCTTAGTAACATTTTTCCGAAATATAAAAAATATTTTGGACCTCCCATACAAAAATGACCGAAATATGTGTCAGTTTGTATGGGATGGGATGTCCAATTTTTTTTCGTATTTCTGAAAAATGTTACACAGAAAAGTTGTTCAGTGTCATGAATACTTTAACCTACTTTCGACTTGTTATTTACTCCCTGTATAGATACCTGTGTGACCATGTGCTGCGCTTTCCCACCCAGTTGCAACAAGCAGCCTTGTAAAGCTGCCTGGCGTAGCGGCGCGTAGCTTGAGGTCAGGGATTTCACTTCTCTGCCTAACCCCCTTTGTTTCAAGGCGTGATGTGTGTATATAGGTACCTGTGTGGCCATGTGCTGCGCTTTCCCACCCAGTTGCAACAAGCAGCCTTGTAAAGCTGCCTGGCGTAGCGGCGCGTAGCTAGAGGTCAGGGATTTTAGGAGCTTCTGGTGGACTGTTGATAGTTCCTGAGGACAAGGGGTCTAAATCATATATTTGGTCTTTGATGATTTTATTTGTGTTTTAGGTTTTTAGTAACTTATTTGACATTAGGCGATTAAATTTGCTCTTAGAGACTATATTTGACATTAGAAGACTCTTTTTGGTCTTTGATGATTTCATTTGTGCTTTAGGTTTTTAAACTTATTTGGCATTTGGCGATTAAATTTGCTTTTAGTGACTATATTTGACATTTGAAGACTCTATTTGGCATTTATTAACCATTCGATAGTTGGCTGCAGCTGTATTTTGCGGCATATTCGGAAATGGGTAGCTAACACTGGAATCAAATTGCTTTACTCACTTGCAACCCTTCGAATCCATCCAAAACTGAGAGACACCTCGACAGCGCATGCAGCAACGCTCTTCCTGCCGCATTATATTGCGTCAAGTATGCATGCGCGGGACCGGTGACTCCTATAAGCGTTTGCGCGGCGTAACACCACTGCCTATACTGTCTATTAGCAGTTAGCAGCGACTATAGGCTGATGCTAGATAATGTACTTTTAATCGTTTCTAAGTAATTTGTTTTTGTGTTTTTGGACTATTTTTGATTTTCAGTAACAATTTTATTGTTTTAGTGACAAGTTTTTTGCTTTTGTGCTTATTTTAAGTTTTAGTGTCTATTTTTGTATCTATTTGAGCTCAGAGACTCTATTTGCCATTTGGTGGCTATATTTAGCATTTGGTAGCTATGTTTAGCATTTGGTGGCTATATTTAGCATTTGCTGGCTGGTACGGCCACATAATGCGAAGAGAAGACAACTATTCCGTGAAAAAAGTGCTTAACATCCACACTAAAGCAAGAGGAAGAGGAAGACCACCGGCCACTTGGTGGTCAACCGTCGAGAGGGATTTGAAATCCAAGAACCTGTCACCTGCGACAACCCGGGATAGGATATCCTGGCGCCGATGCACAAGGAGGCCCGACCCCAGCTAATCTGGGAAAAGGGCAGGAAGAAGAAGAAGAAGAAGATTTAGCATTTGCTGGCTATATTTAGCATTTGGTGGTTATATTTAGCATTTGGTGGCTATATTTAGCATTTGGTAGCTATGTTTAGCATTTGGAAGCTATGTTTAGCATTTGGTGGCTATATTTAGCATTTGCTGGCTATATTTAGCATTTGGTAGCTATGTTTAGCATTTGGTGGCTATATTTAGCATTTGCTGGCTATATTTAGCATTTGGTGGCTATATTTAGCATTTGGTGGCTATATTTAGCATTTGGTAGCTATGTTTAACATTTGGTGGCTATATTTAGCATTTGCTGGCTATATTTAGCATTTGGTGGCTATATTTAGCATTTGGTGGCTATATTTAGCATTTGGTGGCTATATTTAGCATTTGCTAAATTAATAAATTCGTTATTTGGTGACTTCAATTTGACTTTTAGTGACTTTATTTGACATTTGAATACTGTATTTGGCATTTAGTAACGATATTTAGCATTCGATGGCTGGATATATTTTATTTTTGCCAGTTAAATTGCTTTACTCACTTGCAATCCTTCGAATCCATCCAAAACCGAGAGACACCTGGACAGCGCATGCAGCAACGCTCTTCCTGCCGCGTTATATTGCGTCAAGTACGCATGCGCGGGCCCAGTCACTCCAATCAGCGTTTGCGGGGCGTAACATCACTGTCTATACTGTCTACTAGCAGTTAGCAGTGACTATAGGCTGATGCTAGATAATGTACTTCTAATCGTTTCTCAGTAATTTTCATCCCATCTATTCGAAAAGAACGAGTTTGTTCGCCTTTAAGTGCACCCAAAGGTGCAGTTTTCTATTAAGAAACCATAAGTGCGCCGCAAAGTTCTTTTATTCGCACTTATTGAATTCTTTATTTAAAAAGTGCGAATAAAAGAACTTTGCGGCGCACTTATGGTTTCTTTGAATTTAGAACATCTTGATGTTCAGTCAGCGCCAAAGAAATGGAACGCAAATATTGTTCGAATAAAGGCTGTATGGGATGACGGCCCATAGTCGCGCAGCCCCCAAAGAATTAAAAAAAAGAAGATATGAGTGAATTATTCCGCAATTTCGTAAATTTTTACCAAAACTTACACGATTGTTAGAATTTTATTTATTTTTTTGAAAAATAAGTTTTAGTGACAGTGAAAGTATAACATTAACTCCTGAAAGTATTAGAAATGAAGCAAAAAATGTGATGGATAATCTATTACCTGCAGAATCCCGGAAAAATTATATGACAGCCTATGGAAAATTTATTGTATTTGTACTGTATTGTACCTACCTATTTAAATTTCTCTATTTAGTTGTTACTATTTGTTTTATATTATATTTATATAACATTGCAATAAATATGAGGCGCCTTTTATTTTCTCATAGAGGGTGATGAAAAGTAGAGTGAATCACTCGGACGCAAAATATATTTTGGCTCGGGCGACGTACTTTGAATCCCTCACTTCGCTCTGGATTCAAAAAAGCGCCCTCGCCGTAAAAGTATTATTTTGCGTCCTTGTGATACAATCTACTATTGTTTTTGTGTTTTTGGACTATTTCTGATTTTCAGTAACAATTTTATTGTTTTAGTGACAAGTTTTTTGCTTTTGTGCCTATTTTAAGTTTTAATGACTATTTTTGTATCTATTTGAGCCATTGGTGGCCATTTGGCGGCTATATTTAACATTTGGTGGCTATGTTTGACATTTGGTGGCTATATTTGGCATTAGGTGGCTATATTTGGTATTCGGTCGCTACAATTTGCATTTGGTGATCTAATTTACCTTTTAGTGTCTTATTTGGCCACTATATTTGGTATTTCTTACCTGCAACCCTTCGAATCCATCCAAAACCGAGAGACACCTCGACAGCGCATGCAGCAACGCTCTTCCTGCCGCGTTATATTGCGTCAAGTACGCATGCGCGGGCCCGGTGACTCCTATAAGCGTTTGCGCAGCGTAGCACCACTGTCCGGTCTGCGTGAACTGCTCTGAAGAGTGCGTGATGCAGTTTAAGAGGGCTACGCTGCAGGCTAGGCCGGTTGGTGCCTGGAAGAAATCAAAAGGTGTGTTAAATCATCATCTGCCTACCCTTATCACAAACTAGGGTAGGCGCAAAGTGTTTTTTTAAAGCATAAAATTATGTAGCAAAAGGATTTCATTATGTTTTATGATTAGCCGTCTGCCTGACGTCAACCCTCTCTGGGAATGATACTGTAGGTGTTATTGTAGATGATATTTTTTTTCCGATGTCAAAAACAATACTTTACCTTTTACGAAACACTCTGAGCGGACTAGGGGTGGCAGGATTCTTATTCAGGCCGCCTAAAACTAACGATTTGTGGAGTTGCCTGAGAAAAGCAGTGGACAGTGCATGGCTGTTGATAATGTGGTCTTTGCTAGCGTCGAGGTCAGTATTATAAAACAAGGGTTCAGCATGAAAGTGCAAAAGTACAGAAGACAACATATAAATCACCACCCCCTCTCTTCCCGTGGGGGTCGTAAGAGGCGACCGAGGGATAAACCCGACCCAAACAGGCAGGGCCAACCGTATGGTGGCGGTTAATCCACCACAAAAGCATTCCCAAGGAGGGTTGACGTCTGGTAGGCGGCCGGTCGTAAAATTCAGCTAAATCCTTTTGCAACACGATTTTGTGTTCAACGAAACGTGTTGCGCCGATCCCAGGTAATTGGAATAAGGGTAGAAAGATGATGTTGATTTGAAAATACGCAGGTTCATAACGGTTGTAGTAGAATAAAGTTTTCTTTTTCTTTTTTGAGTAGAGATTTTTTTACGACTCTGAATAAAGGGTAAAATTAGTGACCGATAGTGAAAATGCAGGACAGGCTGGTCATAAGGAACAACATTCTCCAAAAAAACACCGATCGAATAATTAAAAAGAAATGGATCTTCCATAGTAACTCAAATCAGCTTATCGGCAATTTTGTATAGGAGGTTTAAATTACTTATTCATTTATGTTCCTTGGGGAAACTTGTTCCTTATCGCTAGCCCGTTCGGTCTTTTCGATATCAGTCACTAGTAAAATTTCCCCCTAATCTGAGTAACATCAGCTAATATGTAGCACGGAGAAAGATTCTATTCCCTCGGTAAGTAGCAGCGGATGGAGACATTGAATACCTTTGGCTCCAGCATCTGAGCGGCTACATCCATGAGTAGTTGTAGACAGCTGTTCACATCTACTTCTTTATTTTTCTTCATTCGTTTCACTTCTTGGCGCACTTTGTACGGGGCTTCGTCTATTATTTCTGTAAAATAATAAATTGTTTGTCTGTCTAGATTTCTTTGAACCGAGCGAGATGCCTACTAATGGGTGCAGCCGAGACGTGTTTAGAGTAGGAACACAAATTGTTATAAAAAAGAGAAAATATTGCAATACAAATTTTCACTTTTTTAAGTTTGAATTAGAAAGTGACTTTCATAAAGAGAATCTTTTAAATTCCTACTGAGAAATAAATACTTTGACTTTGACATAAGGGATAGCGACCTATTAGAAGATAGATTAATAATAAAAAAAGTATATTAAAAAATAAAAATTAAATCACTTACAAAGTAAAACACTTGAAAATAGTAAAAATAATATTTTCTTTTGTTTGCACAAATATTACTTTTTACAATCAAATTATTTTAACGGATTTAAGTTGTGTTTATTTTGGAAACTTTGGATAATATAAGAATCAATTACATAGTATAAAGTAAAGTCCCTTCCCGTGTCTGTATGTATGTTTCCTTATATCTTTAAAACCCCTCAACGGATTTTGATGCGGTTTTTTTAGTATATAGAGTAAGATAAGGGGCAGGTTTTTAAATATTCTTTACCTAAAATTTTAACCCCCAATGGGGTAAAAAAGGGGTTAAAAGTTTGTATAGGAAATCATTATTTTTAAATGCGATCTGTTTCCAAAATTTATGATTAGATAAAAAGGGTTTAAAAGATGGGTTGCAGCGGGTGAAACCGCTGACGGGCAGCTAGTCTAAAATAAACTCAACTTATATCCATTGAAATTTGTTTCATTGTAACAGTAAAAAAACTCACCGGAAGCCAACTTAAGGTAATCTGCATTGAGCTGTGCATAGTGGTAGCCATCAAAATTGTCACTTAGAAGCGGAATTCGTTCCAGGTTAACGTTTTCGAAGATTTTGTACGCGTTTGTGCCGACCAGGATATTGCGGAGGCGATGCATTCTGGGGAAGAGAGAAAACGTGTAAAAAAAACATTTTCGAGAGGAATTTTACGAACGCAGATACAGGCTTAGAAAATGTAATACCGGGACCCCATGTTGCAGATATAGGCTTAGGAAATGTAATACCGGGACCCCATGTTGCAGATATAGGCTTAGGAAATGTAATACCGGGACCCCATGTTGCAGATATAGGCTTAGGAAATGTAATACCGGGACCCCATGTTGCAGATATAGGCTTAGGAAATGTAATACTGTGACCCCATGTTGCAGATATAGGCTTAGGAAATGTAATACCGGGACCCCATGTTGCAGATATAGGCTTAGGAAATGTAATACCGGGACCCCATGTTGCAGATATAGGCTTAGGAAATGTAATACCGGGACCCCATGTTGCAGATATAGGCTTAGGAAATGTAATACCGGGACCCCATGTTGCAGATATAGGCTTAGGAAATGTAATACCGGGACCCCATGTTTTTTGCGGGCCTGATCCCGGTCGTGACTTGAGTGGGATCCCGCGCGGGGATAGCGGGATCAAAAGGTTGGGAAATTCATACAACGGATTTAACTATTTTGCGATTTTTTTTTAAACAATTTTTAGTATCTATTTACCCATTTGTACAAAGTAAAGTCTGCCTCGGCACATGCAACCGTTTCGTCTTAACCTTCTTTGGGAATGCTCCATAGTCGACTGATATTCAACCGAGGTCAAAAACTACGTCGCCTGTGGATTAGGGGTGGCAGTATTCTTAGTACAAAGTAAGAAGCTTACCCATTAGTACAAAGTAAGGTCTGCCTCGGCACATGCAACCGTTTCGTCCGTCTAGCTTTGGGCCCCGCACTGCCCAACAGCTGTGTTATGCCACGAACGGCGCAGTGGGGCCCATTGCCTCCTATAGCCTTAGTCAGATAGTTCACCGGGTTATTCGTCGACTGAATAACCCAAACAAAACAAAACTGTTTCAATCACTTGTACAGATGCAATGACGCTTTATCTAGTCGTTCGTGGTCTCAATAACACAAATATTTACTCAGACATACTTATTCGCTCGTCTATGGCAAAGTCCCATATAAAAAATGGCGCCACAGAGGAGAGGTTATGGACACAAAGAGAGTTATTCTCCCTCTAGAATGTTTATTGGGACATCGGATTATTCGTCGATTCTATGACATAAACATTATAAGACCCACTCGTCCATTATTTCAGGCGCACACAAGTAAATTACCACGAGTCATTCGTCGACTCAATATCGTACATCTCAGGGTATATAAGCAAGCTATACAGTGCGCCTAAAAAGTTAGAACGGTTTGCAGTAGTCTGCACACAACCTCTCTATCAGTAGCAAAACGTCAGTGACAGTACTATTAAACCTCTATAACTTTTCATACATTTGACGTCTGTATCCACGGAGCAACTGCTTTGACATTACGGCGAGGGGCCTTACGCGTACTCTATAGCATGCTTATTTATTCTCTAAGATGTATATAAGTTAGACTATTAGAAGACTCACTCACCCATTAGTGCAAAGTAAGGTCTGCCTCGGCACATGCAACCGTTTCGTCCGTCTAGCTTTAGGCCCCGCGCTGCCCATAACAGCCAAAATATTCCACTGCTGGACATGCGCCTCTCCCTATCAGGGGGTATTGCCATACTCACCACGCTTGGCAGGCGGATTGGCGAGCGCAGTGCAAGATGTTGCATTGACAGGGAACGCTGCTGCCCATTCCCTGGACGATTATCCCCTTAGTCGCTTTTTACGACACCCACGGGCAGAATTGGGGTGATGCTATTCTAAGCCGGCATCACACAGCAGAAGACTTACTTACCCATTTGTACAAAGTAAGGTCTGCCTCGGCACATGCAACCGTTTCGTCCGTCTAGCTTTGGGCCCCGCACTGCCCAACAGTTGTGTTATGCCACGCACGGCGCAGTGGGGCCCATTGCCTCCTAGGGCCCCTAATAGGGCCACCCACATCTCTTCGAAACGCTTCTTCGACGACCAGCCTATGAGGTTTACCCTGAAAAAGACAGATTTCGTTGACTGGTTTTTATCAATACATAGTATAAAATGAAGTCACTTTTTGCCTCTGCCTGTCGTGGAATTCATTAACTCCTTCTAACCAACGCAACGAATTTTGATGCAGTTGTTTGCAATAGATAGTGATTCAAGAGGAAGGTTTATATGTATATTACATGTCCGAAAATACATTTTTCCCGGGGAAAAATGAGTTGCAGCGGGTGAAACCGCTAACGGACCGTTAGTTATTAACTATTCTTGACTCATTTTTTTAGGGTTGCATACCCAAAAATATAATCAATACTAGACCCTATTTTTGAAAATTATAATTCATCTGTTAAAATTTCAAATCTCGTATTATCACACATTTTGTG
Source organism: Phthorimaea operculella (assembly GCA_024500475.1). NCBI lineage: Eukaryota > Metazoa > Arthropoda > Insecta > Lepidoptera > Gelechiidae > Phthorimaea > Phthorimaea operculella. Next base: position 6,315,668 of record JANFCV010000008.1, on the reverse strand, counting down.
ACACAGTCTGGTGACATACAGACGGACGGACTGACAGACAGCGAAGTCTTAGTAATAGGGTCGCGTTCTGTGCCTTTGGGTACGGTACCCTAAAATGCCGAATAAAATAAAAATAGCTAATTAGCCAAAGAAGGGTGCTACAAGATTCTAGATCAGCATTTACCTGAATAAGAAAGGTTCCAATACATCTAAATCCTGTAGAGCTTGTAGCGGAAGGTCGATCTTATCGTTTTTAGAAGTCACATCGACTGAGGACCACGCTATGGGCGGTATTAGGGCTATGTTGCTTACTAGGTCCAATCTGGAAAATAAAAGTAATATATCAAACTCGGTGTTCTACAGGGAAGTTCAAACTGTATGGTAACATAAATAATCAAAATCAAATGAAAAAATATACAACTAAACGAGCAGATGTATTAAAAACAAAAACTAGACTGCAGTAATTTCTGAGTTTTATGTTGCGATAAAAATCTGCCATCTTGAATTTATGAATTTTTAATATAGCCAGTGTCACTCGCGCTGATGAGACGAATCTAACGACAGCTCACACGTAAAGATTCGCCCGTTTGGGCTGTAGCCCGTGCAAACGAATTTCTTGTCTGTAGGTATACATAAATACTCTAGGAAAATATAACCCTCCTGAGGCAGTCGGGTAAAAAACGTATCGTGCTGATGTATCCAATATTATTTACCTCGACAAATCAACGATCAAACTCTCCAGCGGCACTCTATAGCATTTCGGCAGGAAGTCTGCTCCTTGTAAATAAAAGTTTTGTTCCCAATATTCTATCAAAGTGATAAGTTTGTCTCCGATGAGAATAATGTCGGATTTTGGCCCGCAGTCGACAGTTCGCATGTAGTGCTGGAGTATTAGTGGTTTGGTGTCCTGAAAGGAAAAGAAACATAAGATTTTCATTATCTAATTTTATTCCTAATAATGCCTTGTCCAACAGTGGACTGTTGTGGCTGTTAAAGCTAATGTTTATTTATTCTTAGATTTCACCGCTTCTTCTAATGAATGTACGTATATAAAAGCTGCGAAACCTGAGATTATAAATACAATAACATGATTAGAAAAATAAGATTACAGAAACATCATAAACACAAAATTCATATTAGCTAAGTGAATAATGTTCTTAATTATTTTTTATTCAATTTTTATCACTTTAAAATGGACAGAAACATTTAAGTAGTTCGAACACAAAATCTTACCTTAACCAAATACTTGACGATCGCATACAAACAACTGATAGCCGACTGCGTTCTATTCACATTATTGTCCGTATTCAGCTCGTGCCAGATTTCTTCAAACGTCAACGCCTTTGACACGTTGTCAATCGTGACAGCTATGACGTTGTCAACTGTCACAGATTCTGCTACTACACTCGCTCGGAATGATACGTCTGTGTGTATCGGACTTTCGACAACTTTCTTGTTTTTGATCAAAAATTGAACGTATTGCAAAGATATGACTGAAAATACGGCTATACTTTTGGCTAGAGTCGTTGGGAGTATGTTTTCTATACACTTTTCGAGTAAATCACAGTCGGTTTCGTCTATGAGAGCTGTCATTCGGTCTAAAGCGTCTAAGAATCCGGACAAAATTGTATGGACTTTGATGAATTCTCTATAGAATAGTTTGTCTTGAAACACTTGATGGCAGCGCCTAGAATATCGGTCTATAGTTTCGGTGCTTAAGTCAAAGTTTTCTGATTGACTTAGCGGCCGATTTTGCTTTGGAAATAGCCTTAAGACGTCTGTCAAACATCTGTCAAAAGTTGACAGAGACACAGTGTATAAGTGCGGTATTTCTGGTGGCACAAACTCTATTTCTTCGTCAGATATTTTTAGGTTGCCAAAGTTTTTGATACTTTCTTCAGTGATCGGTATAAAAAACTGAGATTTCGATTCTTTATTGTCACTCTTTTTGAAAACATGTAAAGTATTGACAACATTCAGTTTATTGCTGTCAATTGATGACGTCATTTCTTCTTTTATTTTAGCAATCTCTTGCTCTCTTGCGTTTTCTTTTTCTGTCTCTTTCATCTCTATAACCGAGAGGACATCTAAGAATTTTCTCGAGTAATCATCGCAGGCGACTTTGAAACAAGTGCTCAGGATTCGCCTGTCAAATTCTGGACAAGACATGACAGTTGTCAATTCTTCTTGAGATAGCTGTGACAGAATGTGTGCGAGTTCGTTTTGTTTTGGTATTTTTGGATCTGTGCAATCGGCTCGACAGCACCTGAAAATATTATGAAAGTATTAGACAAAGGAAAAGTGATATGATGCCGTCTTAGAATGTCATCACCCGTTATCTTTCCCGCGGGTATCGTAAGAGGCGACTAATGGATAAATTCATCCAGAGGTTCAATTATTTCAATCCACCTGCCAAGCGTGGTGAGTATGGCAAATACCCTCCTACTAGGGGGAGGCCCATGTTCAGCAGTGGACTTTATTGTGGCTGTTATAGTAGTAGTAGTAGACAAAGGAAAAGCCGCCTTAATCAGCATTACAAAATTTCTAAAGACAGGTATAGAAAAAGGCAGAAAGAGATCAATCCAATAAAAAAGCAACTACGATGACTGTTAATTCGCCTTCCAACTGTGCGTTATTTAATGGGCCATTATGGAGAGGCCCATGTCCAGCAGTGGACTGTAGATATTAAAGCTTACCTGCTTTTGATTTGATTTAGCAGCCAGTTCCCATCAACATTCGTAGTCACTATGTACTGAGGGTTGATAGTTCTATCTTGAGATAGGTCTAAGGGCGACAAGTCGAATACGCTTGACGCTAGGAGATTTAGTTCCATTACCAACGTTGCGTATCTGTAGGGAAGGAATAAAATACAGAGTAAATATTTTAAAAAGATTTCGTGAAGTGATTTACAGTATAAACGTTGAGCAACCTAATCATAAACCAACTAAAAGATATTGATTTGTGTAAAAATGCAATTGCCATAATATCGTAGTTGCAAAATGTCAAAAATGAATTTAAACTTGTTGACGGTTTGCCTACTCAGCGAAAGCTACGCGTTTTAACAGTACGCGCGCGAATTCATTAACATCCTGAAGTATGTGCCTCTTTGTCGCATACGAGGATATACTGGCAAGTGCACTGTTTGTGAGAAGTAGGGATGTGACTTGAGCTATAAAAAAATCAATTTTTTTTATAATCCATTATTTCTAGCCGCAAAAAAATCGATTAAAAAAATCGATTTTTATCTAAAAAAACATCGATTTTTTCGTTTTGCACCTTTAATTTTATCAAAAATTGTTAGTGCCATTCACATTTTTATAATTTGAAAGACATTTTACATGATTTTACTAGATCTTAAGTGACACGCAGTTAAACTTTATACAACGCGTTACAAAACAAAAAATTAAGCTGAAAGAAGGTCGCCCAACGACCCGATGAATCCTGGTGTCAGAGTTTTACAACCGCCCACTAAAAGTACCGCTACTACACACAGTATTAAAACGGTTCCTTTCTTTTTATTCCGTCAAAACAGTATTTTCAGTGTCATCTGCAGCAAAAATTAGGGACCTAAAATGCGGACATAAAAGGGACGATTTTTAATTTTGAAAATTTTGAAAATATAATCGATTTTTTATTAATTGATTAATTCTACTCCTTTAATTAATCGATTAACCGATTTTTTATTTTGGAAATTTTGAAAATATAATCGATTTTTTATTAATCGATTAACTATCGATTTTTTTATTTCACATCGCTGGTGAGAAGACACAGTATTCTTTTCATCATCATCATCATATCAGCCATAGGACGTCCACTGCTGAACATAGGCCTCCCCTAAATATTTCCACCTTGTCCGATTAGAAGCGGCCTGCATCCAGCATTTCCCCGCGGACTTGACCAGATCGTCTGTCCATCTCGCGGGGGGCCGTCCTACGCTGCATCTGCCGGTACGTGGTCTCCACTCGAGAACTCTCCTGCTCCACCGATTATCAGTCCTTCGAGCAATGTGGCCTGCCCATTGCCACTTCAGCTTACTGACTCTCTTAGCTATGTCGGTTACCTTGGTTCGTCTACGGATCTCCTCGTTTCTGATTCGATCACGTAGGGAAACACCGAGCATAGCTCTCTCCATAGCTCGCTGAGTGACTCCTAGTCTATTAAGGAGGCCGACAGTTAGGGACCACGTCTCGGCACCGTAGGTCATCACTGGCATGACACACTGTTCGAACACTTTCGTCTTGAGACACTGAGGAATTTTAGACGTGAAGACGCTGCGTAACTTCCCGAAAGCTGCCCAGCCGAGCTGGATTCGCCGAGTGACCTCCTTCTCAAAGTTAGATCTTCCTAGTTGGACTGTTTGTCCTAGATAGACGTATTTGTCCACCACTTCGAGTATCGAGTTCCCTACTGATATTGGGGTGGGCGCTACATGTGAGTTGGCCATGACTTTCGTCTTGTCCATATTCATCTTGAGTCCCACTTGTTGGGAAACCCGATTGAGGTCCTGTAGCATTTTGCTGAGGTCTTCGAATGACTCTGCCATGACCACGATATCGTCAGCAAACCGAAGGTGAGTGATGTATTCGCCATTGATATTGATGCCAAGTTCTTCCCATTCCAGGAGCTTGAAGGCATCTTCCATCGCATTGGTGAAGAGCTTCGGAGATAGTACATCTCCTTGTCTTACACCTCTCTGCAATGGAATAGCCGCCGTGGTCTGATCTTGTATTCGAACTGACATTGTGGCGTTTCTATATAAACACTTCAACACTTCGATATACCTGTAGTCAATGTGGCACCGCTGTAGAGCCTGCAGTACTGCCCACGTCTCGATAGAATCAAAGGCCTTCTCATAGTCCACAAACGCTAAGCATAGTGGCAAATTGTACTCCTCGGTCTTCTGTACAATCTGCCGCAGCGTGAAAATGTGATCTATGGTACTGTAACCTTTTCGGAAGCCGGCTTGTTCGGGAGGCTGGAAGTCATCAAACCTGCGAGCCAGACGATTTGTAATTAACCTCGAAAACAGCTTGTAAACATGACTCAGAAGCGAGATGGGCCTATAATTCTTAAGGAGAGTCTTATCACCCTTCTTAAAGAAAAGCACCACCACGCTTCTGTTCCATGCTTCTGGCGTCACACCTTCGAACAAGACAGAATTAAAGAGCTTCTGAAGGACTTTAAGTACTGGTGTTCCACCCGCTTTCAGTAGCTCTGATGTGATTCCGTCCTCGCCCGGCGCCTTGTTGTTTTTGAGCTGTTTAAGGGCCATCCTAATCTCATACAAGCTGATGTCCGGGATATCTTCGGTATAGTGTCGGGTAAGTTTTGCTCTAGGGTCTGTTAAGCTATTAATAGGTTTTGCAACTGAAGTGTACAGCTGTCCATAGAACCGTTCGATCTCCCTCAGTACCTCTGGCCTCGTGGACGCTACCCTGCCGTCCTCCGTCTTCAGCTTTGTCAGCTGGCTCTGCCCAATAGACTGGTCCCTGGCGAAAACTTTGATGCCCTTGTTTCGCTCAATCGTATCTTTAATATTTTTAGTATTAAAGTTTCGAATATCGCTCCGCAGGGACTGGCATATCTGTCTGTTGAGCCGCCGATATGACTCCGTGTCATCAGAGGATTGCAGCGTCATAGAACGCCTTTCAGCCATGAGGTTCAGAGTTCGATCGGTTAGTTTTTGAGGTCTATTTTTACGACAGGGCTTAAAGAACTTGGAGCCGACTGTGTGGACAGTTTCCACTAAACTGTTATTGATATCGTCCACGGAATCGCAATCTAGGCAAGCAAAGCGATTTGTAAGTTCCAGTTGGAAGCTTTCCGGGTTTTGAATATGGGTCGCAGATGGTCGGAGCGTAGACTTCACTAGGCGAGACCGTTCTAGTTTGACGTTTATGTTCAATGTGCCTCTGACCATTCGGTGATCGCTTCCGGTTTTAACCCTGTTGATCACCGAGACATCATTGAAAATTTGTCTCTTTGTGGCCATAATGAAGTCTATCTCATTTCTGGTAGAACCGTCGGGGCTCAACCAGGTCCATTTCCTATGAGGCGGCTTTCTGAAGAACGAGTTCATCATGTAGAGTTCCTCCTTCTCCAGGAACTCGGCCAGCCTCTGGCCCCTCGGATTCCGATCCCCATATCCAAATGGCCCCACCCCCAACTCATCACCGCTTCTCTCGCCCAACTTTGCATTGAAGTCCCCCATTACAACACTGTAGTGCGACTTTGAAGCATGTATGGCTTTTGAGATGTCCTCATACAAAACTTCTACTTCATCGTCAGGGTGATTCGAGGTCGGTGCGTAAACCTGTATGACCTTCAGCGAATATCTTTTAGATATTCTGAGTATCAGGTACGCCACCCTGCTTGATATGCTTGTAACAGAGATGATATTGTTGACGAGGGACTTGTGCACGATAAACCCGACACCACCTTGGGACTGTTGATCGCCCTCCCGGTAATAGAACAGGTGACCGGATTTGAGGGTTATCGTGTCCTCCCCCTCTCTTCGGACTTCAGATAACCCTATGATATCCCAGTTCAGCCTGCCTATCTCTTCTTCCAGCTCGGCGAGCTTCTCGTCGGTCCTTAAAGTGCGCGTGTTGTATGTCATCAGTGATAATCTACGTCGGTTGTCCGTGGGTGCGTTTGCTTTGGTCGTTTGACGGAGGAGCACCGCCCGGGGATTCTTAGCACCCCTGGTTCCAGTGCTTGGCCGGCGCCCGTCAACGCCAGTTCTGCAACTGGAGCCGCCGGGAACTTGGGGCCATGGTTTGACTTGTACTGCCATGTTTATTTAGGGGGGGGTTGGATCGTCACCCGCCACGCTGATCCAGTGCGGGTTGGCGGGTCGCCATTGCCTCGTCCGTTGACCAGCAGGGTGCACCACGGGCAGGTAAGGTTGGCTTGGGCCCCGAAGGTGTTGGTAGGGCCCCTTACACCCCTTACAGTATTCTTTTACCGTAGTTTAATAAAGAAGTCTTACAGGATAAAGGGGAATACAAACCTAAGAACGATGTCTTGTCTTACCTGACATAAAGTTTGTCTCTCTGCAACAATTCCAACGCGACCTGGACGTCTTCTTTTGACAGTTGTACGTGAATATCATCAACAGGAAGTTCTTTTAGCCTCTTACACCGGTCGATGGCTAATTTTGCAAACCTAAAAGGGATAATGAGTAAAAATGAGTGCTAGTGCAGTTAGTGCCAGTTACCAGTAGGAAATTCGAACGAATTGTATTATAATATGATTATTTATAATTGAAATAAAGTCGGTATTGATTTACATGAAGCAGCTTTCGTGCGAAATATACCAGGGCCAGAGAAATCTTGCCCAGTCATATTCTGTAAATACTGATCATTCAAGTAAACATATATTGCAAATTTCTGTCTTCAAAGTACGACAGACAACTTATGATCGAATGACAAACACTTGGGCTATGTTCACTGGGAAACGAAGTTTACTAAGAGATGAAACAATATTTGTAATACATCACGCCTTTTTCCCGGAGGGGTAGTCAAAGACTACATCCTTCCACTTGCTACGATCCTGACACACCTCTTTCGCTTCTTCAATATTCATCAATCTTTTCATGAACGTTCGTCGGGTAAGGGCACTTTTGACCTGGCCTTTCTTTAAAACGTCCCATATGCTTACCGAAAAGCGACAGCTGGTTCTAATTTTCCTATAATTCTGCAGATCAGGAACACTAAAGCACCGGATTGACTCTCGTGACATCGAGATAGTATGTGGTAGGTGTTGAGAGCGAATTCATCCTGAAGACAAAAATATTAATTTAAAAAAAACCTTTTTGTTACAGCTCAAAAAGGAAAAGGTTCCATAGATGTCGATTGCAGTTGCACTACCAATCTCTTGCATTTATACACTAGACTTTTCACTATCTTTTCCTTATATTACTACTACTAACTATCAAAGTCAATACACTTTGTATTGGAAAGTAATTTGTCTTATTGAGTTAAATAAAAATAAGCCTATCGATGACTGCCAAATTTCTATCTCTTGATGCTCGTCTTTTCTCAACTTCTTATTTTCAATAATGAGAATAATATAGCACTGTAAGTGCGTTATACCGGGAGTAACGGAAAGGGTATAACAAGCCGAAAGGAGGTCAAGTTACTCATGAAACTGAACAACTTTCTCCATGGAACATGGGTCGGAATATGAAAAAAAAAATTGGACCTCCCATAGTAAATCAGTCAGCTAATCGGCGATTTTGTATGGGAGGTCCAAATTTTTTTTTCACATTTCGGCCCATGTTCTATAGGGAAAGTTGTTCAGTTTCATGAGTACCTTGACCTCCTTTCGGCTTGTTATACCTTTTTCGTTACTCCCGGTATACGCAATAAAAAGTTTCATGTACTTTCAACAAAATCTAACACCTGCAGTAGTAATGCAAATGCACTGCCAATCTGTTACTTTATCTACTAATGATTTTACTAATTGAACTTGTCCATATCATCTTGGTCACAAAAAGTACGGGGTCTTGAATAATACGACTTTTTATTAATACAGGATCTTACCTTCAAAGAAGTCTGGCATCTTGCAGCAATCGCCTGCAGTAGTAAGGCAGAAGCACTACCTATTTGTTGTACTTTGTCTATTAGGGATTTTACTTTTTCTTCCTTGTATCGACTACCAATATTAAAACATTTTGAACCGGGTCTGTCGCGATAATATTTTAGGTACCGCGACTACAACACATGAATTTGTGTTGAAACAGGAAAGATACTAATATTTACCAAAAAATACCGCGAAAGACCCGGTTTAATATTTGAAACGTGTGAAAAGAATTGCACGTGCTTAAAAAGTTATATTGCTCTTTATATTTCTTTGGGAATATTATGCAGTTCCATATACCTTCAAAGAAGTCTGGCATCTAGCCGCTATCGCCTGCAATAGTAGGGCAGAAGCACTACCTATTTGTTGTACTTTATCTATTAGGGATTTTACTATTTGTTCTTTGTCTTGGCTATAACTATGATTATGTTGTTGGTTGTAAAGATTCAGGATTGTAAATAATGACATTTTTAACTATACAGGGTCTAACTCCAAAGAAGTTTCACTTTCACTAACCTTCAAAGAAGTCTGACATCTCGCAGCTATTGCCTGCAGTAGTAGGGCAGAAGCACTACCTATTTGTTGTACCTATTTTATCGCATTTTACTATTTCTTCCTTGTATTGGTTAAAACTATGATTATCTTGTGTGGTTGTAAAGATTCAGGGTTCTAAATAATGAATTTTTTTGACTATACAGGGTCTAACTAACCTTTAAAGACGTCTTATATCGCTTGCAATAGTAATGTAGATGCACTGCCAATCTGTTGCATTTCATCCACTAGTGATTCCATATCATCTTGGATACAAAAAATACAGGGTCTTGAACAATGCTGCTTTATGAATACAGGATCTTACCTTCAAAGAAGTCTGGCATCTCGCCGCTATCGCCTGCAGTAGTAGGGCAGAAGCACTACCTATTTGTTGTACTTTATCTATTAGAGATTTCACTATTTGTTTTTTGTATTAGCTATAACTATGATTATCTTGTTGGTTGTAAAGATTCAGGATTCTAAATAATGAACTTTTTTGACTATACATACAGGGTCTGACTAACCTTTAAAGACGTCTTATATGGCTTGCAATTGCAATAGTAATGCAGATGCACCGCTAATCTGTTGCATTTTATCTACTAGTGATTCCATATCATCTTGGATACAAAAAATACAGGGTCTTGAACAATGCTGCTCTACGAATACAGGATTTTACCTTCAAAGAAGTCTGACATCTAGCCGCTATCGCCTGCAGTAGTAGGGCAGAAGCTTTGTTGTACTTTATCTATTAGAGATTTCACTATTTGTTTTTTGTATTAGCTATAACTATGATTATCTTGTTGGTTGTAAAGATTCAGGGTTCTAAATAATGACCTTTTTAACTATACAGGGTCTAACTTCAAAGAAGTTTAAATTTCACGTACCTTCAAAGAAGTCTGACATCTAGCCGCTATCGCCTGCAGTAGTAGGGCAGAAGCACTACCTATTTGTTGTACTTTATCGATTAGGGATTTTACAATCTGTTCCTTATATCGACTACCAATATCAATACATTTTGTATTGGACAGCAATTTGTCTTATCTTTCTTTGGGAAAGTTATTCAATTTCACGTACCTTCAAAGAAGTCTGGCATCTCGCAGGCTTGCAGTAGTAGGGCAGAAGCACTACCTATTTGTTGTACTTTATCGATTAGGGATTTCACTATTTGTTTTTTTTTTATTGGTTATATATAACTATGATTATCTTGTTGGTTGTAAAGATTCAGGGTTTTAAATAATGAACTTTTTTACTATACAGGGTCTGACTAACCTTCAAAGAAGTCTGGCACCTTGCAGCGATCGCTTGCAGTAGTAGTAATGCACATTAGACTGCCAATCTGTTGCACTGTATCCACTAGTGATTCCACTATTTGAAATTGTCCTTGGATACAAAAAATACAGGGTCTTAAATAATACGGCTTTTTTTGAATACAGGATCTTACCTTCAAAGAAGTCTGGCACCTCGCAGCTATCGCTTGCAGTAGTAGGGCAGAAGCACTACCTATTTGTTGCACTTTATCGATAAGGGATTTTACTATTTCTTCCTTGTACTGTGTGACTAGAATGTGCACCCGGTTTACGAGGAGCCAGGTTAGGTGCACCACTTCTGTTAGGCCGTTTTCTACCTGTAATATTAGGAGAGCAGGTTCTTTAATTTATGCAAGATTGTTTTACAATACAGGGAGTGGAACATGGGTCGAAAAAAAATTGGATCTCTCATGGTAAATCAACTAGCTGATTGGCAATTTTGTATGGGAGGACCAAATTTTTTTTTCGTATTTCTAACCATGTTCCATAGGGAAAGTTGTTCAGTTTCATGAGTACTTTGACGTCCTTTCGGCTTGTTATACCCTTTCTGTTACTCCCGGAATAACAGTTTTTTTTAAGCTCCTTTTGTCAACCATCATCTTAAAGTATACACAAGCAAGCTATAGAGTGCGCGTATCGCCCCGCGCCGGACTGTCAAGCGTAAGCATCAGTTTGATTGATACCTGCGTCAAGTGTATGAGGTCACTGATGGACATTAAGGTCGTGTTCACGGTAGTGCCACCCGTCCAAAGTTGGTTCGGCGCACTCTATAGCTTGCTTGTATAAACTATGAGACCATTTCAAAACTGGAAAAAAAATTCACTGCAGGCTGGATTTAAACCAGGGACCTTCGCCATCTGTACTGGCCACGCCTCTACCAACTGGGCTACAGCGGCTCACTCCAAGCCCGCGAATTAAGCAAGTGTATCTTGTGAAACCATTATTCATCACATCACATACTCACAAAGTACTCGCAGTAAGCCAGCACACAAGCCGTCTGTAGTGTATCCCCTCTTAGTAAATGTGTATCATTTGCCGCACTAAGAGGTAGATTCCGAGCGAAGCCAACGAGTTTCTGCCAGTATTTGTGGGACAGGAAGTTTAGCCTGAAATGAAGAAATTAAACACCATCATCATCTTCCTGCCCTTATCCCAATTACTTGGGGTCGGCGCAACCCGTTTCGTTGAGCACAAAATCGTGTTGCAAAAGGATTTGAAAAAGGCCGCCTACCAGACGTCAACCCTTCTTGGGAATGCTTTTGTGGTGGAATTAAATTAAATACCATCGGTAAATAAAAAGTTATGGCCTAGATTCTACCGATCTGAATCGATAAATAAAGTTACAAGGCCTAGATTGTGACATTATACTTGCATTGCATTTTCATCATCATAAACAGTTTAGTGATTTCCACAGCTGGACTTACGTCTTACGCCTCTTAACACTTACAAACGAACTATGTGCCTATCTTTGAGCTATGAACAAAGATACTAGAAATCTATGAAAGGACTATAAAGACCGGCGTTCAGACAATATTTTTTCGTAAATTATGTGCCTTTTTTGTTATTCTTTTCCTACACCTATTCACAAGTTACTTACCTGATTAGGTGATGAGACCAATGTATAGTAAGCAAGGGCTATGAGCAAATTTCAAACAAATGAGATTCAAAGGATCCAGAGGTATGATTTCTTCAGGACTATAATGACCGTCTTGCCGATATATTTTATTGCTTCTTTTGCTTTTCTTTTCCTATACCTATTCACAAATTGCTTACCTGATCAAAAGATGAGACCAATGTACCGTAAGCAAGGGAAGACTATGAGCAAATCTCAAACATATGAGATTCAGTAGATCCAGAGGTATATTTTCTTCAGGACTATAAAGACTGCTTTGGCCGTATATTTTAGTGATTGTTTTGCTTTTCTTTTCCTATACCTATTCATAAGTTGCTTACCTGATTAATAGATGAGACCAATGTACAGTAAGCAACGGTAGACTATAAGCAAATCTCAAACAAATGAGATTCAGTAGATCCAGAGGTATGTTTTCTTCAGGACTCTAAAGACCGGAGATGAATCCACTTTATTTACAGATATTAGTGCTTTTTTTTGTTTTCGATTCCTATGGGTACTAATTAATCAGTTTCTTACCTTATCAAAAGATGAGACCAATGTACAGTAAGTAATGGCAAACTATGAGCAAATCTCAAACAAATGAGATTCAGTAGATCCAGAGGTATATTTCCCTTTAACTTGCTTACCTGATTAAAAGATGAGACCAATGCACACTAAGCAATGGCAGACTATGAGCAAATCCCAAACATATGAGATTCAGTAGATCCAGAGGTATATTTTCTTCAGGACTATAAAGACTGCTTTGCCCGTATATTTAAGTGATTTTTTGCTTTTCTTTTCCTATACCTATTCATAAGTTGCTTACCTGATTAATAGATGAGACCAATGTACAGTCAGCAAGGGAATACTATGAGCAAATCTCAAACATATGAGATTCAGTAGATCCAGAGGTATATTTTCTTCAGGACTGTAAAGGCCCGTGTTGAGACCGCTTTGCTCGTTGTGTAGAATGTTTTGAGCCGTTTTTGCTGTAAGCGGGAAGAGGCATTCGTCTGGAACAATAACATGTTATAAGTTGCTATATTTGTAAGTTCTTTTTGGGAAATCAGTTTTGTTTTATTCCAAACTCATCCTCAAAATACCTTCATGTATTTTGCTAGCTTACAACTATAAAACATTTTAACGGGTTCAAATCAAGTGTTACATGAATGCATAGTATAAAATGAAGTAGCTTTTTGCGTTGCTCTGTTTGTCTGTCTGCCATGGACACCGCTAAGGCATTTTCCCGGGTTACATTATAAATCTTCCTCTTGAACCACTCTATTAAGTACAAAAAATAGCATAAAAATAGCATAAAAGCAGCGTAGCGTGGTTTAGGAAGAGTAAGCGAATTCCACGACAGATAGACATTTAAATAACCGCAAATAGGCGACTTCATTTTATACCATATGCCGAGTGTAAGGGACGGTGTAACGAAAACTTTGCAGGCGTGCTCAGACCATGAAACTGACAACTTTCCCCATGGAACATATGGTGGTAAACGAAAATAGTACATTGTTGTCGAGGCCGGGAAAACAAGGCTTTGCCGGACGAGTAGAGTTTGAAGTCAATTATACGAGTCAAGCAAAGTCATTTTCCCCGAGGCTTACATAGTGCTTTTCTCAAAAAATGCTAGGAAATAACAAACTAAACGTACTTTATAAAAAATTATTTCCACGGTCAGTTTGGCTTCAGCCCTTATGCACCCCTTATGTTTGGCGGCGTGCAATCCATTTCGACACTACTCTCATCTTTATTCCGTTTTAAACAAAATATACTACAATACAATACAACAGCCCCAATCATGAAAATTTTCACGTTTTCCCAGTTTGTTTTTCCACCAATTGTGTATTTTTTAATAAATAGGCCTTTAGCAAGGCACAGTATTCATTGCTATTCAGCCATTATATAGATAGGTATGTTTAGTTCATTCATTCTTTTATTCTATTGGTACATTTAGGATAGGCAAGGGTTATAAAATTATACAGCCTTGTCTTGAGTTTGTTTATATCAACTTTTCATACAAAATTACGTTCTGTTCTCATGAGATTTATTGAGATATCTATTTTGAAATTAATTACCTGTGTGGCTTAGCGTGTAACGAATTTACTTTGCCGGACACCTGCAAAGGAATTCCATGCAACTTTGCCGGCGCGGTCGGAGACATGACTGTGTGTCATGGGAAATGGGAAACTTTGCGTATTCTTTTTTTGAAAGATATGAACATATTTCCTAGCATGTTTGAGAAAAACAAATTTGACTTCCCATACGAAGTTAGTCAGCTGATCGTGATTTTTGTATGGGAGGTCGGAAATTCTTTTTCGTTTACCACCTTATGTTCCATGGAGAAAGTTGTTCAGTTTCATGGTCTGAGCACGCCTGCAAAGTTTTCGTTACACCTTCCTTTGCACCCTGTATTGACAAACACAACTTACTTGTCAAATGCAGCATATGCTTAACATGCACTATGATATTGACGCACACGGAGTACAAAAGTTGGTGGTATTGATCCTTTTCACCAACCGCATCTAGGTTCAAAGAGTTGTCTAGCTCTGTTATAGCGAAGGTTAGGGTTTTGAAGAGGAACCTGGGAAAATAAAACATAATATGAGTATGACTCCTGAATATTGCTGGTTATTAAATACTGGGTGAAATTTTACTTGTGGCCGATAGGAAAGTCTCAAAACCGGCTGGCGATAAGGAACAACTTTTACCAAGGAACATACGACGAAATACGAAAAATAAAAACCTACCATACAAAATTGTCGATCAGCCGAGTTACTTCCGGAGATCCAATTTTTTTTCAAATCTCTATCTACGTTCCTTAGAAAAGTTGTTCCTTATCACCAGCCCGCCCGGCTTTTGTATGGGCTCTGATTTATCGGTCCCGGGACCGGTTAAAACTAAACCTAACTATTTAGTGAGGAGCGAGGGCTCACCCGTATTTGTGTGGGTGGTTGTTCAAAACAGCCAGCAAAATCACGTCCTTGGGGAAAGACTGGGCTTACGAGTTGTTCTGGGAATAACTACTACTACACTACTAGTAAAATTTTACCCAATGTACACTCACCTGACTAAAATAACATCAGGCGACAAATTAGCACAGTTTTCGTTAACATTCTGCACATTTAGCGGATCAATATCTGTCTTTACATTGAAGAATATAGACTGTGGTGATATAAAGGTTGCTTTTAAATAGTTTATTGTAAGGAGTATCTCGCTTTCTGGTATCAGTACGATGACTTTTCGTAGTAGTATCATAAGGATTGATAAGTAGCGGAGTTTTAGGTTGTTTGGTGTTGTTGCCTGAAAAAAAAATTGTTTTAGTCAGTAATAAAAAAAATATACGAAATATCCTATTAAATTATAGGAGGTCTAAAATAGCAGGACATTTCTTCAATAGAAATTTTGCTCGGGATAGCGCTAGGGTATTACCGAACTGCATCTATACAATAGTCTGAATTTGAATTTGAGAGCGTTAAATGCGTAGTCAAGTGTCAATTTAAGAAAGAAAATGACAAATTCACATTTCGTAATTAGGACAGTACTTTCGAAATCATCACCGCTGTGAAAAAAATAGTACACCTAGGTATATCTTATTTTTCAGTTGTGTTCTGAAGAAAGTGCACTTTAACTTTCTGTTATTTAGGCATTTCAGCCGAATTACCAGCCACTTCGGTCTTAGGGCGTGCGCTGCGTGACGTAAATTGACCGCGCGGACCCTCAATGCGAGGCCTCGTGCGAAGTTCACTCACTTCATCTGCACCGTTTGGAGTAAAATGAACTTCGCACGCGGACCGGTAAGCGCAGACAACCGCGCCACGCAGCGCATTGCCTTAATCTGACACACTAATATCACAATATAGAGAGTTTACAGAAGGTTCCCTCGACCATATACAGGAATTTCATGCGTATGGTCGAGGCTATGTCATTTGTTACATAGCCAGGATTGCTACTGTTAACAATTTCAAAGTATATGCATATCAAAACAGAAAATCTGATACAAACACGTCATATTATGATTCTGAGCCAATTTAAATCCAAGTAATAAGACGTTCGTAGCAACCAACGTCTTAGTTACCTTGAGTTGGTTCCCCTGAGATTCCGGTTATTTCTAATTAAAGCCAGTAAGCGTCAAAATCGTCGCTAGTACTGAGTGAGCCATCTGTATAAGCGCCCCGCGCGCTTTTTCCCTATAATTTGTGCAAATATTTACCTGATCAGGAGGTGCTTTGAAGAGTATCTTCAATAACATCTCTACTCTGCTTTGCTCCAGTAAAACATCCTTGTACACTGAATCTAGCAGTCTCTCCAATGAAGATATTGCTCCTGCCGTATCTAAAGAAAATAAGAAAATTCATAAACAAATATAGGTGAAATTTTACTAATGACCGATAGCGAAAACTAAGAACTAGCTGGTGATAAATAAGGATCAACTTTCCCCAAGGTACTTAGGTGGATATATGAAATAAAATTTTGTTTACATACAAAGTTGCCAATTAGCCGATTTGAGTTACTATGGGAGGTAAATTGTTTTTTTTTTCGTATTTCAACTTGTACGTTTCTTTGAAAAGTTGTTTTTTATCACCAGCCGATTCTGAGTTTTCGCTATCGGTTGCAGTGGGTGAAACATGCAAAAGCTTCTATGGGGTTTTTAATGCACTCACAGGGCAGTTTGTACCCGGGCCTTATGATGCATGACATTTTTTTAAATTTCTTATTTTAATTTATGCAAAAGCTTCTCTCACCAATTTCAATAGACCTCTGGGAGAGTAGATTCAACAGTGTATCGCTAGCCAGTTCCGACCATCGGTAGTAGCTTTCCGGGTGTTCCTGCGACAGCGATAGCACGCAGGATACTAGGTCTAATACCTGTAAAAGCAGAGTAAAAACAATTTATACATGTAATAAAGTTGTAGCGGGTCGAAAGTCTGTACATAGAGGTTATCGAAAAAAAAGTATTGGGATACTTGAAATTGATAACAAAATACGTTTCAAAAGTTTTTGAGAATTTTTATCTGTTTAGATGTTAAAATGTTTATTTTCAATATTATCTCCAAGTTGGGCTCGGTGCAACATGATTTGTTAGAACACAAAATCATGTAGTAAAAGATTTGGCTATGTTTTATGACCGCCTGACGTCAAAACCCTCTTTGGGAATGCTATTGTAGGTGGTATCACCGCTTTATCACCGCCACCATGCGGTTGGCCATAGTCGACAGATATTCAGCCGATGTCAAATACACTACGTCGCCTTTTACGAAACACCCTGAGTGGACTAGGGGCGGCAATATTCTTTGCCGCTACCACAGATAGAGTACAGAACAATTTACGATAAATAATAGGTGAATCCTTCAAGTCATTTTCCTGGATATGTTGTATACGACTTAAGAGGATACCCAAGTGATGCCTGTCTTTCGTCTTTTCAAACAAACGTATACCTGTTTTCTTTTCAAATAATGCCCGTAGGCCTAACTCTCTCTTCGTGTAGGTAGACCTATAATTCTTTTAAGGGTTTCGTAGTCTACTAGAAACCCTTATAGTTTCGTCAAGTCTGTCTGTCTGTCTGTCTGTCTGTCTGTCTGTATGCCGCGCCCTCATAACTTCGTCAGTTTTAAAGGTCTAGGCATCAAATTTAGTGAGAAGATAGATCGTGTTGACCCAAATTTAGAAATGTTAAGAAAAAAATATTTTAATTGATTTTTGGACCCCCTTCCTATACACGTGAAAGGGGGGCAAAAAAAAATTTTTTTTCTCCAGTAATATTGAGTAGGGTATTGTTGAAAAGGTCTTTTAAAACTAATTGGAGGTTACTTTGAAACAAAGTCTCTAAAATGTTTCTGTCTCGAGATAATTGCTTTTAAAAGGGGCGTTTTTGACCCATAGGTAATTAATTCTAGCTGTAAATTCTAAAGTATGTAATATAGTTCTTAAATATGTAATATAGTTCTTAATAAGAAGTTACCATGAAAACTATAACGAATACTGTACCACTTAAGATTAAGGAAATATTAAAGTTTTTCAATTTGCGGTTGGTAACCATACAGCTGCAAACAAACCAACAACAAAATTGACTTTGTAACGCTGAAAGACCTGGGGCCTTACCACAAAAAAGATAGACCAGCGTTCAACGCGTGTCTAGCGTTTTTTTTGTATGAAGTTTTATTTTAAACACGCGTTCGACTCGCGTCTAAGTTTTTTGTGGTAAGGCCCCTGATATTTAAACGTTGACTACAAAACCCTATTTGACACGCTCTTGGCCGCTTTTTTTATATACTTATACTGTTTCCATTGGGTGTTATCAACCTACCTACTGATTCCCGAAACTCAGTATAGACGGACAGTAAGGAAAAACATTCCCTAAGGAACCATCATCTGCCTGCCTTTATCTCAATTTACGTAGTTGAGGTAGGCGCAACACGTATTGTTAGAGCACAAAATCATGTAGCAAAAGAATTTCGCAAATGTTTTATGGCCGCCCTCCTGCTTGACGTCGACCCTCTTTGGAAATGCTATTGACCATAGTCGACAGACAGAACATAGTTTCCTAAGGAACATAGCTCAAAATATGAAGAAATATTTGACCTGCTAATCCTGCTATACAAATTGACTCGATGGTACATTTTGTATGGGAGGTCCAATAATATTATTTTTCATATTTCGAGTTATGTTCCTTGGGGAAAATTGATCCTTATCACCAGCCCATAGGTACTGTATTTTCATTAAAATAATATACAATATGGTGAAAAAAAGTTTCCAGTACATGATATAGTATATGTCACACCCTGTATTCGTAAGTATTTTAGATTAAAGGTATCTTACTACCTACCACAACCTTAAATTAAAATTCTAATTGAAATTTTGATCTACAAATAATCAAAGACTGTCCAATAGACATGGCTCAAATTAATTTTTCCGCTAGTCCATAGTCAATTTCTAATTTACTAACGTACCAAGAACTATCTAGGCATGGTCAAAAGAGCAACCTCAGTCGACCAAATCATCAACAAATCACCGTTCGTAATGTATGTGTTATTTATAACAATTTTATTTTATATGTTCGGTTTTGGTGCCGCCGAATTCGAAGAAATCTCTTGGAGATACGATGTCGTATCCGTAGGGCTCGACGGCCGACCCTGCATGAACAACTGCGAGTCCGGAGTATGCATAAACGCTCCCAGCGAAACTACCATGAACTGCACATCCTCAAACGTTCTCGCGCCCACGTACTACACTTTCAAACGCAAACATAATGCCACCATAATGGGTGAATGCTGGTCCAACTGCGGATATTTCGGCTTTTCTTCTCCGTTTTGCTACGTCAATAATGAAGACAAAATAAAGCATTATTGCAACGACGCAGCCACTGATAGAGTGACAGTTTTTGGAAAAAATTGCTACGGGAATTGTAATTTCCACAGAGATTATTACTACTGGTGCTACGTGTCTGATAAAGCTGGTCCTAGAAGTAAGTTAAGGGATTGGCAATACTGCGCGCCGGCACGGAAAGAGAATGCCGTAATAATAAAACCTGAGAAGATCAACTTTGACAATGAGACGGGAGAATACACTCAAAACGAGACTGAAGAGGGCATTGAACCAGACGGCTTCACTGAATTGGGGATGGAAATGACCACTGAAAGTGATGTTGAAGAGGCCACTGAAACTGAGACGGAAGAAAGCAGTGAAGAGGAAACGGAGGAGACCACTACAGAACCGGTTCCGACCACTACAAAACCGACTACGACCACTAAAAAGAAGGCAGCAGCACCCACAACGAAGAAGGCCGTAACGACCACTGCAAAGACGACGGTAAAACCCACTACAAAGAAAGCGGCAGCGACCACTAAAAAAAAGGCAGGGTAACGACCCATACAAAGAAGGCCAGGCAACTACTGTAACAAAGAAGATCACTAAAAAGAGACGGAAGTTATGATAATGTAATCTAATCAAAACTTCCGTCTCTTTTTAGTGATCTTCTTTGTATTGTCCTCAAATAACGTTAAGGACAATCCGAACAAATAAAAATAAATAAAATAATAAATCTTTGATTCTTTCGCCTCAAAATACATAGTTCCTCTAAAAATAGGGTTCATACGTTTTCCTATTCATCTTAAGGTTTAAACTAAGTAACTCCGCCGGCTCAGCGACCCAAAGAGGATCTTGGACCCCGAAACGAGCTCCCTCCACTGGTCCCTGTCCTGCGCGATCGCCTGCCAGTTGTTGACCTGGAGATCGCGCAATTACGATTCAGGTTTATTGAATAATGTATTGGAATTTTTAATGCACTCATAGCGCAATATTATTCTCATAAATTAAAAATGAGAAAATTGAAAAATTCACTAGCGACCGCCGGGACTTGAACCCGGGACTGTGGATTGTCGTTCCACCGCTCTACCAACTTTCACCAGGGTCCGATCTTAAACACTAAACTAACACTAGTCAAACAGCCCGCCTCTTATCGAACCGGGTACAAAGGTTTGTTGGTTTTTCTATTGTCCGATATTTCTGTATTGTGGTAATAGTCCCGTTTTTGCTATTTTGAGTCAGTATGTGTCAGAGCGGTGGGACGTTTACCTATTCGGTCCGGGTTCGATCCCTGGTAGATGCATGACATTTTTTCTATTTTTTATTTTCATTACCCACTGAGTTGTCTCCTGTACTGACACGCTTGTACCGCCTCTCTCTCGTGTCAAAAATTGTACCAAAATCTTGGAAGCTTGCCAATGTGCAACCTGTGCCCAAGAAGGGTAGCCGTGCCGACCCTAGCAACTATCGACCGATCGCCATCACTTCCGTACTCTGTAAGGCTATGGAAAGAGTTCTGAACTGCAAACTGCTTTCGTACCTCGAAGACAATGATCTTCTCAGTGATTGTCAATATGGCTTCCGCCGAGGGCGTTCCACGGGAGATCTTCTAGTGTACGTAACGCATTGCTGGGGCGAGGCCATTGAAAACCACGGCGAAGCAATAGCAGTGTCGCTCGACATTTCAAAGGCCTTCGATAGGGTGTGGCATGCGAGTCTGTTGAGCAAGCTTCCAGCGTACGGCATACCCACTGGCTTCTGTAGCTGGGTGGCTGACTTCCTGAGTGAACGGTCGATCCGAGTGGTCATAGACGGCTGCTCCTCTGACCTCAAGGCTATTGACGCCGGAGTTCCTCAGGGGTCTGTACTCTCCGCGACGCTTTTCCTGCTGCACATCAATGACCTTCTATCTTCAGGAATTGTTGGGTACGCAGATGACAGTACTGTCACCGAGAAATATCTGTCCGGCGCAGGAGCCAGTGGTGATGAAATCCAAAGATTGAGAAAGGCTATGATTGAGCGTACGAGCCTGACGTTAAGTAACGTCTCCCAGTGGGGCGATGACAATCTCGTCAGCTTCAATGCTTCAAAAACGCAGGCGTGTCTTTTCTCCGCAAAAGGAGTCCTTTCACCTTTTCTCCTACTTTTCGGGGTACATCTGTTCCAGTGACCAACACTCTTCAACTCCTTGGCATGGAGCTGTCCTCTGACCTCAACTTCGGCACCACCATCGAGTCCAAGGCTCAAATTGCAGCTAGAAAGTTGGGCGTCCTGAATAAAGTCAAGCGGTACTTCACGCCTGAACAGCTTCTAACTCTTTATAAAGCTCAAGTCCGATCTTGCATGGAGTACTGCTGTCACCTTTGGGAGGGCTCGGCTAAATACCAACTTGCTGCACTGGATTCGGTGGAACGCAGAGCCAAGAGATTAATAGGCGATAAAAAACTGGTGGCGACCAAGCTTCACAGCCTGGCTCACCGCCGCAAGGTTGCTTGCCTAGCGGTCTTCTACAGATTGTACTTCGGAGAGTGTGCGCGTGAGCTGCATGAGCTAATACCACCGTCTCCTTTCTTCCATCGGACATCCAGACGCACGGCCGGCTACCATCCGTTCTTAGTTGATATACCCACATTACGCACTAAGCGCTTCAAATCATCTTTCATTATGCGCACGGCTAAAGAATGGAATTCCCTGCCTGCGTCTGTATTTCCGAGTGCATATAACCTGAATCTCTTTAAGTCTAGAGTGAATAGGCATCTTCTGGGCAAGCTCGCTCCACCGTAGATCCCATCTCTGCTCTAGGGTAAGATTAGGGTCAAGAGTAAGCCCATCATAGATAAAAAAAAAAAAAAAAAAAACGGAACGGAGACGGTATATGCGTTTGGGGTGAGAGAATGTGCGTTTGTGTTTGTGCAAAACTATGTTACCAAATATCTCCCGAACCACTAGGCCGTATTTGATGCGGTTTTCAGTGATGGATTGGTTCTTTTTTGGGACATATTCTTAGATAGGTATTACGCGAACAACACGACAGGGGGCGCTGCAGTAAACATTTGTTTGTGCAAACCAATGTCACCAACTATTTCCAAAACCACTGGTCTGATTTTGATGCAGTTTTCAGTGATAGACAAAGATTTGACTGGGGAATGTTTTTAGCTACGTTTTACGGGAACAACACACCAGGGGGCGCTGCAGGAAACTGTCGTAGGTATTTGAAAAATTTGAGTCTTGTTTTCACCTGTTCCTTCTTCTTTCTCCGGCCTGTTCCCATGTTTAATTGGGGTCGGCTCTCCCAATCGCCTTTCGCCAGGATGTTCTATCCTGGGTCGTCAGAGGGTCTAAATCTAGCTCTTCGAGGTCTCTATTTACTAAGGACATCCATGAGAGTCGGGGCCTACCGCGTCGTCTAGGGCCATGAGAGTCGGGGCCTTGTTTTCACCTGTTTGTACGAATAAAATAAATCTTCATTACCTTGTGTTGATGTAGCGTTTTCTGTAGCATGTAGAAAAGCACTTCTCGAGTTGCTTGTGCCTCTTGCTGTTGAGCTCTTCCCAGTACACTGCCACCTATTGACAGAAAAAGAACTTATTGCATACAAATAAAAGGTTACATTTAATTAAGTACAAATCTCTTAAGGGTGCGTTGTACTCGCAAAACTGAACAACTTTTGTTACAAACTTTTTTTCGAAATATGAAAAACGAAATTTGGACCACCCATACTAAGTGACACACTTTTGTCAATATTGAAATTCTTTTTCGTATTTCGAAGAAAAGTTTCTAATAAAAGTTGTTCTAAAGAGATTTGTACTTAATTAAATGTAACCCTATATATAGGGTGAATTTTTACTAGAGAAGTGACCGATAGCGGAAACTCAGAACCGGCTGGTGATATCGACCAACTTTCCCCAAGGAACACAGGTCGATATATGAAAAAAAAATTGGACTCCCATAGTAATAACTCGAATCAGCTGACGGCCAATTTTGTGAGGTTTGATTATTTTTTCATATATTAACAAAAATTGTTCTTTATCACCAGCCGGTTCTGAGTTTTCGCTATCGGTCACTAGTAATATTTCACCCAGTATATCACGCCTTTATTTCTTAAGGGTTAGGCAAAGCGTAAACGGTTGTAAAAACGGCCATTTGCACTTCATATTACACAAGTTTGAGAGTCATTCAGAAGACTGTATCACCATAATGATAGTTTGTCAGCCTGTCGTCTAAAATTGCAATAAACAACTAGTCTCAAATCTCTTAGTCGCTTCTTACGACACAGGAATGACATGGGGTGATGCTATTCTAAGCCGGCACAGCGGCTAAACAAAGGAAGTAATACGCGGGATAAGCAACCTACTTTTCTGTAATATCAATTGAAGTTTACTACTAAAACAGATCTATACAATTTCGTAAAGAAAATACTAAGTTATAAGGTGCCGTGTGGTAGCGGATGAAATTACTGCCACTCCTCGTCGACTTAGGGTTTTTTGACCTCGGCTGAATATCTGTCGACTATGGTCAACCGCATGGTGGCAGTGATACCTACAACAGCATTCCCGAAGAGAGTTTTATAAAACATAGCCAAATCCTTTAGCTACATGATTTAATGTTCTAACCGTTCTAACAAAACATGTATCGCCGACTCCAACAGATTTCTGATCACGGCAGGAAGATGATGATGAAACAGAAAGTAGTAAATCCCTTGGTAAATCCTACCTCCCATATTGCTAAAAACTTTGATAGCCACGGGTTCCAATCCAGAAATACATTCCGCATGAGCACCTGATGCCATCAAACCGTCACAAAGTTGAATTAGCTAGAAATAAACAACAATTTACATCATAAATGGTGGTACATAATGGTTACATTCTGCAATAACCATTTATTAAAAAAAGTTACACAAATCTCAAAGATATAAAACAAAACATTCACTTTAATTCTAGAAAACATATAGGTACTGCAAGCAATCTTAAAGTACAGCCGCCCGACAGGCCGCTCCAACTTCAGCTTTCTTTTTGACAGCTGTATGGGGATACGAGAAGACATGTCAACAAAGATAAATAGACCTTAAGCCATAGCATTAATATGCTTTTGACAGCTGTCAAAAAGGACTTATTCGGGCGACCGCACTGTAATACAAGTAAGTTGGCAATACCAACAATTTATTTATTAAAATTTCGCCAGTAAAACACGGCTAACAGGACTTACTTTAGGTATTTCAATAATCTGCTTCGAATGGTGCTTTGATGATGATAGTTGCACGAGAAACATGAGTATGCTGTTGACAAGATCGCAGCAGTTTCTGAAAAAAAAAAAAACATTAATTGTAATCATAATCACCAACAAACGTGAAATGCCCACTACTGGACACAGGCCCCCAGGCGCTTTCACAGAAAACTATTTTGGACTAACTGCATCCAATGGCTGCCGAAAACCATGGTATAATAAGATACTCCGCTTGGTATTCCATTCCGAGACTCGTGAATCACGTGACTGATGCTGTGGGTTACCAGTGGTGTAATCAGAATTACCCGATCTTATGATTATTTTTGTAAATCATATAAGATACTGTTAACTAATAAATAAAATTTAAGTGTTGTTGTGAAGTTCAAGTTAATACACACGTAAATCTAAATTATAAAATTACTAGCTGTTACCCGCGGTTTCGCCCGCGTACTCATAGGGATTTATTAATTACCTACTTGCGTATTCTTAACGACACATCATAAGGCAAACAACTGGGAGGGCACTCAATTTAATTCAATTTATTCACTTCCTTGAAAGAATAGCAAGGATAAAATCCTAGCGCTAAGTATCTAGCTCTCTCCCTTGAAAATGAATTTAATTTGTGGTACCTTGGCGCTACCGTCAGCAAAACAGACTATTGCAAAAAAACATGAGGCGTTAGAATGATCGATGGCAAACGACCAAGAGGTTGCAGTGTAGTTAGGTGGTCAAATCAAATACGCTCAGCGCTCTATGTCATCAAAGACTCGCCTCGGTCTCGGTTTCGGTCTCGGGCTCAGTCGAAGGCTCGGCCTTATCTCAATCTCGGTTTCGGTCCTGGACTCGATCTCGATCTCGGTCTTGTTCTTCGTTTAGGAGCCGGTCTCGTTCACGGTCTCGGTCTTCTTTCGTATACAATCATTCGTATATATTTCGGTATTGGTCACGGTCTCCGTCCTGGTCTTGGCCAAGGCCTCAGTCCTGGTCCTGGTATTGGTCTCCTATTCCCGGGTTTGGCCTTTTCAGCATTGCATAATTTCATCCCCTATTTTGACACCCCGGGTATGATTTTTGAAAACTTTTGAATATAATGATATCTACTATTCATCAGAAATAAGTGTGTCAAATTTCAAGTCTGTGGCTCTAAGGGTCCGGCCGGCACGTTAATATCAAACTTTCATCCCCTTGTCTCCCCCTTAGGGGTTGAATTTAGGAAAACGCCAAAACACGTCTATAATAATTTTTAAAGACCTTCCATAGTACGAAATTTCTGTCAAATATTTATCAAAAGAATAAAAGGTTTCTTACAAATTTTCATCCCCTGTTTTACCCCTTAGGGCTTGAATTTCGAAATATCCTTTCTTAGTGGATGCCTACAATGTTTAAAGAATACGCATGCCAAATTTCACGCTTCCAGCTCTAAAGGTTTAGCCTGTGCGTTGATACATGACCTATCCTTTGCCTTTTATATACAGCGTGTAACGGAAAGACCCTTACAAGCCGAAAGTGGCAAAACGTACTGGTGGTATGGAACATTTGTGTGAAGTATCACACCGGAAAACGCAAATTTTTGGAAACGAAAAAATAACATTTGTAACCTAGTATGTTAAGGTAATACAAATTTCATCGTTCCCAACACTAACGAAATTGAGGCCCTCACGACGTCCTCAAAGCCCTCAAACAAAATGTTTAGATGAGCTTTTTCATTTTATGCTAACCTGGTAGGTCTCAACACAAGCTGTCACAAAGCTCCGAGGCCCTCACGATGTCTTCCTCAAAACCAACAAAACCATCAAACAAAATGTCTACAAGATTTCTTCATTTTATGCTAACCTGGTAGTTCTCAACACAAACTGTCAAAAAATAAATCTCCAACGCCGCGCATTGAAAGTCGCGGACGTTGCGCGGACGTGTTTGTCATACTTAAGGTACAGATTCG
This sequence comes from Phthorimaea operculella, assembly GCA_024500475.1. Classification (NCBI taxonomy): domain Eukaryota; kingdom Metazoa; phylum Arthropoda; class Insecta; order Lepidoptera; family Gelechiidae; genus Phthorimaea; species Phthorimaea operculella. Next base: position 6,289,186 of record JANFCV010000008.1, on the reverse strand, counting down.
TTATTTGCAGCTATCACCGCAAATGGTCAACAACATGCGAATAACTCGCGTGGTCGAAATTAGTGGCAATTCAGAGATGTGCTGAGTGCAAGGTGCAAAAACGCATCAAAAGCGCGTGTTTGTCTTATGTCGTCGACCGTGATCAGTCGCGAAGAACGAACTTGCACCTTAACTACACAAGAAAGCTCGGTTATTCCTACGCAAAGTTTAAGTAAATGAAATAAGCTATGAACCTTAATATTTTATTCAAAATTTAAGTTCACAGAGCTGCCTCCTTTAGATGCCTTCGATGTCACTGCACTACACTGTCCAGGGATTTTTAAAAATGCACAGTCAGACCTTCACAACAGTTTCGGCATACTTCTTTGTGTTTTTCGAAGTCTTCATTTTCTTCTTGTGAGGAAAAACACCACAAGACAAAGCAGCTTATTCTTCTGGACAAATCAATGGTGATCTCTTCAATTTTTGCGTGCCCCGTCTTGGTCCGGAAAAAGCAGCTGAATTTGTTCTTGACCTAGGTACCTACTTATTGTTCACTATTTGTCCAAGTCAAATGTTATTGCATGTTATTTTGACTACCAAATACCGTATTAGTTTTTTAATGGACATTTTAGATAAAATAATTGTAGTCTTCAGCGAAATAAATTAATTAAATTCAGTTTCTCGTTTTGTTAGTAATTTTCATAAGTTTTACAAAAACGTCAAACGTGGCAATGACAATTACGTATCAATGGGTATTGTTTATTTTTATTCTCAGCTGTCATCTCTTTGCTGAAATTGGCACATACTTTTTGCTGAAAAGGAACTTAGGCTGAACTTTTTAAGAATATGGAATCCTAGTACATTTTCACGGTTTGTTGCCAACTTTGTTGCCGACTAACATCGCAGAAAAAAAAAACATCCAAAGAAAAGATGGAATATGGAATAGGAAAGCATAAATCCCAAGGAAGCATTCAACATTAGCTCAAAAAGATCTTGGATCTTTTTAGTTTGTCTACCAATCTACGTAGACTCTGATATGACATAATCAAAACAGACCTATTGGATGTTTTTTGGTTTGATAAGAAGAAGATAGCTGTTTGACAACGTTTGTCATGTTGTGTAAAGTCAAACATACTCGTAGATCTGTTTTTGAATCCATTGAAAATGTATGCTATGCTATTTTACCTTAGATTGTTACCAAGAATACATAGCAAAGAAGAGCTTGTAAAATGGTAAAAAGTACTTAAAAAACAAAAAAAAATCGTTGTTGACGTCATTCATTGCCATTTCATAGTGGGAGAATACCAGGACAACATAAACAAAGAGTGGAAAGACTGTGTACATTGCTACTTTTAGTGTTGCGTTTGTTGCCAATGCTTTTGATAAACTTCAATGTAATGCATCGCCGAGGAAGCATATCTGTTAGGAGGTGGTATGACTTGAAAGCACTCTTTGAAGATGAGGTTTGGGAGGACCCACTTTAGTGATGGGCAAGTAACTCGTATCGGGAACTGTTACCCTTTTTTTTGATGTTGTTACTTTTTAAAATTATTGAATTGGCGATTACAGTCCTCGCTAAAGGTTTATTATCACCAGTACGTTCTGCCCCTTTTGGCTTGTAATACCCATTCCGTTACACCCTGTATATAGATTTTGAAATATTTTAACTCATTGTTCTGAGATTGAATTTACCCCATAACGTATTTTATTGAAATAAAGTGACAATACTAGTGACTTAGGCAAGTGTCACTCTGGGAATGTAAGACCATGTTTTATTAGACTAAGCCGAAAACAACTATCAGATCGTCGCTTCTCGTCTTGCTTTCCAGTGCCTGACCGTCATTCCAAAACTTTCTGATCCCGTCGGATCTACGAGTTGTGTGCCACTGCAGAATTTTCAAATTTTCAAACTGAATTTAGTCTAAAACTTACCCACGTATACAAACACATATCATATTTTCAAGATTTTATTTTATATTACTTAAAAAAAATACCAGTCCTTATCGCCACGTGTGTCAAAATATTTAAGGGCCGTTTCAAGCCCTTAGTGGAAATTAATGGGGTGATGCTATTCCAAGCCGTCATCAAACGCTCTCAAATTCACTGAATTTTATGTATAAAAGACATAAGTAACAATTTCTTACGGTATCTCATGTTGCTCCACCAAATCCAGTTGCTTCATCAGAAACCCGATGAAAATCTGGTCACTGTCTAGCATACAGTAATTGACTCGCAGAGTTAGAAGTTGGTTCAACAGGCATAGCACTGCGCATTGCAGGGGGATGTCGTTTTGCATTGTGTAGCTCTGGAAATTGATATAAAATGTTTAATATAAGGTGTAAAAAAAACAACTGCAAATATTTTAAGGAGTGAACCAGCCCATGAAAATGAACAACTTTCTCCAAGGAATATAGGTCAAAATACATAAAAAAGGACCTCCCATACAAATTGACTCAGTCGTCTGGTACATTTTGTATAGGAGGCCTAATGTTTTTTCGGGTCCAGATTATAACATCGAAGGTCGTTACATGGAATGTCGCAACATCGACAACGCTGCATCGAATGGTCGCCACATCGAATGGTCGCCACATCAAAAGGTTGCCACATCAAAAGGCGGCCACATCGAACGGTCGCCACATCGAAAGGCCGCCGCATCGAATGGTCGCCACATCGAAAAGTCGCCACATCGAAAAGTCGCCACATCGAAAGGCTGCCACATCGAATATGCATAAAGGTGGGCTTAAAAACCAAGCGACAGCGACAACGACGTTGCCGCTGTCAAATGACTGGTTGGGCTTGTATGGGGAACCAGAAAAACCGAGCGACGGCGTCGTTGCGGCGCGCCACGACGCCGTCACGTTGACCATTCGATGCGGCGGCCTTTCGATGTGGCGATCATTCGATGTGGCGGCCTTTCAATGTGGCGACCTTTCGATGTGGCGACCATTCGATGTGGCGACCATTCGATGTGGCGACAATTCGATGTGGCGACCTTTCGATGCAGCGTTGTCGATGTTGCGACATTCCATGTAACGACCTTCGATGTTATAATCTGGACCCTGTTTTTTCATATGTCGACATAATATGTTCCATGGGCAAAGTTGTTCAGTTTCATGGGGCGGACTATCGATAGTGGGCTGGTTCACCCCTTCAAATATTTGCAGTAGATTTTTTACATCCTTTATATTGCAACCTCGTAATTTATCGGATTTGTCATTTTTGGCTCTTTATCTACGACAAACAGTCCACTGCTAGACATAGGTCTTTCTCTCAACGACTAACCTAAGACTTTAGGACTATCTTATTTAAAAAATTGCGTCAAATATAAAGCGTTAAGTTATTATGATACACATATTAACTTAACAGAATTATATGTTTCGTCACTTTGACTCTATGCAAAAACCACGCTTTGCAACATTTTTTAAAATATTGTACGTAAGCTGCTATGTAAGGATATGACTTTTAAACTGAAATATTTTTTTTTCAAAAAAACAAATAATACGATCGCTCAAGTACATATAATATCGAAAAAATAGAGCCTCCAGTAATATAGCTGCACGTACTTCAATTCCAGAAAGTCTTACCTTCAAAGCCTGAATCACCACCGGTTCGAACAGTCGTATATACCTCTCCAACTCTTTCTTATTCGTACCCCATTTCCTATCTGTTCTGTTCTTCGAGAAATTCTCCATTTTTATCAGCAACTCCCTTTCCGCCATCATCCTAGGATTCTTATTATCTAACGACAGTTTCTGACTAGTATTCGAGGTAATACTGCTTCTCCTAGAATCTTGATTCAATGGTTGAAGTGAATTTATCATCATAACATGATCGTAGAACGATGTTTTAGTTTTAGGAATCTCTTTATCGTCAATACTCATGAAGTCTGAATACTGATTTATAGTATTCGTGCCGAATAGGCATTTCAAGAGTTGAGTGATACAATACACAGTTTTTTCCGGGCATAAAGGCATTATGACTCGCAGGTAGTATAGGATTTCTTCTGTGACCGAACCGTATTCCCTTTCGGTTGAGAGTTCGAGTTGTATGGCCAAACAGTTGAGGCTGGTTGATAAGAAATCGTGGAACATGCTGGTTTGAGGGTCGAGGTTGATCTGGGAAAAAAAAGATGGGCTAAGTTATTGTAGGATCTGAAAGAATATCTTATTTCATTATGTTTTTAATTTATCCAAATACATTTTAGAGAAACTGAACTAATTCCGTAAAACCTTATTTATACATGTTTTAAAAAAAAGATAAAAAACAAATAACGTCATAACATAACATTGTTGTTGACATCCTGTTCAAATGTCATATATTATTATGAATATGATAGAGAGGCGTAAATGGAAACATTAATGTTGCCAATGCGGAATATATTTTTTATCTGTGCCAGTTATTCGGTACTCATTTAGGTACTATGATCCTGTCTGCTACTTTTATAAATGTCTGTAATTTTTGTAGTTAGTCTAGTTTTATTTTAATTTTTCGTTTTGCGTTTCTTGTTCAGTTTCTTAGGCTGATATATCACTCGAAATAACATTAATATTTTTTGTGCTTACATTCACAGTTTGTGTTTACGTCGTTCAGACGAAACTTCACGTCACACAAACGGGAAATAAAATGGTAAAAAAAATGTTTTGAGTATTTTGCGAAAAATAGCCACGGGTCTCCCCATCTAGTATTTTGCCCACACTTTTGTCTACGTTGCAGATGTAAGTTCATTGAACTTTTGTATGGGTAACGGTTCGCCTTAAACGACTGAGAAACTTACTAAGTAGTTCAAAACTTACTTTGTGGTTAGAATACGCCGCCCTCAAATTCTCATAGAGCTTCATATAAAACGGCTCGTTAAAGAAATGCCCAGCCAGGTTTCCCTTGAGATTCGATACTTGGGAGGGCTTCTTCTTCAAGCCCTTCTCTTCTAGTATCTCAGTTGGGATACTGGTCTTTCTCGGGGTTTGTTCTGAAAATAATGTGTAGATAAAGATATGTTTTAAAAACATAAAAAAAAGAAACGAATTAAATACATGAAAAAAAAGTGCAATTGTGTGATAGATGATTCAGCTTATCAAAATGAGCAACAATTTTTTTGAGGTACCTAATAATGTTGTAAAAAATCTTCTCAAATGCTAGGCTTTCTTAAACGAAATACTACATCCTTTAAACAAAAAACAACAAAAATAATTTTATATAATGCTATCGTACGGAGCCACATGGAATACGCTAGTATTATCTGGAACCCGATCTACAGTCAACAATCCCAACGAATTGAGTCAATTCAGCGTGCCTTTACCAAACATCTAGCATTTTGCTCTTCTGGAATATCGCATCGCACTCCATATAATAATAGACTACAATTTTTCAAGTTTAATACCCTTAAACACCGGCGAACCATGCATGATCTTACATTTCTTTATAAATCTGTCAACAACTGCACTGATTCAATGGACATACTTGGACAAATATCACTAGCGGTACCTTTTAAATATCCACGCCATCCAATTACAAAAATATTTCATGTACCTTATTGTCGAACCAATATAGGCCTTAATGGTCCAATTGTGAGGATATGTCGTTTGTATAATGAGTTTAATGGCAAATGCCCTAACATTGATATCTTTAGTGACTCATTACCAAAATTCAAAAAGAACATTAAAATGCTGGAACTTGATCTCAAAACGAATGATCTCAAATTACCTTAATTTTTTTTTATCTCATTATCTCTAAGAAGTTGTAATTTTTTTTTTAATTGTTGTTTAACTTTAATAAGAACTGTAGTAGTTAGTTTTACTTCCTACCTTTTATATTTAAGATTAAAGTAGATTAATACTTATTTTACTGTTGTATATTTTAGAGCATGTTGTGTTTATCTTTAATTGTTAAGCATATAAGAATAATTTAAAAATTGTATAAAACACTGTAAATGTTCCTATATGTTTAATGTAGATGAACCTTAATAAAGAAATTAAATTAAATTAACCGAAATTTTACAAACTCAGTTACTGGTAGAGTACGAGCACGAATATCTTCCCGCATGAGCTCAAGGTTTATTTATTGTACACAAGAAACATTACAGAACAATACATAAAGAAATTAGACACAACAGGCACTGCTTATCTCTAAAAAAGAAAGGTTGTGTTGTAACCGATTATTTTTTGCAATTTCTGTGGTATCAGCAAAGTAAAAAGATCTTTTCTGCTACGAATATAAGAATATGGCATGAAATTTTGTCAAATAATCAAGTATTTGAAAAAATTACCGACTATATTAGCAAGCAACTAACCTTTTTCTTTCCTCCTAACCGGACTCCCCGGCAAGGCAATACCGCTCTTATTCAAATGCACATTAGGGTTAACCTCCTCAATCAAATGCACCAGAATATTCAGCATTTTCAGCGTGACTTGTAGGAATTTCTCAGACAATACTGATAGTTTGGTGTTGTCGAGATGGTGCCATTTTTCTTTTGCGTTTTCCACGTCGCGTTCTAAGATGTCTAAGTTGGATGTTTTGTACTGCATTGTGTTGTGTATTTCAACTGGAAATAAATAATTGATGATTATTTTACTGAACGCTGCCATAGAAAACCTTATTATTCTATAAATCGATTCCCTGTGGTAAATAAATTACATTCTAAAGTAAGAACTGCCTACGAACTCTGTGGCGTGCTAGTTTGTTGACGTTCTCGATCCAGAGGTATGGTAATGATTCCAAGGAAAATGTAATTGGGAGGGGAATGAATGATGTCTTAGCACCAAAAGGAACCGAAAATACTCGTCAAATGTACAAGTCATGTCACAAACTCACAAATCACATGACATTATGTTTATTTAAAAATCCCAGGGGTCGTTACTAGGGTCGTTAAACGACTTGCCAAGCCAAACGATAGAATAGCTGATTAACGATAGAATAAATTGAAAATGAGAAAATTGAAAAATTCATCAGCGACCGCCGGGACTTAAACCCGGGACTGTGGATCACCGTTCCACCGCTCTACCGACTGAGCTACGGGCGCCTAGCGGACCCTGGTGAACTTTTCAACCTCTTGATGCTCGTCTCGAAGCGACGATCCAATGACATCTGTAGAAAGTATTTAGATCTTTACTACATGGTTAGTCCACATTATGAGTTGAATTCAACCCATATAATGAAGCTTGCTTAGACCAATGTAACATTGAGAATAATATTGCGCTGTGAGTGCATTAAAAATTGCAGTAAAACGATAGAATAGCTGATTAACGATAGAATAACATACCAGGGTAGAATAAAGAGCTTATATCAAGCAGAATAGTCTTCACAGCTACAGCGGAGTTGCAACAGTCCAAGTTATCTATACAGTAGCTTAGGATACCCTGTTCTGAATAAGAGTCGATGTTTTTCCATGGGGAGTATTTGTGGCATATCGCTTGGAGGGCTTCTAGTAGACCTTGCTAAAAAAAAAAAAAAAATGAAGTTCAAAACACCAAGAAACAAAAAATCTGCTATAGTGTAAGGCCTAACACTTTTAACCCAAAAAAAAAGTTATATTTGATGAGCTCCATCACATATGTTCCTAGATTAATTCTAAGCATTTCTAGTCCGGGAGCCAGAAAAAAAAGTGAAGAATGGCGGAGAGGGAGGGGATCAAAGATGGCCGCCGCCAATCATCTTTAAAAAAAATCCTTTCTCCTTCTGGTGGCTGGTAGGGCATGTTTAGTATCATTTCCATACAAATCGATGCCGTAGAATTTGTTTCTGGTACTATTTCTTGTCTATTTCATAATAATTTCAGAAGAAAAATGTAAAAATGTGAAAATTTAGGTTGAAGATTTTTGTTTGTAAGCTAATAACTTTAAAAAACAGACAAAATATGACATATAAAAATACTATTATAAAGTGTGATTTATGTGGATTCTAAAAATAAACACACCGAATAATGATTTAGTGCAAAAAAACTGTGAAAAAAATTAAAAAGACTTCAGTCTGGGCAGTGGCTGAACACGCGCTATGTGGCGTTAATCTTACATAAAAGTCGAGTGTGAGTTTTTGGATGCTCATTTAACATCACATCAGCCTATTTTAGTCCATTACTGGATATTGGCTTTCCCCCTGGGAACAAGACGATCTTCTGTTGCTGCCTTCTTTCTACTTCACTTCTTTTAAATCACCGGTCCCTCATGGCGGCGTCCGCTACGCTTGCCCATACATAATCTCCATTCAAGAACGCGTATCTGACTGAACTCCACCGTCCATCACATCGGTTAGGTATACTACTGATCAACAGATGTGCCCAGCCAACTGCCATTTCAATTAGCTTCACTTCTAGACGAAAACTAGATATCAAACTTTTAAGCAACAGTTCAGACTTTTTACAATTTGTCGATAAGAACCCGTTTAAATAAATTATAACTATGTATACCATGTTGGTTACTATAATCTCATTCTGGATTTTAGTAAATTACTGGGATCTTAAGCATATAGGTAACTCTCTATGTGTCTGTGAGGGATATGTAGCCGGTCAGTTACTTTTGCTGTCAGTTTTAACTTTATGTAGTTCAGTCAATGATATTATATGTAGGTTCTAGGTTGTAGATACGCCACCTGAGCAAAAATTTGTTACTTCAAATTGGTTCACAAGACGACCAATGAATCAGTCAGGCTATGAGCTGTTACGTGACATATGCCAATTTTTCTGTTCAAGCTTTATGGGGGTACCGTATCTATAATAAAATGTCTTTGTAGTTCAGTTCATTTTTTACGCTGAACTGATGAAGCATACCCAAGTACGAAAGACGCAAACTATATTTGCATAATTTGGAAAATACCGTTAAGGAGGTTCTACGTATTGGCTAGATTATTAGTACCTACTCGTAAGTATCATTCATTACTAGTAAACGACCGATCGAATACCTTTGTTTTGAAGCATTGCGGCAAAGATGACTCTAGGATATGACGCAACTTTCCCTGCCCAGGCAAACTGCGTTCTACTGGTGATTTTAGCCTCAAAATTGTGACCAATGTCGGCGGGACGTCATTTAATTTCAATAGATACATCCCATCGACCGCCTCAGAGATAATGTGCTAAAGGAACTTTTTTAGTTCACGTTAACGTACGAACATTGACGTATAATAATTACCAAAATATTTTCATTTTAAGCCCGAGCCATAGTATTTCCTAGATCCATGGCTCGAGCACTTTCCAACCGTGACTAACTCGACGACGAGTGAATAACTTATAATAGCTATTGATTAGCATTGACTGACTGTATTGTCTAACATTGTTAGCTGAGTACCATTGACTTGCACAGATATATCACAAAAATATACTACAAGAGGATCATTATTGTAAATTATCCTAGTTTAATGATTCCACTGATTGAAGATGCAAAAATCATTATACCCCAATTCAAACTAGGGTTCTCTGCATCACAGTGCTATCCATGGATTATAATGGACATACACAACTCAGATCCGGTAAACAGTAGATTCAAGAACAGATATTTAAATTTAACATTTCAAAAAATATGGTTCCGTGCGTGGAGGGCACGTTGAGCTGTCGGTTTCGGTTGCTGTCTATGATTACTTAAACGGTGGTCGTTACACAACCATGTCAGAAACTCTGCTACTTGTAGTAGGCGGCTGTAAAATTCTGACACCAGGGTCCATCGGGTCGTTGGATGACTCGGCGTCTCACACGAAGATAGAGAGATACCTCTTTGCGCATCAAACAGACCACTACACCACATCAACACATCATTTACTAGCTAGCTAGCTGTCCTGAGAACATCCCACTAATGAAAACTATTATTTGCGAGCACATACTTCGGGCCATAATATTGCCAAGAAGAAATTAAATTGGTATATACCAAGAAGTTCATGTCTGGGTATAACCTCAGTGCTTCTCTAAACGTTTCCGTGTTTTTCTTCTTGGGGTCGCAAAATGAAGACTCTTCAGATTTACCAGATATCAAAGTTAGTACCTGGAACGCACCTGTTGCATACGAGTAAGATTGTCTTTGCTGCATTCATATTTTCTTTAAAAGAAAGTTAAAGTAATTAGATCTATATCTGTGTGATGGAAACTGTGGTCATATTTTTTGCATGTGACCTACCTAAATAACTTATTTTATGTGGTATAATCTCTATTTGTAAGATTAACGCCATATAGCGCGTGTTCAGCCACTGCCCAGACTGCAGTCTTTTAAATTTTTCACAGTTTTTGCACTAAATCATTATTAAGTGTGTTTATTTATAGAATCCACACAAATCACACTTTATAACAGTATTTTTATATGTCATATTTTGTCACTTTTAAAAAGTTATTAGCTTACAAAGCAAAAATCTTCAACCTAAATTTTCACATTTTTACGTTTTTCTTCTGAAATTATTATGAAATAGACAAGAAATAGTACCAGAAACAAATTCTACGGCATCGATTTGTATGGAAATGATACTAAACTTGCCCTACCAGCCACCAGGAGGAGATAGGATTTTTCTTTTAAATGATTGGCGGCGGCCATCTTTGATCTCCCCCCTATCCGCCATTCTTCACTTTTTTTTCTGGCTCCCGGACTAGAAATGCTTAGAATTGATCTAGGAACATATGTGATGAAGCGCATCTTCTGACGCAAAAAAAAAGGGTTATGTATGGGAGACAATGGTTATTCCTCTAACTACTATAGCTTTTTATACTAAAGTTATTGAAAACAAATAAGCTACAAAGTGTAAACAAAGTTATCTGGGCTTGTAACAGAACGGTTGGCAAAAGGAAAACAAAATCTCCATTTTCAAAGTTCAAAAAATCAACTTGTTTCGTTGATCTAGATCGCGGTCGCTAAGGTAGTATAGTAGAACGATACACCGAAATTATGATAGTCCCGGATTCAAGTGCCAGTTCTAATTAAATGTTTTGATATCTTGTTATGATAAACTGTCCCTAAAATATCATGTGAACGAGGCAAACACTACAACTTTTTACAGCCATTGAGGGTCAGCCTATACTGCAAAGGATAAATTCGTTATTAAATAAAACATAAAAATACTCACCGAATAATATTTACAACTGGAAGCCATAAGCTTTCCCATTATATCACCCACAATCACCTTCAAACTGTCACCCTTAATCACCTCACCACCCTTAAATTGCTCAGGCAAATCGTAATAGAAGTAGATATTTCTGACCAGGTCTAAGGACAAGCCTGGGTGGTCGAAGGTGAAAATTTGACTATGGTCTTTAGCCATTTCTGCGACCATTGAAGATGGGGAATGGTGTTTGGGTATGTAGATTTTTGGGATGATGCTGAAAGTATAGTAACAGATTAAATAATATATATTTTTTTTAAATAATGTTACAAAACTGTATAATATTTAGATTATTGTTTTGAACGGGATTATTACCGCGGTAAGGTATTTGTTTACCTGGGCCATTAACAGTCTACCAGTCACTTTACCAGTCTACTCGTGCCATGGAGCGTGAATCCACTCCGAAATATCGAGGTAAACAAAAATCTTACCGCGTAATAATCCCTTTCAAAACAATAACAATATTGTCTCTTTCCGATGTTAGCAACAGAAAACGAACAGCAAATATAGAAACTAATATATCTACAGCGGTAGTTATGGCTGTCACAACACTTTAGAAATTGCCGCCGCCCCGCGGTTCCACTAACATCTTCCTTCGCTTTCCCAGTGGGAATGGCATATTTTCGAGCGGTAAAGTTACCTATGTGTTACTCCAAGTTTTACTCTGTGTATAAAATCAAATCCGTCAAGCCGTTTGAGTGTGAAGAAGCAAACATACAGACACACACACACACAAACTGTCAGATTTATAACAGTTTGGTTTTTACATTTTCTTGTATAACTTTGTTTATTGAACTTACTTGGCAATGGCTTGTGAAGCAGCATTCCTGACTTTTTGATCTTGATCACCTAGCAATCTGTACAGTGTGTCCATTATGGATTTGCACTTCGTTTGATACCCAAGGTAGAGGATAAACAACCTGGAAAAAGTACCTCTACATAAATCGTTGTAAGAACTAAACTTCGTTTTGGTATGCGTTTTGAAAGAAGGTAATGGCATGGAATACAAATAAAGTCAAGCCAACCAAGCTGAGTCAGGACAGGACGAGTCAGGTCATGTCTCAAGTTAAGTTAGTCGTAGTGAGGTATACTGAGGTTGAGAGAAGTGGTCGAAGTTTACCTGATGCAAAGTAAGGCAAAATGAAGAGTACTGAGATGAAGTGGCGTAAACTTAGGTAAAGTAAGGCGAAGTGAGGTGAACTGGGGTGAAGTTAGGTGAAGTAAGGCGAATTGAGATAAAGTATGGGTGAAGTAAACTAAGGTCAAGTAGAACGATGTGAAGTGAAGTCAGGAGAAATAAAGTAAAGTGAGGTGAAGTAAAGTGAAGTGTGACAAAGTAAAGTGATGCTGTCTTAAGCAAAGTGAAGTTTAATGCGAAAAGTTTCAGGCATTGTGAAAGTCAAGTTTAGAGAAGTGAAAAGAAAGGACTGTTACTCTCGACCACTACTAAAGAATTCAACGTGTTTACAAGCAACTGCCAGTGTGCGAAGTAAAGTGAAGTGAGCGAAGCGAAAGAAAGTGAAGGGAAGTAATGTGAACAGAAGCGAAGTGAAGTTTGGTAAAAGAAGTCACGAGAGAAGTGTATAAAGTCAAGTGATAAGTGTAGAAATGAGTTTTACTTACTTCTGATAATTCAGTTTCTCATAAAACCGACACAGACTGACCCTACACAGCCAGTAACTGTTACTTTCGACCACTACTAAAGAATTCAACGTGTTTCAAGCAACTGCCAGAGTGCAAAGTAAAGTGAAGCGAAGCGAAAGAAAGTGAAGGAAAGTAATGTGAACAGAAGAGAAGTGAAGTTTGGTAAAAGAAGTCACGAGAGAAGTGAATACAGTCAAGTGATAAGTGTAAGGTAAAAGTGAGTTTTACTTACTTCTGATAATTCAGTTCCTCATAAAACCGACACAGACTGACTCTACACAGCCAGTAACTATTACCCTCGACCACTACCAAAGAATTCAACGCGTTTACAAGCAACTGCCAGTGTGAACTGTTGACTATGGCTGGAGATAGGGCAGTCAGGCTGGACAAAGTGTGGCTCAAAGTAAAGAACGTAACTAAGGAGAGAAGTAAACTAAGGTCAAGTTTAGCGATGTTAAGTGAAGTCAGGAGAAATAAAGTAAAGTGAGGCAGAGTAATAAGAAGTGAGGCGAAGTAAAGTGAAGTGCGCGAAGTAAAGTGACGGAAAGTGATGCTACCTGAAGCAAAGTGAAGTTTAATGAGAAAAGTGTCAGGCATTGTGAAAATAAAGTTTAGTGAAGTGAAATGAAGGGAAGGATATGGTATTAGTGTTACTTACTTCTGATAATTCAGTTTCTCATAAAACCGACACAGACTGACTCTACACAGCCAGTAACTATTACCCTCGACCACTACCAAAGAATTCAACGCGTTTACAAGCAACTGCCAGTGTGAACTGTTGACTATGGCTGGAGATAGGGCAGTCAGGCTGGACAAAGTGTGGCTCAAAGTAAAGAACGTAACTAAGGAGAGAAGTAAACTAAGGTCAAGTTTAGCGATGTTAAGTGAAGTGAAAAGAAATAAAGTAAAGTGAGGCGAAGTAAAGTGAAGTGAGACGAAGTAAAGTGAAGTGTGACGAAGTAAAGTGAGGTGAAGAAATGCTATTTTAAGTAAAGTGAAGTTTAATGCGAAAAGTGTCAGGCATTGTGAAGTTTACTGAAGTGAAAAAAGGGAAGGAAATGGTATACTTACTTCTGATATTTCAGTTTCTCGTAAAACCGACACAAACTGACTCTACACAGCCAGTAACTGTTACTCTCGACCACTACTAAAGAATTCATCGTGTTTACATGCAACTGCCAGTGCTTAAGTAAAGTAAAGTGAAGTGAAGCGAAGCGAAAGAAAGTGAAGGGAAGTAATGTGAACAGAAGCGAAGTGAAGTTTGATAAAAGAAGTCACGAGAAAAGTGTATAAAGTCAAGTGATAAGTGTAAAAATGAGTTTTACTTACTTCTGATAATTCAGCTTCTCATAAAACCGACACAGACTGACTCTACACAGCCAGTAACTATTACTCTCGACCACTACTAAAGAATTCAAAGTGTTAACAAGCAACTGCCAGTGTGAACTGTTGACTAAGGCTGGAGATAGGGCAGTCAGGCTGGACAAAGTGTGGCTCAAAGTAAAGAACGTAACTAAGGAGAGAAGTAAACTAAGGTCAAGTTCAGCGATGTGAAGTGAAGTCAGGAGAAATAAAGTAAAGTGAGGCGAAGTAAAGTGAAGTGAAGCAAAGTGAGGCGAAGCAAAGTGAAGTGAGGCGACGTAAAGTGAAGTATGACTAAGTAAAGTGTAGTGAACAAGGAAGTGATGTTATCTGAAGCAAAGTGAAGTTTAATGAGAAAAGTCTCATTCATTGTGAAATCAAAGTTTAGTGAAGTGGAAAGAAGGAAAGCCATTGGTGGGTGATACTTACTTCTGATAATTCAGTTTCTCATAAAACCGACACAGACTGACTCTACACAGCCAGTAACTATTACTCTCGACCACTACTAAAGAATTCAACGTGTTGACAAGTAACTGCCAGTGTGAACTGTTGACTAAGGCTGGAGATAGGGCAGTCAGGTTGGAAAAAGTGTGGCTCAAAGTAAAGAACTTAACTAAGGAGAGAAGTAAACTAAGGTCAAGTTTAGCGATGTGAAGTGAAGTTAAAAGAAATAAAGTAAAGTGAGGCGAAGTAAAGTGAAGTGAGACTAAGTAAAGTGAATTCAAGCTAAGTAAAGTGAAGTGAGACGAAATAAAGTGAAGTGAAGTGCTGCTATCTGAAGCAAAGTGAAGTTTAATAAGAAATATGTTAGGCATAGTGAAAGTAAAGTCAAGTATTAGTGTTACTTACTTCTGATAATTTAGTTTCTCATAAAACCGACACAGACTGACCCTACACAGCCAGTAACTGTTACTTTCGACCACTACTAAAGAATTCATCGTGTTTACATGCAACTGCCAGTGAGAACTGTTGACTAAGGCTGGAGATAGGGCAGTCAGGCTGGACAAAGTGTGGCTCAAAGTAAAGAACGTAACTAAGGAGAGAAGTATACTAAGGTCAAGTTTAGCGATGTTATGTGAAGTCAGGAGAAATAAAGTAAAGTGAGGCGAAGTAAAGTGAAGTGAGGCGAAGTAAAGTGAAGTAAGGCGAAGTAAAGTGAAGCAAAGTAAAGTGAAGTGAGGCGCAGTAAAGTGAAGTAAGGCAAAGAAAAGTGAAGTAAGGCGAAGTAAAGTGAAGTGAGGCGAAGTAAAGTGAAGTGAGGCGCAGTAAAGTGAAGTGAGCGAAGTAAAGTGAAGTGAGCGAAGTGTGACGAAGTAAAGTGAAGTGATGCTATCGGAAGCAAAGTGAAGTTTAATAAGCCAAATGTCAGTCATTGTGAAAATAAAGTTTAGTGACGTGAAAAGAAGGGAAGGAAATGGTATTACTTACTTTTGATAGTTTAGTTTCTCGTAAAACCTGCACAGACTGACTCTACACAGCCAGTAACTATTACTTTCGACCACTACTAAAGAATTCAACGTGTTCACAAGCAACTGTACAGTGTGCGAAGTAAACTGAAGTGAAGCGAAGCGAAAGAAAGTGAAGGGAAGTAATGTGAACAGAAGCGAAGTGAAGTTTGGTAAAAGAAGTCACGAGAGAAGTGTATAAAGTCAAGTGATAAGTGTAGAAATGAGTTTTACTTACTTCTGATAATTCAGTTTCTCATAAAACCGACACAGACTGACCCTACACAGCCAGTAACTGTTACTTTCGACCACTACTAAAGAATTCAACGTGTTTCAAGCAACTGCCAGAGTGCAAAGTAAAGTGAAGCGAAGCGAAAGAAAGTGAAGGAAAGTAATGTGAACAGAAGAGAAGTGAAGTTTGGTAAAAGAAGTCACGAGAGAAGTGAATACAGTCAAGTGATAAGTGTAAGGTAAAAGTGAGTTTTACTTACTTCCGATAATTCAGTTTCTCATAAAACCGACACAGACTGACCCTACACAGCCAGTAACTGTTACTCTCGACCACTACTAAAGAATTCATCGTGTTTACATGCAACTGCCAGTGAGAACTGTTGACTAAGGCTGGAGATAGGGCAGTCAGGCTGGACAAAGTGTGGCTCAAAGTAAAGAACGTAACTAAGGAGAGAAGTAAACTAAGGTCAAGTTTAGCGATGTTATGTGAAGTCAGGAGAAATAAAGTAAAGTGAGGCGAAGTAAAGTGAAGTGAGGCGAAGTAAAGTGAAGTAAGGCGAAGTAAAGTGAAGCAAAGTAAAGTGAAGTGAGGCGCAGTAAAGTGAAGTAAGGCAAAGAAAAGTGAAGTAAGGCGAAGTAAAGTGAAGTGAGGCGAAGTAAAGTGAAGTGAGGCGCAGTAAAGTGAAGTGAGGCGCAGTAAAGTGAAGTGAGCGAAGTGTGACGAAGTAAAGTGAAGTGATGCTATCTAAAGCAAAGTGAAGTTTAATAAGAAAAGTGTCAGGCATTGTGCAAATAAAGTTTAGTAACGTGAAAAGAAGGGAAGGAAATGGTGATACTTACTTCTGATAATTCATTTTCTCATAAAACCGACACAGACTGACTCTACACAGCCAGTAACTGTTACTCTCGACCACTACTAAAGAATTCAACGTGTTTACGAAGTTTTGTGTGCGAAGTAAAGTGAAGTGAAACGAAGCGAAAGAAAGAGAAGTAATGTGAACAGAAGCGAAGTGAAGTTTGGTAAGAGAAGTCACGAGAGAAGTGTATAAAGCTAAGTGATAAGTGTAAAAATGAGTTTTACTTACGTCTGATAATTCAGTTTCTCATAAAACCTGCACAGACTGACTCTACACAGCCAGTAACTATTACTCTCGACCACTACTAAAGAATTTAACGTGTTTACAAGCAACTGCCAGTGTGAACTGTTGACTAAGGCTGGAGATAGGGCAGTCAGGCTGGACAAAGTGTGGCTCAAAGTAAAGAACGTAACTAAGGAGAGAAGTAAACTAAGGTCAAGTTCAGCGATGTTAAGTGAAGTCAAAAGAAATAAAGTAAAGTGAGGCGAAGTAAAGTGAAGTGAAGCAAAGTGAGGCGAAGCAAAGTGAAGTGAGGCGACGTAAAGTGAAGTATGACTAAGTAAAGTGTAGTGAACAAGGAAGTGATGTTATCTGAAGCAAAGTGAAGTTTAATGAGAAAAGTCTCATTCATTGTGAAATCAAAGTTTAGTGAAGTGGAAAGAAGGAAAGCCATTGGTGGGTGATACTTACTTCTGATAATTCAGTTTCTCATAAAACCGACACAGACTGACTCTACACAGCCAGTAACTATTACTCTCGACCACTACTAAAGAATTCAACGTGTTGACAAGTAACTGCCAGTGTGAACTGTTGACTAAGGCTGGAGATAGGGCAGTCAGGTTGGACAAAGTGTGGCTCAAAGTAAAGAACGTAACTAAGGAGAGAAGTAAACTAAGGTCAAGTTTAGCGATGTTAAGAGAAGTCAAAAGAAATAAAGTAAAGTGAGGCAAAGTAAAGTGAGGCAAAGTAAAGTGAGGCAAAGTAAAGTGAAGTGGAACGAAGTAAATAGAAGTGAGGCAAAGTAAAGTGAAGTGAGCGAAGTAAAGTGAAGTGAGCGAAGTAAAGTGAAGTGAGCGACGTAAAGTGAAGTATGACTAAGTAAAGTGAAGTGAGCGAAGTAAAGTGAAGTGAGACGAAGTAAAGTGAAGTGAGCGAAGTAAAGTGAAGTGAGCGAAGTAAAGTGAAGTGAGCGAAGTGTGACGAAGTAAAGTGAAGTGATGCTATCGGAAGCAAAGTGAAGTTTAATAAGCCAAATGTCAGTCATTGTGAAAATAAAGTTTAGTGAAGTGAAAAGAAGGGAAGGAAATGGTGATACTTACTTCTGATAATTCAGTTTCTCATAAAACCGACACAGACTGACTCTACACAGCCAGTAACTGTTACTCTCGACCACTACTAAAGAATTCAACTTGTTTACAAGCAACTGCCAGTGTGAACTGTTGACTAAGGCTGGAGATAGGGCAGTCAGGCTGGACAAAGTGTGGCTCAAAGTAAAGAACGTAACTAAGGAGAGAAGTAAATTAAGGTCAAGTTTAGCTATGTTAAGTGAAGTCAGGAGAAATAAAGTAAAGTGAGGCGAAGTAAACTGAAGTGAGGCGAAGTAAAGTGAAGTGTGACGAAGAAAAGTGAAATGAAGTGATGCTAACTGAAGCAAAGTGAAGTTTAATAAGCCAAATGTCAGTCATTGTGAAAATAAAGTTTAGTGAAGTGAAAAGAAGGGAAGGAAATGGTGTGAAAAGAAGTTAAGGTATTAGTATACTATACTTACTTCTGATAATTCAGTTTCTCATAAAACCGACACAGACTGACCCTACACAGCCAGTAACTGTTACTCTCGACCACTACTAAAGAATTCAACGTGTTTACAAGCAACTGCCAGTGCTTAAGTAAAGTAAAGTGAAGTGAAGCGAAGCGAAAGAAAGTGAAGGGAAGTAATGTGAACAGAAGCGAAGTGAAGTTTGATAAAAGAAGTCACGAGAAAAGTGTATAAAGTCAAGTGATAAGTGTAAAAATGAGTTTTACTTACTTCTGATAATTCAGCTTCTCATAAAACCGACACAGACTGACTCTACACAGCCAGTAACTGTTACTCTCGACCACTACTAAAGAATTCAATGTGTTAACAAGCAACTGCCAGTGTGAACTGTTGACTAAGGCTGGAGATAGGGCAGTTAAAGAAGAGAGAGTATGGCTCACTGTTGAGTGGACTTCGTCTGTGAGGCCCTGAAAGAAATATTAAATTTGAATCATAGAAACAATAAATTGATAATACATACATACATATCATCATCATCATCATCATAACAGCCACAATAAAGTCCACTGCTGAACATGGGCCTCCCCCTATTAGGGGGGTATTTGCCATACTCACCACGCTTGGCAGGCGGGTTGGTGAGCGCAATGATAGATGTTGCAATGCGATTGTGAAATTCATCCAGGGATTGAACCCCTGGATGAATTTATCCCTTAGTCGCCTCTTACGACACCCACGGGAAAGATATGGGGTGATGCTATTCTAAGCAGGCACCACAGGGCCCATATACAAACATATATCATGCCTATATCCCTTGCGGCGTAAGCAGAACGTAATCGGCTGTAAAAAACGGATATTAACACCATGTCTGACAAAAGTTTGAGAGTCATTCAGAAGACTGTGTATCACTATAGCGAAAAGTTGTCAGCCTGTCGCCTCAACTCTCAAAGCCCTTAGTCGCTTCTTACGAAATCCACGGGGAAGATATAGGGCGATGTTATTCTAAACCGGCACCACAAGGCGTTGATAAAGAAGTCGTAATGCACAAAATATTAATGCTTTGCGTAGTTTGGTTTCTCATTATTATACATAGTACCAGGCTGACCTGTTTTAGTAGTTTTTGATCGATTTATCGTTCCCGATAATCCCTAAATACAAGGTTTTATGAAAATCGTTGGAGCCGTTTGCAATGGGGTACTTGACTGACAGGTCATTTGAGCTTCTTTTTAAAACAATATTTTGAAAAATTCGTCACTTTAACTCGATTGATTTCCTGTCTCGTTTCTTTTGACGATTTTAGAAAGAGGAAAGTTAATAATTAGCTTAGGAAGTGTTTTAATTTTGAAAAACTCATTATACAATCGCTTACCTTCAAAACAATATCCATCAGCTTTTCCGTGCTAATACTATCGCTGACATCTTTAGGCAGCATACTAAAGTTGCGCCATCTATGATAGTCACCGTGCGAAAGATCTAACGCCGCACTCAAATAGTTCCCTATACATACTCTCACTAACCCACGAATTTGTGGGTCATTGTGACTTTCTAACAGAATAAAAATGTCACTCATGTGCTGAAATTCGAAGTCTCTTTCGTCTTTTTCGCAATCCATTTTGTCGTCGTCACTTTTGACGCTTTTTAGAATCAAATCTGGCGCGTCTTTGCTGTGTACCTCGTCGGTTCTTTTCAAAGTTCTTTTCGGTCTGTGTTCCAAATCTTTTAAGTTGTCTAGATTTGTAGTAGATTCGCCGAAATGGTCGAATTTCATGTCTAGATCTATACTAGAAGATAGTACGTCTCCGCTACTCGACATAGGGTAGACTTGGTCGTTGCTAGTAGTCATGTTTGAGTTAGTAGTGAAGTTACTATTGGTCATATTAGGGTTGGTGCTATCGGTTAGGGCGCTAGCGTTCAGTTCTTTAGTTCTGCTGTCCAGAATGTTGCTTGGGGCGTCCTTAGATGAGCTTCGTTGTTCGGCGCTGTCCTGTAGGTAAAATAAGAATAAACTTACATACAATAGTTATTTTTACAGCAAGAGAGCAAAAATATTTTTTACTTCGAGTGATAATTTCGAATTCCGAGCGAACGAATAATTTATTAATGTGAAGATAATCCAGATATAAATTATGAAGGTGAATCTGAGAATACAATACCTTCTAACTACGCTCGCCAATCCACCTGCCAAGCGTGGTGAGTATGGCAACTCTTAAATTAGGAGACGTACGTGTCCAACAGTGGACAGTTGTGGTTGTTGATAAATGAATAAAACTCTAGAAATAGCATTACTTTTGTCATGCTAAGTAAGAGTTGTTCATTGAATCGAATTTTAGTAAAAATAAACTATAGAGGTGCCTGCAGGCGTAGGCTATATAACCGCTAGTGTTGTTGCCGTTCGATAGATCAAAGACAATAGATTCCAGAAAACTGCCATACCAGATCTAATAAAAGCTTATTATTTTTGCCTGTTTCATTTTTTTATTACCCTAGTCATCGAGTTATTTGAAAATATACGTCTTTTGGTTTTTTTGTATCTGTAGATCTTTTATTGTAATTTATTTTACAAATGTTTTTCGACTAGGGACAAATATACTTAACTACCTCAACACAAGCCGATTTTTAGCTACGTATGTAGGCACCCCTACCAAAGACAAAACTAGAAATAAGAAAACTAAAATTGTTTACCTGTGATTTTTCCAAGGACTTGCTATCTTTCTTTGACAGATGGCTCTCTATACTTCTGTTCAGAAGTTCTTGACTCAAAGAGTTTGTCAAAGAGTCTTGGTAGCACACGTTCCTTTCCAGTATGAAGTCGTTTATTTGGTCTTGGTTTGAGTCGGTTTCTGATGATCCTAGAAATGAACCTTAGTTTAAACAGGACACTTCCATGGCTTGTTCTTATTAATCAAATCACAAGCAAAACATAAAAGAACAAAAGACAGGAAATGTACACTGTCAAAATTGAAAGTAATTTTAAATGTCAATTAACAACAACTTCAATAAGGGCCCTTTTCCTGTCATGCGTATTTTCGCACGCGCGCGGATCTGGTCCGCATGCGGGCCGCACGCATCTTATCTTTTGATACATGTTTTTCCTATCATGCGGCTAGCACGCGTGCGGAACGCGGATTGACGCAAACGAAATCCCTGTCCTGCGTGTGACCAGGAGCGTGCTATCATCCGCATGCGGACCAGATCCGCGCGCGTGCGAAAATACGCATGACAGGAAAAGGGCCCTTAGGGGCAATGCGTGCGTCGTTACACGTGGAATGGCATCTGTCAAACAAGTGATCGTCGGAGATGTGAGAATGTCGCAAGGCTTAAAACCGTTTTCGTGTGAAACAGAAGTGAAAAAGCTACACAAGTGAGACGCTTGTCCCATCGATAACGGCTGACGATCGCTTGTCTGACAGATGTCATGTTACAGGTCGCGTCGCTCCTCACCTCTGCACCATACCGTTTCGAAATTCGTTCAAGAAATATTTATCGCGACTTTAGTCCTTTTGCGTTCCTAATTACCTAATAACTTTGACATTTTTAGGCTACAGTTACGGTATTTCGTTTTCAATCACGACATTTAGCTTTTTTGGGTAATTCGTCTTTGCGATTTCGGCATTTTATAATATTTTGGAGACAAAAGGGACCGGGATCCCGATTCCTGTAAATACCAAGTCAAAAAATTACCTGAAATATTGTGACACTTGATATCTGCGTCTTTATCTAGGTACATGGTCATCGCTTGAGGATATAACTGCAGAATCTCCGACAGACAATTCAGGGATGACGCTTTTACCGATACGCGCACAGATCTGAAATAAATGCATTGAAGTTGCATACTTTTGGCACTCTATTCTTTGCAAAAAAAATATAAGTAACAGATTTGAGTATACGACTTTCAGCGTATCGTCGCGACACTTTAGTCACTGAGCTATATGAGAGTCGATTCAGAAAATCGTGTATCACTATAGCCGTCGGTCCCGGTTGCTGTCTATGATGGCGGTCGTTACACAACCATGTCAGAGGCCTGCTACTTGCAGTAGGCAGTTGAAAAAGCTCTGACACCAGGGTTCATTGGGTCGTTGAAAGACTCGGTGTCCACACGAAGAGAGAGATTACGTCTAGAAGCACTTACCACTTAAAAAAACAATTTAACTTACCTATCAGAAATGAGATCGCCTTTGTTACCAGCTAACAAGAATTTTGATGCTAACAATCTTGCGCAGTATTTCAACTGGATATCGTCGTCGCTTGATGAACCAATATTGATCTGAAAACCAAACATAAAACAAGTCGTAATTTAGTAAAAACCAAACCAATTTTATTTGCATCGTCCATTTGTATCTTCAATACATTGAACTGATTTTGACCATTGCAACTTCAAGTTAGACAATTTCTTAGATAGCAATAAAAAAACATATAAATTGGTCTAATCTATAATAGTCAACAAGTATTTTTGAATTATGTAAATATTTTGGATAAGAAATAAGTATCGTCATTGTATTATAGTTGTATTACTAAGATTTCTTTTCCTTTATTTATTTATTTTATTTAACCGTTTATTGTACACAGTAAAAGACAAAGGACATAAAAAACAATACACAACAGGTCAACTTATTTCTAAAAAGAAATCTCTTCCAGCATACCTAGGGTAGCGAGATGATATAATGTAACTTTATGTACTAGAGTATTGACAGTTATTTAAATTACCTTGAATCCAGTCTCATAGTCGACATGATCAACTTGGTCTTCCTTTGCATCGTGTTCAATTTCTTGTAGTTTCTCAGACAGGTCTTTGGTTAGTTGTTCCGTATTGGGAATAGGTACTTCTGATAGATCTGGCTCGCTGGATGGCGAATCTGGTGTCTGTGAAGTGTGAATATATGAAAAATTATCTGCATTTAAATGGGTTTTTCAACTATAAAAACTTATAGAAAGGGTGAAATAATTTTAGCAAGTAAAAATCTCATACTTGTAAGATTATCTTGATAAAAGTAAAAGTCTCACACGTGTGAAATTTTATTGGAACTTTAAGTATAATTATAATAAGGTGTTCGGCACTCAAACTGGGCGTATTCAGTTGCAATAAGCTCCCTAGACGCAAACCACACCACAGACTTTTGGTGAAATATCTTTTGGTTGGAAAAGTCTTATACTTGTATCTTTATCTGTATGGGAAGGTTTTCGGCCCTCAAACTTGGTGTATTCAGTTGAAATAGCTCCCTAGGTGTAATCCATCACTAATAAAGGTCAACTCTAGTTAGTCTCAGCCAGTAATAGACAGTCTTTTTCATTTAAAATGTCTAACCTTAACTGAAAAAGTCCTATACTTGTAAAAACAGTACCTGTATAGTAAGATCATCCACGCTCAAGCTAGGTGTATTCAGTTCCAACGGGCCTCCTAAACCATAATCTCTGCTGGTCGCTCTCACGGGAAATCCTTACACTTGTAAAAAGCTTTATGCTTGTAATAAAAACTTATACTTGTAATTTTACCTGTATAGTAAGATCATCCACACGCAAGCTAGGCGTATTCAGTTGCAACAGGCCTCCTAAACATAATCCACCAGCAAATGTCAACTCTTATTAGTCGCTCTCACGGCAAAGCTTTACACTTGTAAAAAGCCTAATGGTTGTAAAATTATATTGTTAATAAGTCTCATTCTTGTAACTCTACCTGTATAGTAAGATCCTCCACACTCAAGCTAGGTGTATTCAGTTGCAACAGGCTTCCTAGGCGTAGTCCATCGGTAAACGTCAACTTAGGTCGGTCACGCTCGCGGAAAAGCTTTACACTTGTAAAGATTTCTTAAGGAAGATTTTGATTCTTGTAAAGTCTTATTCTTGTAACTTTACCACAGATTAGATAATAGTTACATCTTACCTGTATAGTAAGATCTTCGACACTCAAGCTAGGAGTATTCAGTTGCAACAAGCTTCCTAGACGTAAACCACCAGTGAAGGTCAATTCAGGTTAGTCGCTTTCACGGCAAAACCTTACACTTGTAAAAATGCCGATGGTTGTAACATTCTATTGTTAATAAAAGTCTTATACTTGTAATTTTACCTGTATAGTAAGATCTTCGACACTCAAACTAGGCGTATTCAGTTGCAACAGACACTAGGCGTAAACCACCGGTAAACGTAAACTTTAGTTGGTAGCTCTCACGGAAAAGCTTGTAAGAAGATTTTGATTCTTGTAAAGTCTCATTCTTGTAACAATTGATACCTACCAGTTACACTTTACCTGTATAGTAAGATCCTCCACACTCAAACTGGGCGTATTCAATTGCAAAAGGCTTCCTAGGCGTAAACCACCAGTGAAGGTCAATTCTGGTTGGTCGCGCTCGGCTAGAGGTACCGGTACACGACAGGATACGGCGCTTGCTGAACCTGAAAATATGGGAGTGGATGAAAAAAATGCGGACATTCTGTGCTAAGTTGTAACAAAAAATCACTATGAATCTAGTCCAAATTTCGCATAAATAAGCAGTGACTGAAGAAATCAACTACATATTTTATTATAGCGAGGTTTGAGTTATAAGATTGATCCCTACCCCATCGTGCCCTAAGTAGTTATAGAAAACGGAATAAATAAAATAATTTCCGAGTCACTGTGAGCTTAGTATTGTCCGGAAAAATAAAACTTACTGGTGAATCTGAAAATTAATTAAGGTTCCATATTTTACTACGATATTTTTGGGGTAAGATCAAGTCTTATGTATGAACATTCTGTGCTAAGTTGTTACACAGAATATTCATAATCTTTCTAAGTCAAACCAAACGCTACATAATTTATTTTAAAAAACACTTACTAATATTCCTCCTATGCCTTTTCACGTTGTCAAAAGTGACGATTTGTGGATGTAAATCCAGAAGAGCCTTTTTGTAGCGACCAGAAGCTTGCGACAGTAATATAGTGAGACACTCCATGACGGCGTTTTGGGTGTTGTGGTCTGTTAGCGATTCTAAGTAGACGATGCACATGTGGTAGAGCTGAAATAGATAAAATATAAGTATCTGCTGCGATTCTCAGAAAACTTTTCTTTTTCAGAAGTAATATCGGATAATATCAAAAACATGCAATGGATTTCGATGCGGTTTTTTTACAAGCCAGGAAAACGTCTTATTGTCATGGGAAAATGAATTGCATTGCATGCAGCTTTTGCTGGCTGAATCAATTAATTGTCTGTAAAAAAGATAATTCCAGCCTTTAAAAACACGCAAAGACCTTTAAAGGCTGACTCGAGGGTTCAGCGGGCCGTAGTGTAGGCTCATTACTATTTTAGGACAGCCGATGTGGCGCAGTGTTTAGTATGCCTGCCTGCCACGCAAAGGTTCCGGGTTCATTCCCGGTGGGGTCACTCACAAAGTTGATATTTATCGCTTTGTGAATTTGTTCCCAGTCTGGTTAGGACATTGCAGGCTGAACCACCTGATTGTCCGCAAGTAAGATGGTTCCGTGCTTCGGATGGGCACGTTAAGCCGTCGGTCCCGGTTGCTGTCTATGATGACGGTCGTTACACAACCATGTCAGAGGCCTGCTACTTGTAGTAGGCGGTTGAAAAACTCTGACACCAGGGTTCATCGGGTCGTTGAACGACTCGGTGTCCCACACAAAGAGAAAGAGAGAGACGTCCAGTAGTGAACTGTAATTAGACAATGTGTCAATAAAAAAACGTACCTCCAAATAATCCTGTACAGTGAAAACATCGTTATCGGCTATCTTAGCGATATCGTTTCTCTGCAATATCGACTTGATCACGCCGAACCAACCGACCACCAAAGTCTTCTCTTCCGATACGGGCCATAGTTTTTCTGAAAACAGAAATGAATAAATCCCAAATATATAAACTTTTAAAACAAATAGCTAGACCAAATATGATGGAGGATACACATTGAATAAAAATTTAGACGTTGCGAATCTACTTGGAAATAAAGGTTTTAAACCATTGCATTATAACCAAAGATTCATAAAACTTAAACATTAATTTCTATAAACTATGCAATAAATGGTTGATGGCCGATATTTGCAGCCTATCCGACAAATAGGACTCAAATCAAGTTTTAGTTCCTTTTAGTTTGTCTTCAAAGTGCTCAAAATTCCATAGATTATTGCTGAGACATAAACATTCATTTGAAAACGTCTTACCAAAAACTTTTGGAAATAAAAGTTTTGAATCTTAGAAGCATAACTGAAGATTCATAAAACTTGGCACATTTATTTCATTAAACTGTGTAATAAACGGTTGATGGCCGAAAGCAGCTTATCGGACAAGTGAGCATTAATGTAATACCATTAGTTTGTCATCAAAGTTCTCACAATTCCATAGCTTACCGCTGGGACACGAACATTTATTAGAAAACGTCTTACCAAAAACTTTCCCCAAGATGTCAGTTAGCAAAGGTTCCCGATGTGCTACCAAGTGCGCCACACAGGTTGCCGAGCCGCGTCTCACCGCTGCCTCTGATGATTCTACGTGGACGAGCAGGGATTTTGCTAGGTCTGGAAAAATAAACAACGTTCTGAATACCAAATTTTTAAAACACTTCCCGTGTTAGGTATACAATTTAGGAAAACTTGCGAAATTTTCACCGCAGCAGGCTGGATTTGAACCAGCGACCTTCGCCTTCGAGGGCTTGGAGTTAGCCGCTGTAGCCCAGTTGGTAGACGCGTCGCCAGTATAGATGGTAAAGGACGCAGGTTCAAATCTAGCCTGCGGTGAAAATTTTGCAAATTTTCCTAAAGAACATTTTTCTGAGTCTTAAATACTAGTCTTCTGTCGTGTGAACAGCTTATTATATGCTGACATGAATTAAGGCCGCTATAGAGGTTTTCACGAAGCCCATACAATTTTCCCTGCCAGACCTCTCGGAGCGTCATTTTGCGAAAAACATGGGGATGTTTGAATATTTTTTACAGTGATATTATGAATAAAAATAAATATATTTTTCTGCAATTAGATTAAGTATATCTTCTTAAATAACATATATATTTTTTTTAAATCTTTACTACTGTTATTTTTTTATACAGAAGCCGTTATAATGGCGCATTATTTTGCAAAAAAATCGTATATAAAAACGTGTATTATTCTATATTTCTGAATAAAATTGTAAAATGTTCACTGTAAACTTTGTTCTCAAATATATACTCTATTTTTTTGTATAATTGATATTTTTTTACAGTGAACCAAAACTCTAAAACTCACGCTTGATTTGAGGTCTTTTCCTGAATTTTGGTTTTGTCGCTTTAGATATTGCTGTTTGTAACAGGTTTAAAACTAAAATGTTAATATTTACATTGTACATTTTGTAGATGAAGATATGCTTGATTAAATGTATAAGTAACATATTATTTTTACATAACAGTTTTCGAGAAACTCACATGTTTATAAAGCCAATATTTGCAAATTTGCTAGAAAAAATTGAATGCGCTCTTAATGAAATACTCAGCTTTGGCTCAAGGAACCTCAATGATTGAATGTCGAGAGACGATTAAAGGTCGAGATACAGAAATGTCTCAAAAGAGGTTCCAATCTGCTGTGACTTACCGCATCGCTTTATCAGTAGTGTAATCGGCTAAAGCATCTAAGAGCCTTGGTAGATTATTCTCCAAAGCTTCTAGAATCACTTGAATCTCATCAGTTTGCCTGACAATTTGTGTAAGTTTTGGGAACAAGGTTTGCGCTTGGCTGCATATCTATTGTCACCGGGGCTATAATTTGACATTTAAAGTGGTTGCAATCTATTCTAACTTACCAGTAATCTCTTCATCAGTGGTATAATCAGCCAGTGCATCTAAAAGTCTTGGTAGATTATTCTCCAAAGCTTCTAAAATCACTTGGATCTCATCAGTTTGTCTGACAATTTGTGTCAGTTTTGGGAACAAGGTTTGGGCTTGGCTGCGTATCTTCCCGACGCCGGGACGCAGCCAGCACTCGCCGAGGCAAACGCGGGAAAGGGCGGCGCGGATCCATCTGGAATATTAAAACAAAAACTCTTGTCACAAAAAGAAAAAGAAACTTGTAGGCTTCATGTATATATCTACCAGGTTTCCCAGGTTTGATTATCAGCATAACTGTTACTTCTATCTTTTGCGAGTTTTTCCCAGTTTCATTGCCTGTCTGAACTACCTTACTGTCCGTCTATAAGAGAGATTGCATAAAATTTTGGATGCAGATGCTGTCTATCAATTGGTTACACTACACCCATAATGAAGGCTTACTAATGACCTAGTAGCTGGTTTGAAAGCTTTTGACACCAGGATGCTTCAGATTTTCATGAACTCTACCTACATACCTCATAATTCGAAAATGATGCATGGTCTGTTCTCATTATTAAGCAACTATTCTAAGAATCTTAAATACATGTGCAAAATATTATTAGACCCATACCTGGCATTCTTAGTGTGGTCAATCTGGTTCTGCAGCAGGATGTTTGTCTTGTAAGAGTGAAAGGCAAAACCCCCAACTACAGCTCTGTTGAGCGCCTCATCTCCGACTAAGCGTACTTCCGCCTGAAAAACAATTTAATAGTGATTATTAGGACAGCTAGGAGTTGTACAGAATGTAAAAAATAACAGCAAATATTTAAAAGAGTGAATCAGGCTATTAAACTAAATAACTTTTCACAGAGAACATATGTCAAGACATAAAAAATATTGGCCCAGCCAGCCAAAACATCTTGTAGGATAGGAGGTAAATTTTTAATTGTTTCGACCTATGTTTCTTAGGGAAAATTATTCAGTTTACCCCTTAAAATATTTGCTGTAGATTTTTATACCTTATATAGGTTTAGGTGTATACAACTTACTTCAATGCATAGTATTTATGTCTGTCTGTCGTGGAATTCAATAGCTCCTCCTAGACCATTCAACGGATTTTGATACAATATTTTGTTCTAGAGGAAGGTTTTTTTTAACACATTTCAGGAGAATGCCTTTTTCCTTCAGGAAAATGAGTTGCAGTGGGTGAAACGGCTAATGTCCACTTGTATTATTAACAAACTCGTGTTATAAACAGAATTATTAATAAGTAAGTTGTATCAACATTGTTTATGTAATACCAATGTAGCACTATATAATTCTTATGTTGTACCAGTATTTAAATGTTATATTTTTTGTAATTATACATATGTGAACAATCAATTGATAAATAAATAAGTTGTGTAAACCTCCATGAGTCCTGTTGTTGTTGAACAAGGATCCTTGTTCATTTAATACAACAGTCATGAGTTTAATTTCAGTGAATTTAATAACAAAACTGACATCTTCCATATAGCTTGTCTCATTAACTTTTTATTGTTCTCATTAAATGACTTGGTGATTAACCACAGATTTCAAATATGATATGACTTTGGTGGATATTTATTTCACGGTCGAGTGGTTTAAGTGGTTCAATTAGACAGCTAGGTATCTTAAACAAAGGCAATCAGTCACACACATCGTTTTGTACTTAAATCATTAGCTACGGCATTTAGTTTCAAAGCAGTCAGCTGATAAATAGTTACAAGAAATATTATCAGTAATAACTAAGTTATACTCAAACTTTGTTACCCACACACCTAAGAACCAGTTGAAACTAACATAAGCATTAGTTAATAGCATTGTAAATAGTTCCCAAATTACTCACACTATCATTGCTAGCCAAATTCAAGAGAACTGGTATAGCCGCATGTAGTAGGTTGGCATAATGTTTAGCACAGTTTTGACGACTTCCTAAAGCCCCTAGGCAACGGCCTAAGGTCCCAGCAGCCGTCTGAAGATCATGGCTCCTAGAAAACACCAAACACAGTTACAAAAACACACAAAACACGAGGCAAAACCATTGTAAACACACGAAACTCACTTCGCGGAACTGTCTACGTTTTTCAAGTATTCCAAAGCTTTTTCAGCTTTCTCCAGCACGTTCATGGCTGAAGAGTATCAACTAATGTGCAAAGATGTGGTTTTCAGCATTATTATTGCGAAGATAACGAGAAAATCACTCAATTTCCGTCGTGGAAAACAAATACGGAATCGGAATAATCAATCGCGATAGGTACGTTCAAAAACTACTTTTCATTTCCTTCAACGTCAATCAACGGGATTTTTTAGCCCTGCTATTAAAAAAATTAAGTCATGCACTTAGTAGTTAGTATGACCGTCGATAGATGGCGCTGATCCACTTGCACAAGAAATAAAAAAACCATTGTTCAACTAGCTACGTAATCTATACGCATTTAAGTGACTTTTTCGTTTGCGTCGGGTCAGATGAAGAGAAAAATCAGGGATTTATTAATTTGTTATGCAAGTGGATTAGCGCCATCTATTAACGATTACAATAACTACCTACCAAATACCTGACATTTTTAATAGCTGTCAGAAAAGGCCTCAGTCCTACAGTTTTTTGCCGAACAGGGAAAATCTGAGTGCCTCCGGCGTCGGGCAGAAATACGCGCGTACTGGTCCGCGTGCAAAGTTCACTTTACCCAGAGTGGTACAGATGACACGCATTGCGGGTATACGCGTACAATACGCGTCACGTAGTGAAGGCACTGGCACTGAACCACTAATAATGAGCATTTCGTCAAGTTCACTTAAGCCAGTTCATATTCTACGTTTACCGTTTTACTATAAATAGCTCTGCAACTAAGCCAAACTTTTTAAAACGCTCCTTCAGTACAAATACAAAATAGAAATACAAAAATATTTATTCATAAACCTTATGAGTACCTAACCTACATACATTTTGGCATAAATTTGTAAGAAAACCATAATGACACTCGAGGTCTCCAGCATGCAGTGGCCCTTAGCAGCTCCCACTACAATAGGAGTTAACCTGTATCGTAGTGTGAGCAGTGACAGGCCAACCACGGCAACTGCATATTGATGCTTTTTAGGTAAACATTACACAGGTTACTACTATTTATTGCGATCAAAATTCAAAGACTAGGTATAACACGAGCAATAGCAAAATAATAATAATATGTTATGATCACCATGAAGTAGTGTTTTGCGTGTAGGAAAGTGGGTATACGTTGGGGTATACTGTTTATGTTTTGTGTTGTGTGTTTGGTGTGTACTGAATATAAGGAGTAAAAAAATCAACTGCAAATATTTTAAGAGGTGAATCAGCTCATGAAACTGAACAACTTTCCCCAAGGAACATAGGTCGAAATATGAAAAAAAAATTTGGCCTCCCATACAAATTGACTCGGTCGGCTGGTACATTTTGTATGGGAGGTCCAAATTATTTTTTTACATCCTATATGTGTATTTAAAATGTTCAAGAGTTTCTCCGTTTGTTCGTAGTTCATGTCAAGCAACCAATTACAAAGTTTTTTCTTCGCTATGTTATAGGTGTTAGGGCACAAAATAGAGAATTTACAGAAGGCCAGCTCGCCCCTTCTTTCGATCACTTATGCCTACTCTTTAGGGTTGCTACTTTTACTTTGTTTTTTTTTTTATGAAGTTACCTATCGTTTGTAAGTATGAATTAGGTATATGCAATAGATAAACTCCTAAATTAAATGGCCGATATGAAATATTTTTTACCATATGGATGTAGGTACCTACCTGAGTAGAAAGTCATATTTCTAATAGAAAATAAGTAGGTCCCCACCTAAATCGGTAGATAGGCAATGGGTTTGGGTCACGAGACTAGGTGGTAAGCGAAGCGACCCATTGGTAGGCAGGTAGGTAAGTAGGTAGTAGGTAGGTAGAGAACTGGCCGGCGGCGATAGCCGACACGACAAAGGGTTCCTCACGTCGTTCGTCGGTGTTTCCCACGGAGAAGAAGTATATCTAAAAGAAAGGCTTGAAAAAATAACTATCTTGCCGTCACTAACTTTAATAGGTTAGGTACCTATGGTTGGAAGGTAGGTATTTTTGAACAGGGAGTCAAGCCATCATGAAAGTCACACGTACCGTCACTAGTCAGTCGCTCACAGATTACCTACTTACCAATGTATTGGCGGGCGGGCGATACGCGCTGGGAACGGTAGGTAGGTAGGTACCTACCTACCTTAGTTTCGAAGTATACCTACTTACCTACTATAGTTTCGAAGGTCACCAGCTGCAGTGACGAAAAAATTAAAAAATATCCATGATCGTAATAGTCTATTTGGACTACCATAGGTACCTACCTGATGATCGGAAATGATGATGACATAACCTGGACCTTTTGCTTTCGGTATTTCGGTACTCATCGCTTCACCTCAAATGCTGACTAAGTAGGTATCTATCTACTGTGGGTAGGTACCTACCTAAATCCATTTAACCTACCGAATCAAACTATAGCGCAACCTACCTACTTCTACGTACGTACCTAAAAAGCTAAAGCACATATTACGAACGAAAAATAAGATTTTTAAAAATAAATCCCTCCATTTTTAGTGCTTTGAAGTAGGTCTATTTATTTATCAAACTGAAAAATTACAATGCACAATTTTCTGTGGTGTTATTACACCCAAACACATCACAAAAATATTTTTCTTTACTTTACATTCCGTCCGCCCGCACCGAACCAAACGCGCCATTCACACTCAACCATTACCGGTTCGACACGGTTCCACAGAGCGCGTAAACGACGCGTGTGGATGTCTGAGTGAGTTTAGCCGCGTTTGCTCGAAGCCGACTCTCTGGATTGCGCTAGCCAATACTTACTTTGTGGTTAGGGTATATATTTAGGATTCGGTTTGCTTTATTGTAAAGATGAGCACATACAATCCGAGAGTGGCGTACCGCTAAAGTTTTTCTGTGCGGGATTGATTGACATACTTTGTCTTTCCGAAGTTTGTTTAGAAAAATGCATGTTCATTTCCATGTGCATGCTCATTACATGCGCATGCTCATTTCAGTGCGCATGCTCATTTCTATACGTATGCTTCTTTCGGTGCGCATGCTCATTTCTATGCACATGCTCATTTTAGTGCGCATGATCATTTCAGTGCGCATGATCATTTTCATGTGCATGCTCATTTCAGTGTTTGAGAAACACAGAGTATGGGTGTCTGTGTTGTAGTCGAGTATGTATTTACGCTCGCAGGTGCTCCTTAGTCCTTTGTGCAAGCTACACCTGCATAAAAGGACTTAAAGCACCGAAAGGTCGTACGTTAATAATAAAATTATTTAACGATGCCCTACCCTACTCAATCTTGCAGGCGAAAAGTCTTTTTAGCCCCCCTTTCACATGTATGGGATGGGAGGGGTAAAAAAACATTTGATACAATTTTATAAAAACTATGAATGACCTCGTGCTCACGTCACTTATTTGCTCAACTAGCGAGTCCTCTAATATCGATCTTGCGAGCTTTTGTGGATTTCTGTTGCTATCGCCATCTATCGATGATTTTACTAAGTACTAGGTATTTAGCTGTCAAATAAAAGGCTTCATTGCATATGTCGGAGTCAATATGTAAGATTCTGACGCTTAAATAATGACCCGTTCGTATACAGACGAAAAGCAGTATACAAATTGTCGGCACGACATCCGGCAATATGACTTTGAAATGAACGTTGCTTAAACGTCAACGTGGTGATCATATTAGGGTGACCATGATTAAGAAAAAAACAACGATATTTATTAATTTACATATTATTTACTTGAGTATCTTCGACGGTCAAATTTAGACTGTTTGATAGATATATTTACAATAAAATTATAGATCGTTAAAGTGCTATGATTGTAAATATCTA
The DNA here is from genome assembly GCA_024500475.1 of Phthorimaea operculella. Taxonomy (NCBI): domain Eukaryota; kingdom Metazoa; phylum Arthropoda; class Insecta; order Lepidoptera; family Gelechiidae; genus Phthorimaea; species Phthorimaea operculella. Next base: position 6,255,181 of record JANFCV010000008.1, on the reverse strand, counting down.
GGTATGTAAGTTAAACCTTACTTTTTTACATCATGATTTAAGTTGCGTTGATAAGTGATCTGATATTTTTGCTAAATAAATGTTCTTAAGGGAAACAGGCCTGTGTGAGAATAATGCATCACCATCATCATCATCATATCAGCCATAGGACTTGACCAGATCGTCTGTCCATCTCACGGTGGGCCATCCTACGCTGCGCCTCCCGGTACGTGATCAGCTTATTAACTCGAATAATTAACCTGTCCTTAACCGTTGATTCAAATCTGATGATATGATTGGTTTAGTGACGACGCACTTCTTAGCGATTTTCATTTTTTATTCGCATAAAGGACAAAGCGACACAAACAAGTCTATCGCTTTTCTTAATCATAAATCGATCCTTCAATTGATACAATAGATACAAAAAAAAACCTGTCCACCGTGCCCGCAACTTTCGTCAATTTCATTTAGTATATCGAAGTAGTCCTCCAAAGTGCGTGCTGTCGGACTACAATGATTGTACTTTTTTGTAATTAAGTAATCCTGCTCAAAATGTTCATTACGACGTAGCGAGAGCACCAGTACCTAATACTCGTTCCTAGTCCGCCGAATATCCGTGGCAATGGACGTCCTACCACTTTTTAAGTGTTATGTGGCCTCGAAAAATTTCTGGTTCGTCCACGGGGTTCTAACCAATCCCTTACGAGTTCCATAATACTTTTTAAAAGTTCTGAACTAAACTTCTCCTTAATCTCTTATTGTCACTGGTAACAAAGTAATTTTATTTACAAGATTTCCATTTACACCTCCTGCATTGTTACTACTTTACTGTACGCCATATTTATTGTTTTGCGATTACAGCGCCACCGTGGCGGAATTCAGTACTAGTTCGTACGGGCATTATGTCATACGGCAAAAAGTCGTTTTTTTGGCGGTACACATAATGTCGACGGTATACATACGTCAGATGGAAATATGCAAACAGCTTTTCGTTTGTAAACACACGAGCTATTATGTAGAAGGCAGATTTTGACATATTGACTTCGACAAATCGGTTGAGTTTGAGCATTTGAACACACTTTGAATTTCTGAACGAAATGACCTTGACTTTGACAGCAGCTGTTCGAGTAATGCGCAACAAATATTGCACACAAAAAATACGCAGCAACAGCAACGCAAACAACGAAAAAGTTAGAGGGTCTCATTTATTATATAATTTGTACTTGCGATTGACGCCGCTTGGTGAAACTCCGTTTTAATATGTTTGTATTTAAAACACTTGTACCAGTTCAGCAAAAAAGAGTAGAAATTAAATAAAATGGAACTAAAAAAAATTCATACTAAATTGTTGCCATTCATAGTCAATGTTGCCAAATCACTCATCTCAAGGCCTGCATCTGCCTGCATGCTTTGCTGCCACCTTGCTGCACATTCTTGCTCTGAGCTGTGCACATTATTTTTTGCCTACCTTAGGGGAAACTGGGGACACTTGATCCCTGTGGGAGACATGGTACTTTTAATTTCCAGAAAATCTACCAGAGCTATGTGTATTAATGCTAGCAAAACTTTTTGTCTACTGTACGGGCAAACTTTTTTTCGCAGTCATATGTGTCAACTATTTCATGTTTCAAAATGACAGGTCTTTATATATTCATTAGCGGCGCAAGATCATTTTGGCGAGTATTTGCTGGCTTTTATTTATTACAAAAAAGTGAAAATTAGCAAGAGAAACCGTTTCATTATTAGGGATATTTCATTAGCAGTGAGTTTAATTATTAAAGAATAACGTTTATATATAGTAAAAAATTTCTTTTGTTATTATTCCTGGCCACATACTACAAGGGAGACTTGGTACATTTTTTTAAAGGAGACTTGATCCTAGGATCAAGTGTCCCTTATGGGAAACAGTTAGTGAGAAAATTGTAATCAGGACTGATTGATTAAATTTCGTGTTTATTCAGGCTGTATGGACCATTTTTAAATAATATTTTAATCTGATAGCATTTTATCACAAATTTATTTTTCCTATGGGAGACATGATCCAAGACTGCAATAAAAGTTCAAATTTTTTTCGTTATATTATCGATTATAAACGGTTATTCATTACATTAAAGTGTACTTGTAAATTTTTAGATTACATTTGGGAGATAAAACAAAACTAAACTTGATTAAATAGTCATTGAATTTTACGTAATGTCCCACGTGTCCCTGACTATGGAACACATGATCCTCACCTATTTAATAAACAAAACCATGTCTCCCATACTATGGGAGACTTGATCCGGGGCGGATCAAGTCATCCAACTAGGTGGATCATTTCTCCCTTATATACGGGACACATGGTGCAAACCTGTTTTACCTGTTTCCTTTAAATAACTTTTATAACTATGGTATAATCCTAACTATACATACACAAATGGTAGTTGATTAAATTATGCATCGTTTAGTGTAAATACGGTTTAGATATGTTAAAAAATGTATTCATGAGATCACAAAATCAAAGTGGGGGATCAAGTGTCCCCAGTCTCCCCTACTTATTTATTGAAGTTTATTGACAATTTGATAACCTCAAAAGTCAATAATAACAAATAATTTTATTTGAAGATTCCCGTTGTTACTTTTGTTATCGCACATCTATCTACGAATTTACAGTTTCACTGAATTTTGTGGATCATTTGCATGAGTTACAAACTGTGACCGGCTTCAGCAAGTAAGAGTATTTAGGTTTTCTTCCTTAATTTTTTGCACAAAGATTTTGCATTCATTTTCATCTTGTATTCTTTATTAACTATCGTATTTTAAACCGACAAGCAAGCAAGGAATTTAATATCTATCGTAACCATTACTAACTGCTGTAGTTAGCGTAGGTACCTACTGAACTGTGACTGTATCTAATTGAAGGTTAAATCAGAAATCAGAAAATATTTATTGTTAACTGTGTTGGTAGTACAAGTTTGTTCAACGCTTGTTTGTATGAAGCACTTCCTAAGATCTATCCATTCGAGGGATCGACATACACTAGTTTTCTTTATAATAATATGCAGGACCGGTATATTCTTCTATTCTATTTTTGGTCTTGTACATAGTAATTCTTGCATAGTGCATGTAATGGGGCAGTCATATGCTTCATAAAAGATTCTTCAAACAATTCACAGTAAATTCCTAATTATTCTCATCATTCACATTGAATTTTTCATCCCAAAGCTGCGCTAAGTGAATAATAACATTATGGCAGAAGGGGACAACTTGGAAATTGACGTCATGCATGGACTGAAGACCGTATTGTCTCAAATTGAGGCAGCAGTTGCTCGGAGGAGTAAAGTGAGTTATGAAAATTTTGACTATAAACTTATTTTCATGTACAATGTACATTTGTAAAAACTTGTTTAGATAAAGAAAAAATCTGTAACAACTTCTGGTCAGACGTTATCTCTATCTGTATGAATGAGGGGGAAAAGAATAACAGTGTAGTTTATGTGAGAGAGGCTACAAACAAGAAAGTATGTTTTAAAGGCTTCATTTACCGATCCTTTTTTTGCTTCTTCCAAATAAGAATACTTCTAATTTATAGTTATATCCCATGGATGTCTAAAACATAAGCAGCAATTTTAGCTGCAAATTCAGTATTTTGCTTAAAAAATAAAATTAAATATGCACATAAAAGTACCTATACTCTGCAATAAGTTATATTCTCCTTACAGGATCTCCCGCAAGTAGCACCAAGACTCGTAGCCGTCTCCAAGATCAAACCAGTACCTCTCATCGTCCAGGCTTACGAAGGCGGCCAGCGGCATTTCGGAGAGAACTATGTCAACGAATTGGCAGAGAAAGCTATCGACCCACAGATACTGGACAAATGTAAAGAGATAAAGTGGCATTTTATTGGACACTTGCAGACTAACAAGATTAATAAGTTGCTTGGTAAGTTTTTATTATATCTTCTTTTCATATGGGATGGGAAATCAAGTTTGTTAGCCTTATACCTCTAGTAGAGTTAAGCAAACTATAGAGTGCACCTAAAAAGTGAGAACTGTACCCACACACATCCTCTCTGTCTACCAGTAACAAACCACCTGTAACCACAGTGATGAACCTCTATAACATCTCATACACTTGATGTCTGTATCTATGGAGCAACTGCTTACGTTTTGACAGTAAGGCGCAGGCCGATACGCGCTCTCTATCTCGCTATTCTAAGTTTGTTAACTCTAACACTGGTGTCAGAGACATAAGTATTAGAAGTTACTGGAATATGTGTTGGCTGTGTTGGGCATCATGAGAAAGCCTTATCTGTAGGTACTAGATGGTTTGACAATCCTTTAAAAGGTTCACATCACATCAGCCTATAGCAGTCCACTGCTGGACGTAAACGTAGGCCTCTTCCAGGGTACGACACTTGTTTTTGCCATTCAGTCGCAACCAGCCACCCTCCGCAAAATCGTAAAAAGGTTGAATTGAATAAAGGTCCTCCGCTGCGTGATGCGTATTGTCCGCGCGTACCCGCAATGCGAGGAATCGTACTTCATCTGCACCGCTTGGAGTAGGTAAAGTTAACTTTGCATGCAGACCGGTATGCGCATACGGTCTGCCAGACGCAGCAGAGGGCCTAAGGTGAATGCATGCTGAATACCAAATTTTAAAACACTTCTCGTGTTAGGTAAACAATTTTTGGAAAACTTCCAAAATTTTCACCGCAGGCAGGATTTGAACCTGCGACCTTCGGCATCAGTACTGCCGACGCCCTAACCAACTGGGCTACCGCGGTTCTAATCGAGCCCGCGAAATTATGGAAGTTAGGTTGGTTAGGGCGTCGGCAGTACTGATGCCGAAGGTCGCAGGTTCAAATCCTGCCTGCGGTGAAAATTTTGGAAGTGAATGCATGCATTAATTTAAAAATGACAGTCTATCTATGGAAAGTACAGGAGAAAGTCTATATTAACCAAGTAATGAATATCTTGGTTAGATTCAACAATCAATGGCGTTTACGATATGATGCCTTTGTACGCCTGCATTACACAGTGAACACTCATAAGCTTATTTTTTATCATAATCTAGTATTTTAACATATTTCCAGGATCACCAAACCTATTCATGGTGGAAACCATAGATTCAGAGAAACTGGCAGACAGTGTAAACAAGCAATGGACTAAGATAAGGAAGGAGGAGAAGAAATTGAATGTCATGGTGCAAGTCAACACTAGTGGGGAAGAAGGTAAATTAAGCTTTTTAGAACCAGCACAAAACAGAGAGTTTACAGAAGTATCACTCGACCCTATTAATAATTTTCGCGATTGTCACTTGTTACAATAGCCATGGTTGCTAGATTCAATACGAGGATGAAACACAGCTCTAACTTCATTTGATTCTAAGCCGATTTGAATGCAAGAAGTATGGTTGCCACGTATCGTGGCAACCATCTTTCGTTCGTCTGAGATTCCAGTTCATTCCAGCAAAAGTCAGTAAGCGTCAAAATCGTCGCTATAACTGAGTGAGCCATCTGTAAAGGCGCCCCGCGCGCTGTCCTACTAATTTGAACCAGTGTGTTTGGCCTAAAATAGGTAAATACTTCCTGGTTCAATAAAGAATGAGATTGTAAATAGCGGCGGTCCCATAAGCAGGAGGGGGAAAGCATGAACGCCTGGGGTCCGTCTTATAAAGCTGACAATTGTAATTTACAATGACAATTTAATATACATTGCGTCGTCAGCGAGCCGATTCGCTACTAAGAACTGAACTATCCTAATAAGCTTCGCAATGTAAATTGAATTGTCATTGTAAATTACAATTGTCGGCTTTATAAGACGGGCCCCTGGTTTATATAAAGATCCTTAGTGCGAGTGAGAAAGCATGACCTTCAGCCGACTTTTATTTATGTTTATATGTCTCCTTCTTTCTGTATGTATGTAATTAATTACGAACTGTAGGTACTGTACAGTCCAAACGGCTGGGCGGATCTTGACATATAAGCTGTCGTTAGATTCGTCTTGACAGTGCAAGCATGGTATATTAAGATACTCCGCCTGGTATTTCTTTCCGAGACTCGTGAACCACGTGACCAACACAAGACTACGTCATCATGCTTGTGGGTTACCAGAATTACCCACTCTTATGATGTTTTTTGTAAATCATTTATGATACTGTTAACTAATAAATACAATTGGACGTAGTTATGCCAAAACGATCCAAGTGCAAAATGATGGTTTTGAGATATGGGCTGTCAAAGTTTGGCGGCTTCCAGCTCCTCAAGAAATAAGTCTATCGGTGTGATTTTACTATGCACATGTAGATAATTACGTAAATATTTAAATGATTATTAAAAAATATAATATTCATTTGTAGATTTTGAGCTATTGATAAAAAATACACTTGGATCGTTTGGGATAAATGAGATTTTGTATGGAGTAAAATTTTTAAGTAATTGTCCAAAATGATCCAAGTGTATATTTTTTTATAATTATGTATTCTAATCCAATTGGATGGTAAAAACGGGAGATCTTGACATATGGCGTACCCTGGGGGAGGCAGGGACTGTAATAGGCTGATGTATGTGTGTATGTAATGTATTCATGTGATAAAAACGCTCGTTTTAATGCCTGCTGCGCTGCGAGTAGAGGCGGCCACAAACGTAGCCACCACGCAGGCTAGCAAGGTTGTTATCTGCTCACAGGCTCGCCACCGACCTAGCCACTTGGCAGCTTAGTGTGGCTGTTGTCTGCTCGCAGCGCTGTGAGCAGAAGCGGCCACACACCTAGCCAACGGGCATGCTAGCGTGGCTGTTGTCTGCTCGCAGGTTCGCCACCGACCTAGCCACCGGGCAGGCTAGTATGGCTGTTGTCTGCTCGCAGCGCTGTAAGCAGAAGCGGCCACACACCTACCCAACGTGCATGCTAGCGTGGCTGTTGTCTGCTCGCAGGCTCGCCTCCGACTTAGCCACGTGGCAGGCTATTGTGGCTGTTGTCTGCTCGCAGGCTCGCCACAGAACTAGTCACCAGATAGGCTAGCGTGACTGTTGTCTGCTCGTACCGCTGCGAGCAGAAGCAGCCACAGACCTAGCCACTAGGCAGGCTAGCGTGGCTGTTGTCTGCTCGCAGCGCTGTGAGCAAAAGCGGCCACAGAAATAGCTACTAGGCAGGCAAGCGTGACTGTTGTCTGCTCCCAGGCTCGCCGCAGACATAGCCACCGGGCAGACTAGCGTGACAGTTGTCTGGTCGCAGTGCTGTGAGCAGAAGCGGCAACAGATCTAGCCACCGGACAGGCTGGCGTGGCTGTTGTCTGCTCGCAGGCTCGCCACAGACCTATCCACCAGGCAGGCTAGCGTGACTGTTGTCTGCTCGCAGCGCTGTGAGCAGAAGCGGCCACAGAAATAGCTACTTGGCAGGCTAGCGTGGCTGTTGTCTGGTCGCAGGCTCGCCACAGTCCTAGCTACCGGGCAGGCTAGCGCTGCGAGCAGACAACGCTCGCAGCGCTGCGAGCATTAGGACTTTCTTGTGTGCAGGTGACCGTCATGGCTAGCATTTGCATGCAACACTGAGAGCTAAAGTTGCGCGTTAGGTATAAGCAGGTATTCAGGTACTAAGTTTTGAAGTCTTCGAGTTTTGTTTAAAAGTTTCCGAGATGATTTCATTTTTTTCGTAAGTATTACAAGTTACGTCAAAAGCGAGGTTCAGTATTTTATTTTTTATTTACTGTAAATAAAGAAACATAATGTTTCATTCATATTCGAGATCCAAAATCATTTTGGTTAATAATACTTATTGATTCGAAAGTTATTGGATCATGCGTCTTTTTTAATTTTCTTCACATGGACGATTCAAAATTATTTGATTCACTATATTTTTTTCTCTATATCTAAGCAAAACAATTCACATGCAATTAAAAAATTACGTAAACTTTCAGCGATTAGATACAAGTGCTTTTGGATTACAAAGATCTTGTAAACCAAATGATCCAAGTGCTTTTGGATTACAAGATCGTTGTAATCCAAAAGCACTTGGATCATTTGGTTTACAAGATCGTTGTAATCCAAAAGCACTTGGATCATTTGGTCAATTCTCCGAAGATAAAAATTAACGATCTAATGGTTTTTGGATCATTTGTAAGTTTTGTTTGCGTTCACAGAATGTGATTCAAAATATTTTAAATTAATTTGTTATTTAAAAAATATTTTCACAAATTAGATTCAAACGACTTTGAAACACGTGCATATAAAAAACATATTTTGAAAAAGGGTTCAAAGCATTTTGAATCATTTCTTAAATTTGAAATTTTCGATAGACAATTTCGCCAAAAGGCGTTATACCTCGCCATTTCCACAGTTTAAAAGATATTTTAATGAAGTTTAGAGAGAACTTAGATCAGAACGCGCCAAGCCCTGTGGTGTCCTTAACTCATTTTTGATCCAAAGTCACTTGGATCGTTTTGGCATAACTACGTCCAATTGAAGTGTTGTTGTAAAGTTCAAGTTAATACACACGTAAATCTAAATTATAAAATTATTAAGAAATATTTTAACCCATTGTTCTGAGATTGAATTTACCCCTTAACGTATTTTATTGAAATAAAGTGGCAATACTAAGTGACGTTGTCTTGTGTTTCTCTGGGAAGGAAAGACCATGTTTTATTAGACTATGAGTGCAAGTGCAGTGGCGAAGGGTGGCAATTTAAATTCTAAATGGCGAATTTTAGTCGCAAAATACAACTTTCAAATTACCGCAGTCGGGTTTTTGTTTTTGAATACATGAACTTGTTCAGCATTTGGTTTAATCTTGTTGCATTTGTTTATTTAATAAAATGCCAGAAAATAAAGCATAGCTGAAAATAAGTGATGAGATGACAGAATAAATAGCTATGGAGTAACCTAAATTAAAATAAAATAACAAATACTCACTTTTCTCCTTCCAGCGAAAAACGGCATCGCCCCATCCGACGCAACGAAACTCGTCGAGCACGTGATAAAGAACTGCCCCAGCTTAGAGTTTAACGGGCTCATGACCATAGGCCAATACGACTACGATGTGAGCAAAGGCCCTAATCCAGATTTCCTGTGTTTGGTGAAATGTAGACAGGTAAGGTTATCTGTACTTTAGAATTTAATTTAGCTACGCATATCGCTTTAATAACTAAATAGACTACTAGTCGCTTTGCATTTGAAAGTTCTCCGCCCAGTGTCCGTTTAAAGGCGTGTATTTATTTCTATACATTTTTATTTCGCGATATTGTTTCGCAACAAGTTACAGAGTGTTTCATGACAACTAGAAATGGGAAATGTCTCCAAAACCTACCGAAATAAGCCGCAAACCTGAGCGGTATCCGCGCGGTACGTGGGTAACGGAACTCAATTTTTGACGTTTTGTACCAATCAGGATACCGCTATACGTACCACGGGGATACTGCCATGTTTGAGTAGTGATCAAATGGTAAACCGAATAAAAACACGTGTGGTGTGACCCAATTAATTTTATTCATTTTCTTTCTTTACAGGAGGTTTGTGAGAAACTGGGATTGGATATCAACAATGTGGAACTGTCAATGGGAATGTCCAGCGATTTTGAACATGCTGTAAGTTACAACATTTTTGGGTAGAAATATGATTTCTGTGGTCTAGTGGGTACACTGTGTGGTTGACCGTTTAATAATCCTAGGTTCCTTGTGAGAATTGCTGAGATTGTTTATAGGGTACAAACAGACAGTCTACTTGCAAGGTACTATAGATAATGAAACCCTATAGTAAAGTCTCAATACATATTTTACCGAATAAAATAACTAACATGGCATACAGAAACCCAACGTTACATGATCCCGGTCACGGCACCAAATTGTAAGGTTCCGTGACCAGGATCCGTTAACGTTGGGGATCTGTGGTCACAGTACCTTACATACTGTAGACTGAATCACTTCATACTTGAATTGGTGTTTTGCTTCGGTACGTTCAACACTGTCCCGAATCCCTGTTGATTACTGTGATTACTTGTACTTAGTAACCGCTATCAAGTAGATAGATAGTGGTAAAAGTCCCACATAACCACAGAAAAAGAATGTGTACGTACAGTTAACCAACTGCGCCCCCTACCAGATGTTTTCCAGATTCTACTGATGGGCAAAAGTCTCTTCGTAGTCACATATTTTCTGCCGTCGTACTGCGACATACATTTCCATTTGTTTAGGAATCAGTAGCCTGATAATTATTTTATATCATTGTATTATTTGTAATTAATTATATTTATAAAGAATGGATTATCTTATCTTGGACCTGTCTTTTTATTATGCACAAAAATAGTATTTTTTTGTTTACTTTTGTTTCAGATTGAACTAGGCGCCACTACAGTAAGAGTGGGATCGACCATCTTCGGTGCGCGACCACCGAAAAACAAGTAGAATATGTGTGTGAAGAATTCTGTGTATGATATAAGCGAATGTTATAATTTATTGTAAGTGTTGTTGATTTTATTATTTGTAGCAATTCAAATAAAATGGGCTTCCATTTAATAGCATTATTTTTTATATCTTAACGTATTCCTTTCAAGAGGTAGGCATGCTATTCAATGTTTTTTTCGTGCTTATTAAGAAGGTAAGGTATCTTCGTTAATCTGTAGGCTGATTTCAAAGTTTAGAACGAAATTATACTAAAATATAGCACTGGCAAATAATTCAAATAAACGTGCTAGAAATATTTGTAAGCGGTCAGTCCAATCTACTGATTATAATAATACTAAAAGCCTTTTAGCATAAGCATTGAAAGCGATTTATCGTTTTGATTTCCGTGTTGGTTTATATCAATCAACACATCTGATTGCAATGACGAAATCAATACATGACACATTTCTATTCATTATCCTTAACAATAGCGTTATCAGTCGAATTCCCTGGTTATCTATTAATGTGATAGCTAGTTTATGACACCCGGTTTTTCTCGCATTGTAATGAATGATTTTTGGTGAGTTGGCGAACTGTTTTTAGCGCTTTAGTTAAGAGATATTAATATGTATGTATATTTACTTAATTTTAATAAATTCATTAGCAATATCACTTTCCGCTCTACGTCGCCTTTTACAAAAAACTTTAAGTGGACTAGGGCTGGGTGGCAGTATTCTTTGCAGCTTCCACACGGCCATCATTTATCATCTTGTTTATCATACATACTTGTATCGGATAAAGTATCGATAAATTGCTGTTTATCTGAGTGTTAAGCCAGTGTCAGAAATGGCGGACTGCTTTCAAAGTTTCAATTGAAATATTTAATTTTATTCCTACTATAGATGTACTTCCCATACATACAGACAAGCATATATTTTCATTCTAACATACTTCTGGACCTCAGACCCAACTGGTCGGATGTCCATTTTTGACACTTTTCAGTAGAGCGAAAATAAACTTTTGAAAATTAATACTGGTTTTCACATAAGAGATATCGGAGGTCAAATCAATATTTCAGAATGACCATATAATTATAAATGTTTTCTGTTACATAAATTATTTTATTACGCATCAGTAACAATAGAATTCAACTTTGTTTGTCAAAGGGGGTGTACATCCGACCCAAAAAGTGTAGACATTTTTCCTTCCGATGGTCGGATATTACTAACCGACCTTTTGGCTCTACAAAGATTTATCAAATTCAGGTCTCATGTTTAAATCAGACCATTTGGTTCGAAATTAAAAACGAAATGAGTAGGTTGTATGTGAAAATCTGACACTTTGGTCCGGGGAAATTAAGTCTGTCCATACAAATGCACATCAGACCTTTGGATTTTGAAGGGAGTAAAAAAAAACTCGGACAAGAAAACTAAGAAAATAATCATTTATTCAGCTAATGAATAATGTTAGAACATACTTCCAATTATCATTATTTTAATATTGTGGCTTAAATAGGTATATATTTTATAATTTTGGTAAGAGACACCTTAAACTGCTCTAACGACCCGATGAACCCTGGTTACTTACCGCCAGGGTTGATCTGTGTGCGCAGACCACCGGCTTTGACCAGTGAGACATGAGCCACGTTCCAACTGTTGGGAGACACCTCAAACTGCTCTAACGACCCGATGAACCCTGGTTACTTACCGCCAGGGTTGATCTGTGTGCGCAGACCACCAGCTTTGACCAGTGAGACATGAGCCACGTTCCAACTGTTGGGAGACACCTCAAACTGCTCTAACGACCCGATGAACCCTGGTTACTTACCGCCAGGGTTGATCTGTGTGCGCAGACCACCAGCTTTGACCAGTGAGACATGAGCCACGTTCCAGCTGTTCGGAGACACCTCAAACTGCTCTAACGACCCGATGAACCCTGGTTACTTACCGCCAGGGTTGATCTGTGTGCAACGTTCCAGCTGTTCTTCGGAACTCGGAAGTATTCGTTTAGGTTCGGTCGTATGTTTACATTCTGTCTCTTTCTAACACCTTAAAAATTATATTGCTATCTCTTTCTCTAGTGTGCTTTGTGGGATTCCCCGAACCAAAGCGTCTGAAGTAAACATAAGACGTTGCTCTTTAAGGAAAGTTGATTTCCGAAAAATCTTATGTGTACATCAGACCTACTTTTTAAGACGTGTATCATAATTAGTAGGGGCAAAAAGTCGCAATTAAATATCAGTCGTTTTGGTTTGAAGGTTTAAGGGACAACCGACCTTTTGATCTTCGCAAATGAAAGAGATAGCAAAATAAGGATTACATAGCCCGAAAGAGAAAAAAAAACTGAGTATGTTCCCACAAAAAAGTGATTTTGGCAAAAATTACACATCCGACCAGTTGGTTCTGAGGTCCAGACTTGTAGATTAATCGTTTATCATTATCAGATAATTGACAACAGCTCAAATAGCAAACCTACTCATATTATTAGATTAAAATAAAATTTAGGCTACAAGAGAAGCCTCTGTTCCACATTTGTTAGCAAAATTGCTTCTATTTCCTTTTAATTATATAATTAAAAATTGCTCATTCTAAAAGGACGTAAGTGCATGATGACGTCACAATACGACTATAAATATGGTATCACTAAATACAGAGTAATATTAAAATTATAATGGCAATACTGGCGATCGAAAGATTGTCAACAACCGTCAATCGAATCTATGGTTACCAGACATTACAACAGGGTTATCAACCAACCATACGAGACACATACGAAAATGGACTACCATACGAGGAGTCGTGCAATTTTGTCCGAGGTTTTAGAATTTCTCAATTTTGGATTCAGATGCTGATTGCGAACGAGTTTCTTGAAATAAAGTAAAATTTCATTTAATCGGACGGAAAGAAGACAATTAAGGAAGTACGAGCGTAAGTTGCGAACGAGCGTGGTCTGCGGGAAAACATCGAGAACCAATCATGGAAGACGGTTGGCCACTTGTTACACCATGACGAATACATAACGAACATTGCTGAAAGAAAAAAGGAAGGATAAGACCAAGACAAACACATACATATTTTACCTAAATTAAAGAAAAGGCTAGAAAAAAGCTGTACCAAGAGGCTCTCTCTCTCTCTTCACGTGGGACGCCGAGTCGTTCAACGACCAAGTGGCTTAAGAGGCTTAAGAGGTCAAACCCCTTGTAAGAATAAGGAGAGACTCAACTTAGTAAAAATTATAGACTGGAAACGCCACACTTATTTACTGTGAGAGGTGGGGCCCAGCCCACCATAACATAAAGGAATCTACGTCAATTTTGAACCGTCGTCGACAAGAGATAAATGTATGACGATGAACAAAAACGGCTACTGAAAAAAAATGTATAAGTTTCCAGTACTAAAAATTACTAGAAGAAAAAATCTTGGTTGCCAACCCTGCATTACAATCATCTGCATTTGACTTTGATTTGACTATCATCATGATGACATCTTTGACTCTCAAATTGCGCTTTTTTTGTATATTTACATCCACAAACGGGAGTGTTTTTTTTGCAGGATAATCATCGTACTGTGACGTCACAGGCACATTTTCAGATTTTTTTATTATTTCCTAAATTATGCTATAGAAAAAATCGGAATATTTCTTACATTAATTTATGATCAAAATTCTGCAAAATGATCATGGAAAAAGTGGATGTTAACTAATTTGAGCTGTTGTCAATTATCGATAATTGCTGTTTATCTGTGTGCTAAGCCAGTGTTCGAAATAGCAGTCTGCCTTCAGAGCTTTTGATGAAATAACAATTGAAATATTTAATTTTATTCCATCATGTACGTACAGACAAACAAAATGTTACCTTTTACAAATATGATTATTTTAATGAAATACAGACAAACAAACATATACTTTCTATCATACATGTAGATGATGTAGATTAATCGTTTATCATTATCAGATAATTATCGATAAATTGCTGTTTATCTGTGCGCTAAGCCAGTGTTGAAAATGGCGGTGACGCGACGGGAGTACATTTTCTCAGCGTTTCTTTTGGGACTGCTGTGTGTTTTGTTGACTGTGGTCGCCATTGCCAGTGACAGTTGGGTAAGTTGATTGTTTATATATTTTTATCAATTTTTATTATATTAAATTGACCTGAATAGGTAGATATGACTTGCGCAAATAAAGAATGGATCACGAATTGGGAACATTGTTATTTGACTCTCTATCATAAAATATGCAATGGAATCCATTCTTTATCTGCGCAAGTTGTACGTATGTAGGTTTTTGTTGTAATCATGTAAAGTAAGTGTAAACCAGTGTTTTTTGGATAAATCCAAGTCAAGGGCAGCTGCGCTCGATTTTAAAAACTATCAGGGTAGCAAAAGAAACTGGTTGGTAGTTCTAGCCGGACGCCTTTGATAGGTGGTAAAATGATAAACTGTAACACAGCAAATGCATAATGTTATCGACTTTTTATAATGATTAGAGATATCCATCATTGATTATCTGATGCCGTAATAATTGTGTTGTGATGTTGAAAATTGAGGACATGAAACCAAAATGATGGCAAATGTTATGCTTGGTTCGTAAATAAATAATCAAGTTTCTACTTCTTTACAGAGTTGTATGAATGAATAAATTAGTTAATCGTTTATTTGCTTGCAAACAACATGGTAAAACAGTTGATAAGATAATCACGATTGAAACCAAGCATGTTGCACCCAGTTATGATATGCAAATACAATAAGGAACGCATTTAATTTAATAATCACCTATTTTAATAAGTACCTACCCAAAACGAAACAGTGACATAGGTACTTATGTGAACATAAAACAAGGCGATCTTAATGCTATGATAGAAAGCAAACAAGAGAGCTATCATTCTGGCAATTTCTACATTTTTTTACTGAGTTATTACAGTTTTTAGACCTGGAGCTATCAAACCTACAACTGAATACGTTGGTGGGAAGCGAGAGTAATCGCTCTATGGACCTGAGAAGGATCTGATTGCAGCTTTGAGGAATGTGCGAGTCGTTTGCTTGTTAGAGGGCAACACCTACTACCATAACCAGAACCAACCATACCTACAACCACAACAGTCCATTGCTGGACGTGGCCTATTCGGGCCGGGGTATTGCCATACTCACCACGCTTAGCACGCGGATTGGCGAGCGCAGTGCAAGATGTTGCATTTACAGGGAACGCTGCTGCCCATTCCCTGGATGATTATCTCTTAGTCGCTTTTTACTACACCTACGGTTAGAAATGGGGTGATGCTATTCTAAGCCGGCGACACAAGGCAATACCCGCTAATATTTTGAAAACTGTGTTTACAGGTACAGGCCACGGCAGCGGCGACAGGCCAAACGGGTGACAACATCATCAATTATGGTCTATTCAGAGGAGAATACCAAGTTAACGTGCTCGCCACACCCACTTCTAACACTTTGTACAGTAAGTCTCCAATAATAATTTAGTCATCATGTTAAGATTTTTAGTGTCTTTCCAATTTATCCGTTACCATCATAGAGTAGGTACTTTATTGTTTCTTACCTACTTATACGGGGTGTAAGGGACGGTGTAACGAAAACTTTGCAGGCGTGCTCACAGGATTTTTACTTCCCATACAATCTCAGTCAGTTGATCGCAAATTTTGTATTTGAGGGGAGGTCGGAAATTTTTTCTCGTTTACCAATATGGGGTTCCAAAGCAAAAGTTGTTCAGTTTCATGGTCTGATCATGCCTGCAAAGTTTTCGGTACACCGTCCCTTACATCCTGTATAATATAGGGGACAATTTTACTAGTGACCGATAGCGAAAAGGTGGTATGACAGGTTGGTAGGTAAGTAATAATAAGGAAGAACTTTCCCTGAGGACCATAGGTCGAATCAAAGAGTATAGTAATATATGTATCTAAGTCGAATTTTTAATTCTATTCACTGATTTGACGTTTGGTGGGTGGCCGCTTTTTTGGGAAAAATAAATAGTGATGTACTAAAAAGAGTTAATTCAATAACTCATAGTCAGTGACTTGTTCGTTCCCGTACTCAAATCACTAAGTACCTATATTCGGTTAAATTTATATAGGTAAGTGCAATAATTTTAGGTTGCGTGTTCGGCTCATAAAGCTGAATAACATTTGTGAAAAGCTTTTCTTAGAAATATGAAAGGAAAATTGGATTTCCCATAATAAGTGACCGATTTTTCAACATTTTTGTATGAAGAGTCCTTTTGTTTTCGTACTTATTTCGAAGAAAAGTTTCTGATGAGAGTTGTCGCCATTTATATTCCCTTTCTTTTGCGAAACGGGTAATATGTAGGTGTAATAAAGTGTCTTGATTAAAAAAATGATTAAAAAAACTTAAAACTAAGTAAAACATAATATTGTTCAAAAACTTTTTATTACAATGTTCGACTCTAGTTTCAAGCGCGATATAGCGCGTCGTTACAATCACGGATGAGTTTCTAGAGGTACTGTCAGTTGGACTGAATAATCTATCAGGTAAAGCACAAAAATCATAATAGTTCACATAGGAAATGAGAACGGTTTTATGGAAGGTGCTGGTGATGGTGGAAAGTCGTTAGTGTAATAAAACGGAAATGATGACTACCATAAAATATGAACGTAAAGGTATTCGTGGATTGGTTTGAGGTTATTTTAAACAAACATCCTGAAGATGCCATCGTGGTTATGACAACGCACAATATCGACTAGCTGCGGATGAATGATAAGAATATCCCGTTCCACAAAAATACTATACAAGTACAGCTCTTAGAAATTGTAGTATAAAACAAAATAGACCTCGTTTTGATAGATACGACATAGATGAATTGGCAAAATGTACAGGACGTCATGCCATAAGATTGCCACCCTACCATTGCGAGCTGAACCCTATTGAGCCTGTTTGGTCTCAAATCAAAGATACAGGGGCTTCGCAAAACACGACATACACTCACTACTACTTTTTCGTGTTAAAATTGGCCAAAAACAATAAAATCAGAAGTGTCTCGATTTTATGTGATGAGAAGTGTACTAATAAGATGATTTGCATAACTTAATAAGAGATGCTGTTCGAAATATTTACGCAAATAGATGTCAAACACGTCATAGACAAAGTTGAACCAAAACTTGATACTGCAGATCGAAATGCGGAAAATTATTGACGAGTCATTTATAATTTCTGCATGTTCGCTTAAAGACCATTCGCTTGGATTGTGCCGCGGTGACAATGTCAATGCAAGCAGCAGGCCTCTGACATGGTTTTGTAACGACCGCCATCATAGACGGCAACCGGGACCGACGGCTTAACGTGCCCATCCGAAGCACGGAACCATCTTACTTGCGGACAATCAGGTGGTTCAGCCTGCAACGTTCTAACCAGACTGGGAACAAGTTCACAAAGTGATAAATATCAACTTTGTGAGTGACCCCACCGGGAATTGAACCCAGAATCTTCTGCGTGGCAGGCAGTCATACTAACCACTTCGCCACATCGGCTGTCGCATGGGCATTACCTATCTCTACGTAAGCACTTCAAACTCGTGAAAAAAGTATCTATGTTAGTAGGTATAAGGATATTACAAAAACAAACATTATTATTATAAACATAACCTTAATGAGCACGACTATACGGGTTCACCTCACCAGTCCTAGGTCAGAGCTCATCTTTCTTCGGGAACTGTTCAATACGGAATCAGTAAATAATCTGAGTGACGAGAGTATGAGGTTCGAATGAATCAACTCACCTGAACTTAAAATTCGAACTAAAGTACGTCACTACTGATGTGGAGTTGGTATCATTATTTTGTCAACATCTGTCATCTTAGTGAATAGAATTAAAAATTCGACTTTAGGGGTCAAATGATGATAAAGAAAATTTGAACCTGCCATACGAAATTGTCGATCGGCTGACTTGACACTAAGGAAAGTCATTTTTTTTTCTCATGCTTCGATCCTTTTTCGACCTATGTTCCTTGGGATAGATAAATTGTTCCTTAACATCAGTCGGTTCCAAGTTTTCGCTATCGGTCACTAGTAAAATTTCACTCAGTATAGGTAATAATATGGATTGCCACCTTCCCTGGATGTAAAAAGTTTTTCTTTTTACTCCACCAAGTCTTCTAGGACAACGGTGGTTAGGTAAACTAGATAACTTTTGTTATCATCAGAGGTTATTTCGACCTTTATTATGAACTGACTTCGACCGGCAGGAAGTTGGGAATAACTAGCCAATTTTGATAGCTTCTACGCGTTGATCGAAGTGCGGTAATATGGTTTTACTTAAGTCACGACAGACGATGTGGCGCAGTGGTTAGTACGACTGCCTGCCACGCAGAAGGTACCGGGTTCAAAGTTTATATTTATCACTTTGTGAATTTGTTCCCAGTCTGGTTAGGACATTAGAGACTGAACTACCTGATAGTTTGAAAAGCAAGATGGTTCCGTGCTTCGGAGGGCACGTTAAGCCGTCGGTCCCGGTTGCTGTCTATGATCATTTAGACGGCGGTCGTTACAAAACCATGCCAGAGGCCTCTGACTGACACACTGACACTGAAAAACTCTGACACCAGAATTTATCGGGTTATTGGACGACTTGGTGTCCCATTCGAAGAAGAAGAAGAAGCGTTGATCAAAGTGCGGTAGTATAGTTTTACTTAAGTCAGTAAAACGAAAGCAAAATTCGTCACTTATGTTTACATTACCAATTGGTTTTTATCTTACCTATTAACTAAATTCTTCGCGTTTCAGTGACCTGCGTGGCTGATGAAAATGCGTGTGCGGTGAGCTGCAAAACAACTCCGGAAGCTAGGAAAGAAGAAGTAAGTAGTATAGTCTTATTTTGACTGCCGATGTGGCTCAGCCCGACCACTTATTAGGGAAACGGCGCGCGGGCGTCTTTACATATGGCTCACTCAGTACTATAGCGACGATTTTGATGCTTACTGACTTTAACTGGGAATGACTGGATTCTCAGTGGAACTCAATGTAACTAAGAAGATGGTTGCCACGAACGTCATATTTCTTCTAATCATAATAAAATTCTAATTATTGTATCTGATTTTGCACCCTGGTTTTGTAACAAGTGACAATCGCAAAAATCCTAAATAGGGTCGAGTGAACTTTTTGTAAACTCTCTATTTCGTGGTGCGACTGCCTGCGGCGCAGAAGGTTCCGGGTTCGATTCCCGGTGGGTCACAGTCACTCAGTCACATCACAGCACAAGGTTAATAGGTACGTTCCCAGTTTGGCTAGGACATTGCAGGCTGAACCATCTGATTGATATAAAGCAAGATGGTTCTGTGCTTCAGAGGGCACGTTATGAATGCCGTCGGTCTATGATTGATTACTTAATCGTTCCACAACCATGTCAGAGGATTGCTACTTGTAGTGGGCGTTTAAAAAATCTGACACATGGGTTCATCGAGTCGTTGGACTACTTGGTGTCCCACTCAAAAAGAAGAAGAATCTTTCATTTATCAGAAAAAAATATCTATCGTTTGATGCTGGATGGGAATAGCTTCAACACAATTTTCAATGAGCGTTTTTTAGAGAAACTAAGCCGTAAAATGGCTTTGTACTTAGGTACGCCTTCATAGACCTAAAGGGATTTGCTGTCAAATTTTGACGCTTATTCCATTTTAGTCCACGGCAACGTACAACTTCACCTTGCGGTTTAGTTTCTCCAAAAAACGCCTATTTGTGTTTCAATGCCGTAATGATTGCATTGCTGTTTTTTTTTCAGGTCAGGCTTTTGGCCCAAGGCCGTCGGCCTAACGTTGGTTGCAATGCAGATGCAAGTGTCATCAGCCCAGAACAATGTAAGTTATCGTTCTCAAGTCTAAATGTAATCAATTATCCCATGCATTTTTGGATAACACTATGCTACTTACATATTTATTTTTGCGAGTTTCGTAAAAGTCTGCTAAGGAAAATATTATCAACGAAACGGCAGTCTTTAAAAAAATAACTACTTAGATGAACTATTCTAAGCCGGAACCGCAATATGAAATATCACCAATGTCTGGGGTGAGGGTAGTAGTGTTAGCGGCCCACGGCCAAAGTCAATAGAAAAAGCTGCACCTGCAGGTAGAATTCTGAGAATTTGTACACTTAGGGCCTTACCACAAAAAAGTTAGACAGGTGTTGAACGCGTGTTTAAAATAAATCTTCATCCAAAAAAAAAACGCTGGACACGACTTCAACGCTGATCTAATTTTTTGTGGTAAGGCCCCACATCTTTAGGGTAAAGGTATCAATTCGTAGATCCAGCGTGTTTCGGCCTACCGCTAGGACTAAAGCCATGGCGAGCAGTTTTAAAGCTTTTTTTTCAATTCAGTTTATTTGTGGAAACATGTGTACAATTATACAGCTCTTACATTAATAAAGACTGATAATCTCAAAAAATGGTGTTGGTGACTCAAAAGTATACCTACTCTATTCTGTAATGGTTTTGAATCTGGCAATGTATAACATGTCAATTATTTTACAGACCCGCCATCAGTGATATCAATGGCTTTCTACGTCTCCCTATTAGTCTTCGTGTTCCTTCACCTACTGTCTGCTGTGGTATCATCTGCTCTGGCCATCGTCAACGCTACTAGGAACCCTACTGAACCTATATTTGGATTGCCTGGTAAGATTTTTTTATTTGGATGTTTGAAAGTAGAAAGAACGCCGAGTAACGGCACAGAATACTGCCACCCCTAGTCCACTCAGGGTGTTGCGTAAAAGGCAACATAGTTTTGTTTTTAGTTTGACCTCGGCTAAATATCTGTCGACTATGGTCAACCGCATGGTGGCGGTGATACCACCTACAATAGCATTCCTAAAGAGGGTTGCCGTCACGCAGGCGGCCGGTCATAGAGCATTGCCATATCTTTTTGCTACGTGATTAACAAACCATGCGCCGACCCCAACTGATTTGGGATAAAAACAGGCCAGATGATGATGTCTAAAGCATGGCCAACAAAACGAGATAATAAATGTAAACAACTTTTGTATGACTCGGTGACAGTTATTACAATCTGTCCTTATCTGTCATATGGTATAATGTCAGCTGTCTCTTTCAGATTTGTTTACACTTTTTATCTCGTCTGGTTGGCCTTACTTTAGTAGCGAAAAAGAATACTGCCACCACTATTAATCTTCGTGTTTCTGCACCTACTGTCTGCTGTGGTATCATCTGCTCTGGCCATCGTCAACGCTACTAGGAACCCTACTGAACCTATATTTGGATTGCCTGGTAAGATTTCTTTTATTTGGATGTCTAAAACTAAAAAGAGCGCCGTCTAGTAGCGACAACTAAAACTAAAAAGAGCGTCGTCTAGTAGCGACAAAGAATACTGCTTGAATACTGCCACCCCTATTAGTCTTCGTGTTCCTGCACCTACTGTCTGCTGTGGTATCATCTGCTCTGGCCATCGTCAACGCTACTAGAAACCCTACTGAACCTATATTTGGATTGCCTGGTCAGGTTTTCTTTATTCGGATTTCTAAAACTAAAAAGAGCGCCGTGTGGTATCGGCAAAGAATACTGCCACCCCTAGTCCACTCAGGGTGTTTCGTAAAAGGCGATGTAGAGTTTTGTTTTCAGTTTGACCTCGGATGGATATCTGTCGATTTTGGTCAACCGTATGGTGGCGGTGATACCGCCTACAATAGCATTCCCAAAGATCAATCTGCTCTGGCCATCGTCAACGCTACTAGAAACCCTACTGAACCTATATTTGGATTACCTGGTAAGATTTCTTTATTTGGATTTCTAAAACTTGAATTGAACTAAAAAGAGCACCGTGTAAAGTATGGCCAACGAAACGAGATAATTAATGTAAACAACTTTTGTATGACTCGGTGACAGTTATTACAATCTGTCCTTATCTGTCATATGGTATAATGTCAGCTGTCTCTTTCAGATTTGTTTACACTTTTTATCTCGTCTGGTTGGCCTTACTTTAGTAGCGAAAAGGAATACTGCCACCACTATTAGTCTTCGTGTTTCTGCACCTACTATCAGCTGTGGTATCATCTGCTTTAGCCATCGTCAACGCTACTAGGAACCCTACTGAACCTATATTTGGATTGCCTGGTAAGGGTTTCTTTATTTGGATGTCTAAAACTAAAAGAGATCCGTGTGGTAGCGGCAAAGAATACTGCCACCCCTAGTCCACTCAGGGTGTTTCGTAAAAGGCGATGTAGAGTTTGGTTTTTAGTTTGACCTCGGATGAATATCTGTCGACTATGGTCAAACGCACCATGCGTTAATGAAATAAAAATAATAATATCTCTACATGCATTATTCGGAAATAAAACAGGGGAATACGTTTGTATGAAAACTTTGAGAGCACGCGCGCTTTTAAGTGGCTTCAAGTTATTTCGCAAAGTTAGGTAAACGAACAGTATTTTTTTTCAAATGAACTCTACTTATCTCTTAGCAAGACGTGGAAAACTGATCATATTATATTTCAAAAAGTTTCGTTTTTAAGAACTTAACTTAAGAGTCTGTTAAATAAATAGGGACATAGGTAGGTGCATACATATATCACGCCTATACCTTGCGGGGTAGGCAGAGCGTAAAAGGTTATAAAAAACGGCCATTTACATCAAGTCTGACAAAGGTTGTAAGAGACATTCAGGAGACTGTGTATCACCGTAGTTAGGTACAGCTTGTCAGCCTGTCGCCTAAAATTTAAATACACATCAAGTTTCAAATCCCTAGTCGCTTCTTTACGACACTTACGGCAAAGATAAGGTTTGATGCTATTCTAAGGCGGCACTACACGGAAATCTAAGCCAAACGAGAATCAGCGCTAATATTGCCTCTACAATAGGGTCAATGTTTTTATTGTTATGTGTAAATGTAATATTAATTAATTTCGAACACAATTTATATTGTAAACGAATAAATAAATGAAATAAGATAAAGATCGTTTTTCCAAAGTTTTGGTCGTTTACAATTACAAATGACCCTGTTAAACCTTGGATTACAAATGTGAGAATTCTACAGTAGTTGTAATAAAATAGGCAACCCTTTAAAGTTTAAACCCTAACGGTACCTCGATAACAGTAAATCAAAACTTAATCCAGATTAATTTTGACCCTATTATGTGTTTTGTGGATTATCCTAATGTTTGTTTGTTATTTGTGTTTGTTTTACTATCATTATTACTTGTACGTAGGAGTAGGTAGGTATATTATAGTACCGTGATTCGAATAGGCATATTTGACAGCTGTCAAACCCATAATGGGCACATGTCAACAAGAAAAGTAGACCTTATGTCATAGCAAAAACAGTGCAAAAACATGATTTTGGTAGCTGTCAAATTTGGCCTATTCGAATGACGGTACTATAATTGTGTTATCAAAACTAGGCGACTAAGGGACTCGAATGGGCTGACAACCTGTCACAATAGTAATGATATAACTTCATCTATACAGGGTTGACCATATTGTGACTTTAAAAGAAAAAACTACTTAGACTGAGAGGTATCCGAATTACCCCCATGTAGGTAGGTATGTTCCGCGATTTTTTGAAGTTTTCGAGTTGTTTAACTTTAAAGATTGTAGGTTTGGGTAAAATTTAACTGGCAGGAATATTTAATGTTTTTTTGTACTACTGAAAGTAAAAATCATTAAAGTCATGAAGTCATGATACACAAACAACCGCTCGAAAACTGTTATGTCAAAATTAATATCCTGCCAGTTGAAAGGTTCCCATTTAACTTTAAGAGTTGAATAACTTAGAAACTACAAAAACGTGGAACATATATGGGGTGATACCTCTCAGTAAAAGGAATTTCAAATTTGTCTTTTTACGTCACTGTCTGGTCCACCCTGTAATTTTTTAGTCAGTGCGCAAACTTTGCAGGGTGTTTCTACTCGTGATTATGATCAATTTTTACTATGGGAATGCGAATGCAAATTCGCAAAAAAAAAATTCATACCTACTCGGCAAAAATGTATGGAACACATAAAATAATTTTTTAGATTTCTCAGGTAGCTCCATAGTGAAAATTGTTCAAAATCACGAGTAGAAACATCCTGCAAAGATTGCGCACTGATTAAAAAATAACCCTGTATAAGTTAGCAACCCACCGCAGGCAGGATTCCAACCTGTGACTTTCGCCATTAGTACTGGCGATGCCTCTTCCATCTGGGCTACCGCGGCTCAATCGTTGCATGCTAAATTATGCAAGTGTATCTTGGCCAATGGTGCTTAACATGACTATCTACCGGGATTTTTTTGCAACCTGAGTTCTTTACATACTTATTGAATATAGCCAAAGCGATGAAATTTTATATATTCAAATGGCGGATTTTTATTTCAAAATGTAACTTTGAACTTACCGTGGGTGGTGTTTTTGTTTCTAATACATCTGATTGTTCTCTTTTCAGGATGCCTGTGGTCAAACGTAGCTACTGGACTATTTGGTCTACTCATTCTACTCATGTTCGGTATCTACTGGGCCACATCTGGACTGAAAGACCATCTAGCCTTGTCTGACATTATACAGGGAAACTATACATTAAATCAGAGCTTGGGATATTCTTACTGGTAAGTTTACTGTGTGATAGCGGGTTAATATAGCATCACCCCATTCTTACTAATGTTGAAGACCATCTGGCCTGGTCTGACATTAAACAGGGAAACTATGCATTAAATGGAAGCTTGGGATATTCGTATTGGTAAGTAGATGTGACCCGAATAATTAGACTAAAACGTACCTAGGTAGGTACACATTAGCGAGTTAACAGAAGGTTCACTCGACTCTATTCAGGATTTTTGCGATTGTCACTTGTTACATAGCCAGGTTGCTACTGTCAAAAATCGTCTGATACCTACAGTCAAATAAAGGATGATTCCACAAATTAGGGAAACGGTGCGCGGCGCGTCTAACATGATTCTGAGCAAATTTTAATCCAAGATATATTACGTTCGTGCCAACCATTTTTTTAGTTACCTTGAGGTCTCCTGAGATTCCAGTTATTTCCAGTTAAAGTCAGTAACCGTCAAAATTGTTGCAAGTACTGAATGAACTATCTGTTTAGGCGCCCGCGCGCTGTTTCCTTAATTTGTGATATTAGTAAGCCTAGCTAGACTAAAGTAGTTTTGTCCCAAGGGCGTGATTGGGTGAACTGTTTAAAGTCTAGTGTTATGTATTTTAAACAATCACATAACTTATTCCGGGTGAGCCCTAGCTGTTGCTTTAAGTGGTTGTTTAAACCACAGATCACTGGACTTCAAACAACCCCTCCAATCACGCCCTTGGGACAAAACTTCCTAGGTGAAAGTTCGTCATGTGCCACCGATCGCAGACGCACGCAGCTGCCGTGCGACTGACGCGTGCGGCCGATGCGGCTATAGTCGTAGTATGAAGATGAATTGTGCACGGCCGCACGCGTCTGTCGCACCCCTTAAACGCGGCGCTGTGCACTTTCATACTACAACTATAGCCGCAACAACACGCATCGGCCGCCAATACAGATGGCGAAGGTAGCTGGTTCAAATCCAGCCTGCGGTAGAAAGATTTTTGCAAGTTTTCCAAAAATTTTATACCTCACACGAGAAATGTTTTAAACAGGTATTCAATCCTATTAGGATTTTAATGCAATAAAAATTGTTATCTCATACTAAATCGAAATTGAAAAAATTGACAAGCATCGACAGGCCGCATGGGTCAACGCCCGGGCTCGAGCCCTGGTCGATGCATGACAACTTTTTCAATGTATTGAGATTTTTAATGCACTGTTATATTATTCTCATAAATTGAAAATGAGAAAATTTTAAAATTCATTCATTAGCGACCGCTGGGACTTGACCCCGGGACCGTGGGGTACTGTCCCACTACTCTGCCAACTGAGCTACGGGCGCCTGGCGGAACCTGATGAATTCTTGATGCTCGTCTCGAAGCTTTTTCATTTTCTTATTTTTATGTATTCAGTCCCATTTATTCTGTTGTTTCAGGTTACTCATAGCAGCGATCCTGTGCTCCGCAGGAAGTGCTGCGTTGGTTCAGGTCAGGAACTATTTGCTGGAACGAGATCCACCACCGCCGACGATTAAGGTGGAAAACCACTCCGACGGCACTATTTTCTTGTATTGAGCATTGAGAAGTTAAGTTCGTAATTTATACTGTGTTATTTATTTAAGTTTTGGTAAGAATAAACAGTTTTTTCAAATGAAAATGGGTACTTATTCAAAATTATATTTGAGCCACGATAATTAATTAATTATAATACCTACTACTTACTACACCATAGCGTGCAAAATACGTAAGAAACTCATAAAACCCTAAATCAAACAGACTCTCAAATAGACGCCCTACCTATAACAACAGGCAATATTCTAGGCACTCTTATACAGGGTGTAAGGGACAGCCCTCCGGTGGTGCATCAGACCACGAAACTGAACAACTTTCCCCAAAGAACATATATCAGGAAACGAAAAATAAAACGACCTTCCATACAAAACAAAGATCAGCTGGCAGCTACTACGGGAAGTAGGTACTACGAGAGGTTAAAAATTCTTTTACTATTTCTGAAATATCTTCTTATGGGAATTTGTTTAGTTTCATGGTCAGATATCAGTATTCGGAAACCTCTCCTTTATACAAAGTCTGGAAGTGTAGCAAGCTGAAGTGGCAATGGGTTGGTCACATCTGTCGTAGAACCGACAGACGATGGAGTAAGCGGGTTCTCGAGTGGAAACCACGGCTCGACAAGCGTAGCGTTGGACGCCCTCCGGCCAGATGGACCGATGACTTAAAGAGAGCATTTGGTAGCGACTGGATGACAAAAACGGGAGATCATGCCTTGTGGCGTACCCTGGGGGAGGCCTTTGTTTAGTATTGGACTGCTATAGGCTGAAAATGAGAAAATTGAAAAATTCACTAGCGACCGCCGGGACTTGAACCCGGGACTCTGGTGAATTTCTCAACCTCTTGATGCTCGTCTCGAAGCGACGGTTAAGCGACATCTAGTAGTAGTTTTTACAACAAATTTTTCAATTTTTTCATTTTCAGTTTATGAGAATAATATAGCACTGTGAGTGCATTAAAAATTCCGGTACATTGCTGTAGGCTGATATGTGTGAATGTGTGTCTCTCACACCCTGTATACGACAAATCCTTAGTGATTACGCTTAATCCGATTTAATATTCATGCCAAGGGATGTTTATGATTGCAAGCATAAATCATACTATATTATGCGTTTGGAATAATAGTACATGCAAATTGGGATAGACATGGAAGACTCAAGTGCCTTTGTTAGGCATTAACGGTGTAAGACATGAGCGACAGCGGCAATAAGACGGCACTGCAGAGCTTGTAGAAAATGTTTAAATAAGTACAAAAATAGTAGTGTAAGCAAATGATGAAAAGCATGATAAATAATTGCCGTGTGTTGCCGGCGTGATACGTGTATCACCATAGCGATTGATTCTCAGCCTACAAAACTCTTCTGAATATTTATTTACACGCATTTAAATGCATATAATTTCGATTAAGTAAGTATATAAACGCATCAAAAAACGTAAATAATGTACAAAAGAAACTCAGCCCCAGAACTCAGCTATGGGTAGGATGCTTCGTAGCTGCGCCCCATAAATTGTCAAAAACTTGATTATACACTCACCGGCACAACTAATCGGCCACCAATCTGTAATGGTATATTTCATGTTGATTAGAAATATAAATATAAAAATAAATATTTATCTAATAAAATACGAAATGTAAATAGTAATAGATAATAATATAAATTAACTAATTTACAACTTATATTAACTGTAATTATCAATGTTATGAATATTAAAAAGTATTTCATGCTAATGCAGGTGGCCGATTAGTTGTGCCGGTGAGTATATTTCTGAGTTCACGAGTATAAGTATGTATAATAAATAGATACATTGTGGAATACAATACATGGCAAAAAAAACAAGATGATAAAACAGGGTGGCGTAGCTATTGTCGCGTATTATAGCTACTTTCCCGCTATCGCTCCAGGGTTGTCCCCTACACGAATGTAAAGAGCAAAGGGTCGGGTCCGGGCATGGTCCGGGGCTCCGACCCGCTCCAATTTGGACGCCATCCATCACTTGACTGGGATATTACCGAATATTACCGCCGTAAAAATAAATTAGCTGATAACTTCTCTGAAATAATATCAGAAAGGTCACTAACGAACGTTTAGAAAAGGATAACACATATCGTAGTCATGCAATGATTAAACATTTCTTTCTATAGTTTCTTCTAAATTTCATTTCATAGGTAGGTAATTTAGTCGCCATGTTTTATTATGACTATGACTGATAACGTGTGTTTCGCGTCCAATTATAAGATAATTTTAGTCGTCCTAACCTTTAAAAACCTGTTTCAAATGTAATGACAGCGCTATTCTATGTAATTTAAGTATTGTACGTCTACTTACCCGCTATCGCGCGAGGGTTGTCCCCTACACGAATGTAAAGAGCAAAGGGTCGGGTCCGGGCATGGTCCGGGGCTCCGACCCGCTCCAATTTAGACGCCATCCATCACTCGACTGGGATATTACCGAATATTACCGCCGTAACAATAAATTCGCTGGTAAAGGTGCTATCTACATACACACGTGAGACGCGCGTCTCACTGGGAGAGAGAGAGAGAACCGACCACTGGAGCAAGACAGCGATCATCTTATTCGAAAACACTGCAATACATATTTAAATGGAAATGGTTTTGAGATTCGCGCTGTCAAACGTCTCACGTCTTAAGTCTCACGAGTGCGCCGTGCCTCTTACACATTCTCACTAGGCACTTAGTTATATAAACACATTTTTGTTTGAACAGCTAGGTACTTATCTACCCGCTATCGCTCGAGGGTTGTCCCCTATGCGAATGTAAAGAGCAAAGGGTCGGGTCCGGGCATGGTCCGGGGCTCCGACCCGCTCCAATTTGGACGCCATCCATCACTTGACTGGGATATTACTTTATTAAGGATATTACCGAATATTACTGCCGTAAAAAAATGTGGCGGTAATAATATCCCACCTTCTTATACAGATAAAGAATTAATCTCGAATTGGCAACATTATTACAGGATATCAACAATAATGTTGCCAATTCGGAATCCATTCATTATCTGCGCATGCTATACCTACTTGGTAATATAATGAGCATTGTTCAAAATAGGTAGGTACCAGTGGCGAAGAGTGACATTTTCGCAAAGGTAGGCCGGAGCAGAAAAATGCACAAAATTAAAGTAGATTGATGTGAGAGTATGGATTTGTAAATTTCTGAAGGGAAGCCGGTGGGAATCGGCATGTATGAACCCTTCGCCACTGGTAGGTACACATTCTTACTGTACGTTTTTTAACATATATTTTTTTCGCATTAAGTATTCGCTACCGCTCCAGGGTTGTCCCCTACGCGAATGTAAAGAGCAAAGGGTCGGGTCCGGGCATGGTCCGGGGCTCCGACCCGCTCCAATTTGGACGCCATCCATCACTTGACTGGGATATTACCGAATATTACCGCCGTAAAAATAAATTAGCTGGTAAAGGGGCTACTACTACCTGATTCATAGAAGAAGGGGACCCGAAATGGCAACATTATTGTTGGCATCTTGCTCATATATAAGACGCAAACAGTAATGTTGCTATTTCGGGTCCTTTTCTTCTCTGAATCAGGTTAAATCTAAATTAGATGCACACGTGAGAAGCGCGTCTTACGGGTGTAGACGGCGTCTCTTCTGTTTCATACATATTAATATGGAAATGGTTTTGAGCTTCGCGCTACCTCACGTCTCACGTCTTAAGTCTCACGAGTGCGCCGTGTCTCTTACACGTTCTTACTACCCATAAACTTATTATAATAAACACATTTTTCTTTGACCAAAGTTGCGTATTGTTTTTACTCGCTATCGCTCGAGGGTTGTCCCCTACGCGAAGGTAAAGAGCAAAGGGTCGGGTCCGGGCATGGTCCGGGGCTCCGACCCGCTCCAATTTGGACGCCATCCATCACTTGACTGGGATATTACCGAATATTACCGCCGTAAAAATAAATTAGCTGGTAAAGGTGCTATCTAAATACTCACGTGAGACGCGCGTCTCTTTTGTTTGATACATATTTATATGGAAAAGGTTTAGAGCTTCGCGCTCTCTCACGTCTCACGGCTGTCTCACAAGTACGCCGTGGCTCTTACACATTCTCACTACTAACTTAAAAAAAAAAAGTTTGAACAAAGTCGCGTATTTGTAGTTACCCGCTATCGCTCGAGGGTTGTCCCCTACGCGAATGTAAAGAGCAAAGGGTCGGGTCCGGGCATGGTCCGGGGCTCCGACCCGCTCCAATTTGGACGCCATCCATCACTTGACTGGGATATTACCGAATATTACCGCCGTAAAAATAAATTTGCTAGTAAAGGTGCTACCTGATTTATAGAAGACATCTTGCTCAAATCTCAATACTTATTAAAAAGACGCAAAAAATAATGTTACCATTTCGGATCCCTTTCTTCTATGAATCAGGTTATATCTAGATATACGCTTGAGACGCGCGTCTAACGGGTGTGGACTGCGTCACTTAGATGTGTTTCATACATACATATTTATAAGGTTTTAAGCTTCGCGCTGTCTTACATCTCACGTCTTGAGTCTTACGAGTGCGCCGTGTCTCTTATTCTCACTACACGTTTGAGACGCGCGTCTTACGGGTGTAGGTAGACTGCGTCACGTAGATGTGTTTCATACATACATATCTATTCATAAGGTTTTAAGCTTCGCGCTGTCTTACATCTCACGTCTTGAGTCTCACGAGTGCGCCGTGTCTCTTATAAACACATTTTTTATGAACAAAGTCGCGTTTTTGTACTTACCCGCTACCGTTCGAGGGTTGTCCCCTACGCGAATGTAAAGAGCAAAGGGTCGGGTCCGGGCATGGTCCGGGGCTCCGACCCGCTCCAATTTGGACGCCATCCATCACTTGACTGGGATATTACCGAATATTACCGCCGTAAAAATAAATTAGCCGGTAAATGGCGAATTTTTCCACTAATTGAGGTGTCACAAAGTCAATTTCTAAAAAGTCAACAGGCTTTTGTGTCGGAATAATTGTGGACCGATCGGTTCTATAATTTAGACAGAAAGAAAAGAAAATAGGTAGATATAAAAGAACATTTTGAACATCTTATTTACTCTTGCATTCATTTACCTACTCGATACATAGGTACATACTTACTTAAATATCACATTATCTATCACGCCAATATCCATTGCGAGAATTTATTGAGAGCTGTAAAAACAACCATTTACACCACGTCTGACAAAGGTTTCAGAATAATTCAGAAGATTGTGTATCACCATAGCGACAGGTTGTCAGCCTGTCGCCTAAAATTGCAAACCTACACATCAACTCTCAAATCCTTTAGTCGCTTTTTCCGACACCCACGGGAAAGATATCGGGTGATGCTTTTATAAGTGGTTACACGGTGATTTCACTCCATAGCTGGTAGAACTAAATTATGGGACAGTCGTACCTACTTTTTTCACATTTCGGCCTATGTGAGTAGGCACGTACTTATGTTACTTGGGGGAAATTGCTCAAGTTATGTGTGCGTTTTTTTGGGTTGGTACCAAAAAAACTATTCACCATGATACCTCTACCATTACCCATTTTGTTACATCGTGTAGAACCAACAAGTAGATACAGGTACGAAACTTTCCACGTGAAAAGTTGCAAAGCCGCGGGGGATACGCGTGCGAACATAGGATATTGTGCCCATAAATTATTTAGGATGGGACAGATAGCGCCAGAACACCCAAGCCACTTAGTGTGACAAGGTTTTCGCCGAACGAGGGTTTTGGTTAGAAAAGTTGCACTAACAAGCAAGTTGATTGAATATCTTCTGAACCATCCAGTCGACACACTTTTTCTGCCTCAACTGCCAAGCAAGCATAGGAAGCAAGCCAAACAGAGCGCGTAGCGCCCCGCGCCGTACTGTCAAACGTAAGCAGTTGCTCCATAGATACCTACGTCAAATGTATGAGAAGTAATAGAGATTGCCTTCTTACTTCTGCTACCCGTTCTAACTTTTTAGGCGCACTCTATAATTTGCTTAAGTACGTACTTAAGTACGTACTCAAGCTATAGAGTGCTCCTAAACAGTAAGATCTAAAAGGCAGTTAACGTGGTCAAATAGGTGGGTAGGTAGGTACAGAATCCGTGGTACCTACCTAGTGTCTAAAGATCCCAGCTTGGTTGCTAAGCTTTGCGTGTCCCATAATTCTTTATACACAATTTCAAAATAATATTCTTTCGACAACGTTTAATTTTCTGTACATCGCTCCCGCTGGCCTTAATAAAAAATAATACGTTCCGAGCCCACCAAGGCTCACAAAATAAATTGGACTGTGTCCGTGAAAACGTGCCGGACAATCAAAATGGACGACAAACAAAATGGCGGACAAATTGCAGACGACGGTTTGAATATTTACCTAAATCTAAATGTTTTCGACCTTAGGTTGGGATAATCAAATCTGTGTTTTGAAGCATGAAAGCAAATGTTCAAGAAAATTCTGCGATTTGAACGGCAGTCGGTCTTTGCAAACTACATGCAAGCTAGAGTTTCACTCCCTGCTAACCGCTTTTTCCCGTGGTAAAAAGTTGCTTGGTTTACCTATGGTTTTTTTTCTTTTCTGAAGTCGGCTAAAAAGAAGAGCATAACACTGTAATACTTTCCCAGAAGAAGTTCAGGAAAGGAACAAACTTCGGGCGCGTGACGAATTTATTCCAAAAGTTGGTAACAAAGTTCTTCGTTCATAATGTTTACTTCACACTGTAACAGCCGTTTGATGTCGTGACTGTACCGTGTGGTGCCGGCTTAGAATAGCATCACCCCAATTCTACCCGTGGGTGTCGTAAAAAGCGACTAAGGGTTAATTTTCCAGGGAATGGGCAGCAGCGTTCCCTGTGTATTAAACATCTTGCACTGCGCTCGCCAATCCGCCTGCCAAGCGTGATGAGTATGCCAATACCCCCCGATAGAGGGAGGCCCATGTTCAGAAGTGGACTGTTGTGGCTGTAAAGGTAAGGTAACAGCCGATGTGGCGAAATGGTAAGTAGTGCAACTGCCTGCGACGCAGAAGGCTCCGGGTTCGACTCTCGGTGGGTTACTCACAAAGATGATATTTATCAACTTTGTGAATTTGTTCCCAGCCTGGTTAGGACATTGCAGGCTGGACCACCTAATTGTCCAAAAGATGGTTACGTGCTTCGGAGGGCACGTTAAGCCGTTGGCCCCAGTTGCTATCTATGATTAGATTACTCAGACGGCGGTCATTGCACAACTATGTCGGAAGCCAGCTAGTTGTATTTGGCGGTTGTAAAACTATGAAACAGGTTTTATCGGGTCGTTGGATGACTCAGTCAGTGTCCTACTCGAAGAGAGAGAGACTGTAACTGGCTCTGATGTTACGATGTGCTCTTGATCAAGAGGTCGTGGGTTCTTTTATGTGTGTGATTTGGCATAGTTGGTTGAGTTGTTTAGAACAGCGGTACCCCAGTTGGTATATAAAAACTAGTCGAAATATGAAAAAAGATTTTGGACCTTCCATAGTAACTCAAATCAGCTGATCGGCAATTTTGTATGGGAGGTCCAAATAATTTTTTCATATTTCGACCTATGTTCCTTGGGGAAAGTTGTTCCTTATCACCAGCTGGTTCTGAGATTTCGCTATCTAAAATTTTACCCTATATTTCATCATAAGCAATGTTCGTTTTCTGAACGATTTCCACACGACGAGAAGAAAAAGTGATTTCCGCAAAGTAAAGTCTATAAACATCACGTACCGGAAGAAGAGGCGACATGACTTCCGGCTTCTCTCCGGATATAGGTAACGTAAGCTGATATAGATTCCGAGTATAGATTTGAATTTACAAAATCGATATTTGAAAAGAGCGTAGAGTACGGCCGTTCGAATAGAACGTATTTGACAGTTTAGTTTCAAAGTTGGCCATATCGTCTCACTGACCAATCACAAGTTGCCAATTTCTATGGAAAGTTTGAGTTTATTGGCAATTTTAAAGGCGGCTATCTTTTTAAGGTCTGTGGTGAAAAATTTACAAAAAGTGAGATAGCCGACTTAAAAAATAGTCTACTCTGTGTACATACATATCCCTTGCGGGGTAGGCAGGGCATAAACGGCTGTAGAAAACGGCCATTTACGCCACGTCTGACAAGTGAAAAATTGAGAGTCATTCAGAAGACTGTGTATCAGCATAGGTTGTCAGCCTATCACCTAAAATTGTAATACACGTCCACTCTCCAATCCCACAGTCGCTTCTCACAACACCTATGAGAGAGATATGAAGTGATGTTATTCTAAGCCGGCATTACATTTCAATCTGGCACCACACGGCAAACTCTTTGTAACACCTCGTATAGCAATTTAGAGGTCAAGGCACGGCAATCTGTTACACCCTATTATACCCTTTGCAAGTTCGCCGTCCCAGGCTAAATAATTTACGGGCACAAATACTTTAGGCTCACACCTAATATTTCTCCCTCGATGCTACAAGTTTTCATTCCTAGATTATGTAATAGACCAGAACATATTTGAACGAACAGCTTTTTGTGGTGTTGCTCTTTGCTCTGCCTACCCCGCAAGGGATATAGGCGTGATTATTCGAAGCTTTTGAACAGCTCGCCAATTGCGAATATATATTCCTTTATAGGTACCAAAGTACTCGTACTTATGTAAAAACTAGCCAAATATTTAAGCTGTTTGTTTTATTTTATCAGTGTACTATACCTTACCTTATAAAAGAAAGTAATTTCAGGCTTGATTTCAGGACTGTTATACAATTTCGCTGACACACATTTTGTCGATTAAGAGAATCGTGAGTCTGGATTTTCTCATACAAACGATGTTACCGTATCCCTCAGCCAATTCGCAACCGATCAAAACAATTTTTGACACGATTACTCTTCTTGACTAGATCTATGCCTATT
The DNA here is from genome assembly GCA_024500475.1 of Phthorimaea operculella. Lineage (NCBI taxonomy): Eukaryota > Metazoa > Arthropoda > Insecta > Lepidoptera > Gelechiidae > Phthorimaea > Phthorimaea operculella. The sequence goes on along the minus strand of JANFCV010000008.1, from coordinate 6,219,872 downwards.
ATTCATTTTCTGGTTGGAATAATGCATTTAAAAAAAGATATGACCGTCGCAAAATGTCTCAAAATAATCAGCAAGTTTAGGCCCTGGTATCTTCTTAATATGACAATAATTTCAGCAAAACAGATGATACGGGCATAGAATATTTTATTGGCAGCAAAATGATGCTACTATCAACAAATTTGGTGGAGATTTCGAACGGGGAACCTAGTAAACCCAGAACGCAAATTTTATACACGTTTCCGGTACCGAGCTACAACTGTCTCTTTCATGGCTGCGGGGTGAGGGCAGGAAGGGGGTGGCGATACAGATTGTCCCTCTGGCCCTCATTTAGCAAGAGAAGAAAAAGTGATTTCCGCAAAGTAAAGTCTATAAACATCACGTACCGGAAGAAGAGGCGACATGACTTCCGGCTTCTCTCCGGATATAGGTAACGTAAGCTGATATAGATTCCGAGTATAGATTTGAATTTACAAAATCGATATTTGAAAAGAGCGTAGAGTACGGCCGTTCGAATAGAACGTATTTGACAGTTTAGTTTCAAAGTTGGCCATATCGTCTCACTGACCAATCACAAGTTGCCAATTTCTATGGAAAGTTTGAGTTTATTGGCAATTTTAAAGGCGGCTATCTTTTTAAGGTCTGTGGTGAAAAATTTACAAAAAGTGAGATAGCCGACTTAAAAAATAGTCTACTCTGTGTACATACATATCCCTTGCGGGGTAGGCAGGGCATAAACGGCTGTAGAAAACGGCCATTTACGCCACGTCTGACAAGTGAAAAATTGAGAGTCATTCAGAAGACTGTGTATCAGCATAGGTTGTCAGCCTATCACCTAAAATTGTAATACACGTCCACTCTCCAATCCCACAGTCGCTTCTCACAACACCTGAGAGAGATATGAAGTGATGTTATTCTAAGCCGGCATTACATTTCAATCTGGCACCACACGGCAAACTCTTTGTAACACCTCGTATAGCAATTTAGAGGTCAAGGCACGGCAATCTGTTACACCCTATTATACCCTTTGCAAGTTCGCCGTCCCAGGCTAAATAATTTACGGGCACAAATACTTTAGGCTCACACCTAATATTTCTCCCTCGATGCTACAAGTTTTCATTCCTAGATTATGTAATAGACCAGAACATATTTGAACGAACAGCTTTTTGTGGTGTTGCTCTTTGCTCTGCCTACCCCGCAAGGGATATAGGCGTGATTATTCGAAGCTTTTGAACAGCTCGCCAATTGCGAATATATATTCCTTTATAGGTACCAAAGTACTCGTACTTATGTAAAAACTAGCCAAATATTTAAGCTGTTTGTTTTATTTTATCAGTGTACTATACCTTACCTTATAAAAGAAAGTAATTTCAGGCTTGATTTCAGGACTGTTATACAATTTCGCTGACACACATTTTGTCGATTAAGAGAATCGTGAGTCTGGATTTTCTCATACAAACGATGTTACCGTATCCCTCAGCCAATTCGCAACCGATCAAAACAATTTTTGACACGATTACTCTTCTTGACTAGATCTATGCCTATTATTCATTTTCTGGTTGGAATAATGCATTTAAAAAAAGATATGACCGTCGCAAAATGTCTCAAAATAATCAGCAAGTTTAGGCCCTGGTATCTTCTTAATATGACAATAATTTCAGCAAAACAGATGATACGGGCATAGAATATTTTATTGGCAGCAAAATGATGCTACTATCAACAAATTTGGTGGAGATTTCGAACGGGGAACCTAGTAAACCCAGAACGCAAATTTTATACACGTTTCCGGTACCGAGCTACAACTGTCTCTTTCATGGCTGCGGGGTGAGGGCAGGAAGGGGGTGGCGATACAGATTGTCCCTCTGGCCCTCATTTAGCAAGTATACAAGGTCTCAATAATACCGGGTCTTTTATTTTTTACTTTGTTTTGATATGTTATAAATTCAATAATTCATGTCTACGTAGATATTTTCTACTTCTTGAACACTAGTCAAACTTTAATGTGTAGTTTATTTCTGTACAATTTACATATGTAAATTAACATAGACACCAAACCACCAGAAGATAGGCTAAATAATGGATCATAAAATAACCCGTAGTACTAATTGAGTAGCTTTACTTCAGTTACCTAATTATTTATTTGGACTTGAATGAAGGTAGGTACTTACATATGTAAGTACTACAACGACCAATACAATACAACATATTTGCAATATAAATCACAATTTAGCGGTAAAAGTTTTAATTGCACCATAGTAAAGAGCAATATAAATCAGAAATTTTACTGCATGGATAAAGAAAATAAACCAATGATTACCACAGAGGCGGTTTTATTGCTAAATGTAGGTAGTTATTACTAGTTATTTTTACCAGGTATAGTTAATTTACAAGATACTGCTTACCCTATGTGGCGTATACAAGGCGTATAGCAGATATTGGTATGACATAAGATGCGATTTGATTTATATCAGCTATTTCGACCGATTATGGTATGGCAAAATAGCTCACATGGTCAGATGCGAGACTTTGAAACAAAGAGAGTGGAGTTCAATTCCTGCTAATGCCAATACATATTTTGTTTTCTATCAAAGTTTTGTATGTTTTTTTGCATCTTTTATAATCCTTATAAAATGTGTCATGCATGATCATGAATGAACAAAATGTTTTATCATTATTTGTAACAAAATAGGCAGAGTAAGGGAGGAGTTTCAGATTTGTTTCAACAAGGAGTTTGGCCTTATCACACTAGCAGTTTGAGAGCGGAGCAGGTGCGCAGCAAATTCTTTGTGAATGCGTGGCAGATGTGCAGTGAATTCGCACCACCGACGCGCGACGTAGCTGCGTAGGCGCGGCGGATGCGCAGTGAATTTCTCGCGGACGTGCGGCGGATAACGTCGTTATTTGTATCAAAACAATGCAAATCCATTCGCTACGCATCCGCCGCACGTATGCTACGAATTTGGTGCGCGTACGCTCCGCTCAGCATCCGCTCCGAAAACGCTAGTGTTATAGGCTCTTATGTCTTGGAAAGTGTCTTGGGGGTGGGTGGGTATTTTGTTTTGTTTCTTCGATCAAAAAATGACGGGAAATGTCAGATAGAAAAACTATTTGATCCATTTTTTGATTTTTTCACAAGTTGGAAAAAGTATGGATAGGACTTTTTATTTGGGAAACCTATAAAAAAAACAGACATTTATGGTGTAAAAAAATTAACAGGATATATTTTGATGGGTTGAGTTCAGTTCATAAAACTGAGCAACTTTCCCCAAGAGACTCAGACCAAGGAAAGTAAAATGAAATACTTTGGACCTCTCATGCTTACAATGGCATGTAATTAAATTAGTCGTAAGTATATGTATGCGTTCGTTTAGTTTTGATTCGCTGGCAACATTGTCTGTCTGTCTGGACGCGTCTGAGTGGATCCAAATTTTATTTATTTATCCGCCTATGTTTCTTAGGGAAAGTTGTTTATTTTCGTGGACTGATTCACCCCTTAAAATATTTGTAGTTCATTTTTAGACACCTTATTTACATCCTGAAAAAAAATGCGGTAATTATAATCCAAAAATAAAGTCTTATCCATACTTTTCCAACACTAAGTCTAGTAGATTTTTAGGGCGCCGTAACCAAAGGGTGGAAACGGATCCCTGTTACTGAGACTTCGCTGTTTGTCCGTCTGTTCGTCTGTCAGCGTCTGTCTCTACCTATGGTTATAGGTAGAGAGTCGCAAATTTCACAGACGATGAATTTCTGTTGCCGCTATATATAACAACAAAAACTGAACATTTGATACAAATAAAAATACAGCCAGCCATACAAAAAACGGCATTTTTATGCTCGATTTTATCTATGATGGTTCAAATGCTGTATCTCATGAACAGTAACAGTTAGGCAGTTGAAAGTTAGTTACTATGGCACTATGACAACAAAAACTAAAAAATAGAGGAGCTCCCATACAACAAATGTGATATAAATGCTATTTTTAAACACAATGGTACGGGACCCTTCGTTTACGAGTCCGACTCGCACTTGTCCGATTTTTGAGAATCTGAAACGTCATCCATCAGAGTGATTAGTTTAGATAATAATTGTACCCATTAGGATTTCTAATATTGCAAATATAATCAAGAAATATCTCTCACTCTGCCTACCCTGCAAGGGACGTAGGCGTGATGTGTGTAAAAAAAGGCAAAGAAAAAACTATTTTTGTATAAAACGACCCGTCGTCGTCGAGACTCGAAACCTGTACTCTCAATAAACCGTTGATCCCAGGGGTAGCGGCTTACATTTTACGCCACGCAGTTACTTGCACTTAGTGGTCAATTTTGTGAATGGTTGCAAAACGTAAATGTCATTGATCTTAAACAATGAGGGCAAGGGGGTAGCGGGAGGGTCCACAGCGGGGCGGGAGGGATGCATAAATGAAATAGAAATATTTTTATCAACTGACAGTTCGCGAACTTTCAGGTTGCTATTGTAAAGTCTTAAGTTAATCACAGTGTGTTTATGTACATACAACAAATAGAATTTATTAAAAAACAAAAAAAAAGCGGCCAAGAGCATGTCCGACACGCTCATAAATAGGGTTTCGTAGTCAACGTTTAAATATCAGATTTTTCGGCGTTACAAAGTTAATTTTGTTGCTGGTTTGTTTACAGCTGTATGGTGACCAACCGCAAATTGAAAAACTTTAATATTTCCACAGAGTAGGCTTCCTACCTATAAAAAATGGCGCCACAGACGAGAGGTTAATCTTAAGTGGTACAGTATTCGTTATAGTTTTCATGGTAATTTCATATTAAGAACTATATTCCATATTTTTTTCAAAATTTTAGCGCGCTTACTTCAGAAGTTACAGCTGGAACAAATTATGGCACAAAAACGCCACTTTTAAAAGCAAATATCTCGAGACAGAAACATTTTAGAGACTTTGTTTCAAAGAAACCTTAGTTTTAAAAGACCTATTCAACGATACCCTACTTAATATTACAGGAGAAAAAACATATTTTCGCCCCCTTTAACATGTATGGAAGGGGGTCCAAAAAACAATCAAATTATTTTTTTCTCAATATTTCTAAGTTTGGTTCAACACGATCTATCTTTACACCAAATTTGATGTCGATAGCTCCAAAACTGACGAAGTTATGAGGGCGCGGCATACAGACAGACAGACAGACAGCCTTACCAAAATGATAAGGGTTTCTAGTAGACTACGAAACCCTAAAAACCAGACTGCGGTCGTTTCAAAGTAATATTTTGCGTTTAACATCTGCCATTTCGAATTTATAAAAGCTGCTGATACAAATCTTACACCTCATATGCTAAAATCCACCCAGTTGTTTCGGCTGTAGTCCGTGAAAAGATTTTTCTTGTCCACATACATAGATAGGTACATACCCACATACATAATATGAATTACATTATTCTCAAAAACATAACTCTTCTTCTGAGACAGTCGGGTAAAATTTACGAACATGCGGTCGCTAATGTCTCTACTTAGAAACGTTTATAAAATGTTGAAAAGCAATAACAGTCACTGGTCAGGCTGTAACGGCATAAATTATTATTACCACCCGTTAATGGTTTTTCCGTTTCAGTAATCGCGACGGCAATTACAGCTACTGCCGATTGGACCCAGTGGGCCTTACCGTAAAAAAGATAGACCAGCACTGAACGCGTGTCTACCGTTTTTATTGTATGAAGTTTTAATTATATAAACAAGTGTTAAACACGCGTTTAACACTTGTCTAACCTTTTTTGTGGTAAGGCCCAGTCTCTCTTTCTCTTTTCGTGTGGGACACCGAGTCGTTCAACGACCCGATGAACCCTGGTGTCAGAGTTTTTCAACCGCCTACTGCAATAGCAGGCCTCTGACATGGTTGTGTAGTGTAACGACCGCCATCATAGACAGCAACCGGGACCGACGTCTTAACGTGCCCATCCGAAGCACGGAACCATCTTACTTGCGGACAATCAGGTGGTTCAGCCTGCAATGTCCTAACCAGACTGGGAACAAATTCACAAAGTGATAAATATCAACTTTGTGAGTGACCCCACCGGGAATTGAACCCGGAACCTTTGCGTGGCAGGCAGGCATACTAACCACTGCGCCACATCGGTTGTCAAGGCCCAGTGAGTCTAAGGGTATACCTAATGAGGCTTTTTTCGACAGACTGCTAGACGAGTCCGAAGAAGATGGCGCTGTTAACTTTCCCAGATTCGAGGGAGCATCTGTCAAATTCACCACCATGACATGACAGTTGGCAGTTGATATAGGTACCTATCGAGATACAGGGTTCCGAGATGAAAACGTCATGACGCACGAATCGCACGATGCACACGATCGCCTGTACGAAAATTTCAAAAAAAGCGTAGTTGATTTTGCAACTCTTCATCTCTGAAAATACTGGACCGATTTATTTTAAGCTATTCTACAGTGGCTTATTAGAATAGCTTGTGGTATGTTGAAGTGTTAAATATTTACCCTATAATTGGACCCACTCGGTCTAAATAGTTGTAGGCCTAATTAGGACGGCAATAAATTTAGCGGAATATTACTCAAATATCATAACCGATATCAGAATTGGTTCGTAATCTTGTCTCAAGACTCCAATTTAAGTTTGCCGTTCTCAAGTTTGCGATAGTGGTGAAAGTTTCCAGAATATTCTATAATGAAGTGAATGCAATCTGAAGTCAAGGTGCCTTCTTGGCCTGTATAAAGACAGGGTAGTATGGAACGACCCACTTTCCCGTAATAAGCTCAACAGGTCAAACTAAACAACGAAACAAATTGGATCTCCCATAGAATCCCAGGAATTGCTCGGAGAAGAGAAATCAGAATCAGTCATCTGTCAGGGACCGCGGTCATGATGACGTCACTGGTCTGTGGTATATATTATCCTTTACAAAATACTTTGTAAAGGATAATACCACAGACCAGTGACGTCATCATGATATAAAAAAACAACTGCAAATATTTTAAGGGCCACCCCATGTGAACCAGACAATGAAACTGAATAACTTTTTCCAAGGACTATAGGTCGAATTAATAAATTTTTGACCTCCCATACAGAATGTACCAGACGACCGTTTCAATTTGTATGGGAGGTACAATTTTTTTTTTTCGTAATTCAACCTATGATCCTTACGGAAAGTTGTTTACTTTCATGGGCTAGTTCACCCCTTAAAATATTTGCAGTTGATTTTTTTTACACCTGTAACCTGCACACCTGAAAAAATTATAAGTAAAAAACATTTTTAAAACAAGCTTTTAATTGGATGCGCTAAAAAGCATAAAATAATCTATTTACTTAAACTTTAACTTGTTACTTATAATGGCATTAAATCTACGTCTTCATAATTTATACGATACTAGCTGCCCGTCAGCGGTTTCACCCGCTGCAACCTATTATTCCGCGGGAAAAAAGCATTCCTCGCCAAGATATGTCGCTGTTAGTTTTCGGCGAAAACGTTTAAAACGCTAATCGGCTCAGTCACTCCACCTTTGCAAAAAGAATCATGCCCAGTCTATTATAGATGTTCGTCTATCGCTTGCCTCACTACTTGCAGGCCTCGCATCAAAGCCAAAGTTAAATAAATATGAAGTCTAATTATTGCTTAACATTTTGTAACTGAAAATTATTTAATTATTACAGGAGTTCTGAAGTTATTGAATGTTAAAGTTGGGTATCGGAAGAGACAAAAGTTCTGAAGTTTGGCTGTATATCGAGTATTTCGTTCTTAAATCGTTATCGTTAGCTATACCGAAGAAAACAGTGCAAAAAAGGTTCACACCACAGTCAAATCTTTGAGAAAAATACCTAACGGTAGAAAGACCTTTAACAGTTAAGTTAGTTTCCCTGTTTTGTACAACAATTGCCGTAGCTATTCTTCATTAGAATGAGGGATATTACATATTGCTTTAATTTTCGTTTTGAGGCGAGACAATTTCTTAGACCAAAAATGGGCAATCTCCTTTTGGAATATGCGTGATCCCGTAGGAATAAGACATTTTCCCGTATTAAAAAGTAGCCTATGAGTTATTCTAGATACTCTTCTATATTTGTGCAAAATTTCATGTCAATCTAATCAGCCGTTTTAGCGTGATGTCGTAACAAACACACACACAAACATCCGCCTTTATAATATTAGTAGGATGTATGTATTTCGGGGTCTAATAATCTTGGTAAAACAATTTTACAGCCCCGTTATTTTTGGACGTAGTATGTATGTATCTGTAAGATCCAGTACATTGTTAAAAAAAATCACAGCACTGTCATTTTTCAACGTCGTGTGTATGTATTTGTGGGATCTAATACCTTGATAAAACATTTTAATGGCATGTCATATTTGTATGAAATATGTATGTATTGGTTGGTTCCAATGGGTATTGGTTGGTAAAAGTTTATACCTGCCATATAATTTTTATAGTGTATTTGTGGGATTCAAAATCTTGTTAAAACATTTTCATTGGCATGTTATTTTGTACGTACAATCGTACATGTGTTGTGCCATATACATCAATACTTCATATGTATGTATTTGTGGGATCCAATATCTTGGTAAAACATTTTCATTAGCAATTAATTTTTGTACGTACATGTGTTGTGTTGTGGCAGTGGGGTATACATCAATTTTGCCTTACTTACTCGCCAAGAGATGACGCTGTTAGTTTCTAAAACGCGAATCGGCTCAGTCGCGCCACTTTTTCAAAAATATTGGAAAATGCGTGATCCCGTGGGTATGAGACATTTTTCCGTGGTAAAAAAAAGTATATGCTATTCCAGATGCCCTTTTATATTTCTGCAAAGTTTCATGTCAATCTAATCAGCCGTTTTTGCGTGATGTCGTAACAAACACACACGTAGGAAGTATAGCAAGACCAGTGCGTAAGATTTTCCAATATCGTAAGACAAAACTTAAATTAAATAAAAGTTCGAAAAAATAAAAACAAAATAAGGAGAACGCTATCCGGATTCGAACGCGAGTCACCTTGTTTGGTAGGCAAGCGTACTACCGCCGCAGCTACCGTGACTTTAAGATGATCGTTGAATTAACGGATTATGCTTCCCCACAAAGACGCGAATCGGCTCAGTCACGCCACCTATTTCAAAAATTTTGGAATATGCGTGATTCCGTAGAAATGAGACATTTTTCCGGGGTAAAAAGTAGCCTATGTGTTATTCCAGATGCCCTTTTATATTTCTGCAAAGTTTCATGTCAATCTAATCAGCCGTTTTTGCGTGATATCGTAACAAACACACACACAAACATCCGCCTTTATAATATTAGTAGGAAGTAGGATATAGTAGGAATAAGTAGGATTTGTGGGATCCAATCCAACATCTTGTTAAAACATTTTCATTGGCTTGTAATTTTTGTACGTACATGTGTTGTGGGATATATATTAATTTTGCCTTACTTACTCGCCAAGAGATGTCGCTGTTAGTTTCTAAAACGCGAATCGGCTCAGTCGCGCCACTTTTTTCAAAAATATTGGAAAATGCGTAATCCCGTGGGATTGAGACAATTTTCCGTGGTAAAAAGTATCCTATATCAAATTTATATGTTATTCCAGATGCCCTTTTATATTTCTGCAAAGTTTCATGTCAATCTAATCAGCCGTTTTTGTGTGATGTCGTAACAAACACACACACTAACATCCGCCTTTATAATAATAGTAGGATTAGGAAGTATAGCAAGACCAGTGTGTACCATTGGCCAATATCGTAAAATAAAACTTAAATTAAATAAAAGTTCGAAAAAATAAAAACAAAAAAGCAGGAGTTTCCGATTCGGATTCGAACGCCAGGCGCCTTGCTTGAAAGGCAAGCGCACTACGACCACACCACAGTGACTTCAAGATTGACCGTTGAATCAACGGATATGCTTCCCCACTAAACGTGAATCGGCTCAGTCACGCCACCTACTTCAAAAATATTGGAATATGCGTGATTCCGTAGAAATGAGACATTTTTCCGGGGTAAAAAGTAGCCTATGTGTTATTCCAGATGCCCTTTTATATTTCTGCAAAGTTTCATGTCAATCTAATCAGCCGTTTTAGCGTGATGTCGTAACAAACACACACACAAACATCCGCCTTTATAATATTAGTAGGATAAAAGCTTGTCGCGAGATGTAAGTAGGTACTCGTGTGGTGTTAGGTTAAAAGTTTGTTCAAGATCATTTACACTGGTTACCTAATTTATTTATTAATAATAATAATATATACACAGGTTAAATCTCGCGACAAGCTTTTATACCTATCGTATAAATTATGAAGACGTAGATTTAATGCCATTATAAGTAACAAGTTAAAGTTTAAGTAAATAGATTATTTTATGCTTTTTAGCGCATCCAAATAAAAGCTTGTTTTAAAAATGATTTTTACTTATTTTATTTTTTACTTTTTAGCAATCTCTGGAAAACAAATCTGTTATGCCATAGTTGATTATGTACGTTGTGCGATAGAACCTACCATAGAACCTACCTACTTATTGCATTCATGAACCTAATAGGTATAAATTGACAACATTCTTCATTGACAGTGCCATGAACAGAAGACTAAAAACCCCAATACAATATAACCACTCAAATCTAAAAATCTTGCGAAGCGACGTCATTTAGCTCACACTAGTATTTAGAGTCTGGCTATCGAGTCTTTGGACGTCAAATAATTTAAATATTTCAAATGGCAACATGTTAACACTGAAAAACTACATTAAAACAATTTTGATACTTACTATTTTTTTGTTTTCTGCCCTTTAGTTTGTGTTTACCTTGCCTACCGGTATGTATGTATGATGTATCTACCGGGAGTAACAGAAAGGGTATAACAAGCCGAAAGGAGGTCAAGGTACTCATGAAACTGAACAACTTTCCCCATGGAACATAGGACGAAATACGAAAAAAAATGTGGACCTCTCAGAGTAAATCAATCATCTGATCTGCGATTTTGTATGGGAGGTCCAAATATTTTTTTCATATATCGATCGACCCATGTTTCATGGGGAAAGTTGTTCAGTTTCATAAGTACCTTGACCTCCTTTCGGCTTGTTACTCCCGGTAGATACATCATACATACATACCGGTAGGCAAGGTAAACACAAACTGAAGAGCAGAAAACAAAAAAATAGTAAGTATCAAAATTGTTTTATTGTAGTTTTTCAGTGTTAACATGTGAAAGATTTTTAAAATTGGCGCCATTTCCGTGTCCAAAGACTCGCTGGCCAGACTCTACCTGTAATTTTTCTGTGTTTGTCACCCACTTAGTAAGAAAACATAATAAACTTAATACGCCATCTAACCTTTAGTCCGCCATATCAGGTTTTGTTATGATTATGAGTGACGTAAACGTCACTTTGTTTTTCGAGTTATTCTGAAAAATTCCTTTCATTTGACATCCATATTGTAAAAAAGCATAAAAATGATATTCTGCCATCTTAAGAAGTCCACCATAGTTAATTTAGAGTGACGTCAACTTATAATTCGAATAGGTAATTCTCAGCAATACCTTTCATCTGACACTCATATTGTAAATTATCTTAAAAGGCCATCTTTAGATGTCCGCCATATTATTTTCTGAATTGTTCTCAGCAAGAACTTTCATTTGACACCCATATTGTAGGAGTGCGTCAAAAATTACTTGTCGGCCATCTTGGATATTCCGCCATGATAGATTTAGAATGACCTCATATAACTAGTCATGCATTGTCAGCCGAATTAAACGTGTATACAAAATTTCAGCTCAATCGGTTGAAGATATCTGCTTCTAAATTGAGTTGCAAGATTTGCCCCGAACAAACATTCTTACTTACTTACTTACTTACATACTTACATACACTGCAAGTTAAATAAAAGCTTTTAAAATAGCAAAATCAAAGCATTTCCTAAACCTACCATATTAAAATAAAACTTTGTTATCCTGAAATTTCTTTTATAATCCAAATTTTTCCTTATAAGTGGTATTCGTTCCATGAAATATGAGTCCAACTTTTACGGCCGCTGGATATAAGTCCACTGTCCTGGCTTTTATGCTAGAATTCCTCTATTTCTTTTACATTTCTTACTTTGGATTTCTTAAGGGACAGAACGCCTTTCAGAATATACAGAATCTTTTATAGTCACCACTTTTCTACCACAGGAGAACAATTTCCCCTAATTGGGGAAAGAAGGCCCGTGTCCCAGTAACTATTTGTAGCTGTTATAACTAATATAACAGCTACAAATAGGGGGAATTGTCATATGTTATATTCCTTGGGCAAACCATCATCATCATCTGTATGCCCTTATCCCAATTAATTTGGGGTCGTCGTCGGTGCAACATGTCTTCCTTCTCCATTCATCTCTATCACCTGTCAAATCCCCTTCTTCCTCATGGCCAAACTAATTCGCCTAACCGTTTACACCTTTTTGATTCATATCATCTTTTTTACAAAAAATACTATGCTTCTGGACCATCCAAAACAATACTAAATATAGTGGTCATACTTATTTATTACCCTTGGCAGTATTGGCGAGCGCAGTGCAAAAAGCTGCAGTATCATTTAATACTATTAGTAAACTTACTTACTATTAAAACTGTTCTTAAATAACTTCTTTCATACAAAAAAGTGGATCCGTAAAACCACTAAATCACGCGGTGTGACTACTTTACTACCCTTAAGGCGTCTTAAATTCTCTAGGACTGGTGGACTGCTGACCGCAAATTTATTTTTATTTCGTCGGCTTTACCGCGAACAAGCAACACATCTTAGTACATTGTGTGCGGCCGGCCATGCGCGGAATCTTGACCGAAATATTGTGGAGTTTTAGGTAAACACACTGGGCAGAGAAACGCTGTGGATTTCGTTGTATTTTTAGCAGTAGTGGGTACTAATACCCAGCACATCGTTGCCACATAATATATTTTTTACTATTTACTATACTACGGTCATTGGAATAAGCCATATTTGCCAGTTGACAAAATCATGTTAATGTTATGACATAAGGTCTTTTATTCTTTGTTGACATGTCCTCTAGTATGGGGTTGACTACTGTCAAATATGGCTTATTCGAATGACGGTACTATAAGTAATTGGTTCCATTTGGCAAGATGGTGAGTGCGATGCAACGTCTATCTATCTCTTTTACGCCATCCGAAATCAGATGATCGGTGACTCGTAGCAAGATTCTACGGTTTTCTACGACGTAGCGTTGTGCTACGATTGCTACGACACAATTTTACTTCATTTTGAGCGTGAACTTTTGTCATTTTGCTCAATTTTATTTCGCCGGCTTTACCGCGAACAAGCAACACATCTTAGTACATTGTGTGCGGCCGGCCATGCGCGGAATCTTGACCGAAATATTGTGGAGTTTTAGGTAAACACACTGGCCAGAAAAACGCTGTGGATTTTCAAGTGTACATCTATACGCTATTAAAAAACCATATGTTATAGCATTAACATTATTTTGACAGTTGTCTTAAAGGACTTATTCGAGCGGCTGTACTCTACTTGGTATGGCAAAATGTTAAGCGCAATGCAAGGTCTATCTATCTACGTATAGTGAAAGGCCTAACACTTTTAACCCAAAAAAAAATTATATTTGATGAGCTCCATCACATATGTTCCTAGATTAATTCTAAGCATTTCTAGTCCGGGAGCCAGAACAAAAGTGAAGAATGGCGGAGAGGGAGGGGATCAAAGATGGCCGCCGCCAATCATCTTTAAAAAAAATCCTTTCTCCTTCTGGTGGCTGGTAGGGCATGTTTAGTATCATTTCCATACAAATCGATGCCGTAGAATTTGTTTCTGGTACTATTACTTGTCTATTTCTTAATAATTTCAGAAGAAAAACGTAAAAATGTGAAAATTTAGGTTGAGGATTTTTGTTTGTAAGCTAATAACTTTTAAAAAAAGACAAAATATGACATATAAAAAATACTATTATAAAGTGTGATTTATGTGGATTCTAAAAATAAATACACCGAATAATGATTTAGTGCAAAAAAGCTGTGAAAAAAATTAAAAAGACTTCAGTCTAGGCAGTGACTGAACACGCGCTATGTGGCGTTAATCTTACAAAAAAGTCGAGTGTGAGTTTTTGCATGCTCATTTAACATCACATCAGCCTATTTTAGTCCATTACTGGATATTGGCTTTCCCCCTGGGAACAAGACGATCTTCTGTTGCTGCCTTCTTTCTACTTCTACTCAATACCAGCCGCTTTCTTTCTTTTAAATCACCGGTCCCTCATGGCGGCGTCCGCTACGCTTGCCCAGACATAATCTCCATTCAAGAACGCGTATCTGAACTCCACCGTCCATCACATCGGTTAGGTATACTACTGATCAACAGATGTGCCCAGCCAACTGCCATTTCAATTAGCTTCACTTCTAGACGAAAACTAGATATCAAACTTTTAAGCAACAGTTCAGACTTTTTACAATTTGTCGATAAGAACCCGTTTAAATAAATTATAACTATGTATACCATGTTGGTTACTATAATCTCATTCTGGATTTTAGTAAACTACTGGGATCTTAAGCATATAACTCTCTATGACTCTGTGAGGGATATGTAGCCGGTCAGTTACTTTTGCTGTCAGTTTTAACTTTATGTAGTTCAGTCAATGATATTATATGTAGGTTCTAGGTTGTAGATACACCACCTGAGCAAAAATTTGTTACTTCAAATTGGTTCACAAGACGACCAATGAATCAGTCAGGCTATGAGCTGTTACGTGACACATGCCAATTTTTCTGTTCAAGCTTTATGGGGGTACCGTATCTATAATAAAATGTCTTTGTAGTTCAGTTCATTTTTTACGCTGAACTGATGAAGCATACCCAAGTACGAAAGACGCAAACTATATTTGCATAATTTGGAAAATACCGTTGAGGAAGTTCTACGTATTGGCTAGATTATTAGTACTCGTAAGTATCATTCATTACTAGTAAACGACCGATCGAATACCTTTGTTTTGAGGCATTGCGGCAAAGATGACTCTAGGATATGACGCAACTTTCCCTGCCCAGGCAAACTGCGTTCTACTGGTGATTTTAGCCTTAAAATTGTGACCAATGTCGGCGGGACGTCATTTAATTTCAAGAGATACATCCCATCGACCGCCTCAGAGATAATGTGCTAAAGGAACTTTTTTATTTCAAGTTAACGTACGAACATTGACGTATAATAATTACCAAAATTTTAATTAAGCCCGAGCCATACATAGTATTTCCTAGATCCATGGCTCGAGCACTTTCCAACCGTGACTAACTCGACGACGAGTGAATAACTTATAATAGCTATTGAGTAGCATTGACTGACTGTATTGTCTAACATTGTTAGCTGAGTACCATTGACTTGCACAGATATATCACAAAAATATACTACAAGAGGATCATTATTGTAAATTATCCTAGTTTAATGATTCCACTGATTGAAGATGCAAAAATCATTATACCCCAATTCAAACTAGGGTTCTCTGCATCACAGTGCTATCCATGGATAATAATGGACATACACAACTCAGATCCGGTAAACAGTAGATTCAAGAACAGATATTTAAATTTAACATTTCATAAAATATGGTTCCGTGCGTGGATGGCACGTTGAGCTGTCAGTTTCGGTTGCTGTCTATGATTTGATTACTTAAACGGTGGTCGTTACACAACCATGTCAGAAACTCTGCTACTTGTAGTAGGCGGCTGTAAAATTCTGACACCAGGGTCCATCGGGTCGTTGGATGACTCGGCGTCTCACACGAAGATAGAGAGATACCTCTTTGCGCATCAAACAGACCACTACACCACATCAACACATCATTTACTAGCTAGTTAGCTGTCCAGAGAACATACCACTAATGAAAACTATTATTTGCGAGCACATACTTCGGGCCATAATATTGCCAAGAAGAAATTAAATTGGTACATACCAAGAAGTTCATGTCTGGGTATAACCCTCAGTGCTTCTCTAAACGTTTCCGTGTTTTTCTTCTTGGGGTCGCAAAATGAAAACTCTTCAGATTTACCAGATATCAAAGTTTAGTACATGGAACGCACCTGTTGCATACGAGTAAGATTGTTATTCATATTTTCTATAAAAGAAAGTTAAAGTTATTAGATCTATATCTGTGTGATGGAAACTGTGGTCATATTTTTTTGCATGTGACCTACCTAAATAACTTATTTTATGTGGTATAATCTCTATTTGTAAGATTAACGCCATATAGCGCGTGTTCAGCCACTGCCCAGACTGCAGTCTTTTTAAATTTTTTCTCAGTTTTTTTGCACTAAATCATTATTAAGTGTGTTTATTTATAGAATCCACACAAATCACACTTTATAACAGTATTTTTTATATGTCATATTTTGTCACTTTTAAAAAGTTATTAGCTTACAAAGCAAAAATCTTCAACCTAAATTTTCACATTTATACGTTTTTCTTCTGAAATTATTATGAAATAGACAAGAAATAGTACCAGAAACAAATTCTACGGCATCGATTTGTATGGAAATGACACTAAACTTGCCCTACCAGCCACCAGGAGGAGATAGTATTTTATTTTTAAATGATTGGCGGCGGCCATCTTTGATCTCCCCCCTCTCCGCCATTCTTCACTTTTTTTTCTGGCTCCCGGACTAGAAATGCTTAGAATGGATCTAGGAACATATGTGATGAAGCGCATCTTCTGACGCAAAAAAAAAGGGTTATGTATGGGAGACAATCGTTATTCCTCTAACTAGTATATTTCATGTCGCCTTTACGCCATCCGAAATCAGATGATCGGTGACTCGTAGCAAGTTCCTACGGTTTTCTACGACGTAGCGTTTTGCTACGATTGCTACGGCTCAATTTTAATTCGTCGGCTTTACCGCGTACAAGCAACACAATTTTACTACACTTTGAGTCGCCTTACCGCGAACAAGCAACACATCTTAGTACATTGTGTGCGGCCGGCCATGCGCGGAATCTTGACCGAAATATTGTGGAGTTTTAGGTGGCTACATTGGGCAGAGAAACGCTGTGGATTTCTTATATTACCGGCATTCGAATAGGCCATATTTGACAGCTAACAAACCCATACTAGGAAATATGTCAACAAAGAAAAACAGACCTTATGTCCATAGCATTAACATGGTTTTGACAGCTGTCAAATATGGCCTATTCGAACGCCGGTACTAAAAGTTGGTTTGGCAAGATGGTGAGTGTGATGCAATGTCTCTCTATCTCTTTTACGCCATCCGGAATAAGATGATCGGTGACTCGTAGCAAGATTCTACGGGTTTCTACGACGTAGCGTTTTGCTACGATTGCTACGATACAATTTTACTACACTTTGAGTCGCTTTACCGCGAACAAGCAACACATCTTAGTACATTGTGTGCGGCCGGCCATGCGCGGAATCTTGACCGAAATATTGTGGAGTTTTAGGTAAACACACTGGGCAGAAAAACGCTGTGGATTTCTTATAGTAGTAATATCATTCGAATAGGCCATATTTGACAACTGTCAGACCAATACTAGAAGACATGTCAACAAAGAAAAATAGACCTTATATCATAGCATTAACACGATTTTGACAGCTGTCACATATGGTCTATTCGAACTTTGAGTGTGAACTTTTTTATTTAGCATATTTATTTATTTTTATTTCGCCGGTTTTACCGCGAACAAGCAACACATCTTAGTACATTGTGTGCGGCCGGCCATGCGCGGAATCTTGACCGAAATATTGTGGAGTTTTAGGTGGCCACACTAGCGGAATAACGCTGTGGATGGATATTCAAGTATTTCTTGCAATGGGTAAGTAAACATCTGTAATAATCGGTATGCTATTTTCATGTTGTATTTTACGTCATCCGAAAGCAGATGAGAGTGGTTTTCTGAAGTGAAAATTTTACGTGTCCTGGCTGAAAACGTGGTGATGCTTTGCAGTTACGACTGTGATTTTTTTTCTCAAGATAAAAGACATATGTATTTACATCTAGCCACATAAATAATGTTTGTAAAGTTATTAGTATTTAATAGAATAATCAATAAGTACCTCATTCTCAATTTCGGTGGACTGTCCCCAATCCCTTTTTTACAACATTTTTATCTCTCAGATAAATCATGTTCAAATTACGTAACAAAAGGTCTTCTGAATGTGTTATGTATTAGTTACCCTACGTATTAATACACAAATATGAATTTTTGGACGCATAGTAAATGAGTTGTATGAAATCTAGTTTTGTCCCAGCAAAAATACCAATTTCCGTGGCCGTTTTGTTTCACCGTTTTTTTCCCACACCGTCAATATTATATAGATTATAAAACCCCTCCTCGTAACTATGAAATATGCTGTTTCTGAAAGTGTAAATTGTTTTTCTTTATATTGCTACATTTTTCCGTCAAAAATAAAAATATATGATTTCCGCGCACTCGGAACAAAAATATGCAATTTCGGTGCTAAAGATTTAAATCTATTCACATGAATGAAAAATTCTAATTTAATGCATGCAAATGAGCCTCTGGTTTACTATAAAATAACTAACAAAAAACTGAAATAACCTTTATAATGAACTTTATTTTTTTAAAAATCCTTGTGTTTCCAATTTCGCTGGCCTAATTTCGGTGCTTTTCGGTGGCTTTTGTTGGTGCTTCTAAGGCACCGAAATTGTATCTATTATTTCAATTTGGATTTAAATGGGTTTTTAAGGAATAATAGCCATTTTGGCTTCAAGTCGGTCAGCAAACTCCAGCCATGCTTTCCTACTGATCAGCTAGATAGGAATACTGCTGCCCCATGCTTGCCTTTGTAAAGGACAGCGGTTAAGTTTCTGCTCGCAGCACTATAAGCACACGCCAATGTCCAGGCCTGAGGCAACCTCTGCTTCTAGCGCTGCAAATGCATGCCTGTAAGTTAGCTGGCTAGTTCTTTGTTGACTGCGCTGCTAGCAAGTCACTGGCAGATTTGAGCTTTGCTTTTAATTCTGCAAGCAAACGCCGCGCAGGTCCACTTGACTGGGTTTGTGACTGCACATACTCGAAGCGCTGCAAAAACTAGCCAGGCCCGCCTGATTTCTGGGTAGGCCTGTAGCCGCCTCTGCTGGTAGTGCTGTAAGTAATCAAACTCTGTCAACTTCCACTTACTTTACCGATTTGTGGCTGAATTTAGTTGCAATCGTAGTCCCGATGCAGTCGGACGTGACTATATTCGTCGGCTGTGGCGACGCAACAAATTGCAAATAAGCACCATTTATTTGTAATTATCGCTATGGCGCTACCTAAGCGTAGTGATACTGTCGTGGTCGACGAGCTGTTGGCGTTTGTGCAGAACAAGCTGGATGTGATGGATGTGGTCAGCCTGGAGCAGATCTGCCTCACCAGCTACTCCGACGTCGACATCTACACGGCCATGGTACACCTGAACGAGACTGCTGAGCCCAAGCATGTGCGCCTCACCATGCGCAACAAGGAGGGCAGCGGTAAGAAGAACATCCGGGACATCTTTCGAGTGTTCCAGAATGAAGATCACGACGACGTCCCGACGTACGTAGCACGTGATCTAAACAAGCTGCCGCCAGTGACGTTTGACCATGTCGACGTCACCACGCTGCTCAAGGACATCGTGTTGCTGAAGTCCGACGTCAAGGAATTGAAAGGAAAATGGGATACCGCTGAACAAAATGTGTGCCGAGCTGCGACGCGAGTTGACTGCATTACGTGTACAAAACGCCGCGTCAGCGACTCCGCTAGCCGCGTGTGTAAACATGCAGCGCGGCATCGCCGTGCAACATGAAACCGCACCGGTCAGCGATTCCATGCGCCCAGCAACTCTACAACAGCCCGGTAAACTGCGGGTCAGCGACCCCGCAGCTGACAGGAAGAGCGACAACAACACCTTGCCGCCTCCACCGCCCCGCCCCGAGCCTGCGCTGCATCCCGCATGCATGCTGCTCCCTTTGTACCTGGGAGGCAAAAGGAAGTTCTGCCGCAGAAAACTCGCCGCCCTCGCCGCAAGAAGCAGCCTGTGCCTCCCATGACGCAAAAGGCGATGCAGAAGGCAAGCCCTGCGGCGAAAGAAAATAATGTCGCGTCTAAAGCGATTCCAGGCAGGCGGAATCCAGGAAGCGCCGACTTCGTCGCAACCGCAATAAACGCGGCACCGTCTCCGCAGCCTCAACAACGCTCAAGGCTGCCGAACCCATTGCGCAGCTGTATGTGTCCCGGCTAGACTGTAAGACGACACCGGAGGACATCCTACAGCACTTGCAGAAGATGGTTAAGGTGAACCAGGATCCTGTACGAATTCCCGCCGGATTGACGCTGGGAATCCGTCAACTTGAATCTAAAATTAAAACCAATTTTAGGTCTTTTGTTTTGACGGTTCCCCGTAAATACGTGTGTGGATTCATGCAAGAAGATGTCTGGCCACAGGGAGTTGTATTCAGGCGCTATCGACCCCCTGTGCAATGTGAGTCGCCCTCACCGAAAGTGCCTACTTAGCTTTATTATGTTATTGTAATGTATTTATAGTATTTGTGTTAGATTGTAAGTTATTTTGTATTGTATTATGTTATTTTCTATGGGCCTAGTTGCCTGAAATAAAGGATTTATTATTATTATTATTATTATTTATTTCCAGCGCATTAAGTTAACAACAGCTTCTCTTACCAACCAGCCAGAGCAATAGTCGCTTTCGTAAGCAGCGCTGTGTTCAAACGCCACCAAGGCTCGTTTGCCAGTTGGGCTGTGGGTAGGTACCTTACCTGCAGACTACAATCTTGCTAGATAGTGATTTGATTACTTCTGGTTGCAGCGCTGCAAAAATCGCCGTTCACACTCACTTCCCAGCTGGCTAGGTCTATGTTGAAGTGCTGCAAGCAAACTGTCACACCCGCCTTTCTGCCGGGAATTTCTTCTTGCAGCGCTAAATGCAAACACTGATTACGACCATTCATTGTCATCCTTGGTCTCCAGTCACCTTTTCTTTCAGCGCAGCGTTGCAAGCAAAATCAGGTAGGAACTACTTGAACAGAGCTTGTACTGAGGTCGCCTTCCTTGCAGCGCCTCAAGGCAACACCATTAACGATCACCTGCCAGCCGGCTATGTCTCTGTTTGCAGTGCTGCTAGCCTAGATGCCAGATGCCAGTAAAGACTAGATCTCTGCTTTTGGCGCTGCAAGCTAACACCAGTTAGACCTACTTACCTACAAGCTAGGTCTGAAATCACCTTTGCTTGCAGTACTGCAAACCCCGAACGGACCAAACTCGTATATGGCCCGGAGGACCAAACACTGATTCCGCAGAAAAACTGTGTAAGCAGTTTTGTGGGACTATGTACATAGATGTTAAATAAACTTGAGCTTAATAAATAAAAATAAAATAAAACAAAACACCTCCCACGATTTAGCATCTACTAGCGTCACTACCAGTATGCATTAATGTAAACGAAACTGAGACTCACCAGACTCGCCTGCCCAACAGCTAAGTTTGAGCCCTCATACTTGCATCACTCATTAGTGTTACTACTATAACAGCCACAAAAAAGTTCACTGCTGAACATGGGCTTCCCCCTAGTAGGGGGGTATTTGCCATACTCACCACGCTTGGCAGGCGGGTTGGTGAGCGCGATGCAAGATGTTGCAATGCGATTGCGAACTTTATCCCTTAGTCACCTCTAACGACACCCTCGGGAAAGATAAATGGGGTGATGACATTGGAAGCCAGCATCAAACGACTACGGCATCATCAGTATATTATATGGCAATCCCTGCTTGGATCAAACGTCTATTGTCAAGAGCTTTAGCCAGTTCTCTGCATCAGGAGTGTAATTTATATTTATACAACCGGGAAAACCGCAGAGGGAACATTCATTCATAACGTGGCATAGGTTTGTGGCGTGGCTAAGGTTTGGTCAGTACTTGTGTCACTACAACACAAGCACGCATCGCAGTACGCAGCACTATAAACAACCGATCGGACTCTTCTGCCCTCCAGCTAGGGTTAAGGCCACCCTAATTGCTTCACCATAAGTAAACCTTGGTCAGATCGGCTTTCTCACTTGCACTGTCTACACTCACATGTCGGACAGCAAGTTTGCGTTTGCCTCTGCTGATCTGATTGCAGTGCTACGAAAAAAGGCCTGCCGACCTGCCGACTGGCTAGGTCTGTGATTGAAGCGCTCCAAGGAAACGCTGGTCAGCCTCGCCTTCCCGCCTAGTACGTAGGTCTTCGACTGCGACCACACTTCTGCTGCTGCAAGTAAACGCCGGTCAGGTTTTTTTTTATAAACAATGGGTAAGCATTTGTCTGCAATCTCACCTGATGTTAAGTGACGATGCAGACGATGATGGAGCATGCTCGCCCAGATAATGCCTATTCTTTCTCGCCTTGAAAAGGCCCAGGTTATAACGTTCCGGAAACAGATCCGCAGGCAGGGAGTTCCACTCCTTAGCAGTTCGCATTAAAAATGTAGAAGCGAAGCGCTTTGTGCGAATTTGCGGGATGTCTACGATATAAGGGTGGAATCCCAACCGGCGTCTCGTGCACCGGAGATGGAATGGTGACGGAGGTATCAGGCCATGGAGAGACTGTGCACACTCCCCGAAATGTATCCTGTAGAATACCGAGAAGCAAGCTACTTTGCGACGGTGTTCGAGGCTCTGTAACTTTGCGTCAATAAGTGCCCTATCAGCGATGAGTTTCTTGGCGCGCTTCTCAATCGAGTCCAGGGCTGCCAGTTGGTATTTGGCAGACCCGTCCCACAGGTGACAGAAATACTCCATGCAGGAACGGACTTGAGCTTGGTATAGTTGTAAAAGCTGTACTGGTGTGAAGTATCGCCTGACCTTCGAGAGAATTCCGAGTCTTTTTGCTGCAGTCGTGGCCAAAGACTCAATATATTGTCCAAAGTTCAGGTCAGATGAAAGGTTCATGCCAAGAAGCTCAAGATGGTCGGAAATCGGTACGGATACACCTCGGAAAGTCGGAGTCAGGTCGAAGGGACTCCGTTTAGTGGAGAATAGAATACTTGAATATATGCCTGTGTTTTAGATGCATTAAACTTGACAAGATTTGCATCACCCCATTCGGATATTGCTTCAAGATTCAAGTTTAGGCAACTCACTAGGGCCTCTCGACAAGACTGAGGTCCACCTGTCCGTCAGCTTGGTCTACAAGCATCGCGCTTGCACTGCACTGCTGCCAGATTTCGAAAGCGCTGCAAGAAAACGCCGTTCACGCACGCCTGGTTCTAAGGCTGTCTTTGGTCACCGCGCTGCAATCAAACGCTGATCAGCGCCACTAGCCTACTGGCTAAGTTTCTGGCCGTCTGGTCGCTGTGGCAAGCTAACCCAAACCACTTTTGCCTTCTGTGTTTGTTTCTGCTTGCAATCCTGCAAGCAAACACAAGCCAGGATAGCCTCCTCGCCTGCTAGATGTATGGCAGTCTCTTCTTGCAATTTCGGTGCCATAAATGCAATTTCGGTGGCACAAAACAAATTTCGGTGCCATGGCAATTTCGGTGGGCGAAATATCTCATTAAATACTAAAGTTATAGAGTTTTCCTTAAAAATATGGATTAAGGAAGTGAATATTTCAGTCGACATAAAAAAATTATAACATAAAACCCAAAAATGAAAAAATCCACCGAAATTAGGAAAAAAATGCACTTGTTGAAAATGCCTCATGATTGGTGTCTCGCATTAGTACGGTTTTTCATGACGTATGCTACGATTGCTATGACACAATTTTACAACAGTACGGACGTTTGGATAGGCCATATTATTATGTGACGGCTGTAAAAATCATGTTAATGCTATGACATAAGTCTTCTGTTATCTTCTTAGTCTTTTGTTATCTTATCATATCACCTCATCATCATCATCATCATCATCAGCCCACATCCACCCACTGCAGGGTATAGGCCTCTTCTCTATTTCGCCACTCCTCACGGTCCTGTGCTACTCTTATCCATTGAGATCCGGTCGATTTGATGATGTCATCGGACCACCGGGTTGATGGTCTACCCACTGGTCTTTTTGCTCCCCTTGGCCACCACTCTGTGACTGTTTTGGTCCACCGTCCGTCCAGTCTCCTGACCAAGTGTCCTGCCCATCTCCATCGTAATATCGTGATTCGCTTACCTACATCTTCAACTTTCATCTTACGTCGAATTTCGATGTTTGGTACGCGATCAACGAGGGAGATGCCTAGCATGGAGCGCTCCATTTCTCTATGTGCTACTTTAATCTTGTGCATATTATGCTTAGTGAGCATCCATGTTTCGGCACCGTAGGTGAGGATCGGCAGTACACATTGGTTATATACCTTGGTCTTCAGGCATTGGGGTAATTTAGACTTGAAAACGTCATCCAGCTTCCCAAAAGCAGCCCAGCCTAGCCCGATGCGTATTTCGATCTCCTTAACCTGCGCTTCTGGGTCAAAGGACAAACGATGCCCAAGATAGACGTAATCGTTGACCACTTCTACAGTGTCATTACATACGATTATATTAGGTACACGCATAGAACGATTCGTCATGATCTTGGTCTTGGACATGTTCATCCTCAGCTCGATCTTAAGGGAAGCTTTATGCAGTTCTGTAAGCATTTGTTGGAGATCCGAGACACACTCCGAAACAAGGATGAGGTCATCCGCAAACCGCAGATGTGACATGCGCACTCCGTTGACGTTAACTCCTCTCTCGTTCCAGTTCAACGTTTTCATGATATCTTCAAGGACGTTAGTAAAGAGTTTGGGCGAGAGAGTGTCACCTTGGCGTACACCTCGGCCTAAGGATATGGAGTCTGTATTTCTGTGCATGCACACCTGCATCGTCGCGGTCCCGTACAGCTCCCGGAGGATATCCAAACCTACAGCAGTATAGAGCCTACATACTCCGCTACAAGGGCCGAAGTTAGATAAGTGTAACGTAGCTACTTTCTACGGCCTTCTACGACGTAGCAACTTGCTACGATGTGCTACAAAATAATTTTACTTAAGAATTTTAAACGTGAATATAATTATTATTGTAACATAGTACCTAGTTGCTCACGTAGTACCTACCTACATTTTCTTAGAACAAAACCTAATTAACGTCAATTAGCTTTTCAAGTATTTTAAATTATGCTGAGGAAGCTAATTTCCACAGAAACCGTGTCCAAAAAAGAACTGTCAGCGAAAAGTCACGTACACAACAAACATTTAAAAGTACGCCGCGTTTATACCACTAAGTGTAGTAAGAAGGGATTTAGTAAGAAATACCGCCAACTTAGGTGGATAGGCTCAATAAGGGCTTAGGCCTATACGGGGTGTAAGGGACAGCCCTCCGAATACTGAAAGGGTGCATGCAGACCATGAAACTGAACAACTTCCCATAGAAATAAATTTCAGGAAACGAAAAAAGATTTTCGACTTCCCATACAAAATAAACTTATTCAATTTACTATGGAAGTCAAAACTTTTTACGTTTCCTGAAATTTATTCCTACGGGCTACCTACTGGACTTTACAACTGGATCGCAGATTTCTTGAGTGGACGGTCAATACGAGTGGTCCTAGAAGGACGCTCTTCAGATGAACAGGCTATTGATGCCAGCGTCCCTCAAGGGTCTGTACTTTCTGCAACCCTATTTCTGCTGCACATCAACGATATGCTCACGCTCGACACCTTTGGGTATGCAGATGACAGCACGGTTGTTGATAGGTACCTGTCCAGTGCAAAGGCCAGCAATGAATCTACTCAGTCTTGTCGAGAGGCCCTAGTGAGTCGCCTAAACTTGAATCTTGAAGCAATATCCGAATGGGGTGATGCAAATCTTGTCAAGTTTAATGCATCTAAAACACAGGCATGTCTATTCTCCACTAAACGGAGTCCCTTCGACCTGACTCCGACTTTCCGAGGTGTATCCGTACAGATTTCCGACCATCTTGAGCTTCTTAGCATGAACCTTTCATCTGACCTGAACTTTGGACATTATATTGAGTCTTTGGCCACGACTGCAGCAAAAAGACTCGGAGTTCTCTCGAAGGTCAGGCGATACTTCACACCAATACAGCTTTACAACTATACCAAGCTCAAGTCCGTTCCTGCATGGAGTATTGCTGTCACCTGTGGGACGGGTCTGCCAAATACCAGCTGGCAGCCCTGGACTCGATTGAGAAGCGCGCCAAGAAACTCATCGCTGAAAGGGCACTAATTGACGCAAAGTTACAGAGCCTCGAACACCGTCGCAAAGTAGCTTGCTTGTCGGTATTCTACAGAATACATTTCGGGGAGTGTGCACAGTCTCTCCATGACCTGATACCTCCGTCACCATTCCATCTCCGGTGCACGAGACGCCGGTTGGGATTCTACCCTTATATCGTAGACATCCCGCAAATTCGCACAAAGCGCTTCGCTTCTACATTTTTAATGCGAACTGCTAAGGAGTGGAACTCCCTGCCTGCGGATCTGTTTCCGGAACG
Source organism: Phthorimaea operculella (assembly GCA_024500475.1). Classification (NCBI taxonomy): domain Eukaryota; kingdom Metazoa; phylum Arthropoda; class Insecta; order Lepidoptera; family Gelechiidae; genus Phthorimaea; species Phthorimaea operculella. Next base: position 6,193,438 of record JANFCV010000008.1, on the reverse strand, counting down.
TTATAACCTGGGCCTTTTCAAGGCGAGAGTGAATAGGCATTATCTGGGCGAGCATGTTCCATCATCGTCTGCATTGTCACTTAACATCAGGTGAGATTGCGGACAAATGCTTACCCATTATTTATATAAAAAAAAAAGTTGTTCAGTTTCATGGTCTGAATGCACCCTTTCAGTATTCGGAGGGCTGTCCCTTACACCCTGTATAGCTATGTTATGTAGGTGAAGGAATGTATGAAGTTTCCGACCGAGGTGCTTTACTATATTGTGTTAATATTTTTTCCTTTTTCTGGGTGTTGCAGATTATGGCTTAGTAAGAGAGTTTACAGAAGGGTCGCTCGACCCTATTTAGGATTTTTGCAATTGTCACCTGTTACAATAGATTTAGTACGAGGACGAAATACAGTACTAAATCTGATACCAGAACGTAATTTGATTCTCAGCCGGTTTGCCATCCATCCATTTGACCATCTTTTTCGTTACCTTGAGTTCCTTTGAGATTCCAGTTCATTCTAGTAAACGTTAGTTATTAGTTAGTATTATTAGTAATATTTATTCAAAATAGGACATTAAAATATCACTTATTGATAGTCATCATTACATTACGCAGAAATGGATTACACATTGTAAAAAAGAGAAATTTGCAAAGCACAATTTTCTCTTTTTTATAACAATTTTTTATTCCTACTATAAACGCGGCTCGGGCGGGATAAAAAAATAAAAATAAAGGCACGTAGGCAGTAAGCGTCAAAATCGTTGCAAGTATTGAGTGAGACATCTATAAAATCGCCTCAGGCGTCGTCTCCCTAATTTGTGGTAAAGTCGGTATTACAATCAGCCACAGATAAATAATAGGTATATTTTTCATATGACTTAATTTGAGAAAACCTTTGTACAGAAAACTGAAACAAGTAAAAACAAAAAAAAAACCACGATAGTTTAAAGCATGTTTAAAGTTATTCACGTAATACCTAGGCAGGCATACAATGCAAACAGAATAAAAATTGACTTTTGAAGAGTCACTGTAACATAAAATAGCTCCACGAGATACTCCAAGTTTTCATCCAAACGAATTCCCCTGTTTCATTTCCGAATAATGCATTAAGAAAACATGGCCCTATATTTCGAAAAATAATTACGTGAACAAAATATGAGCAATTTTATTTGCCTTTAACTTTACCTTTACCTTTACCTTTACAGCCACAATTACAGTCCACTGCTGGACATGGGCCTCCCCCGTATTGGGGGGTATTGCCATACTCACCACGCTTGGCAGGCGGATTGGCGAGCGCAGTGCATGATGTTGCATTGACAGGGAACGCTGCTGCCCATTCCCTGGATAAGTATAGTAGAGTATTTTATGTAGGTATCCACAAAAAAATACTCAGTCAACTTGCACGACGCCTTCAGGTAGAAATAGGAGGGTGATGTTATTCTAAACCGGCATCACACGGCGACTACACTACAACAAAAGTATTTTCACAACTTATAAGAGAAATAAATAAATTGAGAGGTAATTTGTTCCAATAAGATATTAAGCAGACTGTTGTAAGTGCTCTCACAAAAGTTGGACAATTAAATTTTATTTATCCACTGAAAACTAAAAATGTCCGGTCTTCTTGCTTGGAAATGGGGTGATGCTATTCTAAGCTAGCATCGCACGGCGACTACACTACAACAAAATTCTTTTCACAACTTACACTCTCACAAGAGAAATAAATAAATTGAGAGGCAATTTGTTCCAATAAGATATTAAGCAGACTGTTGTAAGTGCTCTCACAAAAGTTGGACAATTAAGAGGGCGCGTGAGTTTCGTGACATGGAGATACTAAGTTTTAAGATAAAGAGGCTCTAGAACAAGAGACAGAATCTCGCAGAATAGAGTGTTTAGTTTTTTTTTACCCACAAATGAAAATAAGAGATTGAAAAAATAAAAATGGCCATGCATAAATTGCATATTATGTATCTCATGCATCAATTCAATTTCTTGTTTTGTGGCGTTTTCATTGTGATAAGATAAGTGTCAAGTTTGTTTTGCTTAGTTTTTGTTTTGACCGGGGCTCGAACCCAGGCCGCATTTTTTACCCACAATGGGACGGAGACGGTAAATGCGTTTGGGGTGGGAGAATGTTTGTAAATGTGAAAAAATTATCTCCAAAACTACTAATCTGATTTTGATGCAGTTTTTTGTAGTGCATGATCTTAGAAAGATGAAAACTTACCAGAGGGTGCTGCAGTAAACCATCGTGGGTTTAATCATTTCAATTTTGTTTTAACTTGTTTTTAAACATACGAGTACATTCTACGCCGTCTAGTTTTTTGGTTAGGATTACTTTCGTGGACCTTTTTCAAACGCTACTTTTATAGTCCCACATGCCGCGGGCAACTCGATTTAGCCAAAATTAACTCACGTACTCCACATTGTTGAACTCAACTAATTATCTTTTTCGCTTGTTCTTCAATTGGATAAGATGTGCTAAAGGTTCGCACCATATTCGATTCTGTGTCTTTTTTCGTCCTTAGGTTTACAAAAAAGATAAATTCAAGACAGATCAATTATTTTATAGGTTTTTAAATAAGCACCTGATTATTTCGGCTCAAAATTGCGGTCAGGTATAGGTAAAGTTGTGAGTAAAGTGTTGTATTGATAGAGTATTCTCTGAATCCATCCACTAGCTGCATTTTACGACACCCACGTGCAAAGAATGGGTGAAATAGTAAGGCACAGGTATAATACCTAGAATACAACTACGATCTACCGAGTAGGTATTGGTTAGGTCTTTCGAGCAACGTCCCATTACGTCCTAGTGGTGTTCTAAGAGCAACTGCACACTGTAGAAAGAAAGACTGCAAACGTGCCATTGTCGGGAATAATCAATAATCATACAACAGTAAAAATTTCCCAGTATGGAAACATTCCAAATTGCTGGTATAGTGTGGGAAAACAACTTTAAATTACTATAATATTAAAAAAAATATAGTAGGTACAATACATATTGTTTTTGTAATTAAGGGTCTTAAGGCGGGAGATCGGGTTATAACAGGCCTTAACAATCGTCATGTGTACAATATGGCAATTCATTTCCGAATATTTTATAAGAAGTATATTTGGGCTGCTGGTTTCACATGAGGTATTCAAATGACAGCACATCCTTGACTTGTCTGCAGTCTGTTTTGTCTTTTGTGCGGTAGGCCTAGTATGTTTGGTCTGAATAAAGTATTGGGAGTCTGAAGTTATGATCCCAGGAATTCATGTCAAAGGGCAATACCGATTTCGGAAATCCAAACACGTCCTGTCCTTGTCATACTGGTCAGGAATTCAGGATGACAAGAACAAAAACAAACAATAAATACCGTAACACGAACCGAAGTCCAAAGTTCTAGGTGCGCTCAGATCAAAAACTTATATCAAAAGGAACCCCACGAGCAATCAAGATGAAGTTATAAGCTGGTTCACAAAAGAACCCGAAATGGCAATATTATTGTTGACATGCTGCTCAAATGTCATGTAATATGAAAAAGACGCAAACAGTAATGTTGCCATTTCGGGTCCCCTTCTTTTGTGGACCGGGTAGTAATGAACATAATTTACAGTTCGGAACGTGCTACAAAAGTAGTCTTGTTTAAGATAATTTTTTGGCACGTTACATACGTCATATCGGCATTTTTATTTTATTTTAGTTAAGTGGTTTAGTTGATAAGTAATCTACCTAGTTATTTACACTTTTCATGTGCGAGGTGAGGCGTTTGATTTGAGACGTGCTAGTTTCATCAATGCAATGTTAGTTAATTTGAAGCTCGTTAAATAAATAAAGGTCAAACCGCACTAACGCACCGCGCGGAACTGCAGCGAAGCTGCGCGTTACAACTTTACTAATATTGTTACATGGATCTAAAATCACACTACAATATCGCTGCAGAGGATTGGCGTGGTGTGGCGCAACATATTTACTTGCGGAGAATATATTTTAGTTGATAATAATCGGTAGAGGAGCTGCGCGGCGCGAATTTGGTTCTAATAGAAAATATGTTTTGATGTCCTGGGAGAAATATGTTACGTATCACATGCAAAAGGCCGAGCCTCTCCGCTGCCACGCCGCTATAGTAAGGCTGGCGTGCATACAACGTTTTAACTGTGACTGTCGCCATCTCCACGCTGTTAAATGAACAATACGCGCTTAAGGGCGACGGTGTCACGACTTTTCCCTTTAAAGCAGCCGCAGTCGGATGAGCCACCTTGTCTTCGTGATGCAGCCCACCCATTTATGAAAGTACGTGACATCTTCCGCAGCCACGCCCTCCAAACCCAAGTTGCCGCTAGCTGATGAGCACAATTTGGGCCTCCCTCCTAATGGGGTATCACCTACACTGGTAAGATCTCGCAACGGCGTGATGTTTCGCCTGCAAGACACCTGGACAGGTGCATGGCTAACTACAGCAATTCAACCCCTACCATATAAAGCTCAGTCTTGAAGGTGAGTCGTCGTCGGCCTCTATGCGGCCGTTGCGAAGATCTCCACGTCAAATTACCGTAGTCATAGATATACATTTCTAGGAGATATTTGTGCCTGTACGCTTACTGTGCCCTCAAAATTACATTTTAAGCCCCCATCATAAGCCCCAAAATTGGGGTATCACGTTCTTGTATGTCATTTTTTATTTCCAAGTTATCGATTCCCAAGAGGTATCAAAGTTGAAATCATACAAGCATGGGACAGCCTAGTGTTGGGGCCTCAGGGCAACCCCGGCCCCCCACCAGCGGGTCTCTACTCTAGAGCCTTGCGCAACGAGAGCAGGCTACACTTTACTACCAGACTAGGCTTGAGCAACCGCAGCTTTCGTCAGCGAGAGGATTTTCGGACGAACATTTTACGTTTTAGTGCGGACGCACGAACCCACGATTCGCCTAGCAGTGACACATCGTCGATTTCTCCCCGTCTCGCTATAGACGCCCTCTGAAGGGCCCCTAAAAAGTGCGTTTACAAGGGTCACGCCACCGTTTTCCTTGTCCCTGATGTATATTTCAGGCTCAAGGATTAGCTCAGCGACGTCTTCAAGCGGCCCCACCTGGCAAAATACCTACGTGTCAGCTTCGGCAGGATCTTAGCGTAGAATACTGGATTCGACTTTTTAGCAAAGACCGAACAGGGGTTTTGGGTCTACTATCGCTACCTGCCAGCGCCAGTTAATTAAACAACATGCATTGCGTTCGCCAATCCGCCTGCCAATCATGGTGAGTATGGCAGTACCCCCCGATAAGGGGAGGTCCATGTCCAGCAGTGGATTGTTGGGAATGATAAGTTTGAAAGATAGCGTGAACTATTGATTAGATAAAACTCTGCAAAACGCGCGACACAATAAGGTCGAAAGTATGTCAATGCCAAAGTTTAGTTACTTCTCATTGGTTGTCGTTGCATCAACATCGTCGTACTCCCAGGTAGTACTGCAATCTGAAATAAGCTTTGAGTTTTCCTCCCGTGTTGGTCCGGCACGAAACAAGTACCTACAGTCTATGTAAGCCTTTATGGTTTTCGAATGCTTCACTTTTGACAGTTTTGATTCAAAAGGTTGTCAAAGTCCTAAATCGGGCGTTAAAGCTAATGACAGCTCCGGGGACCTGTTAGATTTTTAACGACCGATTAGTTGTTGTCAAAGAAATGTGACATGCGCCGCATACAAAGCTGTCAAATAAGTGACTGCCAAATTGACGCCACATTGAAAGCTGTCTGAATTGTCAATTGTCCCAAATCATAAAGGCTAACACAGACGGTACGCGAGACATCAAGTTAAATGAGCTAGTATGAAGGTGCGCGACGCAACTCCCGGGAGACTTTCTTGTCCGCGGTTCAAGAGACTACGCCGCGACGCAACTGTCTCCAGGGTCTATATTTGTTTCAAATTTAATGCACAAGTACGGGCACTGCAACAAAGAAGGTTTCCGTTCGGTCAGTTGGTATTAAACCAATTACGCGATAGGCATATAAGCTTCGACTATAATCAACAAGGTAAGTCGTTTGAAAGCATACAAAGGAATTTCATTACGTGCGCATTTGCTACCTCCTTGCTACGAACCTATTTAAAGACAAAATGTTAGTCTGTTTTAGGAAAAGAAAGCAGTACATTTTTGTACTTATTTGAAGACATAAATAAGTATGTGCGCAAAATCTACAGTTTTGGAAAGGTTTTCCAGTAGCTATTTCTTTCGGGTTTGAGATTGAAACTGATCTCAAGTTCTTCTTATGTCGTGTGAGAGACCCGATAAACGACCAAATGACCCGGTGTCAGAGTTTTTTGACACCGACTATTTACTAGTAGGTACTAAAATGCATCAGATATGTTTGTAACGGCAGCCGCCGGTTACCAGTTAATCGAGGCCGAGGGCTTAGCGTGCTCTCCGAAGCACGGCACCATCTTTTTATCAAACATTCAGGTGATTCAACCAGTTATGAGGTAAGAGATGTGTGAAAATTTTTAAAAAGTGATAATTACAAGGTTTTTAGGGTTCCGTACCTCAAAAGGTAAAAAACGGAACCCTTATAGGATCACTTTGTTGTCCGTCCGTCTGTCTGTCATTCTGTCAAGACCCTTTATCTCATGTCAAGACCCTTTATCTCAGGAACACGTAAAGATATCGAGTTGAATTTAAAACCGTATACTCAAATTTATGAACGCTAGTAGTTGTGAAAAAATCAAGCACCTAACTTCAAGTTAAAAAAGATATAGCCGTTTATGCAGTGAAAACCTGTTATTCCCGTTGGGAATTTCTCGTCCCAACGGCCCCAAATTCAAACTTTTAGAGATTCGGGGCCGTTGGGAAGAAAAATTCCCAATGGGCCCTCGAGGCCGATCTGCGGGGCCGTTGGGAATAACGCGTAAAACGCGTGTTTTTTACCCTCTCAAGGGAATCAAAATTCAGAGGGTACTTCCCGTAGACCTAGAACAATGAAATTTGGCAACTAGTTTTGTTTTTAAGTACGAATTAAAGAAAAACGCAAAAAAAATCATTTTCATAAATTTATTGTTTTTATAGAGGCCGAAAAATAAACAAAATTTAAGAAATTCGGCTAGTTGTCCAAGTGGAGTATCATATGAAATATAGGTCTATCAACCAGAATAACCTACAAATCTTGGAACGGAACCCTCGGTGGGCGAGCCCAACTCGCACTTGGCCGATTTTTTACGAAGAATTCATAAGCATTATACATAATTTTCCCAGTATATCTCCCCTATTCTCCACTCCATAATGGACGTAGTCCTACACAACATTGTTTTTCTCCCAATGTTTTTTGTTCTCAAAACAAGCGTACAGGGACAACTATCTCCCAGAAATGTATATTTATGACTGCGGCACGTCAGCCTTACTATAGCGGCGTGGCAGCGGAGAGGCTTGACCTTATTTGCATGTGATACGTAACATATTTCTACAAGAACCAAATTCGAGCCGCGCCGCTCCTCTGCCGATTGTTTTCACCTAAAATATATACTCCGCAAATAAATAGGTATATAGCGCCACACCACGCCAATCCTCTGCAGCGATATTGTAGTGTGGTTTTAGGTTGATGTAAACAATATTAGTTGTAACGCGTGGCGTCGCCGCAGTTCCGCGCGGTGCGTTGGTGCGATTTGACCTTTAAAATATTTAACGGAGCTTCAAATTAACTAACATTGTATGGAGAAATCGCCCCAATTATGGTTAACACTGATTTGACAACTGTCATCAACATCACATATAGTTATTTTTAGCGGCTAGTCACATTTCCTGCAACAGGCATGAAAAATCTCTGTAATATTAGCTTTTGACTTAAACGACCTTTTTGTGATTTTGTGTTTTAGCGCTCGTCAAATCTGTTTAAGACGATTTATTTATGGCTTCACTCTAATTATTTTCTTGGGTTCCTTCAAAAATATTTCTCGACTCCAAAGAGGCACGTAAAATTCCGAAGAATAATACTTTGGAAGTCGGCAGAAAACTCGTAAAGTATCGATACGTGATCCTGCCAACGACTGCCAAGTTTTTGAGAGTCTTACGATGGGATATTTGAGGGTATTTGATTATTTATTTTTTTGGCCATAGTGCGATGTGAAAAAAGGTTAAAGGTGAAGAAAATAAGCTACTTTGTAATTTCGCGGTCACTACAGTTGCATTATATAGGTACCTAAGTTACTTTTATTTAAGTTTAAATATTTTATGAGAGGCTGTCACTTTGCGTCAATTAGTTTTGAAAACGATTTCAGTTGGTTATCTTCTCATATCTTAGTCATGTCATGTTTTAAAATCATAAAGGTTTCTTTGCATTTTTTTGTTAATTAAATAAGTGGTAAACTTTTTTCTAATCATGCATCCATTTTGACAGATAACGCGTAATTTGCGTCGAAATATAAGACAACTTTAGTCGCAATCATACTCCTATCCTTTTAAACCTGTTTGTCGAAAGGAACGCGCGATACCTACTCGCAGAAGTCAAAGACACTCTCCTCATATACCTACTAATTTTACCATCCAACCTCTTTCATTCAGATTCCCTGAACCCTTTACAAGTCGGAGCCCAACTGGGTGATAACTTAGGTTCCTTTATTTTCTGCCTGGCCATCCACAGTGCCAGTCTCTCTCAAGCCACTTTCCATAATGGACACCATTAAATACCTACCTAAAATCCTCCTACGCTCAAATCCATTCTACCTACACGTTAGTAGGTAAGCGAGGCTACTGAACAAATAAACACAACAGACATGACTTGAATGAGAAAGATTAATGAAAGTGCGACTCTAGTAATGATTACACTACTCTGCCAACACGGCCAGATTCGTGTACATTGCTGGTTGGGTAGGTAAAACAAGCAGATGTATTTAAAATCAACAGACTACTGTAATTTCAAAGTTGTATTTTGCGATAAAAATTCGCCATCTTGAATTTACCTATATTTTTTTAATATAGCCAGTGTCACTCACGCTGCTGCTGACACCAACGATACGAACCTAATGACTTCTCACATGTCAAGATTCGCCCAGCCATTTGGGCTGTAGCCCGTAGAAATAAAATTCTTGTCTAAATACATACATACATATTCTCCAAAAACATAACCCTCCTGCAGTCAGGTAATAAAAAGGTTCTTGAAACCGGTTTTGAGTTTTAGATTTCCGGTTCTAATTTAAGTTTTGAACACTTAATATTCAATATTTAGGTAATTTTAGGTATTTGGCGCGGGATGAGTAATTTTTTTTAGATATTTACGTGATAAAATACGTGAAAACTTCTATCTACGTTGTAGCAAAGTATATTGTTTTAAATGTTTTACCCTCGTAAAAAATGATTTTAAATTTCAGAAAAGAACTTTTTTTACAATATAAGTTTTGGCGATACTTGATTATCGGAATTGAAATATATTCCGGTTTTTGCAATCTCAGAGTACCGGTTTACAAACACTTTTTGCTGGTTATTATTCTAAAGCCATTACAATAAATTAACTCATATTAACCAGCAATGTATGCCGAATCTGTCCCTTCTAGCAACGTAGTTCAGAACCTATCTCATACGAGCTTACGAGTATACGTCTGTTTAGGAAACGTTTGATCGAGCGTTCGATTTTTGCTTTATTTCTATTTGAACGATTTTTCATTTTATCTTCGGTAGGTATGTCAATAGCATTATTGCAGTATGCCATGTAATGCCAGGTTAGCATTACCCCTTCTTTTCCGAGGGTAACGTAAGAGGCGACAAAGGGACTCGAGAGATTCATGCATACAGGGTGGACCATAGAGTGACGTCAATAAAAAGAAATTAGATTCCTCACGTATGTTCCGCGATTATTTTTAGTTTCCGAGTTATTCAACTTTTAAAGTTGTATGGGAAAAACTTGAATGGCAGACATTTATTCTTTTTTTGTACTCTAAAAGATTGTGCTATGATATCAACCGCGCGAAAAGCCCTATACGGAATTAAAAAAAGGAAAGGAAAAATTACTGCTAGTCGAGATTTTCCCATACAACTTTAAAAGTTAAATAACTCGGAAACTAAACGGGTATTTTCAAACACCCCAAGGTGTGAGAAATCTAATTTCTTTTTATTGACGTCCACCCTGTATAATATTTCAATTTTGGGCGATAGACTGATAACCTGTCGTTATAGTGATACATGTTTCTGAATTCTCAAATATTTGTCGATAGCGACCGAATTTTTACGGCCAATTACGCTCTGCCTACACCACAAGAGGGAAATGCATATGTCGCAGTACGATGGCAGAATTAGGTTTTTGGCCAAAAACCTAGGTTTTTGGCCAAAAGCCGGCATATGGCAAAATCGTAGACTTCCTTCGGCCATCGTCCTAAGCTGATCCAGGTTTTTGGCCAAAAACCTAGGATTTTGCCAAAAAACTAGGCTTTTGGCTGAAATCCTAGATTTGTTTAGTATTATGGCTTTTTTGCATTTCGGGGGAACTTCTTCGTCTTCGAGTGGTATACCAAGTCGCCCAACGAGCCGATGGACCCTGGTATCAGAGTTTTTAACCGCCTACTGCAAGTAGCAGTCCTCTATCATAGTTGTGTAACGACCGCCGTCTAAGTGATCATAGAGAGCAATCGGGGCCGACGGCTTACCGTGTCCGTGTGGTTCGGGGGAACGAGGAGTGGAGAGGTACTTTACGCACCTCCCTCTGATCTTTTGAAGGTAGACTTGGACACCGTAAATGGACACCCTGAAGGACACACCCTGAAGGTAACATCAGACAGTCTGAACAGCAGGATTGCCTCGGATTCCCTGAAGGACAGGGGGGAGCATCAGACACCATAAGAGCAGGACGTACCACTGAACGTTTTAGAGGATTGGTGGTAGCGTTGGACGCCCTGGAGACCAGGAAGTAGCGTCGGACCCCCAGAAAATCCAACGCCCGTCATCTTACATCCTCCAGAGTGTCCGACGCTACCCACGCCCTCCAGAGCGTCTGACGCTACGTCCCATCCTCCAGAACGTCCAATGCTACCTTCTGCCTTTCGAGGTGTATGCCCGAACTACACGGGCACGTTAAGCCGTCGGTCCCGATTGCTCTTTATGATCACTTATATGGCAGTCGTTACACAACCTTGTCAGAGGCCTGCTCCTTGCAGTTGGCGGTTTAAAAACTCTAACACCAGGGTTCATCGGGTCGTTGGGTGACTTGGTGTACCACTCGAAGACGAAGAAGTTCCCCCGAAATGCAAAAAAGCCATAATACTAAACAAATCTAGGATTTCGGACAAAATCCTAGTTTTTTGACCAAAATCCTAGGTTTTTGGCCAAAAACCTGGATCAGCTTAGGACGATGGCCGAAAGAAGTCTACGATTCTGCCATATGCCGGCTTCTGCCAATTCTGCCATCGTACTGCGACACATATACGAGTTTAAAGTAGTACGTTGATGTTAGTTACCTGTGCCCGATTTTACGAAACTACAAGCTACAATTCTACAGGCAAAATTCGATGTACATTGCGTAGCCGGTTTAATAATGGGATAATAATTGCTAACCAACTACGCAATGTACATCGAATTTCACTTGTAGAATTGTAGCTAGTAGTTTCGTTGCATAGGCCACTGCTGTCGATTGTACATTCATTTTGGAACGTGCCAGGAGCAGGGTCTCAATTTTTGAAGCTTTTTTCTACAATCGTGCACGGAAGTCCGCAACGACTGGTTTAATTTAGTCTACTACTTACTATCATACTTCTTACAAGAGAAATGTTATTATTATGACTGAATTTATAAACGTTTGTTGTATGGTGCCAGCTTAGAAATAGCATCACCCCATATTTTTCCCGTGGGTGTCGTAAGAAGGGACTAAGGGAGTTGAGAGTAAGTACTACAATTTTAGACGACAGGCTGACAACCTGTTACTTTGGTGATACACAGTCTTCTGATAAACTTTTGGCAGACGTGGTGTAAAAGGCTGTTATTTATGGCCATTTTCGCTCCTTACCCCGCAAGGGATATAGGCGTGATATATCTATGTAAGTATGTATGTATGCGTGAAAGGCTAAGTTAAGTAGTACATGAGATACGAATACGAGCACTATCAGTAGCAGACATCCACGTGCGGAAATTCAAAAATAGAGCCCCAGGTGCTTCCAGAAAAACCTGTTGTTTTTCCTTTGTAATTCGATATGGTTGACTCGATAGCGGTTTTCTTTCGCTGTGTCATTAAAACTTTTATGTACACAATAACGTACCTACGTTACGACACTTCTTTGAACTATGCCAAAAGGTCTTCAAATGGGGCATTCCACGAAAAAGTTGTGAAAATGTCAACTTTGTCGATTAGGTGATGTGTATGGGAGTTATAATTATATATAATATAAGAGTGGTAGAACCTAATGCTCTGTAGTTAGTTTCAATATCGTATTTAAAATATCCATGCGTCTCACACGGAAATATTAGAAATCAGGGTGTCACGTACCTACGGACATTTTCGTGGAATGCCCCAAACGAATATTTTATCTGCAGTTCCTCTTTTAAAAAGAAACCAGAAATAAACAAACTGTCTAGCATGTCGGAATCCTTTTCCGAATGTCGCATCGTCACTTTAGCGGACAATTGGTATGACAAAGAATGCTAAGAAAAAGAAATTCATCGCAATATCGCGGCCAAAATAACTTTTAGCCTAACTAAATTTTTGCCTTAGTACGTAAGTTTTCACACAAAAGGCCACGTACAAATTTCATATCGCCCTTTCAAACTAGATGGCGCCACGAGTTTTCTGAAACGCGCTATCGGTGTTTTTTCCGCCTTCCCCCATTAACCGGAAAATATCGCTGTCTTCTCCGTTCTTCGTTCTCTCCGTTCTGTTACACATGTAGATATTTATATTGTATTTTTTTTAAGTTACTTATTACGTTACAGTAATAAGAAACTTGTAATATGCCGGCTTAGAACAACATCACCCCGTTTCCACCTGTGTCTTAAAAGGAAACCAAGGGATGAATCCAGGAAACGGGCAGCAGCATTTCCTGGGAATACAACACCTTGCACTGCGCTCGCCTCGGGCGCTCGCCAATCCGCCTGCTTCTAAGTAAAGAAAACAACCAACATTATGTATGTATAGGCTCTTTGTCCTACAGTGGATTGATGCAGGTATGTAGGTACTCAATTAAGGTTATCACAAGTTAGCATGTCAAATAAAGATAGCGCTGTCACAAGGCTGTCACTTTCCGATAGGATGGGTTATAGGGTTACAGCTATCTTAAAACTATGCATTTGTCTACCTTGCAAAAGTTTTTAACTCGTCTTGTCGGCCTAAAATATTCAAAGACTTTTTCGAAAATGTACAATGCAATAAGTCTTATTTAATTTCCTGTCAGTTATAGTAGAGTTACCATTCATTGTATTCTCGGCGTATGGCGCTCCCCTTCTCACTTGAGTTTACCACCAAGTGGGAATAGAAGCGCCATACGACCGCCACACGGCAGCAAATGCAGCGAGTGCTCTTCTCAACGATAGGTAGGTAGTGTAGGTACTAAAACTTTTTACTCAGAGCAAAAAAAACGTAGTTCCAGCATAATTTTTAAACCCTAGGAGAGTCTAAAATAAAATAAATTTCTTCCGCTTTAAATTCACTGCTTTACTAGAGCGGGGAATCTAAAATACGAGTAGTCGTGAATGTAGATTCTATCGATAAATCGTTGAATAGGAATGGTTAGGGTACATAGAAGTATAAGGTTTTTTATTCTGGGAGAAATTTATTTCAAAAAGTATTCGCAATTATTATTTACTTTAGCATCTATAAAAAGGTCTATGCTTGGTATCTCTATAATGGATAAAGTCCGGAATGAGACCATCCGAAAAAAGACCAAAGTGACGGACATAGCCTGGAAGTGTAGCAAGCTGAAGTGGCAGTGGGCTGGCCACATCTGTCGTAGAACCGACGGACGGTGGAGTAAGCGGGTTCTCGGGCCACGCCTCGGCAAGCGTAGCGTTGGACGCCCTCCGGCCAGATGGACCGATGACTTGAAAAAGGCGGCTGGTAGCGACTGGATGGCAAAAACGGGAGATCGTGCCTTATGGCGTTCCCTGGGGGAGGCCTACGTCCAGCAGTGGACTGCAATAGGCTGAAATAGAAATAGAATTTACTTTAGCATAGGTATTTAAATGTCATTTTTGTTTCTGTTTGTATACATAATAATTATTATAATTCCAATTTCAGTCCACATACATACATACACACCCACATACTTTCTCTCGAAAAACATAACCCTCCTTTAGAGGCTGTCGGGTAAAAATATTTAGATAGGTAAATAAGATGGCGTCGGCAGTACTGATGTCGAAGGTCGCAGGTTCGAATCCCGCCTGTGGTGAAAATTTTGCAAGATTAAAAAAAAATAAAGATTATAGGTATATTATCGGCACTGTCCCAACCCTAATCCTTTCCCAACTTCTGGTGAAGAAATTAACGAGCTCTCTAGGGGAAAATGAAAAATTATTAAGAGCCGACCGACGAAGGGATAAAGCGTCTGGGACTCCAAGGCGGTTTTCACACATACATATCATAATTATGCGATATTTTGCCGAATCCAGGTTTTTCAACCGTGTGGTGCTCAGGATAGCATCATCCCAATTTTAATTCTACCCGTGGGTGGGTGTGGTAAAAACCGAAGGGATATTATCTAGGAAATGAGCAGTAGGGAATGAGCAGCAGCGGTCTCTGTGAATAAAACACCGTTCACTCGCTCGCTAATCCGCCTACCAAGCGTTGCGAATATGTTTGTTGTCTGTTGTATGTGGACTGTTTTAGCTGTAGCTGTAGCAGTTTTTTGACCAAAAGTTTTGACCAAATTCAACACAGTCATTACGAATTTCCCTTACCCACAAAGACCTGGGTACGTCGCCGCTTTAAATTGCGGATTACACAGGTTGTCAATTGTATGGTAGATTTCACGAACCACAATATTTTACGGTTCATTTACAATTCATGCGGTTTCCAAGGGCAGCTAAATCATATCGGTTTCTATTGGGGTTTGCGGAATCGAATTTCGTCGAACAACCGGATGCGGCGATAATCATGCGGAGTATGTGAAAAGAATATTGCAGTTCGTAACATCCTGCATATACTATATGACAACCTGAGAGCTGTGACAGGCGTAATTTAATAAGCAACTCTCAACATCTATGAAGCAACTTTAGTTCAGGTTCAAATCCTGCCTGCGGTGGAAATTTTGCAATTTTTCCAAAATTGTTTACGTAACACGCGAAGTACTTTAAAATTTGGTATTCAATTTATCACGGGTATACATTCAATCAGCAAAGAATGAATTAGTCGCTGGGAATTAGTTGCAAAAACTATACTGGTAGATGGAGCCCATCCACGCGTTAGTGCACAAGATATACTTGCTTAATTCGCAGGCTAGATTAGAACCGTGGTAGCCCAGTTGGTTATGGCGTCGGCAGTACAGATGCCGAAGGTCGCAGGTTCAAATCCTGCCTACAGTGGAAAATTTTGCAAGTTTTCTAAAAATTGTTTACCTAACACGAGAAGTTTTTTAAAATTTGGTATTCAACTTTATCTGACTTTTGTATGACATTTTCTAAAACTCCTTTCTACCAAAGTTAGTATCCGGTAACATAAAGCGGCGTGTGTAAAAACGGCCTCAAGCGTCTGGGACTCTTAAGTCCCAAATTATATTTACTTTAAAGATTTTGAGGAGAAAGTCCTGGCTTTCGAGGTGTTGGGTATTGGGCTCGGACTGAAAGAGTTACCATTTTGTTCAGGTACCAATTTTTTACGAAGGATTAGATTTTAAATAGGGTGGCAGAGAAAGAAATTCGTTTTTGCACAATTCATGAAAATTTATGAATGAAAATTGCAAAAATAGTCTACAGTCTTAAATTTTTTTACGTTTTACATAAAATCTATGGAGGATGTAACAATACGGGTGAAATGATTTCAAAGTGCACCATAATAACATGTCCGATTACACATTTGTTTCACGGTGTTATTCATTACAAAAAAAAAACGATGCGTGCCTATGGACGTGCGTTTATACTATGTTTAAAATATAACTTTTTATACGATTTAACGTTGTCACACGACTTAAACCATGTCTTAATTATTTTCTTATAACACGGTTCTCAGGTTTAATCGATGAGTTTACTATCCTTTAAATAAAGATTATTTTGTTCAATACCGTAGGTAGGTACGATGGTACGGCCGTTGAAAGCGAGACCTAATGTTGACCTAAACCCGGTAACCTTGGAAATGTAATACCTAGAGCTTAGGGATCACAAAGATTAAGCTTATGACAAATTGTAGCAATCACCTACAGCTGTGTCGCAGAAATCTGTCGACGCGGCGGACATTGCAAAAACGTCTTGTCTACGAAAGTTTGCTGAATGTAGTTGATGATACGTACTATAGTTTTACTCTAATTTTCCACCTTACTTTCGTACAAATACAATTTATATCAAAATGGTTTGACAGACGTATCTGCTAGCGCTGTACATCGCACAAAGCTGCATCGAAGGATGCGCCTGTCAAACCCTTCGATAAACCGTATTAGTTACTAGGTTCAAAATTAGTATTGTCGTAACGCATGCGTTACGTAGCGTAAAAATAACGTCCAAACGGACTCTCTCACCTAAAACCCGGTGCACCTTTTCGCTTTTGCTTTACGCGAGTTTTTAGTGCAGCCTCAGCTTCAACTGATAAATTCGCACCTTTGTATCTCACGTAGTATGAACGAACCTGCTCGTTAGCCTTCTCTTGTTCACCAGTGATGGATTATAAAATACTCTATGTGAGGTACAACCGATAGATAGAAGTAAAACCCTTGTACAAAATACAGGGTGTCTCAAAACTCAACGTCAAGCAGAAACGGGGTGACAGGATTGGTAGTAAACATCATGAACAGAAATAAAAAACAAATGTATCCCAAGCAGTTTCATAATTCTGGACACTTAAATAACCTACTTTGGTCAAACTGTAATCATTTTTCAGTGATTTTTGATTTGCCCATCTGTCGGTTGCTATGGTTAGATTTTATTATTTTTGTTCATTTAAGCTTTAGAACAAAGCAGTATTTACAGTTTGACACAAATCTTTAGATTTTTTAAATGCTTAGAACTTTTAAAACGATTGGATAGAGTTTTCTTTTAATTTTTTTCATTACCTCCTGTCACCTCGTTTCGGCTTGATGTTGTGTTCTGGGACACCCAGTATGTAAAATATCAGCAGGGAACTTTCAGGTATAATTACTTTCACAGTTTAACATTTTTTTTGTAATATTTATATCAAATTAAGAAATAAAACTAAATTCAGAGCATAATAGTAGGTACCTACCTAGGGACGTTGACACATTTATTCTAGCATTTTATTCCACGTTTTTTCAAGGTCATAATAAAAGTGCTGTGGATTAGATCTTGGTTTAGTGCAAATATCGTAAGCCGACTGATATGATAATATTGATAATAGAAAATTTATTTATGATTCTTAAATGGTCGATTCATATTTGCCCAAATATTTAAGTAGGTAGGTACCTATTTATCAACTTACTTAGGATTAGGATTTGAAATTCCAGTTGAACGAACTTCTCGAACCATCTATTGCAAACAATATAGCACTCTATAGAAAGCTTGTGAATAGAATCGCAGAATATAATATACAGGGTGTAAGGAAAGTACTGCGTTCCTTTTGATGGATGAACCAGCCCATAAACTGAACAACTTTCAAGAAACATAGGTCGAAATATGGAAAAATTTAGTCCTCCCATACTAAGTGTGTCGGCCGGCCGGGTCAGTTTGTATGGGAAGACCAAAATTTTTCATATTTCGTCCTATGTTCCCTGAAAGTTGTTCAGTTTCATGGGCAGGTTCATCCTTCCTTTCCTAACACCCTGTATACAGGGTGTCAGAAAAAGTACTGCATTCTTTTTTAGATGCCCCCAGACGCTATCTGTTGCCCTCATCGCTTATAAATTAATAACTCGATGAAAACGATTTATCGAAACCCAATCGATAAGATTGAAGTATCGATGGTAAAAATTTGGTATTTCTTATCCAAAATATCGTAGGTATTAGTAAAGAATAATTCAGTTAAGTTATAAATAGCTAATTTGATAAAAATGTTGCTTTTAATTTAACACTTACGTTATATCTAACTGCAGCAACCCGTTTATTCATAAAATGATTTTCACGGAAAATTTAACAGTTTCACCAGCTGTTTTACCGTCAAAAATAACTGAGGACTTTTCTTAACACCCTGTATAGAATGGCTGACAAATAAACCTGTCGCAATGGATTTCTCTTATCCCAAACACTCCTTTATACGAAGTGAATTGATAGCTACAGATTTAGATAAATAAATGGATTTAGATGGGAATAGTTTCCATCGGATTCGTGTAAATCAGGCTGGAGAAAGGATATTTAGGCGTAGGGTTGAAATAGTTTAGTAGAGGTCAATGCCTGATCATAAAAGAGGTCTTTAGAAGTAGTTACCTAATTTGGCAGTGGTAAAATCGAGATCCCTGACTGTGGCTAAAATTGTTGGAAAAGCTAAGTAGTAGGTATCTAGGGCCTAAAATCTCAAATATTCTATTTATATAATACTTTTCAACGCGCAAGAATTGCTTATTGTATAATCGAGTTTTCGGAAACGACTCCATAGATTTCTCAAAATTTCGTGTAGGTGTTTTTCGGGAGATAAATCGATTTAGATAGGTATTATTAAAAAAATACATTGCTTCACCTTTTTTTGTAAGTTGTTTTAAAACTAACAACGCCATCTTTTGTAAAACCGAGGAATCTCGGTCAACAGGTACTACTTGGGATTATAATTTGAGATTTTTGAGATGTATTCTGACTGATTATTAGTCAAATCGAGCTGAAGCAAGTCCCTCGAGCATAGCTCGTGTGGGTCAATGACTTGCCATAACGAATTTCGTACAAGTCGGAAAGAAGCAAAATTAGGAAATAATTTTGGTAATAAAATCAAGAATAGCCCAATACAAGAGGTTAAGTAGAATAAATCTGCTACTATACTTCCAAAAATATTCAAGCCTTAGATGAATGTTAGGTCTCTCATCGATCGAATATCTAGGCATTATCGTACTAGATTCCATAGAAACTTTAAGCCGTGAGCTACATTTTTTCTTGATACTTCGACAGCCAAGAAAATAATGTCGACTACCATATTAGAGGATGGGTTGAGAGCAATAATGTTTCATTCACAAGGAACGCTGCTGTCTATTCCCTGGATAAATAAAAATCTCTTCGCTCTTCTACTCCCACCCGTAGAATTGGGGTGATGCTATTCTGATCCAGCATCACACGGCACCGTAACGACTACATAATTCACCACCCGAACACGTTTCGCTCGCTTCTACGGCAATGGATGCCTTCGGATGTAGATAAATGAATTTAGATGGGAACGTAGGGGAACGCAGGTATAAAGGGCCTTAGAATTTAGACCACATTCCTTTGAAATAACTTACCTACTAGTTGGTTTATGTTCATTGTTTGGTCGGGCAGGATTCGAACGGAAGCGAGCTAAGTTTTTTCTAGCTTCGAATGCTAACTTTGAATCCCAAGATAGCGAAAAATACTAAAACTACCTCTATATCACGAGGGCAGCGAGTGATTAAATTGTACTATCCTGAGCTCAGTGAGGGATTTTAAAGCAGGAGTAGTAAAATAAATTTGCTCTCGTGTAGTAAGTACACAATTTTTTACCTCTACCAGTGACAAAATACAAATCGAAAAAGAAATGGCTGAAAATGGCACCAACGTTTTTCTCGAAGATATGTACCTAGGAGTTTTTATTCAAAAAACGTCTCTTCACCCTTTTTTGTATTTGCTTCAAAACTAATAAAATAATTATCCTTCTATTGACAAGTAAAACCACAAAGTAAGTATTGGCTAGTGTGCTAAAACCGAGCGAGCTTGGTACATCAACTAGTTTTGCTTCAAAATGAAATGTTCGAAATTCACTTTTTTTTGTTCTACGAAGTGAACTGATAATTTGATATTCGTTCTTTTCTTCGGCGAGTGAGCAAAAATTTCTTTTCCGAGCTGATATTGCGCGGAAAAACGTTTTTTCTAAAATGTAGAGGTGAAAGACTTTATTTTATATGCTCTCACACCCTGTATATGCACAGACGAATGGAATTAGGTTAGTTAGTCGTTGAAACAATATATTATTGTCTGTCTGTCGGTTTGTCTAATGTGATTGCGTAACGTTGGGTAATCTGTTACATACATATACTCGTATCAAGTTATATGAAGTTATTTGTAACATTAGTAGTAAGAGAGATAATTACAAGAATGAGCTTTAAGAAACATGATAGTTCGCAGGACTATCCGTAGTATGTAAGTAGTATTGTGTGATGCCAGCTTCGAATAGCTTCACCCCAATTCTACCAGAGGGTGTCGTAAAAAGCAACTGCAATCACTGCCAAGCGTGGTGAGTATGGTAATAGTCCGCAATAGGGGGAGTCCCATATTCAGCAGTAGTTTGTTAGGTAAAGTAAGTTTGTTGATGGGCTGGGAATGTTCTGAAGTGGCGGCCTCACGTTGGGAAGCGTAACGTGGGATATATAGGATGCAATTTTATTAGTGGCGGATCCGTTAAGGTGTGTTCTGTCAATGAAACTGAACAACATTCCCCAAGGAACATAGGTCGAAATACGAAGAAAAATTTTGGTCTTCCCATACTAACTATGTTGGGCGGGCGGGTCAATTTGTATGGGAGGGCCAATTTTTTTTTCATATTTTGACCTATGTTCCTTGGAGAAAGTTGTTCAGTTTCATTGACAGATCACACCCTTAACGGATCCGCCACTAATAAAATTACACCATATATTCCTTCAATGCAAGCAAGATACCAGTGTGATAGCGGCTAAGAATACTGCCGGCCACTCCTAGTCTACTCAGGGTGTTTTGTAAAAGACGACGTAGAGTTTTTGAATATCTGCTGCCTCGGCTGAATATCTGTCGACTATGGTTGTGGTAATACCACCTACAACAGCATCCCCAAACAGGGTTGACGTCAGGCAGGCGGGCGGTCATAAAACATTACCAAATCATTTTGCTACATTATTCTGTGTTCTAACAAAACCTGTTCCGCCGACCCAAACTGATTGGGAGCAGGGCAAGAAGATGATGAAGGCAAGATACCAGTGATATCACTTGGGGTTTGCCGGTTTTAAAGGCCTCTTGTCCACTGTTCCACTGTTCGATCTTATCTCATATCCTATTATTATTATAATATTACTTACGAAAGAAATAAACGAATTGTATGAAAACGCGGAAAACAGGCACCACTCGGATATCCTCTTGATATCATCTTTATTAATTCATACGTATATCATCAAAGTCAGCGCGTTGAGATAAAGTTACTTTGTCCCTTAGATTATAGTAATGAGCAAGCTATAGAGTTCGCCTACAAAGTTAGAATGGATAGCAGTAGTAAGAACACAACTTCTCTGTCCGTCAGTACTACTCGTTTCACAAAAGAAAGGGAATTTATATGGCGGCGGTTCCATGAGCGGGAGGTAGAAAGCATAGACGCCTGGTGTATGTAAGAGCCTTAGTCATCATCTTCCTGCCCTTATCCCAATTACTTGGGGTCAGCGCAACACGTTTCGTTGAACACAAAATCGTGTTGCAAAGGATTTGGCTTGATTTTACGACCGGACGCCTACCAGACGTTAACCCTCCTTGGGAATGCTTTTATGGTGGATTAACCGCCACCATACGGTTGGCCCTGGCTGTTTGGATCGGGTTTATCCCTCGGTCGCCTCTTACGACCCCCACGGGAAGAGAGGGGGTGGTGCTATTCTATTCTGCCAGCACCACACGGCAAGAGCCTTAGTGCGAGTGAGAAAACAAGACCTCCGGCCGCTAGTTATATTTACTTTCTTTTGTGAAACGAGTAGTAACGAAACATCAGTGACAATAATTTCGAACCTCTATTACTTCTCCCTCATTTGACGTAGGTATCTATGGAACTGCTTCTTACGTTTGGGTGACACGCGCACTCTATAGCTAGCTTGTAATACTCTAAGCTTTGTCCTCAGTCCTCTTGTAATCTAATAGACGTATCATCGAAGAATAAATTGAATCAGAAACGATAATCCTTCCCTCTTTCAGTAACAATAGAGAGTAGAGACTTCAATGACATTGCATTTTTAGACTCTGCTTCTGTGTAGATGAATGGCTCTTTAATTGTTTAACTGCCTATTGGGGGATAATGAGAAATTGTTACTCATTGGCCGTCATTGGCTAAACTGACCGACCGTCTTTTATTTAGTGTCAGGTTGAGTTTTCCTTAAAAAAAACAGAGGTACAGTGAATGTTCTATACGTCACTGGGCGGGCAAGCTTCAAAGTCAAATCTCTCTAAGGCCCAAGCTCTACAGAGGAGACGTTCAACGTGACGCGCAACATGACATCTATTAGACATGCGATCATCGTCAGGCGTTACTGATGCGACACGCGTCTCACGTGTGTAGCTTTATGTCTTCTGTTTGATAAATTTTATAAGGAAACAGTTGCAAGCGTCGCGATGGCGCACGTCTTACGTCTCCTACGATCACTTTCCACGCGTCATGACGCACTTCTATTCTGTGGAGCTTACCCCTAAATTTTGGCAACGGCCAAAGAATGTCTTACTGATGCGTCAAAATGCTACTTCTTCTTCTTGTTCTTCGAGTGGGACACAAAGTCGGCCAACGACCCGATGAACCCTAGTGTCAGAGTTTTTCAACCGCCTTCTGCAAGTAGCAGGCCTCTGATATGGTTGTGTCTCGACCGCCGTCTAAGTGATCGATCCTCAACAGCTACTGTACCACGCAAAAAAGTTGTACGGAAAAGCACAGTCCACAAAGTGATAGGTCTTTGGAGAGAAATTATATCGAATCGCATTATCCTTTCTTTGGAAAGACTGGACTGGCGTTTCGGTTATCTTATTCATTACTAATAGCTTTGCGCTTTGTGAAATATAAATAGGTAGCAATTTTCGACATTTTTACTCGACTGCCTCAAGAGGGTTATGTTTTTCGAGAGTATTTATGAATGTATGTATCTAGAATTCGTTTTCACGGACAACAGCCCAAACGGCTGGGCAAATCTTGACATGTAAGGTGTCGCTAAATTTTTCTTAACAGCATGAGTGACATTGGCTTTATTATAAAAATCATAAATTCAAGATGGCGGATTTTTATCGCTAAATACAACTTTGACGTTACCACAGTCGGGTTTTTGTTTTAAAAACATCTGCTTGTTAGAAGGAATGAAAGGTTTCCAGGGAAATTTATTATAACGAGTTTACAGAGATGGAGGGATAATCTATTCAGACGATTTCTAGGAATCGTACTTAGTGGCACCATAATCTACCTATTCAGAGGATGTAACTTATGCCGATTATTCTTAGCAACATAATGGAGATATAGTTTAGTCTAGCATTGTTTTGATATTTGATTAAGTTTATAGTATAGATATTTTTGTTTCTTAAATGGTAACTAAGATGTAAATACTATCAACCATCACAATAGTACACAAATTGACTACGCCTTGCAGGCAAGATATAGGCCTTGGACTTGGATAAACTTGATTAATTCCCAAGCTCGGATAGAACCACGGTAGCCCAGTTGGTAGTGGCGTACACAGTACAAATGCCGAAGGACACAGGTTCAAATCCAGCTTGCACGGTAACATAAAAATCGGGTCTGGCAAAATGCCGGAAAAGCGTGCCACAAGTGTGAAAACCGCAGTAGAGAACAACAAAATAGCAAAAGAAAGATAATCAGCAGGTAGAAAACAGAAAAATCCTCGAAGAAAATATCCCCAGTCAGGTGCAAGCAGAAGACAAGTGTCAAATAAATCACGATTGCAAATCAGGGAACGGAGCGCTCGAGTGTGTTCGGTCCTTCGTCAAGTAGGCCCCGAATCGACGCCTTTTGTCACGGGAATGGGGCGGGATCAAGGGATAAGGTAGAAAGAGCACACCATCATAACATTTAGTCCAATACTAGACATGGGCATGGGCATCCTTCTATCGGAGGGTATTGCCATACTCATTACGCCTGGCAGGCGGATTGGTGAGCGCAATGTTGGTTGTGAAGTACAGAATGCCGCGTGTTGTTAGGCCCGCTTTTTGTACTGTGTGCAATAAAGTGAAAAAAAAATATTTATCTTCACTACGCTTTTTTGATACGTATTCTCTACACGTAAGTACTGTGAAGGTTTTAGTAAAAAGTCATTCGCGTGGCTTCCGCGTTATACCTTTCGCGTTTACCCGCATAGAACACTTCATAGTTTGACAATACATAGTTACTTGTTGCAGTACTTGACGCTCTGTCTACCTTACATTAGATCAAATACCTTGAGACAGTCGATATTTGATTACGGAACACATTTGAATACGCTACCCACGTCTTTATACTCTTTATAAAATCGTGAAAGGGTAACAAATGGGTGTTAAATCGTTCCCGTTTGACGATTCCACGGTTTTTTATTGTCCTTAAGCTACGTAAAGCGGTCCCGGACATTTTGCAAAGCTAAAAGGGTAATGGTGTGCTCTATGTAGGGAAAAAAATTTACTTACCTACATCAGACCATAATAGTATTTTTTTCGTTCAATATTGAACTGTTCTATGCGATTCGTAAATGGTGAAGTAGAGTTTTTGACCTTGGCTGACGTATGGTCTCATACAGGAAAATCTGTAAATCAATACGCAGAAATTTTGCCTTTGAAGTTTTACGATTTCATGTACCTAGATTTAAGGCCGATTTACTGCCGTGTGGTAGCGGCTGAGCATTCTGCCACTCCTATTCTAACTCAGGGTGTTGTGTAAAAGGCGACGTAGAGTTTTTGACCTTGGCTACAATATCTGTTGAACATGGTCAACCGAATGGTGGCGGTGATACCACCTACGATAGCTTTCCCAGAGAAGGTTGACGTCAGGCAGGTCGAAGAATTAAGCCAAATCCTTTTAAAACATGATTTTTTGTTCAAACAAAACATTTTGCGTGATTGTATTGATCTAGAATAGTATAGGTAATTACTGATTCGCGTTCGCGTAGCATCGATAACAGCTGACGATCGCTTGTCTGACAGGTGTCATGTTGTGCGTCGCGATGCGCGTCTATTCTGTGGAGCTTGCCCCTTATACAGCGGCTGTAAAAAGAAAGAATAAAGGAACATAAATAAAGAGCATTTCACTAGGTTCTTAAATCTCGACATAAATCTTCCTGCGAAATATCGATTTAGGCGTAAAGTTATTCCGTAGCGCCGTAGCACCGTAGCTCCGTAGCTACGTAGCACCGTAGCAACGTAGCGCGCGTGAAAATTTATCGCCTTAGAAGATCAAAGCAATCTCAAACGCTTTACCAATGAACCGTACACGCATAGCATCAGTGCCGATGTGGCACAGTGGTAGTGCGATGAACTGGGACGCAGAAGGTTCCGAGTTCAATGCCCGGTGGGTCACTCACAAAGTTGATATTTGTCACTTTGTGAATTTGTTCTCAGTTCGGTTAGGTCAACTTGATTACGGTTGTTGTCAGAGGCCTACTACGTGTGGTAGGCGGTTGACAAAACTTTTGCACCAGATTCGTCGGATCGTTGGACGACTCGGTGCCCCACTCGTAAAGAAGAAGATAGCATCACTCTTCGTGCAAATAACAGACCCCTTGCCAGTGAACGGTAAACACGCATGGCATCAGTCTTCGTACGAGTATTAGCGGTGTAATGATCGCCTCACTTATCTCAGAAAAGAACGAAGCAAAATAATGCTTAGTCATCAGGTTCAGGTGTAGAACGTGAAGCACGGGTTCTCAGAGTATATTAAACAAGCCAGAAGCAAGGTACCTATAGAGTGCGCCTTACTAGGTTATAAACGGTTGGCATGGGTACGAATACAACTTCTCTGTCCATCAGTAGCAAAACGATAGTTTCAACATTTTAACCAGTGCTCCTATCTATATGTGAGTATCTATAGAACTTTTGCATACGCGGGGCACAATAACGGTCCAAAGCGATACAGACACCATAACTTGCTTATGTATCTCTAAGTAAGTACGGGACGCATGGAGTAAAACCTTGAAAAACATATTCCATAAGGTTTGCAACTACCTGGACTGAACTTTAGTCGCCAACTGCTTGTAGATATTTACCTATTAAGCTATTAATCTATGCTACCGTTTGCTGGACTGGTTTCTCTCTCTCCCTACTCCTTTCTCCTTCTCTCTCCTTCTCTCTCTCTCTCTGCCATTTGCACATACAAATCATTTTAAAAACGCATGGCATCAGTCTTCGTACAAGTATTAGCGGTGTAATGATCGCCTCACTTATCTCAGAAAAGAACGAAGCAAAATAATGCTTAGTCATCAGGTTTAGGTGTAGTATGTGTAGTACGGGACGGTATTTTATGATATCATAATTTTCCCGGGAGAAAAGGTTTTTTTCCGGCATGTTCCTGTTGAATCACTGAACGGGACGCCTCTGTCGATGTAGCGATGCGGTGTGAGACGTCCCGGTTCCACTCGATGGGTGTGTTGAAGAAAGGTCGAAGGCGGTTCGGACTGCAGACTCGCGAATGGTCGACACAAGCGAAACCCTGTCCTGTACTTGAAACTATTACTGTTAGCCACTTGAAACTATGACGTGGGGCTTCGCTGTGGACCCGCGGACAGCGCGGCGGTCGCTGTATGGCGGTACGGAGCGGTGCGGAAGCGCGACGCGGCTGACGGCGGCTGTTTCCACGGCGACGGGACGGCGGGCGAGAGGCGAGGGCTGTAGCGACGATGATTACACGACGAGGTCGATGGGGGCGAGGAATAAAACAACTATAGTGCGGTGGAATGCTTCCTCCTCGCTGGGGCTTCTTGCAGAGCTTCTCCCTATTGTTGCCGCTTCGAAGGCTCTTCTCAGAATGCGCGCCGACTCGGTGCAGTCGGCCCTATATTTATACTAAATCCGCCATTTTGCGGGGCTAGGGGTGCGCGGGGGGACCGCGCGCGGTAGGGAGGACGAACGCGGGGCGAGGTGCGGCATGCGGGGGGAGGCTCTGCCTTCTGCCTTTCGCGATTTGGATCTATTTATTAATTCTATCAAACCTGTTTACAATCTTATAAGATTATCTATTTTCTTATAAGAATCCTATTCAAATCTTATTGGAATCTTACTACGATGTGCCTATAAGTTCTGTCTATCCTATTAGAACTACAAATCCAATAAGAATCTACTATCTATCGGACTGTACTAATCTTATCAGAAACTGTAGGAATCTAATAAGATTAGCTTCTGCTATCTATGTGCATGTGTCTGTATGCATGTTGTTTGATTCCGAAGCTGATCTTAGCGCAGTGGAAGCAAATTAAAGTTATCTTAAAATCTAAAACTAAATGGTCGATCAGCCTCGGAACAACATTTGACTACGATTCGTAGTGCTCTTTACTATAGCTAAATAAAATAAATTTAATGAGAGAATTCTGCTCCGGAAAGTTTCCGGCCGAGAAATTCTTGTTTCCAAAATCTACTTAAACAGGGCCCAGCAACGAATTGCTTACCGAGCGAACGATGACGCCGTCGTTTCCTTGTAAGTCTAGTTTTTGACAGGAAAAATAGGTATCAGGTTTGAGGAAGACTTTTGGATTGGGACTTAGGTACTAGACTTACTGCACCCGGGCACCAGCTCGTGTGGCACTCCGTCCCTCCGACAGGTTTGGCTTCACCTCAGTTCATCACTCCACCATTCACCAGTTCACAGTTCGACATCAACAATGTTTTCAACACAAAAACAACTAAAGATTCCTCTCCGAATGAGGAATCGGCCCCGTTGGCCCCAATCAAGAAAACCATCAAAAATATATGGCTATCGGCAGCCGCGACGCGAGCGACGACTCAAAGTGAGGTTATGTTACCGGCGACCACGTTGGCCTCAATCAAAAAGCCGGAACCAAAAATCACTTGGTTCACTTCCCACCGAACAGGAAAACCACACGAGAAAACCGAAAGCACACTAAATTACTTATTTATAATTAAACTTCGCATCCACGATGCGGGCGACGGCAGAGGACGTGACAAGATGACAGAGCAGTGTTGCCAGCACCGCGCGCCCATTTTATACGAAAACTAAACATTCACCCGCCCCGGACCGACCCATCGGTCCGCTCTATGCATGGCAGGCGTGATAATGTAGCTACTGCTCGCTTAAGGACTGAATCCCCCACCTGAACTTCTGCAACTCGAGGAGTGCCATCACTACCCGGAAACAGGTTGAGAAAGCGCCCCGGCGCCAACGCAGTGGCGGTAGGTTGGCATCCTTAACCAGAACGAGATCCCCAATGCAGGGGTTCAGTCCTGTCCGTCCACTTAAGGCGTTGCTGCAGAATGTGCAAGTACTCAAGCGACCAACGCTTCCAAAAGTTTTGAGTCATTTGCTGCAACAACTGATAACGCGACAAACGATTGCTATTCACCTCCGTATAGGGATATTCCGGCAAGGCGTTAAGTGGGCGGCCAATTAAGAAATGCCCTGGCGTCAGGGCCTCTAAATCATTTGGGTCTGAGCTGAGCGGACACAAAGGACGCGAATTGAGTACAGCCTCAATTTTACAAAACACGGTCGCCAGCTCCTCGAAAGTCAAAATTGTTAACCCTACAACGCGCAACAAATGCGTCTTAGCGGACTTTACAACCGCTTCAAAAATACCACCCCAGTGAGGGCACGCTGGTGGATCGAACACCCAGGCAATGCCCTGACGGGAGAGGCCCGTGCTGATGGCTTCTTCGTTCTCCCGTAAGTACGTTACAATTTCTTTCATACACCGATCAGCACCCTTAAAGTTGGTACCACAATCCGACCTGATCAGCGCTGGTCGCCCTCGTCGCGACGTAAATCTCTCCAGCGCTGCCAAAAGGCCTCCGTAGAAAGGTCGGCCACGAGCTCCAAGTGGACGGCCTTGGTGGCTAGGCACACGAACACGCACAAGTACGCCTTGATAGACTTTGCGTTCCGCAGGCGTGATGCCTTCACCATGAAAGGGCCTGCGAAATCCGTTCCCACACCTGCAAACGTCCAGGCCT
Organism: Phthorimaea operculella; assembly: GCA_024500475.1. Lineage (NCBI taxonomy): Eukaryota > Metazoa > Arthropoda > Insecta > Lepidoptera > Gelechiidae > Phthorimaea > Phthorimaea operculella. Next base: position 6,164,403 of record JANFCV010000008.1, on the reverse strand, counting down.
CCGTCACCCGGTCCGGTGGAAGATCTCCCATCTGTGGCTGCATTGTGGCTGCCTTCAAGCGGTAACAAGGCAAGCACCTAAACACAACGCTACGTACCGTTCGTCGTCCCGATAAGATCCAGAACTCGCGCTGTAGGATGGCCAATAGCGCATTACAGCCCGCGTGCGAGTTTTTCTCATGACGATCCCTGACTAAGAGCTCAACTAAGGGTCCCCTTTTGGAAGTAACAGTGGATGCCGAGCCGAAAAGGGCAGGCTAGCGTTCCGAAGTCTGCCTCCAACCCTGAGCATACCTTGCTCATCCAGGAATGGGTTGAGGCGCACAATTCCTCCCTTCAGCTTTCCACGTCCATCCCTGAGCAGCCTGACCTCCTCTTCAAAATGTTCCGCCTGGACGACTCTAACTAATGAGCATAGAGCCGCATTCCGTTCCGCAGGCGAGAGGACAGGTGTAAAGTTCCGTTCTGCTTGAGGCTTCCTGCAGTTGTTCACGAACCGTTTGATCCAACCTGTCACCCCAAGAAGTTTGTCGAGGAGCTATACCGTTCCAGCAAGAAAGCTGGGTTAGGCTTCGGTACGAGTTGCCCCACGTTCACTCGCAAACCTCGATCAGGTGGCCCAAGCGGCGCCCTGCACTCGTTGAATGGCCATTCCTGCGGCGACTCAGTCAGCCATTGAGGTCCCCACCACAGTGGGTGACTCACCAAATCAGGGCCCTGCACCCGCGCGAAGCGCAGTCCGCTGGGTTCCATTCTCCCGGTACGTGCCTCCACACTAACGGAGTTTCCGACCCCGTAATCTGTGACACCCGATTTGCCACGAAAACCTCAAGTGTATGTACCGACGTCTGCAACCAGCACAGAACTATCCGACTGTCAGTCCACGCGTACACCGTTTCATCCAAGTTGATGGTACCACGCAGATTGCAGGTTACATGATTTAGCAAGCGCGCTAGAAGAGCTGCCCCTGCCAATTCCAATTTGGGGATGGTCTATCTAGTTCTGACTGGTGCCACCTTACTTTTGGCCATAACCAGACGCACGTGCACAGTTCCCGTTGAACTTGCTGTCCGAAGGTATACAGCTGCCGCGTACCCTCGCTCCGAGGCGTCACAAAACCCATGTAGGGTAGCCTTACATCCCACCGATGGGACTAACTTGCGGGGTATCGCGATGTGCACAATCCCTGGTAAGGTGGTCACAAACTTGAGCCAATCCTTCAACAACTCTCCGGAGAGTTGGTCGTCCCATCCTAAGTTGGCTAGCCACAACCTTTGTAAAAGCACTTCGCCATGAACGTAACCGGGGCGATCCATCCGCTAGGATCGAACGTTCTAGCGATTGTCGACAGTACCGACCGCTTAGTCCAAGTTTTCTCCAAAAGGTCGGGCTCGATCTTGTACGTGAATACGTCATGCGTTGGCCTATATTGCACCCCGAGGATGCCCAACGTGTTTGGATTGTCCGGGTTCTCAAAGAGGTGCGGGTCCTGATGGAACTCGCCTGGCAAACCGGCCAGGAGCTCTGGGCAACTGGACAACCATTTCCGCAACTCGTAACCTCCTGAACCCATGATCGCGATCAACTCGTCTCGTAGAATTAGCGCCTGCTCCACGCTATCAGCACCCGTGCAGATATCGTCCACGTAGACGTCGCGATCCAGTACTGCTGCGGCTCGAGGATATCTTACCCTTTCCTGTGCGGCCAACTCGCAGCGTACGTACTGCCAAATACGGACTTGGCTTAAGTCCATACGTCACCGTGTTAAGTTCGTATGTGACCATCGGCTCATCTGGGCTCTCACGCCACAAAATCAGCTGATACCGACGGTCATCCGGATGTATCATGGTTTGGCGAAACATCATTTTGACGTCTGCGACGAACGCTACCTGGTGTAACCGAAAGTCTGTGAGAATGTCCACAATGTCCCGGTTCAATTTAGGACCCGCGTGCAAACATTGGTTCACAGACACACCATTCGAGGTAGGAGCAGAACCGTCAAACACCACCCGTATTTTCGCCTCAGGTGACTTCAAGACAGCCAGGTGTGGAATGTAATAATGCTCGACACACCTCCAATCCAGGCTGGACACCGACATGTGGCCCAATTGAATATATTCCCGCATGAATTTATATACTTCTGCCGAAGTGCTGGGTCTCGCCTCATCTTCCGCTCCATTCCGAGTAGTCTCCGTTCCGCGAGCTGTCGCGAACTACCTAAAGCGGGGCGGTTTGGGAGAAAAGGTAGCCTGGTCACGAATCTGCCTGACGGGCATCTCGCAGTGTTGTATTGATAGAACAACTCGCACTCGTCATCCTCTGGCTTCCGTCTGTCCGCCGTGGGCGGCTCTTCAGACTCCCAAAACCTCTGCAGCACCTCTGACAGCACACTACCATAGAGGACCGGATCCCCTTCTGGTAGGTCCTGAGGTCTCCAAACTGGGCCGAAAACAACATACCCCCCTGTGGTATCTACGGCCACCAAACCAGTTTCCTGGAGTACCTTCTTCCTACCGCACCATAATCTCCCGAGGACGTCTGACCCGAGAAGTACGTCCACCGTACCAGGAGTATCAAAATCAGGATCAGCTAACTCCAACCCTGTGGTTAACCCTCGTACCGTTGATGGTAACCTAACCTGAGGGAGTTTCCCAACCACTTCATCCAGCACCACGGCTGAGACTTGATAGCTGACACCTGTACATGTGCTACCTAATGTGAACTCAAAGATCGTCTGACCCCGAATGTCAGGCACATTTAGGCCCCGATGCCTACAGCTTCATCCGCACTTGGCTGTACATTTAGGCCTAGCCTACTCACCAGCTTACTCGATACAATACATCCCTGAGCCCCTGTATCCAGTAGGGCTCTTACTTGAATGGTCCGGCCACCGTATCCCCATACCCAAACCTTAGCCGTTGGCAAAAGTACCGTGATTGGACGGGAGCCGAAGCTGATGAGTAGGCGGCGATTACCTAGCGGGAATCTAAACGCGGTGAGGCCGCGTCCCGCGGGGGTATCCTCACTACCCAAACCCGTGTATGGGTCCCACTCCTGCTGGTAGGGAGGTCTGCCCATAAAGGCCATGGCTGGAGTTCTATAGTACCCCGACGGCAAACGTCCGTACCGAGGTTGCGCCTGTAGCCGCGGGTACTCAGGCATAGGCGGAGGCATGCGTGGGTCTTGAGACCCAACCAGGTGGCTCAAGCCCGCAGAATACTGCATGTACCCTGGTGGCTGCCTAGTGCTCTCCTGACACCCGCCCGTTGGATCCCGTACCTGGGATGGGTGTCCTTGACCATGTCCCTGTGTCGTTCTTCCCAATCCGGCACCTGCTGCCGTGCTGGGGATCGTCCCCACGTCCTTGGGTAAGTGGGCTCCGTCTGTTGACGTCCCCCTGCCTGTCCCTGTGACCGATGCGGAGGTGGGCTCCTCCTTGGAGGGGGTGGGGAGCGTTGCTCCCTCCCTTGGTGGGCAGGCTCCTTCGCTGATCCGATCCAGCGCTGCCCCGGCGTCTCCGGAGCGATTCATGCAAAGCAGCGGATGGTGTGCACCCTGGCAGTACCTACAGTTGGTGCTTGAAGGGCACTCGCACCTGATGCGGCCCCAGGCACCGAAAACACCAACGCCTCTGCTGTGCCACACCCCGTCTCCTCTGAACCCGCTGCGCAGCAAACTCCTGACACGCTGCCACCCCGTGGCCTGTCCCCGCAGTAGGCACACCCTGATTCCAATGCGGTGTTGTACCGCCTGGGTTGCCTACTGTTGCCTCCTCGCGCCGGTGCACCCGGCCGTTCCGGGTGGCGAGGGCAGAGGTCTCTTGCGAGGGCTTCACCAGCCTGGACGTCCACTCGCCTGCTTTCGGCCTCGAGGAACGACTTCAGATCCTCGTAGGTCGGGAGGTGGTCCGAGGACTTGCCCCCATGGAGCTGCTCGAATCGAGCGACCATTTCGCTCGGCAGGCGGCGAAGCACTGTGTGGACCAAGATATAACCGTAGCCCGCCACTGGCAAACCCTGTCGCTCTAGTGCGCTGACCGCGACACTGACTGGGTGGAAGATTTTCTCGCGGAGGTCCGTACCTCGCGTTATGGTTGGTATTGACAGCCACTGGTCTAACAGCCTGTCTACAATCAGGCGCTTGTTTCGATACCGGTCGGTAAGGATCTTCCACGCCACCTCATAATTGATATCCGAGACAGCCAAATGCGTCAGCAATTCATGAGGCTCTCCATGTAGCCTGGACATCAGCTGAGCCATCTTGTACGCCGGCGTTATGTCCGTCCGTGTGTGGACCACACTGCTATACAGGTCCTCAAACGCCGGCCAGTCGGCGTAATCGCCTGCAAAGACTGGAACCGTAACAGGCGGAAGAGGCACCTGTAATCCTTGTCCCACGTTACCACGGAATGGCTTTTCCTTTCCGTCACGTCGCCTAGATATGTCCGCAGCTGCCTGCGCAATGTCCTGTGCCAGCTCCAAGCACTGGCTTACATCGCCCTCAACCAGCTCCTTATCTTCAGGGTTAGGAGCTTCCTCAAGGAGCATGAGGCACTCTGTGAGGTGTTCCGACACAACCCGAACCCGTTCATCTGCCTGTAGTGCACTTTTCAAGAGCGCGTCCTCCCGGTCCTCGCGGCCGATCATTGCCGCTGTGGTAGTAAACCACCTTAATTCTGTCTTTATAGCAGCCTTATACCTGGCGATCGAGGAGCCATGGTACCAACTTTTACACACTCGACTTAATAAAAACGAAAACCAATAAACAAATACCACAAAATAAATGTTAGTTGACTGGCCTAGACCTTACCGATAAGGTACCGTTCACTAGGCAAACAATACAGTCACAAAAACCGAAACAATATTTTCCAAAATTAATAAAATATGTGGGTAATATAAAAAACACGCTTAATACTAAATTACGGCTAACTATGTTGCAATAAAGCAACCACGCTCTGCTACCAAAAAATGTTTGATTCCGAAGCTGATCTTAGCGCAGTGGAAGCAAATTAAAGTTATCTTAAAATCTAAAACTAAATGGTCGATCAGCCTCGGAACAACATTTGACTACGATTCGTAGTGCTCTTTACTATAGCTAAATAAAATAAATTTAATGAGAGAATTCTGCTCCGGAAAGTTTCCGGCCGAGAAATTCTTGTTTCCAAAATCTACTTAAACAGGGCCCAGCAACGAATTGCTTACCGAGCGAACGATGACGCCGTCGTTTCCTTGTAAGTCTAGTTTTTGACAGGAAAAATAGGTATCAGGTTTGAGGAAGACTTTTGGATTGGGACTTAGGTACTAGACTTACTGCACCCGGGCACCAGCTCGTGTGGCACTCCGTCCCTCCGACAGGTTTGGCTTCACCTCAGTTCATCACTCCACCATTCACCAGTTCACAGTTCGACATCAACAATGTTTTCAACACAAAAACAACTAAAGATTCCTCTCCGAATGAGGAATCGGCCCCGTTGGCCCCCAATCAAGAAAACAATCAAAAAATATATGGCTATCGGCAGCCGCGACGCGAGCGACGACTCAAAGTGAGGTTATGTTACCGGCGACCACGTTGGCCTCAATCAAAAAGCCGGAACCAACAAAATCACTTGGTTCACTTCCCCACCGAACAGGGAAAACCACACGAGAAAACCGAAAGCACACTAAATTACTTATTTATAATTAAACTTCGCATCCACGATGCGGGCGACGGCAGAGGACGTGACAAGATGACAGAGCAGTGTTGCCAGCACCGCGCGCCCATTTTATACGAAAACTAAACACATGTACTGTCTGCAATCTGCTATTCAATGCAAGTGTATTCGTACTATGAATTGCTATCTAACTAACCATGTTGAGTGTAGCCTAACCAGAGTACCTATCAGTAAAACACGGGGAAATTCTATTCTTTATTAGGTTTGGGGAAACCTACCCATTAATACACTGATAGCTATTGTCTATTTACTATCCTATTTACAATGTGTTAGGCTATCTAAGTACTTACTGTCCTATCCTATAGCACCGACCTATACGAACTGGCTATCTTCCTATACGAACTATGATAAGCTGTACAATATCAAGAACGAACTGTTATCTACCTGTTAGCACCGACCTATCTATTTACAATCTGTTATACCTATTTACCTATAGAAACGAACTATCCTATTAGCATCGACCTATTTACCTACTATTTACATAGAGTGACCGCAAACTATCCTATTAAACGTTATACAAACATAATAAACGAACGAATAAAGCTATGCCTATACCTATCGAACGAAACAAAAGGAAAACATTATCTATTACTATGAGATCTTATCTATTAGCCTAACCTATCCTATGTGAGCTATGTACATGGAAGGCCGGCTGTCCCGCACATTACTCCCGCCGTGCGCCGTCTGCTGCCGCTCCAGACGACGCATCTCGTCCGTGGGGCGGGTCAGCCGGCGCTTCGGTGATGATGACCATCTTGCTGGTCGGCGGTCGTGCTCGGTCGTCGCGGGATGCCCCTGTCGGTGATGCCCGCCGTCCTCGTGGTGCCGTCCGTTGCGGGGTAGGCAGTGCTGTCTGTGTCGCGTGGCCCGGTGTGTCGTGGGTGCGTGCTGTTCACGACGAGTGCGTGGTCGATGACCTATGCCGCGGGGCGCCTGCTGTGACGCTCCCGCCGGTTGCAAAGGTGCTCCCGCCGGTGTAGTGCGGGCTCCCGCCGGTGCTGTAGTGCGGGTGCTCGCCGATGCGGTGGTGCGGGCGCTCGCCGATCCTGTAGTGCGGGCGCTCGCCGATCCTGTAGTACGGGCGCTCGCCTGTCCTATAGTGCGGGCGCTCGTCGATGCTGTAGTGCGGGCGCTCGCCGATGCGATAGTGCAGGCTCCCGCCGGTGCTGTGTTGCGGGTTCCTGCCGGTGCTGTGTGGACTCCCGCCGGTGCTGTCGGTGGGTGCGGTCGTCCTTTACGATGTTGGCCATGCGATTTTCGTTGACGGCGGTTTGGGGCTCGATGCGCGGTTTCTGTCTTGCGTTTTGCGGTCGATGTCGATGCTTTGCGCACGCTGTCGTACGGTGTGTCGTGCGCGTAGTCGCTCTCACGTCGTTGCTGTGCGACGGCGAGGGACTCGATGGCGATGTGTTGTCGGTGCTGTCCGTTCTTCCTGTCTGTGGCTGCTGCTGTGCGGTGCGGCTGGGTGCGCTGTCTCGTGCCGTGTAGAACCCAGCCGAGCGGCGTCATAGATGCGACCGGCTGCCCCTTCTCTCCTATGCGTGTTTCGGTCGTGCGCAGCAACTCCCAGTTGTCCTGGCCGATGAGGATGGTTGGCACGCCGGTTTTACTTAGCTGTGGGAGCAGGTCGGTGAGGTGGTCGCATCCCTCGAAGTCCTGTTTTGTGACGCGCTGTGACGGGAACCTCGCGTTGCTGCAGGTGTGGGCGTCGATCTTGGCAGTGCCCACGTCGGTGCGCAGTTCGATTTCGATGCGTTGCGATGTTTCGTCGGTTATGTCGCTAGCGAGGGCCTGTATGCGTAACGGTTCGATGGGCCCTTTCGCGCCGATCTTCTTTGCCACGGCGGTGTTGATCATTGTGGTCGTTGACCCGTCGTCCAGCAGTGCGAATGTTTTCGCCGATCCGTGCGGTCCGACGGCGGTGACTGGGACTATCTTCAATAGACCGTGGCTGTTCGTAGCGGTGCGCGCGTGGCTGGCGATTTCCCGTCGACGATCGGTGGCGGTTGCGTTTCTCACGAAGTGCAGCAGCGGGTGGTGCAGTTTGGTGCACCCGTCGGTGTCGCAGGGCTGTCCGGTGCAACGATGTTTCTTGTTTCTTCGCCGAAGGCAGCGGTAGCATAAGTTTCTTGCCTTGGCGGTGGCCCAGCGGTCGTCTACGGTGAGCTGTGTAAACTGGGCGCACTTCCCTGCGCTGTGCGGTTGTTTGCCGCATACGATACATGTTTGCGGTGCGGTGGCGGCAAACTGTCGGTCGTCGGTGCTATGCTTGGCGCGGCGTGCGGGCGCGGCGCCAGCGGGTGCGCGTCGCTTCGGTGCTGTTTCTTCTCGCGGCGCGCGCTGTGTCGTCGTGTTGACATACTGTTGCTGTTGCCGGCGCGGGGGACGGAGCTTGCTATTAATTACGATGAATGCCCGCGCGGCGTCTTCTCCCGCTGGTGTAGGAGTATACGGCGGCGGCGGTGCGATGGCTGCTCTCCCGGTAGCGAACGGTAGAGATGGAGGGCAGCTTTCCTGTTGCTGTTCGGTGCTGTAGGGCTGCGGCGATTGTGGCAGCGCAGCGCGGGCCGGCTCCCCGGTGGCGAACGGAGGTGGAAGCGCGGCGAACGGTGGGTGGCGGCGTGCCCGATGAGGCGGCACGTCGCTGGCTGGCTCCTCGGAAGCGGACGGTGGTAGGAGCGCAGCGTCCGATGGGTAATGTCGCGGCTGTGTCGGCGACGCGGTGTGGGCCGGCTCCCCGGTGGCGAACGAAGGTGGGAGCGCGGCGTGCGGTGGCGTGCGGCGTGTCCGATGCGGCGACACGTCGCTGGCTGGCCCCACGGAAGCGGACGATGATTGAGGCGCAGCCTGGGCCGGCTTCCCGATGACGGACGATGTTGGAAGCGCGGCGACGAACGGCGAAGTGCGGCGTGTCCGATGAGGCGACACGTCGCTAGCTGGCTCCACGGAAGCGGACGATGATTGGAGCGCAGCATCCGATGAGTAGCGGCGCGGCTGTTGCAGCGGCGCGTCGCTGGCCGGCTCCTCGGAGGCGAACGGAGGTAGGAGCGCGGCATACGATGGCGTGCTGCGGCATGCCCGATGAGGCGGCACGTCGCTGGCTGGCCCCACGGAAGCGAGCGATGATTGAGGCGCAGCCTGTGCCGGCTTCCCGGTGGCGAACGATGTTGGAAGCGCGGCGACGAACGGCGAAGTGCGGCGTGTCCGATGAGGCGACACGTCGCGAGCTGGCTCCACGGAAGCGGACGGTGGTTGGAGCGCAGCATCCGATGGGTAGCGGCGCGGCTGTTGTAGCGGCGCGTCGCTGGCCGGCTCCTCGGAGGCGAACGGAGGTAGGAGCGCGGCATACGGTGGCGTGCTGCGGCGTACCCGATGTGGCGGCACGTCGCTGGCTGGCCCCACGGAAGCGGACGATGATTGAGGCGCAGCCTGGGCCGGCTTCCCGATGACGGACGATGTTGGAAGCGCGGCGACGAACGGCGAAGTGCGGCGTGTCCGATGAGGCGACACGTCGCGAGCTGGCTCCACGGAAGCGGACGGTGGTTGGAGCGCAGCATCCGATGGGTAGCGGCGCGGCTGTTGTAGCGGCGCGTCGCTGGCCGGCTCCTCGGAGGCGAACGGAGGTAGGAGCGCGGCGTACGGTGGCGTGCTGCGGCGTACCCGATGAGGCGGCACGTCGCTGGCTGGCCCCACGGAAGCGGACGATGATTGGAGCACAGCCTGGGCCGGCTTCCCGAAGGCGGACGGTGATGGAAGCGCGGCGTCGAACGGAGAACGATGGCGCAGCTGTGGCGCGGCGGTGGTGGCCGGCTCACCGGAAGTGGACGGTGGTGGGAGCGCGGCGGCGGACGATGGCGAACGATTGCGCAGCTGTGGCGCAGCGGTGGCCGGCTCCCCGGAAGCGGACGGTGATGGGAGCGCGGCGGCGGACGATGACGAACTGTAGCGCAGCTGTGGCGCAGCGGTGGCCGGCTCATCGGTAGCGGACGAATGTAGGAGCACGGCGTACGGTGAGTCGCGGCGCGGTTGTAGCGCGGCGGCGGCCGGCTCTCCGGTAGCGGACGGATGCGAGAGCTCGGCGTACGGTGAGTCGCGGCGCGGTTGTGGCGCGGCGATGGCCGGCTCCCCGGTAGCGGACGGTGGCGGGAGCACGGCGTACGAACGGTCGCGACGCGGTGGCAGCGGCGGTGGGGCCGCGCTATACGGTGGCGGACGATCGCGTCGCGGAGGCAGCGGCATAGGGGCCGCGCATATCGGTAGCGGAGCGTCGCGTCGCGTAGGCAGCGGCATAGGGGCCGCGCAGATCGGTGACGGCGGATCGCGGCGCGAGTGCAGCGGCATAGGGGCCGCGCAGTACGGTAGCGGTCGGTCGCAGCTCGCGGGCTGCATGGACGGTAGCGCACGACTCGGTAACGGCGGACTGCGGCGCGGGGGTACCGGCGGCGGCAGCGTCGTGCGGTCGGTTGAGTCGCGGTCACGGTGCGGTAGAGGCGCGGCGCGGCTGTCCTGTGTGCGGCGCGCGACGACCGTCGACTCGGCTGTGTGCTCCCACTGTAGCTGTAGATCCCCTTCGGTGCTGTATGTTGACTCGCTGCTCGATGAACGTGGCGATGTGCAGCGGCTATCGTTGATGTCTTCCATCAGTGCGAGGTGGCGTTCGATGAGCGAAGTCAACTCGAATATTCGAAGCTCCGATGCGTGCAGCTTGGCTCGAACATCTTCTTCAGTTTCAGTCGAGTCTGCAAAACCAATCAGCGACCGGTGGGCGTGGCTAACTTCTGTCATGGCTTCTGTGTTGACTTGCTTCGGTGTATTTCCCTCGCCGAATAGGTATCGAGTTGGGAACCATTCCAGTAGGTCGGGTTCGACGAGGGGGGGGAGCGCCCCCTCGGGGATCTTGACGTCACGATGCGCTGGCGACACGATGTCTGGCTGAGCGCTGTGGCCGGGCGCAGCCTCCGGTGCGGTAGACGATGCGATGACGATGCGGGCTGGGCCGGCGGTGACGGTGGCGGCGAGGGGCGCGGCAGTAACCCGCTCGCCGCCCTGTACTGTATGCGACGCATTCAGCTGTGCGATGGGCGCTCGGTCGCTAGGCGACGGAGCTCTCCACGTGTCGATGAATTCTTCCCTCGGCGCCTGGCTGTATGACGATGACGATGACGAATGCATTCTTGCGTCTTCCATTCTTGAATCTTCTTACTTCAACACGCTGGCTACGACGATATCCGGCTGCCGAAGGACCAAAATGAACGGGACGCCTCTGTCGATGTAGCGATGCGGTGTGAGACGTCCCGGTTCCACTCGATGGGTGTGTTGAAGAAAGGTCGAAGGCGGTTCGGACTGCAGACTCGCGAATGGTCGACACAAGCGAAACCCTGTCCTGTACTTGAAACTATTACTGTTAGCCACTTGAAACTATGACGTGGGGCTTCGCTGTGGACCCGCGGACAGCGCGGCGGTCGCTGTATGGCGGTACGGAGCGGTGCGGAAGCGCGACGCGGCTGACGGCGGCTGTTTCCACGGCGACGGGACGGCGGGCGAGAGGCGAGGGCTGTAGCGACGATGATTACACGACGAGGTCGATGGGGGCGAGGAATAAAACAACTATAGTGCGGTGGAATGCTTCCTCCTCGCTGGGGCTTCTTGCAGAGCTTCTCCCTATTGTTGCCGCTTCGAAGGCTCTTCTCAGAATGCGCGCCGACTCGGTGCAGTCGGCCCTATATTTATACTAAATAAATCCGCCATTTTGCGGGGCTAGGGGTGCGCGGGGGGACCGCGCGCGGTAGGGAGGACGAACGCGGGGCGAGGTGCGGCATGCGGGGGGAGGCTCTGCCTTCTGCCTTTCGCGATTTGGATCTATTTATTAATTCTATCAAACCTGTTTACAATCTTATAAGATTATCTATTTTCTTATAAGAATCCTATTCAAATCTTATTGGAATCTTACTACGATGTGCCTATAAGTTCTGTCTATCCTATTAGAACTACAAATCCAATAAGAATCTACTATCTATCGGACTGTACTAATCTTATCAGAAACTGTAGGAATCTAATAAGATTAGCTACTGCTATCTATGTGCATGTGTCTGTATGCATGTACTGTCTGTAATCTGCTATTCAATGCAAGTGTATTCGTACTATGAATTGCTATCTAACTAACCATGTTGAGTGTAGCCTAACCAGAGTACCTATCAGTAAAACACGGGGAAATTCTATTCTTTATTAGGTTTGGGGAAACCTACCTATTAATACACTGATAGCTATTGTCTATTTACTATCCTATTTACAATGTGTTAGGCTATCTAAGTACTTACTGTCCTATCCTATAGCACCGACCTATACGAACTGGCTATCTTCCTATACGAACTATGATAAGCTGTACAATATCAAGAACGAACTGTTATCTACCTGTTAGCACCGACCTATCTATTTACAATCTGTTATACCTATTTACCTGTAGAAACGAACTATCCTATTAGCATCGACCTATTTACCTACTATTTACATAGAGTGACCGCAAACTATCCTATTAAACGTTATACAAACATAATAAACGAACGAATAAAGCTATGCCTATACCTATCGAACGAAACAAAAGGAAAACATTATCTATTACTATGAGATCTTATCTATTAGCCTAACCTATCCTATGTGAGCTATGTACATGGAAGGCCGGCTGTCCCGCACAATCACTCTATTATAAAAACCGCACCAAAATACGTTGCGTTATTTAGGAGGAGTTAGTGAAATTCACGACAGACAGACAGACAGAGAAACGGAAAAAGCGACTTTAGCCCCATTAGTGGTTTCACCCGCCAAAACTCATTTTACCGGCATGTGTTTTACATATAAACCTTCTTCTTGAATCACTCTGTCTATTACAAAAACCACATGTACCTAATGTTTACCTCACTCTCATCTCAGAAGAGAAGCTTTTCTCCAAATTTAAAGGTTTTGGCCAAAAAAATACCCGGAATCGCCAGCAACGAAATGCATATAAATGGGTTCACTAGAGTATTGCTATTTTATAAAAAAAATATACAGGGTCCTACCTTATCTAGTATAGAAGATATTAGATAAAATAGATAAGCCTTATACGAGAGGCCCTTATAGTGGTTACCCCCGAGTATATCTTGTACTCAGTTGTAGGTAGGATGTCAAATAAGTACATAAAATATAATCGCGTATCTAGTAAAATGACGAATAGGAAAATTATGTTTGATTCAAAGATTAAATATGTTATAAAATATCTTGGATGACTTTGCTTAATGTTTTATACAAGGAGAACCCAGATTTGTCTGGTACGAAATGTAGGTACACAGAATGTAAAAAAATTAACTGCAAATATTTTAAGGGGTGAACCAGCCCATGAAACTGAACAACTTTCTCCAAGGGTGACAGGCGGAATGATTAAAAAAAAATTTGGCTCTCCCATACAAATTGACTCGGTCGGCTGGTACATTTTGTATGGGAGTACCAATTTATTTTTATATATTTCTACGTATGTTCATTGGGGAAAGTTGTTCAGTTTCATAGGCTGGTTCACCCCTGAAAATTTTTGCAGTTGCTTTTTTTACATCCTGTATACATACATTTCGTTCCAGACAAATCTGGGTTTGTGGTGTATAAATACTTAGCAAAGTGATCCAAGATATTTTATAATATATCTTATCCTTAAATCAATCATTTTTATCCTAGTTGTCATTTAACTAGATACACGATTATATTTTATGTATTTATTTGACATACTACCTACAACTGAGTACAAGATATACTCGGTGGTTAGTAAGCACTGGACCGGACTCTCGTATAAGGTTTATCTATTTCATCTAATATTTTCTATACTAGATGAGGTAGGACACTGTATATTTTTTTAATTAAATAGCAATACCCTAGTGAACCCATTTATATGCATTTCGTTGCTGGCGATTCTGGGTTTTTGTTGTATGAACATTTAGCCAAGCCCTTGCAACGATTGTGGAGTAAACTCTTTTAAACGCTTCTTCGGCTCTACATTCAATTTTAATGATTGCTCGTGTAAAAACTTATGTTACGATGTATAAACCTGGTTGATGGCGACAATGCTTTTATGTAGGTATCTTTTTATGCATGTAATCCAATATCTTGTATTAAGAAACATTACGTAGTTCATGAGCTACGGCTGTAACGTATTAATTTCATACGTGACTGACGTTAGGCCTTCATTTGTTACCTCTTGATTACAGCTACCTACCTACTTATATGGCGAAAGCATTGTTTTGAAACCAGTGCAAAAACCGCTTGATCAGTAGATAAGCTGGGTGTGAGGGGCTAGTTCCACAGAATAGACGAGCGACGCGACGAACAACATGACATCTGCCAGCCGTTATAGATGCGACGCGTGTTTCTTCTGTATTTCATATATTTTATATGGAAACGGTTTCAAGCGTAGCGGTGGCGCAAGTCTCACGTCTCCGACGATAACTTGTTTGACAGTTAAAATCTTACGGGACGTAACGTCTACTCTGTGGAGCTTGTGCATAAGGGGCACTGTACTGAAGATGTTCAGACCGTGAATCTAAATATTTTTTTCTATGGAGGTTAAGTTGGTAAACAAGTAAAAATGTTGACCTTGCAACCGCCCCAACCTATTTCCGATCAACTGATAGAACTTTTGAAAAATCTTTTTATTTTCGTTTCACGGCACAGTAAAATTGGATCAGTTTCATAGTCTGAATACACCCTACAGTAGGTATTCAGAGGTTAGTGCATTTCAACGTTTATTATAAGGTGCTATCTTATCTAGCCTTGTGATCCCACTACTGTAAAGATATTCATGCGGGGAATACATCTAAAACAATTACACGCAGGTGTGTTTTTACGAGCCGTGTGATGCCGGCCTAGAATAGCCTCACCCCAATTCTACCCGTGGGTGTCGTAAAAAGCGACTAAGGGATAATTATCCAGAGAATGGGCAGCAGCGTTCCCTGTGAATTAAACACCTTGCACTGCGCTCACCAATCCGCCTGCCAAGCGTGGTGAGTATGGCAATACCCCCCAATACGGGGGAGGCCCATGTCCAGCAGTGGACTGTTGTGGCTGTTAAGGTAAGGTAAGGTGTTTTAAGCTAAGTTCCTTAACCAATTTCGTCGTCCTCATTCCCATTCCACACACATATCTCTGTCGACTCGTTTTGATTTACACAAAGCCTGTGTGTACGTGCAACGGAACGTAGATTTACGTTCTAAACGAAACGTTTGTTTTTTGACAAAAATCGAAATCCTCTCAGCATACAAACAAGGTTTAAGCGCGAACAGGATTTTTTGACTGACTTCAGAAGGGGAAAGAGGTTTATGTACACTCGCATCATCACATCAGGTCAGCCTGTTCCTGATTAGGCCACTTCTATGGTACAGTCTCAAGTCATTTTCCATTTTTCAGGTTTAGATATTGTACGACAAACCGGACAAAAACTATGTTGTACGATTTAATAAATGTTGCTGCATCTAGAAAAGTTACAGTTGCTGCTGTAAAATTTTACAGTCGAAAAAAATTAAAACCTTGCATTTTGTATTGTTCATGAGTAAACGGGAGAGACTGTACACCAAATAAAATAAGGCATGATATCCCGTGTTTGCCATCCAGTCACTACGAACCGCCATTTTTAAATCATTGGCGTATCTCCCCACCAGTTAGGTATAGTTACTCACCAGTGTTATTCTAATTTTGGGATCGAACCCTTAAATTCCATAGATTTTTATAGCACATTGGAAGTCGGTTCCAAAAGTTTTTAACATTTCAGTGTTGTTCTAATCCCACCCAAAACATAAATGTGAAAGGCTGCCAAGTTCGATAATATTGGAATGCTTCGCCTATAAAAGAAGTGAGATCTAAATAAGTACCAAGTTCCATACACAGACCTCAGTTAAAAATAGTTACAGGAATGCACACTTGATTTTCCGCAGTTTGGAAATAAGAATCTACTTTCCAGGTAAGGAAATATCTCATTTATACTTTACTTTGACTAAATACAAACCTTCGTAAAGAATTTTAGGTCGGTACGACGATTGGAAGATATAGATAATTTTTTTGTTTTAGTTCCTTAGGGGTATGAATTTACACCTTCATTATTTTTAAAACCGACTCACACTTGGCCATTTTCAGATTTTTTCCTTTACTTTGACCTAAAGACCTACCTCCATGCCAAATTTAAAGTCAATACGACCATTGGAAGTGGTCTAGGTTTTTGATGAGTGAGTCAGTCAGTGAGTGAGTGTATAGTAAAAATAGCGATTTTCTGACGTCAATATCTCAAGACCTACAATAGGTACATTAATGAAATTTTGTATTTTAGATGAGTAAGTAAAGCTCGACAGATACTAGAAATTTCATTCTATTTCAGCCTATTGCAGTCCACTGCTGGACGTAGGCCTCCCCCAGGGAACGCCATAAGGCACGATCTCCCGTTTTTGCCATCCAGTCGCTACCAGCCGCCTTTTTTAAGTCATCGGTCCATCTGACCGGAGGGCGTCCAACGCTACGCTTGCCGAGGCGTGGTCTCCACTCGAGAACCCGCTTACTCCACCGTCCGTCGGTTCTACGACAAATGTGGCCAGCCCACTGCCACTTCAGCTTGCTACACTTCCAGACTATGTCCGTCACTTTGGTCTTTTTTCGGATGGCCTCATTCCGGACTTTATCCATTATAGAGATACCAAGCATAGACCTTTCCATGGCTCTCTGAGTGACATGTAGCCGGTGGGCCAGTTTTACTGTCAAGTTCCACGTCTCGGCTCCGTAGGTCATGACTGGTAGGACGCATTGATCGAACACCTTGGTCTTGAGGCATTGTGGCAAAGATGATTCGAGGATATGACGCAGCTTTCCAAATGCTACCCAGCCAAGCTGCACTCTTCTGGTGATTTCAGCCTCAAAGTTGTCTCTTCCCATCTGCAAAGTTTGCCCAAGGTACACATATTTCTGGACAACTTCAAGGACTACACCTTCGACGGAGACCGGCTCGGGGACTATGTGTTGATTGAACATGACCTTCGTCTTATCCAAGTTCATCCCAAGTCCAACACGTCTCGAGGCAGAGTTAAGACTAGATAGCATTTTTTTGCAGGTCCTGCAGCGATTCGGCCATTATGACTATGTCGTCGGCAAAGCGGAGATGCGTGAGACTTTCGCCGTTGACGTTGATGCCCAGTCCATCCCACTGTAGAGTTTTGAAGACATCCTCCAATGCGTTGGTGAAGAGTTTCGGGGATATAACGTCACCCTGTCTTACACCACGGAGCAGTTGGATGGGTCTTGTATTATGGTTTTGTACTTGAACGGACATCGTAGCCATTTGATAAAGGCTTCTCAGCACCTCCACATACCGCCAGTCGACTTGACACCGCTGCAAGGACTCCAAAACAGCCCAGGTTTCGATAGAGTCGAAGGCTTTTTCGTAGTCCACAAAAGCCATACACAGTGGTTGGTTGTACTCCTCTGTCTTCTGTATAACCTGCCTTACAGTATGGATGTGGTCCACGGTACTGAAGCCCTTACGAAACCCGGCCTGTTCCGGTGGCTGAAAGGCGTCAAATCTTGATGCCAGACGATTCGTGACGACTCTCGAGAACAGCTTATAGACGTGGCTCAGAAGTGTGATCGGCCTATAGTTTTTGAGAAGCGTTTCGTCTCCTTTTTTGAAAAACAATGCCACTACACCTCTGCTCCACGCCTTCGGGGTTGTCCCATTGGCTATTACAGAGTTGAAAAGCCTTTTCAGCTCCTCAAGGACAGGTTTTCCACCGGCCTTAAGTAGCTCAGAGGCCACTCCGTCTTCCCCGGGAGCCTTCCCATTCTTAAGCTGTCTGAGAGCCGCCCCAATTTCGTCTATATCTACGTCCGGGAGATCTTCTGTAAAGTGGCGGGAGAGAGGAGCTCTTGGGTCTGGGGTCGCATCAGGTGGAGGCTTTTTCGCATGCGAGGCATACAGACTTCCATAGAAGTCCTCAATTTCAGCGAGAATCTCTGGAACCGATGTGACAGTTACACCATTCGAGGTAGTTAGCTTTGCCAGATGACTCCTTCCCAGTGTCTTGGTAAAAACTTTCGAACCTCGGTTTTTCTCAATCGCCTCCTTAACGAGTCGAGTGTTATAGCTTCGGAGGTCGCGTCTTACCATACTTCGGATCTTTTTGTTAAGTGACTGGGGATCTGGCAATGCATCCTCTGGTGTTTCCGTCTAATTCGCATCAGTTCCAGGGCCTCGCTTGAAAGTTTGGACTTCTTATCTGTTCGCCTTTTACGAAAATGCTTCGTCCCCACTTCGCGAACAGCCTCGACTATGCCCTCTAGGTCCTCATCAACGTTTGTCGGGGTCTCCAGGGCAGCGAATCGATTTTTCAGTTCAAGTTGGAACTCCTCATGTCCGGCTTGGGGCAGATTGGGACGGAGAACTTGCTTCACCATGCGGTTTCTTTCTAGCTTGAAGTTGATATTTAGGTGCCTCTTACTAGTCGGTGATCACTTCCGGTATTGAACCTACTGATCACTGAGACATCCCTAAATATATGCCGTTTATCCGTCATGATGAAGTCGATCTCGTTCTTCGTCCTGCCGTCAGGGCTCTTCCAGGTCCACTTCCGTTGGGGCTTTTTCTGATAAAAGGTGTTCATACAGAACAGCCCCTGCCTGCTAAGGAAGTTGACTAGCATTTGGCCCTCTGGTTTCTGCTCCCGTAGCCATGTGGTCCCAAGCTTGATTCGCCGTGCTCCTGTCCCACTATAGCGTTGAGGTCCCCCATGACAACAGTGAAGTGGGTCTTAGTGGTTTGGTGTATGGCCTTCGACACGTCGTCGTATAGGGCCTCCACCTCTTCATCTGAGCTGCTCGAAGTCGGCGCATATACCTGTACGACCTTGAGAGAGTACCTCTCGGTCAGCTTCAGTACGAGGTACGCTACCCTGTTCGAGACGCTGCTGATCTCCTCCACGTTGTCACAGAGAGCCTTATTGACAAGGAACCCTACGCCACCCTGGGATTGTGCGCTCCCTTCCCTGAAGTAGAATAGGTGACCTGATTCTAGGGCTATCGTGTCCTCCCCCTCTCTTCGGACTTCTGACAACCCAAGAACATGCCACCGTATCTTATCTAATTCTACCTCAAGAATTTGGAGACTTTCGTCCAGCCGCAGACTGCGTCCATTATACGTCGCCAGGGTCAGTTTATGGCAGCCGTCGTCCGTAGCCCGGGGATTCTTCGCACCCCCTGCCCTACTATTACCCGGGCCGCTACCGTAGCCCGGGGTAGTAAGGCGGCCGGGAACTAGGGGCCGTTTCTTTATCGACCTATCCATGGAGGGTTTTGCCCATAGTCACCACGCTGGGCAGGCGGGTTGGTGACCGCAGTGTGTGTTTGTGGACTATGTTGTCAACACGGGAGGCGCTGCTGCCCACCTCCCGGAAGCCCTTTATCGCCTCTTACGATACCCACGGGCAGATTTGGGGTGGTGAAATTCTACTCTGCCGACACCACACGGCTTCTCAGAAATTTCATATGCGTAGATAAAATAGATTTTGAGTTATAAGTGGGTCGAACTTGACCCGAAATGGTTCGTGTAATACAACGTGTTACAAAACAACTCATAAAAACTCCCATACAAATGGAGTTCATTCTGTATGGGAGGCCCAAATTTTTTTTTCATATTTCGACCCATGTTCCATAGGGAAAGTTGTTCAGCTTTTTGAGTACCTTACCCTCCTTTCAGCTTTATTGGTTGTTTTGTAACACCCAGTATAACCCACGGCCGGTGTGTCGCTTTTTTTGCTCGAACTTGGCGGACACACTGCCGTGTGTCTAGATTCCTTTTCACGTACAGGTGACAAAATTGAATCTCATCTTTGCTCTGTACTGTCAGCACCAATCAAATCGGGATTTTAATAACAGACCAATGACTAGACTAGAGAGGGTGGCTGGTAGTGACTGGTGGATTGTGAAAACGGGGTATTGTACCTTGTAGTACCCTGGAGGTGACTGGCAAAAAATATCCGGCCAGTGGAAATTTGTCCATGCAACCATGAATCACTCGAAAACTCCAAAAAATGAAGAAAATACCTACATGGGGGTGATTCTCCATAACTATAACAGCCACAACAGTCTACTGCTGGACATGGGCCTCCCCCTATCGGGTATTGCCATACTCACCACGCTTGGCATGCGACAGAGAACGCTGCTGCCCATTCCCTGTAGATGATTATCCCTTAGTCGCTTTTTACGACACCCACGGGTACAATTGGGGTGATGCTATTCTAAGCCGGCATCACGTGGCATAAGAATTCTCAGTATAAGGAGTTTACATTTTTGTCTTTTAAAGTTACTGTCTGCTCCACCCTGTATAGCTTACTCACAGTACAACACCCAAGGGACGGAAGAACGCACCTGCTTGTAGTCTTGGAATTTTAGGTTGTTTGAGATGTGACAAGTCTCAGGGGAAATCTTTGAAGTTGTAATATTTAAAGGATCCGAAATTCATCTGTTCATAAATGTTGCCGTTTCAAAAAATTGTGCACCTAAAATTATAAGTAGTGACTGGTGGTCAGTATGGCGCCTAAAATTGTAATATGTAGGTACACATAAACCTCTCGAGTCCCTAGCTTTTGCAAAAGGTACCTACACGATTTTTCTAAAACTCTGCCTACCCTAAAGGAGTAAAGGCGCCAAGAGTATAAGTTTGTATGATAAGTTACCAGTCAGTCAGGACTTTGTCATAACCCAAGGCATGGATTTTAAATAGGTAGTTAGTCACTCTTCTTGTGGGACACCAAGACGTCGAACGACCTGATGCAATAATCCTGTTGTAGATCCACTAATTTCTAAAAACGTTTTGGAGTAGCATATTTTAAGCCTTAATCGCCTGAGTCATTAAGCTTGTAAGCCTTTATTTAGAGGAAAACGGAACCTTTTAAAATATAAATTGTTCGTTTTGCGCACTCATTATAATTTACATAAAAGCTGAAATCTCTTGCTTTTGACGTTAATAAAGTGCTTTATTTATAAAATTTCATTAGAAATGTGAATTTACTCAGTTTGCTGTTGCGTTTTATTTTTATACAATTTTGTTTTATAACTTCTCTCTTTTAAAGATAAGTTTTTAGGTAACAAGTTTCTTTATTAGGAAATAATTGATGCTACTATGGTAGACAAAATGGCATGCATTTGCAATGAATGTACTGTCAGAAAATAACTCCGAAATCTAAATAAATATTTAAATTAACCGATTTTAAGATTATTGGTTAAGAAGTTAGGTTGGTATAATATACAGGGAGTAACGGAAACCCCTTTACAAGCGGAAAGTGGCAGAACGTACTGGTGAAATTGAACCTTTAGCGTGGTTCGTAATCTGCAAATTCCCTCATTTTAAAAAGTAACATTTTCAAAAAATGAGTAACAGTTCCCGAGACGCGTTACTTGCCCATCACTAAAGTGGCCCCTCTCAACCCTCACCTGCAAAGAGTCATACCACCTCCTAACAGATATGCTGCCCCGGAGATGCTTTACATTGAAGTTTATCAAAAGCATTTGCAACATACGCAACACTAAAAAGCAGCAATGCATTTTGTCTTTCCACTCTTTGTTTATGTTTTCCTAGTGTTTTCTCACTAAAAAATGGCAATTTAACTGACGTCAACAAAGAAATTTTTAGTAGTATGTACATTTTACCATTTCACGAGCTCTTTTTCACCATGTATTCCTAGTTGATTCCTAGTAAAAATCCAAAGTAAAATAGCACACATCAATCGATTCAACAACAGACTTTGTATGACTTTCTTTACACAACATGACAAACGTTGTCAAACGTCGTGCAATCGTGCCATGTCTGTCATCAATCACCAATCGTGCCATGTCTGTAGTCAAACCAAAAAGATCCAAGCAAGATCCAAGATCTTTTTGAGGAAATGTTGATTGCATTTCTGCTTTCCTATTAACTATTCCTAACATTCGCCTTCTCTTCACATTTTCCCGAGACATTTATTTTCTGAAGAAGCGAGTCGGCAGTACAGTAAATTATGAAAATGTACTAGGATTCCATATTCTTCAAGATATTCTTCGAAAGATCAACAGTGTCATTTTAGCAAAAAGGATGAATGCATGCAAATTTTACCAAAGAGATGATAGATATGGATAAAATTAAAATTACCCATTGATAATATTGTCATTGTCACTTTTGACGTTTTTGTGAAGTTTATGGAAATTAAATAATACAAAACATAAAATTAAATACAATTTCTTATTTCGTCTGCTAAAATTTTAATTAAGAAACATTCTGTTGCTTTTTGTGGGCACGCACGCATGCACGTGTGCATTTTTCGCCATTGATTTGACAACAACAAGAAGCTACTTTGTCCTGTTATTTGTTCCACACAAGAAAGAAAAGAAGACTTGGAACTGGAACTTAGACTTGGAAAAGAAGACAAGGAAGCATGCTAAAGCTGTTCAGACTGTGCATTTCTTGAAAATCCGTGTACAGTGTACTGTAGTTCCGTCGAAAGATATCATTCATCAATAAGGAGGCAACTTTTTGAATTCTTGAATAAATATTAAGGTTCATAGCTTTTTTATTTACTTTATCGTGTAGTTAAAGGTGCAAGTTCGTCATCGCGGTAGATTACAGCCACACACGGTCGACAACATGCAAAAAACAGGGGCGTTTGATGCGACAATAAGTCGTAGTCTTTGCTTTCAATCATTTGCAGTAGTTCCATTGTCATATCTACGACTGTTGTTGCATCGGCTTACAAGAGTAATATGTCGTCTTCGATGATGAACAAAATTTTACCCTGAAGGTAAAGGTAGTGTGTTTGTTCATCCAGAACAGTCGCATAACATATCTCTTGCCATTAACTTCAGCCACGCGAGTTATTCGAAAGTTGTTAACCACGTGCGGGTGCTGCATGCAAGGAACAAACTTGCATCTTAAGCATAAAGGGCGCCACACACCGGGCCCGTATGCGTGATGTGCACGTCACCATGTGCGTAGAGATGACGTTGTATCGTATACGATTGTAGGGATTGTATGAAACACCACCGCACACCGCGCTATGCGTGGAGTGTGATGACGTGCACGTCACGCACAAGGGCCCGGTGTGTGGCGCCCTTTAGAGCGCCAAAAATGTGCACGCGTTTGAATGCGCGGCATCGCACAGTTTGTGTTGTGACCTACCAGGCTCGCATAAATAAAGAAAGCTCATCTAAACTGTCCAAACACTAACTTTATTTGAGGTATTGACAGTTTTGCGTTGAAACCTACCAGGCTCGCATAAAATGTCGAAAGCTAGTCTAAACACTTTATTTGAGGGCTTTGAGGACATCGTGAGGGCATTGATTTCGTTAGTGATGGGAACGATCAAATTTGTACTACCTAAGAATACTAGGTTACAAATGTTATTTTTAGGTTTTAAAAAATTTGCGTTTTACGGTGTGATACTCCACACAAAGGTTTCTTATCACCTGTATGTTTTGCCACTTTCGGCTTGTAAGGGGGTTTCCGTTACACCCTGTATATATCATCATTAAGTGTGATCTTCAATTCATATAATCCGAGTTTGTACAAATACAACTTGGAACTTTAGATTTGAATGAAATATGACAACTGACGTAAAGAATCTTTGATGTCATATTAAAACAATCCAGAATTCCGTGACGTATGCGACAAAACCCACAGTAACGTCTTCTACGTTATTTTTCAATTTCCCACCTTAATTCCATACGAATACAGTTTGTAAAAACGGTTTGACAGACGCATCCGTCGACGCAGCGTTGTGCGATGCCGTTTGACATAAACCGTATTCGTATGAAGGTAGGGTAGAGAATCAAAAATGACACACAAACGGATACGTTGCGTGTGTTTCTCACCATAACTATATCAAAATTTACGAACAGAAGGAAACCCTTTCCTAAGTATCCCAACGGTAGCATCCTCTGCTAATCGTTTTTTTGTGGGAATAGGTAAGAATATCCCGTAATTTTTTACACTCATAATCATTCCTCTTGAATAACTATACCTATTTAACAACCCCCATCAAAATCCGTCGGGTAATTTTGGTAGGCGGAGCGATTCATTTTATATCTACTATGTGTTAATGTTCGAAACACGGCAACTATGGAAATCTAATTTTATGTTCTAAATCAATCAAGAAACTAATTTCAAAGCCGTATGTGGTTTAGTTTAATAGAATTTAATCATTATTCTTAGGGGCGGTGCACACTTTCCTGTTTTAGCCATCAGCATCAACATCGACATTTATAACAGTCCACTGCTGAACATGGGAATCCACCTATACCTAGAGGGGTTCTGTCATACTCGCCATGATCGGCAGGCGGATTGGCGAACGCAGTGCAAATGCATTATGTTGCATTCACATTTGCTGGCGCTGTTTCTCTGTATTGAATCGCCTTTTACGATACCCACGGGTAGAATTGGGGTGATGATATTCCAAGCCGACTTCTTTTTTCTTAGCTCTCTCCTAACGCGCCTGCTTATTTAGGATAATCTGTCTCTTCGTGTTCCCACACTGAGTCGTTCAACGACCCGATGAACCCTGGTGTCAGAGTTTTTTAACTTAGGATAATGACATGAAAAGAGATAATCTGTTTATGATCGATTACATGAAGTTTTAAGGCCCCCACAGATTAACGACACTTTGCCCGTAGACGAGCGACATTTTGCCTTCGACCGCTATCGTTGATGGTTGTCGATTGTCGCGCGGCAACTGAAGCCGTTGCCGACAGCTGTCGCAGGCAAAGTGTCGCTGTTCTGTGGGGGCCCTTACCAGAATCGAGGTCTATGTGTAAGTAATCAAGTTTCAAACCATCTCAGCTATTTCCTTGTCTTTAATCTAACCAGCCTACCCTTAAGGTAATATCAGTTACGTTGTTAATCAAATTCCTAAACTCGGTTACTATTCCAATAATCTGCGTTGTACCTATTTTCAAGTCAAGATCAATGTAAGAAAATCAGATTGGGTTGTTTGTTTATAATGTGACTTTTTAGCGACTTCATAAAAGGTGGATGTAGTAAATATAGCTAAAAAGTGATTGTTATGTTGTTCCCTTTTGGAAGTGAAAGTATGTTTAATTGTATGTTTAAATATCAGCTAGGTATTGTATGTCTCATTAAAAACTAGATCTAGGTATTTTGATCTTATAAGAATTAAGCAACATAACGCAACGTAAAAAAAAGGAACATACTATTGTATCGTAATCAGTGCAGTAATTTTTAATACCTATAATAGGCTATCAAATATTTATCCACTGTAAAGTCCATTAGCTTTTACCAAATTAATTCGTTATAATGTAATTCCTTACGATTGTCACGGCTTGAAATCTTACAAAATCGGAAATCCGGAGCTGGCAACCTTAGCGGGTTCTCATCAATGTAAACATGATCTATTATTGTAGCATACTTTCAATTGGTAGACTTATGAGGTAAGACTTTGTCAATGGGAGCTTATTAGTCTATAACCTTTTTCATTAGAATTGAAATATTCTTAGGTAGACCAAACTACATTCAAGGGCTTACTTACCTACAAGAATCTTGTTTTTAAGCCTTTTCCTAAAAATAAAATTCACTGTGATCGAAACCGAACAGAACTAACTAGCTTAAATCATTTTGAGTAATGATCGGCTGTAGTCAAACAGTTTGATATTTCAAGCACAAACTTGATGGAGCATTTATTGATAAATAGTTTGTTTGAACTAGTTATTGATAATGTTGTAATCTGTGAGACTTGGAATGCGGAATCAGCAAATTATTAAAATGAATCAGTTGTATTATTGAAACATAGAGTGCGCCTAACCAGATATGAACGGTTGGCACGCGTATGAAAACTATATCTCTGTCCATCAGTAGCAAAATGACAACGACAACACTAATATACTATACATCTAACTTTCTCCTACATTTCACGTACCTAAATATCGAGTCGAACTTTTGCATAGGTATGCAGATTAATTCACATTCTCTATAGCTTGCTTATGTAAACTCTAGATTGGCATAAAATCGTGCCAGATTCAAACATCCAATTTTCTCGAAAGACAAGTTTATATCAAAACAAAACTATCTTGTTCATCCAAATAGTATACGGTTATGCTCGGTCAGCCCAAAGGGTCAGAGAAAATTCGCAAATAACAAGCCTGATCAGAAACTGATGGTCCAATTTTCCCAATCGTCAAAGTTTCAGTAGAATGCCCTGCGAAGTTTTCATACCTCGGTCAGCCCTTTCCCTAATTTGTGCCTAGGAGAAATTCGTGCTACGAAAAAAGGCCAAGAGAATTTTATGTCAATAGGTGCAAAACTAACGAAGTTATAGGCGGGGCTTATGTGCAGACGGAGAGACAGAGTTGATGAAATTATAAGGGTTTGTAGCAGAGTACAACACTCTAAAAAGGTGCCAGGTAAATGGATTAAAGCGCTTCATCTGTAATTTTCTCCTAGATATCCATAATCTTTGCAGTGTGTATGTCGAAGTAATATGGAAGAATCAGGTATTCGGCCAATCTCCTAGGCTTTCAGCCAACAGCACGAATATCCCATAATCTTTACTATCGTCCTAAACGACTATATTTCTAGAACTTTGGCTGAAATCTTGCATCTGAAAAAAGAAGAATTCCGGAATTCAAATCTTTTTGATCAAGTTACATAATTTAGACAAGAACAAGACCTTTATAAATTGTTAGGGACCCAAGGGTTCATTGTTTTAAATTTCCATGCGTAAATTGTACAAAATTAAGGATTTCACTAATACGGTCGGCAGGGTTTATATGTAGAATGAGTTGTACAGGGATGAATTTAGGTATGTATGTATGTAAAACTTGCGTAGATAAAGAATAGATCCGAATTAGAAACATTATTGTTGACATCCTGCTCAATATGTCATATAACGAAAGACAGGCAAACAAAAATGTCGCCAATACGGCAATCATTTATTTTTAATATAATCATATATAATCATATATTTATTTTTCTTTATATATTTTATTCTTCTTTTTCTTCAAGATAGGTGGTTCTTACCGCATGAATTTCCGGTGGTTTTCCGGATTTAGTATACAAAACCGGTATGATACACGCGTAGCACAGCAGCGAATCTATAGAGCTGTTATCTATCACAAATTGTCATATAAATCTGAGACTAAATGAAATATGGGAACCTTGCAAAAAAATTTAATGAGATATACAGGGTGGGCCAAAAGAAGTCATCCGATGTGATTTGCCTCCCATTTTTTTATTAGTCATTAAAATTTATTTCTGTTTTCGGAAATCAATCTTTTGAAGATTTAAAATGTATGTGATAATGTTTTTAAAAAAGACATTGGTCAAATTGCCACCTCTTGAGTCAAATCAAAAATGGTCTCTGAAAAGCTCCCTTCTCGTGTTAAAACGACCTCCACAGGATTTGGTTTTTGAACCGGTTGGTCAGATCTCCAGATCTGACAACGCCAGAATTCATCCAATGGTATTTTTGATAGCTCAAGATTACAAATTACAATTCATGATACTTTCAAGTCCCTGATGCTACCACAAACGAAAAAAAAAAACATGGCCATGAATGTATGGAAATTAGCATGTTTAAAGTCAAAACGTACGGTAGAGATTTAAATTATTGTTTGAAACGGGATTATTACCGTGATTATATTTTTGTTTATCTCGATATTTCGAGGCGGTTGCACGCCCCATGGTCACGAGTAGACTGGCTCGGCGAGTGATGTCATCTTTCTAAGGGCAAACATATCTGTCTACCCTCTTTCGGATTCGTCGACTGCGTTCTACACGGTTACTCGAATCACTACTATTTGTCACTCACTATTTTGTCACGATTACGACACACCACACTAACAGTATCACTTCGCGAGTTTGAAGTCGAGTGAACAACCGTGAAAACCTAAAAACTTATATTGTACGGTAGAGATGGCAATTCGACTAATTTATTTTTAAAAACATAATCACATAAATTCTACATCATCGAAAGACTGATTTCCGAAAACAGTCTTCGATTTTAATGTCAAATAAAAAAATGGGAGGTGTTTCACATAGGGTGATTACTTTTGGCCCACCTTGTATATATGTATTTACAGACATTCAATATGTGTTTTAATGCAAATAGTAATTGCTTACGCCTATACAGTCCTAATGAAATTTCTTTTTTAACAAGCTGCTTTATAACGTTCCAGTTTTAATTACGTACGATCCTAGAGGAAAAATAAGCTTTAAAGCAGCATTTTAAAGCCTTAAATCTTCTTCTAACGAGATAAGTCCCCAGCCTAACTAGCAAACGATACTATCTTACTGGGTCAAGCCACTTTGAATCCCCAAGACTATTTGAGTATAACGGGTTGAATCACAAGGAAGTTCTATTTAAAAATAACTGATGCTGAAAAATGTTTAACAATCCGATTCAATGTTTCATAACGTATGAATATTACGATTTAACCTTTATAATACTTTATGCAAAATCTGCCGTATGGACTTGCTCAATAGCGAAAGTAACAAAAAGAGTAATAACAAGCCGCAAGGAGATCAAGTTACTCATGGAACTGAACAACTTTCCCCATATACACATATACCTTTTTTGTTACTTCTTACTAGTTTAATATCCAAAACTATCACAAAACTTTGGTAAACTATTTCTCTTTAACCATTGAAGTCAAGAACTTGCTATATAGGAAGTTGTATACCTTAAACCCACCCGTTACAATCCATCCGCCTTGTTCAAACATCCGCAATTCTTTTGACCAGGCGAAATAGTAGTTTATGCAACTGCCTAATAATGAGAGGCTTTAGGGTGAGAGTGTCTGTTTATCACACGAGGCGCAGCCGAGTGTGATAATAGTTTGACACGAGCATTCTAAAGCCTAATTATTTGCAGTTGCATACACTATTTTATCTACACTCTACAAGAAAAACTATGAAAAATAATTCAAACCTCCGCACTGCACTATGGCGATTGCAAGCCTATCTACTGACGACCCACCAACTGAACGACTTTTGTACATAAGTAACTTTTTAACTAAACGTTAAAATGGAGGCTCATAAAAACTGAACAACTTTTAAAATTAAATAGCATTTATCGGTGACTTTTAATTCAAAAAATGATTTGAAGCAAAGATTTAATAATAAATAAGTCCTCATGATTTCAAGTGTCGTCCTGCCGCGGGTGACACTTGTTTTTTTTTCATTCGACTTACTGATGGCCAGTGTCAAATTGGAACAGATTACAATTTGGTACGCGGGTCAATTCGTTTAATTTTTTTTCAAATACTAGAAATCGAGTTACTTTATGTAGCTGCCAGTAGTATGAAAGTTTTTTTTTATATTACTGGCATAATTTACAGGCTGTATATTCGTAATGCAGTTCATTACGTTCTTACTTTCGATTCTGTAAAACGAATATTACGAACTGAGTGTAGATAAACGATTTTACAGCTGTCACTCCATATCTGCCGCTTTCGTAGCATCCAAGATAATTGAAATTATATGTGTCTTGCGTGTCAACCATGTATCAACCCCCTCTTTATGCTGCTTTCGTAGCATGATATTGAAATTGTATGTGTCAGCGGCACATCAACCAGTCTATTTAAGGGATCCAATCAAACTGGTTATTTTATAAAGTTACTATGAAAAACCAGTATAAGTTGATCCCCAATGGGGGAAAGTAATATGGAATTCCTCCGTATCAGTAAATGCTTGTATCAAAATGTAATTTGATTCCACTCTACAGCCCATAAGCCGACTGAGACAGTTCGAAAGATTGTCGACAACGAGTTGATCTGTATCATTAATCTTTAGACTCGACATTTGTTTTTTTTTTACCAAGACAGGCTCGCATTCGTTACACTAAGCCAAAAAAACGTAATTAAAACAATAAAGCAGGGATCCTCTACGTATAGGTGCCAGATGCTCTATAATGTTTCATATATCATGCCTATATCCTTCGTGCTCTTACATTGTAGACAGAGCGTAAAAGGCTTAAAAAAACGGCCATTTACATCACGTCTGACAAAAGTGTTACAGTCATTGAGAAGACTGTGTATCACGATATACAGGTATTAGTACTGTGTATCAGGTTGTCAGCATGTCACCCAAAATAGCAATACACATCAACCCTCAAATCCCTTAGTTGCTTCTTACGACACCCACGGGAAAGATATGGGGTGGTGCTATTCTAAACCAGCACCACCCGGCCTTAAAAGAAACACACCCTAAATCCATCCCTGTAACGAGATTCGTGTTGAATGCCGATTCAATTCGCTCTGATCTGTTTTGTGAATAAGTAATTCAGTATTTTGTACTTAATCTCCTCTTAATACGCTACAGTTCTACGGATTAGTGCTAAAATTGGAATATATACCTACAGCCTAGGATTTCATTGCTGCGTAAGTCTAGGATTTGCTGCGTAAATTTTGCGCAGTGCTAACGCACACATGTCAGATACAAGGAAATTTTGAATTTCTTCTACTAAAAACCGACGTTGAAACAACGCAACGTATTGTTACGTAACGTTAACCGTCGCTTCGAGACGAGCATCAAGAGGTTGAGAAACTCACCAGGGTCCGCTAGGCGCCCGTAGCTCAGTTGGCAAAGAGGTGGGATGGTACCCCACGATCCCGGGATCAAGTCCCGGCGGTCGCTAGTGAATTTTTCAATTTTCTCATTTTCAATTTAACGCAACGTAGCTTCAACGCAAGTTACAACGTTATATTGACGTTGACTTGTAGTATGGCCACAAATTAGGAAAACGGCGCGCGGGCGCCTTGTATGGCGTTTTTGAAATTTTCTTTTTAGGGTTGCGCTACAAATGTGAACGTGTGAACCCCGCCCTAAATCTAGGTACATGAAATCGTAAAACTACAAAGGCAAAATATCTGTGTAATCAAGGATACAGATTTTCCTGTATGAGGGTCATCAGCCTCATATAAGTTCAACAGCACATCAACCTCGAAGGGATCAAACTGTACTGGTTTCACATTATAACTTTTATGGAAGCCAAGTTTAAGTAGATCCCTTAAAGGAATAGGTCAACGTACTGGCTGATACTATAAACTAGTTGTCTTAATTATTTCTTGTATAAAGAAGCTCTATTTATTACGGTGTGTATAAAAAACAACTTTACGCATCATTATAGAAAAACATACATTTAACACGCCTTTATCTCTTGCGGGGTTGGCAGAGCGTTGACGACCGTAAGAATACGGTCATTATCCTTTAATTTGACAAACATTTGATGGTTTTACCGTAAGTATATAAGTTGAAAGCCTGTCGCATATCTGTATCTCTTAACCGCATCTTACAACCTTAAAAATGGGGTGATGCTATTCTAAGCCGGCATCACACGACAATAGATAATGGTAGTACACATAGCGGCGAGGTCTTGAGTAACTTGCCTCTTAAATCTGCCACTGTCTTGATAAGGAAAAGTCCATGATATGACTTTGCAGCACTGTAGCAAGGCAATCTCAACTTTTATACCCTCCGGCAGAATGCTGTAGTCGTATACAGACAGAGAAAATAACTTTGAATAGAGAACACATCAAAAAATCATCTCTTTCGTAAAGTAACCATGATATCGTAACCGTTTGGGAGCGGCTAAGTAGGTATACTGCCATCAATAGTCCATTCAGAGTGTTTTGTGAAACGTGGCGTACAGTTTTGGTTTTGTTTTGACTTCGGCTGAATATAATGTTATGTTGACTATGTTTAATCGCATAGCATAGAGGGTTGACGTCAAGCAGGCGGCCGGTCAGGAAACATTGCTAAATCTTTTTGCTTAATGATTTTGTGCTCTTTACAAAATATGTTGCACCCTAAGTGGCACCGACCCCAACTGATTTGGGATACGGGCAAGCAGATAATGATGAAGATGATGGCAACGGCGCGGCTTAAAATTAACGGAAAACTTGGCCGTAAGTAGTTTATGCATCGGAAGTCGGTTTTGTCTTTTTTACTGTAAGATATAGAAAACTTTATCCTAGGTATTTCATACTTTAAATTATTTTACGCTGATTTGATAAAATCCTAGTGACTCAACTTTGAAACTTCATTTATTGTGTAGCGAAAGGTATGGCGAGAAACTCATTTAAAAATAATTCACAAAAGTACTATTTTTCTCGCTTGAGTTTTGATTTTCAGTCTATAAGCTCATTTTTTTTTGCTTGGTCTGTATAAACAAGAACTGAAATTGCTCAAACTACACCCGGGAGCTGAGAACTGCGGAAATGGAGTGTCTGTTTGTTTATTTGCCCCCTTCGAAAATTACGATACATTTCTCTCTTCAGCACTGAACTTTTCAATTTACTATCTACATTTTAAAAGGGAGTTTTTCGTGTCTGTAACTTTTAGTCTACGAGTTCGTAGCTCGTAGCTTTGGCTACGCTGTTTGCTACGACTAGCTACGAACTTTCTACGAAAATTGCAATTAGATTTCTGTTGTGAACTTCGTTTATTGCTAAATGAATAATCATAAATCGTAAGCTTATTTATTACACCTAACCACACATCATCTTAAAGATTCCAATCTACACGTTGTGTATCCAAAGTACCGCCACTCAAATAAGTTATATTTGACAGTTGTCAAAATAATGTTAATGCCAGTTTAATGCTGTGACATAAGGTCTATTTTTCTTTGTTGACATGTCTTCAAGTGTGGGTTTAATAGCTGTCTTATATGACAGTTGTAAATAAGGTGGTAATTTGCATCTTTTGATAGATGCGTTACGAAGCACTAAAATAGCGTAGCAACAGACCCTATGTAGACCTACTTTACTTACTTCGCTAGTTCAGTGACCAGACTTTAGATTTAGGGCAATATACATACAACTACTTCAAGTGTAATTAAATGTAGACATTGCGTAGGGCATAAATCGTAAAAGATTTATAGTAGTTGCCTGAACTTTAGTTTAGTGTCGGTGTAATAAAGATACTACTTGCCTTCGTCTAGTGCTTGGGAAACCTAGTTGTCGAACGATCTGAGGGGTTGGCTCCACAAATTAGACAAGAGACATGAGACGTGAGACGTGCAACATAGCGACGCTTGAAACCGTTTCTATATAAACTGTATGAAACAGGAGAGTCAAAGCTACACACGTGAGACACGCCTCGCATCGATGGCGGCTGGCGATCATTTGTCTCACAGATGTCATCTTACGTCTCATGTCCTACGCCTATTTTATTGAGCTTGCACCTGATTATCTGAGTTTTTGACCTAGACCTCTCTCGTGGTAACGAAAACTATAACCAAATAAATAAAATACCTGATTCATTCCATAATCATCTGATTGACTTTCTATGAAACGTAGTTTTTTTTCATATCGTCCCTTCTTTTGTGAGGCGTCCCATATGGGACCTGTAATGTGTGGGTACTGATTTGACAACTGTCATTATCACACACGACTGGATATTTCAACTTACGTTTACATCACAAGTAATAGCTCGAGAGCCCAGGGGGTAAGTGGCTATCTCATAAGGTACCACGATAGGCTAGGTTTGGATCGTTAACCAAGACTTAAACAAGTCGTATGACCCAGGTCTGCCAGAGCCAATCCTGCCGAAACATAAAAATAATCGATATTTTTCAGAGTCATTTTTTCGTAAAAAATATGTCATAAGGTACCACAATGAAAGTGCTGGCATCAGTTAACCATTGAAAAATTATGTAAAAAAAGCTTGGTCTGCCACTGCACACCCTGCCGGAAGTGCTTGCCAGACCTCTCCAAAGATGCCCTTCCGACACCCCTAAACTATCTCATCGGGTACCACGATGCGACCACCACAACATAATAGCCAAGATCACTCTGACAATAGATCACAAGGTCTGCCAGGCCTAAACTTGCCGCATCCTAGTGTTTCAGACATTTGAAGTTGTAGGTCCAGTGTATGAAAAATGACCTATATCTTTTTCCCCCCGTGTTTGATTTTGATGGTGCCTTGATACGAAATGCTCTCCATAATAAGGAGCTTCGAGTCATATAGGACAGTTGGGTGGAAGGTTTCAGTATTGAACGCAATCCTGTCAAAAAGTTTGAAATGGAGGTTTGGTCTATGAAAACTGGCCTATATCTTATTCCCCCCGGGTTTGATTGTGATGGCGCCTTAATATGAAATGCTCTCCATAACTAGGAGCTTTGAGTCATATAGGTCAGTGAGGAGGAGGGTCTCTGTATTGTACACAATCCTGTCAAAAGTGTGAAATTGTAGGTAAAGTGTATGAAAACTGGCCTATATCTTTTCCCCCACTGGTTTGATTTTGATGGTGCCTTGGTATGAAATGCTCGTAATGATTAGGAGATTCGATTTGTATAGGTCAATTAGATAGAAGGTCTCTGTTCTGTGCACAATCCTCCTAAATATGACAATATTCGATAACTTCTGCAGATTTTATCAGTTAAAATTGTCATATCATAAGGAACTCGAATAAAAGTGCTTGCATCACCTTACCTTTGACAAATTATGTTTAAAAAACTTGGTCTGCCACTGCCCACTCTGCTGGAAGTCCTTAGATGAGATAGGTTAGGGGTGTCGGAAGGGTATATTTGGAGGTCTCCCAAGGACTTCTGGCAGAGTGCAATGGCAGACCAAACTCAATTTATCAATGGTGCTGATGCTGGCACTGTCATTCGGGTACCTTATGAAATTACAATGTTAACGGAAAAAATCTCAATCCTGCTAAACATAAAAATATTGGATATGTTCTGCAGATTTTTGCCGTTAATATTGTCATATCATAAGGTACCCGAATAAAAGTGCCGGCATCAGCTTACCATTGATAAATTGAGTTAAGAAAACTTGGTCTGCCATTGCGCACTCTGCCGGAAGTCCTTGTCAGACCCTCCGAATATGCACTTCCGACACCCTAACCTATCTCACCCCTACCTAACCACTGGTTTGATTTTGATGGTGCCTTGGTATGAAATGCTCGTAATGATTAGGAGATTCGATTTGTATAGGTCAATTGGATAGAAGGTCTCTGTTCTGTGCACAATCCTCCTAAATATGAAATTATTCGATAACTTCTGCAGATTTTATCAGTTAAAATTGTCATATCATAAGGAACTCGAATAAAAGTGCTTGCATCAGCTTACCATTGACAAATTATGTTAAAAACTTGGTCTGCCACTGCGCACTCAGCCGGAAGTCCTTAGATGAGATAGGTTAGGGGTGTCGGAAGGTATATTTGGAGGGTCTCCCAGGACTTCTGGCAGAGTGCAATGGCAGACCAAGTTTCTTAACTCAATTTATCAATGGTAAGCTGATGCTGGCACTGTCATTGGTACCTTATGAAATTACAATGTTAACGGAAAAAATCTCAATCCTGCTAAACATGAAAATATTGGATATGTTCTGCAGGTTTTGCCGTTAATATTGTCATATCATAAGGTACCCGAATAAAAGTGCCGGCATCAGCTTACCATTGATAAATTGAGTTAAGAAAACTTGGTCTGCCATTGCGCACTCTGCCGGAAGTCCTTGTCAGACCCTCCGAATATGCACTTCCGACTCCCTAACCTATCTCACCTACCTAACCACTGGTTTGATTTTGATGGTGCCTTGGTATGAAATGCTCATAATGATTAGGAGATTCGATTTATATAGGTCAATTGGATAGAAGGTCTCTGTTCTGTGCACAATCCTCCTAAACATGAAAATATTCGATAACTTCTGCAGATTTTATCAGTTAATATCGTCATATCATAAGGTACCCGAATAAAAGTGCCGGCATCAGCTTACCATTGATAAATTGAGTTAAGAAAACTTGGTCTGCCATTGCGCACTCTGCCAGAAGTCCTTGGGAGACCCCTCCAAATATACCCTTCCGACACCCCTAACCTATCTCATCTAAGGACTTCCAGCAGAGTGGGCAGTGGCAGACCAAGTTTTTTAAACATAATTTGTCAAAGGTAAGGTGATGCAAGCACTTTTATTCGAGTTCCTTATGATATGACAATTTTTTAACTGATAAAATCTGCAGAAGTTATCGAATATTTTCATATTTAGGAGGATTGTGCACAGAACAGAGACCTTCTATCCAATTGACCTATACAAATCGAATCTCCTAATCATTACGAGCATTTCATACCAAGGCACCATCAAAATCAAACCAGTGGGGGAAAAGATATAGGCCAGTTTTCATACACTTTACCTACAATTTCACACTTTTTGATAGGATTGTGTACAATACAGAGACCCTCCTCCTCACTGACCTATATGACTCAAAGCTCCTAGTTATGGAGAGCATTTCATATTAAGGCGCCATCACAATCAAACCCGGGGGGAATAAGATATAGGCCAGTTTTCATAGACCAAACCTACATTTCAAACTTTTTGACAGGATTGCGTTCAATACTGAAACCTTCCACCCAACTGTCCTATATGACTCGAAGCTCCTTATTATGGAGAGCATTTCGTATTAAGGCACCATCAAAATCAAACACGGGGGGAAAAAGATATAGGTCATTTTTCATACACTGGACCTACAACTTCAAATGTCTGAAACACTAGGATGCGGCAAGTTTAGGCCTGGCAGACCTTGTGATCTATTGTCAGAGTGATCTTGGCTATTATGTTGTGGTGGTCGCGTCGTGGTACCCGATGAGATAGTTTAGGGGTGTCGGAAGGGCATCTTTGGAGAGGTCTGGCAAGCACTTCCGGCAGGGTGTGCAGTGGCAGACCAAGCTTTTTTTACATAATTTTTCAATGGTTAACTGATGCCAGCACTTTCATTGTGGTACCTTATGACATATTTTTTACGAAAAAATGACTCTGAAATATATCGATTATTTTTATGTTTCGGCAGGATTGGCTCTGGCAGACCTGGGTCATACGACTTGTTTAAGTCTTGGTTAACGATCCAAACCTAGCCTATCGTGGTACCTTATGAGATAGCCACTTACCCCCTGGGCTCTCGAACTATAACAAGTGAAAAGTTGTTTAATTTCATGGCCAAGGATTTAGTATAGGTAGGTGGATACCTCTTTTTAAGTTGAACTCATAAACCTATCTTTATTTCTTTCATGCCTTACGAACCTTTTTCGTGAGAAAAAAAGTGACGACTATGACGTCAGTGACTGACTTGAAACGTCGCGCGCCACCAGCCGGATCAAGGTCAAACTGAGTGTAACCAGATGATTACAAACATTGGATTTTTATTTTTATTATTTTATGGTGAAAAATAATCATAAATCTCGGGATTTTTTCTAAAGTGAATGGACGCAACTGTTTTAAAACATGTCGTGTGTGGTTCCTGGCTGCAAGAGCCACGCAAGTGAACCAAATGATGAAAACGGAAAAAAGTCATTTCACCGGTAAGTTTTCTACACCAAATACTCCGCGATAAATAAACTAATCCTTACTTAAATGCATCCTTTGAAGTCATTGAAACAATACATTCAAATACATGAAGCTTTTTTTACTCTATTCCTTTTATTACTTAGTACATAAACGAAAAGTGAAGAAGGCGGACAAGATACGACAAAAGACTGATTATTGAGCGAAAATATTAAAGAAAATAATAATGTGAGGCGACAGCCAATAATTTGGCTGAATGAAAGGTGAATGACCGACAACTGATTTAGATTGTCTTAATGGTACTTGAAGAGAGTCGTCGTTCTTCTGAGTGACAGACAAATGTCTAATTTTAGATTTTTGAATGACTCAAGATCGGAGCTGTTGTTACATGAATGAAACTTTATTTAAATGAGGAAGGATAAGTAGGTATAGTCCTGCATGATGGACTATGAATGCGAATCTGCGAGGCGAGGCATCGCTCTCACCTATTCTAAAACGCTGTCATATGTACACTACCATACCATTATTATTATGATCTGAAAGTGAAACAACCAGGACCTTTTGCCATCGGTACTTCGGCCGGCATTCATCATTTCAGCTCAAATGCTGATTAATTTAAATAAGGAATAAATGATTGTGTTCGTTACCTATGAAACAACGTGAGAAAACTCTGATGGATACTGAACAAGCCCTACAAACTACTTCAGATCTTGACCTATTCGGAACCAGTACACAGCAAGACAGTAGATAAGGATCTTCCGCGCCCGTAGACTCAGTGTACCACTTGCCTTTACAGTCCCAACAGTCCACTTATGGACATGGCCTTTCCTTCTCAGGGGGTATTGCCATACTCACCACGCTTGGCTGATGGATTGGGAGCGCAGTGCAAGATGTTTATTTACAAGGAATGCTGCTGCTCGTTCCCTGGATAATTAACCCTTACTACACCCACTACCAGATTTGGGGTGATGCTGTTGCAAGCACTTGATATGAATGAATAAATAGTGATGTGGTCACAGAAGAAGAAGTTGATCTACCAAAACCAGTACCTACTGCCGTCTTTTTGCATAAGGAATTGTACCTTGTACTTACAAATCTTCAAACCAAGAGACTATACAATGGAACCACAGAGACATTGCCATAAATAGCCGGCGAATGAAACAGACAGTTTCCCAATAATTGTGTATTTGTCTCGCGAGCACTTGACGTACAGACGTGCGCGGCACTTTAAGGGATCGACTTAAAATTGATTTTCCTACAGTTAGCCTCTATCCGCTCAGCGATTTTGTTTCACGAGAATTCTATCTCGCTTTTTTGTAGCACACTGAATCTGATGCAAGTTTTAGCACTGATGATAAAAATATCGCTTGTTTTGCATACAAAATGAAACATCGCGCAAGAAATTAATCGCGGTACGCGAATAAACTTCGCTGTGCGGACAAAACTTAATAACTTCTTAGTAGTTGCCGTGTGATTCTGGTTACATCATCCCAATTATACCCGTGGGTGTCGTTAAAAGCGACTAAGGGTAATCCAGGGCATGGCAAGCAGCGTTCCTTGTGAATAAAATATCTTGCTCTGCGCTCGCCAATCCGCCTACCAAGCGCGGTGAGTATGGCAATACCCACGAGAAGGGAAGGCCCATGTCCAACAGTGGATTTTTGTGATAGTAAAGGTCTAGGTAATAAGAAGCAGGTTTAGAAAAGCCTCACCGAATTTCTACGCGTAGAGGGTGTCGTAAAAGGTGACTAAGGGATTGAGCCTGGGAAGCCCCTGTGAATATCTTTAACACGTTTTACTGCGTTATCCAATCCGTCTGCCAAGCGCAGTGAATATCCCATGAACATAGGCACTAAAATATGGGGGGTATGGGGTATCCTTGTAGTACACAATTGAAGGAAGTCCGTGCCCGTGTCCAGCAGTGAACTACAGTAGAATAGGGAAAAACTGAATCGAAAAAACTGAATAAGAATAACCAGAGTACATTGATTCTTTACAGAAGTAGGTTCATCTCCTGTCGGTAGTATCTACTTGACACACACGGCACATTCAAGAATGCTTATCAAGCTTTGAGGAAATGTGCTCAAAAAGGAATTTCGTTCGCACAAGAATGATTACATACCGTTCAAATTCGCAGTTGCAGCGTGTCATCTAAGTCGCACATCTCGTGTGGCTGGGGCAGCGGCTGAATACGCAGCCAAAAAGAAGCACGACAAGTACAAAGATTTGGCTGCGTATACTTTCGTGCCAGTGGCAGTGGAAACGTTGGGTCCATGGTGCTCGGAAGCAAAGGACTTCCTACGCGAGATTGGCCGTCGTCTGAGGGAGAAGGGTGCTGATCCTCGCTCAGGTTCGTTCCTGGCTCAGGGTATATCTCTTGCCGTTCAGCGCGGTAACGCCGCCAGCATACTGGGCTCATTTTCGGCGGGAACGATCCGGGGTGGTTTTTTAGATAATAAGTAATTAGTTTTTTGTTTTGTTTTTATATTATGCTAAGGATTTTTGTTTTGTTTTTATACTTGTTACTTTTATTGAATAAATATATTTTGATTTAATTGACCAAAAAGTTGTAAAACAAATATCACATAGGAACTAGAGAGACGGCGCGTGGGGCGCTTTTACAGATCACTCACTTGTAACAACGGTTTTGATTTTGACGCATATTTTATTGGGATCTCAGAGAAACTCAAGGCACTCAAGTAAACTAATAAGATTAAAATTGGCCCACAACCATATTAAGTTTCTTGTAAGTAGGTATTAAGTTATGTGTCCTTAGGCGCAAATTCCACCAAAAAGACGAGGGCATAGGACGTAAGAATGACAGTTGACAGACAAGTGATCGTCAAATATTCTTCTTAGTTTTTGACGCTAGCTGTCATAGATGCGACGCTTTGGCGACGCTTTGGCGACGCTTGTGTGTGCCTTTGTCAATACTTTTTCGTACATTTTGTATGGAAACGTCGCGATGTCAAACGTCAAGCGTCATGCCCTACGTCCTATGTCCTTTCCTTGTCCTCTCTGTGGAGTTTGGGGCTTATACTTTGAGATTTTTGACAGTAGCAATAGCCACTTATAATAGCGAAAATTCTAAATAGTGTGTAGTGATCCTTCTGTGAACTCTCTATTTTGATAAGTCTATAGTTGTGACATATGCCACATATCATGACGCCGCATCGTCGTGCGGATGTTACACGCTTTCATTTGCTTGTTGGTTGTCAAAATGAGCAATACCTATCATGCGGCACGTAGCAATTCTACGCGATCCATTTTATTCTTGTACTGACCCGACTACAACCGAAATATTTCGACTTCTTATTATATTTATTGCGACATTTTAGTAGTAACCGATAACGAAAATGCGGAATAGGCTAGTGATATGGAACGACTTCTCTCAAGAAATATAGGTCAAAATATGAAAAAAATAAAAACAATTTGACCCTCCCATAGTAACTCAAAGCTGATCGGCAATTTTTTATGAGACTTTTTTTTCATAATTTCGACCTATACTCCTTGGGGAATGTTGTTTATTATCAGACGGCCCTGCATTTTCGCTAATCGGTCTTTAGTAAAACTTCATCCTATATTTTGTTACGAATTTGGTATGATTCCGTTACAGTGATGGCATAGCTTCTCACACAGCCGTTTTTTCCCGGTGGTGTCGTAAAACCCCAACTAAGGGATCCGAGGGTCAAGGATGAAAAATTTATTTATGAACTTATACTTACTTACAGCTTATACTATCTACTATCAGTGTTACTACTGTCAGTGGCACACCAACGTATTTGTATTCCTTCCGTTTACCTTTTAGATATCAATTTCTTCTTCTTCTTCGATTGAAAAACCAAGTCGTTCAAGAACCAATGAACCCTGGTGTCAGAGTTTTTCAACCGCCTACTGCAAGTAGCAGGCCTCTGACATTTTTGTATAAAGACCGCCGTCTAAGTGATCATAGACAGCAACCGGGATCAACAGAAAATGGTATTTCATTCATAAAAACGGTACAGATTGATAAAAGGGTAATTTGATTTACTGCCGATTACAATTTGTTTATTTCCGATCCGTCAAGTTTGATATACAACGTGAATTTTACTAGTGACCGATACCCAAAATTTCATGATGGGCTGGTGATACG
Organism: Phthorimaea operculella; assembly: GCA_024500475.1. Taxonomy (NCBI): domain Eukaryota; kingdom Metazoa; phylum Arthropoda; class Insecta; order Lepidoptera; family Gelechiidae; genus Phthorimaea; species Phthorimaea operculella. Next base: position 6,123,253 of record JANFCV010000008.1, on the reverse strand, counting down.
TGAGAACCTTCCCCATGTAAAAAAGAAAAAAATTGGAACACACTCTATATTTTGCGATGCTATAGAAAAGTCTGTTTTGTTTAGAATGTCAAATTCGATTACGATCGACTTCCACGCCATCGGTTTCCTTGTTTGCCCTTTTCTACGTTGTTTTATTTTTGGTACTTATTTTGCAATAGATAAGTACCTACATTGTCTTTGCCATTTCTATTCAATGTTCAACTAGGTATTACGAAAATGACAATGGACGAGATCAAAGGTTAAAAATATTATACTTTCACGTATCGCATGTTAATCTATAGTGTTTTTGATTACTATTTCCAGAGACATATAGAGGTGAAATCAACAACGCTTTTTCAAACTTTCTTTACTGACATAGTAATCGTCTCTCGTGACGTCAACAAACAAAATATGAAAATCTATGAAAAAATCTTAATTCCCTATACAGGGTTCCAGGATGGTGAAGTCACATACAGACGTCGGTACAAAGTTATTGAAAAGTTGTAGATAGGTGTATCTCTGGAAATACTCGAACGATTCTGATGGAATAAAAATTAAAGTAATCAAAAAACACAACAGATTTGCGATATTTATTTTAAACTTAAAGTATTAAACGCAGAAAGGCATTAAACGTTTTTTTTTATGCAATGGCAGTTACAATGTGATATAAAACGACCGACAGAATAAAATTATATCGCGCCATTTATTTTCTCCTGTTTTTTTATGGCTGTTTATTATTGTAATGAGACATTTAATAGGCCATACAGAATTTTGTATTCAGACGCAAGGGAATACTTTATTCATAACGACAGGCACTAAAATTATGTATAGTGCGTGGCTCGTCATTACAGATGGCTCACTTAGTACTTGGTGGGCATTTTTTTCTGAGACACATCTTATCTTAATAAGCCATAAATTGTCCCACTGCTGGGCAAAGGCCTCCCTCTTGTTTTTTCATCCTGTTCTGCTTATCCTGGCCTCCAAACTAACAATAAGTCTCGCTCGGACCTCGGGCTCGATCGAACACATTAACCGCTCGTCGTATTTCTCAATAATGGGGCGCGGTTATATTGCATAAGCGATGGCGGATAACTTGATAGTAAACGAGTTTTTAGTCTTCGTGCAAAATAAAGTGGATGTGTTGGACGAGTTAGCCATCATTCAGATCTGTGCATCGAACTACACGGAAGCTGAAATAGAAGAAGGCAAAAACGTTCTTTTTGATGCGTGTCCTACTTGTGACATTAGCAGAATTAAGCGTAAAGGAGATGACAAGAGCAAGAAAAACATCAAGGACGTGATTAAAGTAATCAAGGAAACTGAAAGCTCGCTACTGCCGACCTTCGTGGCAAAGAATCTGAATCGTCTTCCTCCGGTGTGCTTTGACTACGTGGATGTATCCAGGCTCCTGAAGGATATATTGGTGCTGAAAACTGAACTTCAGTTCCTTCGCCATGACACGGCTTCTAAAAATGAAGTAGAGGCCATAAAAACGCAATTCAACTCAGACCTGGCGGAATTACGCTCAAATATCGTCAATACGAACGCGCCTGTAAATAAACAGAACAAAACAAGCAAGAAATCCACAAGAAGAAAGTCTTCTACACCGAAGAAGAATATTTCAAATGACACAATTGTTCAACCACCTGATTTCGAAACTGACACGAGCGCTCACTCGCTGGCAGCGTGCGCCGACCCTGTGAGGAAGCTTGCATACCGAGACATCGTAGGTAAGGACCGACAAGCGAGTACAAAAACCGGTCGCATAAATCATACGAGCGGGAACAATAATAAGCGACCGCTGTCACTACCACCGCCGCCGCTGCAATCATCGGCAAATAAGACTGATAATGATGGTTTTACTATGGTTATACGGAAGAAACCCAAAAAACCTGGACGTAAAAATATACGGGGAACGCAAGATTCCGACACTTGCAAGTTGAAAGTGTGTGTACCAAAATATAGCATGTATTTGTCCCGAGTAAATAAATGTATGTCTGAGCAAGATATTATCGAACACATAAAAAGTATGGGCGAGGTTTGTGAGAGTGTAGAACTGCTACAACAGTATAAAGAAGTCGATTTCCACTCGTTTAAAATAACGTTTGACGGATCTAAAGTGAGTAAATTTCTGAACAATTCCTTTTGGCCGAAGGGACTTGTATTTAGAATGTACAAAGAACGCACTAAAACAGGAAATATTAATAAACCATAATGGATAGTACGCCCTCAAATAATTATGTAACTTTCGCTACCTTTAACTGTAAATCTCTAAAACGTTCAATCCAACATATTAGGGACCTATGTAAACGAGTAGGTATATTGTCAATACAGGAAACTTGGTTATTACCACACGACGTTAATCTCGCGAATGACATTGATACTGCATTTGCGTGCTACTCAATTTCGTCGGTTGATACGTCGGTAGGAGTGCTTAGGGGTCGGCCATACGGAGGCCTTGCACTTCTATGGAATAAATCTATGTTTAACGATGTATCTATAGTGGACTGTAAAAGCGACCGTATAATAGCAATTCAAGTTAAGAAAAAAATGCGCACGTTCCTAGTGTTTAGCGTATACCTACCATACGATAAGGACACTGATGATAGCTTAGTAGACTTCACCAATTGCCTAGCTAATATTAATGCCATAATTAACAGCAGTGGGGTGGAAGCTGCTTATGTGCTTGGCGATTTTAACGCGAACCCAGGTTCACGATTTTGTGAACAGCTTATTGCTTTTTGTAACGAAGAGAAGTTGGAATGTGTGGACATAGAACTGCTGGGATCTGACTCGGGTTCCTATACCTACACGTGTGAGATGACCGGCAAACGCCGTTGGCTAGATCACTGTCTTGTAACAGGAGCGGCCCGCACCACTGTGCGTGGCGCGAGTATAGACAATGAGGTTTGTTGGTCGGACCACTATCCACTATTCCTGAATATTCACATTGATGAAATGAGTGAAATGGTGGAAATTAAACAAAATGAGAATGTAAATAGAAAGAGTATGCTATGGAATAATAAAGAGTTAAATATTAAGTACGGCAAAATGTGCTACGAAAGGCTAATAAATATAACTGAATCTAGTCAATGTAATACCTGTGATAAGAATGATATTTGTAAAAATAATTTTAACCATAGAACTATTGTAAACAAATTATATAAGGATCTCATTACAATTTTACAAGATGTCTCCAAAGCATGCTCCCGTTCAAGGACCGTTGCACGGAGGCCTCGTGTAGTGCCAGGGTGGAATCACCATGTAAGGGAGAGTCATGAGGCGGCTAAGCTATATCATAAGGCCTGGATTGACAGTGGTATGCCTGATAGTGGCTCAGTCTATACAGATATGCGCGAGAGTCGTAATAGATTTAAAAACAAAGTCAAGTGGTGTCAACGAAACGAAGAGCAAATTAAAGCTGACATACTTACTCACCACAGGTCTAAAAATAATTTTCCGAAATTCTGGAAGGCCACTAAGTCTCTAAACCCAAGAGAAGTGTTACCTGTGTCTGTAAATGGGATGCAGGATCCGAAAAGTATAGCGGACATGTTTGCACGTCACTTTCAGGTGGACCCTCCTGTCGTGGAGGATAAACCCGCTGGTTTAGGTCCTGACGTGCGTCCAGCTGAGGCGCAGCGCTCTGTTCGGTTCACCCCCGAGGACGTGTCCAAGGTGGTGTTTCGGATGGCGCGTGGAAAAGCACCGGGACATGACGGGCTCTCCATCGAGCATGTTTTCTATGCAAGTGACGAGATATTTCGTGTTCTATCGCAGCTGTTCAATATGTGCCTAGTATATGGAATCTTACCTGATGAGATGATGAAAACAGTGGTAGTACCCATCATCAAAAATCGTACAGGAGATCCTAGCAATATCAAAAATTACCGTCCTATCTCGCTTGGAACCACGGTAGGCAAAATATTTGAGCGTCTGCTGCAGCCCGAGCTGGTGAAAAGTTTGAAAATTGATGCCGCGCAATTTGGTTTTCGTCCAGGACTTTCAACAGACTCTGCAATACTGAGCCTTAAGTATGCTGTTGACTATTATGTTAATAGGAACACGACAGTATACGCATGTTTCTTAGACCTGAGCCGTGCATTCGACCTCGTAAATTATAATCTTCTATGGTCTAAACTAGAGAATACCGGCACTCCAAATGATGTGGTCAGTCTGTTGAAGTTCTGGTATGAAAACCAAAGCAATAATGTAAGATGGGGCGACACACTGTCTAATAGTTATAGGTTAGACTGTGGGGTACGTCAAGGGGGGCTGACCTCTCCGGACCTATTCAACCTATACGTGAACGGGCTAATTGAGGAGCTGAGAGGCTCCGGCATCGGCTGCCATGTTGGTAACGTGTGCGTTAACAATCTGAGCTATGCCGATGATATGGTGCTTCTCAGCCCCTCAATCAACGGTTTGAGAAAACTTTTGGCTATTTGTGAAAACTACAGCAAACTTCATGGCTTAAAATACAACGTGGCCAAAACTGAAATGGTTGTGTTTAGGTCTGGGAAAGGTCCGGAGCGAGTTCTGCCAGTATATTTGTATGGTTCACCGGTCCGGGTTGTGCGCAGTTTTAGGTATCTTGGGCACATATTGAACGATAAGCTTACTGATGATGACGACATGGAGAGAGAGCGAAGGGCTCTCGCTGCTCGCTCCAACATGCTTGCTCGACGGTTTGCGCGTTGTACGGACGCTGTCAAGGTAACTTTGTTCAGAGCATTCTGTCAATGCTTTTATACTTGTCAGTTGTGGACAAAGTATACCAAGCGTTCGTACAATGCGCTCCGTGTACAATATAATGACGCCTTTCGCATATTGCTTAAGCTGCCGCGCTTCTGTAGTGCTAAGGGCATGTTTGCTGATGCGAGAGTCCCTGACTTTTTTGCTGTCCTCCGTTCGCGGTCTGCTTCTTTTTGGGAGCGCCTGCGTGGTGCGGGCAACGAAATCCTGGCACTTATTAATGGTGACATAAATGAAAAATTTAAAAAGCACTGGTCGTCCGTGCACCGGTCTGAGAATGGCCGTTAGATTTTTTGATTTGTATTACTATTGTAAATTTATTTTATTTTATTTTAATTTTAGTTATAGTATTTTATCTTATTGTATTTTACATTATTTTATTTCTAATGATTTAATGTTAATTTACTGATGGGTCCTTACCTAAATAAACAAATTTATTTATTATTTATTATTATTTATTTAATAAAACCTCGTAAAACTAACTTCAAGGACAGTTTTAACGAATCTCAAGCTAACCCCTAAAGCCATAAGGCCGCCTTCCTTGTATCATGTTGTTTGTTTTGTTTTGGTATATGTAAACAAAGTATTTCTTTTAAAGCACTCGCGATTACTTTCACACATAATAATTACTTTAACGGGTCTTATCGCGATAGTTTTTTAGGTAAATAAGCGATTTACCTGGACATTTATTTATTTCTGTCTGTCTGTCTAAATCTCGAGAGTAAAACGGCGCAATATTATCACCTTCATTATTAAAGATACACGTTGTTCTACTCCTAAATAATATTACAAAACTTTCTCGTGAGACAATGAAGCTAGCGTAGCGTTCTACTGAACCAGTTTATGGCACTGGATAAAGTTTAGGTATAGTATATTTTAGTGTAATCTATTATGCTTAATAACTTCACAATATAAAAATCAGTGCAAACACAGTAGCAATTGTAAATTTGTAACCATATTCGGTAGTTACGAAAATACGGAGAGCGATCCTTCTGTGAACCTCTTTATCTCGTAACAGGCACGTCCAAGAGAAAACCATAATGTCCTTTCTTTATAAATATGAAACAAAATATTATTCTGGTTGGGCGCTATTGTGCAGACCTTTGTATAAACCGCTCATCAGGAGGAATAAATGTTCGTCATCACGATAAACGCTGGACATGGCAGCTTTTGTTTTATCGTAGCAAATATTTTGTTTCTTTTTAGGGTTTCGTAGTCTACTAGAAACCCTTATAGTTTCGTCATGTCTGTCTGTCTGTCTGTCTGTCTGTATGCCGCGCCCTCATATCTTCGTCAGTTTTAGAGCTATCAACATGAAATTTGGTGAGAAGACAGATCGTGTTGACCCAAATATAGAAATGTTAAGAAAAAAATATTTAAAATGTTTTTTGGACCCCCTCCCATACAAAAGACAGGGGGGCAAAATTTTTTTTTCTTCTGTAATATTGAGTAGGGTATCGTTGAATAGGTCTAGGTCTTTTAAAATTAAGGTGAGGTTTCTTTGAAACAAATTCTCTAAAATGTTTCTGTCACGAGATATTTGCTTTTAAAAAGGGCGTTTTTGACCCATAATTTGTTCCAGCTGTAACTTCTAAAGTATAAACGCTAAAAATTTGAAAAAAATATGGAATATAGCTTACAATCTGAAGTTACAATGAAAACTATAACGGATATCGTACCCTTAAAGGTTTCAGGAAAAAATTGAGTTTTTCTATTTGCGGTTGGTCATCATACTGCTGCTAACAAACCAGCAACAAAATTAAGTTTGTAATGCTAAAAAACCTGATATTTAAACGTTGACTACGAAACCCTATTTGTGGGCGTGTCTAATACGCTCTTGGCCGGTTTTTTCTTTGTCTTTTTGACGTTTACCACCAATTTACGCTGACGCATGCGTCTGTCAGATGCATACTTTTAAATTCCTCTTATCAATCTGATCGTGATTTTGAATGGGAGGTCGATATTTTTGCATGTAAGTATGTATTATAATAAAAATAACTTTATTGTACCAAGACTTAGTGACAAGGTAAACTAATTCGCAACTTGAGGACATGGACAATAATGACGTCTCTTAACATATGTGAGTAGGGGAAAGTTGTTCAGTTTCTTGCCCTGCATGCATCAGTGTAACACCCCGTATACCACAATTTATATTTAGATTTGTATAGGTAGGTAATGCAAAGTTCAAGCCTAATTGATGAATCATTGTTTAGATCGAACTGAAACACAGATTTTCAGCAATTTATTGTTCAATTATTCCATTATTTAATTAATTATTTGGAATATTAATTGAAGATTGATTACACGGGTTATCAATTACGATGACAGTCCCGATTATTCATCATCCATTTATCACTGGTAATAATTGATAAGTTAATGCTCAAAATATGAAATGTCATCGCAGGCTTATAATTTGAAACTGCTTTCATTCGGACGGACCACTGGTGCCATGGTCTCATGAGTGTCTTACGACAACTCGCTATGAGTTTCGTCTTATACGATAAGCTTCTAGTACCCAAGCGGTGCAATTGCGAAACTTTTTAATATTAAGGTCACTTCAATGCATTAAGGATTAAATCGAAAGCAAAACAGCTGCCTTTTTAGTTGCAAATATACTTTTCGTCTTTCCTTCCCTTCTATTAGTTCTGCGTTAAACTGAACTAAACTCAATTTGGCTTATAATGTAGGTGTTTAGGTAACTAGGTACATTCATTTAATATTGACGCGCATGCTGACCTCCAAACTTCAATTTGAAGATGGCACCCTATGATGATGATGGGCTCATTCTACTCCTACTACTACAGCCACAACAGACCACTGTTGGACATGGGCCTCCCCTACTTGGGAGTTATTGAGATTCTCGCCATGTTTGGCAGGCGGATTGACGAGCGCAGTGAAAGGTGTTATTCACGGGGAATGCTGCATTCCATGAATCTCTGCCTTAGTCCCTCTTACAGCCTTTAAAATTGTCCTTGAAGTAGACAAATAACATTTGTTGGATACACATTATCCCAGTTTAAAGAAAAGTGCATTTTAAAACTTTCTCTGAAGTGGCCATTACTAACTTAATGTCCGCAGACTCCTATCTTTATTGCGTCCTTGTTTTCTTACCGTTTAGAACAAAAATAATTTGAGTTTGTGAAGGTTGTTAGTAAAATTATACTTTTTTGTGCCCGGTTGCTCCTTATGATTATTTAGACAGCGGTCGTTACATGTCAGAGGCCTGCTACTTGAAGTAGGCGGTTGTAAAACTCTGAAACGAGGTCCCATCCTGCCGTTGGACGACTTGGTGTTCCATACGAAGATAGAGAAAGTGCACAGTCTGGCAAAATTAATGAGAAGATCCTTACCCTCAGACCAGCCATTCAAATACACGAAGCTTTACAAATACTTCGCTCAAATCTGATAGAAAACTACTCCTCTTTCGATGAGCGAATATATCCAAGAGGATTGGTTTCGCAAATACTATTTGTGGAGTAAAATTTTTGAAACGTTTCGCATGCGAAACTGTGCTACGAGTCGTCTAAGCATTGCTCGAATGACATGTTCCATTATAGAAATCGGGTCATTCAAGGTGAAGGGAAACACAAACCCGCTGGACTATTTTGTTGTTCGTGACACCCACCATATAATTGACTATCTGTAATAGTCACAATTGATTCCAGTGATGTTTGCCTGATATCCGGTTCTCTTTTCGTCAAAAAACTTGATCCGGTAAAATTACAGAAAATCATTCGGAGATATTCGTGATAAGAACAAATTCGAGTGGTTATATCACTTGTTGCAGAATGATGCATGTGAGATAGTTTCAATAATACGACTCGTGGATGCTTCAAAGGCGAAGGATTTTGTGAAAACCTGTGTGCTCGGACTTGGAAAAGTTCCAGCTCTTTAGGATTCTGAACGGGTATGTTTTAGCTCGACCTTGCGTTTCTAAATCTTGGATTTTGTAAGGCTTTTGTTTAACGTCGTCAGTCACTGTAGTGAGCTTACCCCTAATTATTGGCTTAAACTATAATAATAATTTTGAAATTACTAGAATACCTATTGAATAAAATCTCGGATGTTTGTTATACACGTATAACATAAACTTTTAGCAAATAGAGTCTGTGTTGTTTAAATATGACGTAAAAGTTTTATCGTTCGAGTTGTCGTATCATTTCTACTAAAATACATTTTGTTTTGAGTGTACATTCACGAAATTTCCTTAGACACATGCATACTCAGATGAATTTTAAAAGTGCATGTTCAGGTGCAGCCGATCACAGCCGCACGCATCTGTCGCACCCCTCGAACTTGTCAACATACGCTTTCATATAGCCGCATCGGTGGCATGGCCGCACCCGACGAACTTGCACCTTAACCCTAAGTATCCCTCGTAAATAAGTACATATAGGCGTAAAGTTGTTAACATAAGTGATCTCTCCATTTAAATTGCTTTCACGTAAGTAAATGAGCAGCTGAAGCTATCGACGTAGGTACTGTGTGTTTATTTAAACGGTTTACACATGCGCCGCCTCTAAGTAAGAATGCCTATTTGCCATTTCATTCGGATCATGATTTCTTATTTCTTGCTTATTCAATACCCATAGATTACAGAATTTGTCATTCAATTTAAAACTATACTTTTCTATTCCCTAGGAATTTCACATATTTCTGCTAGTGCTTAATGGCTAGGTTTTACGTTGACGTTTAGTGTAACTCGGCCGGAAAAACTACCTACCTTAGGTATGCCCGACGCATAGTAGCCCTGTAATATATCGTGCTGCTTCCACAGGCTCGAAAAAAATCAAAATATTTTAGGGGTGAACCAGCCCATGAAACTAAACAACTTACCGCAAGGAACACAGGTCGAAAGATTTTTTAAAAATTTGAACTTTTCGTACAAAAATGTACCAGCTGACCGAGTCAATTTGTATGGGAGGTCCAAATTTTGTTTCACATTTTGACCTATGTTCCTTGCGGAAAAGTGTTCATTTTGTATGGGAGCTTATTGGTTGTTTTGTAACACGTTGTATTTGCAGTTTATTTTTTACACCTTAACTATACAATAACCGTAACATATTACAGCATGTGTGTGAATCGCCTTAGGCCGAGACATGTTTTTGCGAGAATCTGTCTGACTTTCATGTTACTCATGTTTACGCTTGACGCCCTTCAAGGCGACACGATGTTTGCATGATAAACAAAAATATAAACATAGAACGACGCTTATTAATAAAAACTTCCACGCAGCAGGGTGAACGCGTGTTTTAACAGTTACCTACACAAAACAACGTGTGTTTGATGAGCGTAAAATCCACGATGATGCCTGGTTCACCGCTGGTCTCGCAACCAAAAGGCAAAAACGACATCTAAACATGCATGTGCCAGCCTCCAATTCCACCTTCAATTGTAGAGCGTGCGGAAAGTCATGCCGCTCCCGTATCGGCTTGTTCAGCCATGAAAAATCTTGCCTCAGACACTGAATAAATCGTCTGTCACAGACGTATGAGGCCAATGACGACGCAAAACACGCCTTGTATCAGTGCGTTGTACAACCATGCCAGATGGCTGCGTCTTTTAGTAGCCGGTTGTGTAACTCATGCACCAGGGTACATCGGGTCGTTGGATGACTCAGTGTCTCGCCTCAAAATTTATTATACCGAGAGTAACAGAAAGGGTATAACAAGCCGAAAGGAGGTCAAGGTACTTATAAAACTGAACAACTTTCCCGATGGGTCGAAATGTGAGAAAAAAATTTGGACCCGCCATACCAAATCGCCGATCAGCTGATTGACTTATACTATGAGTGGTCCAAATTTTTTTTTTATATTTCGACTCATGTTCCATGTCGAAAGTTGTTCAGTTTCATGAGTACCTTGACCTTCTTTCGGCTTGTTACTCTTTCCGTTACTCCCTGTATGTACCTATTTTGTCTCAAAATCTACCTACCCATTTAAGGGATTGACTCTTACTGGTTATTCTTAGTATTTGTATGCAAAACCAGTGTAAGTTGGTCTCTTAAATGGGTTTGTGGATTTGCTGGCGATAAGGAGTTGCAATAATTCAAACAAATATAATCATATTTTAAATCTTTATTCTCCATACGATTCGTTACCTAATGCTTAAATTTAATTACGACACCTAACACATTTGTAACAAGAATTTTGATAATTATCGTAATAAACATAAAAATGAATTTATCTCTAAATAGGTAGGTAATTTTGTACTAAAACGAGCTATAATCAAATTATACTGGGTGAAAAGGGACCTGTAAAATTTATTAATATAATTTATTATTGTATACAAAAAATCATTCTGTTTTAGTATGAAAGGCGAAGGTTATAAATCAGAGATAATGTTACGTCTTCTTTATTGTCTAACAAAGTTTTTTGAAATATTAAATTTATACTTTTAAGACGGAAAGAAATGAATAGAAGAAGAAATTTAGGATTTCGAGTACAATTATAAAATAAATGAAGGTAAAGTATAATAGACTAAAGGTAAAGTAAAAAAGTTCTCAAGTGGAGGTCAAACCTCGGAAAGCGTAGCGTTGGACGCCCTCCGGCATGGAAGAGTTATAACAAAATGGGGGCTGGTAGCAAATGAATGGGGTAAAAAGTAGACTGCTGTAGAAGTGATGGATCATGATGATGATACAGAATGATCCCAAAAATTTAACATTTTCATAATATAATATTTAGGTATAGATTTGATGAATCGTTGGTGACCATACTGAATTTATTTAATGAAATATGTTTGCTACTTTTTTGAATACACCTACTTAATCTATATATTAAAATAATTTAACATTATTATTGCTGTTACTTTACCTTCCTATAAGTTAATCTATTTTTACACACATTTACAGCAGTTTATAAATATTTTAGAAATATTTTACAAGATTATATTTTTAGCGTCTCACGCAATTCAAGATATGCAAGAATCTATGGACAGTAATAAAAATATTTGAATTTAGTTTTAAATAGTAGAAAAATACAATATTCAGTACCTACATAAAATACACAGTTTTTTATTAATATAAAATGTGTTTCCTAAAAGCAATAAAACCTACATGATCAAATAAAACAACAAAAGCATTTTTTGTAGGTAAGTACTACGTTTTGTCTTGTACTCCAATAACAAAAATCTGAACAAAGAAATCTAATAAGGCGAAGTGAAGAAGTTCTAGCAAATTAATTGATTGTACAGAGCCTTAAGGGTCTTTATTCAGTTTACAGATGAGCTGAAGTGGATCCGTAAACGATTTCGGCCCAGGTTCCGCTCGTCCCGAAAATATAAAACAATTTAAGGAAATATTATTGATCAAAATGTGACATCTGATGTGTAACAGTCAGGCTAAATAGTTATGTAACAAGTTATACCTTTTTTATTAGGATTAGTTAAAGTATGATTGATTATATTAGTTCTTTTTTTAATATTGCCTTGCACTTGGTACAGTCTCTCACGCTAGTTAGTACTTTTGAATTCAATCCAATTTCTTGCTTTGTGGCGTTTCCATTGTGATTTCTCCAGTGACAAGGAATCTTGTTTTACTAAATATTGTATTCAATTAATGGGCTACTTTTCTACCTGCCTGTTCATGGATTTTATGTGTTGGGCCGAGCGGTGTCTGAGCTGGACAAAGTCTGGGCCGGGCGGAGTCTGGGCCGAGCGGGTACGGACCTACAGCTGAAGTCATTTACATTTTCATTTCCTCTCCCATTCTAATGGGAACCCTCGTTAAGGGTAGTGCTGTTTTGTTCCTGACCTTGCCCTTAAAGAATTGAATACGATTTCGTATTCTCTGAAAATCTTCAAAGCATTTCTACAAAGAAATATACTTATTATGAGATTAGGTATAACACAAGAGTCATTTATGGTACAAAATATCATGAAGTTTAATAGTTATACATTTTGCTTAAGTAAAGCAGATTTTAAGAGGATATATTCTGTCGTGATTAGACTAGGTACTACATAGGTAGTAAAATTAAATATATTAGGATTTTTTAAAGATGATACGTTTAATAACCAGAATTTACTCTACTATTGATTTAAAAGCTTTCACAATCGGTTATTCTAACACGGGTCTAATGTACATTATACGAAGAAGCCATTTACACAAATTATTCTAATATAGTTTTACAAATAACACTTAAATATTACGTATTCTGTTTTCCCCTTTAGCAAAGAAACTTTAACTTCTAAGTTTTTTATGACTTAGTTTTTATACTTAGTAATAGAATTGAAATTCCAGCCGTAGTGTCAACAAGTTATGTAAAGTAAGTACTATGGTACTAGGAATCTTATTTTCTGCTTATATGCATTGTTTGTCACGTCTCTAAAGCTATAATATTTTTCAATTTTTTTTCCGCTTTCGACTGTCGTTTGATAGAAGGTAAGAAATTGGTAAGATAAGAACACATTACAATTTCATTTATAGAAAGAAACTGCATTTAAGCATTTTGGTTTTATCTTTGGAGCTGAATCGGCTTCTTCATTTAGATTTTAGAGCAACACAAACGGCAATTTCGCCTCAAAATAATGTGAGTAATTTACTCTGAAAGCATTCAGAAGCCGCCGCCTGAGAAAGCAAGGACTTTGACAAAGCGGATATTTAATTAAGATTCTCATTATGCCACCATACGGACCCATTATATCACGACTAATTAGAGAAGTGTACTCTCACATCAACGCTTTGGAATTGTTCTAAAGGTTTTTGAGGTTTGGGTCATGTATTCGAATTGGTAGTGTTAGTGTCAGCTGTACCTAGGTAGGTATAAGTATTTTTTACTAACTGTACGATAATAGGTACCTCATAGGTAAGTGGCATGAGGTACAAAAATGACAGAGAATAAAAAACATTATTTAATTTAGGTTTAGACCACATTTGTCAAATTTCTTGTAATTAATATTTTTGTTTTTAATAGCACCTGTATAATAAAACTTGTTATTTTATAGGTAGGTTCGTTGTTGTATTAAGAAAAAAGACTTTTTTGATAAGTGGCGTTAATTTTACGATACTATACTATTTGCCTTTTTCAATTCTATTACCAAGTATATCTTAAATATATGACTTAGTCTCTATTAGTATCACAATGAATTAACATTATAGATAAGTTATGACTAGTGAATATTTTATAGAAACAAGTGCTCGTTTATTTCACTTATACTACGTATCTACTAATCATATTTCTATATTTACCTTATTATTATTTTAAGAAAAAGCGTAGAAAATTTAAGAGGAATGATATGCTATAGTTACAGTTACTTGCATAAGCTGGCGAAAAGCAAAACTTATTTTCACTAGTCCACGTTTTAAGCTTTCGTTACCAAAATCAATACTATCTATAAGTCAGAATATCTGTAATGTGTGTAAGTACTTTTACTTTTTGTATCGTCTACTGACAACGAAAATCAGTAGTTTTCAAAATCTATTACGTCATACAAAACAAAACTACTAAAAATAGTGTTCAGAATTAGTATTTTTGTAACACACTGTATAAAATATAGATAATAATTACGTACCCACTACGTAATTAACAAAAATTACTTTATGTAGCGTCACGTTACTTTGCATGATATGTAACAGTAATGTTGTATTAAAAAATAAAATTACAAAAGTTATGACAACCAGGCATAAACTAGCAAAATGTATTAAAAAATGGTCATATTTTTTTAATAATTTCATTAAAATGATTGGCCAATCACCCGAAAGTTGCCAAGCAACACAGAACAAGATGGGTACAGTCAGCATAAAAATTACCATAATTTATTCCGAAAGTTGAGGCAAAGTTAATTAGCACTAATTAAAATGGACTACGAGAGGAAAATGCCCTTTAGCCACAAAAGAGGATGCTTCAATGGAAAAAGTGTGAGTATAATGCTTTTTGAGAGACTCAACGTACGTACTTTGGTTTTTAATGGGAGGGCTTTGTGAATTTATAAATGGCGTACAATAATGACGTTTTGTTGTTTAAAACGTTTCACTATTTGCCTATTCGTTCTATATCTGATAAAATAACAAGGTAAGCTATGTAATAACAAACTAAGAAGATTTGTCTAAATAACAATATCGTAAGTCCTATTCGTTTAGGAAATAAAATTGGTGTTCAGATCCTCGTCAATTATTTAACAATGCTCCTGTTCGGATGAGAATGGATATTTATTTCGTCTCATTATGTCTTGCTTGCTCCAATATTCGATTTTTAAAATGTAATTTTCCTCAAAATAAATCTTTTTACGGCACGTGGAGCTTAAGTTACGCTTAGCGACCGGATTAAGCACCCTTACTTTCTTCTCGCGTTTTTAATTAAAATTCGAAAAAATAAGAATAAAAATATTTCTTCGTACCTCTTCGCAAGAAATAAAGGCGTGATTTTTGTCTATTTCGAATTTGTATAGGTAAATTAAGGTAGCAAATTTCTGAGAACATTGTTAACTTACCTTGAGTATCATGTGCATTTTAGACCTTCTCATTTTATGTCTTGGTATCCCTATTATTAAATTATAGAGTGGAGGTAAAGTAAAGCGCCTAAGTCAAGAAATTTACTGTTATACGAGATCAACATTATGATGTCAATAGAGCCTCAACTAAGAGAGTCACTCTCTGTACGTTTAGTCTTTTCTTTGTCAATGGTACACCTATTCGAATACCATATCTTTATACCGTTTAATATACAGTCAAGCTCAAGTTGGGTTAGGGCTGAAGTTTAGAACATTGAATAGCTCTAACGTCACGTGCATAAGGCTTACATTGGCGGTTCGAGTTCCTAATCGGACCGGCGCCTGACGGTACACTCAAGGATCTTTAAAAAACCATTGAAATTACTTAGTTACCCGCTATATCTTATGGAGAAGGGGTTTACCAAAAACAAAATTCAGGTTTTGCCAGCACAAGCTAAGCTGTTACCTTAGCCATTTTTTTTGCTGTCAGTGTTTTGTTTGTATATGTTTAAGAGGATATTAATTAAGCTGTAACAAAACATGTTTCGCCGACCCCAACTGGTTTGGAATAAGGGCAAGAAGAAGGTGATGATGATGTCTGTATTTTTTTACAGATTGAATTTAATTTAATTTTAGTAATTCATTAACAATCATAATCCATACGCCAAGACGCAGCTACGAGTTAAAGCGAATTAGCAGTGATTGAATTATCATTTTAATAATATTTTTACTGTCTGTAGATTTTAATACAACATACGTACAAAACAAAATTTAAACCAATTGTTAATACTACAACATTGATTTCGAAGTTTTACCGTCATTACGGGCTAAGCTAACCGATTTGAGCAACTATTTATACAACCCTTAAGCGCGATAATGATTTTATATAGTCAATTCCATAATTAATATTATTTACAGTAATGTTACTGGATTCAACTTTAAAAAAATCATAGCATGGCTTTCGCCTACCTACTTGCGTAGGTAATTTTGAAAATTTTAATCTTATGTAATCAATCTTACCTACCTACCCTCCTCTTTCAACCTATAATTAAGTAAGTGGCTTACTTACGAAACAAGACATTTAATGTTTAGTATGACAAGTTACATTGTACTTATGATTTTCTACGTGGCAACACAATCTATCACATTCATTGCTTATTTGATACGAATTATTATTTAGGCCTAATACTGAATTTAATAACAACCTAATTTATTATTTCTATGTCACCGACTTAAGCTAATTAATTACTTTTAGCAATTTTTATACAAGCTGGTTTCATAATTTTAGTCTTAAAATATTGATAAGCTACCAACAAGTAGTAGATAACGAGGTTCTAAAATATAATTAAGTAAAAATAATAACAATATTTAAAACAAAACATGTAATAAATACAAACCTTTTAAGAACCCGTGCACACAAGCGAAATTTTTATCACGTGACTCTCGAAAATGCCTTTAACTGTCGTCGGGTGTAGAGTGAAGTCCAATTGTCGCCCGGCCAGAGAACGGGCCCACGGGGTACACGGGGCCTTAGACCGCTATTATGCTGCAAAGTTTTTTGTTCAGAAAACCTCAAAATGTTATCAAGGATAACAAAAACGCTTACGTCTATTTACAAACATTCACGTTTGCGATACGTTCCTTCTACCGCAGTTACATTTTTTCTTACTTACAATAAACTTTAGCATAGAATACAGTCCATTTTATATGTCACGTGTATTTATACAGGGTCCTGCAAAAGCAATATATGAAAACAATATAAAATATGCTAAAAATAAATATAATGTGGTAATGAAATCATACAATTTACTAATTCGGGCTTTTCATTCAAGACTCCGCTTTTTAATAAGTAAGGTCAACAATAAGGTACTTAAAATTTTATGCAGTTACATCTCTCTGTTACGTCTCTCTGTTACACGGAAGAAATATAAATGTCTCTTTTTAAAACTCAGAGGACACTGTATAAACACTCCTTCACTAAACAAACTGCGCCGCACCAGGATCCTTCCAGCAGCTGAAGCAGCAAGGTAGCGCGCACATCAGCGTATTTTTAAACGCGTCCCGGAAGTCGCGGTTGAAATACGCGTAGATAAGCGGATTCAACGCGGAGTTGAAGTAGCCTATCCAGAACAGCGTGCCGACGACGACGTCGGGCGTGACGCACGCTTTGCCGCAGATGTGGGAGGTCACGTACCTGTTGGCAGAATTCGAAGCGTCAGTTGTTTACTTAAATGGTTTTGGTACTATGGGCATTTGATGTTTTGGTAGTTCTAGTGCAAAATTCGAAGCGTCAGTTGTTTACTTAAATGGTTTTGGTACTATGGGCATTTGATGTTTTGGTAGTACTAGGCAAGAAGAAGAAAGTGAAAACTTTTCTCCAAGTAACAAAGGTAGTATTGTGATATGAAAAAGCTTTCGGACTTCAGAAAACGACTCAGCCAGCTTGTTAACATTATTTTGAAGTGGAGGTTTAAAATTTTATTTAGTTCAACTAACTCAGTTCTTGTCTTTCAGTTGTAGCATTTTTTTCCGGTACAGTATATTTTCTGTTACAACGAGAATGAAATCAAACTATCAATGCTTTTACCATAAAGCCATAATATTTATTACTCGTGTGTCACTTAAGCATGACTAAGCAATTATTTACCAGTAACAACATAAACAAATTATCATAATTAACTTAATCTTTTGTTTAGATCGTAAACAAAAAGAAAGTGTGTTAATTTGCCTTGAAGTCTGCAATTAGGTACTAATGAAAACCATTAACAGGAAAGCATAAAATCCAATCATTTTACAATTCAAACCCACGCTTTACCAAAACTTTGCAATAAGTGTTTTGGCACAATTTATTATTAGACTTTTTCTTTCTATACCTATTAATTTCACGCATAGTGCCAAAAGTTTATAAGTTTGAAGCCATTAGCAACTTTCGTCTAAAATAAAACTGTCACCTAAAATTTTACTTCCAATAAGAGGAAAAAATGTAATGAAAAGGTTGGACTTTCTTTATAAAGTGAGTCGTGATTTTTCTTTAACGTTCTAAGGTTTTAAATAAACTTTAAAAGTGTTTTTTATACTCTACTACGAGCTTTTACGAGATTAAGCCGTGAATTTCTATTTTAACAAGTTTCTAAAGACAGTATTTTTATTTTCTGCGAAAAAATCTCAAAAGAGTCAAGCTAACCAATGTAATTTTTATTTTTATACGTGTTATACTATTTAATTACATGTAAATGATAACTTTAAAAAAAGTAAATATTAATATTCTCTTTAAGCTATTGATTTGCTTTTCTTCTCTACAGTGTCCACAGGGGCGCTCATTAGTCTGGTAACTCATCCATCAGTTACTTTATACTATCATCAGTACATCGACTTACCCCTTTAAGGAATCAGCATAATTTTACAGGGTGTAAGGAACGGTGTACCGAAAACTTTGCAGGCATGATCAGACCATGAATCTGAACAACTTTTACTATCGGGCCTATAGTGGGAAACGAGAAAAAAATTCTGACCTTCCATACAAAATTCACGATCAACTGACTGATTTTGTATGGGAAGAAAAATTGTTTTTGCGTTCCACGGGGAAAGTTGTTCAGTTTCATGGTCTGAGCACGCCTGCAAAGTGTTCATTACGCTGTCCCTTACACCCCGTGTTAGATTTTATTATGAACGCTAGAAGAAACCAGTTTAGATTGATCCCTTAAACGAGTAGAGAGTGCCAATACGCCCATAAAGTGATTTTCACTTAGGTCCTTCAAAGTTACAACGGAAACACGCTTCGAACTAGCTTTTCACTCAGAAACTTGATGCTTGCTAAGGCCAGAGTACATCTACGTACTATCTGTTACCCAATCTCAAAGCATACTATCCAAGTGGCTAGATCAGTGGAATGCGTTTACCCATCAATACATGCATTCAATCCAATTACCACAAAATCCTGCCTGTTAGAGCAAAAATGCGGGTTGCTTTGGTACTCGGAAACAAATTTTGTTTTTTACCTTAGATTGAAACTTAAGTTGTTTTGTTGGTTAATGTATGTAGCTGTTTTTCAGACAGTCTAAAAAATCCATATTATTACACGTAAATCAATAGTTAAATAATTTTGGTCGCTAGTGACGCAAACCACTCTCACATACCTACCCTTGACAGTGATTAGAGGTTAATCACGGTATGTGAGGTAGGTACTTTGCATTTGTTATACAAGTTGGTCTTATGATTAGACCCACTTGTATGACAAATGCAAAGTGAGATTTCTACACGACTTTATGGGCCTTACCACAAAAAAGTTAGACCAGACCAGTGTCGAATGCGTGTTTAAAAAAAACTTCATGCAAAAAAAAAACGCTATAGACATGCGTTCAACTCTGGTCTAACTTTTTTGTGGTAAGACCTTATGAGCCTTACATCTTATATAAAGTAAGTGCGCGAAATAAAAAATACTCACCATAGAAAAAATGGCAGCCAACACAGCAAAAACGCACCGACTATGATGCCCAGTGTGCGAGCGGCTTTGTGCTCCGCCCTCCATGACTTTCCGGCCGCACGAAGCGATGCACCTGAGAAAATAATTTGTTACATTATTGGTACTTGTGTTTTGCAATAAAAATATACATTAATGCATTCTTCCTTGAAGGCTAGGCGGATACAGCACCAAAGAGGATAGATAAATCACACTAGCGTTAAAGACTGCAAGAGACCGCACTCTTTCAGAACATTAAATAACAACAATGAAATTGAAAACTATGGTTTTGAGTCGGGAGGAAATCGTTTTGCTACATTTAAATTTTCTAATTGTACCTACTATGAAGTTTACTGTATTGCATCTGAAAACTTTCTGGCATACGTTACACGAGCCACGAATGTCATATTATTCTCGTTTAAAAGTCATTAGTTTCGTATATACATTGATAGTTATGTCATTGCCAGCACACTAACCGTTTCATTTAAGGGACCAACTTACACTGGTTTTTCTTATTGTTTGTATAAAGAGCCAGTTTAAGCTGGTACCTTAAACGGAAAGCTTTATTTGCTGGCGACAGTACTTGGGTTACATGAAATTGGACTCCCTCACCAGAAATGCAACGGAGTGATCAAGTATTCAGTCAGAGTCAGTGGAAGTGGAACTAGGTAGTTACTAACTAACTAAACCACTAACTAGTCAGTCAGTCAATTTGAAACGTGCTACATAATGTTCGAAATGAATTCTACCTAACAGTCATACTTGTTTGATTGTTTTATGAGCAGCTAAATACAAATTGCTGCTACCTCAATTTCAATACGTATAAAATGAAGTCACTTTTTGCTTTTCTCTGTCTGTTTGTTCGGGAGTTCGCTAACTTTTCCTAAACCGTAAAACGGATTTTAATGCGTTTTTATTGTAATAGATAGATTGATACAAGAGAAAAATTCTTCTTTTTCTCGCGGAAAAATGAGCTGCAGCTAGTGAAACGACTAACGGGCCGGTAGTACTATATAATATCAAAGATTCAGCATCATCATCATCATAATATAAATATTTCAAATAAGTACGAAAGATAAGTAGGTCAATGGAAATACCAACTTTTTATATGAAGGCATTGGCATTTCTGAAATTTATGTAAACCGTTGAAAAGAGCCTGTAAGCCTGCCGTGTAAGCCTGTTCAAAAATGTGTAAATACCTCGTAAATACCAGTAGGTTAAGTGTTTATTGATGATGTAGCAGACGGGTACATAAATCATCTGAAAGGTATCCTGTCAACCGTTTAGCTGAACAAAATATAGTCTGGATTACATCATCCTTAGCAGTATTTCATATATCGACGACATTGAGATTACGAAGAACACACTTCGTATTTAGCATGAGGCTATCATAGTGGTTTTGAAAAGACTGTTCTCCGTTTTCCCGTGAAATAGAAGAGGATCATATTTGACGCCCGTTGCTGCGAATTTGTAACGCAACTTAATTCGTTACATTTTTTATCAGATTCTACCACAAAACATAGGCTCCTAAAAAAACACTTGAAAATAAATTAGAAAATGTAATAGAAGATAAATATACTATTTACTCTACACTAGCTCTACACCCTTATTTATGTTAAAAACTTGTTTTGATAAATTCCGTCTGATTTGACACATGTTTGTCTTCTCGCGCGCGAGATAAATCTCTGTACAGTGCGTATGTTGGTTGACATACCTACGTATCAGAGTTTTTAGTATTTGTATGACATTCAAATTAACCAAAGAATTTATTTACTCCTTTATTTTTATTTTTAGGTAGGCTAAGTACCTGTAATAATTCCTCCAGATAGACCTCAAAAAGACTGGTTTTAAAATTTTGTATATATTTCATTAAGAAAATTTTGTTCCAATTATATAAATGTAAAGATACCTAAACCAATTATTTTAGTAAAGCAATAAATTGAACAATAAAATAATGCAAAATAGTAAAGTAGTTAACAATAAAAACTAAAAGGTAATTCTAAACTCAGAATTCATTTTACATCTTTATAATTGCGTTGAAATTTATTGTGAAGTGGTTTCTTGAATTACTGTAATGAATAACTACTTAGATATATCAAGGAATTTGATCTTTTATTTGAAATAGCCTTTGAGAACTCAAAAAATGTTAATATTCTTGGAAAAGAGGATTACTTGAAAGGCGGGTATCATGTTTGATATCCGTTGTTTCGATAGAAATCGCATCCGTAACGCAAGTGTTAGAAAAATGCGAATTTCTTCGTACCTTAATATGCTCGTACAAATACGGCTTCTATCAAACGTTTAAAAGGCGCATCCATCGATGCAGCGTTACGTTTTACGCGATTTTTTGTGGTAGTAACGGTTGTCACATTATGATTGTCACTTGCATAATGTGCTTGTCGAAAACACAGACAGCCATCTCATTATATGTACATTCCAATTCGCGAATATACAACTGCATTGCTGCGCGGTTCGCGCGAGCAATGTAAAAGCAATATTCGCCTGCGGTCGTATTCCGTTCCATTCGTGAATGCTGCGTTTCTGACACAGAATAAAAAAGAAAAAGTAGGTAGAAGTGATAAATGCAAGCAAGCTTTAATCATCATCTGCCTGTCCTTATCCCAATTGCAAGCAAGCTTTAATATGATTGACAAATGCCAAAACAGGAACATAATTCAGGAATTTGAAAAGCAACGCGGATTCGGTGGTAACAATGCTTTTAGTGGCTCTATTTATATGGTTTTAGCTTAAAATATGATACAAGTTTAAAGTGGCATTAAATGGCAGTTGTGAGTTTTGTATTGCTGGAATTGAGATGGTCAAAATATAGGAGAATCGGACTCCAGAGTCAAATCAAACAACTCTACAATCACAGACCTTAGACCGATGAAAGAAGGCGATGGTGGTGACAAGATAGCAAAAACGAGAGATTATGTCATCATAAGGCGTATCCTTTCATTTACATCTAGCAGTAGCCTACTAATTAGGGTTTCCAGATACCCGACCAGTTTCGATACCCGGGTATCGCGTACAATTTTTTTAAATACCTGGCTGTTCGTACCTGGGTATAAAACCCTACTGCTAATTCATTTATGTGTAACTACGTGAATATGACAAGCCTTGTCATATCTGTTTTTTAAAAGTTCTGTGGCTGCTACCGAAATATAAATGGTCGCCGATGCGGTGGCGGTAATGATCCGCGTGCTCGCGAGCGTATATACATACCTGTATAGGTAGGAACGAAATATTCGTAGCGCCACCGTAAATTGATTCGGAAATTGCGGATAGGTATTTTAAATTGACATAGAATAGTCCGTCAGCCCATTCAGAAATTCCTATGTCACATGACATTAGGATGAAATGCATGGAAGAAGGTCGGGAAAATTGTTCTAAGCAAGAATCAGAAGAAACATTGACTTCTGGTTGAAACATTGCTCATGGCAGCACTGCGCTTTATAAGTAAAGAAGAATTTAATATATTAGTATGCCAGTACATAAAATAACCGATAGTACTTTGCTGTCTGCCTGTTAAGACTATCGTTTAGTGACATGGCCCGCGCGAAATGCGTTTTCCACATTTTATGTGCTATCTCGACTCCGGCGCGGGAAGC